>CM040107.1:2884375-4118750 GCA_022496805.1 Pohlia nutans | reverse complement strand
CTGGCTCTGCTAGGTAGGTCGGGCTTTGAGATCTGTTGGGCTAGTCTTTTGTGCTGGCCTAGTCGGTTGCTCTTTGGCATCGTAAGCCTTGTTCACAGATTGCTCTTACAGAATCCTGGTCAGTAGCATTATCGATTGTTGACTACCGTAGTTGAATGTCACATACAATGATCTCCGGGGCTCTTTACGGCTACTCGGGCTCTAGATTTTTCTTAAGACTTATGATGTTCGTGTAGGAAGCAGATGGCTGCTGTTTCCTAGGGACGTATAGCGCCTAGCGATAGTCGATAGGATCATCTAGGATCTAGATCTGGATGTCAATCGTCTAGGATCTAGATCTAGATCTGGATCTGACTAGCCCAACAGAAAGACTGGTGTTCGAGCTAAACTTTGCATGGTCGCCAAATGTTAAGAGGGTTTTTCTAGGAACCAACCTTAAACGCATGAGACTACTCCTCACAAGACTACTCTAAGCTAGACTAGTCACTTAGAGATTGAGAGGAGTAGTAAGAGGTTTCGACAATGGAGAACGTACTGTCGATTAGGAAAGAGCACGAGTATGCTAGAGAGTCGACTCCTGCATACCCACAGACTACTGCAACTAATCAAGATACAACTACAAGGAGCGATATAGGAGCAAGAAACATCAGTAGTCTAACAGCAATAGTCTAACATACTAGTGCGCACAAGAAGAGTCAACACAAGAACGAAGTACAACTGAGGTTGCCAAGAAGATGTACAAAATGTATAGCAACACGCCTCTCAACGAGACGGGCAGTACATATGGGAGACTAGTCTGACAGTGTGTTAGACTGGTCGACCGGAAAAGTCGGGTCGACTAGTCTGTGCCAGTCTGTACTACCGGATATCGCCTGCCGAGTCTATTCCTGCCGGGTATAGACTAGCCTACCCATAGCCTACGGGAATATCCAACGTATATTCGGTTAACACTTCCAACTTTACTAAGACACAAACTTCTTGTTGAAATGCTCGAGTGTCTACCATTATACGAACTAGTGGACTCATGGGGGGAATACCAACCTCCAATGACCTCCATCGAGACTGCATGTTTTTTTCAAAAAATGGACACTAGGGCTCCGCACAATTGTGCAGCCATGCACAAAATTCTCCACTGCTTTATCTCTGATCAGTGCTAATGGGAGGCGCACCAGGGACGAAGTCTTGAATGGAGTACCAGCACAACTCAGAGCTTCGAGTCTAGGAACGAATAGAGGTTCTTGTCAAGCTCCGATGGCCAAGTGTCCGCCCACCCTGTCGTCTTCGTGGCTTCGTGAGAAAATTGTCAGCATTGTACGGTACCCGGAAGAAATGTTACGCAATTCCCTCTTTTGCATTTCAAAGAACTCTTCATAATATCAAATATAATTGGTTTTTTTCATCTTGTATATTTGATATTCAATTTATACATGATTCCAATCAAGCATACCAAATTTGGGTTTAAAAAAAGCAAAATCCCATTTTTGGTGGATTTTAAAAGTCCAATTTCTTGATTTTACGTGATAATTTATTGAAAAAAATTGGTGATGAATTTTTATAATTTTATTGCATAAGTGTGTTGGAAATATCCATATGCACCTTTCAAATAAAGGAACACTCCATTCATTAACAAAAACATCCTCTATGAGGAGTTCATTGTAATGAATCACATGCTTTAAATTTGTAGAATAAATATCTTTTTATTATTACTAAATTTTGGCAAAGTAATTGTACTATCATGCTTAACTATACCAAGTTAGTTTCACTGTGAAGATCAAGTATCAAAATTAAGTTAAAATTAAAAGATATCTATTTCACAAAATTTGGGCATGCAATTCTTCACAATGAACTCTTCATAACAGATGTTTTTGTTAATGAATGGGGTGTTCTTTGATATGAAAGGTAAATATGGATATTTCCAACACACCTATGCAATAAAATTATAAAAATTCATCACCAATTTTTTTCAATAAATTATCACGTAAAATCAAGAAATTGGACTTTTAAAATCCACCAAAAATGGGATTTTGCTTTTTTTAAACCCAAATTTGGTATGCTTGATTGGAATCATGTATAAATTGAATATTACATATGCAAGATGAGAAAAACCAATTATATTTGATATTATGAAGAGTTCTTTTAAACGCAAAGAGGGAATTGCGTAACATTTCTTCCGGGGGGGAAAGCTTGTACATGAGTGGAGAGCGGAGAGCGGAGAGCAGAAAATGGAGAGCGGAGAGTAGAAATTGGAGAGCCGAGAGCAGAAATTTGAGCCGAGAGCAGAAAAAATTGGGACCCCTATGACCACGGAATTATGTAATCCAGACTAAAAATAAAAATAAAAATCCAAATTTAGACGTAAATTTAGTCTAAATTTAGAAAAGAAAACCTATAACCGTGGATTCACATATTCTCATTACCGTGTAGTCACACAACTTATGACCGAGTAACGTTGTTATCTGTCACCGTGTTCCTATTGGACCTAGAAACCGTGCATCCCCATGTTACCATGGATTATATTTTCTGTGTAACATGGTGATTACCAGGCAGTAAATAGCAATTGGGCCAAACCATTATTACATGCAAATCGCAGTCATTGTGATTACCCCATTAATGAAATCGAGGGAGATATGTTAAATATATACATCTCATAATGCAAATCCTTATGATGGCAAAAAATCTGAGACCAGCTATTCGTCATCCCACATGGTAAATTGAGACGCAACCAACTCGATCTCACATTTGATAGCCATATCTTCCGAGTCCAGCATTCTCATAGTCCGTGTCTTCAATCTCCTTCTCCCAGTCTTTGGTCCGATTTGCATTGCAGCAGCCGTTTAGGATGGTGAGTTACGTAGCAGAGTTGTCGCTGATGTTTTCTCAAGAATGGCTGACTCCAGAGATCGCTATGGTGGTGGTCTTCAACGACATAATGCCGAAGACGCATCCTGAGAAGTTAGAGGATGGCAACTGGTGTATCGCGTACCTAGAAGTGTTGGAGAATTTGACCAACCGCGGAGAAGATTGGTGTGCGCTGATCGAGACAATGCCATCATGGTGTGCATATTGTGTTACTCGTCGTAAGATAAACAATCAAAGGAAGTTGAATAGTGAGGAAGGCACGGGAATGTTTTTTAACTACTGGGCGGAGACTTTTAAACTTTTTATGACTTCTCGGGACATTCCATTCGATATTGATCAGCGGCTGATGAAGACCGAGTTGCACCTTTTGTGCCTTCAGGACCGAGTGCTACTCAGAGCTCATCTTAAGGCATCTACAAAGTTCGAGCTCTTGGGGTCGACTCCAGGATACAGTCTGAGCACTGGAGCAAGTTCACCCCATAGCAATGAGAGTGACCGGCACGCAAGGTATTAGGCGCCTCGTAGAGTCTACATGAACGATTAGGACTGGCCAATCGGAACAGTGCTCTACATGGACACAATATTTGGACGTCGAGCTGAGCAATGGTGTGAAGACTTCTAATATGGGTAGTTCAAACAACTGAGTGGCTTAGAACACGGTTCCTAATATGTTTGCAATAGCATGTAGACATTGTAATGGAGTAGAAATTATAGTATAAAGGTTATACGCGATAAATAGCGCAGCCTCCGATTTCACTATTGGGATGCCATGTACTCACGTATGAGGATTTTGAAATATACATAAGCTTACTAGTACACAACGACCTGATTTCCTACACTACTTGCGACAGAACTATGCATCAAGGCTCATTCAAAGACTCTGATTGTTAACGGGATTTATCTCCTCCCAGTTGGTAGTCGACTCGGTAGCCGACCTGGTAGTTGACTAGGTAACCTACCTGGTAGTCGACTAGGTAACCGACCAGGTAGTCGACTTGGTAACCGACCGGGTAGTCGACTTGGTAACCGACCAGGTAGTCGACTAGGTAACCGACCAGATAGTCGACTAGGTAACCGACCAGGTAGTCGACTTGGTAACCGACCCGATAGCCACGAGTCGGTAGTCAGATCCAGATCCAGATCTAGATCTAGATCCAGTTCTTGGATCTTTCCATTGTCTCTTCTTCTTATACAAGTGAGACCTCCTGGTGTGAGAACACATGGAGTTTGTGAGTGTTTTTCAATGTAGTCTTTTGGTGTCAATCTTCTCTACTGGTAGGTAGAAGACTACTAGATCAGCACCTTTTTCCCCCTCTACCATTTGGCGACCATCTAGTGTTTCGTACTCTAATCTCTTGTTTGTAAAGTGATTCTTGTTGCAATGTGATGTTTCTTGTGCTCTTTCTTATCATCTTGGATCTATAGGTTATTGTTTTGGAAGATTGGTAGCTCTTCAACAGAGATCTAGATCTAGAGCGACACTCTTGAAGATTTTAATGAAAGTTTGATGCTTTGATGAACTTAGATGAGGTGAGCCATAGAAGCAAGATACCGAAAAGCTAAGAGAAAGAGCCAAATCTGAAGAACTAAAACTAAAGTGTAGAAATGTTGTGACTCTAGTCTATTTTAAAGCCATAGTTTGCTCTACCGACTCTGTCTAGTACAGTCTAGTACAGTCTGTCACTACCGATTCTGTCCAACCACTACCGGTCCAAGTGTTCAAATGTTTTTCCCTAGTAGAAGTATATAAGTTTGCAGATTTCTATTGAAGTTAAAGAGTTGGAGGAGAAAACACCGGATGGAGATTTCCCAAAGGCTAGTCAACTCGGTAGTCGCCTAGGTAGTCGACCCGGCAACACCAGATGGAGAGTAACTGCAAGCTGGAGGTCAATCGTTCGGACGGCCCTAAAGTAACTACCTACTGAACCCGGTACTTCCAGTGGCGAAGTGACTACCATCAGAAGGAGCATAGGACTCCCATTGGACTCATGAAGAACCCAGAAGGAGTAACCGAGTCAGATTTAGAGGGGTGAATACCGAATGGCGAGGATGCTTTCAAGTGGCGACAAGACTTTTGAAGGAAGGTTCCCAACAAGAAATTCTACCAAATGGCGGCCACTTTTAACTAATTGTAGAATCTGTAAGCTAATGTCTTAGTTGTGTATGGCGTTTACGAGGGCGTACCGCCTTTGGAGGGAGGATGATGTTAACGGGATTTATCTCCTCCCAGTTGGTAGTCGACCCGGTAGCCGACCTGGTAGTCGACTAGGTGACCAACCTGGTAGTCGACTAGGTAACCGACCAGGTAGTCGACTAGGTAACCAACCTGGTAGTCGACTAGGTAACCGACCAGGTAGTCGACTTGGTAACCGACCCGGTAGTCGACTAGGTAACCGACCCGGTAGCCACAAGTCGGTAGCCAGATCCAGATCCAGATCTAGATCTAGATCCAGTTCTTGGATCTTTCCATTGTATCTTCTTCTTAGAAGTGAGACCTCCTGGTGTGAGAACAGATGGAGTTTGTGAGTGTTTTTCAATGTACTCTTTTGGTGTCAATCTTCTCTACCGGTAGGTAGAGGACTACTAGATCAGCACCTTTTTCCCCCTCTACCACTGATCAAGTCCATCGCATATAGGCACGCACACACAATTATCATTGTTACAACACGTGTGACCATTCGGCAGCAACAAATTACGCCCAGCTACCGGCATCGACAGGCTACATTGACGGGCTTCGACTATGTAGCGAAAGTCAACCTCTCGGCATCTACAAACTACATCGGGTCAAGATCGACCCACGACTTTCGCAAGGGCTTACAGAGAGCATCATCGGGAATTTATTGACGGTCAAAATATTGGCGTGATGCCAAATGTATTTACATCAAAACATTACATACTTTGCGAAGGTCCGTAGACTTACATAATATTCCAATACTATAAAATTCTCAAATCTGTTTCAAAAGCCACATCAATATTCGATTAACAAGCTGAAAAATAGAGTCGTATTACATGATTGTATGTGAGCGAAACAACACAGGTGGTGATCCAAATGCTTCACGGATCTCCGTCTAAAGGTGGGGATCAAACCAACGCACTTAAAAGGAAGAGGAGGAGGAAGCCAGTGTATAGTTCTGCCAAAGAGATCAAGCGATCTAGAATGAGAACCGAGAACTTGAAACCCGGACATGCAGGGTTGAGACAGACTAGCAAGTCACTTGGGGCAGAGTTTGCAAAACTCCCAGTACAGACAGAAAGTAGGGGATCTTGACAGGAGAAGCATATCGAAAGAAGGGGAGCAACAACCTCAAGCACAAACCTCGACTTTGACGAGATTCAACTCAGCAGAATCCAGGAGACACAGGTAAGAAATATTGTAGCCGCAATTAATGGGCTTGGCAGTGCACTTCGATCGTTTTTGCTACAGCATGATATTTTGGCCGCATGATTCTTTTCCCTAGTGTCGTTACGACCTTTGCACCGTACGATTTTGTGCCCTGAGAACTTAGGACTTTTGTATTGAATGATAGTTTGTTCGCCTCCATCCTCATATCGGGTCATGGGCCGCGGACAATGTACGTTTCGTGAACTCTGCGTTTGTGTCTTGTCAAGCGGAATGAAGTGCCAATTTAGGTAGTTTGAATTGCAAGGCGGACTGCGAGCTAGGGTTTGCGAGCGCAGTGCCAGTGCCAGTGCCAGATCTATGGTGCACTTTGTGTGTGTCAGCCAATCTGGTCAGAGTGTGAGTTGAGTGCTCAATGCGATCACGATAGCGGCGTCTGAGTGTGTGTTGTGATGAACGGAGCAGAGTTACGAGCGGCAAGAGTGAGAGTGCGGACTTCGCAGCAGCTATTGTGTCATGGTGGCGCCGCCGTTCGTGATTAGGGATTAAGGAGTCGGATTTCATTTGTTTCGTTTGCTAGGAGATGGAACCAACGGAGGCCGAGGGATTGCTCGAGATGGTGGCGGAGAGCGGCGCCATCATTGGGGAACAGAGCCCTAGTTCCATAGTGGAACACGGCAAACGGGCAGCATCTGTGGCACAAACCAATCGTGGCGGAAGAAGGGGCGTGGAAGCCGGAAGACAATTGACGATTCACAAGGAACACCAGTGACTCTGAAGATGACAGGAGTAGCAGGCCCAGTGTGGAAGACGGCGCCGTGCGGCGTTGTGAGCGGTTGAAGATGTCGGCACGCACTTCATCCCCCAATGTGAGCGGACGCTCGGTACTCGAGAACGTTCAGGGACGACGCATCAGCAAAACATCAGATACTAGTGGAGAATCGAGCGAGTCAGGCGAGGAGGCCGGGACTGAGGCCGACTCTATTCTTGAGATCAGAGTTGCAAATCAGGTTCGAATGGCAACTGCGCGCGCGGAAGAGCTAAGCAAAGATGAGGAGGAGTCGAAACTTCCTGTTACCATTACCGCAACCGAGGAGCAGATGAAGAAAGACTACCGCCGGGACTCGTTTGCCTGTGTGAATTTGATGCGCCATCTACCGATTGAGAAGTTTAGCAAGTTAAAGATTCCGCTGTGTTGAATGGTCAGAATGCCCGAGGTGAGGGTGACGTTGGAGAGGGAGGTGCAGAGGTTGATGCGGGAGTTTCAGTATGGATACCGGCCCGGATCCCCTTGCTTCTACGTAGCAGCAACCAGCAGTGACAGAAGCAAGATAACTGTAAGTTCCGAGATTGAGGAAACCAGGAACGATGATTGGAAGGAGGAGAACAAGAAGTTTGAGGCGATTCTCAATCAGGACCATGATTTACAGCAGGTGAGTGGTCTCATGTTTTTCGTGTGGGATGGAAATCATAGACTTCTAGCGTGGAAGCGAGTGATAGCAGCCCAGCGCGAGGATCTCAACAAGTGGTACAGCAAGAGTGGAAACCCGGACTGCATGGTTCTAGATATACCTCCTCACGGCGTTTCGCAGATTCAGACAGCGATGCATGACATCAACTCGTAAGTTCACATTACTTGTTGTTCTAGAATTCTACCGGAGATGGGTACTTTTATGACTGGGAGAATATGACTGGGGATGACATGCGACTGCCGGCTGTCACATTCTATGAGGGCAAAATTGTGGGCGGAAGCCAAATTAGACAATGTGACTGGTAGTCATATTTTGCAGTCATATTTGCCACGTGTACCGTATAAAGTGGGTGGGAGGGACGTATATCTTCGTAGGGAACAAGAGGGAACGAGTGGGAACGTTCCTGGGGAACGCACAGTCATATTTGGACGTCACTTTTTCCTCCTAGTCATATTTTGCAGTCACATTTTTCCCTATAGTCGAATATTTTTTTTTTGGGCTGCCCAAGATTATAAACACTGCCCGAGACAGTTTACATGTATATTGGCCCTCTTAATCACTGTATAGTATGAGAATTTAGGGTATTAATTTTATAGGGAGAATTTGTGTCCAAAATTGAGTAGTTTTCATTTGTTTAGGGTAATTAGGAATTGGCCATCGGCATTATTTTAATAATTGATTAGTAAATTATCTATTCACGCAATTCCATGGTGGAGCGGTTTAGGGTGGAGGTGGGGTTTTACATTGAGAAGGAATGTGTGGCAGAGTTATTACGGGTTTTATAATTGTGTCCGTGCCTGTATGTAGTGGTTTAGGGCAACTAATGTGAGAAGTCTGAAACTTATCGGTTTGGGAGGTTGAAATGAATGTGTGCTGCGTGGCCAAGACTTGATGGTGCTAATTACACAATTTCATGTGAATATATGTATATATATTTATATATAGATATGTCCAACGGGTAGACTATTCACAACCGTATGTGAATGAATAAGGACTCAGTCAATCCTGCTCTGAGTCGCAATAATCTAAATCATCTACCGATGTGTCATCTTGTCCGAGGCGTTCTAATGCTTTAGCCACCACCTCCGGAGCTACTTCCACTGCGTTGTTTAAAATAGGTGTTTGGGGTATGAGATCCGAATCCAAGCTTGTGGCTTCAAGTCCAGGAAAATCATTGTCTTGTTCTCCCCAATGATATGCACCGTACTTCATCCGTGAGTTGGTGGTTCGAGAATGTCCAAACTCCTCGTGGTTCTTTGCGCATCACAACCTCCTATCCACGCTTGGCCACATCCGGTGCAAAAAAAACCTATTCAATGTGGAGCGGGAAGCCAAATGACTGTGCAGAGTTTGGGATCAACCTCTGGAAGTTTACGGTAGTGAAACCGTAATCATCGCGCTTCATGGTGGCACCATCTCCTCTCATGTTTGCAACCACCCAGTTGCAATAGAGGACCACCACCTCATACTGTCCACAGTCCACTGAAATGATTTCCTCCACCCACCCCACGTACTCCAACTCCACAGCCCGGAGGTTTGTATCCTTGCTACCCGCGCGACAAAGTTGTCAAAAGGTTGCGGCTACCCCCGAGTCCATGGTTGTCAAATGCGTCTCCGCACTTCCCACACAGAGGTGGTTCCCATATGCATATATGTATTGATACGTCTTAGCTACGTCTGATGGAAGTAGCATCAAGGCCCTCACGTCTTGGGGGACCTCCTCGTCTCCATCTCCTATAGCCCGTATCACAGCCTTCGGAAACCATACGTGGAAGTCTTTGTCGCACATCTCCGAAGGGTACACTAGCCTAGCCTTTTTCTTCTTGCGCCTATACTCGTGACGCTCCGCTTCCCGACGTGCCATGTCATCCTCGTGTTTCCTGTTAGCAAAAGAGTTCAATATGGTCACTTTCATCTTCACATAATATTCGGGGTTTAGGACGTTGTATATAGCCCAGATTGGCTGCTCAAGGCAACCACTGCATTACCGGTTGCAGATCTAGTGGTCTCACTGGAGGCAGTCACTTACATATCTAGGGGCAGTCATTTACATCACGAGGCCCCGTTTCAAAAGACATTGCCGTGAGTCACGGATATCATTGCCATCACTGAGGGTAGTCACATTGTGTACAAATATCTTAACATTTTTTAACATTTTTTAAATAATATCTTTTTTATTTTAACATATCATTGTGTGAAACATTTGTAGTTAAAAAAATACCAATAAAGCATTATTTTTAAGCCCAAACACCAAAACAACTCCTTAGAGGATCATTCATACACAAGTAATTATTGCCCTGCTCAATCATACACAAATAATGATTGCCCTGCTCAATCAAACACAACTTCTAAATAATGCTCAACATCCAGTTTGAAGAAATATACGTACCAAGTAGGAACATGGGAGAGTTCATCTAGAATATCCGCAAAGTACATCTAGTGCTAAGTGCTGTCGACTTCATTCCCTTGTCTTGCAATGGAGCTTACTTATTGCACATAACTTAACTTACTTCATACCGTGTGATGTGAACTCAGCTCCTCCAATCTTCCAATGGTGCCGCGTTGGTCACCACGAACTCGTGAATCCATCCTCGGAGGTTTGGTGACAAAAAGCGAGTGCGCTCGTTGCCTTCGAGGATCTCGTCGTACATCGCTGGGTCTTCTTTATCGTCCCACACTCTTCGAGTAGTAGTCGTATACTCTTGCATATACTCGGTGCAGAACCCCAATGCCTCAACTATAGCATAGCCGCTGGCCATGCTACCTTCTGGTTTATCTCGATTTCGAACGTAGGCTTTGAGTGTCTTCAAATATCTCTCAATAGGGTACATCCATCGTGTATGGACGGGACCACAGATTTCCACTTCCTCCACGAGGTGCAACACCAAGTGGCTCATAATATCAAAGAATGACGGTGGGAACTCCTTCTCCAACATGCATAATGCGATGACCGCTTTGCTCCTCATATCTTCTATAGCCTTCGAATCGATGGTCTTCGCACATATCCTCCGGAATACTCGGCTCAACATTATTATTGCCGTTCGAACTTCCTTTGCCAATGTAGTGCGTACACATAGCGGCAGCACCTGCTAGAGGAGGACATGGTAGTCATGTGATTTAAGCCCTTTGATTTGCCCATCCGTGTTCACACGCTTCTTCAGCTGCCCGACGTATTTAGATGGGGTTTGCAAGGAACGCAATTGGTCCACAAAGACCTTACGCTCTTCTTCCGTAAGAACGTATGATGACCGAGGTAACATGACGCTGCCGTGTTTTTTTCCGCGTACGGGCCATAGATGTTTCCGTATACCCGCTTCCTTCATATCAAGACAAACTCCTAGTGTGTCCTTCTCTCCGAATATAGTCTTCATAATATTTTCGGCAATGTTTTTTTCACAATGCATGACATCCAACGTGTGTCGGATGAGAAGATCCTGTATAGTTACTCCAAAGAGTCACATATTACATTCCATGCAGTACATCATGAAACTGTGCAGTCACATTCCGCGTCTCATCACCGCACTGAGTCCTAAACTAGATTCCTAAATTCTGAGATGCACTGTACATAGTCATATTCCATGACACCTCACTGCATTCGATCACTTTGGATTTAGGGTCCACGCATGACAACATCGCTGTCTACGGTCATGTCAATGTACAAGACTGCGCTAGATACACATACTTTCCAATAGGGAAGGTAAAAAAGACAAGTCCTCCTCTTCACCCCGTGTTCGTGTACGGGGTCCGGCGTTTGTCGTCCTTCGTTCGTGTGCATCTTGCTTGTCCACTCTTCTCGAGCCATCGCAAACGCCAAGTGCTCTCCACCGCTCATCCTTCGCGGTGGAGGTCTCATGTCGGGTTGACCATCAAAATTTGCCCTTTGTCGCCTCCATTGGTGCGCCATCGGCAATTGCCGTCTATGCCCAAGGTATACATTTTTCTTCAATGCTTTCGAGCGCCGAGTAACTACGTTGGGGCCACACACGGGACACGCCTTGTATCCTTTCGTGACTTGGCCAAAAATCAATCTGTATATCGGAAAATCATTCACTGTCCACAATAGCATACCTCGGAGCTTGAATGTTTTGTCGCCGAAGTGTGACTGCGACCCATCCACGCAGTCGGTCCCTTCCCATAGCTCTTGTAGCTCCTCCATTAACGGTGCGAGGTAAACATCCACATTTTTGTCCGTCACACTTTCTTTTCCGGGTATTAATAGAGTTAGCATCAAAAAGAAGTTTTTGGTCACGAGCCACATGGGAAGATTGTAGTTCAGCATCACCACGGGCCACGTGGAGTAGCTAAGGCTTTGGTTACGGAATGGGTTCACTCCATCTAGTGCCAAACCTAGCCTAACGTTGCGTCCTTCTTTCGCAAACTCCGGCCATTTACTATTCACGTGCTTCCATGCCTTTGAGTCAACCACGGATCTCATCACCTTGTCCTTGCTTTTTCCGTCAACGTGCCACTTCATGAGCTCCGCTAGCCGTGTGCAACTGTACATTCTTCGCAAACGAGGGATCAACGGAAAATGACGCAAAACTTTGACCGGTACCAATTTGGAGTTGTCTATGTACCGGGATTTGTGGCATATAGGGCACTCCGTCGTACCCTCCAATTCTTTTCGAAATAAACAACACCCATCTCTACACGCATGTATGGTGTTGTAGGACAACCCCAATTTCATCAACAAACCCTTCGCTTCTAGGAAGGTTTTCGGAAGTGTGCTGCCCTTGGGCAATATTGACTCGTGCAATAACTTCAACAACTTGTCCACAAAGCTGTTGGATACGCCAAAAGTGGTGCAACAATTAAGTACCATGAGGATAGAAGTGAGACGGTTGGATGAGCTCCCTGCATAAAGCGGAGTCTTTGCTTCGCTTAAAAGGACATCTAGTACTATGCCACTAGGGTCCTCGATGTTCATCGTTGTCCCGCTTGACTCCATAGGGTCGTTATTGTCTTCCATTCCATTTTCGCTACCTTCGTCGTGACTTGGCGGGAAGGCATCGTCCCAGACCGGGGCCATTTCATTGAACTCCACATCAAATCTGTCATGCATGGAAGGGTTGGTATCGCTCCCCCCTAACTTAATCATAGGTCTCATTACTTACCAATATTGAAGCTGTGAAAACTGGGTTCCTTCTTCTAGTGCGAAGATGCTTCCGAATCGTCGCTCGGTCGAGGACTTTTCCTCCAGCACATTCTATGCATGGGCAGGGGTACTTCGTTAATCGCATGGAGTCTGCTTGGATCTCTTCCTATTGCCATAATTGGAGATGATTCAAGCGCTCCTGTTGTCCTTCTTCCATCCTACGGAAAAAAATCGAGCAACGACGTAGGGTGACATGGTGCTTTGAGGCATATACAATACTATAGTTATATACTGTAAAGGAGGGTGCAGTCAATAATCTTAGGCATATCTTGTAGCTTAGGAAAAATACAGTAGGGAGTCATTCAAGGCTACAGAGTACTGTGCATGACTAGAGGGCGTCATGACGATGACTCCAGAGTGTTATATAACTCCAAAGTGTCACATAAATCACTTCACTAAGTCATTTTAGAAATTTTTTGGTTTGCTTCTTTCCTTGTTTTATATAAGAATTGATTGACTAATATTGGTGGTATGCACGACGTTTGGATCTGGGAGTCGCTATTTCTATGTCTATCGTCACTTTAATTTCATTTAAATTATGCAGTCATGATGTACCAAACTATTTCGTATAGAAATCATTCACTACATGAGTAGACAGAACCATAGATGAAGAAGTAACACATCAGTGATATTCATGAGGCATCCCTGCTAATGCAAAAGTGAATGAAGAACTTATCCACCAACCCAAGTTCATATTCTTGCACTCCTTCCATACACCCCCCCCTTTGCGCAATTACACAGAAGTGGTCTAGATAACATTCATATGATATGAATTGTACTTAGTAAATATGTAGAATACCATTGTCAACTTATGACTCATTAATGTCTGCTCTATGCTTTACTACGAATCACCGACACGTGGCCCTATCCCGGTGAAATGACTATATGCGCCTTAAGTCTCTAAAACAATGTACGTTTGTAGCATTGGAGTGTGTACTATCTTGTTCCACGGAGCTGTCATCTTCTTCTTCAATACTACAACTTCCTTCATTTGAGGAGTTTGCAGTGCGGTTTTCAATATATGTCAGTGCTATCTGATCGTCTGTCTTCTCGGGAAGTTCACAGAAGCAGAACTCTAGAGGGAATATGGCGGAAGATTTGGGCTCATGGCGACATGCCAGGCGTTCTTTTCTAGTTCTGCCATCCAAAGAGAGCCCGTGCCGAGGGGATGGAAGCCTACAATTGCAGTTAGGATTCCGAACCCAACGAAGTACTATGCATCTGAGACATTTGCAGTCTTCACAAATGTGTCTATGATTTCCACACATGTACATTCGGGTGACGAATGTCCATGATGTGAACCTATACAAGCAATACTGGACCTCAGAAGTACTACTGGAATCTGCAGACATTTTGTCGTATGATGTGAAATTGCCAAAGAGGTGTGTAGCTGGAACCTGTCAATCGCATACACTTTGATGTCAGAAGTCAATTCGTCCTGTTAACACAACTGATGACAGATGTGACGTCCACTGTGTACGTTAGAGTAAAGGGTTACCTGCATGCTCAGCGGAAGCGTAGACAGTGTTATTTATATTGTGAAGCATAATCGGCAACAAGGACACATTTTTCCATTTGACAAGAGACTTTACTAAGACTTATCTTTCATAGTGCTTTTTAGATCAGCTAGCGTGTAGGAATGGTTAATTCAGGTGTGCTGGTTCATCAACTTGCTTACATTTTGGTTCTTCAAGTAAGTGGAGACAGTTTTTATACCCTAGTACTGGTGCACTCTTCTTTACTCAGATAACGACCAATTCATACCAATTTTGTGCACACCATTTGGGTGTCAAGGTCTACAACTTTCAAGAGAGAGTTATACTGAACTACAGAGTCATTTAGATGACTATAGGGCGTCATCTATATGACTGGGGAGTGTTGTATAACTCTCGGGTGTCACGTACATGACCCTGCTCAGTCGTCTCTGTGTCGCCCGGCTTGGTCAACAGAGATACACGTGGCACCAGTTGACCAAGCGACCATCACTCAAGCAATACTCACGGCGTCCTATAGAGTTTTGCGGAGTTCTCAAGCACCGTGAATGATGGCGCGTTCAACCCCCCGCATACGAGCGCCTGAGGAGCAATCGCATCGAAGAGAACAACGGAGTTTTGAAGAACTTGGGGTTGCCGTCGCTTTCCAGACAACCCTTCAAGAAGCCAAAAGACTAGAGATGAGTGATTACCTGTGTGGTGTGACGTCCTTGAATTTGTGAATTGCGCTTGCCTAGGGTTTCCGACCTTGCTGAAACTCCCTGTCGAGGTTGCTGACCTTGCCGAAACTCCCTCTCGAGGTTGCCGAATTTGTGAATTGCGCTTGCCTAGGGTTTGCGACCTTGCCGAAACTCCCTGTCGAGGTGGCGACCTTGTCGAAACTCCCTGTCGAGGTTGCTGAAACTTTCCGAAACTCCTTGCCGAAAAACTCCTGGCTTGTGCGGTTTTACTAGTGCCGAAAAACTCCTGGCTTGTGCGGTACTCCTAGTGCCGAAACTCCTTGCCGAAAACTCCTGCCGCATGCGGTACTCCTAGTGCCGAAACTCCTTGCCAAAAACTCCTGCCACATGCGGTACTCCTAGTGCTGAAACTCGCCCTTGTCCGTGTACTCCTAGTGCCAAAACTCTGGCTTGTGCGGTACTAGTGCCGGGAGACACTAGTTTGCCGGGACCATTGGTGGTTTCATGCACAATTTCACACGATTTGCTTCGTCATTGCTAGGTTCTAGCAGTTATGGTCCTGAAACAAGTACTGCGCCGTGCGGAGTGGGGGACATGAGGTTGCATAGGTCCGTCGTTGAAACCCTAACTGCATCAAAACCCTAAGCTTGAAAACCCTAGTCTGCGACTCTGCTTTGCAGTCATATTGGCAAGCAGTTGTGACTCTCTGGAGTCACACATTGCTCCCATTGTGACCCCGAGTAGTCGTATATTTGTATGGATATGGATAATTTAGTTAGTAAATCGATAAGAGATGTTGCTAATATGCCGGATGAGAAGCAAATTGAAGTATTCCGCGCAATTGCGTGTTTCCCGTCAATTACGATGCCGGTGTTGGAAATGACTTCCATTGAGATCGCGGATGTTGTTGAGAGCGGTCGCACCGTGCCCTTGCAAGAGCCTCTTGCCGCCAAGCCAACGCGCACGCGACAAATGCAGAGGAAGCTCCTAACCGACTCCAAGTGTGACGATGAGGAAGTCGATGAGGACAAACGTGTGGAGGGGCCGTTGAAGACGACATGAAGAAAGGCAAGAATTTCATCTCCAATTTGAAACCGCAATGTTTACTTATTTTGGGAATGCATGGAACTATTTATTTTCTGCCTTAGACCAAGCTATTTTCCATACGCCTGTAAATGTTATGTTTGGAATCTCTATAGAGTCTCAAAGTTTTCCATCTCTTTTAGACTATCGCTAAGTTAATAAAAAGTTTGTAATGCAATTCTTGTGTGAAAAATGAAACAGCTAAGAGATGATCAGTTTTAATGCTTTTTGCAAATGGGAGGCAGAACTTTTTCTGTCTTTGACCTTTGATGTTTCTTAGAACTGGATTTTGTTTTGAAGATATGTGATTATGAGTATACTGCAGCCGAGTGGATTGTAGTTCTTCTCGTTCCAGGTACTCTGACTTGAACTCAAGAGAAACTGATTGTGTCCATGTCTCCCGTGTTGAATGCTTGTGAAAGATCAAGCTCCAAGTAATCTTGCAATTGTGCATACGACATTTGCTTGAACTATTAGCTTGAAGTCAATTATCGTCACCGGGTTGAAATTACAACCAGATGGATTCCTTTAGTTTCCTTTTTGAGCTTAATGCTGGGGTTGTTACAGAAACATAGTTTTCTTTTTCATTTCTTCTCATACAACGTTTAAAGTTGACACTAAGCATTGGAGATCATCAACCTTATTGTGCGATTTTGTAGTTTTGTTTTCTTCATCCCTAGTGAACGAAAGGAGCATGGATGTAAAATGAAAAATTCCAACAAACATATCTTGAAAATGTAATTCCAACACAATCAAATTTAATATCAACAGAATGAGTAAAGAACGCTACATATGTTGGTCAATAAACAAGTGAATTGGGATACGAGGGAATGTCACATAAAATATACAGTGTCCAAGGAGAATTGATATCCTTAACCACAATTCGTTCAAAGGTGAACCAAAATGGTGTCCCTTAACATTAAATAGGCGTTTGTCACTTGATAGATAGATAGGTTATAGGTACTTAATGACCTAACTCTACTGTTTTTTTCTACGTTTGACTTATCGGTTCTGAGTCTGTTGACATTGAGCAAAAACAATTATATCCGCAGTAGAGTAGTGAGGGATTGCAAGAGCTCAATGTTGTAATTTTTCTCAATAGGTGATACAAGTAAGAAGTAGCTGAACGGAGTACAATAAAGTGTCCATACTGTCTTTGCGGAAATATGACTGCTCTGAGCCATGAAATGTCATAGCACGGATGACTACATCTTGAATATGACTGTATGTAGTCACATTTTCCGAAACAAGACTACAGTCATCTTAAATATGACTTCCCGCTATCATTGTGAAGTATGCACAGTTTTGCACAACCAGGTTCTAGATTTCAGTGCAATGCCCACTTTCTTTTGCTTGACAACAAATTCGTCTATTTTAGGGGGAGCGTGATTCTTCTGATAAGCCTAGGTCGTGGGCGGCAGACTCGTCTCGAAAAAACCGCAAAATGTCTTCATTGAGGCGGGGGGGAGCAACAGCGAAGCGCTTGATGAGGAGCTTGTGGAGGGGTCACCGAGCTTACAAGAAACCCAGATCGAGTGTCGTAGCACGTGATACCGGATATTCCCCTAGAACGCATTTTTTCGTATTAAGAACGTTCGTAGAGGTGATTTCCAGGTTATCGTTCTACAGGGATTCTGTGAAGTGGAAAGCTTCCGGAGATGGTCCTGGACTGGTGATCTCTCCCTCTCTGTCACCAGCTGAATTCCTCTTTCCTACCAAACCGGGTCTCCTCCTACTGACTGACCCGGTTACAACTAGATCCGGTTTTCGTCCGAGTTGGGAATTTATCCAACCGTACTCTGTCCGGTCTATCAAAACAACTCAAACCGGTTTATATTAACCTCTATTTTCCTTCAGAGGGTTCTCCATTTACATTTAGCGGTGCAGGATTTAAAGACACACCCTTCCTGCTGATTCAAGTGATAGGAACTTCACTACCTTCCGGTTATCCTAACTCCGTTCCTCCATCCGGGTAATCCCCGTACTGCACTTCAGCTGCAGATTCATCCCAAACCCACAGCCGGTCACTTAAGCGTAACCCGGGTTTCCCCCTTCTACAAATTACTACAACAACTTGATAACTAAGATGGACATTTACCCGGGGTATCCGGAATTGGTTCGACTCCTCACAGTTCATTTTACTCTGATCATTCCGACTCTCCTTATCACATAGCCTACCCAGGTGCTGGCACCTCAACCGGACTACCCGTCCAGGAGTTCTGAAAGAACCGGAGTACCCCCTCCTATTCATTCAGCCATTTTCCCGGATTATACCTTGCAACCGAGTACAGAACAACCCACCTTCAAACAATCTATGAGTTTGCCCAATACCCAGACTCTTAACTGGATCTACAACATCCCTGGATAAAAAGAAAACACAAAGCCGACCAGATCCGGGAAACTCGCAGATCCGGAAAAATCGGGGGGGCAACCCCACGATTTAGTTCTCTTCCTACGCTGCAACTAACATTAGAATCCTAAAAACTAACTTCCAAACAGAGTCCTACCCTACTTACTTCAAAAAGGGCCCCGTTCAAAGTGGTCGGATCCACTAAGTCCGGGCCACCAATTCCGGGACTCCGATGATTCCGGGCAGCTACAGGTCTACTTGCGGCTGCTATTCCTCATCTTCCGGGCTCCCTACCAAGATTGGATCCGCCGGCCTATCTCCCCGAGTTCCGCGCCCCGCCGACTGTCCCTCCTGTTGCTTTTCCGCCCTGTCCGGGTGGACATCCATTGTCTCCATACCTTCGCTCAAATCCCGGACTTCTTCTAGGCTTACTCCCGCGGGTCTGGCCATGTGGATGGGTTCCACATCCACCACGGTCCGGGAGGTAAGTTCCTCCTGATCCGACTCCTCCTCCAAAGAGCTCTCCCGGATGCATTCCGCCAGTACCCGGAACTCCACCAAATATGCTTCTACCTTGTCCGCGTATTCCCGGACTACATTCTTCATCCGGGCTGCTCCCTCCAATCCCGGTTGAAGGACCCGCTCGTCGTACAACCGGGCCTTCGTTTGGGCCTCCCCATTCGATTGGAACAATCCGGATAGCTTGGATACGCACTGCCGGCTTGTCTCTGCTACACTCCGGATGGTATCCTCTTGCTCCCGGATCTGCAACTCCTTCCTCTGTACGTGGGCCTCCATCTTGTTAATGTAGGCTACCTTTCGTTGCAACTCCTCCTCAAATCCCTTCAAGAGAGCCGCCGATTCGCTCTCTGCCTCCCGGATACCCTGCAGTTGTCCGGTTAGCTCATTCTCCCTTTTCCTGCTCCAGATGAGCTTCCTCTGGAGCTTCCGAATTCGCGCCGAATACTCCAGAACGTCGTTCGTCCGGAGAAGAGTCCCTGTCTCCCGGAGAGCAGCGAACATAGGATTGTACTGCTCCATAACCATGTCCAATGCCACCCGTGTCTGCAGTAACATGTCCTCCATCCGGAGCGGTTCCCTTCGTTCCGCTGGCACATTTCCGGATGGGCCTGCCTCCTGGACCGGTTCTGCTTCCGCTGGCATTCCCTGCTCCTGGTCCCCCTCATCTCCTATTTCCTCTTCGTCCTCCCCTGCTTCCTTGGGACGTTTGTTGAGTGGGGTCACCTTCCTCCGGACCGGTCCCTTCTTCTTTCCAAGCGTGGTATCCGGTCCTTCCGGTTCTTCCTCTCCCTCAACCAGGAGGACTAACTTCCTCTTCCGTCCCTGGGATCGCGGCTGAGACGGACCTCCCTCCTGGTCTGTCCAGTTCTCTTCTTCCATACGCTCCTGTGGAGCCGCCGGAGTAGAATCCTCCTCCATTGATCCGGGTCCCTCTACCGGTTGCTCCTGGGGCTGGAGAGGAGAAGGCCTTGTCTCCTCCTCTGGCCTGGACTCCTCGATCGGACCCACCTGAGGTTGTGTCTGGGAAGGACCGCCTACCTCCGGTTGAGGAATTGCCTCTTGTCCTCTCGCCGGCTTCTTCCGGGTTAGCTTCGGCTGTAGAGAATCCTCCTCCTCATCCGGATTCCCCTCCCGGGCCCCTGTTCTCTGCTCCGGCTGATGTCTCGCTCCACCCGGTTGTTCTAGTCCCAGGTTCCATCTCCCTTCCTGCCGCTCTTCCTGTTGCGGCCTGGTGCCACCCGGTCGGCCTCCGTCCGGGCGGTCTTCTCTCCACTTGGTCCTGGTCTCCGGATTGGGGCTGGAATCGCCTAGTGGCCTTCTTACCGGTTGGTCTTCCTTCTCCTTCCGGAGCTCCTCTTCCCGGACTCTGCTTCTATCCGATTGGATTGCAAGTGGAGCCATCCTTCTCTCCTCCGGTCGGGACGACGAACCGGTTCTATTGGTCCCCGCTCCTCCTCCCGGAAGCGCTGTCTTCTTCTTGGCCGAGCTTCTCACCCCCGGAATAGGCACTACCTCCAACCTCTTCTTCTCTTCTGCCGTGAGGCACCCATGTTTCTCGTACAAGTGGTAGAGAAATGGGGCCAATGGGCATCCCTTCTTGTTATCGAGGTTACCCGCCCACTTCTGCGTGCTCCGGTGGATCAAGATCGCCCAGTTGATTCGTTTCTTCCGGAGAAGGGCGGAGTAGATACCTCGGGCCAGCGTCACAGTGAGGGTGGTGGGCTTCTCCGGACTGAGGATGGGCACTATGTACTGGAGCAGCCGTTGCTCCCGGGGCAGTATGCAATCCGCCACCTTGAATCCGTCCTTGTCCGAGAGATGACTGAACTGCATCTTCACCCAATCCGTGGCGCCCTTGCCTCCCAGTTCCAGGTCCTCGTTGGTGTCCGGGAAGTTGTACAGTTCCCGCCACATCTCCTGGGTCCAACTTCCATACTTCGCCCGGATGGTTGTCCGGAAAGCGTTCACCATCGACCCGGCCTCGATTTCCTCCAGCATCCAGGAGTCCTGCACATCCGACACTCTCCCAAACAGTCCCAAGCACCCTATCTTCTGGAGGTCTTGCATTAGCTCGTCGAAGTCTTGTTCTTGTTGCGGGATGTCCGGGCAGATACGTTTCTCCGAAATCTTGGCCCCGACTCCCCTGCGTGCCATGGCTGCGGACTCCGGGCGGAATTGCTCACTCCTCCGGATGTGACGCAGCTCCTTCTCCGGATGCGTCCTATCTTTCCTCGGTAAAACTCGCGCCTCTCGCTCCGCGCGCTTCCCTATCCGCTTCCGGGGTGTTCTTCTAACCTCCCGGAGACCCCGCGACCCTTTTCCTGGCTGCGCACTTCCTTTCTTCCTCAAACTCCGCCGGAAATGGCGGTGCGCACTGTCCGGAGGCTCGCCTATTTCAAATTCTAACGTTGCGTCGCTGTCTCTCACCAGGTGTTCAATTTTCCTCACTCCCAGACGCTCAGAATTTGCACAATACGGTCGCTCAATGCTCTCTTCTTCCGGTCCCATAGTATCAATTCTACGGCTATCCGGAAGCTCGAAATTCTGCTGGCGCGGACAACTGGAGCTGTAGAGAGTGAATGAACTATGGGTCGCCCAGTTTAGAGCGGCCCACTTCAATGCTGGGACCGTGACCGGGTCCATTGGAGACCCGTCCTCACCTATCCGGTCTCCCATTCGGTTTTCCTCCGGAACCTGCTGTCAGTCTAGTCCTATAATAATTCCTCTAGGCTGCGCCCGGATGGTACTCTCTCTCCAAATAAATAACTGGGCCATTATGGCCACTACTTCTCCTATTTATGGCGGGAAGACTACTCCTAGTTGCCCTAGAAACCCTAACTAGCCGTTTTCGGTAAAACGAGGTTTGACATCGAGGATGGGAAGGAGGCATCGAAAGATGAGTACAGTGACGAAGAAGTACAAGACAGATCGGTCGGGGGGAACACGAGGTTGATGAACAAGATCGAGTTGAGAGAACTGAAAGTTCTCAGGCGGATGGCAGAGCAGGGTGCAGATTCCCATGGTTTGCGCGAGGAATTGCGCAACGTCAGTGCCTCCCACGCTGGCAGTCGAAGTTGAAGGGTTTGAGGCGGCAAGTGAGGAGAAGCAACAAAGTCGACATGCGATTATGGGTCGAAGTTGACAATGGAGGAACGCCGACGAGAGCACACCGCCTGGATTGGCTCACCAAGTTACGGGGCTATTCCCGTGACTTGGACTGGAGCATTGACGACTTAAAGCAGCATCCTCGAGCGCTCTTGATGGCGATCAAGGACAAGATGGTGGCGCAATATGAGTAGCGGAGGGGGCTACGCGACGTTCCGGAGGACGTATTCTTGTCGATTCTCCAGGGACAAATGCGAACAAAGAGAAGCAACATGAAGAAAATACTCGATAGGGGCGACCCTCTTCCAGGATACTGCAGGAAAGAGCATGTGGAGAATTTCAAGAAATTGATAGCAAGGGAGGACAAGAAGGCGGAGGCCGAGCGGATGAAAACCGTGCGATGCACTGTCGCAAACGTCTCGCACTCCGGTTGTTCGGAAGGAGAAGTGCAATCCCGACTAGTGAGTGACCTTAAACTTTCCCTGCTCAATCAAATTGTGATGTAAAAATGCTTGTGATTTAGGCACCATGCGATACTGTCCAGTGTCGTATTCTACAGTGACTGGTATTTCCCTGGTAAGTGACTGTCTTCTGTCGTGAACACAACTGGACAGCGCCATGTTTGAAACCTGCTCTCAATGCAACCACATGAGAACACAGAGGTGTTATGTGGTATTTGTTCTCTCGTTGATCCTGGCTTTGATATTTGACAATTGGATAGATGCATCTCTTACAGGCTGCAGAGTTAGACCGCCCCCCAACCCAGTTGGAAGTTGAGGCGGAGCTTGCGACGCTGGGGAAATCAGGACGGCCTCAAACGTCCTCTTCAAGGGGGGGTCCAGCTTCATCACGAGGCCTCGCACCTTGGAGGGCTACCATAGACGCACGCATGGACGGTATTGCAGATGAGGTCGATGACATGAAGGCCACTCTCAGGGTTTTGCTCCAAGAGGTCCGCACACTAAAACCGCCCATGACACCACACGAATCCTCGAAGGTGGGGAACACGGGGTTGGAGGAGTCCCACGCGCCAGCAGTGGCTCCACCGGCAATAGAGCCGGCAGTCGTGGACCCGGTGTGGCCAAAGGAAGTCCACCTGACAAACGAGGAGGTACCACATGCATCGTGACCCCGAGTAGTGATAAATGAGCCATCGCATACTCATTGTATACTCATGACTTGCAATGGTTCATATTACTGCAGATTTTCCTTCTCGTATCAATTCCTTTTCTGACAGCTTCAATTAGTGCAAGTAATAGAAATCGACAAAATTCCTTTTCTGGTGTGTCCAAAGAGATACCATAGATTTAATTTATAGTGATCCTATTTGCGCCACTTATTACTAGTAATGTACAAATCAAAATTTTAAATGTGCTTATTGATGACTAGTGGATTTCTGACTTCCCTTTACCGTGTGGCACCCAGGGACCACGAACTTGGTGAAGCCCGGTGGCTCCACGAAAAGTTCTCCAGTGGATCCGGCCGCAGGGATCGCGACCGAGGTGGTCGAGCACTCCGGTGAGAGTGCCCTAGAGGACCCCTCCTCAGCTGCCATCGCAGCCCAAGCGCCGGCGAAGAAGGAGAAACAAGCGCCAACGAAGAGGAAGGGCGAGGCCGAGAAGCTATTGGAGGATCAGTTGGGTCGCAGCAAGCGGCGCCCGACCGCGAAAGATAAGGTCACCTTGCAACCATCTCTAACTATGTACAAGTCTTTTCTATGTGATCAGTAATGTACCCCTGTTGGACACTGAAGGTTTTCAGTAGTAATCACAGTGATTAGTAATGTGTTCGTAGTGAATGTGACCAGGATCAGTAAGGTCTAGGTGTTATGTCACAGGGTTCAGTAACCTATCCCGATGAGGGCACAGTGACACGTCGTAATGCAGCAGAATATAATAGGGCCTAGTCATAAATGAGCTGCATCAGTATACCCTAAACCTGCAGTGATGTAATGTGGTCTGTGCAAAATAGTTGCTAAACCTAGGGTGATCGAGGTGGTGCACACAGGTTGACGAAGACATTGACGAGGAGCCAGCAGCAAAGAGGAAGCGACCGGCAGAGAAAGCAAGTCCACCTGTGAAAAAGAAGAAGGTGAGGGGCGGGTCTAAATTTCCAGCGGTAATGGTCTCGGAATCTTTGAAGACAAAGGTTATTGTTTTTGAATGTTGTGGGACTATTGTGCGACATTAGACCTATGCATGATAGAAACAACTAGGGTCCCTCGAACGTGGTCCAACTTGATCATGACCACAAGGTAAAAATCAAGAAAAGGGCCGATTGTGGCCCTTTCTTGAGCATGTTGTGTAAGCACTTCGATGTGGGGATATGGTCGCCCATAGAGAGTACTTTAGTGGAGGTAGTAGCCAAGTTTTTGGCGGTAGGGATACCTTCCTTAAAATGGAGCTTTTTGTGGGGGAAAGAAACGTCAGGTACCAAGAGAAACCTCAACGATCTCTTTAGTGTAAGCCACGTGTCTTTGGCTCTTAACGCTCGATACCTTCATTTCGATTGCGACGCAACTGCAACGGCTGAGTCCCCTCCCTCGAATGTCATCACTTGTCCACGATGGGATCTGCTAGACTCTAAGGACGATTACCTCACCTGACTAATAGAGCCATTTCAAGCGTTATCATGGAACCCATCTGACATCGAGTACTGCACTCAATATTTGGTGAAAGACGTCATAGCAGCTGCGACACCACGGATCCCGGTAGGTCCATGGCCGGTTCATGGAGGGCGGAAGTACAAGCTCTCTCCAAACCTTCTTCTCCTTCCTCCATTATGTACGTAATGCTTTTATCATTTCCTTTTTGTAGATTTGTTAGGTATCCCTAACATGAAGGACGTTTGAAATGCAGCCCCAGGAACTTGAAACGGTGGAGCCGGTGGTGCCGGTGGCGGAAGCCGCACCCGCAGCTTTGGCCCCCCAATCGAAGACGAAGGTAATGGACTTTGACGAGCTTTTGAAGCCCAAGGACACCGTTGTAGCTCACGGCATTATCATTAGCCTTGCAGGAGGCACCCTGCATTGCCATTTGATCGAGGAGGGCATAGCATCAGTCATGATTACCGCGGTAGAACCGGGATCAGAAGAGATTGGCCTCTATGAGCCTAACAAGACGGACGATCCGGTTGTAGATCGCTTGGGTGCTGCTCTCAACAGCATCACCAAATGGACCGTTGCCGCACTGGAGGCAGCCTAAATGGCGCGACTGCAAAAGAGAAGGTGACATATAAACGATCTTCTGATGTTGGATGTTGCACGCAATGCTGATGAATTCCCTGAATGTCACAGGGTTAAGTAATGTACGCAGTCTGCCATGTCATAGTGATCAGTAATAAGCATAGTGAGAATGTCACACGGTTCAGTCAAGTATACCTGGGAAGGTCACAGGGACTAGTCATGATACAAATGAATGTAACAGGTAATAGTCATAATTGCGCAGCATCCGTATTAAGGGGTCCTCTACTGAATTAATGAGGTTTGCTCAAAAAAGTTGGTTAACCCACTTGTCATTGTGGTGGTGCTCACAGGATGACGAAGAAAATCACAAGGAGCCAGCAGCAAGAAGGAAGCGGGAAGCACGAGATTATGGATGTTGGATGTATATAATGGTGAGGAATAAGAGTGGATTAGCTAGATAGCAACTCCCTCTAAGACATTATCGAGTTTTGGTTTTGTATAGAGTCTTTCACTACTAAATACAAGTGAACATTGTTGCATTTCCCTTCTCAGACGTAAGCGTCTTCCATTGAATTCCACGTATGTGTCTTCTATTGTATATTTCAGATACATAATAGTAATGTGACTCTCAGTAAGCGAAAATATCACTGTGTGCACTAATATGACCACATACATGGCAACAACATTATGACTACCGCGAGTCATGTGTTGGTCTCACTCCGACCGATACTGTGACTGAAACCGGTCGTATATCCTTTGCACTCTTGTCAAACACTACTGGAGGTCTTGAACACACGACTGGCTACAGTCATAGCGACCGCTCAAACATGACTGTACACAGTCATAATCCACAACAGCCTAAAACATCACTACCAATCGAATTCCACGTCAGCAACATTATAACCAAAATGTGACTCCACAGAGTCACATTCCACGTCAGACGAAAAATGACAGTATTCACATTCCACGTGGAAGTGCCACGTCAACAAAAATATAACTCCACAGAGTCACATTCCACGTCA
The DNA here is from genome assembly GCA_022496805.1 of Pohlia nutans. Lineage (NCBI taxonomy): Eukaryota > Viridiplantae > Streptophyta > Bryopsida > Bryales > Mniaceae > Pohlia > Pohlia nutans. The sequence goes on along the minus strand of CM040107.1, from coordinate 4,092,485 downwards.
GCAGAAAATATGACTACGCAGAGTCACGTGCCACGTCGGATGCCACGTCAGCAAAAAATATGACTCGCCCGAGTCACATGCCACGTCGGATTTTGGCCTCAGCTGCCCAGGCAGACCTCCAAAAGTCAAGGACTTGGGCCCGGTCAAAATGGCGGCTGGAATGCTGACGTGGCACGTACATGGCGCCCAAGTATACGCTTTTTGGCGTATTTATTCATATGACTAGGTGTCCGAAGCGACTCGTCGGTAACTACGGCACCCAATCATGCTCCGCATCACATGCCACCTTAGCAAAAAATATGACGCGCAGTCACAGACCCGATTTTATGACTGCGCCGAGTCATAAATGCAGTCATTCTCCCAGTCATAAAAGTACCCATCTATGGTAGTGTATGAACCCTATTCTAGAATCCTATTACTAAGCTTCAAGAATGCAGGGACAACAAAGTCGCACATGTGAAGTCAAACTTGTGGCACGAGTTAGAGCGTGTTAACTGCTTTGGGAGCCAAAGTGTAGAGTACTACAAGCCACTGATCAGCGAAGCAAAGTATAATGATTGTCTTATCACGAAGGCGAAGAGTAATACGTCGTACCCGCTCACCGGCGACATGATGATCTAATTTCTATATGCGGTACTAAATACACGCTCACTGGTCGCATCACCTGATTCATTTTATGTGCATGTTGTTGAATTGGAAGAGCAAATAATCATTGAGAGGCAAACTGTACATTGTTGAGAGGTGAGCAGGACAAAATTGTAGCTATGGCGGAGGAGGCGTCGATGCTCTACAAATTAGATATTGCTTCGGAAAATCAGACAGTAAGGGGTCACCACAATGCTGTTGACGAGGCGATCATGAAGCTGAAAAGGGACCTTGTTGTAGGATTAAGCAAACTCCAGTCAATTGCAAATCCAGCGATGGGCACAGAATTCATGAATGAGGTAGGCTTCCGAACACTCTAGTGACAGAATTGATATAACAAGCACGCCACTCGGGGCCATTTTGCAACATGAATAGATTGCCTGGCGCAACATAGAGTAACTCCTAAGTCCCGCTGGCCTCATACCAGCTGCGCTCGAAATGCAGCACGAGCTCGCTAGTGTGACCCTTGCATGACCGTGACTATCTCTACACCGTGACTAACCCAAGCCTTTGAGTGGCTTTAAGTGAGCACTCGGTGCCAGAGCATTTGATAATGTTTGCGCTTAAGATGCAGCTCGAGCTCGTGGTTGGTGACGATGGCCTGGCTCTGAATAACCCATTGAAGCCGATAGGCTCGCATTGGCCGCGCACGAGATGCAGCTCGAGCTCGTGGTTGATGCCCGTGGCGTGGCTTTGAATAACCCATCAAAGCCAATAGGCTCACAATGGCTGCGCACGGGATGCAGCTCGAGCTTGTGGTGGGTGCCCATGGCGTGGCTCTGAATAACCCATTGATGCCGATAGGCTCGCAATAGCCGCGCACTGCGCAGCTCGAGCTCGCGGATGCTGCCCTTCGCGTCGCAAAAAATAACCCATTGATGCCGATGGACTCGTTGGGACTACGCTCGAGTTGCAATTTCAAGATAATTAAGATCATTTGCCTAATCAATGTCATTATCGGGACATTTTGATACATTCTTTAATTAATTTTTACAAAATGCTTAACAAATGGCACTCCAAGTGGGGCTTTGAGTAACCCATCGATGCCGATGGGCTTGCAATGGCTGTGGAGGAGATACAGCCGGAGCTCGTGGTTGGTGCCGATGGCGTGGCTCTGAGTAACCCATCGATGTCAATGGGCTCGTTATGGCTGCGCTCGAGATGCAGCCGGAGCTCGCAGATGCTGCCCTTGTTGTGGCTCTGAGTTACCTATCGATGTCGATGGGCTTGCAAGGGCTGCAGCTCGAGCTCGCAAGTGCTGCCCTTGGCATGACCATGAGTTACTCCTTTGTCCCTCTCGCCTCGCTCTAGCTGCACTCAAGGTAGAGCTCGAGCTCGCAAGTGCTGCCCTTGGCATGACCATGAGTTACTCCTTTGTCCCTCTCGCCTCGCTCTAGCTGCACTCAAGGTAGAGCTCGAGCTCGCAAGTGCTGCCCTTAGCATGACCATGAGTTACTCCTTAGTCCCTCCGGCCTCGCTCTTGCTGCGCTCGAGGTGGAGCTCGAGGTCGCAAGTGCTGCCCTTCGCATGACCATGAGTTACTGCTTTGTCCCTCTGGCCTCGCTCTAGCTGCGCTTAAGTTGTAGCTTGAGCTTGCTCTAGCTACGTGGGCGATGCAACACGAGCACACTAGTGGCATTCATAAAAGTAATAATTGGTATTCATGATTCATAAAATTCTGAGTTTGGCAGATACGCAAGCATTACGGGTCAACTCCCTCTGAGAGGATCGAGATGCACCTCGACAAACTTCAAACAATAGCGACTACTCCTGTCGCTGCAACGCATAAGATCATGTGGCTCAAGTGGTAGAACAGCAAGCAGGCCATTCGTGACACATACTTCTTCCCGCGACCTTTGTGTCCAGAGAGTCAGTTGCTTCCTCGGTTGAATTGTGCATCCTTCTATGCGGGGGTAAGTTCCTTTACAACTTATTTCCGAGACATATATGTGGACATTGGTGTTGCAAAAGTTCAGGTCTGGACTCCGTTTGTTCCATTCGTTGAATTTTGCAGCTAGAAGATGAGGCTGTTAAGATACTCGACGACCTTTTACCGTCCTTGGATCTCCAGCCGGTGAATTACGACTCGCTTCCTCCCTACTTGCTCAAGTGGCGTTGCAAGGTCTGGGAGAAAGCATACATGGGAAGCTTCACAAGCACGTCTCATTTCACTCGGTCAACAAAATGGGACGAATGGCCAGCGCACAAACGATTTGCCATGCGGCTTGTACATCGGTATAAAACCTTCCTACTGATCATTGTTGGCATCTTGTTCAGTGTGTCCAATACGGAGTGTTCACCATGTGTACGAAACCCTGCAGGTATTTGAGACACGAGCTTCTACGGACGGGGGCATTAAGAGCTATGCCGCCCTGGGCGACTGCTTGGTGTGACTCCACCTACCAAAATTACACTTTCTCTTACCATCAGAAAAAGACTTATGACTATGCACATCTGCTTCTTTCATTGGTCACAGTCCTTTGAAAAGCATAACAAACAGTACATTGCGGAAGAATTTCGAGAGCAACACAAGCGTTTGTGCATGCAGTACCGGGACTCCACAACCATGGCCGAGGCGGAGACGAGAAACTTAGCTATTCGTGCTTGATGGTTGTCATCTGGAGCTGCGTCGGAGACATCTTTGAGGAGCCTTGACTTGTGGCTTGCCTTTTGGCACTTTCGATACCGGCAGTGGCGTGGCTTCATGCAATTGGTAAGTATTCCACATTTGTAAATTATATGGATTTATAAATACGAAATATTAGAATCTGACACAAGTGAAATGTGCTTTCCACAGGACCTTGATGAAGACGAACTTGCGGAGATGCCCTCATGCAACCTCGCTGAAAGTGTTCATAACAAGTGGCTCCAAGCGTCCGGCAACAGATGCAACGACCTTTATACGGCTACGGTAGACGACTACATTCGAGCGTTTATGCAAGTTGTGGCTTACTATCAATTCCTAAAGGGAGACGATGGAGGCACAGGACCGAGCAAAGAAGAGCTCAAGCTTAGAAATGCCCATCGCCGTCCCAGAGTCACCGGTGAACCAAAGGTGCTAAAGGACGTCATGCTAGAGATGCCAGGTGCCGATGAATTCTGCACCCGCGACCCTTATCTTGAAGGAGAAGAGGTGATTGGCTCACTCAAGCGGAAGCCCGACGTGCCATTTGGAGCTGATGGTGAGTCTCACAGGCCGGATACTGTGAACTACTCTCGGCCTCAAGCATCCAAAAGGGCCACGTTGGCTCCACGGGCGCCTCTCCCCATCATATCCGAAGAAAGCGATGTGAACGTGGAAGAGGTGGATGCAACGCCTGGTTTTGACGGCGCATCACCAGCTTTGAAAAGTGGGATTTGTCGGGTTACATCTGTCCACGAGACTAAGGTGAATGAGAGAATTTGGCACATTGCAAGGGTCCTCAAAGAATCTTCTATGGCATGCTGGGCGCAAAGAGCTGTGACAAAGAAGAAATGTACGGCAAAGATTGTACGGAATGCCAACAGACCCCTGCTCCAACATACACCAGTGAATGGCTCAACTTGAAGCTGGGCAGGGAAGTGACCGTCCAATTCTTCTTCTGCTCTGATGATATTGAGGATGTGTTAAGGGCACGCGACGGAAGTGGGTGACTCAGTATTCCAAAACAGAGCCAAGGCCGCCAATCCCTGATGTCTGGCCTGTGAAACTAGGCACGAACCTCAAGCGGAGCGAGATTTGAGCCCTAGAGGGAGCCGGCTTCCCGCTGCCCCAGAAGGAGCAAGTATCGCCAAGGAGGCTCTTCTCAACCATAGCTCTTCTACACGATCTATCTGCTGTCCCAGTTCCAGAGAATGCCGACGACTATCCTCGTATACGGAAGTCCAAAAAAATTCGACGTTAAACCAATGTTCCAACCAACAAGCAACGTCTCAGCATTGACTCAGCACTGATTCTAAATGCTAAAATCGTCAAGGTAACGATGTTACCTCATCCCAGATATGGGTGTGTCATTTCTCTGGACTCAGGAGCACCACCCAAGGTCACCCAATATCAGATAATGCTGAGCTCTCACCCGGAATGCAATTGTCCGGCATTCAAAGGGACCATGGCACAGTTTGGGAAGAAAGGCGGATCATTCAGCTACTGCAAACATGTTTATTATGTACTCATCAAAGTCTGCAATAGAGATCCCAACTCTGACCTCTTCATGCATGCACCTACACTTAGCTTCAACGAAATCAAGCTTCTCTACGAAAGTGGCATCTTGACCCATTCAAAAGAATAGGACTAGACCAAGCCAGGGTACACTTTAGTGTTATCTACGAAATGCAAGTGGTGGTGTTCATTTATTAGTTTGTCTCAAAAACATTGAATAAGGAGTGTGTTTGTTTGAAATATATATAAATATATATTATTTTATACTTAAAGTTTTACCTCTATACTCTATGACCCGAGAAGCAGTCAACTTTATGAGCCGTGGATGTAGTCCACTGCTGGCCTAGCAGCATTCATGACGACTTGGTCGCTGGTCGCCGGTCGCAGCCCGTCGGCGCCGACAAGCTACATCGGGGCGCGCGTTGGCCACAACGTTATTCATTCATCGACGCTGTGTCATCCGCTCATCGTCTGCTCATTTCATCCTTGCCTTTCCAATTCGCCCTCGCGTTTTCCTTGTTCCAAACTAGTAGTTTGATCGTTTTGTGCTAATGCCGTCCTCGGTTTTGTCTCGCCTAATTCTGGACCTGATCACCGCATCCATTCCAGATGTGCAAATTGACATAACGATGTGGGAAGTCCGTAATGAACTTATCCATACGGTCGATACTTAGTGAAGCAAGCCGTGGGCTTAGATGACTTGATTTGAATGGGAGGTGCTCGGCGTGACGGCTTCTTCAATCTTGGAGCGGTTTTGGACTGAAAGATCGTACATGATGTGGCTCTCGAGTATGTTCCAGGAAGGAGCTCTCCAACTCATGAGTATGCGTGGGAGACCAACGGCGTTTCATTGCTCTCACTTTCAAAACGTTCAACATCATTTCCACTAAATTCAACATTGGCAAATCTAGCTCTACCCATGTTCACGTCATCGAGGCTCTTACTAAAACCGACTCGCTCTACCCATGTTCAACTCTTTGTCTACATATGGCTCGAAGGGCCCGATGTCGTCGCTCAAAGACATGACATCGTTATGCCTATCCTGTCTCGCTCTCTCCATCGTGATATTCTCTCCAAATCTGCCTCACTTAAAATTCAGAGACCCTAAGTCTTGAAAAAGCTCCATATATTTGTGCATGTTAACGACCTGGCACTACCTTGTTAGACTCCCATAGATGCTCTTTGAGACCAGTCAATGCCTAGTCATATGTGTCAATGAGATGCCATTTGACACAGCAAGAAGATGGCCCACAAAATATACGGCACTTTGACGTGACCGAAGAGGCAAATTTTTCGCGAGAAATGGTAATAGGTCCCGCGGTAATAGGTCGAAATTAAAAAAATATTTTTCTAATATTAGAATTATTGAATTATTTTTAGAATTATTTAAAAAAAAATTACTAAGTTTGGAAAGTGAAATACCCTATTTTTAGATTTGTCGGTAAATTTTCTGCTCTCCACTCTTCAATTTTCTGCTCTCCGCTCTCCGCTCTCCAATTTCTGCTCACACGGTAGCTCCCTCTTTCTTCCGGGTACTGTAGAGCGGCTGCTCCTCCACCGCACTAATGTCGACCACACTGCTATTGTTAAAATTTGCCAATGCCCTCGTCCCTTCCTGTGTAACCTTGGAACATAACAAAATAGGGCTTTGCTGGTCCACAAAAATTGGAAGTGTCGCCCATCCTTCCGACGCTGAAGCAAACTCCCTTGTTGCCCGTCGTTATGCGCGCCCACCCCTACCTCTTCTTCCGCTCTGTCCACCACCCCGGCCAGAATGCCTACTCCCCCTTCCACGTCCTAGCACAATCCATAATAATGCATGATAATGAATGAAGGTCCTTTGTAGACTTTCCCTATTGTTCAAATCTCTTTGTGTTTTATCACCACATAGTGTTCTTCACTCATTGTGGAGGTATAAACTTTGGTTTCATTTTAATTCTATTCTTCACAATAGAGTTTTCCGTAAAGTCACCTTGAATTTGAAGCATCTTCAAAAATAATTGCTTTATTATAGTCTTATTTGTTTACTCCAAATAGTTAAAAGGTATAATTGATATTTAACTAATTATAGACTATCGTGCAGTCCAGAATTAAGTCGGCTTGCAGTTGATAAACCGGAAATGGTGAATCCAGGCCAAACAGACCCTAAAAATGAGAACATAGAATGCACATTCTATACACCATTCACAATAGAGCATTCAGAATATGAAGATAAACATATGTGCAATAGAAAATTGGATTCCAATATAATATGAAATTACAAGCAAATTGATGACTCAATTTGCCAAAAGTAATTGAATGACTAAATGGCTGAAACTAATGGCCAAACTAATTGCTCACACAAGAGCTAACTCAAAAGAGGAATGTCAGCCTGCAGTCGACAACAATTCACGGTGCATGATAGAAAATAGTGAGATCACTATCGACGGCCATATCTAATAGCATGAGCAACCTCGTAATGAAGTTGTCTTGGACGAGGTGAACACCTAATGTATTCACTGACAGACTCAAACATATGCATTGGATATATAAATGGCAATAGATCGGTAGCAGCATTAGATATAACGCCTGACCTGCATGATGACCCCTAAAATGGCAATGGAATGTAGCAAGCTGAATCAGGGACTCTCTGAAGAGATACAAGGTTCACATCAACAAGGAGGACCTGGTCAGGCTTGCACACAGCCCTGGAAAGATGCTTGGAATATAGAACCTGGAGGACCTTATAACACCATGGATAATATTCTCTGTGCTCACAATACTCTCTACCAAAAATAAATGAAATCTTGCTAATAACATCCCCGGGGAGTAGAAATTTCAATAAGGGAATCAAGTCCCGATATTTCATTCTGGACCACAGCCCCACATGGAATCTTTCTAACAACATACCGAATAACTTCTTAAGACCAGGACGCTTGACAACGTTCCGATGAGCATTCCATCTGTCAGGCTGAACATTCGAATTGATGTAGCAAAGCAATCCAGCGACCCAGAGGACAACACATTTCTTCGTTGGATGAGGGTGAGCGATATCAGCATCCATGTACAAGTCTCCCTGAACATAGAAACAGAATATATGAAACATGGAAAGATAAAACAATATCGGCTGGCAGCCGATACGACTAGATGGGAATAGAGCAAAACATGCAACTGAGAGAGGGGAGGAAGATATAGGGTTGAATTAAAATGTGAAATAGTCATTCCACATAAAGTGATAATACAAAAATATCAAAAATGAGTTCTCAAAATTGTAAAGTTAAGTTCGATAAGTATAAGCACTACTCTACGCAGTATAGACAAATATACGCCTAGCCTATCAAATATATACATATATATGAACTCTACAACGTGTCAAAATATCCTAAGCAGCGTATCGGCTGGCAACCGACATGCAGATGGACATCCACATCGAGGTTGCCGGGTGCCTTGACTTGAAAATCTCCATCGCTCAAAAACTGGATGGAGTGTAAAAAAACTCTGGACCGGAGGTTTGACTTGAAAAATCTCCATGAAAAAAAAAGCAGGATGGAGGATGCATACTCAATCATAGAGTAGAATAAGGAACAAGCTCCTTGTATACTTTGTGCATTGGGTGATGGGGAAGCAAAAGACGCTTCCCGACTTTGCGATTTGCTGTGCAAAAATCGGGAACCGTCATCCCAGACCGGTACAACCTCCAAAAGAAGGGCTGAAAAGTGCTAGGGAAAAATGGCTCTTCACGAGCCTTTGTCTCTTAACGCATTGTACACCTAGGTGGGTGAACAGCGTTGTATGGATTGTTGAGAACATTTTTGTACGGGGTGTCATCCACAAGAAGGGTGTTGGATTCATTGGCACCAAAGGTTTGCAGCTTGAGACTCCGCTTAAGTAGCACGGACAGTGGCTTCAACAAAAATGGCCTCTGGGGATATTTAGGATCCCTATATTTACTCTCCCTACAACAACCTTGGCCGAATGTCAGACAATCTTCAGGAAGGCGAGGGACGTGCTCATGAATAAATTTCATTCTAGGAAGGAAGTTATCCTCTTGCATGCACGACTAGAAGAGAATCACAAATTGAGCATCAATACAAAAATTCAACAACTCCATCAGACCCGGCCTAGCTCATTCCTCTTTCTTCGTCATTCGACGTACAGGCCCCGCTACAATTCTGGAGGGTTTATAATGAATCAGCGTCCCGTTAACGTCAAAAACAATAAAGTATTTGAGGGGAACTACCTCAGGAGCACGAGCGATGGCAAGCGCCATGGCAGTGTTGCCTTCATCATCATCCTCTGCCTCGGAAGCATTGCTACCGGTGCTACAATCATCACCGTAGTCCACCTGCTCCTCTGAAGAAGAGTCTGCCGATAGAGTAAACATAATAAACACAAGACTCCATAAGTGGAGAAACAAAATATATGTAATAGAGCCCAAAGTATCATGATAATATTTATCTTTGTCGGTTGACAGCTGATACAATCTATGTAAAAGCTAGACCAAAGAGCACAATGGTCCTCGACACCCCAACCAAGAAGATAGGATGAACTAGGCTAAAATTGCTACACCATCAACGCAGAAATAAATGATATCTAAGGAAATATAAGCGAGTGACTAAGTGGAGGTCGTCTAAGACAAACCTCTAGTTAGAGCAGGTTGTGTAGGAGAGCCGGATGCGTCACAAGTTGGAGATAGCTGCTCATTCATATCAGGACATGGCATATCCATGTCTGCTGCATTCGGTGGGAAGTCAACATCCTCACCCTCCATCGCAGTCTCCATTCCCTTCGACGAGGCTTCCCCTTTACCCCGTCGCTGCGAAAGAGGAGGATGTGAAATAGCTAATGGAGCGGAGACGTGTGTCTCCAACGAAGGAGTTGGCCCTTAGCAGATGCCGCAAGTCCTATCGGCTGGCCGCCGACACTCCCCGAGCCCTCAGTGAAATCGAGAGTCTTCTTGAGCGCCCCACTCCCCTGCCGTCGGATCTCCTCAGAGGGTGGAGCGGCTTGAAGATCCACCTGCATCGACTGACCATCCTCCCACCCAAGCGAGGAAGATCGAGCCCTCTTCTTCTTTTTCAATGGAGGCTCACTCTCTTGAATCTCTAGCTTGTTGTCGGTGAGATGTATATCCTTGCCCTGTGTTCTAGGGATACCACTAGACTGTGCCTGCTTGAAAGAGTCCTCCTCAGGAAGTTTCGTGACATTGACGTCCGGCTGTCGGCCGCAGGTTGACATCGGGCCAGAAGATGGATCGACCTGGGCAGTAGGAAGGGGATCACGGAAGCCGAGGATTGGCGCACTAGGTCGCGGGGTAAACGCAGGACAGGGAACGAGGTTCAAGTTCATTCCCTCCACCCTGCTCTTGGCCAGCGCCACATCAGTGTTGTTCCACACAAACTCCAGAACGGGACGACCGGTCCGCTGCATAAGCAAACAACAACATTAGAGAAGTGTCGGCCCACAGCCAATATGAGACGGACAAGCAAATGAATCAAAATATAATGCAAGAGTAGACTAGGATTATATAGCGTACCAAAGCAATTTTAGAGACGTTGCCTCCGCCCCAGATGTTCACAAGAGTGGACAACTTTGCAAACAGGGAGGGCTTCAGGAGGTCCTCCAGGAGCTTGTGGTTGACACCACATACGCCGCCGTTCCAGCCGATCGAGCCCTTCGGGGTTATGAAGTTCTAGTCCAGGGGTTTTGGGATGGTCACTCAAAATTTCTTAAACCCACTCAAAAGGTCTTTCTCCGGATCAGGCGTTGGAAAGCGATAGTGTTACGTGGGCCACTTCATCCAGGTCTGACTTCTTGAACCTCCCACGGGCACCAGGAAGGTAGTGGACGGTGTGCACTGCCCAGGAGCTATCCTTCGACTTCGACGCAGCGGTTACGACATGCTGCACATCCGTATTTCCAATGAAAAGCATAGGTCGTGGAATTGCAGGGGACTTCTCCGCTTCCTCGTCCTCATCCTGGATGAAATCCTCTCCATCATCATCGCCCTCTTCCACATGCTCAGTAGCACGTGCGATCCGATTGACGTCGTTCTTGCTCACAAGGAGTGGGTCCCCTGAAGTCGAATACGCAAAGAGCACGATCGTCTTGGGTCTGCCTACAACACGTACAGGGGTATCTACATTTGAAAGCAAGGCGTCATAGACGTCGTTAATGCTTTCCGCATGCTAGCAGTCATACACAGCAATCTCATCCGCCCACCTCTGGCCTTCGACTGGCGTCTTCGTGAAGTTTTCCACCGCATCGTAGAAACAGGTTGGAGCCAACCCACCAAGAGATTTATTTGTCGATGGATTCAAGACATTCTCCCGACCAGCTAGCCATTTCTCTCCCTCCGTGTACTTCTGCACCTCAACTTTGATGTTGCGCACAATCATTGTAGAGAACCCTTCCTTAGCCTGAAGCTGATTCCACTCCTCGTCGGGGTACGGAACCCAATCATCATCCTTACAAGGCACGGAGAAATTCTTGAACTTGCTCATGAGCTCGTTGATGATGAATTGGTCGAGCTTCTTCTCCTTGCACCATTCCGGCTGCGTCACCTTTTGCTTAGTCTTTGCATTACTTTTGATGCAGACTTTATTTGCCAAAATCTCCTTTGCAAGCTCCTCAAGATCGCAGTCCTAGCTCGGGGGTAGCCGCAACCTTTCGACAACTTTGTCGCGCGGGTAGCAAGGATACAAACCTCCAGGCTGCGGAGTTGGAGTATGTGGGGTGGGTGGAGGAAATCATTTCAGTGGACTATGGACAGTATGAGGTGGTGGTCCTCTATTGCAATTGGGTGGTTGCGTACATGAGTGGAGATGGCGCCACCATGAAGCGCAATGATTACGGTTTCACTACCGTAAACTTCCAGAGGTTGATCCCGAATTCTACACAGTCATTTGCCTTCCCGCTCCACATTGAACAGGTTTTTTTGAACCGGATGTGGCCAAGCGTGGATGGGAGGTTGTCATGCGCAAAGAACCACGAGGAGTTTGGACATTCTCGAACCACCAACTCACGGATGAAGTACGGTGCATATCATTGGGGAGAACAAGACAATGATTTTCCCGGACTTGAAGCCACAGGCTTGGATTCGGATCTCATACCTCAAACACCTATTTTAAGCGATGCAGTGGAAGTAGCTCTGGAGGTGGTGGCTAAAGCATTAGAACGCCTCGGACAAGATGACACATCGGTAGATGATTTAGACTATTGCGACTCAGAGCAGGATTGACCGAGTCTTTGTTCATTCACATACAGTTGTGAACATTCTACCCGTTGGACATATCTATATATAAATATATACATATATTCACATGAAATTGTGTAGTTAGCACCCTCAAGTCTTGGCCAAGCAGCACACATTCATTTCAACCTCCCAAACCGATAAGTTGCACACTTCTCACGTTAGTTGCTAAGTACCACTACATACAGGCACGGACACAATTATAAAACCCGTAATAATTATGCCACACATTCCTTCTCAATGTAAAACCCCACCTCCACCCTAAACCACTCCACCATGGAATTGCGTGAATAAATAATTTACTCATCAATTATTAAAATAATGCAGATGGCCAATTGCAAATTACCCTAAAAAAATGAAAAACTACTCAATTTTGGACACAAATTCTCCCTATAAAATTAATACTCTAAATTCTCATATTATACAATGATTCAGAGGGCCAATATACATGTAAACTGTCTCGGGCAGTGTTTATAATCTTGGGCAGCCCAAAAAAATATATATACGACTATAGGGAAAAATGTGACTGCAAAATATGACTAGGAGAAAAAAGTGACGTCCAAATATGACTATGCGTTCCCAGGAACGTTCCCACTCGTTCCCTCTCGTTCCCTCTCGTTCCTTACGAAGATATACGTCCCTCCCACCCACTTTATACGGTACACGTGGCAAATATGACTGCAAATTATGACTGCCAGTCACATTGTCTAATTTGGCTTCCGTCGACAATTTTGCCCTCGCAGAATGTGACAGCCGGCAGTCGCCTCTCACCTCGAGTCATATTCTCCCAGTCATAAAAGTACCCATCTTTGGTAGTGCAGAGACCAAGTGTTGAAACAAGATCTGTCTTTGTGATGTGGGTCCTTGGCAACCGTAGAATCACGCCAGGCTCGCTACCGTCCTCTCCAATCAATGTTTCGACCTTCCACGCCGTGAACACCTCCATCCAGGCTTGCCATGCCGCGTCACTGCAAAAGACCAAGGGAAGCTTATTAGAGACCTTCTCTTCCACAAAATGTGCGGTCACTGCTTGCTTGGCTGCCCGAAAGAAGAAATGACAACATAGTTAGCACACTTCACATCTGAAGGGGCGAACCAATATTGGCCGCCAGCCGACACCCCAGGCACCATCTCTTATGAGCATGTATCGGCTGGCAGCCGACATTTATGAAACAAGATAAATGAAGACCACAAGGTCAGGGGATGTCCTTACCATTAATTGAGCTGAGGACTTCCCATTCCCTTTGTGTGGCTCGGGATGCCCGGCTCGGATCTATGCTACACGGCCCAGCTCAGCGCACGAGCGGAAGGTCTCCTTTGCCACTCTCTCCGCAATATTGAGGCTGAGAGCGTTGGAGACGCGGATGAGCTCCTTCTGATCGTGACTGTACAGTAAAATGACTTCAAACTCTAGCAGGTCCTTTCGAGCCTCCAATCCGATGGAGAGCTCTTGGGCAAGCTCGCGGCAAGTTGTGATGGTGTGTTGCCCCCCTATAATGTACCAATGGACGTCAATCCACCAATCAACCTTTTCACCGTCAACCATCACCTTGGTTCCTTCAGCCGGCATATTGTCCATAACAATATCAATGTCGTTCTCGGTTGTCGTGGGCTGCTTCTTCAAGGGAACAGCATGAATCTTCGGTTTCTTCGTGATGGATCCATATCACTTGTATATTTGGTTGACCTGATAACAATGGCGAGCATAGTTAGATTCATACCACTTGCAAGTGCTTGCAAACATGTCGGCTCGCAGCCGATACCAAGAGATGGCCAAACTAGCATACAAATAATGAATGGAGCACTAACCTGCGACAGGCGCTCCTTTGCAATCCCGCGGTACTTGAGCGTGTTGGGAGCGATGTGCAGCCTGTCAGAATGGATGACACCAGGAAGGCGATGCTTCTTGTAACGATACAAACGGGACAGCCAAGCATCGAGTGCCTTGTAGATGGCCTCCACCTCCTCTCCCCTGGTCTTTGTGTTAAGCTTGTTGGCTCGAACCAATGCTTCATCCAAGGTGAGGAGAGGGACCTTACTCTTCGGCTTCGCTTTACTCTTGCGCTTCTTGCTACTCCCTTCACCTATCGCAGGGACAGCCTCAAGAGCTGATGATGGATCGGGTGCAGCTGCAGCAGCAGTAGCGCTCTTCTTCTTTGAGGCTTTCATCTTTATCCTCCCGGAAGGAATCTCCGGACCCTTCCCTTTCTTCAATGCAGCCTTGATTCTCTGGTTCTCAGCCATACGATTCTCGTTGAGCTCCTCCCAGCAGGTGAGGAAGTCCTCGAGGCTCGCTGGGGTATTCCCGTCGCCAGAAAACAACATGCCGATTGACTTGGCTTCTTCCCCGCACACAGCCTCTGTGCATTTACTCCACAGAAGCGATACTGCAACGTAGTCCTCCTAACCATCGGGGTTATTGATTGGCATCAGACAAATCATGACGTCCACATTGCTGCCTTCGCCATGAATCGCTATGACTGAGCCATGTCTCGGAATCATGTAGCCTTTAACTTTGCTGGAGCAGGAAATTTCAACTCGTGCCTTCCTCAGCACGCCAGCAGAGGCCCCACTCTTGGACAGCTTTATTCCCCTACCATACAGCTCGAGGCTTGATGTCCCCGGCGCAAATCGGTGTGGATGCAAGCGGGTCACCAAGCAGTCTGTGCAGCACAGGAGGTTTTCTGCAATCAAAAGCACAGTGTTAATCTATGTCAGCTGTCGGCCGATACATTCAAGGCAACCTTATCGGCTGCCAGCCGATAAGAGAGAGACATCGACATGCGATGCGACATTCAAATTACATTAAGTGTATATTGACATTCAAATTACATTAAGTGTATATCGACATTCAGATTACATTCAGTGTATATCGGCTGCCAGCCAATAACTATTCAACCGCATGCACTTTCAAGGACATGGCAGTAGCAGAGTATCGGCTCGCAGCCGACATACATCACATTTATCGGCTGCCAGCCGATACAACAATGCTCAATGCGACAACAAAAAATAAGATTTTACCTCAAAGTGGATGCGCTGGACGACATCTTGTATCGGCTGGTCACAACTTGCGTGTCGGCTGATCACTACTCGCAGTGGAAGTTGCGTGCGTTCTTGTCGGCTGCCGTCCAATAGCTGTCGGCTGCACAGTCAAAAGTGTCAACTGCACAGACAAAAGTGTCGGCTGCCGTCCGATACCTGTCGGCGGATGAGTAGCGCGGTGAGGGAGAGAGGGAGAGCAGGGAGATCAGGGAGAAGAGAGAGCCAAGAAAAAAAAACAAGAATGAGGGAAAGTGAGGGAAGCTGAGAGAGTAACCCCCCCTGCCTCTCTCCCGCCACTCGAGTGATTTTGCAATCACTTCAAACAGCCGCCAAGACGTCACACGTCACATCCATCCATCCATCTATTCTTGGCCTATCCTACGCCTAGTCTACTTCATCCATCCTCAGTAATTCCATCCACCCAAGAATGCACGCACGTCACACTCAATTGCATTTCAAGAAGATTCATGCAACTCAAAATTTTCTTGAAGTAGCGCCAAATTGGTATCGGGAACCTCTTGTCTTCCTCATTCACTCTCGCAATCTTGTTTTGGGCTTCAGTAGTGTGGGCAGGAGGCTCCATTTTTGCTCAGATTTCTTTGTGTTCCGTGCTTGATTTGCTAAGGTTGATGCTGTAGCTCTGCATTTTTTGCTCTGCGCTTGAACTGATCGCAACATCTCAATTAACTTGTAGGTTTTTTCATTCTGGTTTTGAATCACAGTAATTTGAACGTTTTGAATCTCAATAATTCATTCTTCAACATCTCAATAATTTGTGGGTTTCTTCATTCTTCAATCTGGATTCCGTTCTCCCAATTATTAGGTCATTGGTCTATTCAGTATCGGATGCCGGCCAATACCCCGATTACCAGCAGCCGATACGCGGATACCTAACAGCCGATACCTTTAGCAATTTCAAGTCAATTTTACTCGTTGCATACGCCAATCTAGAGCAGTTTTCAGGTCCATACTCAGTATCTTCACTGTCATATCATCTCAGTTATCGGCAGCCAGCCGATACTCTACGTGGAATTCTGAATTTATATTCACTCCACTGTTGGTTGCCGGCTGATACAATCGAAATCGCCTGAATCATATATCATGTAATCACACGTTATCCAGTATCGGCTGGCAACCGATACTCCTGGTAGACTATAAATTTCTAGTCATACTATCTGACACTCTCCTCTGTCAACTGCCAGCCGATACCAGTATGAAGAGGTCATTTGCAGCTGCGATGGACTTAGAGCCTATTGCTTCATTTCTGAAGAATGGTGGATCCGGTCGATGCAAGCTGGGAAAAGGAATTGTCGTTGCACTCACTCATGCCGGCATGTACTATGCCAGACGTGCTGTTACAAATTGGGTAGTCTCTCGAGATCGGATACTTCTGAGTGTGCGTGTGCTGGACGTATCGGACTCTATTGAGATAATCCTCCCGTTTCCAGTTGAAGACATCAAAAACCTAAGTCAAAGTGTGGAAAAGAGCATCGTATGGAAAGCGAGATTTGTCAAAGCCTTAGCAGAGGATATTGACGCAGTTTGCACTCCTATCGGCCAGCAGTCGATACATCTGATGGCAGAGGAGAAACTCATCGACCAATTTCTGATGCTCTCAGTGAACATGGCGGTCACAATTGTTCATGGTGACAGAGCCAACCTCTGATGTGCCGGAGTCGGTGTGAACGTTGAGTACTCACCCAAAGGGAGTTGGGAGGGCTTCCTAGTCCCGCACAGTTTTTTTGTCGTGGTGAGGTTGATCACTATCCACCGTGAAATCCGTGAGCTCACAGCTTATTGCGACGACAACTCTCAAACTGTCCTTAGAGAATGCCTTGGTCACCACGTCTTGTGGAGTGGATACAAGGTTAGGCCTGCGGACCTTGCCGACCCTTCCTCACCGGTGCGTTGTGGTGTCGGTTGCCAGCCGATTCATCCTTATTCGAAGGAGGTCGACCTGGATGCTCGCCATATTGTAAGCACGAATGATTCCCCTCCCGAAAAAGGCTGTGGCAGTTCTGGAAATGCTCATGCACGCGGGCGTCTCCTCGATTGTGGGCGTCGTTCATCCTCAGGATCTGCTACGGAGTTGCAACGGCCCAACCTGGAGAATAGCCATGACCTTGATGATGTCAGTGATGATCATGACCTGCCTCTTGAGTTTGGGAACAACTCTAGTTTCAGAGATGACAGTGAAGGCAGTGACATTGTAGGTGGACAAAGTGTTGCGAGTGCAGCTAGCGATAGCGCAGCTGTTGGTCGTGATATCGGGCTGCCATACCCCGATCGCCACCTCTGGAGGCAAAAATACTGTGAGCTACTCAACGAAGATCAGACAGTGTTTGGCTGAGCAATGATTCAAGTCTCCCTTCCTGAGGAGGAGTGCGATGAGAATGTTCTAGGCGATATCGACATAGGTGTTATGTTTGTGTCCGAGCACGAGTCCCTCCAGATGACCACGATGCGCAGGCCAATGAGCCGTACTAGATTAGAAGGTAGGCAACTACTATCCGAGATCGTCACGCTCTCCTCTAATGCTGCTAATATGGTGGAATCTGAGGATGGAAGAATATTCCAAGGAGTTCTCAAGAATCCTTACCGTTCAGTGCGTCGCAAGCTCTTGCCCAAGGATCTTACTCCCATATCCAAACTAAAGCATAAGACATCGGAAGTAGAGGTTCGGAAGGTCAGCTCACAAGGTTGCTGTGAGAATAGGTGCTATCAGACGTTTCCTTGGGAGGAGACCAGGAATCTCCGCCGAAAGTTCTATGCCTCCTCATTTGAGGCAAGGAGGGAGACTGCTTATGCTGTTCAGTGTCAGCTTCATGCAGGTCCGCTGAGGAGAAGGAGGTTTATCACTTTTGCCAATGTTGATGTCTGTGAGAAAGCATGGTATGTCATTCACGGAGTCTCAAAATCCGCATACCACGTGTACAAGAATGCTGCGGTGGGCGGATGTGTAGCGGGTCTCACAATAACTCTGGAGTTGTTCGACATCGTCCCCACACAATTCAAGCCCAAGCAACCTTACAGAAAATCATTGATGAGATCTCTCACCAGATGCCGAATGAATTCAGACTCGTCGCCAACAAACGAGTGGATAATTTAAAGGTTGTGCCGTCCGCCATGAATAGGAACCACATGCGAGAGCAAGTTAACTCTGTGAGTGTGTCCAACCTCGTTTATTCCAAAACGAGCAATTAGAGTTTGTAGGACATTAAAGGGGAGCCTAGCCGCAATAAATGGGAGAAATAGCGTTCATTATGGCCTCTTTAATTATTTGGAGAGAGTGGTGCTCTCGCGCGCATCTTAGGTGTTCACTACGGAGCCTGGAAATAGCGGTGGACCGAATAGGAGACCGGATGGGATGCCGGAGGTCTGGGGACGGGCCTCTGCCGGTCTCGACCACGATCCGGGATTTGAATTGGGCCGCCTTAAATTGGGCGGCCCATTATACATTTCTCCCCGGTTCCTCCAGTCCTCTGCGCACGCCATTTTTTGTAGTTCCGGAGAGCGATAGAGTTTCCATTTTGCGCCCGGAGGTAGAAAACAGTGAGCGACCGCCTTGTGCAAATTCTGAACACCCGGGAGTGAGGAATACTGAAAACCCCGTGAGAAACAGTGACGCAAGAATAGAATTTGGGATACGCGAGCATCCGGACAGTGCGCACCGTCATTTCCGGCAGAGTTTGAGGAAGAAAGTGAGTGCATAGCCAGGAAGAGGGTCGCGGGGTCTCCGGGAGGTCAGACAAACATCACGGAAGCCGAAAGGGAAGCGTCCGGAGCGGAAGGCGCGTGGTTTGCCAAGGAAAGAGAGAGCGCATCCGGAGAAGGAGCTGCGCCACTCCCAAAGGAGTGAAGAATTCCGCCCGGGGTCCGCAGCCATGGCACGCAGGGAAGCCTGGGCCAAGATTCCGGAGAAGTGCATTTTCCCGGACATTCCGCAACACGAGGGAGACTTCGACGACCTGATGAAGGACCCCCAGAAGATAGGATGTTTGGGATTGTTTGGAAGAGTGTAGAATGTGCAGGACTCCCGGATGCTGGAGGAAATCGAGGGCGGACCAATGGTGGACGCCTTCCGGACGACTATCCAAGCGAAGTATGGAAGCTGGACCCGGGAGATGTGGCGGGCACTATACGACTTCCCGGACACCAACGAGGACCTGGAACCGGGAGGCAAGGGCGACACGG
This sequence comes from Pohlia nutans, assembly GCA_022496805.1. NCBI lineage: Eukaryota > Viridiplantae > Streptophyta > Bryopsida > Bryales > Mniaceae > Pohlia > Pohlia nutans. The sequence continues at coordinate 4,073,235 of CM040107.1, read as the reverse complement.
ATTGGGTGAAGGCGCGATTCAGTCATCTCTCGGACAAGGACGTGTTCAAGGTGGCGGATTGCAGAAGGCCCCAGGAGCAAAGGCTAATCTAGTACGTAGTGCCCATCCTCAGTCCGGAGAAGCCCACCACCCTCACTGTGACGCTGGCCCGGGGTATCTACTCCGCTCTTCTCCGGGGGAAACGGATCAACTGGGCGATCCTGATTCACCGGAACACGCAGAAGTGGGCGGGGAACCTTGACAACAAGAAGGGATGCCCGTTGGCCCCATTTCTCTACCACTTGTACGAGAAACATGGATGCCTCACGGTGGAAGAGAAGAAGAGGTTGGACGTAGTGCCCATTCCGGGATTGAGGAGCCCGGCCAAGAAGAAGACAATTCCTCCGGGAGGAAAAGCGGGGACCAGCAGACCCGGTTCGTCGTCCCGACCGGAGGAGAGAAGAATGGCTCCACCTGCACCCCAAGCGGATAGGAGCAGCTTCCGGGGAGAGGAGCGCAGGAAGGATAGGGAAGACCACCCGGTGAGAGGACAACCGGGCGAGGCTAGCACCAATTTGGAGCATAGAACCAAGTGGAGAGAAGACCGCCCGGAGAGAGGCCAACCGGGTGGCGCTAGGCCGCAGCAGGAGGAGTGGCAGGAGAAGATAAAGGACCCGGAGCTAGATCGACCGGATGGGGCAAGATCTCAGCAGGAGCTGAAAACAAAGCGGAGGGAGGACCCGGACGAAGAGGACGAGGAGGAGGATTCTCCACAGCCAAAGCTGACCCGGAAGAAGCCGGTGAGAGGCCCTGAGGCAGCCCCTCAACCAGAGGTAGGCGGTCCTTCCCAAACGCGACCTCGGGTGGATCCGGTCGAGGAGTCCAGGCCAGAGGAGGAGACAAGGCCTTCTCCACCCCAGCCCAAGGAGCACCCGGTAGAGGGACCCGGACCAATGGAGGAGGATTCTACCCCGGCGGCTCCACAGGAACGTATGGAAGAAGAGAACCGGACAGACCGGGAGGGAGGTCCGTCTCAGCCGTGATCCCAGGGTCGGAAGAGGAAGTTAGTCCTCACAGTTGAGGAGGAGGAAGAGTTGAAAGGACCAGAGACCACACCACGGAAGAAGAAGGGACCGGCCCGGAGGAAGATGAGCCCACTCAACAAGCGACCCAAGGAAGCAGGGGAAGACGAAAAGGAAACCAGAGACCAGGGGGACCGGGAGCAGGGAATGCCAGCGGGAGCAGAACCAGTCCAGGAAGCAGGCCCATCTGGATATGTGCCAGCAGAACAAGGAGAACCGCTCCGGGAGGAGGACATGCTTCTGCAAACCCGGATGGCACTGGACATGGTGACCGAGCAGTACAATCCCATGTTCGCTGCACTCCGGGAGACAGGGACTCCTCTCCGGACAAGCGACGCTCCGGAGTATCCGACGCAGGTTTGGAAACTTCAGAGGAAACTCATCCGGAGCAGGGAGAGGGAGAGCGAGCTAACCGGACAACTGCAAAGTATCAGGAGGGTAGAAGGCGAATCCGCGGCTTTCTTGAAGGGTTTTGAAGAGGAGCTGCAACGAAAGGTAGCCTACATCAAGAAGATGGAGGCACACGTACAAAGGAATGAGTTGCAGATTCGGGAGCAGGAAGATACCATCCGGAGAGTAGCAGAGACGAGCCGGCAGTGCGTCTCCAAGCTGTCGGGATTGTTCTAATCGGATGGGGAGGCACAAATGAAGGCCCGGTTGTACGATGAACGAGTACTTCAGCCGGAATTGGAGGGAGCAGCCCGGATAAAGAATGTAGTCCGAGAGTACTCGGACAAGGTAAAAGCATATTTGGTGGAGTTCCGGGTACTGACGAAGTGCATAAGGGAGAGCTCTTCAGAGGAGAAACCGGATCAGGAAGAAGCCACCAATCGTGGCAAGAGGGTAGGTTACGGGGATGGGTTGCAGGGTGTGTTCAATCTCTCTGCAGATGCTCCTCAAGAATGGGAGATCGACTGGTTGATACGGAATGAGAGCTCAACACAGGAACATACCTCCCGGACCGTGCTCGATGTGGAGCCAATCGACATGGTCAGACCCGCGGGAGTAAGCCTAGAGGAAGTCCGGGATTTGAGCGAAGGTATGGAGGCAATGGATGTCCAACCGGACAGGGCGGAAAAGCAACAGGAGGGACCGCAGGTGGGACAGCCGGCGGCGCACGGAATGTGAGGAGACCGGCCGGCGGATCCGATCGTGGTGGGGAGCCCGGAAGATGAGGAGGAGCAGCCGCAGGAGGACCAGTAGCTGCCCGGGATCACCGGGGGTCCGGAATCAGTGGCCCGGACTTAGTGGATCCGGCCACTTAGAATAGAACTTTTGAGTAGGTAGGGTAGGAGCTTTTTGTTGTAAATGACTTCTAGGGTTTTTTCTTGTTCTTGGCAATTTAGGATAGGAATTGAGCCGTGGAGGAGGCTCCCCAGATTTCCAGATCCCGGGAATGTGGGATCTGAGGATCTCTCGGATCTGGGCTTCGGGTTGGCTTTTTATCAAGGGATGTTCTTCATTCCTTGGGTCTTTTTGTGTACCTTTGTTCCGTGTAAATGAGTAGACGCACATTTTCCTTGCACAAACTGAGTGTGTGTGTGTGTGTGTGTGTGTGCATATGTATATTTGCTTGTATTGCTGGAACAGTGGTGCAACTAGTCCCTTGGTGACCGGATGGATTAGCTAGGCTCGGACGTGAAGTCAGTTAAGAGACCGGATAGGAGATTTGGAGGAATTAGGAGCGTTTGAAGGTGATATTTCCTGTGTCCGGTTGTAGGTGAAATCCGGGTTTGTGGCTGGGAGAGTAGGAGGGGGTACTCCGGTTCTTCCAGAACTCCTGGACGAGTAGTTCGGTAGAGGTTCCAGCATCCGGATAGTCTTGACGTATTCAATCCCTCCCGGACACCCCGGCTACTCTCCATTCCGGTTAACAAGTCGTTGTAGTACTTTGAGGGGGAAACCGGGTTGCGCTTGAGTGACCGGCTGTGGGTTTGGGATGAGTCCGTAGCTGAAGAGCAAACCGAAGAGTACCCGGATTAGAGAGTGGAGTTTGGGTGACCAAGTAGCGGTGAATCCCCTGTCACGGAAATCAGTGGGGAAGGGTGTGACTTTAGATCCAGCATCCTTGAAAAGATAAATGGAGAACCCTCTGAGGGAAAACAGAGGTTAATGGTAAACCAGATTTAGTAGTTGGGATTAGATCAGGTGGAGTAGGGTTGGTAAAGTCTCCAACCCGGACAGAAACCAGATCTGGCCATAGCCGGGTCAGTCAGTAGAGCAAATCCGGTTTTTGTAAGGAAAGAGGGAGAGATTTGGTGACCGGGAGAGAGCAGTCACCAACCCGGGTCAGTCTCCGGAAACTTCCCACTTCACAGAGTCTCCACGGAACGATAACCCGGAAATCACCTCTACGAGCATTCTTAATACGAAAAAGTGCGCTCTAGGGGAGTATCCAGTACCACGTGCTACCACAAACGTCGAGCAAGAAAAGAGACCCCCCAGATACAAAGGCTGAAGGATCCACCTGAAAGCAAAAGCTAAGCCTGAGAAGTGCGTCTGGACCTGCAGCGGCTAGTGAAAGTTCTGGTTCGGCACTGACTACAGTCTCAAGCGATTCAGATACACTAGAGAAGATTCCTGATTGGGAGAAGATTGCATAGATAAAGAAGGCGTTCTGGACAAAGCATGAAGAGCTATTTCTGAATGAAATGGCAGTGAAAACGGTCCACATCGATCACTGCGAGATGGATACAACCAATACGGCTATTCCCAGAATGCAACGTATCACCAAGGCCACTGCAAAACTTGGCCAGATTCCCATCTCTTGCACTGGCATGTTGACGCATGGCCATAGTGACGATGCGTACGCACATTACTCGACAGCACTCTGGCCGGGCGACTCCAACTTCACTATTTCCACTCTGTGTCGGGTATTGCGAGCTTTGGAGCGTCCACCTGTCTCAGAGTCCCGTGAGTTTCTTCCTACTCCCTAAATCTATTGACTTCTGCATGTCCCTGAATTTCATTCTTTGGATGTCTGAGGTTGCCCTTTCAGCATGTATCGGCTGCCGGCCGATGCGCTTCCAGTTTTCTTCGATTGACTCGTTCACTGTGGTCTCATTCCAAGTGAAATGTTTCCTACTCCTCCTTAGAATAGTTTCTTCCATGCTCTCCTACACAGAAAGTCAAGGTGTATGTTGTCCATTCCTCCTGGTTCAGGTCATCCCATGCCACCACCATGCCCTGGACGCCCAGCGGTACCTCTACCCAGAAAGCTATTTCTGCAACTTGACAATTCAGCCAAAGATAATAAAAATCGGTTCCTGATGGCATTTTGCTCATTGTTAAGAGCTCGACGCATCTTCAAGGAAGTGACCGTCAGATTCTTGATTGTGGGTCATACTCATGAGGATATTGACGCGCACTTCAGCTATCTCTCCAAGCTTATCAAGAGGAAGAATACATACGTCCTTGGAGATCTCATGAATGCTTTCATAGACTCCCAGAAGACGGTGGCCTTCATTCCAGAATTTGTTCAAGAAGTTGCCGATTTCAAGTCGTACGTGAATGACTACCACCATGATGGTGTTAACAAGATCGTCGGACTCGGCGATAAGCACCTCTTGAAGTTCTACGTGGAAGAGGACGGAGATGATCGTGGCTGGCCTGTCATGCGATATAAAACTCGAGCGACTGATTCATCGTGGCTTCCTCCTGGGCCTGCGGTCAAAATGTGGACCGCCGACGACCAAAGGAGACCTCGACTACTATCTGGTGACCCTGCTCCTGTTCCCTTTAAGCCATTGTGGGGAGATGTCGAGGTCAATTTTAGAAAGTGGAATGTTGAGAAGGAACAAGCGAGGGCCACTGAATGCATGGAGAAGCAAAGCTACATAAAGAATGGCATTGCAAAACATGTCGAGTTTTGGAAGACTGGCATGGCACGCAACAGGAGATACTCTGAGGAGATGGCTGGATGCGTAGCGTATTGGGAGCAAATCCATGCTAAAATCAACAAATCCTTGCCAGTGACTCTTTCTACTCGTGTCGAAGGATTTTGGCCAATTTCAGACTGGGTGCGTGATCATGCTCGCACCAACGTAGAATCCGTCTCTGCACTAAACAATCCAAAGGACGTTACCCCCGAGGATGATGTTGACACATTCCCATACTGTGGTCCTGCAAAGGATCGACCAAGATTGACCTTCAATCCCTTCCGCGACGTGCTATTAGGGGACTTTGTGCTCTGTCGCCCTAGCGACAATCATTATCTACCTGTGTGGTTTGGCCGAGTGCTCGAGCGTGTTGACCTGAACCCGGGCCCTAACTACGGTAACTTCAAGGTAGAATGGTGGATACCTATGAAGGCTAAGAAGGAAAGAAATTCAGTCGTTGCTAGGGAATGCTGGACGCGTCGTTGGCAGAAGGAGGCTTGTCTTCCTCAAGTTGTCCACGTTAGTATTGTCATGTTCTCTCACAAGATGCCTTCTCATGCAAAGAAGGGGCCTCCAGCTACTCACGTTATCCCTGAAGCCTCTGTCACAGCTGCTCTGGCTAACTTGGAGGCTGCTCGCGTCGTAATGGGTCGAGACGTTGACGATGACGAAGAGGATTAGACTACCAGGTGTCGGCCGCCGGCCGATACCTCTTGCCTCGCGCCATATGTCATCCACATGTAGTTCACGTGTGTATTAGAATTTCCTCTCACAGGATGCCTTCCCATGCAAATCCAGTTACTCCGGTTTTCATTGAAGCATATGTCGCAACTATCGTTTCTATACTGGAGTCTGGTGGCATCGTATTGGATGAAAACGTTGACGAAGGTGCAGATTAGTAAGCTGCGTTGTGTCGGCCGCCGGCCGATACCTCTTGCCTCATTCCGTAGCTAGTATTATATCGTCCCACTGCTCCCAGGATCTTCATAAGGGTAACCTACCTCTATCCGCAGATTGCCTTGCAACTAACGTAAATTTTTTAATCTGCATTTCATATGATGTTTTATGTTTGATGTTTGTCACATATTATATGTTTGATGTTTGTCATATGTGAATGTTGTCGTGTATAATCTCTATGGTTAAATTTCATCAAATGCATCTTGATTATTTGTAAATGAATTCTGAGAGAAATGTTTTGAATATTCACATGAATTACATCATAATATACAATTATATTCTGTGTTGAACTATGTTTTTATTACTCATAAGTGAGACGTTCTACACTTGGATAGAGAATGTGGTCATATAGGGTTTGCAGTTTTTCCAAATCTCAATTCATACGAAGCTACATAAGAGTAATGTAGACTTGATAGTTTATATGAAACAAATATCAACGATGAATACTTAATTCTACATATATCAACGATAAATACTTAATTTTGTATATTAGGTCATTCCAAAATCCAAAATTCGATTGTGTAATTGAATACAATCAACGACCATGAATACCCATCACTATTTGCGGTGTGCTTTTAGCCAATCTTACCAAAATCAAAGATGAATTATTTCTTTTTTTAATTTATGTAATATACGGAAGTCTAGTAGTGAGATTTCATATGTATAATTGTCTATAACACTTGTTTCGTTAAAAGTGCACATGCCATATAAAAAGTGCACATGCTGAAATTTTCTACGTTTAAAAAAAGTGTAGTCATATTTTACCTACAAAGTGCCAAAATTGAGTCTACGTTACATCAAAAAAAATGTAATGCAAATTTTAGAGGGGGGGTGGGTATGTTCCCACCCCCCTTCCTTTAAAATTAAAAAAACGTAGTGCAAACTTTAGAGGGGGGTGGGTATGTTCCCACCCCCTCCTTAAAATTAAGGAAAATGTAGCGCGAATTTTAAAAGGGGGTGGGTTTGTTCCCACCCACCTTCCCCTTTTCAATAAAAAAAAATGCAATGCACATACCACTAAAAAATAGTGCACATGGCTATGTGCACTTTTAACGAAACAAGTGTTCTATGATGACTTCTAGGATTTAGATTTGGAATTGAATACAGTCACGGACACTGAATACCCATCATTGTGAATGCATGCACTTGAGAGGGCAAGGTACATAGCGCTCTAGGCTACTCTACGTATGTGTGGAATGGCTACTCTACGTTTGTGTGGAATGGCGGCTGACATGAGAGTGCAATCCATTCCCGCAGCCTCCTCATCTAACATTTCAATATTTGGATTTGTGAGCTTCTCTTTCACCAATTACTGCTTTCCCTCTCTCATTTCAAATAATTAAAAGATATGAAAAATCTTGGTGTCGATAACAGCTTTTTTGAACATTTGCAAAAATAACGAAGTCATGATTTAATCAGTACCACCGTGCTTTAACGGTGTCTTGTAGCTGAATCAGTAAAATTGCTTGATTTAATTAAGTCGTTACTGTCATACATAGACCTCTCTAGGAAATGAGTTCTCTAACTAGCTAGTTGAAGAAGTTGTGTCTGTACAATAGATACAACATTGGTTGATTGAGACCCGTGAATTACCAAACGCAGCGCACAAAAGAGCATAACCTACTACCAACACGTCGAATGATTTCAAGCCACAGCCACTATGACAGAATGAGTCTTTTCTCCGTGGTCACTTCTCACTTGGTGAGTGTAACTAGTCACATAAGACAAAAACCAACTTTGTCTTATGTGACCAGTTACACTCACCGAATGAGAAGTAACCACAGAGGAAGCTTGGTTCTGTTGTAGTGAGCAAGGAACGACTGTCTGGACCCGTTTGATCATTTCAAACATTACCGCCAGGGGTACGACATCAAGAGCAAGCATTACTGGGGTGAGTAACTACGTACAATCCTTTCACCAACAGTCTAGTAAGCATTAAAAAACGAAATCTCCTTCTGAATTCAGATGAATTTTAACAAACAGAATATTTTTCCACTTACTTTGGGCTTCTTGGGTTTTCAACGTTTCGTGCATTCCGGATGGCATGGGGGAATTCCGCCCACGACTCACCTGACTTCTTGCTCGACCCCTGCCTCGACCCTTCCGTCCTCTGCATCCATGCTGGAAGTGTTTTTCTTGGCTTGCAAATGGCTAAGTGTTCTCCAAAACCTTATCGCGATGTAGGATTGGTGGCGACGTTGGAACTCTGCTCTGCCTTAGGTCTACATGCAATGGACGATGCGCGTCTGCTGCCGGTGGAGTTAAATCTGTCGCTAACGGAGTTGCAATGACGTTGCAGGCGAGTTGGACCTCCACTCGCGTCCGTTGGCGAAGCTGTCCGATTGGAGACGCAACTGTTGATCGGCGCTGCAGGGCCGCCTCTCTCACCTCTTCCCGAAGTCTCGCCATGGCCGCCTACAACCGCCTCTGGGAAGAACCTCTCACGAATCAAGCAATTGACAGCGGCACTAAAACCCCTCAGATCTCCTTCCAACCCTTCCTTCCACCCCATAATGAAATTGATGTGTCTACGAAACAAGTAACGGTGCCAATGTGCGTCACTTATGCCAGACAACCTCCGAGTGCAAAGTGGAAGAGGCAATTGACACATCCAATTCACAGAAAGTAAACCCACGATGCATTTGCCTTAAACTTCTGATGCTCCATGATTTATAGCCCACTCATACAGAACCTTGGCCTCTCGATCTAAAATCTTCGGTGGAGCAGGAGGAGGGTGGCAATAATGATCTATAATAACCACGACTACGCACGGAAGCAACAAATTGCAGCGGCACCAACACGAAAACAGCCTCCCAATCGCTCACCACTCTCTTAAATGAATGACAAAATCCGGCCCATCTCACTCCAAGCAGCCACATCAGAGCCTCAAGCTTAGGGTACCACCATCGCCCACACACCAAACTATGATTGACGATCAAAACCGTTCGCGTCAAAGCCTCGGATTCCTCTTCCAAAATGAAACCCGCATCCCACTCTCACCCCACTCTCGCAACTGTCCACAAATTGCACGCCAACAAGACGTCCTTCCCGCATTGGGTACCAACGGCCTTGTACACGTCACTGTCTCTGGACCCGGCTATCCTTCGTGTCTGGACTTCTCATACGTATTTCCATACGCCGTATCTAATCCCACACTAAAATCCTTGTAGATCACAAGGTATGTCAGAGAATGGGGCGAGCAATGTATCAATAGAAAGCTATTTGTTTGAATACAAACTTCTTTTCAAAGTAGTCTACAAGATAGAGACCGGAAGACATGCAAATACACAAAAAAACACGATGTATTGGCCATAGCGGCATGCTTGGACCTTTAAGGGTTAACTCTATTCTCACATGTACATTGGCAACTTATAATATAATATGAGTCACTAATTTTCAATTATCAATTCAAACATATTGCAGAATTTAACCCCTAAAGTCCTAAATCATTTGCTTTGTAACAATCCTTTGGAACATTTTGCAATACATAAATAAAATTGAGATAGCCCCAAGGGAAACAATGCATTTTGTACTTTTAAAAAAACCAAAGAAAACATAAACAAATTCGTCATATTTGTCACCAGCAAATTCTAAGACTCAGAATAAATCAAATTTACAAAAATTGCTAATTCAGACAGAAGTTTAGCAAGGTAGACAATATAAACATAAACAATCAAGTGATTGGAAAGAAAATCAGCAAATTTGACATTAAAATAATGCATACAGACAAATCATAACCAAGTGGAGGCTAACGTATAAATTCAATGATAGTGGAACTAGGCTCTCTTGGACCCAGTCTTCCTGTCACTGCGCATATCAGCAGTGAGTCAAAGCTCCAAAGTCCAGCAGCAAACATTTGGAAAATGATGTGCTGCCGAAGCTGTGATCACCATAAGTAGTCTGTCTTCTCTCCCGAGTATAGACACCGCACCCAGTGGGCACCGCATTCTAGCTATTGCTGCCTGCAGCTTCTGCTGCCCTCTGCCGCATCATTTCCTTCACGGCCACCCTGCGTCGTGACTCCATTTGTTGGTTTAGACGTCGCAAATGCTCCTTTAAATCCCTGATACACTCCATACAGCGTATGTAAGTCAAGACGGCATTTAAATCCCTTCCACATCAATCAATATCAAATGCAGTTCATGGCACAAGGTCCGTGCTTGAAAACAGAGCCAGAACCTATAGAGGCAGAACCAAATACGAAATACTGAATGCTAGTCATAGAATTTGACCAACAGCCTTGTGGAACAACTGTACTTCTCAAAGTAAACAAGGGCAGCGACGTACTTGCAACGGGGGACTCTGCACTCAGACTCCTTGCAAGCTCTGGCATGAAGCTGAAGCAGGTACCACATTCGTTTGCACATATTACAACCCCCAGAGGCTCTAATTCTGCAGTTCATGCCGTGCCGAAATAGGCCTTTCACACTCCGACATTTGGGATATTGACAGGTGCCTAAACCACACTGTGATGCATGTACAAGTAGCTCGAGCATTTTCCGCAACTGCAGTCACCCAGCCAAGCCACCAAAGGCCAGTCAGATATTATTGCAACTGAGGTAATTATTCGTGATATCTAGAATGTATAATAGGACAGAAATAACAGCTTCAAATGTCACAGAATTCCAGGAATTAACAATGTTATAAATATGAGCGACCTGCAACACCTCAAGTCATAGTAAAAATCCAACAAGTCTTATGCCTCTGTTTACAAGCATGGACCTTGTGCCATCAACTAGGATATCAATGCAGTACTACAACACCTCTTACTTAACCTACCCTTTCAGTGTATATCTTCCCTCTGGACAAGAATTTTTGTATTTGGCTAATGCAAACCCTATGTAACCTTAACCCTTTGACCACATATGATGATGTTTTTCATCCATCCAAAAATTTCTTGATACTTGTGCTAGTTGACTACCATTTGTACGGTATGGATTTCCAAAATAAGATAATGTGAATTTTCGAAAAATTACAAAAGTGGTTTATGTCAAGTTTCATTCTTAGTTCAAAAAGTGAGACCTTAAACATGATTTTCCATAATAAGTAGAATCAAATAATGGAAACCATACCATCTTCTAGTGAATGTTATTCCAATTTCGTTACACTATTTTTTTTTTAAATTGTGTTAATCTTGGATTTTTAATTGAATTTCAAGAGAAAACCTTGCAAAATTAATTAAAAACTATTAATAATAAATATGATGAATCCAACCGTGCAGATGTTATCTTCACATTGACATTTCCAACTTTGCTTTGTACATCAACTCCATTTCCGTTTTTCATCAACCATTTTATAACGAATCTTTGAAAACAGTGTTGAATCCGGACCTTAAAGGGTTAAAATCCAATTCAAGTCATCCATATTCCTGATCCTCATTATGGAAAAGCTCAAAAGTGCTAAATTGAGAACATGCAGTTTAATTATAAATGCAGTGAATCTCAAGAATAAAACGAAAAGATGACGAACAAAAGTAAAGACAGATACAGCATATTGGTATATACCTGAAGAACCCGCTGTTGCCGAGCTTCTTTATTTTGGGCAGTTCGATCATGGAATGGAGCAAGTTTATGTGGGTGATTTGCTGTGTCTTTGCACTTGTTGCAAAGGTCAAAGTCGGCACAAGTTTCACAGCGCCAACCATTGCCAGTCTCAATATCTAGGTGACAAACATTACAGCTCACCACAAATGCAGGAGCAGTTGGGTTGTGCAGATGATACAGCACCATCATGGATGAATGCTTTGCTCGTCGCAAAGTGTCATATTGATAGTGGTTACCTTGGCACAAACTCAGGAACGCTTGCCGAGTATCAAAAAATTCGCTTTCCATGCTTTCATCCTTATCTTTAGTGTCGCTTGGAACGTCATTTACTTCAACCTGATCACACAACCACCTCAGAAAGGTTAAATAAAACTCTATTCAGACCCTGATGCTTGTCCTACACAGGAAACTATTCGACCTGTTTACAATGAAATTTATTAAAAGTCTCAATGATATTCTGGTAACAATCACCAAGCCCTTAATATTATGTCAAGTGTGCAGGTGAGAGACATCAATCACTAGTTGGCTTTAAAGGAAAACTTACAGGCTGAAGTGAATGCAGTTCTTTGATATTAACGGGATGCCTGTCCCTTTCATCAAGAGTCTGTTCTGCATCATAACATCTAAATTTGCCCATACAAAAATATGCATGAACCTTATTAGAAAGGTACACGGTTCCGAATTTGGATTGAGGTGACAACATGCATGATGCAGATCTGGCAAGGCCATTAAAATAGCTTGAAATTTCCAAGAAAATTTAAGATGGTAAATTACAAGCAAACTTAGCAAGTTTGAACTTTCAAAAGAAGCACAATTAATAGCACAAACATAGTTAAAAACTTACTTGTCACAAAGCTGAAAGTTTTTACATAGCTTGCAAACCCAGCGATGGCCACTGACGATAAATAAGCGGCAATGAGTGCAAGCATGATGCATATGAACCATAATGAAATCTTCTTTCATCGGGAAGATTGATTCTCCCAACTGCATTCAAACACAAATTGCATGTCACAGGCTGACACCTAATAAAAGCTGCACACTAGAGTCACACTAAAGCCAAGCTCGATACCATCATATTATACCTTCTGCATGAGTTGGGTATCTTTGCTGGCATTGCTAGCCAACTCGATTTGGGCAAGTCCTTTTGAAAAACGTTTTGATGGCTGCTTTTTACTTTTCCCTTTCTTCAGGGCATTTTTGCGGACGTCCTCCTCCTCCTGCTGCAATTGCACTATCATGTCCTCAGCTGCACCAGGCCAGTAGTCACCATCAAAATACGGCAGGCGAGCTGCTGTCACCTGATAGACATGAAACATAGAGTTAGCATTCTTCAAACTGATCACTACTTCAAGAAATAACGCCTTCAATGCCAAACGCTTTGAGCGGAAACTTGGAAGACAGCTAACGTCCAGCTGACGTACAACTCAAACAGTCCACAAACACTGGAGAAGGCCAATACACAATAACCATATTTAGAATCTGGTTCATGTTAGCGTGTATCATGCCACATGCAGAAGTATTTAGGTGCCTGGTGGAAAAATAGAAGATGAAGGCGAAAACCACCTTTGCTTTGCACTCGCCAGTTGAAGCAAAAAAGTGGTCATACAAATTAGTAATCTCAACAACAATCCCATCATTGCTTGCCTTCCGCAGCATCGTCAAGTACCAATCTCGAAGCTTGTCAGATTTTGGTGTTTTTTGGATTTCCGGGTGACAGTACAAAATATAATCTTCTCCTTTCAAAGGAGGGCAAGCCCAAATGTAACAACTACTGAAACCCCTCCTCCGACAATAATCCAAATAACCAATCTGCAATAAACCATTTTTCACTAAATTAAAATAATTAGCAAGTGTGGAAATGCATAATAACGGCAGCCAAACTTTAATAACACAAATCTCACCACAAATCGGGACCATCGACTACTTACAGTAGGATTCACGCCTCACAATAAATACCATACTATATGAACTATTACAAATTTAGACTGACCTCAAAATAAAACAAAAAATTTGCAAGCAACTCAACAGTTTATAGGACCTCATGCATCCAGTTAAAAGACAACACGATTTTCTCAAACAATGTCCATACCAAACTGCTGACATCATTTGCAGAGCAGGAAGACTTCTCACCAATATTTCATGGTACACGAAAGTTCGCAATGCCTCGCCATTGGCAGTCCTCACATCTGGGCGAAAGTATTTGACAGAATCCAGGTAAGACAGGTACACCCTCCGTTGATTTGGAAGAGAGCTTTCGACCCCAAACTCTTGCACATACATACCGAAAAGACAAACTTCAACGCCTTCTATTTTTTGAAAGAGCAGTACCACCTGGAACACAAGGTTGAATCAGAGAGGAGGCATTTTTTATCAAAAGTACTAGGTCAAACTAATTCATAAATGTGAGTTTTGGAAAATTCTGAAAATTGCATTGAGCTTGCTAAGTAAAGGACAGCATACCTTTGACCTATATGGATACTCAGTTGGATAATCTTCTTCCTGAAAAATTTCGAGGAACCGCTGCTTCACTTCGAGCTTTTTGTCCACAGACGATACCACTCGCACCACCAATGCCTCTGCACCAGGAACCTAATTCATAATATCATGCAAGTTGTCAGAATTAAGACATACAAAACAGAAGTATCAAGGGACAGCATTTATTTTTAAATTCTGTCAAGCTTGCAATGAAGGATATGAGAAGCATGAAAATTGGAGAATGACAGTTCCAAAGAGTTGATCCTAAGATAATCACATAAAGAAAAGCACATGTATGCACCTCATCCATATTCTTCCCTTGAGCCTTCGCCCGCTCAGCACGCTCCTGTTTGAGTTTACGTGTCAATCTTTGCTCTAAGTGATCGCTAAGGAAAGTTTTAGGTAAATCCTTAGCGCCCAAAACTGCAGAAGAAGGCAGCGATTTACGTTCACCCCTTTCCATTTCTATGCAACAACATTCTGGACAAATATATTCACTATCTCCTTCATTTCGGCGGCCATTAAACAGGGCACAAACTTGATGTTGCCACAAGTTGCACTTATCGCATTGTACCCACTGCAACAACCAACATTCGGGGATTTTTAGCACAACACAAGATAATGCATGAGTATAATACATGAGAAACAGGATTATCTTTCCCAAAATTCTAGGACAATAGCTATCCCATAGTGGAACATTATAATCTGGAATGTTGAACGTGCATACCGCCTCCTCTGTTTCTTCGTCATTTTTCTTCCTCTCCAATTTCGATTTCGGATAAATCATACCCTCCATTTCCACATTCTCTGATCGCACCTCATTGTAACAAGGTACACAAAAGTAGTGTCTAGTATCCCCTGAACCTGTGGTGTAATACGAAGCATTGCGTTTAATGCGGGCCCCACATGCAGTGCAATAGATTGGAGGAGGCTCAAATGTTAATTTCTCCACAGCACATAACCGACATGCGTTGTCACTCATTTGATGTTCCATAGCCTGATTCTTTTCAGCCTTGGCCTTGCTCTGTTTGAGACCCAAAATTACCAATTTAGAATTTCTCATATGGAGTGACAGTTCAAATCAATTCAAAAACCACAAGCACGTCCCCTGGCCCAATTCTGTGTGTAAAATTGAAAACTCAACGCTCCACCTGACGTTTAAGAAAAAAAATTTGGCAAAAGGATTCAAGAAGTTAGAATTGAACCTGGCCAACCCATTGGCGCAAGCCTGTTATATGTTCTCGAATTTGTTCAGGTGTGAAGAGTTCAGTCAACGATGTCCCACAATTCTTAGGTTTTCCAATCTTCGTTGAGATGGTTGCCGAAGCGTTGGCTGGTGTAGCAGTTCCAATGCTACCAGAATCACCCTTCATAGTGGAGCAAGCAGGCACAGCGACACTGCCATTGTAAGGCTCAGCCTTAACTGACGCATTCAACACTTGTTGTCGAGATTCTGTTGCCCTCACCTGGCCAGATGGCTCAGTTCTTGCACCTGTATGAACCCTATGCACGGATACACCTGCATGGCCCTGCTGCTCAACCTTGACAGATGAAGGTCCCAAGCCAGCCATGTTCTCTGTCTTCACTGCAATTTGCTCGGATTTTAAAATCACAGCTTGAGAGCGTGCGGGAGTTGCTGTGATCGCTACTGACTTACTGGGTCCAGAGGGATGTGCAGAAGATAAAGGCAAAGATAAATTACTCCCACTAGGAGGTTCTATTTTGACACGTTTCGCAGGTGGCTGTTGGACATCCAGTTCCTCCAAAGCAGGAGCCTCGCAAGTAGGTGATGATTCTATTCCACTAGGAGATAAAACACTTGAGGTAGTCAGACCTGGATTGACTGAGTTTGATAGAGGCCCTACCAGTACTCCCTGCTGGGCAGCCAGAGAATTGGCTTGCAACCTTTGTTGATTCATGACTTGCTGGCGCACAGGTCCACAAACTGGACACCGAGCATCACGACAATGCTGGTGATGATGTAGCAAGGTGCGAGATGCATTGCATCTACTGAATGTGCACTCACGATCTCGGCATGATGCTATGTGAGTCCAGAGCTGCCTTGCCATATGACAATGAGGTGTGATCTGACACTGTCCTTCTGGAGCGGTGCATTTACTAGCATGACGTAAAAAGAGTAGCCATCTCTGCTGCTTAGAGTACTGTTGTTGTCTCTGAGCATCCACGCAAGGACCACCAGGCTCACCTGATCCAGCAGGCAGAGCTCCATTGGCTGCACCACCAACTTGCTCAGATGTAGTCATTGCAGGAGGGGATAATGCAGAGCCAATTGTTCCTACAGCCTGAAGAGGTTGTGTTGACTGACTTTGTTGCGGCTGCCCAGGAAGAAGTGGTTGCTGGTGAGGAGAACCATGGCCAACGATATTCAGCTGAGTTGCCTGGTTAAGTTGCCGTTGCTGTGCGTGCTGTTGCTGCACAGCTTGTAATTGCAAAGGCGTTTGAGTAGCACCAGAACCACGCTGCTGCTGTTGTTGATGAGGTTGTACTTGTGACTGCTGCTGTTGCGAATGTGGTTGCGGTAGCAGTTGTGGTGGCAACTGTGGCTGCAGTTGCAATTGCGGTGGTGTTTGCGATTGCTGTGAGCCTTGCTGCTGCTGTTGCAGTGGCTGTCCTTGTGCTTGCCTCTGATGCATCAAATTGAGGGCTTGTCGCTGCTGCAAAGCAGGCTTAGCAAGACGATTGAGTGGGTGATGTACTGCTGTTTGTTGCCTCTGTGCTTGTGTACCCTGGTAATAGTCAGCAGAGATAACAGATGAAAGACAGAGTTGTCAACTTTTACATAATACTTGCATAGCATTGGTTGGTAACACCCATCAAATGATAATCTCGGCAGTGTGAAACCATGTTTCATGTCAACCACCTTCCTTGATCCTCCATAGGACCCATTCCCACGTACATGATGCATAGACATTATATGGGCCAGCACTAAAAAATGCATCAGAACATCGTATCATGATGTCCCAATTTATTTGACTCAAACAACCTTTGAATTTCAAAAAAGGATCCATTAAATCTCACTGGTTTCACTGACCTGCTGTTGCTGCTGCTGCCGCCATATCTGCTGCTGCAGCTGTGGCTGCTGTTGAATGGTAGGCATCTGGTGCAGCAGGAAGATAAATGATAACCAAAGGAAAATACTTTTACATAAGTTACATAAGCAGGAAGATACTGTTACATAAGTGGTAACAAAGTAAGATGCTTACATAATTCAAAAGCCCTAGAAACCTCAAAAAAACTGCAGTGCTAAAAGACATAACAATTAACCTGTGATTGCGTGCTCTGATGCTGGCGAGAGAACTGTTGCACGTCAGAAGCTGTCTGCTGCATCTGTGATGACAGTGGTTGTTGCAGAGACTGATCATGCTGTAAGCACAATTCAACCAAGATATATCTAGACAGTCACTGACTCGAAAAGAAGGAGGCTGAAATCCATTGAACAAAATAACAAGAAACACCATATTGGTTATCTACGATAATTGAATGGATACTATGTGCCATGAATTAGGAAAAACAGTGCAAGCATAGAAACAAGGGTGCTTATGCCTTGGTAC
Source organism: Pohlia nutans (assembly GCA_022496805.1). NCBI lineage: Eukaryota > Viridiplantae > Streptophyta > Bryopsida > Bryales > Mniaceae > Pohlia > Pohlia nutans. Next base: position 4,055,749 of record CM040107.1, on the reverse strand, counting down.
CCCAGCTTGCTTTTGACCGCCCAATCCTGAAGATTGCTGACCCTGGGATTGGTATAAGCTCTGATTATTTGATAGCTGACCGAGCTGCTGCTGCTGGTTTCTGGGTCCCAAACCATTGTTTGGCTGATGCTGCAAATTACTACGTTGCTGAATCTGCTGCTGAAGGTTGGCTTGTTGCTGCTGCTGCAGATTTTGCTGTGATGGCAAGCCTGGTACAGGAATCATTTTTGGAGCTGGTGAGTTCGAAATTGATGCCATAGTCAAGTTGTTTGAAGCAAGACTTCCAGATGAAAAGCTTCCCCCAGCCAGATCTGCTGCATTCATTGCATAGCCATCACCTGCCATGGCTGCCAACGGATTTGGCAAAGCTGCTGCACCACAGTTTAACAGCACGCCAGTTGCATGAGCACATTTTATGATCAAGCCAAGCCCCCGACATTTAGCCCTCCAACCAATCCCCAACCCCAAAAACAGGTGATTGCAACAATAAGACAGGACCGACACAAGTGGAATGACTAGATAGTCCCGAAACATCATTAGAAATTGGCAGACGAGTGCACTAACTTTGATTGACGGTTGCACAAAAAAAAATTCTGTTCCAAAATAGAGCATATAAGCATCTACTCACATCCATAAGAAGAATGATAAAATGACAGAAAATGCATAATGCTCAGGTGGATCTGAAGGGCATACATTGCATTCGCAAACTTTGTGGCCGTTGGTGTTGCTGTGGCTGGTGCGGAAGTTGCTGCTGGTGCTGTTGAAGTTGATGTTGCTGTTGTTGCTGATGCTGATGTTGATGCTGCTGGGACAAACGTTGTTGCTGCTGCTGCAGTTGCAAGCTAGAATACTGAGATGTATTTATATAAGCAGGTGGCGTGTGCAAGTTGGCAGTACCATTCACCAAGTGCTGCCCATTGCTAAGCACCATTCCGTTATTCATGCCTCCATTCACCACCCCAGGTTTACGCTGTTGCTGTACACCACTTGCAAGACCTCCACCCAGTTGCCCATTCATACCACTGTACATATGGTTACCGGTCCCAACTCCAAACTGCTGCTGTTGCTGCTGTAATTGTGCTGCCCCAACACCACCTACATTTGGAATTCCTAGGCCAGCTGAGGTTGCAGGAGACAAACCCAATCCCTGAGAAGTGTTCAGTCCTGGAGTTGGAATCATCTGACTACCAACTGGCATACCCATGCTGGATGGTACATGTCCGTTCTGAGTCATTCGCATGCTACCGATAGCTTGCTGAGAAACCATAGAGTAATTAGAACCTGAGACTCCTGGAGTGGCCATAATGTTGCTGCCAGACATATTGAACATGTTTGTATGTCCAGGGGTGGGCATCATGTTGCCTAAAGTCCCTGGTGTTGGCATCATAGTTCCAGCACCATGAGTCATAGTGTTCATTACATTGTTATTCCCGGGAGTAGGTATCAGGTTATTTAAACCCCCTGCAACGCCAGCCCCTGACTGTAGCAAATTTCCTGTAGTCCCAGGTGTGGGCATCATTGAGCCAACGCTGCCTGGAGTCTGCATCAAATTGCTCCCATTACCAGGCGTCGGGATCATATTCGATGCAGCTCCAGGAGTTGGAATCATGTTGCTCATAGGAGCAGAAGAACCCACCGAATGTGGTGGCTGCTTTGGCACCATGCGCCGTGCCACAGATTGCAGCCGTTGCTCCAATGTTTTAAGATCTGCATATTCATCCTGAAGAACGCCAACAGCATTTTTTGTACATGAGCACACTTGTAACTACTCCAGTAAACCACTCAGCATGCCCGTACAATATAAACCATAAGTAGTGAAACAGGAATACCACACGGAACCTCTCATCATCAAACCGAAACAGCTCTACTGTCAGTGCTACGAATATTTCTAAGAATCTGGTGAACATTATCAACTACGACTAGTTGTTATTTAAATGCATGCTGAAACCAAATGAAACTGTTCTAAGCGAAAAATCTTAATTAAGCTAAATAACGCGGAACCCAAATTGCAATATTAAAAGCACACCTTGCTGGGTGCATTCTTGTACAAAGCTTCTTCCAGCCGCTTCACAAAATCAGGAAGTTTTTGCTGCCATTCAGGAGTCACATGTGGTTTCCGGTTCTTGAAGAGCTGCAGTCTGTTGAATGAATATAAAAGTAACAAATTAGCCCATGTCAAACGTGCGCACACAAGCATGAAACTTGCGGAGTTTGTCCAGACTGATACATAGATGTGAACTCGGAGGGCGATCGAAGACCCAAAGCACAGCAGAAATAAACGCTATAAACGCCACTTTTTATTGGTACCCTCGGCGAAAAAAGCAGTTACAATTCTGCCTACATGATTTCTAGGCAGCTACAGATTAACTACTTTTAGTGCTATCGACCTTATCAGATTAACTACTTTTAGTGCTCAAACTCTGCCTGCCTGACGTCGTTCTCCCGCAGGATACAAAAGAAATACTACTGTTTAGCTAAATTAGCCAGGTCTGCTGTCGTTTAATAACCGAGAAAATTCTCAAACAGAATATGGAACCGAAGAACTACGAGAAGAAATAGAACAACATTCATTTCTTGAAGACTGCATATGGACTAGCCCCGGAAATATATCCAGGTGCAGGCCAAAAGCCCAAACCTTCAGCTGTCCACTCGCACATCATCAAGATAGTTATCAAGACATCAAAGACAAACACAGGAGGGACTTACATGTTGTCCACAATATGACGGCGCAGACTAGTGTCCTGCTCTGATTGCCACCGCGGCCATGGTAACCCAGCACCGTTAGAAACATTTCCATTTTGCTGAGCCCCACGTGGTCCCTGACTTAGAACTTGCCCTGGAACATGTGTTCGTGTCTGCATTTCTGATGCCCTTCTCAATTCCTCAAGCACCTGTATCTGCTCCACTTTTGATACACCGATTTGATAAACTACGTAACTGACCACTCCATCTACCTGCGTCGCCTTCTAACTCTACCCCTACAATTAAAGACCATGGCCAGCATCTCACCAAATTCTCCTACTACATCTGGCCTCACCCGATACTTTTAGAGCCTGTCTATCCCTGCATGCCCTGTTGCTCATGTTCCACCCTGAGCCTTTTCAAACATCCAGCACCACATCCGTTCCGAGTGTCAGTCACCCTGCAATCAAGCCATCCACCGGGTAAACCCCGTAAAGAACTATACCAATACATGATGCCGATCAACTTTGCAAAACCCTGGATCGTTGAAAGTAGTCACACCGGCCTGCCCCCCACATCTAAGGGGCCGACCCGCAACCATCATTCTCATGCCAGGGTGAATGTGAATTGACGTCGTGCATTTAATGCGTGCGACATTGACGCAAATCAAATCTCCAAATTTAACAAAAGTCAGCGAGAGGGACCTACAGGCTCACATTCATCGGCAGTTTCCGATTGAAAAAGTAAAAGGAAAATCCAATTTCTTGGCACAAAGAGGATTCCGAGGACTTTGAGGGTCTAAATAAATTCTAACACAAAGATGACTTCAACCGCAAGAGAAAAATGGATGACATGCCCAGGGTTAAAAAACAAGACAATTGAGGGACAAGGATGCAACAAGTCCAGTTTTAGGATCATATTTCACAACCCTTACTCAGGATACAATACAAAAGATGGTTTGAGAAATCGTCCAAGTCTCTAAACCTTAAAAGGAGGTTTCACACTCACATAACTCAAAAGCGCAGGAGAGACGTAATTGCAGAATTGCTAACCTGGGGCATGGAGACTGAGGCTGAATTGGCTTAGATTTGTCAACACCGCAAATCTGGAACCTAAAAAGCCTCATAGATGCAGTAATCCATAAACGAAGAGGAGAGAAGGCCAGATTTTTCAATTTTAGAGGATGAGGGTTTGCAAAATTGAGCACCCCCGAAGTACGAGTAAACCAAGGACAGACTAACTCGGCAGGACTAGTTCCTAGCGTGGCATGACTCACAAAGTGGAAGCTTGATAGACCTAAAAACACCCCAGTTTTTTTCTGACGAGGAGCAAGCGGAAAGCAGTGACGCACACGCACAGAGCACGGACAGTATACGCCGACAGAGGTTGCGAGCGAAAGCAGTGAAAAATAAAATGGGATAGAGGCAGAAAAGAGGGGAGGAGATGAGGACATTTACCTAAAAGCAGAAGAAATAAAAAGAGGAACAGAGGAGGCAGAGAGGAGCAAGAAAAGCTTGCAGAGGGTTGCGTTGAGGAGTTGGTGATGTTGGACTTGAAAGTTGCGGAAATGAGGCACACCCTCGCAGAATAAGTTACACGCGCGGCCAAGCAGTGAAAGTTATTCCTCTCAGCTATGCAACAGATATACTGTCATTTGGAAAACTAAGTTAGAGGGAGAGCCAGGGGAGAAAAGCCACAGCACCAGGCTAAAGCTACTCCCACCCACAGAGACTTGCAGTTTGGAAGAACGATGAACTCGCCCTCGCGACGCCCTCCCTCCCACTGTCCATCCCCAGCCTCGATGAATACCGGGTATCAATAGCCCTTGGTCCAAGACTGGCCATGCCACCCGTGCGCTACATTCATTCACTCCAATCAATCCATTCTCCCGAGCCTACTCTTCATCCTGGTCCGCTTGCAAAAACTGCTATGCTAGTGGCGAGCCAGTGGCCTAGAAATTGTTGAAAATTCATTTAGGTCGTATACGGTAACCAAAAAATTCAAGAAGTAAAAAAAAGGCAAAACCAAAAAAATTCTGAATATCATTTAAAAGTGTGTTCCAAGCATTTGATTTTGAATAATTAATTTGGAAAATTGCTGAAATTGTGTCCGAAGCATAGAACTATAAATATAGAGAAAAATATTTAATGAACTCCCATGTTCATTGAGAATAAGCCTCATCTTTGATTTTTGAAGCAGTCACAATTATCCAACTATTGAGTTGAATTTCACATAATTCACACTTGCCTCAAAAAATATATAATAGCAAACAAAGATAGATAGATAGAAACTCCGAACCTAGTATGAAGCCTGCGTGAATTAAGTGTTTGTTCATAATGACAATGAACTGGTGCCCATCGGATAGTGAACTGGTGCCCATCAGATAATGAACTGGTGCCCATCGGACAATGAATACTAAAAATATTTTTCCAAAAATAAAGCCCATTTTTTAATTTAGCAAGATTATATGCTCTCCGCTTTCCAAATCCTCGCTCTCCGCTCCTGGGCTCTCCATTCTACAAAGGTGCCCATCGGACAAAGGGATTTATTACTATTCATAGTAATTATGGGGCCTATGACCGCTAGACCTAAAACCGTGGTTTAGAGTTTAGGTTGTAAAAAGTTTGTAGTCAAACTGGAAATCTTGGGAAAGAAAGAAGAAAGGGAGATAATTTGATTGACATATAGGATTTTTTTGATTTGGACCCAAATAATGACATTATTTAGGTTCACCCAAAGTGCATGAACTTAAATAATAATCAGGTTCAATATTATTTTCTTTTATTAGAATTTAATGTTCATTCTAAGATAAGACTACAATAGCTTACTAGCAAGTTTGGTACCTTGCTACCTAATAATTAATTAAAGTTGAAAAGTAGGTTTGGCACCTAACATTAGTATATTAATAATTTCCGCAGTTTTCTCCTTAAATTTTTTGAAATTTGGCTTGTTGTCAAGTCCAACTCTCTTTCATTAGTTGACAAGTAAGATTTGAGTAAATAGTCAAGAATGCTCTATTCTTTATACAAGTGGAGTGGACTAGTGGAGTTGTATTCAACAATGCATGTGAGATATGTAAACTTTGAGGTGAAGCACCTAGTTTGTCTTCAGTTTTATAACACGCATAATTTTTGCATAAAGTCTTCAAATGATATAAAAATTGTCAAAGAAGAAATATTCCTTGATTTCTAAAATTTTCTTAGACCAAAAAAATTCTAAAAAAGGTGATCTTCTATGCACAAATGAGCTTCAACAAACTGTTAGGAACACATTTTGAACACGCAATTCGCTATTTACGCACTTGGCCGTATAATCATGCACTTGGTCCCCGGAAGCATTAAAAATATTGTCGTAAAAATTTCTCTAAAAAACAACCATTTTTGTCGTTCTACAATTACTTTCATTGTAAACAAACAATTATTTTATTTAATTTTTATTCTTATCTTTATCTTTTATCTTTATCTTTTATTTTATTTTTTCTTTTATCTTTTCTTTATCTTGTTTCATTTATCTTATTTCTTTCTTGTCTTCAATTTATTTTCCTTCTTGTCTTCCTTCTTGTCTTCTTCTTTTTCTTCTATTTTTTTTCATTCCTCTTGTAGCAGCCGCAAATCCTTCGCCCGCACCAAAGACAAAAAAAGAAAAAAAAAAAAGAAAAAAAACCTTTTTTTTTTTTTTTTTTTTTTGGAGTTCGTCTTCTTTTTTGTTTGGGGCTCATGAACCCTGAAAATAGAAATTTAAAAAAATAAAAATTTAGGGTTCAGCCGCCGGCGACTGAACCCTAAACGGCGGAGGATGCACACAAAAAAAAAAAAAAAAAAAAAAAAAAAGGTTTTTTCTTTTTCTTTTTTTTCTTTTTTTGTCTTTGGTGCGGGCGAAGGATTTGCGGCTGCCACAAGAGGAATGAAAAAAAATAGAAGAAAAAGAAGAAGACAAGAAGGAAGACAAGAAGGAAAATAAATTGAAGACAAGAAAGAAATAAGATAAATGAAACAAGATAAAGAAAAGATAAAAGAAAAAATAAAATAAAAGATAAAGATAAAGGATAAAGATAAGAATAAAAATTAAATTAAATAATTGTTTGTTTACAATGAAAGTAATTGTAGGACGACAAAAATGGTTGTTTTTTAGAGAAATTTTTACACAAAATTTTTTAAGCAAGATTTGCTCATGAAATGAACGCACTTGACGAAGTGCATAAATAGCGAATTGCGTATTTTTGATGTTTTGACCTTTACACGGCTGTGCTATTTTGTCCATATCTTTTGCAAAAGGCTTATTTTGACACAAAACTTGTTGGAGGTGGAAGAAGACTTGATTTTTTAAGTTTTTTAAGTTAGACATAATACTATTAAATTTCATCTTCTATGATCAATTGGACTCCGAAAATCTGTGTAGGACACATTTCAAAAGCTTCATCAAGAGTCTAGCTACTTCTTGACCCATATTCTTTGACGACTAATGTAAATGTATTCAACTCAAGAACAGTACCTTCTCTCCATCAAAATTCACAAATGCTTCATAATTAAGTGAAAATCTAATAAAAGTAACAATTTTATACTTTTGGGCAATTTTGAACTATAATTTATATTATATTCGACAAAAGATGCCAATAATTTTCCAAAAATTTAAGTATTTACTTTTAGAATTATTTTTTGCCAAATTTGCTAGTAAACTGTGGTAGCTTAAAGGAATAGAAGGAAAACATTGTAATCATGAAACCTTCCTAGTACCGGTAGTTGAATTGCCAAAAGGCCAACTAATCATTTAGTTCTGAGATTGCATCTTCAGTTGCTACTCTAAGATAATACCACCACGCTCGAAGCTCTTCATACATCAAATCCACTTCCGCCATAGATTTATGAAAGTTCATGTTTTCCTACGGGAGATCGGTAGTTGACTATCGAGCTGTCAAAAAAGAAATTACATAAGGAAGAAAGAAAACAAAGACTATAAAAGTCTACTCGGTAGCAAATCTACAACTACCGAGCTCTATTCAGTAGTTGAATTAGGATCTAAGTAAAATCCTATAGAAAAGAAAAACAATATTTGAGGAGATAGTTCTCTTGAGGAGTGAGTAGTAATATACACAATGGAATAGAAACTAAAGAAGGACCTTGCAAATCACACTTAGAAAAAACTATTACAATGACACTTCAATCAGGGAAAAAACACTACTTGCCAAGAAGTTAGACTCAATTGCTTTTATACATGTACAACCCGATCTAAATAGTAATTGTCAGATCCGTAAAATAGTCTTCCTAGATCTACCTTTTGAGGTAACTTGGAAAATTACTGAGCAGTAAAATACCTAGATCAACAGTACTACTCAAAGTTACTATAATACCGTTGAAAATTTAGCATCTTTGTACGACTTTGACAACTTGATGTGTTGGTTGCAGAAGCTTATCACAGTGTGATTTTCTCTATGCTTGTGCATGCTAGTAAACCAATGCAACAAGCAACGGTCAACCATTACCACAAATGGATCTTGAGATCCATAAATAGTGCGCACCTTGTTAAAATTTGCACTATTGCACATAAAGCCTTTGAAATTTTAGTGGAGAACACCATTTCAAATCATCACCCTGTTGAGATATTCCCAAAAAAATCATTTGAACATCCATACTTTCCAACTGCATGTCACATACCGTAATTGTCATGATTTTGAAATATGAACACTTATTTTGTTGTAATGGGAATATATAGAGAATTTGGTAATTTTGTAGGCCACCATTTAGAAGGCATCTAACGGGATTTATTATCAAACAATCAAACTATTATAAAAAAGGAAAAATATTCTCAAAATAAAAAGACAATAGGATCAATTGAACGATGACTAAGCCAAGGTGTGTGATCCTCAAAGAGAGAATTTTATTGATAAGTATGTCCAAAAACAAAGTACTGGTGTAAATGTAGACCTCGAAGAAATTAGCCTAGTACTGTGTACACACCACTACATGAACGAGCAACAAAATCCCCCCCGTGATCCCTGTCGGTGAATAGGACTTCCTTACTACGACAGTATTTAGAAGATCTAGCCTGAAACCCCTCCAGTAACGCGTCATCTCTATACCACTTCACAGCAAACCGCCGAAGCAAGTGATGAGTCACAGCCAATGACCTTGATGGTTCAAGGCGAGTGTGTGCCCCAAAAGACATAGTAACACGAGCGACTTTCATTGGCAAAGTTCCATTTAGCCGGACTCGAGCTAAATCCGCAATGACTTCGACTACTGGGTTCCGAAAGAGAACATTAGCTTCCACTGCCTTAGGGTCCAATGTCATCCGGGGCATCCGGAAATTCGTGCCATACAAGTGTGACAGACGGAATACCTTTGAGGTTTGGAAGTGCACCACCTATTGGAGATGGGGGGGTTTGCGTCCCCTGCAAATGTTGAATCAAAGGACTGTCCACCACACCATCCTCGTCATCTTCCATATCCTCTGTTAAAATTTTTAGACCCCATTGATTTTGCACGATTTCAGTGCGTTTATTGTTAAACACTGATTCCGCACGTCATACGTGGATTTAGAAGTGTCGTTATGATACGGAAGTGACATTCATTACTAGGATGTCGATGTAGTGTCTTTTTATTGATTATGAAAAAACTGTTGTTTCCGCACGAAAGTCGTGCTTAACGGAATCCGTGCGTTAATCGTGTATCTATATTACATGGCTAATAAGACATGGATAACATGCAATTGCCTAAGATGTGGATCTAGTATCGTATACGTATCATATTATTGCCTTTTATTATAGCCGTGCAATTTCAGCATCTATAATAATGCAAATTATTGTCGTACGACATCTGTTCTAAATCTATTGATTTATTGATGAAATATAATAAATAGAGAAAATACCAAATATATTTTAATATTTTCTTTCAGAAATCTTTTTGGAATCTTTTGACATCTTTTCAAAATACTTTATATTATTTTGGAATGTTCTAGAATATTCTTGGAATCTTCTTAGAATATCCTTACGGTCTAATTTTCCAAAATATTTTTAAATATTAATTTATAGAATTTAAAATCAATTAATATAAAAAGTTCCATGAAATTAAATTTTATATTTTAAGAATTCAAATTTGGTATTATTGGTTATCATTCTACATTTCATGATGGGAGCCAAAAAAAAGATGTACATAAAATAACAACATTACTTTTCCAAAATAGTAAAATTTGTAACACGAGACAGTGTAGAGGTGTTGTTCTTTTTTCAAACTTCCCCTAGGTACAATTTGCCTTGGATTGGCATGATTCAAATTGAGTTCAAAAGCATACTTGATTTCCTTTCAGAAGATAATTATAATTTGAACAAATTTAAATTTTTTTTAGTCTCGGGCAGCTCATAAAAGGGGGCATCCACCAAAACACAATCTCTCAAAGCATTGCAAGTTAAATTCAGTTTAAAATGAGACTTTCTTTGAACTCAAGTTGAGGAACTTTTCAAAAAATAAAATTGCATGAGCTTTTAATTGCTTGCTACAATTTTCTTATAAATGAATTTTTTTCTAGGTATAGAAAAAAGCTTGCATAATGGAGTGCAAAAAAAATTTGGAATAAAAAGATTTTTTTATATTGCTAAAAACATCTAAAGTCTACTAAAAATAAAAAGCAGCTCACAACCTTTAAGGTTTTGGCAAAGAAAAAAAATTTTAAATTGAAATTATTTCTAGATATGGAAAAATGCTTGTATAATCTACTGCAAAAATTATTGGAATTCTTTTTTTACGTCGCAAAAAGGCATTCAAAGTCTGCTTAAAAGAAAATTAGCTCATAGCCACCACGATTTTGGCAAAAAGTAAATAAATTCATAATATTTCGAAAAAAATCCTAGATATTGAAAAACACTTGCATAATCTAGTGCAAAAAAATTTGGCAAAAAAGTATTTTTCACAATGTTAAAAACATTCAAAGTCTATTGAAAAAAAAAACAACTTACATCCATGATCTGCAATTACAATTTTGGCCAAAAATAAAAAAATAAAAAAATTCTATATTTTTTTTCAGATATAGGAAAAAGCCTGCGTGTTGTAGTGCAAAAAAAATTTGAAAAAAGAATTATATATACATGGAAAAAAAATTGCCAATGGTTTCATTATTTTATAATTATCATAAGAGTTCAATCCTTTGCATCACAACATTGACTAAAGGTGGTTCGGTCGTTTATAACATACTTTGTTGTTGGGAGGGGTAGAGTTCAATTCTCACCACCGACGATAGAGCTTGGGAAACAGTGGTGGGCCCTATCGTGAGTTCAGATAGTTGGGGTAGTTGATTCGGGCAGCTTGAAATAATATTTGGGCAGAGCAAAAAAATAAAAAAATAAAATTTTATATTTTATTGATAAAATTATTTTGACCAAATTTAGGTATAGAAAGAAAAAACTTTAGATATAGAAAAAGATGATGTCGCACAAAAAACACATTGAATCAGTGCGGCTTTAAAGACGAATAGGACACGACATTTGACAATTGTACATAGAAAAGAATTCACATGTTTTCAATAGATGTATCAATCGTGTCGAATCAGTACTATATTTGTTTGTACGATCATGATGTTATATCAGTGAAGTTGCGATGAATGACGCAACAATGCGAAACAGTGCAAAAAATACACGCACCCATGAATTATCGAAAATCTTACTGAAATCGAGCAAAATCAGTGGGGTCCAAAATTCCTGATATCCTTCGTGTAATTGACAGCCGACGTCGTCTGGAGCAGGGTAGATCAACAGCCCCCGCCTCCTCTCCGAGAAAGTTCTCAAGTCCTTGTTTGTGAAGCAGGGATTGGACACCGTAGAGTAACCAATTATAGGATTGGCATCCGAAGCGGATGAGAGAGCGGAAGCCAGCTGACGTTCAATAGAAGCGACCTAGATAATATAGACACCAAATCCACAAACTGAGCCCTTGACGGAAGAAAAGGAAGTGGTGCACTATAAAGGCACATATTTACTCAGTCATGTGAATTGAGGGAAAATTCACCAAACATTCTAGAAACTGTCTTCATATTCAAGAATGATGGAGTTGACAATTCGTAAATATCAAAAACTTGAAGAAATTTCAAAAAAATTCCAAAAATCAAAGTATTCACGGCAATTTCTTTTTGTTGATCGGCTCCTGATTCTAGGAACACAAAAGATGACGGCTCAAGAACTTATACAAGTCCGAGTTGTTAGACAAGTCATAATGCAAAGGTCTACGGCAACGCATTGTCTCATCAAACCTCTTGAGACCATTCAAATGCACGGATAGAATGAACTCGCCTAACTTCTTGCATAAGTACGAATCCATCGATGCCTCTAGATTTAAATGATTCCAGGGATCAGGAAAAAAAGTGTTCTCAGTAGATACCATTAAGCAACTCTTAGGACGGCTGTTGATAATAAGCAAATTACGGTCATTGAAATTGACATCCTTCCTATAATGCAGACGGCGCCGCGCGTATTCTAGGGGGATGGGATCTGTCGTACGAAGGTACATGGCCTTCAAGTAATTCTTTAGGAACACATTATCGACGACTTGAGAAGTGGTCTTGGTCTTAGTGAACAAGAAGGAGCATAGACCAACCACAACCTTCCAATGCGATGTACTCTAAACGTGGATATGGGCAAAAAGAGATAAAAACCACAGGAACCTAGTAAGCCCAGGACGACAGTAGACGACTGTGCCGACAACTAAAGTCGGGACCGTGGAGGAAACAATGAGAGGGAATCGGTCCGGAAAACGAAGGAACTCTGCTGGTGCCTCAGACATTAGGACAATGTGACACAGGACCCCTTTCAACTCCAACACCACATTCAACCACTTGGGCTTGGATCTTATTGGACAGGGCAAAATATGTGTTATAGGTTGTTCGGGCGAAATACGCGTTATAGGTTGTTTGGATTGTCTCGCTTGCAGTGAGAAAACAAGTGACAATAGCAAATGGTATTAAAACAAGGGAGTATTACCTTGCAAAATGCTGAAGCATGCAATTGACTGCCTAAAGTGATTGAGAACAACTAGACCGCGATACCTCCTTGCAACACGAGGTGGTCGATGGGGGACTTCGAAGCAATCAGACGGAAAATTGTTTTTAAATTAAAGGGGTGGTCTTATAGAAAACGACGAAGTTTAGGGCCTAGTGATGAGAAAGACGTGGACGCACGCGACACAAAAAGTGTTACAGATAAAAAAGGTCTCCATTTATTGAATGATGTATCTCTAAGTACAACATAAAAAATGAATAACAGCATCCAATAAAGAAGACAAATTGAAGACCTACTCGCCTCCACCCTTGCCGGACTCCTAAAAAACAAGGAGCGTTGGCATAAGATAACTACACGGAACAAAGAAAGCAAACCGAAACAGCAGACCAACTGCCGTTACCAGCTATCAATGTGAACTGAAATATGTAGAGAACAAAGGAGCAAACCTATAAGTTGGTCGATGTAGTCCGAAAAGTCTTCGTTGTCTCAACTTCGGTGGACTCCTCAGGGCTGCCTCTGGCAAGATCATCCTCCTTCACATCCTGCCCATCAATCGCTTCCATAGCCGTGTGATGCGCACAGTCCCCCTCCTTTTGCCCAGGAATCGAGGTGGCAGATGCAACACCGTCCCCAACATCCTCATGCATCGTCGTGTGTTCACAAACTTTGTAGTCGACCTCGGTCGTCCAACGTGTCAAGTAGAAACTCACTCTCTCACGTCGGGGACGGTTCGACCTCTATTCTAGAATCAGGAGTGACTAGACCACCCGACGTCCCCATCACCTCCACCTGACACGTGCTCGGTTCGATCACATCGAACTCAAGAAGATCTTCCTTCTCAATGTCCGCTTCGGGGGCGACCGAGATTAGAGGCAACACATACTCTGGAACTTCATCCCGCATGGTCAATCCATCCGACGGTAAACGCGCGTCACACGAAAGAAGTGTAGGCGCATTCGAGACTGGTGGGATCAATGATAAGCATCCATCAGGTGGGATGGGGAAAACCAGAGTAGTGGCCCCGATAACATTTGCCACTGTTCCACAGATGCTTAAGAAAGGTTGATCAGGGTTAAATGAGTCAATGGCAATGGCAACTGAGAATTGAGAAAGGTTGATTGGGAGAGGCAATGGCAACTGAGAATTGAGAATATTGTTAAGATGAAGAATCATCAAATCCATTTTGCCAAGGGATTCCCAAGGTTGAGACTGATTGTCCATGACAAGTGCCTTCAATTTCTGAGCCCATTCATTCTAAGCAGTGATATTGGCCACCCTTTGTCTCTTGCGCGTTGCCTCCAATCTCTTAGTTCATTCACTCTGAGCGGCGATAACGGCCAGCCTTTGTCTCTTGTGCTTCTCCTTCTCCATCCGCTTTATGGCAAGCTCATTCTTCTTGATGGCCCTCTTCTCTTCCTTCTCCTTTAGCTTTTGCGCCTGCTTTACATGCTTGGAGAGAGGCACTGAGATGCACTCAACCTTCACTCTGGGTTGTGATGGCTCACCGACCTCTTGGGGACCAACTGGACCCTCGAGATGATCAACTTGGTCCGGCACAAGAGAGCTCGGCTCCTGTGAGAAGTCGTAGAACCTGATCCCAACATTATCTTCAGGCATGTCCTCCGGTTTCCATACTCCCTTCACCCACCAGGCGTTGTACGTGCCTTTGAACATGTGACCAGAGGTTTGATGCAGTGGGCGAACACTTGCAGCAGACTCGACAAGCGCAGGGACCGCTGGATCATTCAAATTATCCTCAGGAACCAATGCAGCATTGTCAATCTCATTCCTTAAACTCATAAGCTCAGGATCGTGAAAGTCATTGCCGCCATCCCTATCGCCCACGTCGTCGTTGAATTTGTCGGAACTATCAAATGTCTCATCTTCTTGTGGCAAGCGCTCTTAACCTGGTTGAACATCATTGTCGCTAACTGATTCACGTAACGCTGGCCTATCCTCATCGTGAACTCGCTTCGTTTGAGCTCCCTTCGGGCGAGACCATCATCAATGCTATCGGACTTTGCATACAAATTGGCACGTCAGCCGCCTTGGCGACGAGGCAATCTAAAGCAACATTTAGCTCGACTCGAGCTAAATTGGTACCGATCGTCTGCTGCCAACGTTTGCGTTGCTGCGGCTGAACACAACCCTCTGTGTCGCCTGAGAGATGCCTATCGGCATAATTGGTCAATAGGGATCTTTGAACCGCGGGTACACTAGGCACGGCCACGAATTTGGGCTGATGAGAGCCATCACTTGGCGGCAGAGATGAAGCGCGCCCAATCGTAGCCCTGTGCGGACTACGTCTGCGAGTGCGACCTCCTCGTGGGGCTGAAGAAGACCAACCAACTCCTCGACCATGACATACGGACGCAGCATGACCACGGGAGGGAGGGCCACGACCATATGATGGAATTGCAACGCCTGAGAAGTCAATCAGCGGCCTCGTCACAGGCGCATCAAGACAACGCGCGACATGCCAAGTGGACTCGGAGGCCTCTGGGAAGACCATCACTGGCCCCAGTGTCAAGGGGCCAGCATAAGACGCGATATTGTCGTTCGAGAAGGACATTGAATCTTCATCGTCAACAGGTCGTCTAAACGGCATTTTACGGGAAGCTTCATCAGCCTTCTTCTTTTTTTCCTTTCCACCTCCTGCCTTGTGAGCAGCAGCTTTAGGCCTAGGATTGGCAGCACTATTAACATGCACGGCCACGGTAAAGTCATTGTAATTCAAGTCCCAATAGTCCTTTGCAGTTCCAGGAACACAGCGGAGATCAATGATGCCAATGGCACACTTGGAGTCGGCCCAAGCATAATCTCCGTCCAATGCTCCAAATTCAAACAATCGGAGTGGGAAATTCCAATGACCCTTTGACATCCAAAAATTTCTTGAAGAACTCCACTGCGTACTCGGAAATCTCTTCCATACTCACATTCTTCGTCTTCTTTTGGCAATACGCGCTGAAGAAGGAACCACCTGGAATAGAGAGTAGCTTGGAGATTGTCTGAAGCGACATATTGTGATCCTTCTTGAATTGCTTCTAGTTGTCTACGTCAAAGTTGCACTCGTTGCTAAACAACCCAAGCGATGGCTTCAGTTTTTGCAACTCCCGACCGACAATGTTCTTCTTCTTCCGATTCTCAACCCACTGCTTTGCGCCCATGCACTGGAAATAGTTCTTCGTGGGCTTCTTCACAGTCACCTTTGGGTAAGGAAATGTTCGACTTGGAGTCACAATTATCAAAAGATGCAACGCCATTAACCTCAAATCCGTCTTGTCCAGTGTCAAACCTCGTTTTCCCAAAAGCGGATAGTTAGGGTTTCTAGGGCAACTAGGAGTAGTCATTCCGCCATAAATAGGAGAAGTAATGGCCATAACGGCCCAGTTTTTTATTTGGAGGGAGAGTGGCATCCGGGCGCAGCCTAGAGGAATTACTACAGGACTAGATCGACAGCAGATTCCGGTTGGAAACCGGATGAGAGAACGGATGGGTAAGGACGGGTCTCCGATGGACCCGGCCACGATCCGAGCATTGAAGTGGGCCGCTCTAAATTGGGCGACCCACTATTCATTCACTCTCTACAGTTCCAGTCGTACGCACCAGCAGAATTTCGTGCTTCCGGATAGCAATAGAGTTGACAGTGTGGGACCGGAGGTAGAGAGCAGTGAGCGACCGTCTTGTGCAGATTCTGAGCGCCCGGGAGTGAGAGAAACTGAACACCCGGTGAGAATCAGCGACGCGAGGTTAGAATTTGAAATAGGCGAGCATCCGGACAGTGCGCACCGCTATTTCCGGCGGAGTTTGAGGAAGAAAGGAAGTGCGCAGCCAGGACGAGGGTCGCGGGGTCTCCGGGAGGTTAGGAAAACACCACGGAAGCGGAAAGGGAAGCGCCCGGAGCGGGAAGCGCGAGGTTTACCGAGGAAAGAGAGGGCGCATCCGGAGAAGGAGCTGCGCCACATCCGGAGGAGCGAGGAAGTCCGCCCGGGGTCCGCAGCCATGGCACGCAGGGAAGCCGGGGCCAAGATTCCGGAGAAACGCATCTGCCTGGACATTCCGCAACACGAGCAAGACTTCGACGAGCTAATGCAGGACCTCGAGAAGATGGGGTGTTTGGGATTGTTTGGGAGAGTGTGGGATGTGCAGGACTCCCGGATGCTGGAGGAAATCGAAGGCGGTCCAAAAGTGGACGCCTTCCGGACGACTATCCAAGCGAAGTATGGAAGCTGGACCCGGGAGATGTGGCGGGCACTATACGACTTCCCGGACACCAACGAGGACCTGGAACCGGGAGGCAAGGGCGACACGGATTGGGTGAAGGCGCGATTCAGTCATCTCTCGGACAAGGACGGGTTCAAGGTGGCGGATTGCAGAAGGCCCCAGGAGCAAAGGCTGCTCCAGTACGTAGTGCCCATCCTCAGTCCGGAGAAGCCCACCACCCTCACTGTGACGCTGGCCTGGGTATCTACTCCGCCCTTCTCCGGTAGAAATGGATCAACTGGACGACCATGATCCACCGGAACACGCAGAAGAGGGTGGCCAACCTCGACAACAAGAAGGGATGTCCATTGGCCCCATTTCTCTACCACTTGTATGAGAAACATGGGTGCCTCACGGCAGGGGAGAAGAAGAGGTTGGAGGTAATGCCTATTCCGGGGGTGAGAAGCCCGGCCAAGAAGAAGACGGCGCTTCCGGGAGGAGTAACGGGGACCAGCAGACCCGGTTCGTCGTCCCGACCGGAGGGGAAAAGGATGGTCCCACCTGCACCCCAACCGGATAGGAGTAGAGTTCGGGGAGAGGAATGCCGGAAGGAGAAGGAAGACCAACCGGTAAGAAGGCCACCGGGCGATTCCAGTCCCAATCCGAAGAACAAGACCAAGTGGAGAGAAGACCGCCCGGAGAGAGGCCAACCGGGTGGCGCCAGACCGCAGCAGGAGGAGCGGCAGGAAAGGAGAAGGGACCCGGGGCTAGAACGACCGGGTGGAGCGAGACCACAGCCGGAGCAAAGAACAAAGTCGAGGGAGGATTTGGATGAGGAGGAGGATTTTCCACAGCCGAAGCTGACCCGGCGGAAGCCGCCGAGAGGACAAGAGGCAATTCCTCAACCGGAGGATGGCGGTCCTTCCCAGGCGCAACCTCCGGTGGATCCGGTCGAGGAGTCCCGACCAGAGGAGGAGACAATGCCTTTTCCACCCCAGCCCCAGGAGCATCCGGTAGAGGGACCCGGACCAATGGAGGAGGATTCTACCCCGGCGGCTCCGTAGGAACGTATGGAAGAAGAGAACCGGACAGACTGGGAAGGAGGTCCGTCCCAGCCGCGATCCCAGGGTCGGAAGAGGAAGTTAGCCCTCACAGTTGAGGGGGAGGAAGAACCGGAAGGGGCAGAGACCACGCCACGAAAGAAGGGACCGGCCCGGTGGAAAGTGACCCCACTCAACAATCGCCCCAAGGAAGCAGGGGAGGACAAAGAGGAAACCGGAGACGTGGGGGACCGGGAGCAGGGAATGCCAGCGGGAGCAGAACCGGTCCAGGAGGCAGGCCCATCCGGGAATGTGCCAGCGGAACAAGGAGGACCGCTCCAGGTGGAGGACATGTTACTGCAGACCCGGGTGGCACTGGACATGGTCACGGAGCAGTACAACCCCATGTTCGCTACTCTCCGGGAGACAGGGACTCTTCTCCGAACGAACGACGCTCTAGAGTATCCGGCGCGGGTTCGGAAGCTTTAGAGGAAACTCATCCGGAGCAGGGAGAGCGAGAATGAGCTAACCGGACAACTGCAGGGCATCCGGGAGGCAGAGAGCGAATCCGCGGCTCTCTTGAAGGGATTTGAGGAGGAGCTGCAGCGAAAAGTAGCCTACATCAATAAGATGGAGGCCCACGTACAGAGGAAGGAGCTGCAGATCCGGGAGCAAGAGGATACCATCCGGAGGATAGCAGAGACAAGCCGGCAATGCGTCTCCAAGCTATCCGGGTTGTTCCAATCAAATGGGGAGGCACAAACGAAGGCCCGGTTGTACGACGAGCGGGTACTTCAACTGGGATTGGAGGGAGCAGCCCGGATGAAGAATGTGGTCCGGGAGTACTCGGACAAGGTAGAGGCATACTTGGCGGAGTTCAGGGTGCTGGCGGAGTACATCCGGGAGAGCTCTTCGGAGGAGGAGCCGGATCAGGAGGAAACTACCTCCCGGACCGTGATGGATGTGGAGCCAATCCACATGGTCCGACCCGCGGGAGTAAGCCCCGAGGAAGTCCGGGATTTGAGCGAAGGTATGGAGGCAATGGACGGTCAACCGGACAGGGCAGAAATGCAACAGGTGGGACAGCCGGTGGAGCGCGGAACTCGAGGAGATAGGCTGGCGAATCCGATCATCGTGGAGAGCCCGGAAGATGAGGAAGAGCAGCCGCCGGAGGACCAATAGCTGCCCGGAGTCATCGGAGTCCCAGAATCAGTGGCCCGGACTTAGTGGATCCGGCCGCTTAGAACAGGCCCTTTTTGAGTAAGTAGGGTAGGACTCCGTTTGGGAGTTAGGTTTTTAGGATTGTAATGTTAGTTGCCGTGTAGGAAGAGAACTGAACCGTGGGGTAGTTCCCCGGTTTTTCCGGATCCCAGGTTTTTAGGATCTGCTGGTTTCCCGGATCTCGTCGGCTTTGTGTTTTCTTTTTATCCAGGGATGTTCCTCATTCCTGGGGTCTATTTTTGTGTACCATTTTCTCCTTGCAAATAACCCTAGACATACCCTTCTACGGACCGGAGTGTTTGTGTATGTGTGTGTGTGTGTGGTTGTTGGTGGAGATCGTTGTCCAAATTAGTCCCCTGGTAACCGGAAGTGTTGATCGGATTCTATTGTAATATCTAGTTGTTCCATGCTCAGTTGCAAGGTATAATCCGGGTTAGCGGCTGAGTGGATCGGAGGGGGTACTCCGGTTCTCTGAGAACTCCTGGACGGGTAGTCCATTTGAGGTGCCAGCACCTGGGTAGACCACGTGACAAAAGAGTCCGGAATAGCTAGAGTAGCCGGGATCTGTGTAGATCCAGTTAAGAGTTTGGGTATAGGGAAAACTCAGAGATTGTTTGAAGGTGGGTTGTTCCGTGCTCGGTTGCAAGGTATAATCCAGGTTAGTGGCTGAGTGAATAGGAGGGGGTACTCCGGTTCTCTCGGAACTCCTGGACGGGTAGTCCGGTTGAGGTGCCAGCACCTGGGTAGACCATGTGATAAAGAGAGACGGAATGATCAGAGTAAAACGAACTATTAGGGGTCCAACCAATTCCGCACACCCCGGACAAGGATCCATCCCGGTTATCAGGTCGTTGTAGTAATTTTTAGGAGGGGGAAAACTGGGTTGCGCTTAAGTTACCGGCTGTGGGTCTGGGATGAATCTGCAGCCGAAGTGTAGTACGCGAATTACACGGGATTAGGAGTTTTGTGAGTATAACCGGAAGGTAGTGAAGTTCCCATCACTTAAATCAGTAGGGAGGGGTGTGTCTTTCAATCCAGCACCACTAATGTGGATGGAGAACCCTCTGAGGGGAAACAGAGGTTAAACGAAACCGGATCTAGTCGTAACCGGGTCAGTCAGTAGGAGAAGGCCCGGTTCAGTAGGAAAGAGGGATTCAGCTGGTGATAGAGAGAGAGAGATCACCAGTCTAGGACCATCTCCGGAAACTTCCCACTTCACAGAGTCTCCGCGGAACGATGACCCGGAAATCACCTCTACGAGCGTTCCTAATACGAAAAAGTGCGTTCTAGGGGAATATCCGGTAGCACGTGCTACGACATCCAGGTGCCCCATGGCCTTAAAGAATTCATGAGTCAAAGTAAATTTCTTTGAAGATGACTCCCAATCCTTGGCCTAATTGAATTTCAATTCAGTATCGAGGTTGATCAACTCTCCCATTCCGTAAACGATGACGAACCTCACCCAAAAGTAGTAGACATCTTTTGAAGCTGTGATAATGGCTAGCTTGTTACTAAGGTCTGCTGGTTTTAGAATTCTGTCGCTCGCGTTCGTGTTGATGCTGCTGAACTGCTTCACCATTGCAGCCCCAAAAGCCTAAATCAATGAGAATGTAGTGAGACAATGCAGAACGACACGGCTATACCTGCGCGGCTTAGGATGTAAACTTTAGCTCGACTGGAGCTCACCCAACTACGACCGTTTTAAGCCCTAATGAAAAACCTAATATAAGACATAGAGGGATCAAGTGTTGCCATGCCGGAACATAACGTACCTCATAGCTTTTTTGATTTTCAATTTCCTCGGCCAATTTACGACTGCAGGGTTGCTTTGCCTTTGAAGGACTCCTATAGTCCATCCATACACTCCTGGCCCCCATGATATTTGTTGCCCTAGACGGAGTGAAAGTGCCAGCGTTGTTTGTCCTGTACGTCATTAATGAAACATTCATAATCTTGTTTGCATCTTTATGTCAACCAATGTGTGCCTTCCACGTCTTCAGCGCATCCATTTTTGCGCCGTCAACTTTTCGATCGCAGATCAACTCTTTTGCAGCTTCAACATGATGCTGCTCGTTGATGATCCGAAACCTACAAGAGCCCTGTAGCCTCTCCCAGTCCATGATGGAATTGAATCGCCTGGAACTGATGTCGTGGGCGTTGGTAAGGATATTCTAGTAGTAGACTACTTCAGACGGCTCCTGCAATCCGACAATGTGTTACGCCTCTACATGCTCGAGGAGGTTGATGTCACCATCCACCGGTTTGTTCTTTCCAAAGACATAACAATCTTCGCACTTCTCCCAAAAGTCCTGGAGTGCCTTCCGGGCTTCATCGTAATTTATATCTTTGTCGCTAACCCCCGACCTCACAATAGGACGCACGGATGTTAGAGTGCTTCCCTCCATGCTACCCTTAGATCTTTTGGAGCCAGAACTGCCGGCATCTGTGTTCGCGCGCTTGTTACTTGGACCGACTGGAGTTGCTCCGGGGGTGGCCTAACCCGATCGAGCGGTCCCAGAGGTAGACCACGCCGGCAATCCAAGAGTACTTCACCCTTGGCTGGCGCTTTTTCCTTGCAGTCTGCTTCATAATCTGAAAGGGCCTTCCAAATCTGAATTGTATACGTAACGTAGGATCTGATGAAGGCTTTTAGAGACGTGTGGCTGCGGAGTAATTTAGTTTTAAGATGTTCAAGTTGAGTTGGCTCCGTCTTCCCATCCAAATACTCACGGACAAAATGGTAGGAAGATCTGACTTCACTAGGCGGGAACATGACGGTGAACACATAATTTGATACCACTGTCGCCTAAAATTGTACAAGAAGGTACACGTCCTCAAATGTCACGAGAGAAAAATGCGCATCCAGACAGAGGGGACGGAACACCATTTGCGTCCCACACTGTTGATAGAAGAAAAAATGGGTTGAATCCTTGGGTCTTATTGACCACGATAGAATTGAATTCTTCTTTGGAATCCATAGCCTACCCCATTGACCTACATCCTCGGCAATTTGTCCAAGCGGGTGGCTCAAGGGATCCACTCGGAATAGATCGAGGAAGCCCTCCAGATGTTTCGTGTTCTACGTCTCCACGTTGGTCTGCAGATCAATGTATAGACATTTGACAAGTTAGCTCGACTCGAGCTAACCTCAAATCATGATATCGACTATATCGGTTTCGGCTAATCTGCCACGCTGGCAATATGACCTTGAGCGAATCTAATAGCTAATTTGGTCGACTGTGATCACTCCAAAAACATTTTGTAACGGGACGGGTCCTTAGTTTTAGCTCAATTTGAGCTAAATTGTTAGGAATTTTGATTGTGGTCTTGGCATATTGAATGTTGTTGTCGGATATTGTAGCATAAAAAGCTCGAGTTGAGCTAAATATTTATTAAGGCCTCGTAAAAATTGCAACAATTGAATAACTCTTTGAAATCAATGCATACACTTTAGCTCAAGTGGAGCTAAAATTACACACCCAGGGCGGAATAGTTCTCTTTCAAGACATCTAAGTCTATGTATTTGACTATATTTAGCTCGACTTGAGCTAAATTGATGATGAATAGATAATGTATAAGCTGTTCCAAATGAAATCAAAGCTTTCATTATCGTCGAATTCAAGGAGAATGAAGTGAATTTCATGATGAGAGTGCAGTATTAGCTATAGTCGAGCTAAAGTTGGCAAACTGAACTCTGTAGACTATCCCAAATAGGGGAGTCGATCTAAATGTGCATCGAGCTAAAATTTTGCACGCATTCATGCAAAAAAATACAAAATGAGATGTCAGACGTGCAAGAATTGTGTTTAAAATCTTGTCAATTTATAATAGAAGGAGAAGAGAATCGTACATTGTGAGGAAACGCTTGTAGATCAGCAATCACCTTCCAATTTCTAGTCGAGATGGAATGTACAAAAACCAAGCTGCAGTCCCAAGCTCCATCGAATGTTGCAGTGTGTCCACAAACCCAAGTGCCCGCTAAGCACTACAATACCAACTAAGCAAACACAAGTGGAGAAAAAAACCTGTATTAAACCCTAGTGCGCTTCAGCAACTAAATTAGAATCCCGACAAAGCGACAGCAAAATACACCGCAACTACACCCAAAGACAAGATGATCTAACTGCAGTAAGAAGGAAGCAAGAATTGACAGACGCAAATCCCGAGGAGCAGCAAATGAGATGGTCTGCAACCAATCAGAGAGGCGCAGCAGCAACAGCGAGCGTGCATAGTGAAGGAGAACAAAAATGTATCGCGGGGGAGGAAGGAGGAGCCGGGCCGGCCGCGCAAGCGCTGCCCCAGCCCTGTTGCGTGCCCCCGAGCAACAAGGGGACCAATTGCGTGCCCCCAACCTTTAAACCGCCACCATACGTGGGGGCACGCAATTGGTCCCCTTGTTGCTCGTCTCTGCTGCGAGCAACTGTACTTTCATGCCCACTGGCCGATGCTGCATGGGCCCTTCTCTCCCAAAACACGTCCTTCGCTGCCACTTGCAACATTGTTCTTTGCGTGCTCTTCTGTTTTGTGCCTCGAATCTCTCATAATATTCATGCTAGTTTTAAGCGCAAAAACTTTGCTACTAGTTTTGTTGAATATTCATTTTGCATGTTTGCTTCGCGTGTTTGCTTTGCTTGTTTGCTTATGCCACTTACTTCAGTTGGACGTGGCTCACGGTGTCTGATTAATTGGCTGCACTTTCTGCAATATCGGGGTCGATAAATGTCGAACCTCGTTTTTCTTAGAAGTAGTCAATTAGGGTTTCTAGGGTAGCTAGGAGTAGCCAGAACCGCTATAAATAGGAGAAGGAGTGGCCATAATGGCTCATTTATTTATTTTGATTGAAGTGGCGCTCGCGCGCACCATAGAGCGATTATTAGGGTCCGGGTTGGCGGCGGGTATCCGGTAGACCTAGCGACCGGATTGGGAACCGGGTAGAAATGGACAAGTCTTTGACACACCCAGCCACAATCCGCGCCTTGAAATGGGCAGCCTTAAATTGGGCGACCCACTGTACAATGGGGTACCAATCAAAACGTTGTTTTCGAATTCGCGATGAGAAAAATTTCAATATTGCCAACTTTGAAAGCCTCCCGAGAGCTCAAAAATTGGTTATTTACAACGAATTTTTAATCAAAGAATAATCTTTAAATTAATTATATGTATGCAAAATTTCTAGGCCAAAAGATTCACTAAAAAAAAGTTATTTAAAATATACCAACATTGGTAGCTTTGGATATTGTTTCATTGCTGCCATCTTTGACAGCCTCTTAAAGATTGATTTTTTTTTTTTTGCCATGAAATTTTTGGAACAAAAACCTCTTTATGTTAATAACATATTTCAAAAATTTCAAGGCCGAAAGATTGATATAAATAAAGATAAAAACAATCTACCAAGATGTATAGTTGTTGGAAACTATGGGGGAAACCATTTCATTTGCTACCAACTTTGAGTACTGCCAACTTTGAGTACTGCCAACTTTGAAAGCCTCGCAAGAGCTCAAAAATTGATTTATTACCCCAAACGTTTTACCAAAGAATTAACTTTAAGTTAGTTATATGTATGCCAAACTTCAAGGCCAAAAGATTCACCAAAAGAAAGTTATTCAAAATCTACCAATATAGTAGTCGAAGTTGGTAGCAATGAAATGGTTTCCCCCATTGTTTCCCACAACTACACATGTTGGTAGATTGTTAATATCTTTTTATTTATTTATCTTTTGGCCTTGAAATTTTTATCGTATGTTATTAACATAAAGATGTTTTTGTTTCAAATATTGCATGGCATAAGCAAATTTAAACAATCTTTGGGAGGCTGTCAAAGATGGCAGGAGTGGAGATTTACCAATGTTGGTAGATTTTGAATAACGTTTTTTTGGTGAATCCTTTGGCCTTGAAATTTGGCATACATGTAATTATCTTATAGATTATTGTTTGATAAAAATTTCGTGGTAAAACACAAAACTTTGAGCTCTCGAGAGGCTTTCAAAGTTGGTGTACTGAAATTTTTCTCACTGCGAATTCGAAAACGACATTTTGATTGGTACCCCGTTGTACTTTTCAACGCAGCTCTTCCAGCCCTCCTAGACGACAAGTTTTTGTATTCCCAGATCACGCTAGTATAGAGAGTGTGCGACCGGAGAGAGAGGAGCATGGTAGCCGGAGACTTAGGTGGAGCGCACGGGTCAGGAGAGCAGCGCATCCGGAGCCAGTAGTATTGAGGAAGAAGAGTGAGTGGACGTTCGGAATAAAGATCCCGGAGAAGCAGGTGCGCCAGGCCATTTCGGATGACCCGAGGCACTTGGAGCAGCTGCGCCAAGACCTGATCAAAATCGGGTGCGAGGAGCTTCTGTACGTGCCGTAGGATATCTAGGATGGGTGAAAATATATTGGAGGAGCTAGCAGAGGGACGAGTGGTGGAGGAATTCCTTGATAGCAAATTCCGTGGGAAGCACGAGAACTGGACAGTGGCGCACAGGCGCACCACCTACCGATTTGCACACAGCCCATTGGGTGAAGGACCGGTTCACCAAGCTCTTAGACAAGGACGTATTTCGGGTGGACGATTGCCGGATCGACCGGGAGATGCGCCTCCTCCAATTCTTGGTATCCATTCTCAACCCGGACAAGCCCACCACCATCATAATGAAGCTGGCGAAGTGCATCTACTCGGCCCACTTGCACGGCTGGAAGATTGGGTGGGGAATCATTGTCGACGAGCTGGTGGAGAAAGAGGTGCTCAAGATTGGAGGCGCCAAAGGATGCCCTTTGGCTCCTTTTGTGTACCACCTATACTGTCATCTCGGATGCCTCATGCACAGCGAGCAGGGTTGTTCATCGTGTCGTGTCGGAGAGAAATACCGACACAATGTCGTGTCATGCCGGCATTATGCCGGATCGTGTCGGGATCATGCCGGCCTGTTTTTTTACCGGGTAATTTTTTTTTCACTTTTACCCCGCATGTCGACACGTCAGGATTTGACGTGGACTACTCGATGACGTGGACTTCTGGTGAAATGAAGGTCCTTCAGTAAAGTCAGATGGTTTTACCCATTATCCCCACCCGACTGCCCAGTGCCCGTCTGCCCCCTCCCGACCGCATCCTTCCCGTCTGCCCTCGCCGACTGCCTTCGCCGACGGACCCTCGCCGACTGCCCTCGCCGATGGCCCCCTCCCCGTCTGCCCGAACCCCAACCCGTGTGCCCAATCCCAACTGTCCCAGTCCCATCTGCCCCTGCCCCGATTGCCCTATGCCGACTGTCCCAGCCCCATCCGCCTCCAACCGACTGCCCAACCCCGCCCAAAATTCCCCTGTCTCACTGTCATGATTCTTCTTCAAGGTTCTTGCATTCTTCAAACTCGTGATTACATGAGACCTCTGAACTACAATTGCATTTCAAATTCACTTGAAATTTCAAGGGTTTTTCCTTGGATGGTTTTGTTGTCCTCTTCAGAACAGGTCGCTCCAGCAATGACTTGTACGTACTACTGCTGGTGAAATTTTCACCGTACGCCTTCATTGGGAAAGGAACTAGTTTGAATTGGTGAGGCTTGGGTCCAAACCTCCCATGCTGTAGTTTAACAGATGGCTGCCATGGTTTTCGATATGAAACCTTAGACTCGACATTCATCACGTTATTCACTGGGGATACGAGCCCTCCCTCTTGCACCTCTTCCCCCAACTGACGACTCCCCATTGCAAAAATGAAAACAAAACTGTGTTGCAATGCTTATATATTAGTTTCGTAGCCCCAATTCTCCAAGGGCCTTTTCCCCGACTGCCCCGACTGCCCCGTCTGCAAGGCCGTTCGTGTGAAATGTATAAATGTTAGCCATTTTGCATCATTCCCTGCCCAACTCATCATAGTGTTGTCTTGAGACTGTAGTTCTGATTGAACTATTGCATGAGACCCATTGATTGAGTTGGGTCCAAGGTTTCTTTTGGAGCATTCGTTGCCCAACTCATCATAGTGTTGTCTTGAGACTATGGTTCTACTTGAACCATTGCATGAGACCCATTGATTGAGTTGGGCCCAATTTCTGTTGGAGGTTTAAGTGGTTCACTTTAGCGATGCCAAAGCGTACAGAGGAATGGGATAAGCGGTTCAAGGATTTAGGTGTGCTTGCGGGTACAAAGACTAGGAGAGTTGAATGCGTGTATTGCCAGAAGCAATACCTATACAGAGCTGATAGGATGTTTGCTCATTTGGGGTACAAAGACGGACATAACTCTTCGGATGTTGGAGCATGCCCCAGAGTCCCACCAAATATCGGGGCACTCTTTGCTTCGTGTGGGGGAGTGCTTCCCGAGCCTCTCGAGATCATTGATAATGTTGGTAACGAGGAGCATCGCATTAGAGAACTAGTACCCTCTGAGATTTATAATTGTTCAGGAGAGGGTACTGAAGTAGCAAATGATAACCCTCCATTGATTTCGTCGCAAAATTCTACCCATGGTGGAATTATCCTTCCTCCTGCACAAGTTCGAGCTAGTTCGGCGGGAAGGGGTCTCCGTCAATTATCTATGCAAGAGGGGCTACAGTCATCTGCAAAGTTGACTTTCGATAGAATTTGGTCAACGGCATTCTATGAAGCCAACGTTCCATTCAACGTTGTCAGACATCCGTCTTTTATCAACGCTGTTAAACAAACTACAGCAATGAAGATAACATACAAGCCCCCTTCATACTACGCCATGCGAACCTCTCTTTTGAAGGCTAGACGGGCACAAATAGAGATTGAGGTGACCGCTAAAACGAAGGATTCCATCCGCAAGTACGGTGTAACGGTTTGTTCCGATGGATGGGACAATATTCAGAATCGGCCCCTCTTGAATGTACTGATGTGTTGCCCTGCTGGTGATACGTTCCTCGGATCTATTGATACGACGGGCAATAAAAAGGATGCACCTTACATTGCTGAAGAAATGTCTGCACATATCAATAGAGTAGGTCCCGCCAACGTGGTTCAAGTCTGCACTGACAATGCTAGCAGTATGGTGGCAGCGGGCCGCATATTAACCCAAAGACATCCTCACCTTTATTTTCAAGGATGTTGTGCCCACATCATGGACTTACTTTTGCAAGACTGGGGTTCCGAAAGATGGGTGAAAAGCTTGGTGAAAAAGGCTCGAAAGATTTGCGTTTTTGTAAGAAATCACCATGCTCCACAAGCCCTGTTTCGAGTGTACTCGCCCAACCACATTCTACGCTTGCCTGCAGACACCCGTTTTGCAACCAATTTCATCATGATTGAAAGACTTCTTCAAGTTAAGGGGGCTTTAGAGAGGATGATCATAGATGATCGATGGGGTATTTATTTAATAGAATTGCGTGCAAGAGGAGGCAATTCTCACGAAACAATGGGAGCCGTGCGGCGTTCGATTCGTTCGGATGGGTTTTGGAATTCTTGCGAGAATTTTTTGTTTATGGTTACGCCTGTTTTAGAAGTTCTCCATGTTTTTGATGGAAAACAACCTGCGATGGGGAAGGCGTGGCTAGTCATGCATGAATTACAAAAACACATTCAAAAATTTGCGGACCCTCCTTTCAATTTAGACCGTGAACTTGGAGAGAGTGCTTTAAACTCATTCCAAACCCGTTGGGGTTTGATGTTGACTGACCTCCACTGGGCTGGTGGCCTCCTCAATCCTTTCTTGATAGGCAAAATTACCCTTCACGAGAACCCGCGTGCACGACCAGCATTGAACCGGGTATTACGGAATTTGACTCCCGATGAAGCCACTTACCTAATGGCTATTACGGAGTTCCAAGACTTTATTGAAAGCAGGGGTGCATTTGAAGGAGTACCTCTTGCAGGGAAGGGCCAATTTCCCTCCGCACGAATGGTGGGATGTCTTTGGACGTGGGGCGCCGATACTCTCTAATATAGCACAACGGATATTAGCCCAAGTATGCTCGGCCTCATCATGCGAACGCAATTGGAGTATGTACTCATTCGTTCATAACAAAGTCAGAAATCGTTTAATCCATTCGAGAGCCAAAGATTTGGTTTACATATACACGAACACGAGGCTCATGCGGCGGAGAAGAGGTGCAACCCCTGCACAGTGGTACGCACGGCACATGTATTCTGACGATGAATCAGCAAATGAAGATTTTGAGGATGATCCGGAATTCAACCCTGATGACAATGATGATGGTTTAGGTCCTGATGATGACGACGCAAACGATGACCCCGATGACCCCCTCGGTGCACAACCTGACTGGGCGGAATTTGATCAGTTCGATGACCGTAATTTCGATTCCTCTAGGAATAGTAGCGCTGACTCTGGTGACTCTGACGGCCACAATTTGGATGGTGGGCTTGATGGGATGAATGTCTATGATTTCAACGACGCCAACAACGACAACATAGTTGCAAGACAACCTTCTCCTCCTACCATGAGCAATAATGTAGTTTCTGTACCAATAGAAATTGCTGTAGCAGCCCATCCACCCAGTGTGGCACATGGCGAAGGGTGTTCAACTCGTACAGAAAATATCCAACCTTTGGAAGACATTACCCACGACGAAAGATCTCTTGAGATACCATGTGAACCGTTACCAATGGAAATAGAGACTCCCTCCCTTGTGAACGCATCATCGACTCATAGTACTGGGATTGGAGCCACACTTCTGAGTCTGAGTCAATCTAGGCGTAACGGACAAATTAGAACAATTGAACCTCCAATTGCACGACCGAATACGAGATTACGGGTGTGTGCTGGAAATACACAACCACCCAGTTCATTAGATGATCCAAATCCTCTTACCACCGAAGGTATTGGTAACATCAACACTAGAGCACGAGGCCACAAGCGGTTTAAGTCTAGAGCGCCAAGGCCTTTTGTGGGGCTTCATAATGACACGCAACCAGTGTTAGATGCCAATGAAATTAGAGACGCATCAAGGTCACGGCCTACCAAAAAATTGGTCACTTCCAACCACGGTAACTTAATTTAACGTGCTGTTTCACCCGAACCCGAGGACGACATCAGTTCCAACGAAAGCAGTCCTTCAAGAGCAAAGGCACCTAACGATGATGATTTTCAAGGTTAACTACTTCACAGCCATCCCCTACTGCCTGTACTGGCCCGACTGCCCCGTCTGCTCCGACTGCCCCCGTCTGCCCCGACTGCCCCATCTGCCTGGAGTGCCTTGTTTGTCCGCATTCCAATCGCCCCTTCTGCCCCGATTCCGACTACCCCGACTGCCATGATGATCTGCCCTTTCTCAAAGTAGGAGATCCCATGCAGGATGAAAATTAATTATAGTTTCAGATGGATTAGGGTCAAAGAGGGAGACATCATGGCGGACAAATATTAATTCTAGTTTTAGATGGCCATTTGTATTAGTAGTGTTAGTGGCGCATTTTGTTTTCTTTTGTAATGAGAGGAATACTTATTTATTTATTTATTTATCTTTATTTTTTATTTATCTTTTGTTTTATGGGAACATTGCAAGTGTTGAGCTACTTCACAAGGACGTTAATCCCTAAGGGACGGATCAACCATTTTATGGTCTCTGTCCTTTTTTTATGGGCTGCCCGAAATAGAAAAAACATTTTTATAGAAAATAACAAATATTTTTAAATAGGTAATCAAGTCTACTTTCCAACCCAATTTGAATCATGTCAATCCGAGTTATACTCCACCCCGGAGAAATTTTCAAAGAAAAACACTTCTACATTGTCTAGTGTTAGAAAACTTACTATTTGGGGAAAGAAATGATGTTCTTTCCGTTGAAAAATTTGCAATTTTTGATTTTAGAATAGAATGTCTAGTTTTAACAAATCATGCAAGATTTCAAATTCTAAAAATAAAATTTGTGATTCTGATAAATATTTGGAGTTAAGTGCTTCTCAATTGATTATGAGATGATAAAAAGCTATTTTTTGATATTTGACCGTATGGAAAATTACTAAACATCAAGTTCCTCATTTTCTCTTTTGGACCAAACTCCATCAAAGTTGAAGAAGCAATTTTTTATAACACATTTATGTTTTGCCCTTACCCCCTCCGTCATTTAGGGGTTAAACTATTTAAATTTCATCACATGGGATGCAATTTGTAATTGAACTTTTGCAATCTTGTTCTTTAGTACTTGTTATAATTTGGTTAATTGGTTCAGTAATATTGAATAATTGTTTAATTTTCATTTTTTGAATTTCTTTTTGGGTACACATGGCATCTTCATTACCATTGCTTAATATACATTATTTGGCTTCATATGTCATGACATTTCAATATTTAGGGATTTAGGGTACTTGATGTAAATACTATTGACTTACCTATATGGCATTTGAATCCCTCCTTCGTTGCAAGAGTTAAAATTTGATTGTGAATTTTTCAATCCCTAATCTTGGGTGGAAGTGATAAAATACATTTATGATCATTGAACTTTAACCAGTTAACAGGAACAATAACTCCCGCTTACATGAAAGTGCTAAAAGACGGTTCTGACTTTTAGAGAGGCTTTTTGGAAGAGACAAAAATTAATTAGAAGGGACAAAAATAGTGGCTTCGGTTGAAACCCTTCTCTACAAAGTATTACGTATCAAAAGTTCAATTTCAAACTACGTTAACCTTTTAGTGCTCAAGTAATCACTACCTCACACAATAATTGAATGCTACAAAATCTATTAACAATATGAGATTGGGCTCTCAAGTTCACAAGTTTAATATATCAAGATGCTATCAATGGGAATGAAAAAAACTAGCACCATTCCCAAAAAATAAAACAAAAACTCCTCTGCCACTCCATTTCCCACCTCTTCTTTTATCCCTTTTTCATTTGACATAATGCAAGGTTGGGGTTGGTTGTTTAGGGTTTCCTGCCTATGATATCTCACTGGCGACCAGGCCGTGTATATCACATTAATGATAACACGTGCTCGACTAGTATCGAACCTTGGTCTCAATTTCCTAATATATAGTCTTAACCAACCAACAAAGGTGAGTGGCTTGATGAGTATGCACGCAGGATATTAAATACTATACTAAAGTCAAGGAGATTTCATTCCTCTCTTCCCCGTGCAGTCCCCATTAACTACCCTATCCAGCTGCCATCTCCGACTGCCTCTTCCGTCTGCCATCTCTGACTGCCTTGAGTGATCCCTCTATGCCTCTATAATCCTGAGCTGCATCACCCGACTGCCCTCTCCCGTCTGCCCATTCCGACTGCCCCCTCTCCGACTGCCCTCTCTCCGTCTGCCCCCTCTCCATCTGCCCCCACTCCGTCTGCCCCCTCTCCGTCTGCCCCACTCCGACTGCCCCGTCTGCCCTTCACTCTTCACCCATAATCTTCTTGAATTGGCCTATATATCCGACTGCCCCAAATTTCCGACTGTCCCATCTCTCCGACGGCCGAGTCTCCAAACAACATCAACTTGAGAACCAGAAATCCTCTCCATACAAACTCCTTCCACCCAGACCTTGGTGAAGTGAGAGTTGAGAATAACAGGTGTAGAATTAAGTTTATAATATCCATAGGCACGTTGCACTAGGAAGCTTAATCCCTCGAGATTTAATGTTTCTGTCAGACCGAATCAATGATGGATTTACTTAAATTATATTTTAGGTACTTCCATGACACCCAAACTGGGAGGCACGCGGAGGGAAACATTGTTCTTACAAAGCTGGATTCTGAAATTTGAACCCCACAAAGCGCCCAACGCCTGACCGCCTGCCTCTTCCGTCTGCCCCCTCCGATTGCCTCATCTGCCCCCTCTCTTCCTCTATAATCATGAGCTGCCTCACCCGACTGCCCTCTCCCGTCGGCCCATTCCGACTGCCCCCACTCTGTCTGCCCCACTCCGACTGCTCTGTCTGCCCTTCACTCTTCTTCCATAATCTTCTGAATTGGCCTATATTTCCAACTGCCCCAAATTTCCGACTGTCCCATCTCTCGAACGGCCGAGTCACCAAACAACGTCCATTTGAAAACCAGAAATCCTCTCCATGCAAACTCGTTCCCCCCAAACCTTGCTGAACTGAGAGTTGAGAATAACAGGTGTAGAATTAAGTTTATAATATCCATAGGCACGTTGCACGAGGAAGCTTAATCCCTCGAGATTTTAATGTTTCTGTCAGACCGAATTAATGATGAATTGACTTAAATTATAGTTGTCTTATTTTCATACCACCTACAGTAGGAGGCACTAAAGTGAAACATTGCGCTTACAAAGCTGGATTCTGAAATGTCAGCCCGCCAAGTGGCCCATCGCCAGGCCACCTGCCTCTCCCGTCTGCCTCATCTGCCTCTGCCGCCTGCCTCATCTGCCTCCTCCCACTACCTAATCTGCCCTCTCGCATCCCGTCCCTTACTCCGACTGCCCTAAACCGACTGCCCTCCTCCGACTGCCCTTCACCGACTGCCCCATCTGCCTTTCACGCCTCTCCATATTCTTCTTAATCCCCTCCTCATTGGCCCACATTTCCGACTGCTCCCTATTTCCGACTACCCCATATTTCCGTAACCCGCAGATCTCTCCTATGAACACCATAAACTGAAACCATGAAATCCATTCCTAAACAAGATTCTCCCACAACTTGTCACGACAGGAGACCAGCTGGAAATTGAAGACTTTAATATCCATAATCATCCTACATGACAAAACTATATACCTCAAGCTTTTAATGTTTTATTCCAAACTGAATTAATCATGAATTAAATTTTTCTTCATTTCTTGTTAAGCCACATATCCATCATGAAGCACACCAAGAAAAAAGTATCACAACTTAAGGAAAGTAAGCCAAGAATATTAATACAAGCCGAATCCTAATATAAAACACATGTGGCATGGCATTTGGATGATGGCAGAACATCGTGGAAGGCATATAATCATTTCTAGTAAGCCCAAAATATTAATACAACCCCATTCCTAATATAAAACACATCGAGCATGGCATTTGGATGATGGTAGAACATCGTGGTAGGCATATAATCATTTCTAGTAAGCCCAGAATACTCATACAAGCCAAATCCTAATATAAATCAAATGTGGCATGGCATTTGGATGATGGTAGAACATCGTGGAAGGCAGATATAATCATTTCTAGTAACCCGAGAATAGTAATTCCAGCCCATTCCAAATATAAAACACATGTGGCAGGCATTTGGATGATGGTACAACATCATGGAAGGCATATAATCATTTCTACTAAGCCCAGAATATTAATACAACCCCATTCCTCATATAAAACACATGGGGCATGGCATTTGAATGATGGTAGAACATCGTGGAAGCCATATAATCATTTCTAGTAAGCCCAGAATATTAATTCAAGCCCAATCCTAATATAAAGCACATGTGGCATGGCATTTGGATGATCGTGGAAGGCATATAATCAATTCTAGTAAACCCAGAATATGAATACAAGCCCAATCCTAATATAAAACACATGTGGCATGGAATTTGATTGATGGTAGAACATCGTGGTAGGCATATAATCATTTCTAGTAAGCCCAGAATATTCATACAAGCCGAATCCTAATATAAATCACATGTGCCATGGCATTTGGATGATGGTAGAACATCGTGGAAGTCATATAATCGTTTCTAGTAAGCCCAGAATATCAATTCAAGCGCATTCCTAATATTAAACTCATGTGGCATGGCATTTAAATGATGGTAGAACATAAATACAAGCCCAATCCTAATATAAAACACATCTGGCATGGCATTTGGATGATCGTGGAAGGCATATAATCATTTCTAATAAGCCGAGAATATCAATACAAGCCGAATCCTAATATAAAACACATGTGGCAAGGCATTTGGATGATGGTAGAACATCGTGGAAGGCACATAATCATTTCTAGTAAGCCGAGAATATCAATACAAGCCCATTCCTATAATAAAACACATGTGGCCTGGCATTTGGATGATGGTAGAACATCGTGGAAGGCATATAATCATTTCTAGTAAGCCCAGAATATTATTACAAGCCGAATCCTAATATAAAACACATGTGGCATGGCATTTGAATGATGGTAGAACATCGTGAAAGGCATATAATCATTTCTAGTAAGCCCGGATTATGAATACAACCCCAATCCTAATATAAAACACATGTGTCATGGCGTTTGGATGATGTTAGAACATCGTGGAAAGCATATAATCATTTCTAGTATGCCCAGAATATAAATACAAGCCCAATCCTAAGATAAAACACATGTGGCATTGCATTTGGTTGATGGCAGAACATCGTGGAAATCAAATAATCATTTCTAGTAAACCGTGAATATTAATACAAGCCCAATCCTAGTATAAATCACTTGTTGCATGGCATTTGGATAATGGTAGAACATCGTGAAAGGCATATAATCAATTATAGTAATCCCAGAATATTAATACAAGCCCATTGCTTATATAAAATACATGTGGCATCGCATTCGGATGATGAAAGAACATCGGGGTACGCATATAATCATTTCTAGTAAGCCCAGAAACATCATACAGGCCGAATCCTAATATAAATCACATGTGGCATGGCATTTGAATGATGGTAGAACATCGTGGAAATCATATAATCGTTTCTAGTAAGCCTAATATAATTATACAAGCCGAATCCAAATATAAAACACATGTGGCATGGCGTTTGGATGATGGTAGAAAATCGTGGAAGGTATATAATCATGACTCCTAAGCCTTGAATATTAATACAAGCCCAATCCAAATATAAAACACATGTGGCATGGCATTTGGATGATGGTAGAACATCTTTGAAGCCATATAATCATTTCTAGTAAGCCCAATATTTATACAAGCCCATTGCTAATATAAAACACATGTGGCATGGCATTTGGATGATGATAGAACATCGTGAAAGGCATATAATTATTTCTAGTAAGCCCAAAATATTAATACAAGACCATTGCTTATATAAAACACATGTGGCATGGCATTTGGAAAATGGTAGAACATCGTGGAAATCATATAATCATTTCTAGTAAACCCAGAATATTAATACAAGCCCAATCTTAGTATAAATCACTTGTGGCATGGCATTTGGATAATGGTAGAACATCGTGGAAGGCATATAATCATTTCTAGTAAGCCGAGAATATCAATACAAGCCCAATCCGAATATAAAACACATGTGGCATGGCATTTGGATGATGCTAGAACATCGTAGAAGGCATATAATCATTTCTAGAAAGCCGAGAATATTAATACAAGCCCAATCCTAATATAAAACACATGTGGCGTGCTATTTGGATGATGGTGAACATCGTGGAAGGCATATAATGATTTCTAGTAAGCACAGAATATTAATACAAGACCAATCCTAATATAAAGCACATGTGGCATGGCATTTGGATGATCGTAGATGGCACATAATCATTTCTTATAAGCCCACAATATTAATACAAGCCTATTCCTAATATAAAGCACATGTGGCATGGCATTTGGATGATAGTAGAACATCGTGGAAGGCATATAATCATTTCTAGTAAGCCCAGAAAATGAATACAAGCACAATCCTAATATAAAACACATGTGGCATGGATTTTGGATGATGGTAGAACATCGTGGAAGGCATTTAATCATTTCTAGTAAGCCCAGAACATTAATACAAGCCCAATCCTAATATAAAGCACATGTGGCATGGCATTTGGATGATCGTGGGAGGCACATAATCTTTTCTAGTAGCCCAGACTATTAATTCAAGCCCATTGCTAACATAAAACTCATGTGGCATGGCATTTGGACAATTGTAGAACATCGTGGAAGGCATATAATCATTTCTAGTAAGCCAAGAATGTTAATACAAGCCCATTCGTCATATAAAATACATCTGGCATAGCATTTGGATGATGGTAGAACATCGTGGAAATCATATAATCATTTCTAGTAAACCCAGAATATTAATACAAGCCGAATCCTAATATAAAACACCTGTGGCATGCGATTTGAATGATGGTAGAACATCGTGGATGGCATAAAATCAATTCTAGTAAGCCCACAATATTAATACAAGCCCATTGCTAAAGTAAAACACATGTTGCATGGCAATTGGATGATGGTAGAACATCATGGAAGGCATATAATGATTTCTAGTAAGCCCAAAATATTAATACAAGACCGATCCTAATTTAAAGCCCACGTGGCATGGCATTTGGATGATCGTAGAAGGCACATAATCATTTCTAGTAAGCCCAGAATATTAATACAAACGTATTCCTAATATAAAACACATGTGGCATGGCATTTGATTGATGGTAGATAATCGTGGAAGGCATATAATCATTTCTAGTAAGCCGAGAATATCAATACAAGCCCATTCCTAATATAAACCACATCTGGCATGGCATTTGGATGATGGTAGAACATCGTGGAAGGCATATAATCAATTCTAGTAAGCCCAAAATATTAATACAAGCCCAATCGTAATATAAAAAACATCTGGCATGGCATTTGGATGATGGTAGAACATCGTAGAAGGCATATAATCATTTCTAGTAAACCCAGAATATGAATACAAGCCCAATCCAGAATATGAATAGAAGCCGAATCTTAATATAAATCATATGTATCATGGCATTTGAATGATGGTAGAACATCGTGGAAATCATATAATCATTTCTAGTTAGCTCAGAATATTAATACAAGCCCAATCCTAATAAAAAGCACATGTGGAATGGCATTTGGATGATCGTAGAAGGCACGTAATCATTTCTAGTAAGCCCAGAATATTAATACGAGCCCATTGCTAATAAAAAACACATGTGGCATGGCATTTGGATGATGGTAGAACATCGTGGAAGACATATAATCATTTCTAGTTAGCTCAGAATATTAATACAAGCCCAATCCTAATATAAAGCACATGTGGAATGGCATTTGGATGATCGTAGAAGGCACGTAATCATTTCAAGTAAGCCCAGAATATTAATACGAGCCCATTGCTAATATAAAACACATGTGGCATGGCATTTGAACGATGTTAGAACATCGTGGAAGGCATATAATCATTTCTAGTAAGCCCACAAAATTAATAGAAGCCGAATCCTAATATAAAACAGATGTGGCATGGCATTTGGATGATGGTAGAAGATCGTGAGAGGGCTATAATCATTTCTAGTAAGCCGAGAATGTAAATTCAAGCATCTTCCTAATATAATACGCTTGTGGTATGGCATTTGGATGCTGGTAGAACATCGTGGAAGGCATATAATCATTTCTAGTAAGCCCTGAATATTAATACAAGCCTAATCCTAATATAAAGCACATGTGGCATGGCATTTGGATGATCGTAGAAGGCATATAATCAGTTCTAGTCAGCCCAGAATATCAATACAACCCAAATCCTAATATAAAACACATGTGGCATGGCATTTGGATGATGGTAAAACATCGTGGAAGGCATATAATCATTTCTAGTAAGCCCAGAATATTAATACAAGCCCAATCCTAATATAAAACACATGTGGCATGGCATTTGGATGATGGTAGAACATCATGGAAGGAATATAATCATTTCTACTAAGCCGAGAATATTAATACAAGCCCATTGCAAATATAAAACACATGTGGCATCGCATTTTGATGATGGTAGAACATCGTGGAAGGCATATAATCATTTCTAGTAAGCGGAGAAGATTAATACAAGCCCAATCCTATTATTAAACACTTGTGGCACGGCATTTGGATGATGGTAGAACATCGTGGAAGGCATAAAATCAATTCTAGTAAGCCCAGAATATTAATACAAACCCATTGCTAAGATAAAACACATTTGGCATGGCAATTGGATGATGGTAGACTATCGTGGAAGGCATCTAATCATTTCTAGAAAGCCCAGACTAATAATGCAAGCCCATTGCTAATGTAAAGCACATGTGGCATGGCATTTGGATGATGGTAGAACATCGTGGAAGGCATATAATCATTTCTAGAAAGCCAAGAATAAACATATTAGCCGAATCCTAATATAAATCACATGTGGCATGGCATTTGGATGATGGTAGAACATCGTGGAAGTCATATAATCGTTTCTAGTAAGCCTAGAGTATTATTACAAGCCGAATCCTAATATAAAACACATGTGGCATGG
Organism: Pohlia nutans; assembly: GCA_022496805.1. Classification (NCBI taxonomy): domain Eukaryota; kingdom Viridiplantae; phylum Streptophyta; class Bryopsida; order Bryales; family Mniaceae; genus Pohlia; species Pohlia nutans. The sequence continues at coordinate 4,016,565 of CM040107.1, read as the reverse complement.
CATTTGGATGGTGGTAGAACATCGTGGAAGGCATATAATCATTTCTAGTAAGCCCAAAATATGAATACAAGCCCAAGCCTAATATAAAACACATGTGACATGGCATTTGGATGATGGTAGAACATCGTAGAAGGCATATAATCATTTCTAGTAAGCCTGGAATATGAATAGAAGCTGAATCCTAATATAAAACACATGTTTCATGGAATTTGGATGATGGTAGAACATGGTGGAAGGCATAGACTCATTTCTAGTAAGCCCAGAGTAAGAATCGAAGCTGAATCCTAATATAATACACATGGGGCAGGGCATTTGGATAATGGTAGAACATCTTGAAAGGCTTAAAATCATTTCTAGTACACCGAGAATATTATTACAAGCACATTCCTAATATAAAACACATATGGCATGGCATTTGGATGACGGTAGAACATCATGGAAGGCATATAATCATTTCTAGTATGCCGAGAATATTAATACAAGCGCATTCCTAATATAAAACTCATTTGGCCTGGCATTTGGATGATGGTAGAACATCGTGGAAGGCATACAATCATTTCCAGTAAGCCGTGAATATTAATACAAGCCGAATCCTAATATAAAACACATGAGGCGTGGCATTTGGATGATGGTACAACATCGTGGAAGAACTATAATCATTTCTAGTAAGCCCAGAATGTTAATTCAAGCCCATTCCTAATATAAAATACATCTCGCCTGGCATTTGGATGATGGTAGAACATCGTGGAAGGCATATAATCATTTCTCGTATGCCCTAAATATTAATACAAGCCCAATCGTAATATAAAATACATCTGGCATGGCATTTGGATGATGGTTGATCATCATGGAAGGCATATAATCATTTCTACTAAGCCTAGACTATTAATACAAGCCCAATCCTAATACAAATCACTTGTGGCATGGCATTTGGATGATGGTAGAACATCGTGGAAGGCATATAATCATTTCTAGTAAGCCGAGAATATTAATACAAGCCCAATCCTAATATAAAGCACATGTGGCATGGCATTTGGATGATGGTAGAACATCGTGGAAGGCAGATAATCATTTCTAGTATGCCGAGAATATCAATACAAGCCCAATCCTAATATAAAACACATGTGGCATGGCATTTGGATGATGGTGGAACATCGTGGAAGGCATATAATCATTCCTAGTAAGCCCAGAATTTTAATTCAAGCCCATTCCTAATATAAAATACATCTCGCATGGCATTTGGATGATGGTTGAACATCGTGGAAGGCATATAATCATTCCTCGTAAGCCCTGAATATTAATACAAGCCCAATCGTAATATAAAATACATGTGGCATAGCATTTGGATGATGGTAGGACATTGTGGAAGCCATATAATCATTTCTAGTAAGCCCAGCATATTTATACAAGCCCATTGCTAATTAGAATACATGTGGCATCCCATTTGGATGATGGTAGAAAATCGTAGAAGGCATATAATCATTTCTAGTAAGCCCACAATATTAATACAAGCCCATTCTTATAAAATATCACATGTGGGATGGCTTTTGGATGATGGTAGAACATCGTGGAAGGCATATAATCATATCTAGTAAGCCCAGAATATTAATAGAAGCCCATTGCTAATATAATACACATGTGGCATGGCATTTGGATGATGGTAGAACATCGTGGTAGGCATAAAATCATTTCTAGTAAGCCGAGAATATTAATACAAGCCGAATCCTAACATAAAACACATGTGGTATGGCATTTGAATGATGGTAGAACATCGTCAAAGGCATATAATCATTTCTACTAACCCGAGAATATTAATACAAGCCAAATCGTAATGTAAAACACATGTGGCATGGCATTTGAATGATGGTAGAATATTGTGGAAGGCATATAATCATTTGTACTAAGCCGAGAATATTAATACAAGCCGAATCCGAATATTAAAAACATGTGGCATGGCATTTGGATGATGCTAGAACATCGTGGAAGGCATATAATCATTTCTATGAAGCGGAGAAGATTAATACAAGCCCAATCCTAATATAAAACACATGTGCCATGGCATTTGGATAATGGTCAAACATCGTGGAAGGCATATAATCATTTCTAGTACGCCGAGATTATTATTACAAGCCCAATCCTAATATAAATCACATGTGGCTTGGCATTTGGATGATGGTAGTACATCGTAGAATGCATATAATCATTTCTAATCAGCGGAGAAGATTAATACAAGCCCATTCCTAATATAGAACACAAGTGGCATCACATTTGGATGATGATAGAACATCGTGGAAGGCATGTAATCATTTCTTGTAAGCCCAGAATATCAATACAAGCCCAATCCTAATATAAAACACATCTGGCATGGCATTTGGATGATGGTAAAACATCATGGAAGGCATATAATCATTTCTAGTAAGTTCAGAAAATTAATAGCAGCAATTCTTAGTATAAAACACATGTGGCATGGCATTTGAAAGATGGTAGAGCATCGTGGATGGCATATAATCATTCTTGTAAGCCCAAAATATTAATGCAAGTGCAGTCCTAATATAAAACACATGTGGCATGGCATTTGGATGATGGTAGAACATCGTGGAACGCATATAATCATTTCTAGTAAGCCGAGAATATTAATACAAGCCCAATCCTAATATAAATTATATAATGCATATTACTTGGATGATGGTAGAATATCGTGGAAGGCATTTAATCATTTCTAGTAAGCTTTGAATATTAATACAAGCCCAATTCTAATATAAAACACATGTGGCATGGCATTTGGATGATGGTAGAACATCGTGGAAGGCATAAAATTATTTCTAGTACGCCCAGAATATTATTTCAAGATCATTCCTAATATAAAACACATGTGGCATAGCATTTGGATGATGGTCGAACATCGTGGAAGGCATATAATCATTTCTAGTAAGTTCAGAATATTAATAGAAGCCAATCCTAATATAAAACACATGTGGCATAGCATTTGGATGATGGTAGAACATCCTCGAAGGCATATAATCATTTCTAGTAAGCGGAGAAGTTTGGTACAAGCCCATTCCTAATATAAAACGCAAGTGGCATGGCATTTGGATGATGGTAGAACATCGTGGAAGGAATATAATCATTTCTTGTAACGCCAGAATATTAATACAAGCCCCTTCGTAATATAAAACACATGTGGCATGGCAATTGGATGATGGTAGAACATCGTGGAAGGTTTATAATAATTTCTAGTAAGCCTTGAATATTAATACAAGCCCAATCCTAATATAAATCACATAAATCATGGCATTTGGATGATGGTAGAACATCGTGGAAGGCATGTAATCATTTCTTGTAAGCCCAGAATATTAATACAAGCCCAATCCTAATATAAAACACATGTGGCATGGCATTTGGACGATGGTAAACCATCGTGGAAGGCATATAATCACTTCAAGTATGCAGAGAAGATTAATACAAGCCCAATCCTAATATAAAACACATGTGACATGGCATTTGGATGATGGTAAAATATCGTGGAAGGCATATAATCGTTTCTAGTAAGCCTAGAATATTAATGCAAGCTTAATCCTATTATAAAACACATGTGGCATGGCATTTGGATGATGGTAGAACATCGTGGAAGGCATATAATCATTTCTAGTAAGCCCAGAATATGAAAACAAGCCCAATCCTAATTTAAAACACATGTGGCATGGGACTTGGATGATGATAGAACATCGTGGAAGGCGTATAATTATTTCTAGTAAGCCTAGAATATGAATACAAGCCAAATCCTAATATAATACACATGTGGCATGGCATTTGGATGATGGTAGAACATCGTGGAATGCATATAATCATTCTAGTAGGCGGAGAATATTAATACAAACCCAATCTTAATATAAAACACATGTGGCATGAAATTTGGATGATGGTATATCATCATGGAAGGCATATAATCATTTCTAGTAAGCCCAGAATATTAATACAAGCCGAAACCTAATATAAAGCACATGTGGCATGGCATTTGGATGTTCGTGGAAGGCACATAATCATTTCTAGTAAGCCGAGAATATTAATACAAGCCCATTGCTAGTATCAAACACATGTGCCATGGCATTTGGAGGATGGTAGAATATCGTGGAAGGCATATAATCATTCTTATAAGCCCAGAATATTAATGCAAGCCCATTCTTAATATAAAACACATGTTGCATTGCATTTGGATGATGGTTGATCATCGTGGAAGGCATATAATCATTTCTACTAAGCCTAGACTAATAATACAAGCCCAATCCTAATACAAATCACATGTGGCATGGCATTTGGATGATGGTAGAACATCGTGGAAGGCATATAATCATTTCTAGTAAGCCGAGAATATTAATACAAGCCCAATCCTAATATAAATTACTTAAGGCATAGTACTTCGATGATGGTAGAATATCGAGGAAGGCATTTAATCATTTCTAGTAAGCCCAGAATATTAATACAAGCCCAATCCTAATATAAAACACATGTGGCATGGCATTTGGACGATGGTAAACCATCGTGGAAGGCATATAATCACTTCAAGTATGCAGAGAAGATTAATACAAGCCCAATCCTAATATAAAACACATGTGACATGGCATTTGGATGATGGTAAAATATCGTGGAAGGCATATAATCGTTTCTAGTAAGCCTAGAATATTAATGCAAGCTTAATCCTATTATAAAACACATGTGGCATGGCATTTGGATGATGGTAGAACATCGTGGAAGGCATATAATCATTTCTAGTAAGCCCAGAATATGAAAACAAGCCCAATCCTAATTTAAAACACATGTGGCATGGGACTTGGATGATGATAGAACATCGTGGAAGGCGTATAATTATTTCTAGTAAGCCTAGAATATGAATACAAGCCAAATCCTAATATAATACACATGTGGCATGGCATTTGGATGATGGTAGAACATCGTGGAATGCATATAATCATTCTAGTAGGCGGAGAATATTAATACAAACCCAATCTTAATATAAAACACATGTGGCATGAAATTTGGATGATGGTATATCATCATGGAAGGCATATAATCATTTCTAGTAAGCCCAGAATATTAATACAAGCCGAAACCTAATATAAAGCACATGTGGCATGGCATTTGGATGTTCGTGGAAGGCACATAATCATTTCTAGTAAGCCGAGAATATTAATACAAGCCCATTGCTAGTATCAAACACATGTGCCATGGCATTTGGAGGATGGTAGAATATCGTGGAAGGCATATAATCATTCTTATAAGCCCAGAATATTAATGCAAGCCCATTCTTAATATAAAACACATGTTGCATTGCATTTGGATGATGGTTGATCATCGTGGAAGGCATATAATCATTTCTACTAAGCCTAGACTAATAATACAAGCCCAATCCTAATACAAATCACATGTGGCATGGCATTTGGATGATGGTAGAACATCGTGGAAGGCATATAATCATTTCTAGTAAGCCGAGAATATTAATACAAGCCCAATCCTAATATAAATTACTTAAGGCATAGTACTTCGATGATGGTAGAATATCGAGGAAGGCATTTAATCATTTCTAGTAAGCCCAGAATATTAATACAAGCCCAATCCTAATATAAAACACATGTGGCATGGCATTTGGATGATGGTAGAACATCGTGGAAGCCATATAATCATTTCTAGTACGCCCAAAATATTATTACAAGATCATTCCTAATATAAAACACATGTGGCATGACATTTGGATGATAGTCGAACATCGTGGAAGGCATATAATCATTTCTAGTAAGTTCAGAATTTTAATAGAAGCCAATCCTAATATAAAATACATGTGGCATGGCATTTGGATGATGATAGAATATTGTGGAAGGCATATAATGATTTCTACTAAGCTGAGAATATGAATGCAAGCCGAATCCGAATATAAAACACATGTGGCATGGCATTTGGATGATGGTAGAACATCCTCGAAGGCATATAATCATTTCTAGTAAGCGGAGAAGATTGTTACAAGCCTATTCCTAATATAAAACGCATGTGGCATGGCATTTGGATGATGGTAGAACATCGTGGAAGGCAGATAATCATTTCTAGTATGCCGAGAATATCAATACAAACCCAATCCTAATGTAAAACACATGTGGCATGGCATTTGGATGATGGTAGAACATCGTGGAAGGCATATAATCATTTCTAGTAAGCCCAGAATATTAATACAAGCCCAATCCTAATATAAAACACATGCGGCATGGCATTTGGATGATGGTAGAACATCAAGGAGGGCTTATAATCATTTCTAGTAAGCGGAGAAGATTAATACAAGCCCAATCCTAATATTAAACACTTGTGGCATGGCATTTGGATGATGGTAGAACATTGTGGAAGGCATAAAATCAATTCTAGTAAGCCCAGAATATTAGTACAAACCCATCGCTAATATAAAACGCATTTGGCATGGCATTTGGATGATGGTAGACTATCGTGGAAGGCATCTAATCATTTCTAGTAAGCCCAGACTATTAAGACAAGCCCATTGCTAATGTAAAGCACATGTGGCATGGCATTTGGACGATGGTACAACTTCGTGGAAGGCATATAGTCATTTCTAGTAAGCCAAGAATAATCATATTAGCCGAATCCTAGTATAAATCACATGTGGCATGGCATTTGGATGATGGTAGAACATCGTGGAAGTCATATAATCGTTTCTAGTAAGCCCTGAGTATTAATACAAGCCGAATCCTAATATAAAACACATGTGGCATAGCATTTGGATGGTGGTAGAACATCGCGGAAGGCATATAATCATTTCTAGTAAGCCCAAAATATGAATACAAGCCCAAGCCTAATATAAAATACATGTGGCATGGCATTTGGATGATGGTAGAACATCGTGGAAGGCAGATAATCATTCCTAGTATGCCGATAATATCAATACAAGCCCAATCCTAATATAAGACACATGGGGCATGGCATTTGGATGATAGTAGAACATCGTGGAAGGCATACAATGATTTCTAGTAAGCCGAGAATATTAATAGAAGCCGAATCTTAATCTAAAACACATGTAGCATGGCATTTGGATGATGGTAGAACATCGTGAATGGCATATAATCATTTCTAGTAAGCCCAGAATGTTAATTCAAGCCCATTCCTAATATAAAAGACATCTCGCATGGCATTTGGATGATGGTAGAACATCGTGGAAGGCATATAATCATTTCTTGTAAGCCCTGAATATTAATACAAGCCCAATCGTAATATAAAATACATCTGGCATGGTATTTGGATGATGGTAGAACATCATGCAAGGCATATAATCAACTCTAGTAAGCCCAGAATATTAATACAAACCCATTGCTAATATAAAGCACATGTGGCATGGCATTTGGATGATGGTAGAACATCGTGGAAGGGTTATAATCATTTCTAGTAAGCAGAGAAGATTAATACAAGCCCAATCTTAATATAAAACAAATGTGGCATGGCATTTGGATGATGGTAGAACATCGTGGAAGGCAGATAATCATTTCTAGTATGCCGAGAATATCAATACAAGCCCAATCCTAATATAAAACACATGTGGCATGGCATTTGGATGATGGTGGAACATCGTGGAAGGCATATAATCATTTCTCGTAAGCCCTGAATATTAATACAAGCCCAATTGTAATATAAAATACATGTGGCATGGCATTTGGATGATGGTAGAACATCGTGGAAGCCATATAATCATTTCTAGTAAGCCCAAAATATTAATACAAGCCCAATCCTAGGGGGGGGGGGGCGCACAGGGAATCCAGTTTAGTTGAGTTGGACTTAGTCAGTTGAGATTTTCAACTATCAGTTGAAATTTTTCAACTGAACTGGAGGCCGCACAGTCAGTTTTGTTTAATCAATCCAATTGAAAAATTTCAACCCAAGTTTGAGTGGTTTTCAGCTGTAGGCCGCACAGGAAATCCGGTTGAAAATAAAGCGATTGATGAGAATTCATAATCCATCAATGCACCTTTAAACTTTTTATTCATGAACTATTTATTTATAATTTTTTTGAAAGTCAAATGAATAAAAATGTATTGTTATAATTTGGCATATAGTTCAATATTTTAGTTTGTTTAAAAGAAAATTAGATTGATTTTCATAAATTATAATATTTTGATACAAATTAATGTATTTGGTTATAAATTGGATTATTTTAAAGAATTAGATTATTTTTTCATAAATTATATTATCAAATAACTAATTGGATTATTTTTACACAAATTGGATTGTTGAAACATAGATTATATTATTTTGTATAAATTGGATAATTTTGAAACAAATTGTATTATAAATAAATAAATAAAAATTCAAATACCATTAAATGCACACACATATATATATAAATATGTAATTTTAAATACACATCATGTATATGTAGTTTTAAATATATATAAATATATAACTAAAATAATTAATAATAATATAAATACTTAAATACTTAAATAATTGAAATTTTTAATAATAGCCAACAGTCAATTATCTTGAAGATAGCCAGTAGATAACCATATAGTTCAATGATTTTGAAATATATATACAACTGAACCTTACTCAACATTTATTACTTCACCTTATATGAACCATACTGAAAATAATATATTTTCAGTATGTATTTTTTTAGTATTATAACAATTAATTTTTTATGTATATACCTGTACCTTCAAAATAGCCAGCAGTCAATTTAAAAAAAACTAGATTACACCCCCCCATCCTTCCAAAGTATTTATAAATTGTATTATGGAAAATAAGAGGAGGATTTTCCGTAAGCGTGGAGCGAAAACATACAAAAACTTCACTCAACGGTGGGGGGGAGCGCCGTTGAGTTTCGTAGTGTTAATTTCAATCGTAGTGTGGGGGACCACGGTAGAGAAATTTTCTCACGTGGGGGGACCACGGTGGAGAAATTTTCTCACGTTGGGGGGACCACGGTTGAGAATTTTTCTCCCAGTTCAATTAGGCCTCCCTGTGCGTCCTCCGGTTTAAATCAATCTCAACCGGAAAGCGCCCAATTTTCAACTGAACGGCCCTGTGCCGCCCCCCCCCCCCCTAATATAAAACACATGTGGCATGGCATTTGGATGATGGTAGAACATCATGGAAGGCATATAATCATTTCTAGTAAGCCGAGAATATTAATACAAGCCGAATCCTAATATAAAGCACATGTGGCATGGCATTTGGATGATGTTAGAACATCATGGAAGGCATATAATCATTTCTACTAAGCCGAGAATATTAATACAATCCGTATCCTAATATAAAACACATGTGACATGGCATTTGGATGATGGTAGAACATCGTGGAAGGCATATAATCATTTCACTAGAAGAAATCTTGTCTTATGTGACAAGTCTTTAATGACTCAATGTCGGGAATGACAAGTCCGTAATGACACAAAGTCCCACGTTGTGTCATTACGAACATGTCATTCCCGACATTGAGTCATTAAAGACTTGACATATAAGACAAGATTTCTACTAGTGTTTCTCGTGAGCCTTGGATATTAATACAAGCCCAATCCTAATATAAAACACATCTGGCATGGCATTTGGATGATGGTGGAACATCATGGAAGGCATATAATCATTTCTAGTAAGCCCACAATATTAATACAAGCCCATTGCTTATATAAATCACATGTGGCATGACATTTGGATGATGGTAGAACATCGTGGAAGGCATATAATCATATCTAGTAAGCCCAGAATATTAATAGAAGCCCATTGATAATATAATACACATGTGGCATGGCATTTGGATGATGGTAGAACATCGTGGTAGGCATATAATCATTTCTAGTAAGCTGAGAATATTAATACAAGCCGAATCCTAACATAAAACACATGTGGTATGGCATTTGAATGATGGTACAACATCGTCAAAGGCATATAATCATTTCTACTAACCCGAGAATATTAATACAAGCCAAATCGTAATATAAAACACATGTGGCATGGCATTTGAATGATGGTTGAATATCGTGGAAGGCATATAATCATTTCTACTAAGCCCAGAATATTAATACAAGCCGAATCCTAATATTAAAAACATGTGCCATGGCATTTGGATGATGGTAGAACATCGTGGAAGGCATATAATCATTTCTAGTAAGCGCAGAATATTAATACAAGCCCAATCCTAATATAAAGCACATGTGGCATGACATTTGGATGATCGTAGAAAGCACATAATCATTTCTAGTAAGCGGAGAAGATTAATACAAGCCCATTGCTAGTATAAAACACATGTCGCATGGCATTTGCATTATGGTAGAACGTCGTGGAAGGCATACAATAATCTCTACTAAGCCGAGAATATTAATATAAGCCGAATCCTAATATAAATCACACGTGGCATGGCATTTGGATGATGGTAGAACATCGTGGAAGGCATATAGTCATTTCTAGTAAGCGGAGAAGATTAATACAAGCCCATTCCTAATGTAAAACACATGTGGCATGGCATTTGGATGATGCTAGAACATCGTGGAAGGCATATAATCATTTCTATGAAGCGGAGAAAATTATAACAAGCCCAATCCTAACATAAAACAAATGTGGCATGGCATTTGGATGATGGTAGAACATCGTGGAAGGCATATAATCATTTCTAGTAAGCCCAAAATATTAATAGAAGCCAATTCTTCTATAAAACACATATGGCATGGCATTTGGATAATGGTAGAACATCCTTGAAGGCAAATATTGATTTCAAATAAGCCGAGAATATTAATATAAGCCCATTCCTAATATAAAGCACAAGTAGCCTTGCATTTGCATGATGTTTGAACATTGTCGAAGGCATATAATCAATTCTTGTAAGCGGAGAATATTAATACAACCCCATTCCGAATATAAAACACATCTGGCATGGCATTTCGATGATGGTAGAAGATCGTGGAAGGCATATAATCATTTCTAGTAAGCCCTGAATATTAAAACAAGCCCAATCCTAATATATAACACATGTGGCATAGCATTTCGATGATGGTAGAACATCGTGGAAGGCATATAATCATTTCTACTAAGCCGAAAATATTAATACAAGCCGAATCCTAATATAAAGCACATGTGGCATGGCATTTGGATGATGCTAGAACATCGTGGAAGGCATATAATCATTTCCACTAAGCCGAGAATATTAATACAAGCCCAATCCTAATATAAAACACATCTGGCATGGCATTTGGATGATGGAGGAACATCATGGAAGGCATATAATCATTTCTTGTATGCCGAGAATATTAATACAAGCCCAATCCTAATATAAAACACATGTGCCATGGCATTTGGATGATGGTAAAACATCGTGGAAGGCATATAATCATTTCTAGTACGCCCAGAATATTATTACAAGCCCAATCCAAATATAAACCACATGTGGCTTGGCATTTGGATGATGGTAGTACATCGTAGAATGCATATAATCATTTCTAATCAGCGGAGAAGATTAATACAAGCCCATTCCTAATATAGAATACAAGTGGCATCGCATTTGGATGATGGTAGAACATCGTGGAAGGCATGTTATCATTTCTTGTAAGCCCAGAATATTAATACAAGCCCAATCCTAATATAAAACACATGTGGCATGGCATTTGGATGATGGTAGAACATCATGGAAGGCATATAGTCATTTCTACTAAGCCGAGTATATTAATACAAGCCCATTCCTAATATTAAACACATATGGCATGGCATTAGGATGATGGTAAAACATCATGGAAGGCATATAATCATTTCTAGTTAGTTCAGAAAATTAATAGCAGCAATTCTTAATATGAAACACATGTGGCATGGCATTTGGAAGATGGTAGAACATCGTGGATGGCATATAATCTTTCTTGTAAGCCCAAAATATTACTGCAAGTGCAGTCCTAATATAAAACACATGTGGCATGGCATTTGGATGATGGTAGAACATCGTGGAACGCATATAATCATTTCTAGTAAGCCGAGAATATTAATACAAGCCGAATCCTAATATAAAACACATGTGGCATGGCATTAGGATGATTGTAGATCATCGTGGAAGGCATATAATCATTTCTAGTAAGCGGAGAAGATTAATACAAGCCCATTCCAAGTATAAAACACATGTGGCAGGCCATTTGGATGATGGTAGAACATCGTGGACAGCATATAATCATTCTTAGAAGCCCAGAATATTAATGCAAGCCCATTCTTAATATATAACACATGTGGCATGGCATTTGGAAGATGGTTGATCATCGTGGAAGGCATATAATCATTTCTACAAAGCCTAGACTATTTATACAAGCCCAATCCTAATGTAAATCACATGTGGCATGGCATTTGGTTGATGGAAGAATATCATGGGAGGCATATAATCATTTCTTGTATGCCGAGAATATTAATACAAGCCCAATCCTAATATAAAACACATGTGGCATGGCATTTGGATGATGGTAAAACATCGTGGAAGGCATGTAATCATTTTTAGTACGCCCAGAATATTATTACAAGCCCAATCCTAATGTAAATCACATGTGGCATGGCATTTGGATGATGGTAGAACATCGTGGAAGGCATATAATCATTTCTAGAAAGCCTAGAATATTAATACAAGCCCAATCCTAATATAAACCACATGTGGCATGGCATTTGGATGATAGTAGAACATCGTCGAAGGCATATAGTTATTTATAGTAGCGCAGAATATTAATACAAGCCCAATCCAAATATAAAACTCATGGGGCATGGCATTTGGATGATGGTAGAATATCGTGGAAGGCATATAATCATTTCTAGAAAGCCTAGAATATTAATACAAGCCCAATCCTAATATAAATCACGTGTGGCATGGCATTTAGATGATGGTAGAACATCGTGGAAGGCATATAATCATTTCTAGTATGCGGAGAAGATTAATACAAGCCCATTCCTAGTATAAAACACATGTGGCATGGCATTTGGATGATGGTAGAACATCTTGGAAGGCATATAATCATTCTTGTAAGCCCAGAATATAACTGCAAGTTCGTTCTTAATATAAAACATCTGTGGCATAGCATTTCGAAGATGGTACTGCATCGTGGAAGGCATATAATCATTTCTACTAAGCCTCGAATATTAATACAAGCCGAATCCTAATATACAACACATGTGGCATGGCATTTGGACAATGGTAGAATATCGTGGAAGGCATATAATCATTTGCAGTAAGCGGAGAAATTTAATACAAGAACATGCGTAGTATAAAACACATGTGGCAGAGCATTTGGATGATGGTAGAGCATCGTGGACGGCACATAATCAATTCTAGTATGCGGAGAAGATTAATACAAGCCCATTGCTAGTATAAAACACATGTAGCATGCCTTTCGGATGATGGTAGAACATCGTCGAAGGCATATAATCATTCATGTTAGCTCAGAATATTACTGCAAGCCCATTCCTAGTATAAAACACATGTGGCATGGCATTTGGATGATAGTAGAACATCGTGGGAGGCATGTAATCATTTCTTGTAAGCCTAGAATGTTAATACAAGCCCAATCCTAATATAAAGCACATGTGGCATGGCATGTATGATGGTAGAACATCGAAGAAGGCATATAATCATTTCTAGTAAGCCTAGAATATTAATACAAGCCCAATCCTAATATATATCACATGTGGCATGGCATTTGGATGATGGTAGAGCATCGTGGAAGGCATATAATCATTTCTAGTAAGCCTCGAATATTAATACAGGCCCATTCCTAATATAAACCATATGTGGCATGGCATTTGGATGATGGTAGAACATCATAAAAGGCATATAGTATTTTATAGTAAGCGCAGAATTTTAATACAAGCCGAATCCAAATATAAAACTCATGGGGCATGGCATTTGGATGATGGTAGAATATCATGGAAGGCATATAATCATTTCTAGAAAGCCTCGAATATTAATACAAGCCCAATCGTAATATAAATCACATGTGGCATGGCATTTGGATGATGATAGAACATCGTGGAAGGCATATAATCATTTCTAGTATGCGGAGAAGATTAATACAACCTCATTTCTAGTATAAAACACATATAGCATGCCATTTGGATGATGGTAGAACATCATGGAAGGCATATAATCATCTTTTGCAAGCCCAGAATATTAATGCAAGCCCATTCCTAATATAAAACACATGTGGTATGGCATTTGGATGATGGTAGAACATCGTGGAAGGCGTATAATCATTCTTTTTAGCTCGGAATATAACTGCAAGCCCGTTCCTAATATATAACATCTGTGGCATGGCATTTCGAAGATGGTAGAGAATCGTGGAAGGCATATAATCATTTCTAGTAATTCTCGAATATATATACAAGCCGAATCCTAATATACAACACATGTGGCATGGCATTTGGACGATCGTAGAATATCAAGGAAGGCATTTAATCATTTGTAGTAAGCGGAGAAAATTAATGCTAGAACATGCGTAGTATAAAACACATGTGGCATGGCATTTGGATGATGGTAGACCATCGTGGATGGCATATAATCATTTCTAGTATGCGGAGAAGATTAATACAAGCCCATTGCTAGTATATAACACATGTAGCATGCCATTTGGATGATGGTAGAACATCGTGGAAGGCATATAATCATTTCTAGTAAGCCTAGAATATTAATACAAGCCAAATTCTAATATAAAAGACATGTAGCATGGCATTTGGATGATGGTACAACATCGAGGCAGGCATATAATCATTTCTAGTCAGCCTCGAATATTAATAGAAGCCTAATCCTAATAAAAATCACATGTGGCATGGCATTTGGATGATGGTAGAACATCGTGAAAGGCCTATAATCATTTCTAGAAAGCCTAGAATATTAATACAAGCCCAATCCTAATATAAACCACATGTGGCATGGCATTCGGATGATAGTAGAACATCGTGGAAGGCATATAGTCATTTATAGTAAGCGCAGAATATTAATACAAGCCCAATCCAAATATAAAACTCATGGGCCATGGCATTTGGATGATGGTAGAATATCGTGGAAGGCATATAATCATTTCTAGTATGCGGAGAAGATTAATACAAGCCCATTCCTAGTATAAAACACATGTGGCATGGCATTTGGATGATGGTAGAACATCGTGGAAGGCATATAATCATTCTTGTAAGCCCTGAATATAACTGCAAGCCCGTTCCTAATATAAAACATCTGTGGCATAGCATTTCGAAGATGGTAGAGCATCGTGGAAGGCATATAATCATTTCTACTAAGCCTCGAATATTAATACAAGCCGAATCCTAATATACAACACATGTGGCATGGCATATGGACGATGGTAGAATATCGTGGAAGGCATATAATCATTTGTAGTAAGTGAAGAAAATTAATACAAGAACAAGCGTAGTATAAAACACATGTGGCATAGCATTTGGATGATGGTAGAGCATCGTGGACGGCATATAATCATTTCTAGTATGCGGAGAAGATTAATACAAGCCCATTGCTAGTATAAAACACATGTAGCATGCCTTTTGGATGATGGTAGAACATCGTCGAAGGCATATAATCATTCATGTTAGCTCAGAATATTACTGCAAGCCCATTCCTCATATGAAACACATGTGGCACGGCATTTGGATGATTGTAGAACATCGTGGGAGGCATGTAATCATTTCTTGTAAGCCTAGAATGTTCATACAAGCCCAATCCTAATATAAAACACATGTGGCATGGCATTTGGATGATGGTAGAACATCTTGGAAGGCATATAATCATTTCTAGTAAGTTCAGAATATTAGTAGCAGCCAATCCTAATATAAATCACATGTGGCATGGCATTTGGATGATGGTAGAACATCGTGGAAGGCATTAAATCATTTTTAGTAAGCCCAGAGTATAAATACAAGCCCATTCCTAATATAAAACACATGTGGCATGGCATATGGATGATGGTAGAACATCGTGAAAGGCATATAATCGATCTTAGAAAACCTAGAATATTAATACAAGCCCAATCCTAATATAAACCACATGTGGCATGGCATTTGGATGATAGTAGAACATCGTGGAAGGCATATAGTCATTTATAGTAAGCCTTGAATATTAATACAAGCCCATTCCTAATATAAAACACGTGTGGCATGGCATTTGTATGATAGTAAAACATCGTGGAAGGCATATAATTATTTGGAGTAAGCCGAGAATATTAACACAACCCCATTCCTAATATTAAACACATAGCATAGCATTTCGATAATGGTAGAACATCGTGGAAGGCATATAATCATTTCCTGTAAGCCCAGAATATTAATACAAGCGCATTCCTAATATAAAAGAAATGTGGCATGGCATTTGGAAGATGATAGAACATCCTGGGACGCATATAATCATTTCTTGTAAGCCTCGAATATTAATACAAGACGAATACTAAATTAAAACACAAGTGGCATGGCATTTGGATGATGGTAGAAAATCGTGTAAGGCATATAATCATTTCTAGTAAGCAGTGAAGATTAATACAAGTCCATTCCTAGTATAAAACACATGTGGCATAGGATTTCGATGATGGTAGAACATCGTGAACGCATACAATCATTTCGTATAAGTTCAGAATACTAATACAAGCCCATTCTTATTATACAACACATGTGGCATGGCATTTGCAAAGATGGTAGAGCATCGTGGGAGACATGTAATCATTTCTAGTAAGCCCTCAATATTATTACAAGCCCAATCCTAATATAAAACACATAACACATGGCATTTGGATGATGGTTGAACATCATGGAAGGCATAAAATCATTTCTAGTAAGTTCAGAATATTATAACAAGCTCTAACCTAATATAAAACACATGTGGCATGGCACTTGGATGATGGTAGAACATTGGGGATGGCATATAATCATTTCTTGAAAGCCAAAAATATTAATACAGGCCGAATCCTAATATAAGACACATGTGGCATGGCATTAGGATGATTGTAGATCATCGTGGAAGGCATATAATCATTTCTAGTAAGCGGAGACGATTAACATAAGCCCAATCTTAGTATAAAACACATGTGGCATGGCATTTGGATGATGGTAGAACATCGTGGAAGGCATATTGTCATTCGTAGTAAGCCCAGAATATTAATACAAGTCTAATCCTAATACTAAACACATGTGGCCTGGCATTTGGATGATGCAAGAACATCGTGGAAGGCATATAATCATTTCTAGTAAGCCCAAAATATTAATACAACCCGAATTCTAATATTAAACACATGTTGCTTGGCATGTATGATGGTAGAACATCGTGGGAGGCATATAATCAATTCTAGTAAGCCCAGAATATTAATACAAGCCCAATCCGAATATAAAACACATGTGGCATGGCATTTGGATGATGGTAGAACATCGTGGAACGCATATAATCATTTCTAGTAAGCCCAAAATATTAATCCAAGCCGAATTCTAATATAAAACACATCTGGCTTGGCATTTGGATGATGGTAGAACATCGTGGAAGGCATATAATCATATCTAGTAAGTCCAGAATATTAAAACAAGCCCAATCCTAATATAAAACACATGCGGCATGGCATTTAGATGATGGTAGAACATCGTAGAAGGCATATAAACATTTCTAGTAAGCCCAGAATATTAATACAAGCCGAATCCTAATATAAAACACATGTGGCATGGCATTTGGATGATGGTAGAACATCGTGGAAGGGATATGACCATTTCTAGTAAGCGGAGAAGATTAATACAAGCCCATTCCTAATATAGAACACATGTGGCATGGCATTTGGATGATTGTAGAACATCGTGGAAGGCATATTGTCATTCGCACTTAGCCCAGACTATTATTACAAGCCTAATCCTAATGTAAATCACATGTGGCATGGCATTTGGATAATCATAGGACATCGTGGAACGCATATAGTCATTTCTAGTAAGCCGAGAATATTAATACAAGCCGAATTTTAATATAAAACACATGTGGCTTGGCATGTATGATGGTAGAACATCGTGGAAGGCATATAATCATTTCTAGTAAGCCCAGAATAATAATACAAGCCCAATCATAATATAAAACACATGTGGCATGGCATTTGGATCATGGTAGGACATCGTGGAGGGCATATAATCATTTCTAGTAAGCCCATAATATTAATACAAGCCGAATTCTTATATAAAACACATGTGGCTTGGCATTTGGATGATTGTAGAACATCGTGGAAGGCATATAATCATTTCTAGTAAGCCCAAAATATTAATCCAAGCCGAATTCTAATATAAAACACATGTGGCATGGCATTTGGATGATGGTAGAACATCGTGGAAGGCATATAATCATTTCTAGTAAGCCCAAAATACTAATCCAAGCCGAATTCTAATATAAAACACATGTGGCTTGGCATTTGGATGATGGTAGAACATCGTGGAAGGCATATAATCATATCTAGTGAGTCCAGAATATTAAAACAAGCCCAATCCTAATATAAAACACATGCGGCATGGCATTTAGATGATGGTAGAACATCGTAGAAGGCATATAAACATTTCTAGTAAGCCCAGAATATTAATACAAGCCGAATCCTAATAGAAAACACATGTAGCATGGCATTTGGATTATGGTAGAACATCGTGGAAGGGATATGACCATTTCTAGTAAGCGGAGAAGATTAATACAAGCCCATTCCTAATATAGAACACATGTGGCATGGCATTTGGATGATTGTAGAACATCGTGGAAGGCATATTGTCATTCGTACTTAGCCCAGACTATTATTACAAGCCTAATCCTAATAAAAATCACATGTGGCATGGCATTTGGATGATGATGGGACATCGTGGAAGGCATATAGTCATTTCTAGTAAGCCGAGAATATTAATACAAGTCGAATTTTAATATAAAACACATGTGGCTTGGCATGTATGATGGTAGAACATCGTGGAAGGCATATAATCATTTCTAGTAAGCCCAGAATATTAATACAAGCCGAATCCTAATATAAAACACATGTAGCATGGCATTTGGATTATGGTAGAACATCGTGGAAGGGATATGACCATTTCTAGTAAGCGGAGAAGATTAATACAAGCCCATTCCTAATATACAACACATGTGGCATGGCATTTGGATGATTGTAGAACATCGTGGAAGGCATATTGTCATTCGTACGTAGCCCAGACTATTATTACAAGCCTAATCCTAAGATAAATCACATGTGGCATGGCATTTGGATAATGATAGGACATCGTGGAAGGCATATAGTCATTTCTAGTAAGCCGAGAATATTAATACAAGCCGAATTTTAATATAAAACACATGTGGCTTGGCATGTATGATGGTAGAACATCGTGGAAGGCATATAATCATTTCTAGTAAGCCCAGAATAATAATACAAGCCCAATCATAATATAAAACACATGTGGCATGGCATTTGGATGATGATAGAACATCGTGGAATTTCGAAGATGTGGCATGGCATTTCGAAGATTGTAGAACATCGTGGAAGGCATATAATCATTTCTTGTAAGCCCAGAATATTAATGCAAGCCCATTCGTAATATAAAACACATGTGGCATGACATTTGGATGATGGTAGAACATCGTGGAAGGCATATAATCATTTCTAGTAAGCCCAGAATATTAATCCAAGCCGAATTCTAATATTAAACACATGTGGCTTGGCATTTGGATGATGGTAGAATATCGTGGAACGGATATAATCATTTCTAGTAAGCCCAGAATTTTAATACTAGCCCAATCCTAATGTAAAATACATGTGGCATGGTATTTAGATGATGGTAGAACACCGTAGAAGGCATATAAACATTTCTAGTAAGCCCAGAATATCAATACAAGCCGAATCCTAATATAAAACACATGTAGCATGGCATTTGGATTATGGTAGAACATCGTGGAAGGGATATGACCATTTCTAGTAAGCGGAGAAGATTAATACAAGCCCATTCCTAATATAGAACACATGTGGCATGGCATTTGGATGATTGTAGAACATCGTGGAAGGCATATTGTCATTCGTACTTAGCCCAGACTATTATTACAAGCCTAATCCTAATATAAATCACATGTGGCATGGCATTTGGATAATGATAGGACATCGTGGAAGGCATATAGTCATTTCTAGTAAGCCGAGAATATTAATACAAGCCGAATTCTAATATAAAACACATGTGGCTTGGCATGTATGATGGTAGAACATCGTGGAAGGCATATAATCATTTCTAATAAGCCGAGAATATTAATACAAGCCGAATTCTAATATAAAACACATGTCGCTTGGCATGTATGATGGTAGAACATTGTGGAAGGCATACAATCATTTCTAGTAAGCCCAGAATATTAAAGCAAGCCCAATCCTAATATAAAACACATATGGCATGGCATTTGAATGATTGTAGAACATCGTGGAAGGCATATAATCATTTCTAATAAGCCGAGAATATTAATACAAGCCGAATTTTAATATAAAACACATGTGGCTTGGCATGTATGATGGTAGAACATTGTGGAAGGCATACAATCATTTCTAGTAAGCCCAGAATATTAAAGCAAGCCCATTCCTAATATAAAACACATGTGGCATGGCATTTGGATAATGGTAGGACATCGTGGAAGGCATATATTCATTTCTAGTAAGCCCAAAATATTAATGCAAGCCCATTCCTAATATGAAACACATGTGGCATGACATTTGGAAGAACGTAGAACATCGTGGAAGGCATATAATCATTTCTTGTAAGCCCAGAATATTAATGCAAGCCCATTCCTAATATAAAGCACATGTGGCATAACATTTGGATGATGGTACAACATCGTGGAAGGCATATAATCATTTCTAGTAAGCCCAGAATATTAATACAACCCGACTTCTAATATAAAACACATGTGGCTTAGCATGTATGATGGTAGAACATTGTGGAAGGCATATAATCATTTCTAGTAAGCCCAGAATATTAAAGCAAGCGCATTCCTAATATAAAACACATGTGGCATAACATTTGGATGATGGTAGAACATCGTGGAAGGCATATAATCATGTCTAGTAAGCCCAGAATATTAAAGCAAGCCCAATCTTAATATAAAACACATGCGGCATGGCATTTGGATGATGGTAGAACATCGTGGAAGGCATATAAACATTTCTAGTAAGCCGAGAATATTAATACAAGCCGAATCCTAATATTAAACACATGTGGCATGGCATTTGGATGATGGTAGAACATCGTGGAAGGGATATAACAATTTCTAGTAAGCGGAGAAGATTAATACAAGCCCATTTCTAATATAGAACACATGTGGCATGGCATTTGGATGATGGAAGAACATTGTGGATGGCATATAATCATTTATAGTAAGCCTCGAATATTAATACGAGCTGAATCCTAATATTTAATACATGTAGCATGGCATTTGAATGATGGTAGAACATTGTGGAAGACAAATAATCATTTCTAGTAAGCCCAGAATATTAATGCAAGCCCATTCCTAATATAAAACACATGTCGCATGGCATTTGGAAGAATGTAGAACATCGTGGAAGGCATATAATCATTTCTAGTAAGCCCAGAATATTAATGCAAGCCCATTCCTAATATAAAACACATGTCGCATGGCATTTGGAAGAATGTAGAACATCGTGGAAGGCATATAATCATTTCTAGTAAGCCCAGAATATTAATGCAAGCCCATTCCTAATATAAAACACATGAGGCATAGCATTTGGATGATGGTAGAACATCGTGGAAGGCATATAATCATTTCTAGTAAGCCCAGAATATTAATACAAGCCCAATCATAATATAAAACACATGTGGCATGGCATTTGGATCATGGTAGGACATCGTGGAAGGCATATAATCATTTCTAGTAAGCCCATAATATTAATACAAGCCGAATTCTTATATAAAACACATGTGGCTTGGCATTTGGATGATTGTAGAACATCGTGGAAGGCATATTGTCATTCGTAGTAAGCCCAGAATATTAATACAAGTCTAATCCTAATACTAAACACATGTGGCATGGCATTTGGATGATGCAAGAACATCGTGGAAGGCATATAATCATTTCTAGTAAGCCCAAAATATTAATACAACCCGAATTCTAATATTAAACACATGTTGCTTGGCATGTATGATGGTAGAACATCGTGGGAGGCATATAATCAATTCTAGTAAGCCCAGAATATTAATACAAGCCCAATCCGAATATAAAACACATGTGGCATGGCATTTGGATGATGGTAGAACATCGTGGAACGCATATAATCATTTCTAGTAAGCCCAAAATATTAATCCAAGCCGAATTCTAATATAAAACACATCTGGCTTGGCATTTGGATGATGGTAGAACATCGTGGAAGGCATATAATCATATCTAGTAAGTCCAGAATATTAAAACAAGCCCAATCCTAATATAAAACACATGCGGCATGGCATTTAGATGATGGTAGAACATCGTAGAAGGCATATAAACATGTGCAAGTATCCATGTCGGGAAGAAGAGGGAAGCTGGCCGCCAAAATGCCAGATCCACCCCATGACAATGCCGAGTCAGAGGTAAATCGTCATTCTTTTGTCAGGGCGTGTAGTTGTAGGGATGTTGATCTAGATTTCTAGTAAGCCTTGTCCGACAATTTGCATAATCTAAATTCTAGTTCTACAGGTACCCATCGCGAGAAGCAAAGCTCCAATAGCGAGGGTGCAACCTGAACCAGCAAGGGTGCAACCTGATCCAGCAAGGGTGCAACCTGATTTAGCGAGGGTGAAACCTGATCCACCGAGGATAAAACCTGCTCCACCTGATGTGCAGCCATCAGCAAACGTAAGTCCAGTTTTGTTTCTAATGTATTTGGGTTGAGTGCTTGGGTGCAGTTGGGGCTAGTTCAAGAGTTCCGTGCAAAACGCCCGATGTCACGCCTAGAACTAGCGATGTCAATGCGAGATCCTCTACGAGATCCTCTATCTGAGTTGGTCGAGTTTTGATTGACGTGATATTATCCCTACTTTATGTACTCGGACCGGAGTCCATGGTGGGCCAATGTTGAGTGGTCTTTCTACACTTTGTTTGGCTTTAGGGCCATCGACAGCTCGTGCTTAAACGACTTTAGAGGACTGATGTTGCGTGTCATATTGCTTGGGTGAGTGGCTGGGTCCAATAGGACCCTGATCATAGTGTTACGAAGGCCGCATCCCTCAAAGTTTACATCATGGTGTTGTCGATGCTCGTGACCTCATCCTTGTGGCCTTGGGGATTTTAAATATGTATTGTGGAGCTTGGGGTGTGGTCTCGAGGCTAACGGCATAGTTGAGGAGTCGACGGGGTGTGGTCTCAGGGCCGACGGCATCCTCCAAGGGTCTGGAATTGGCCATGACCGTGTTACGTGACGAACGCCAACGCGTGACGAGCACGTACGCGTCACGTGCGCCTACGCGTGGCGAGCGCGTACTCGCAACGTGCGCTTACTCGTGACATGCGCGTGCGCGTGACGAGCGTGGCGGTTGTATCCACCCCGGGATCCATCTGCACATTGGGCTCAATTTATCATGTGAACACTGTTGGGAGTTTGTTTGTTCTCCATGCTCGTAATATGCGTGTTTGTGCTTGGAGTATTTGGGACTTCTTTGTTGCGGATCTGTGGGTTTGAGGAGCACAACGAGGTCTGCCCCTGAGTCCATCTAGTGTTGGAACATGTATTCTAGAGCTTGGGTTGTGGTCTCGGGGCCGACGGCATAATTCAGGAGTCCGGGTCTTGCTTTCGAATTCAGGTGTCCGGCTCTGGCGATGGTTTAGGGGTTTTGTCTCTTGTGCACACGGAGTTTTGAAATATGTTTTGGTGAGCCTCGCATGTGATCTCGGGACCGACGGCCTGTTGTAGGGGTCCGGGTAATGTCTTGGGTCATGCGATTGATGTGTTTAGGATGAGTGCGTTCGCCAGGACATGAATTATGTGCCTGGACCCATGGAGTTCTGAATCGTGATTCTTGGAGCGTAACTTGTGGTCTCGGGGCCGACGGCATCATCCAGGGGTCCTGATGTTAGCAGTGGTATCGCTTTCCTTTGGGCATTTGGGCGTGATGTCTTGCTTTCGAATTACTTTGATTCTTTTTTGAGTATGTTTTGAGGAGTATGGCTTGTGGTCTCGGGGCTGACGGCATCCTCCAAGGGTCTGGGTTTGGCCATGATCGTGTTACGTGACGCGCGCGTACGCGTGACGAGCGTGTACTCGTGACGTGCGCGTACGCGTGATGAGCGCGTACTCGTGACTCTGCTCTTGGCTCCATCTAGTGTTGGAACATGATTTGTGGAACCTGGGTTGTGATCTCGGAGCCGACGGCATCCTCCAAGGGTCTGGGTTTGGCCATGATCGTGTTAAGTGACGCGCGAGTACGCGTGACGAGCGTGTACTCGTGACGTGCGCGTACGCGTGACGTGCGCGTACGCGTGATGAGCGCGTACTCGTGACTCTGCTCTTGGCTCCATCTAGTGTTGGAACATGATTTGTGGAACCTGGGTTGTGATCTCGGAGCCGACGGCATCCTCCAAGGGTCTGAGTTTGGCCATGATCGTGTTACGTGACGCGCGCGTACGCATGACGAGCGTGTACTCGTGACGTGCGCGTACGCGTGACGTGCGCGTACGAGTGATGAGCGCGTACTCGTGACTCTGCTCTTGGCTCCATCTAGTATTGGAACATGTTTTGTGGAACCTGGGTTGTGGTCTCGGGGCCGACAACATCCTCCAAAGGTCTGGGTTTGGCCATGATCGAGTTACGTGACGCGCGCGTACGCGTGACAAGCGCGTACTCGTGACGTGCGTGTACGCGTGACGAGCGCGTACTCGTGACTCTGCTCTTGGCTCCATCCAGTGTTGGAACATGTTTTGTGGAACCTGGGTTGTGGTCTCGGGGCCGACGGCACAGGGAAGGAGTCCGGGGGTTGGCCGTGGTCATGCTCGTGATGATGTTGGGAATCGTACCTGGCCGTGGTCTAGGGGTTTTTCCCCTTGTGCACACGGAGTTTCGAAATATGTTTTGATGAGCCTGGCATGTGGTCTCGGGACCGACGGGATGTTGTAGAGGTCCGGGTGTTGTCTAGGGTCTCGTGATTGATGCAGTCTGGTTGGTGTGGATTGGTTGGGCATGGGTTCTGCGCTTGGTACCATGGAGTTCTGAATCATGTTTCTTAGATTCAGGCTTGTGGTCTCGGGACCGACGGCATTCTCTAGGGATCCTGGTGTAAGCAGTGGTTTCGCTTTTGTTTGAGCGTGATGAGGCGTGATGGAGATTTGTCCATTGGTTACATGGAGTCTTGAAATGTGTTTTGTATAGTTTGGATTGTGGGCTTCGTGTCCAGCACTGTCAAGGGGTTCGGCTGTGGCCGTTGTTGTTGTACGTGACGAGCAAAAACGCATGTGCGATATGCGTGACGAGGCCTGTCGAGAGTGGCCGCAGCTTCCAGCTTCCCTCGATGGCTTTGCTCGTGCTGCTCGTGACGCCGTGATGGTCTTGCTCGTGGTGCTTGTTGGTCTTGCTCATGGTGCTCATTGGTAGACGTGTTGGTCTTGATCGTGGTGCTTGTTGCAATTGCTCTTGGAGTAAGGATGTCCATGGCTAGCACGACGAGCCATATTTCGGTGACCTTAGCAGTTTTCCGAGAGAGTCTTGAAATGTGTTATGTGGAGCCTGGCTTGTAGTCTAGGGGCCCGAGTGTTGCTCATCCTTGTGGTACGTAAAGACCGCGAAAGCGTGATGAGCGCGGCCGCATCGTCCACCCTAGGCACTGTTGTGGTGTATAAAGTCACACTGATGGGATTCAGTTCAGGGTTTAGGGTTCGTTTAGGGTTCCTGATTGTGGCCCGCACTTGGATGTTTGAGCATAATTGGGCAGTGGGGACTTTGTTTTGTGCGTAAGGAAGGCCATGACGAGCACGACAAGTCTCGTCATTCTATCATCGTTACCCGAAAGCATGGGCATGTGGAATATGTTTTGTTGGGTCTGGCTTGTGGTCTCGGGACCAACACTATGCTCCAGGGGTCCGGTGGTGGTCATCGTAGTCCTACTTCTGGAGCGCAATGGAGTCAAGTTGCGTGTGACGAACATTAGTGTGTTTGGGCAGCGGATGCTCATGCTTTTGGAGTCGTGTGACTTTTGACTTCCTTTATCGCGTGATGAGGGTGAACGCCGTGTCCTCAATCTGGTCGTCACGAGTATTTCTTGAAGACATTGTTTTATTGGTTTTGGGTTCTTGATGCTTGTGCATCGACAGAGTACGGATTCATGATCTGATGAATGTGGCATCGGGCCAATAGCAGTGTGAAGTGCTTGAGGTGTTCGCAACTGTGTTGACACTTGAACAGCGCCAGCTCATCGCCTTGTCTATCATGGCTTTCTGTGTACATCTCTATCGGGCTGGTTTCACATAGAAATTTAGAGTACTAGTCTAGTATTGTATCAGGTTTTTGGTGAGCAACTTGATGTGCATCGTTGAGATACATGTCATATGTTTGTAACGCACATTCTCTCTATTTGGAAATTCAATTATGCAGGTACCAAACACTCCGTTAAATAACTCAGAAGATTCTGATGAGGAGGATGATACACCTCAGCCTGCGATTGGAGGTGATGGCGATGACGAGGATGAGGTCACTCCTGTTATACAGACTGTGGGCGGATTGAGTGAAGGTGATATACGACTGTCCCAGAAGATTAACACAGTGGCAGCACTTGCTGCACTTCGTCTACAGCCGGCTCACATTTCATGCCACAACATCCCATTATGCCGCCTTGTTGTCATGCCCATGGTAAGACCCACGTTACAGTGTGATCTTGTGAAACTTGAACAGGAATTTGTTCATGGCTATCGTGAAGGTGCTTGTGTGTTCTACGTTTCCCTTACAAACAAGCAAGGTGTTGGAGAGCACGTTTCTTCAAAGGACCGCACTGATTAGGGACCGATATGGTAATCCGAAAGCGACAAATTCGATGAATATCTTGACTCCCAAGATTCGACACGGTTTATGAAGGGTAAGATGTTCTTTATTTGCGATGGAAATCACAGACGAATTGCTTGGATGAATCATATTACCAGGCTTTACAACGATGTTCGATCATGGCATTATTCGGTGGATACTATCATTTTGGAGACCAAAGGGCGAGTTGGAATGCTTTTGAACGTCATGAATGACATTAACAAGTGAGTGATAATCTTTCTTCCATGTTTGATGTATTTGATTTTGATTATTTTTTTCTAGTATGCTTATTTTTCTTGTGCTAATTATCTATGATCTTGTCTCTTGTATTTTAGGCAGACAGAGTTCTCTCATGTCAAGATCAATCTTGTTCATCAACTTTACCAAGTTCGCAAGTTTGGCACAATGCCATTGGATCACTTCTCCGAGCTTTTGAGTCGTGAGGAAATGGATAGGTGCCGGAATTCAGTGAAGAGAGGATGGTTCAGTCTGCAATCAGATGTCTTCATATCTCTTATGTTTCGGGTAATATCCTAAACCTCACTCCACTATTCGGTGAATACTCAATGTTTGATCTATTGAAGTCTAGGAAATCATTAAGTACTCATAATATCTATCTAATTGTTGATGTGCATGTAGCAAGAGATTGCCGCTGCAGGTGACGCAGCTGTACTAGTACGTCGAGAGGAGACTAGTCCTGAAGATGTCACAAAAGAAGGAATTGCAGCTGCAATGAAACAAGGCATCAAAGACAAGACTACCAAGTTGATGGTTAAGCTTGGCAAGAGGACTGCCGTGGCAAATCCGGCACATGGCCCCGAATTTCTGGAGGAGGTATGATTCCTTTTATTTTTTCTCTTGCCTCTTTTGATGCATTGATATTCACTTCAAAATGCACTAAATTTTGTTATGTTGGCAGATTGAAAGGCATTGGAGTATGAATGCTTCACAATTAGAGCTGACTCTGGAAAAAGTTCAGCTTATTGCCACGACTTCTGTTCCTCCACATCATAAGAATCGATGGATAAAGTGGTGGAATTCTTCTGTGCCCACGAGGGAGGCGGTGCGATTTCCATTGAAACCAGTAAATGAGGACCGCCTCAACTCCTTTCTTGTAAGGGCGGCATGGTGGGCAGGGGTGAGTGATTGCACTTGTTATCATTCCACTTGTTATGATTGAATTTCTGCTTAATTTTAGTTGATTTCTGTACTATTGATTGACATGGTTTTTATGCAATTACTGTTGTGTTGTAGATTGAGGATTCGGCAGTCGAGTTGTACGATATCATCATTTACAAGGACAACATCACGGTGAACATGAATGTTGCAACAGAACCAAGGACTATTTCGCAGTTCATCGAGTCATGGCGAATCAAGCTTTGGGACAAGGCATTCTTGAACAACTTCAAGGGGACCGATCACTTCAAGAAATCAGATTCTTTCAAGGACTTCAAGGGTAGCGACCTTGTGGTCAAACGCGTGGTCTATAGGTATATTTCGTTCGGTACAGCTTTGAACTCTTTTTAACTATACTTCTTCACATTTATTTGAAACCCTGAAAGAGTATTGAATTATGTTGTATTTCTACAGGTACTTCAAGCATGAGCTTCTAGCGAAGAAGGCTATTGCAAAGGCTGACTTCCCTGTGTTTCTTGAAAGTTGGATGGATCGTAATTCCGAGATGTGCATGTTTTCTTTGCCACAACTGAAGACTTGGACAAGCACCCATCTCAAGGGTGTTGGGTGGTATTTGGACTGTGTCTTGGGGTATGCTCATGCAGATGAGAAGGATCTCAGATCCTCGGCTAAGACTGCCGATAAACCTGCCTTGTTGGATGGTGAGTTGGAGAACCTTGACGAAGAAGCACGGCTTAAACTCATTGCGAAAGTTGAAGCTAAAGACAAGAAGAAGACAATGAAGATTACTCAACAACAAGAGAAGGTAGCCGCTCGTGTTCAAGCAAAGATCCACAAGGCAGCTGAGAAGATTGCCAAGAAGGAAGAGAAGAAGAAGAATCAAAAGGCACAAGAGATCCCAAAGCCATCAGCTTCTAGTGTTGTTGATGCAGGATCGCAACATCAGAGTCAGGAGCAGCGAGGTACTAAAAGGGATTCTGGGTATATGGAGCTATCGCAAGACAAGGCATTTTGTGGCCAGATTCGTGATGTGGTGGATTTAGGAGATGACCAAGAGATCGATGACTTGGTCTTGAACACCTCACTCGCAGCTGCTCTTCCACAAAATGAAGATGGCCCTCTTCCAAAGATGTTTGAGGAGATTCAGATGTTTTTGGATGAGGTATGATGTTTGCATACTTCTTAGACTCTTCATACTTCAAATTATTTTAATTGATTTTAGGTGGGTTTTTTTGTTCACTCATTTTTGTAAGTTTTTTTTTGCGCAGCACAAAGTGGACCGCCCGAGAGTATTCAAAGGAGAGTCTTGCAAGGATCCGTGCGTGGATTTGATTCTAGTGGACATGCTCGAGAACCTACCGGTTCCCACCATTTCGGATCCGCCAGCACTGATTCCAGCATGGAATGCAGCTGAGACCGATTGGCATGATCCAATTTTTGATTTTGCAGACAACCACTTGGTTGATGATTGCGCTATTATCATTGTCCATCCATATAGGCAGTCAACTAAGGCTAACATCCTTGGTTACGGTAAAGCAACGGGCTTTTCGTTGTTCAAGGATTGGACTTGCATGAATAGGCTCCATTTAGCATCACCAGTCAACCATCTCAAGACGGTAAATCCTCATTTGCTAACTAGTTTGGAAATATTCATTATTGTTTTGTTGTTACTATTAACTAACTCTTTTGGTTCTATATGTTGCAGACTCAGCGTTTTGGTGTTTATCTATTGGTTTGTGAGTTACCTCAGGGTGCTCCTGCACGGTTTGCATTTCGATCTATCCCAGCGCTTGAGGCTATGGGATTAGAAGTGGGATGTGATGACATGTTACAGAATTTCACCACCAAGACTTCACAAAAATGAATGGAATTAAGCCTTAGCGAGGCCCTCGTGAGAAGGATAGCCAGTTCATACAGATATTGATTGAGGCTTCTTCTCGCCCCAACGATGTTGTCTTGGACAGGGTTGTCACTTTGGACGTCTTTGGAGCAAATCGCGTCTGGTTTGACGTCAGGAAGTCCAGACATCGCGTCCGAGTGGCTGGACGCCATCGTCCGCTGGGTAAACTGTGATTTACTTTATCCGCTGCCGTTTTTACCCTGCGGACGGCTTAGCGGACGGCTTAGCGGACAGCGTAGCGGACGGCTTGGCGCCCGTCCGTCCGGACGGCTCGACGGACGGAGTTTGATGGCGGACGGCGGGACGAACGACCGGGCGGGCGGATGGCACGCGGACAACTAGAGGACGGCCAGGGCGGTTTAGGGGTTCTGATGGACTAAACCCTGAACACTTCAGGCCGTTCTAGGGTGATTGTAATGGTGGAAAATATATAGTAAAATCTCATTAAGTCACTGGAGCCTCATTGTAATAAAAATATAGCGACCTTGTTTAGGGTTTTAGCCACTCTCGTTCCAACAACATAAAACACAAAAATAGTGTCATATATTATATTTCGCAGGTAAACAAACATTCAATAAAGGGAACGTCAACAAAATATTGCCATCTATTCATGTACGTCATACATATCACTACAGAAATATATACTTATAAAATCTATCTCCTGTCCAAACAACTACAATTACTGAATACTAGAATATCTTATAAAAAAACTCTACGAAAATACATAAATGCTATTGACTTTTCAATCTGCCTTGTAATCAGAATCTCTTTTCACCTCTGCTCCGCTACTGTCCTCTGGATCATATGACTCGTCGTCACTGTGAGAGTAATACTCGTTTTCCTATTTTGCCCATACCAGGTTCCCCACTGTCAAAATCCCGCAGTGCATACATCAACGGTGCAACCACCTCCTGAAAGTTAGTGCATCTTTGCCAAAAGTGATCATCCAGTATATACCTTTTCACATCTCGAGAGATAGTGCGCGCTTTGATCCCCCCCCGCTTGTCTCGGAGTGTGACGACATAGGACGTCCACTGTTCGTCCACAACTGACTGCTCCAAGGCCTGTCTGACCTCGAGTAATCGATCCACCATCATGAAATTTGATCCAAATCTAGTTTTCCCTGCCAATACTAGGCTGAACTTCTTCTCGTGCTTTCGAAATACTGCAAGAGGCATGTGTCTCTTCTTTATAAACGTCACGATCGTCCGGGCCTTCTTCAACACGTGAGTTATCCAGTTTGCCTTCGCAATGTCCCCCAATAACAGGTTCATTGCGTGAACAACACATCCTTGGAAGTATATGTGGTCATATTTGTTCGTCACGAGATCCGCTGCTGCCTTCATGACAGATGCGTTGTCCGTTGCAATTTGCCCCACGTTCTGCGATCCAACGCCTTCAATGAACTTCTCTATGATGGTCGCTTGGTACGTTGCTGTCTTCCAATGTCCCGAAGTGTCTACCGATCCAAGAAAGTGTTCTCCTACCGCAGACACTATCATGCAATTGAATAATGGTTGGTTTGTGCACGAGCTCCATCCATCAAATGTCAACGTGGCTCCAAACTTGCAAATGCTATCTGCCATTTTACCTTCCAAGACCACCCCTAGCTCATTCTTGGCCTGCATCAAGAGTTTCTTCCGTAAGTCATTGTAAGAGGGTGGTGTGTATGGTCCGCGAAAAGCAGAAGTCCTCCATACGGCCACTTTGAAAGTTGAATTCCGTGCTATCGCAAAAGGGATATTCGCCTCGTAAAAGAACCTTGCCCATATCTTGTCTAACTCCCTTCGTTTCTCTTCCTGAAAACCCTCTGGTATTCCTGCTTGTCGCGTTCCGTGGATAGTGGTCTGCTCGCGGTAGTTTCGTTTGTATTAGAACCTGACCTCTGATTTGGAATCTCTTGTGGTCCATCGCGTGACTCTCGATCCAGCGATTGCGGTGTGCAAAGCTCCATCATGTCCATATTTCCCGCTCTCGGAGTGCGACATTCATCGGATAGATCTGGATTTGGACGCTTAGGAAGATCTTCTTTGCAATTAAGAAAGAGCCCTTTAATCTGCGGTGTGAGTCTCTTGCATATACCAACGCCAGTGTCACGGTTTCCTGATGCGTTCCGGTATCCAAGGTGACTCAACATCCTCGCCGCCTTCCTTGCAAAAAGTGCTGCACATAGTAAGCACTTCACTTTTCTGGGGGCTATATCCACATACCAATCCTCCCAATCGCTTGGCATCTTGAAAGGTTCAAGCGGGTTTAGGTTCTGCTACCCAATAGTTTTAAGTGACGACGTGCAGTACGTCATGATCGCGCGACGAAAAAATGTATCATGTATGTAAAATACAGTAAATGTCAAATTCCGAACGGATTTTGACAACCGCGCATTCAAACTCGGTAATGGTCAACCAAGGGATACCAAAAGGTTGCCAACAGCCCTTGACAACTGGTGAGTTCGAATGAACTCACCAAAACAAAACCTTCATGCTTTATAGTACCATCTGCCGAACTAGCCGTTGGACAGCCTGGCCCCTCACAAGCGGACTGCGCTGGTCTGTTATGCCGTCCGCTGTGCCGTCCGATATACCGGCCGATCGATTTGGGCTGGATCGGACGCACTAGAGGGACGGTCTAGATCGGCCAGGGTGCATCGGACGGGCTCGACCAGACGCGTTGGATCGGACGGGCTGGATCGAACGGCAGAATCGGACGCGATGCATCGGACGCACCAAAACAGCGGACGCCTTAGAGTTTCGGTTTAGGGTTTACGGTCCGCCGCCTCTGCCCGATCGGACGGGCAGCACGCTCCGGACGACAGATCAGACGGCAGGCCCGGTTCGGACGGGCGGACGGGCTGGTTCCGGCAGGGGACGCAGACGGCAGTATAGAAGGCCCGTACGGCCCCATTTCCTCTCACTTCTCACTCCTAAATCAGGTTGCTGGCAATTCCCTTTGTGGACTTCCTGGCCTTATTTACTACAGGGGTGAGAGGTCATATGCTTATTGTGATCAATCACCGATTGGTCACAATAAGCATCTTACACACTTTATTCATATCTTCGTGGTATTTTCACACGGACGGGTCATTCACATTATCGCGGTTCTCTTACACAGACGGTTCTTACACATTTTCGCGGGATTTTTACGCAAACGGTTGATTCACATTATCGCGGGATTACCTCACGGTTTAGGGTACACGATCGATTCACCTCGTCGCGGCATTCCGTCTTGGTAATTGCACACGGTTCATTCACACATCGCAAAGCAATGGCCGATGACCAACGTGAGGGGCACGTTCCGAATGCTAATGCTGGGCCTAGGAGGATCCAGCCTAAGGGGACCCCGCATGCGATCGATTACGCCGTATTGGACGACCCAACTATTCTAGTCGAACCAGGATGGGAAGAACTTAAGGAAGAATATTGGTCTTCTGCGCATTGCAGAGTATATGTCAAACTGTCCCACATTGGTAAACTGTGGCCGAGGGAACAATTACCATTGATGGCAAAAACCTTTACTGCCAAACCAAACTTGTGCAAAGATGATCATTTCCTTCACCGAGCGGAAGAGGTATGGAGGGCATTGTTTGGAGCTCGTTCGAAGTCAAAGGGAACATTCAACTACAACATACTGGCAATGGTCTATGCGGAATTAAGGTTGGAGCGCAAGGTGGATTGGAGTACATACCTTGCAACTAAATCGAATCCAATTCAGTTGGCAGACGGGCAGCGAGATATTCCTGATTTGTATGATCCAGCATCTACAAGCACAAAAGAGATGTTGGTCTCTTTAAAGAAACCGGGCACGTCGACTACAAGCAGCTCAGGTCAAGTCACTCGAGTGGAAATCACACCAAAGACCGCTAAATTACAATTACTGCCTATGGCCACTTTGGACAATTTGGATGCAAGTGTGGAAACCGAAGTCAATGCTGAACGGGAGGAAATAGAAGTCAAAGTTGAATGGGAATTAAAAGACAAAGTCGAAGATATTGCAACTTCTCCATCTCGATCGGTACCGTGCAATGAGGGCGAGGAACTGTTGCCGCATAACCCATCAACGCTAATTCAGGCAACTACAGAATCAAAGGGGAAACAGAAGTTGAGGTCCGATACAATTACCACGGAGGGCCGCTAAGAAAAGTATAACTTTGGAACGGACTGGGCGGTTGAGGTGGGAAAGGGCGGTCCAAGCAATCCAAGTTGCTGGACTCCGAGTGAGAAACGCGCATGTCCGGATGACACGGATACACTAATTCGGGATCCAAATGGACGTTGGGGAAATTGCGGGATTTGTGAGGCAAAGAGAATGCCTATTGAGGATCTAATGATTTCGTACGGGCAGTTGGCG
This sequence comes from Pohlia nutans, assembly GCA_022496805.1. Taxonomy (NCBI): domain Eukaryota; kingdom Viridiplantae; phylum Streptophyta; class Bryopsida; order Bryales; family Mniaceae; genus Pohlia; species Pohlia nutans. Next base: position 3,982,182 of record CM040107.1, on the reverse strand, counting down.
CAGAAAGTTCCCAAGGAGGATGAAATTGCAGAAGCAGAGCAGTGGGAAGTGTCCGACGAGTTCCCCGACTTGGAATGTGATCTAGGTTCATTGAAACTTCTTTCGAAGAACGTGTACGTGAACTTGGTAAAAGCCATGGACATAACAACTTTTCTTCGTACGTTGGCACTACAGCTCGCTAGAGATGTTCAATCAATTGAGAAAAAATTGGGCCGTTGGGGGCCAGTCATCGAAAAGGCGAAGCGTGTTGATGAGCTCACGAAGAGACTAAAAGAAACAACGGAATGTGCAAGGGGATTTGAGCGCTTGGCGAGAGAAACTATAAAGCAACTGCATCTCCAGATGATGAATTGGCAGTTGATAGAAGAGGTAGAGAAGCTGCGAGAAGAAACTACAAAGAAAGATGCATTACCTCAAGAATCTCTCGTCCCTTCGGAGCAGCTCGCTATTCCGTTGAATGCCAACACTTCGAACGCAGCAGTACTTGAAGAAACTCTTGCCCCATCGGACCAGTTGTCTCTTCCATTGGATGCGCAGGTTTTGGACGGAGTAGTACTTGAAGAAACTCTTTCCCCATCAGACCAATTGTCTCTTCCATTTGATGCCCATACTTCGGACGAGACAGTGGTTGAAGATACTCTCGCTTCATCGCACCAGTTCCCCATTCCTTTGGATGCCCAAACTTCAGACGAAACAGTGGTTAAAGATATTGTACCTCCATCGGAGCAGTTGCCCCTTCCTTTGGATGCCCAAACCTCCGACGGTGACCTCCACAATGAACAGGATCCTTCGAATTCGCTAGAGCGGCCAGGTGTAGCGGAAGTATTCGTGACGGTTGATAGGATGTAGGAAGAACCTTGGAGAAGGCCACCAACCGAAGCCGGTGAAGCCAGTAACCCTAAGATCGAGACGTTGAGACAACGATTGCATCAAGCAGAGATTGACAGGGATATAGCGAGGTGTGAATTACTTTTCTGGAAAAGTGACAAGGAGATGCCCATACCACCTCGTGAGCAAAGCCTGCCTTGGTTGAGTTATGTCCACCAATTAAAGGATGTGGATGAATTGGTCGCGCGTGAGTTGTATTTGATGTTCCGGTACGAGGAGAAAAAAAGTGGGAATCTCTCTTGTATGCTAGGAAGTTTGAGGAGGGTGCAAGAATTATTTGATCGACAAGCCGCGCTGCCTGGAGCGCGTACAATGACTACGTTTACCATGTGGGGTGATGTTGACGTGATGATGACACGGGCACATGGGATTTGTGGTTCTCTGGAAACAAACAACATGGACTGGGCTTCGGCGATCGAAGAAGGGTGGATGCCATATAACGTGTTTTCTTCGCATTTGTTGGAGAAGGAGAAGACGGTGGTTCATACATGTAATCCAGCTCCCGACTTTCTGAAAGAGACATGTTGCTTGTGTCAATATGAGTTTGGTCCAGAAGGAGCGATCCAACTGGCAAAATGTCAACATACCTTTCATATTAAGTGCGTTGCGGAACATTGCTTACGATGCTCTTGGTGTCACCTGTGCAATGCTCCTATACATGTCAGATTCTACGAAATGATTGGCCTTCGCGCCTTTATGCCATCTGGTCATGAATACAACCAGTGGAACCTTCCTCTGGACCAAAAACCGAAGAAGTTTCTAAATTACAAAAACTGGGGTCAACCATTGGTATGGGATGTTAACTTCGACTGCCATGACTTGTACCATTTGCACGCAGAAGGGTCTGAGGTAGAAGATTTTATGGACAAGGACGAACTTTTCTGGATGACCCGAGATTACGAGATCGCAGTGCGAGCACGTGCAATTGTGAACAAGGCGAACCGGGAGATGTTTTGCCGCAACTTTGGGGGACATTGGAGCGTACATCACAAAAAGTTCTTCCGATTCCCAAAGAATGAAGTAAAAAAGAGAGATGATAACACGTGGTACGAGGCATCCGGTCCCGTCCTAGGAGAACAACACGGAACGTATGACCGTACGTTGATTGGCAGAGCTCTGGTCCTTTCAAAGTTGGAGGAGGCGGCTAGGCTTCGTGCCACAACGACCGAGGACATGTTCATTGATGAGGAGAATTCCTATGCGGATGTTGCAGGTGCATTTGATAGGAGGATCAATGACGTCATCGAAATGTGGCGACGTCATATTTTGACATCGAACTGGTCAACGACATTTGGAGAAACTGAGCAAACTATAACTCTTGTTGTCGATCGTGTGGAGAAGTACATGGAGGTTTTTAAGGCAAGAGAGGTGGATATGGATCACAAGGAGAAACGAAAGGCCGACGAGGATGACAATTGGGAACCATCTCAAGACAACGTAGAAAAGAAGCTTGCGATAGATTCAGAAGTTGAGGCAGGCGGTACAATCACTCATGGCAGTCAACGTAGACGTACTCGTTCGATAAATATTGATATTGCATGACTGTTTTTTAGCCATTTGGCTACTATATGAATATATAACTCTATATTCACGTTTCCATTCTTGTTGACTTCCATGTAGAATGCTTTTTCCACACTCGGTTTTCTTTCACTTCTCTATTTATACTTTTTGCAAAACTCATAATAATAGAGAATTCGCATGACATTTGTTTAATTTGAAGGACTCCCACAAATGCAATTTATTTTTTATCGTGTTATAATTTTTAAAAAGAAACTGGGACAGCAGTGTAGGCATTTAGAGGTTTACCTAGTCAAAGTAGCTGATCAGAAGACGTAATGAAGGAAGGACTCTTCCTCCAAGCAAATTTTTTTTTTCACTGCCGCCGTCCTATGCCTGCCGTCCGCTGAGCGCCGTCGTCTCCGGGGCCCAAAATGCCATCCGCTTCACGGTGTCCGATCCGCCGTCTGATACAGCCGTCCGATTCGTCCGTTCGGACCGCCGATAGTCAGATTTCATGAAGTTGTTCAACTCAACTACTTCCCAGAACGGATTAAATGCCATGAGGAATCCAATGATCGTGATTAAGTGAGCCAAAGAGTCCTATTAACCCCTAAACGTTCTCACCCTTTTCAGATTTGGCCGTTTTTCAGAAATGCATTATAAAATGCAACTAAGAGGGATATTTTCAACTCGATGAATGAATAAAAGTTGTACATCATGAATGTTAGATTCTATCCACACGGTTGGATTTGCAATTGCTATCACCAATTTTTGTGTATTAATTTTCAAACTTCAAATTTAGAGCTCTTTTGGAATATGATTACGAATAAGATATTGGCAACCTAATAATGAAATCTTTTGTGATGGGTTGAAATGTAATGCTTTAAGTGTAGTGATTTTTGGAGATTTTTTGGTTACTTAATTTTAGTACTTCACTTTCTCAAGAGCACTTTTAGACTAAAATCTTCGAAATTTTGGGTGGAACACTACAACATGACATGAGGCATAAGAATTTCACAAATCATCCCCTCTCTAATCGGATCACACATGCACAAAGCTAACTTCCCATAAAATTTTAAGTAAAAGATCCACACTGCAAAAAGTGCATGATGGATGAAAAATCGGAGTTCAAATCCGTACATCATGCAAAATATGCATGATTGGGCCGTTAGGGGTTAACCCTTTGAGGACAATGCAACATGTTGGTATGGTGAAATCGATCACAGGATTTGCATATTTGAAATATCACATTGGGTGATTTATAATTTTGCATTCCTAGTCATTAGCAGTATGAAGGTATAATAAAAGTTTCAACATGATTGGAAGATATTTTGAATATTTACAAATTTTATTATGTAAACACGACAGAATTCCAAAATAAATATACTTTTGTCAAATTTAATATCAAGTTTCTTATTTAAGGTAGATAAAGTTACATTTACAAGTAGTAAAGATATGAAAGCAAAAGATATAAAAGAGTCCTATGATTCGAGCATTTTTAGAAAGCCCTTTGTATTTAGGACACTCCAATTTCAAATTTCTCAACGTTGGAAAAACTTCAATAGATTTTCTACTTTCCAATCCCAACAGTCAAAAGATGTATCATATCTTAACTTAAACATCTAACGAAAACTCCAACTACATAAAAGCTAAAACGCTAGATTTTAAGGACGTTCGACCAAAAATCAAGTATAATATGGTTGATTGGGCACTTAGGTTACACATATGAATTTTAGATTCAATCCATACTTTAAGATCAACGGTTACGAATACCAATTAAGTTGTATGAATATAAAATGACTTGGGATTCAAAAAGAAGTGAATTTCAATGGTTGAGATCATATATGAATAGTCACTAAGTGAAGTCATTCTAACAAATGTTGCCACACAACAATGTAACATGCATGACTTATTGTTAGAAGTCCCAAAATGTAAAACCACCAACCTTTTACACAATAAACAATAACATGGCACCAAGATCGTTCCATTTAGAAACTATTTCATTTTTGCTGATAACAAATTTCAGAGTATATTACGGGCTCCATTATTCAAAGAAGATGATTCATACATTCGCACATGCGTACACAATATATTTATATTCTGTTCATATAAATTTATGTATACATAAAAATACATGTACATATATACGTATATATATATATATTGGTACAAGTATGTGTATGTGAATGAATGGAGGTAAGTATGTGTGTGTCTGTGTTTATATATATATATATATATAGATAGATGTGTCGACCATTTATAGATGTACATATTAATATAAACCCTAAACATGCATGCACATACGCATACAATAAGATTTATTTATATGTATGTAAATATAAAGGTACATACATGTGCATTCAATATGTTCAACTATAATTTAATTTCATATATACTATTCATATGAACATGCATACAATAGGTTCAAATCTAATTTAATTTCAAGTTTTCCCCTCTAACTAGGTTTGTAAAATATAAATTGTTACATATATTGTGTGATAATTTGTTTATGGAAATTGACGTGGTCTTTCCCTCTTAAATTATGATTGTGAATCCATTGAATGAAGTCACTCCAGTAGGTACGAAGTAATGTATGCATAAAAAATGCTAACTCTTATGGAATTCAAATTGGAACGCAATGCTTCATTCTATTGCCTTTACATTTGAATATTTTGCCTATTTTAATAGTCCTTGAAGTCCGCGAGGATTCTTGAAGTGCGTGTAGACCCAAGGAGTTGGGCTGGAGGAGAAGGAAGGGAGAGCAATGAAACACCAAAACTCAATACTTTGGAGAACCCCCCTGGGCTGCTTGCGCACGCCGTCCGATGCCTGCCGTCCGCAGTGGCGTCCGATCTGGCGTCCTCTCTGCCGTCCGATCAGGCGTCTGCTCTGTCGTCCGATCCAAGGGTTTCGTCCGATGGATCCTGTCCGTTCGATCAGCGCGCTCCATTTCATTCAGTTCGTCCGATCTCGTCGTCTAAAACCGCCGTCCGAAGTGCTTACGCAGATGACCTTTAACCCCTAAAGGACCAATCAACCATATTATGCTTGTTTTTTGGTCAAACGCCCCAGAAATCAAGTGTTTTAACGTTATTGTAGTTGGTGTTTTCATTAGATGTTTAAGTTAAGTTATGATACATCTTTTGACCGTTGAGATTGGAGAATAGACTTCAGTTGAAGATTTTCCACTGTCGAGAAATTTGAATTTTGAGTGTTTAAAATACAAAGGGATTTCTAAAGATGCTCATATCATAGGTCTCTTTTAATTTCTTCATTTTCAGTATTTTACTCCTTGTAAATATAACTTTTATCTACCTTAAATATAATTTTTGATATTAAATTTGACAAAACTTGAATTTTTCCCTTGTTTACATAATAAAATTTGTAAATATTCAAAATATATTCGAATCATGTTGAAAATTTTGCCATACCTTCATAATTTTAATGACTCTATGAAAATCATAAATCATACAATTTGATATTTCAAGTATGCAAATTATAGTGCTTTGACTTTTTCAAAAGAGGTGAGGACCTTTAGGGGTTAACCCTTTGACGCTCGCCTTCATATTCTAAATATTGGATGGTTGCTCATGCGTACATCCATCACATACGGCGACTTCGTACAATAATTAAAATTTGTGATTGTCCATGGTCCATTAAAATATGAATTCCTTCAAATATTTAACCTTCATAATTTTAAAAAGTTCATTTTCTATTAGAAAATACATAACACTTTAGGACTAATTGGATACATACAAATTCGTGCGTGTTTAAACTTTAATTAAAAAAATTTACCAATCCGAAAGGTAAAATTTATATAAAAGTGTATATTGATTGTTGTCAAAGGCAACATTAAACCAACATTAACCCCAAAATGCCCATTCAACCATATTATGCTTGTTTTTTGGTCAAACGCCCCAAAAATCAAGTGTTTTAACTTTATTGTAGTTGGTGTTTTCATTAGATGTTTAAGTTAAGTTATGATACATCGTTTGACCGTTGGGATTGGAGAATAGACTTCATTTGAAGATATTTCACTGTCGTGAAATTTGAGATTCGAGTGTTCAAAATGCAAAGGGATTACTAAAGATGCTTCTATCATAGGTCTCTTTTCATTTTTTCACTTTCAGTATTTTACTCCTTGTAAATATAAATTTTATGTACCTTAAATATAATTTTTGATATTAAATTTGACAAAAATATATTTATTTGAATTTTTCCCTTGTTTACATAATAAAATTTGTAAATATTCAAAATATTTTCGAATCATGTTGAAAATTTTGCCATACCTTCATATTGTTAATGACTCTTTATGAAAAATTATAAATCATATAATGTGATATTTCAAGTATGCAAATTATAGTGCTTCGACTTTTAGAAAAGAGGTGAGGACCTTTACTAGGGGTTAAGATAGATAGAAGTAGTTTGATCGATCATAGGATTTCTCCGCCAATGCCTAACGTTTACAATTTCCTTGATAACAAATAAGATCCTATTTTGTGATTTTGTCCATAGAATATTATTCATCCAATCGCACATGTGTACACAATATATTTATATCGTGGATATGTAAATCTATATAAACATAGAAATACACGAGCATAAATATATACATATACACATATGTATGTATGGATATATGTATGTATATGTAAATATACGACAAACGTTGTTGTTCCTGATGACGACACCTCGCAATGGGAAGTACATCCACGCAATACATATCGGGAACGCGACGTTCAGAACTATCCCGTGACGTTCGGAACTGCTCCTCAGCATGACTATGAAAATCATCATGGAACTTCAGAACCTATAGGCAAGGGATATCAAAGGGGAGCTAGCACTGGCTACGATGATAATGCAAACGCGGTACACAATGATGAACGGGTTCCATATCCGGACAGATATAGTACTCGACGAGCATATTCTCCCGAGAGGACCCACAATGATTTTGGACATCATGGGTTTCAAAGCCATACTCCTATTTATTTTGGCCCCGGCGAAAGCTTAGGAAGCGATGCGCCTGTGAGTTTTGGTAGGGATATGTATAGTGCTGCAGACGTCCCCCTGACGGATATGCTTCTGGGCCATCGAGTCAGTACCATCGAGATGATGAGTACGAAAGAGATCTTCAAGAAGCAATAAGACGGAGCGAACAAGAAGAGAATGAAAGGCGGTTGATAGAGCAACGCTTTTATGAGCAACAGTGGGACGCGGAACGTGGAACATTTCGGGGACATCCGCGATATTAGGCGGATTTAACAGGACTGTCCATGCTCAAGTGGAAGTTGAAACCTAGCCTAGACCGTAGAATCCAATGTCTTCAATTTTGCTTTGTATAGACCAAGACATGTCCTTAGTTTGAATTTTGTTTGGATGCTACAAACTTTGGATATATTGTAGGCTGCTAGCGCTAATGCTCTAGGCTTATAAAGTATGTATGGCTCATTGTGTGAACATTATTGGCATAAATATTTATATATATATAAATATATAATCTAATCGCAAAGAGTGAACTGGTCATGAGTACATAACGCACCGTTATTTCCATTAACAAGAGATCGAGTTCATGACTTACAAAAAGATATATAAATTCGTTTGGTGTTGCCTTGACTTTTATTGCAGACGTTACATACCTGGTTGAAAACAATATGAGTTTAGTTCACATGCAATGACGGGGCTAGAAGCTTATCTTAGAACTTGGTTGTGCACAGCACAGTTGACTTTCCAAGAAGGACTCCCATCACATTCTCATTTTCTACTCCTTTTATAATTACCTTGTGCAAGGAAAACCTCCTTCACGAATGAAGTTATTCATGAAAAACATCTTGTCTCACTATCTTGAGAAGTCCATGGCGGCGAACGAACCATCAAAAGTGCACTTTATTGAACCCCTCTTTATGTTAGGTCCTTGCTACACACTTTCCACTTGAATTAAGTGGCTTCCCGTATTTACTTTTGGCCGAGTACTTTCTTTGAACCGTCATCATCATCGAACAACCTCATGAGCTTCTGTGTTTCAAGAGCGGTTCGGCAACATCAGATCTCACAGAAACGCAATCGTGAAGATTGTAACAAACACCTTTGAAGTGCATACTCTCGCAACTTGAGATCCAGCTAGTCTAAACCCTAAACTTTAGTCCCGATTGAAACACTTGAGATGATATTGCCTATTCGCCCCCTACTTTGTGGATGCATGCTTTGCTTTTTCTAGAAAAAGATGAGCATGCAATTTATTAAGTCACTCATAAGCAAGATAAACACATGTAGTTTGCAAAGAGGTAAGCTAGTCTCCCACACACTCACCTTCCAAAGGCTGTACTAGAAAAATATGAGCATTCTAGGGTTTCTTAGGCTTTTGTAGCATGCGGCGTTAAGATGAGGTGACAACCAAACTCCAAGAGCCATGCCGCAAGATTGACACTTGAATACCTTCCTCATAGAGTTCATCCAAGTCTTAGTGGTGCCTAGTCCTCCCTCATGCGCCATGATTGTATCATAGTACTACATTCTAATCTGACTTTAGACACCGTGTCCCGTGACACCCTAAACCCTACTAGTGTTAGTATCATATTGAGAATTTGGAACGATACCGAGAACATTGCCTTATGTAGTCAAAGGATGTAGTACTATGGTAGGGTGTCGCACTGTAGGACTATCATGGTGCATGAGGGAGGACCCTAAACCACTAAGGCTTGGATGAAGTCTACGAGGAAGGTATTCAAGTGTCGATCTTGTGGCATGGCACTTGGAATGAGGTTGTCACCTCATCTTGATGCCTCATGCTACGAAAGGCTTAGAAACCTCAGAGTGTTCATCTTTTTGTAGTTGGGCCTCTGGAAAGTGACTGGGTGAGTGTGTGAGGGACTAGCTCGGTTCTAGCGAGTACAGACCTTTTCAAAGGCAGAAAGGCGTCGACAAAGCAGGGGCAACTGGGTAATACCCTCTCTAGCGTTTCAATCGAGATTAGAGTTGACGTTAGGCAAAGTGGATCTCAAGCTACGAGAGCATGCACTTCAAAGGTGTGCGTTCCGATCTTCACGATTGTGTTTTTGTGAGATTAGGTATTGCTGAACAACACTTAAAGCACAGAAGCTCGTGAGGTTGTTTGATGATGAAGAGGGTTTGAAGAAAGTGCTGGGCCAAGGGTATGTATGGGAAGCCACATGATTCAAGTGGGGAGTATGTAACGTGGAACTAAAGTGAAGAGGGGTTGAAGAATGTGCACTTTTGGTAGTTCGATTGTCCTATTGAACTTCTTACTATAGCGAAGCAAATTTTTTTTTCAGAAATAACCCTATTCGTGATGGACGTTTTCATTGTACAAGGTAGTTATGGAAGGGGAGGAAATGAGAATGCAGTGGGAGTCCTTCTTGGAAAGGCCTTTGTGCTATGCACCACCAAGTCATAGGATCAACTCAGACCCTCTAAATTGCATTAAAGGTAAAGTGAACTCATTTTGTAGTCAACCATGTATAGAAGGTCCGATAAAAGAATGGAGAGAACACCAACGAAATTGATATATCTTTTAATGAGATACGAACTTAATCAGTGACCAATGGAAATAACGCTTGATTAGGTACTTAATGAGGTTTACAATTTGCGAGACGGATTTTTCAATATTACCTTGAGTTATTGCAGGGCGCGGATCTTTCAAAACAAAGGGGATGGTCGTTATATATTTAGTGCCTATGGTCACTCAGTGGTGGACCAGGCCGTGTATATCACATCAGTGATGACACGTGCTCGACTAATCTCGAACTTTGGTCTCAAAGTCCTGACATATAGTCATAATTTACCCCTAAGTACCCAACCATGCATATTGTGCATGATGTACAGGTTTCATCCGTATTTTCTCATCCATCATACACTTTTTGTGGTGAGATTTTTGTATTGATTTATTTATGGGAAGTTAGCTTCATGTATGTGTGATTCGATTGAAAAGGAACTAATGTTTGAAAAAATTATGCCTCATTTTGTGTTGCAGTGTTTCACCGAAAATGTTGAAGATCCTGGTCCAAAAGTGATATTGGAAAAAAAAACTATGAAAATGAAGCGTCCGAAAAAACTCCAAAAATCACTACACCTAAAGTACTACATTATAACCCATCACAAAAAATTTCATCCACATATTGTCAATATCGTATTCGTAATTGAATTACAAAATAATTTTGTATTTTATGTTTCAAATTTTATAGAAAAAGATTATTGATAGCAATCATAGATCTAACCGTATAGATAGAATCTACAAATAAAAATGTATAACTTTTATTCATACATCAAGTTCCAAATATTCGTGTTAGTTGCATTTTATAATGCATCTTTGCGAAACTGTGTAAACTGAACATAGGTGAGGATTCTAGGGGTTAACCAACAAGACCGTGGGATTTGATGATCATGCGCATTGAATATTTGATAGTATTCTAAAACAAAGATAATTTGGTTAATGTGTTGGGTCCGGTCTACCGTCCGATCTGCGGGCCGTCCGATCTGCGGTCCGTCTCGCCGTCCGATCTGCAGGCCGTCCGATCTGGCGGACTGCGCGACCCGTCCGATCGCCGACAGCCGGTCGATCGGACGACGTGTGTCCGATCGGGTGGCGGACGGTGCGGGCCGTCCGATCGGTTGGCGGACGGCGCGGGCCGTCCGATCGGTATTGAGGTAATTGATGCAACGTAGTATTGCTAGAAGCCAAAGACGTACGGGTGCTAAATAATGGTGTGTGGGAGGAGGGGTTAGGCATGGGCTGATCTCTAGAGTGTCCTTGTGATGAGTTATCCCATATGGTTTGTCCATGGTGACCTCCTAGTGTACACTACTTAAGGTGGAAGGCCTTTGAGTAAAGATTATCTCTTTCTACGCATTCCTTGTGTTTGTGTGTGTGCCTTGTGCAATCTTCTCTACCTTCAATAGGTTATGGGCCCACTCATGTGTGTTTCATGAGTATTAGATTGCATTTGTGCAAGTATTTTGAGGTCGGTGCGCAACGGGCGGTTTTGGAGCATTGTTGGAGGTTTTGGAGCTTGTTGAAGCGTTGGTGTTTCTTGGAGGTGTGCATGGGCTGAAGTTACATGTTGGAGCACTCTCTTTGGTCAATTTCTTCCCTTGATCTCCTTCTTTTCTTTCTTCTATCTCTTCGTTGCGAGTGGAACTTCGTTTGGTTCAATTGTGAGCATTTGAGTAAATGCAAGTGATTTGTGAGGTGTGAAGACTCTCGTGGAGGGTCTACCATCTGATCCTAGTGATTAGGCACTTGCTTTGAGGTGTTGCATGTGTTTCATGCTCTTGGGGTGCTCAAATTTTCATTTGGAGCTAGTTTGTGCACAAAGGTGCAGTTTTGAGCAATTTCAATGCGATTGGGGTTTTGAGGGACTTGTGTGAGTTCATGTGCATTGAGTGAGTGCTCTTGAAGGACACAAAGGTGTCATTGACGTGCATTGAGTGTTTGGGGACACTAAGGCGTCGTATTGAAGCATTTGGAGTTGTTTTGAGCTCCATTGAGTGATTTGAGGGGTTTTGGTGAGCCTCTTTGCATTTTTGGGTGAGGGTTCTCACATTTGAGTGTTGGGAGGCGTGTGTGGAGCACAAAAGTGCTGATCTAGTGTTTGGGGTTGTTTTAAACCCATTGGGTGCACAAAAGTGCAATATCAAAGCAAAAAAATCACAAAAACAAAGTTGTGTGTTTGAGTTTGAGGTTTCATTTGTGTGGGGAGGCATACGTAAGTGAGGATCATGGCATCTTTTGAGGGTGAGGGTCCCAAGGTCGTGGACAAGTTCGATGGGGTGAATTTCCACTTGTGGAAATTCAAAATGGAGATGGTGATGGCCGAGAAGGAGTTGTGGGAGATTGTCGAGGGTAGTGAGGAACCTCCTTTCTCTTCTACGGATCCTAGGATCATGCAAGCGTACACGAGGAGGGAGAAGAAGGCATTTGCCATTTTGGCACTCAACCTCGCGGATTCGCAACTTGCGCACATTCGTTCGTGCAAGACACCCGCGGAAGCATGGTCCAAGCTTTGCAACATTCACGAAGCGAAAACATTGGCCAACATTTTGTTTTTGAGGCGCAAGTTCTTCACCATCAAGATGGGCGAAGAAGATGACATGTTGGCGCACATCAACAAGGTCAAAGCTCTCGCGGATCAACTCAACGGTTGCGACGTGTCGGTTACGGATGGTGACATCGTGATGACACTTTTGGAGAGCCTTCCATCATCATACGAGTACCTCATCGTGGCGATGGAGTCAAGACCCATTACGGAGCTCACATTGGACTATGTGACCTCACGGTTGTTGCACGAGCTTTCGCGGCGAAAGGAGAACGAGTCTCGAGAAGATGGAGCGGCACTCGTGGCGAAGCAATTCAAGAATGGAGGCGGTGGGAGCTCAAGCGACAAGGTGTGCTTCTATTGTGGTAAGAAGGGCCACATTGCCAAATTTTGCTTCAAACGCAAGAGGGATGAGAAAGGGGAGAGTGCAAACAACACTAAAACTCGTGACGATGATGAGTACGCATTTACGGCTAGATATGAGGCAAGCATGAGCGATGGCATCGAGGGTGATGCAAGCATGAGTGATGGTATCGAGGGTGATGCAAGCATGAGTGATTGGATTGAGGTTGGTGATGAGTATGCAAACATGGCAAGCAATGTATCGTGCAATGGTAGTACGAGTGATTGGATTGTTGATTCGGGGGCTACAAGCCACATGTCACCACATAAAACTTGTTTTCATTCGTATGCTCTCATTAATCCAAGGAGAGTGATTTTGGGAGATGATACGGTGCTTGAGGCCGTTGGCAAGGGCCAAATTGTTGTAGACACCGAGGTGAGGGGTCGTGTGAAGACAATCACTATCCAAGATGTCCTCCACGTTCCCAAATTAACGGCAAATTTACTATCGGTGAGGCAATTAGCGGCAAAGCACTTGAGGGTTGAGTTTAGTGATAAGGGGTGTTATGTGTTGTCACCGAGTCGAGATGAGGTGGCCATCATTGAAGAACACGAGGGCTTGTACCACATCAAGTTCTCCAAGGTGCATTCGAAGGAATCGGCGGCGTTGGCGCATTCAAACTTGAAGGACGACAAGTTGGCGTTGTGGCATCGTCGACTTGGCCATTTGAACATCAAGAGTGTGAAGACACTACGCGGCATGGTAAGCGGTATGGACCTTCATCAATTGAAAGTGGATGCTTCTACATTCACGTGTGAAGGTTGCATTGAAGGCAAGCAACAACGGTTGCCATTTGCGGGTGAAGGGGCGACACGGGCCACAAAAGTTTTGGAGATCGTGCATTCGGATGTGTGTGGCCCCATGAAGACCACATCGATGGGAGGTTGCAAGTACTTTGTGACCTTCATCGATGATTTTTCAAGGAAGATATGGCTCTACCCTATCAAAGCCAAGAGTGAGTGCTTTGAGAAGTTCAAGGAGTTCAAGACATTGGTGGAGAACCAATCCGAGTTGAAGATCAAGGTGTTTCGGTCGGACAATGGCGGCGAGTACATGTCCAAGAAATTTGACGAGCTTTTGAAGAATGAAGGCATCGCACGCCAAACTTCGGCCCCGTACACGCCTCAACAAAATGGAGTTGCGGAGCGCGCAAATCGCACCATTGTAGAGATGGCGAGGAGCATGTTGCACGCTCAAAACTTGAAGTTGGACCTTTGGGCGGAAGCGGTGGTGAATGCGGTATACACACGCAATCGGTGTCCAACAAGCGCGGTTAAAGGCATGACGCCGGAGCAAGCGTGGAGTGGGAGGCAACCATGTATTGCACACATGCGCATCTTCGGATGCATTGCATATGCGAAGGTTCCTGACGAACGGAGGACGAAACTCGAGGCTAAGGCCTTGAAATGTGTGTTTCTTGGGTATTGTGAAGGTACCAAGGCGTATAGACTCATGTCGGTGGACACGAGGAAGATCATTCGGTCACGTGATGTGACATTTTGTGAGGAGTCTACGATGGAGGCTCCTTTGGAGGTTGGTCCAAGTGGGAGTAGTGGAGACGTTTTGGTGGACACACCCTCCAAGTCCCCTAGTGTTGTTGATGTAGGTGATGATGACGGTGATGACGAAGCTGGCGACACGGAGGTTGTTGAAGCGCCATCGAGCTCAAAGGCCAAGAATGGCGCAAAGGGCACGCAAGAGGAGCAAGTTTCTTCAAGCGAGCGGCGGTACCCCGAGAGATCGCGCAAGCCACCTGGAGAATGGTGGAAGAACCACATCTTCCCTCAAGTGGAGGACGAGCATGCGAATGTGGCATTATCGGATGGTCCATTGACCATTCGAGAAGCCATGCAAGGTGAGGATGCGGTCAAGTGGGAGCGCGCCATGCAAGAGGAGTACGACTCTCTAATTGCTAACGGTACGTGGCAATTAACTCCCATTCCAAAGGATCGCAACCCCATTGGTTGCAAATGGGTGTTTCGGACAAAGAGGGATGTTTCGGGTATTGTTGTGCGTCACAAGGCAAGATTAGTAGCCAAGGGGTTCGCGCAAGTGCATGGGGTGGACTTTCACGAGACATTTGCTCCCGTGGCCAAGTTCACCACCATTCGATGCATTCTTGCCATTGGAACGGCCTTGGACTTGGAGATGCATCAAATGGATGTGAAGACCGCATTTTTGAATGGCGATTTGGAGGAGGATATCTACATGGTGCAACCTGAGGGGTTTGTGCAACAAGGTAATGAGCACCTTGTTTGTAAGTTGCAAAAATCATTGTATGGGTTGAAACAATCTCCAAGAGCGTGGTACCAAAAGATTGACACGTTCTTGGTTGCACACGGGTTTACTAGGAGCATTGCGGATCATAGTCTCTACTTCATGCAAGAGGGGCAACATGTGGTGATTGTGATCATATATGTTGATGATTTGATCATTCTTGCAAGCCTCATGAGTTTAATGAATGCATTAAAAGGCATGCTTGAGAGAGAGTACGAGATGAGTGATCTTGGAGAATTGCACTTTTGTCTTGGTGTTGAGTTTGTGCGAGACAGGGCTACACGCACTATCACCATGAGTCAAGGCAAGTATGTGATGGACGTGCTCAAGAGATTCGGGATGGAGGATTGTAAGCCCGTGGCAACACCATTGGATGCAAACTCCAAGCTCGTCAAGCTTTCGGAGGAGGAGTATGCGATGGAGGCTAAATCGATGGCGGAGGTGCCATACAAGCAAGCGGTGGGGTCATTGATGTATGCGATGATTGCGACACGGCCCGACCTTGCGTATCCAATTAGCGTGGTGAGTCAACACATGGCGAGACCGGGCTCGATGCATTGGATGACGGTCAAGAGGATCATGCGTTATTTGAGGGGCACAAGCGATGTGAAGTTGTGTCTTGGAGGCAAAGACATTGTGTTGAGCGGCTATTGTGACGCGGACTACGCGGGAGACACGAGCGATCGAAGATCGACAACGGGCTACATGTTCAAGGTCGGATCGGGAGCGGTGTCGTGGAATAGCAAGCGGCAACAAACCACGGCGACATCAACGGTGGAGGCCGAGTACATGGCTACGAGCCATGCCACGAAGGAGGCCATTTGGTTGAGGCAACTAATGGTGGATGTGGGTTGCACACAAGGTGAGGCTACAACGATTATGTGTGACAACCAAGGGTGCATTTCACTTGCAAAGAACCCTACACATCATTCACGCACGAAGCACATTGATGTGCAATACCACTTCATTCGGGAGAAGTTGGAATTGGGAGTTATACATTTGGAGTATTGCCCAACGGAGCACATGGTGGCGGATGTGCTCACAAAGGGTCTTTGTAGAGACCGACACCAACGATTAGTAATAGCATTTGGACTTAGAGGCTTTGGCTCTACGCAAAGTGGGAGTATTGAGGTAATTGATGCAACGTAGTATTGCTAGAAGCCAAAGACGTACGGGTGCTAAATAATGGTGTGTGGGAGGAGGGGTTAGGCATGGGCTGATCTCTAGAGTGTCCTTGTGATGAGTTATCCCATATGGTTTGTCCATGGTGACCTCCTAGTGTACACTACTTAAGGTGGAAGGCCTTTGAGTAAAGATTATCTCTTTCTACGCATTCCTTGTGTTTGTGTGTGTGCCTTATGCAATCTTCTCTACCTTCAATAATCGGGTGTCCGACCTAATCGGACAGCACGTCCGCCTATAATGCCGTCCGACCAGAGCGGACGGCTCACTTTTTCCTCCCTACTCACATTATTGTGAGAGTAGTTACGGGTTGCTGTTGGCAGGGTTATCCCGTCCTCTGGCTCGTCACTCGGGGAGGAAGAAGTCAGCGTTGCAGGGGGGTATATTTTGCCAATTTTTTAAACGATTCCGGAGCTCTGTCACCATGCCGAAGGGAAAAAAGCATAAGATAGGTAAGACGACGGAACAAAAATCTCTTGAAGATAGCCCTTACATGGCGTCGAATGCGTGTAAGAATTTTCTCCAGCAGTTCAGGGTGGATTTTTACCGAAACAACACGCTTATGGCGTTGGAGAGTAAGTTTGTTCGGTACAAAGAGCAGAGTGTGCAAAAATTTCAAGACGACATGGCGAATAATATGTTGCAGGCTCTTCGGGATGGAATTTGGTACCGGGAGATGGAAAAGCGTGATTTTTCAACGTGAATGGGGTGGAGGGTGAAAGATTCTTTGTGGAATATCGAGGGAGTATTAACCAAGTATGGGATGGACCACAAGCTGCTTGAGGACAATACGTATATTGAGGAAGTGATGAAGAAAGCAGACAGCTTTGTGAAGTTGATGAAACCATGGAGCTTTGGACTCCAGCGCAATCAAAATATCGGTTGGTGGAGACACGTTGCTGGTGGATCCGAGGAGTTAATGAAGAATAAGTTGGTCCACGCATTGCCTGCTACGGCCAATGTCATTGAAGTGGAGCTCACATCACTCAAGGGTGCATATGCTACGGTGAATAGGGTTCGAATTGAAGGAGCCCCAGGGTTTGAACCTTATTGGGAGTTTGCGGCGAAGCTTTCTAAACAGTGGGAGACAAGACCGGATCTTGCAAAATTGGAACACCAAAATGAAACGATGGCCGTTAGAATTGACCATCCAGGTGTTATACGGTATGTGGCTATTCATCCTTCGAAATACTAGGGTTATGCATATTGGTGGAATGGTGGGACATTGCGACAGATGCTGAATTTAGACAACACGTACGGAGACGATATCTACGCGCGTACGTTGCATACAACTATGTCAGCAGACGATGTCGTCAAAGCAAGTTATCTGAGGTGGTTCCGTAAAAAAAGAACGGAGTTGGCCTGGGCATTGGTGATTATCATGATGGAGGTACACATGACCGACAACCTGCACAATGATGTATCTCTTGATAATATCCTTTTTCATTTCCCTGCGGACGAGACGTGTGTATACAGCGGGATATGTGACTCGGGCATGTTATCCTTTTCGAGCAAGCCAATGAAGTCACTATATGGGTTCAACAGTACAGAGGAAATGGAGAAGGATCTTGCAGATCGGTACTGGGTGGATCCTACGATTGCTTATGTACGTAAGCCAGATGCAGATGTGGAGATACGCCCGCTAGTGACGAAGGCAATGGGGCATATGGAGTTGCAAAACTTGCGTTGCGCATCAACAAGGGCAACATGTCGGAGGATTACTGGAAGTTGCAGACGCCTAGAGAAACTTCAGTTGTTTATAGACAACAGAAGTTGGCAGATGTGTTCGAGAGCTATTTGAATCAATTGTGCAGCCCGAATCGAGAAAATATTGGAGGTTTAACTCATTTAGTGACACGTTTTAGGATTACGTACCATTGGCCAGTACCGTACGAGCATTTTAGACTTGTGTATTAGGCAAAACATAGTGATATAGTTCTTCTTGGTTTAGAGTAGTAGTAATGGTATTGAATTGTTCTATGGCTATTGTTGTGTGCTTATGTATAGAACACGTGGACTTCTGTCCGACTATCAGTAAAATATTTTCCTTCTTGACATTTACGGAAAAAATAATTCCATATGTTTTATTGTTTTTGGGATTTTGCTATCTCTATATTCATTGATATTTGTGGGTTTTGCAGCCATCAGTCCCGAGACTCCAATTTGGAATTTGTTTGCACACATGGGTACCTAACGTTATTAGAATTTAGAAACACCCTCGATTTTCTTTAATATGTTGGAAAATAGTTCTTCCATGTGTTATTGGAATTTTGCTAACTCTATGGTTTTTGACTAGGATTTGCAATCGGTGGATTTGTGTTCACCGTTGGGATTGGAGAATAGACTTAATTTGAAGATTTTCCACCGTCGACAAATTTGAATGTTGAGTGTCCAAAATACAGAAGTATTTCTAAAGATGCTCGCATCATAGGTCTCTTTTAATTTCTTCACTTTCAGGTTTTTACTCTTTGTAAATATAACTTTGCCGTAAACCTTAAATATAAGTTTTGATAAACCCATTGACAAAAATATATTTAATTTGAATTTTTCCCTTGTTTGAATAATAAAATCTGTAAATATTCAAAATATCTTCAAATCATGTTGAAAACTGTGATCGGACGTCCACTGCACCGTCCGATCGGGCACGTTCTCAGTCGTCCGATCTTGCAGCCGTCCGATCGCGCCGTCCAGCCGTCCGACCCAATCGTCCGTCCGATCCCGCTGTCCGATCCCGCCGTCCGCCATTTTAATCCCACTCGCCTGTCGGATTGGGCACATTCTCAATCGTCCAATCGGGCAGCCGCTCGCCCGTCCGATTGAGCACCCAATCCCTCGTCCGACCTGTAGATGGAGACACCAAATTCATAGATTTCTTCGATTTCAGTGAATTATAATCAGCCCAGCACGAGGATGGGACTAAAGATCTCATAGATTGCGTCGTACACCTTAAACAACCGTCCGCCGTCCGCAGAAACATTGCAACGGGGTGGTCGACCTCGCCGTCAGACATGGGCGTCCGACCTGCCCGCCGTCCGATCTACCCTTAACCGCCTTCCGACCTGTCCAGTCGTCCGATCGCGCCGTCCGCCGTTCGAACGTCGTCCGCTGAGGTAAAACCCCCGTCCGCTGTGGTAAAACCGCCGTCCGCTGTGGAATTTTCAAAGTCACCGGACGCTGGGATGGGAACGTCTACGTCCAGCGGACGTACGGACGCGAACGCCAGCATCCCAACGTCCGAACAACCCTGGTCTTGGATTGCACCGCTATGACAGGTTTATATTTCTAACATTCTTTCTCAGTATTACTTGGGTTTTATTTCTTCTTTTATTTGTTTTTACTTTCTATTTGTTCGAATTTCTCTTTCACTTACTCGTGCTAATTGTTATATGTGTTTTTGATCTATGCCTTGTTTTAGGTGCGTCGTTGTTGGCATGCCGCCGCGTGCAACGCCACATTGTGGCATTGGAAGAGGACCAAGAGCTATATGATGGACTGCTTTTGTCTATGCGACGTGTCCGCAAACCCAAACCCGCGCCAGTCGTTGCATCATCATCTACACTAGAGGATCCAGACACAGTTCCTTCAGCGGTCGTTCGAGTGTTGAAGAAATCTCGATTCAGTAAGTAAGTTTGAATTAAATCATTCCAATTGATGCAGTATTGTTTGATGATTTCGTGATCACTTTGGTCTCATGTTCATTTTTGTTTGTGCAGAAAAATGAAGACCACGTATTCTACCGTGCAAAGGCCATTTTTTGCAAGGCCAGAGTTTCTTGAGAGCCCATCCAAACCTTTTCAATTGCCATGCTACATTGAGCCTGTTGCACAGGCTCTTGCAGGACATGGTATTAGGGATCACATTCCAAAGCCAAAGGTGTTGAATTCTGACGCACTTGTATACTTTGATGATGAGGCTGAGGAGTCTGATTGTGATGGTATTAGTTCACCGAGCCGCTATACATCTAGCTCTTGCTCAAAGTCTACTAGTACCGGTAATTCTAGTGATGATTTAGAGGAACTTTGATGTTCTCTCCACATATTTGTACTACTTTCTATTTGATATTTGTAGTGAAACTAAAAGGGCCACTACTTGGGATTTTTACATTTGTGTTGTACTTCACATTGCTAACCATTCTATTCTCCAACTCATTGATTTGTTCACTCCTTTGTTCATGTTGCAATTTTGAATGTTCAATCTCTACACCCTAAACCCTAAACCCTCAAGTTTTCATTATTAATTTGCATAGATGTAGTATGTGAATTATACCAATTTCACATTTAAGCTCTAAACCACTCCAATTAAATGCCATCCGTGATGTACTTCACTTTGCTAAAATCCTAAACTTTACTATCCAACCTCATTGATTTGTATACTCTCTTGTTCATGTATAATGTTTCAATGTACGGTAGATACACCCTAAATCCCTAAACCCTAAATTTCTCATAAACTATTTGCATACATGTATGTAAATGGAAAATTTGTAGTTCAATTATACTCCAAATTCAATACATACTGAATCCACGGTTATAGGTCCCTTACAAAAAAACCCAAAAAATAAATTTAAAATTCTCTAGGCTCTCAGGCTTTTGGGCTCTCAGGCTCTCCTCTCTAGGCTCACTGCCAGCATTCCCGCAAGTTGGAAGTACTTTAAATTTTGTGAATTTTTTCTTATAGCTTCAATAAAACTTTTTGTGCCTTGGCATGTTGGTATACATTGTTTTAGACTGTTGTACGCAAAAATTGAAGGAAGTTGACATTTATAGAATTTAAAATATCGACAATTTGACAAACATGCAAATGATGTTGGTTTTCACGATATTTGAATTTTTTTTTGGATTTGAGAGTTTGTGACTGCATTGGCCATTGTATAGAGAGCATAGGTTGCAATATGACCATTGTTACATCTTAATTCCTTTACATTTGAAATAGTTGTTGAATAGCCAAAGTGTTCAATTTATATATTAGAGTTGTATGATGTAGTTTTTTGGTTTGACTTGTTTGTACAAAGTCTAGGGTTCGTGATGCCCATACTCAATTAACCAATTGAAAAACTTGTTTTTTTGTGTTCACTATCATCAAAATATTGTCAATTTTATGAAAGTCAGTGTAATTTCTGGCAGTTTTGAATTTTTTGAAGATATGGAAAATGATATGTTTTTTAATTTTGATTTGTAGGATTGATTATGTGCGTCATAAACTCTAGTTTTCGTACAAAAATCCTAAACCAAAAAACTACATCGTATAGCTCCAATATATAAATTGAACGCATTGGCCTATTCAACAACTATTTCAAATGTGAAGGCATTAAGATGTAACAATGGTCATATTGCAACTTATGCTCTCTATACGATGACCAATGCAGTCCCAAACTCCCAAATCCAAAAAAAAAATTCAAATATCGTGAAAACCAACATCATTTGCATGTTTGTCAAATTGTCGATATTTTAAATTCTATAAATGTCAACTTCCTTCACTTTTTGCGTACAACAGTCTAAAACGATGTATACCAACATGCCAAGGCACAAAAAGTTTTATTGAAGCTATACGAAAAAATTCACAAAATTTAAAGTACTTCCAACTTGTAGCGCACAAAACCGAGTTTTAGAGATGGCTAACTTTGAAATTCATTTTCTTTCAAATCACAATTGAGTTTCTCTTCAAACTTCGGTAGTAATGTGTTATATGTTGCACACTACAACTTTTGCAAATTCACTTTTGGACTTTGCCCATTGATGCTCATGATATGGTTGTTTGAATGGAAAAGTTTCAAATCAATACTCAGTTTTGTTTGTGAGTGTATGTATATATACATATATATATATGTGTATATATATGTATATATACATATATACATATATATATGTATATATATATATATATATATATATATATATATACCCGTGCCCAAACCCTGCCATGTGCCCATTCCCGTGTGCCCATGCCCGTGCCCTATGCCCATGCCCGTGCTGCGTTTCTCTCGATCAGGCTAGGGTTTGCCATTTTTTTGTGTTGTCTTTGCGTTTCTTGTCTCTCGTCGCTTTTGTGCTTTAACTGTGTTGTCTCCTCGCCTCTCGCCTGTCTGTGTTGTCTCCTCATTTCTTCTTTCTGTCGTTGTTTCTCTCATTGTTTCTGTCCTTTTGTTTACAAATTACATACAGTTAGATCTCGGTTGGAGGTTGGAGGAGTTGCAAACATCTCTCAAATCAGTTGCGAAGTGCGTTCAGGGTTGGTTTTGTTGTGTTGAGGTTTCGTCCTCCATGCTCATCTTGCACTTAACTTATACTACCTTTCTCATTCATGGCTGTCAGTGAGTATAAGGTTTTTTGGCCTCTTATCTTGTCTTGCTCTTCTTCTTCTTGTCGTTGTTAGCCTTCTTCTCTTAGGGTTTAAAGTACATTTCAAGCCAAAGTCCACTACCGTTGGTGCTAGGTTAGATGCTGGAGTTTGAATTTTAGGGTTCAAAGCGGATCAAAAATTGCAGGTGGAAGGGCGAAATTGAAGGTGGAGGGGCTGTATTCTTTATGTAAATTCACACTATTGCTCTCTTCTTGAATGCTGTGGAAAATGTTTTTTGTTTAGGGTTTAGTTATCTGTCTAGTTAAAGATGGTAACGAACCAGACCTTAGCGTTTGAGAGTCAATGGATGATTTTGAATTTTATATCTCAATTTCAAACAGAATATACATTGACAGATTGAGAGCTCTTTTTTGATTCACGAAATTGTGGTGCATGGCCGTTTTCAGCTTAGGGTGTGGCTTCTTTGATTAATTCCTGTAACAAATGAAACGTGAGACTGCTTGCTTTGAATTTGTGATTTCAAAAATTTAGCTTTGGTGATTCAAGTTTCACGAAAGGCATCGTGAATGATGTAGAAATAGTTACACCTTTTGCAACTGGAGTCGTGCAAATTCAGGTGTTCTTGCTGGAGTGAGTGGTGTGGTTAATTTAGAGAACGAATTGCTAGAATGATCAATGTGATTACTTTCTATTGGAGATTTTTTTAAATGAATGTATTATCGTACATTCACAGATTGAGAGATTGTCTTGATTCTATGGGTGATGGTTGAGTCATGCTCATATAGCAAGTATGTTATCGTGTTTGTTTGAAAGAGATTTTTTAACGGTGATATAGTTCAAACATTGAATTCCAAAGCAGTATCATCTAACGATATACAACCTCAGTTCATTGATAAGTGTAGAGCTTGCAATGTTTCAGATTGATCAACTTGGCCATCAAGAGCAATTGGTGGGACATAGTGAAGTGCATATTTTGGTATAAGAGGTGAGTGCTATGCTCATCCCTAAGAACTCTTTTTGATTCATTTTTGTAGGCAGTGCATGAAAATTGTCAATGCAATGTTTATTGTGGAATGTATAATAGTAATGTCCAATACTGTAAGTAACAGTACTGTAGAAAGAGTTATTGAGAGCAGGTCAGCAAAAGTTTGTTATTTTCGCTTTGTTTCAGCACTTTGATTTGCAGTTTATATACAAGTAATAGACGATAGTTTAGCTCGATGTCAGTTTAGGTCGATGTCACTTTAGCTCGGTCCAACGTAAATGGACAGCGAAACTCGCGTGATAAACATACAGAATTCAGAGGAATGGTGAAGGAGCTCGAGAATAAATTTGACAACCAATACTTCACAAGTACAAACGGTCAGCCGCTGCGCGGGGCCCAACTCTGCTCAAAAATCCGGAAGGTGATTCAGAACTTCGAAACCTTCAAGGCCAAGATGGACATGCAGAGTCTATCGATGACACCAATAAGTGTGTCCCTCAATAACCGCAGCCAGGGAGCAAGTGCGGGATCCATGGGCACAAACTCGCCAAGACCCCAACAGAGCGGTGGAAAGCGCAAGGCCAACACGCCTCTTAAACCTACACCACCACCCAAAAGCCATCTGTCGAAGAGGAGGAAAGCTGTTGATAAGAGGGTACCTGAAGATGTCGACGAAAATAGCTTGGCATCCGCTGTGACCGAGTTGCCAGAGCCCATGCAGGGCAACAAGAAACCAGACTTCATACAGTTGACCAAGGCGTACAAGACGTTCTGGTCGTCCTGCACTGACGTCTTTCTCTGGGGAATCAAAGAAAAGAAAACGATCAAACTCGAGCAACTAGTCGATGCGCCTGCGGACATGAACATCAAGTCATACGAGCCGGGTCTTGCGGAGAAGATCATGGGCTTCCTTCTCAGCCTGCCCGATAGGAGTACGAAGCAGACTCTATGCGTCGTGACTTCCGACCTGGACGTTAATCCGACTAGCTGGGACTCCATCAAAGATGGAAAGTTCTGGCTGATCAACGGGCAGCACAGCGTCAAAGCAAGTTTCATGATGCGTAAACGAAAGATGGACCCCAAAGACATCAAAGAGTTCGCGCAATGGAACTGCTTTATCGTTTGGACGAAGAACAACGAAAAACTTCGTCAAATATCCGCGTACTACAACCGGGTCAACCACTTCGGCGCCATCAAGCCGTCCTTGGCGACTAACATCTTGGGAGCCCGGCAGGTCTGGATTAAACTCAATCGCACCAAGAACCCGAAGGAGTTAGTTCAGGTGGGAACAAGCAGTCAGGCGTCAAGAACAAAGGAGGCCGCGATCAACAAAACAAAATTCAACGTAATGTTCAGCTCGACTCGACCTAAATAGATTTCGATAGTACTCGAAGTCCTAGTCCGTTCCTACAGAGTAGATCCGTGGCACCTGCGAGTTAGGTCGAGTCGACCTAAAATGCTCATACTCTCGTGGTCTTTTCTACTGAGTGTCCTTGTAATCCATGCGCTTCACAGTCTAGTTGGTTTAGGTCGACTCGACCTAAATGACTATATAATAGCTAACAGTGTATGTGCTCGTGCAGGAGTTTCAAGCTGCTATGAAGCTGCAGTTCCTGATGCTCGACGTGGCGCAGGCGCATAAAGACGCCAAACAAAGTAATGCGTTCGAATTGCTTGACATCCACAATGAGTTGAAGTTGATCACTGCGCCGAACAACGTTTTTGACCTATGGAGCAAAGTAATCTCAAGAGCGGATGCTGGAGAGCTCCATGACCCAGACATTGATTTGCCATTCAAGGTGCGGTACCACATGGTACCGCATACTCCCCTAGAGCGCACTTTTTCGTATTAAGAATGCTCGTAGAGGTGATTTCCGGGTTATCGTTCCGCGGAGACTCTGTGAAGTGGGAAGTTTCCGGAGACTGACTCGGGTTGGTGACCGCTCTCTCCCGTTCACCAAATAACTCACTCTTTCCTTACAAAAACCGGATCTGCTCTACTAACTGACCCGGCTATGGCTAGATCTGGTCTTTGTCCGGGTTGCAAACTTTACCAACCTCACTCTACCCGATCTAACCCCAGCTACTAAATCTGGTTTACCATTAACCTCTGTTTTTCCTCAGAGGGTTCTCCATTTGTATTTTCAAGGATGCTGGATCTAAAGTCACACCCTCCCCTACTGATTTGTGTGACAGGGGATTCACCGCTTCTTGGTCATCCAAACTCCACTCTCTAATCCGGGTACTCTCCGGTTTGTACTTCAGCCATGGACTCGTCCCAAACCCACAGCTGGTCACTCAAGCGCAACCCGGTTTCCCCCTAATCCCCAAAGTACTACAACGACTTGTTGATCGGAATGGACACTAGCCGGGGTGTCCGGAAGAGATTGAATACTTCAAGACTCGTTACACTCTAACTTTCCCACATTTCTAGAGCTGCAAGATCTGCCCGGGTGTTGGAACCTCTACCGAACTACCCGTCCAAGAGTTTTGAGAGAACCGGAGTACCCCCTCCTGCTCTCCTAGGCACTAACCCGGGTTTTCACCTACAACCGGACACAGGAAATATCACCTTCAAACGCTCCTAATTCCTCCAAATCTCCTATCCGGTCTTTTAACTGACTTCATGTCCGAACCTAGCTAACCCATCCGGTCACCAAGGGACTAGTTGCGCCACTGTTCCGGCAATACACAAGCAAATACACATATGCACACACACACACACACACAGTTTGTGCAAGGAAAATGTGTTTCTACTTGTTTACACGAAACAAAGGTACACAAAAAGACCCAAGGAATGAAGAACATCCCTTGATAGAAAGCCAACCCAAAACCCAGATCCGAGAGATCCTCAGATCCCTCATTCCCGGGATCCGGAAATCTGGGGAGCTTCGTCCACGGCTCAATTCCTATCCTAAGCCGCCATCAACATCAAAAATCCTAGAAGTCATTTACAACAAAAAGGCTTCTACTCTACCTACTCAAAAAGTTCTATTCTAAGTGGCCGGATCCACTAAGTCCGGGCCACTGATTCCGGACCCCCGGTGATCCCGGGCAGCTAGTAGTTCTCCTTCGGTTGCTCCTCCTCATCTTCCGGGCTCCCCACCACGATCGGATCCGTCGGCCGATCTCCTCGCATTCCGTGCGCCGCCGGCTGTCCCACTTGTGGTCCCTCCTGCTGCTTATCCGCCATGTTAGGTTGGACATCCATTGCCTCCATACCTTCGCTCAAGTCCCGGACCTCCTCTGGGCTTAGTCCCGCGGGCCTGACCATGTGGATTGGTTCCACATCCAGCGCGGTCCGGGAGGTATGTTCCTGTGTTGAGCTCTCCTTCCGCATCAACCGGTCGATCTTTCCTTCTTGAGGAGCATCTACAGAGAGATTGAACACACCCTGCAGCCCATCCCCGGAACCTACCCTCTCGCCACAGTTGGTGGCTTCCTCCTGATCCGGTTCTTCCTCCAAAGAGGTCTCCCTCATGCACTCCGCCAGTACCTGGAACTCCACCAAATACGCTTCTACCTTGTCCGAGTATTCCCGGACTACATTCTTCATCCAGGCAGCTCCCTCCAATCCTGGCTAGATTACCCGCTCCTCGTACAACCGAGCCTGCATTTGTGTCTCCCCATCCGGTTGGAACAATCCCAACAGCTTGGTGACGCACTGCCGGCTCGTCTCTGCTACCCTCCGGATGGTATCTTCTTGCTCCCGAATCTCCAACTCGTTTCTTTGTACGTGTGCCTCCATCCTCTTGCTGTAGGCTACCTTTCATTGCAGCTCCTCCTCCAAATCCTTCAAGAGAGCCGCTCATTCGCCTTCTGCCTCCCGGATACCCTCCAGTTGTCCGGTTAGCTCGTTTTCCCTCTCCTTGCTCCGGATGAGTTTCCTCTAGAGTTTCCGGACTCGCGCCGGATACTTCAGGGCATCGCTTGTCCGGAGAAGAGTCCTTGTCTCCCGGAGCGCAGCGAACATGGGGTTGTACTGCTCCGTCATCATGTCCAGTGCCATCCGGGTTTGCAGAAGCATGTCCTCCACCCGGAACGGTTCTCTTTGCTCTGCTGGCACATATCTGGATGGGCCTGCTTCCTGGACCGGTTCTGCTCCCGCTGGCACTCCCTGCTCTCGGTCCCCCTCGTCTCTGGTTTCCTCTTCGTCCTCCCCTGCTTCCTTGGGACGCTTGTTGAGTGGGGTCGTCTTCCTCCGAGCCGGTCCCTTCTTATTCCAAGGTGTGGTCTCCGGTCCTTTCGGCTCTTCCTCATCCTCGACTGTGAGGACCAACTTCTTCAGACCCAGGGGTCGCGCCTGAGACGAACCCCCCTCCTGGTCTGTCCGGTTCCCCTCTGCTGTCTGTTCCTGTGGAGCCACCGGAGCAGGATCCTCCTCCGTTGGTCCAGACCCATCCACCGGCTGGTCTAGGGGCTGTGTTGGAGAAGGCCTTGTCTCCTCCTCTGGCCTAGACTTCTCGACCGGATCCACCGGAGGTCGCGCTTGAGAAGAACCGCCTACCTTCGGTTGAGGAGCTGCCTGTGGGCCCCTCAGCGGCTTCTTCCGGGTCAGCCTTGGCTGTGGAGACTCCTCGTCCTCCTCGTCCCGATCCTCCCTTCGCTTTGTTCTCAGCTCCTGCCAAGATCTTGCCCCACCCGCTTGGTCTAACTCCGGGTCCTTTCTCCTCTCCTGCCGCTCCTCCTGCTGCGGCCTGGCGCCACTCGATTGGCCTCTCTCCGGGCGGTCTTCTCTCCACTTGGGTTGGTGCTGGCCTCGCTCGGTTGTCCTCTCACCGGGTGGTCTTCCCTATCCTTCTTGCGCTCCTCTCCCCGGAAGCTGCTCCTATCCGGTTGGGGTGCAGAAAGAGCCATTCTTCTCTCCTCCGATTAGGACGACGAAACGGGTGTGCTGGTTCCTACTTCTCTTCCCGAAAGAACCGCCTTCTTCTTGGCCGGGCTTCTGAATCCTCGAATGGACACTACCTCCAACCTCTTCCTCTCTTCCATCATGAGGCACCCATGTTTCTTGTTCAAGTGGTAGAGAAATGGGGCTAACACGCATCCCTTCTTCCCGCCAACTTCTGCGTGTTCCAGTGTATCAGGATCGCCCAGTTGATCCGTTTTTCCTCGGAGAAGAGCGGAGTAGATACCTTGGGCGAGCGTCACAATGAAGGTGGTGGGCTTCTCCAGATTGAGAATGGCACTACATACTGGAGCAGCCTTTGCTCCCGTGGCCTTCTGCAATCCACCACCTTGAACCCGTCCTTGTTCGAGAGATGGCTGAATCGCGCCTTCACCCAATCCGTGTCGCCCTTGCCTCTCGGTTTGAGGTCCTCGTTTGTGTCCTGGAAGTCGTATAGTGCCCGCCACATCTCCCGGGTCCAGCTCCCATACTTCGCCCAGATAGTCGTCCGGAAGGCGTCCACCATTGGCCCGCCCTCGATTTCTTCTAGCATCCGGGAGTCCTGCACATCCCACACTCTCCCAAACAACCCCAAACACCCCATCCTCTGGAGGTCCTTCATCAAGTCGTCAAAATCTCCATCAAGTTGTCAAAATCGCCATCCTGTTGTGGGATGTCCGGGCAAATGCGCTTCTCCGGAATCTTGGCCCCGGCCTCCCTGCGTGCCATGGCTGCAGACTCCGGGCGGGATTCTTCACTCCTCGAGGAGTGTTGCAGCTCTTTCTCTGGATGCGCTCTCTCTTTCTTCGGCAAACCACGCGCCTCCCGCTCTGGACGCTTCCCTTTTTGCTTCCTTGATGTTCGTCTGACCTCCCAGAGACCTCGCGGCCCTCTTCCTAGCTGTGCACTCACTTTCTTCCTCAAACTCCGCCGTAACTGGCGGTGCGCACTGTCTGGATGCTCGCCTATCCCAAATTCTAATCTCGCGTCACTGTTTCTCACGGGGTGTTCAATTTCCCTCACTCCCGGGCGCTCAAAATCCTCAGAAGTCGGTCGCTCACTGTTCTCTACCTCCGGGCGCAAAATGGAAACCCTATCGCTCTCCGGAACTACGAAAAATGGCGTGTGCGGAGGAGTGGAGGAACCGGGGAGAAATGAAAAGTGAGACGCCCAATTTAAAGCGGCCCAATTCAAATCCCGGATCGTGGCCGCGACCGGCTGAGGCCCGTCCCTAGACCTCCGGCATCCCATCCGGTCTCCTATCCGGTCCGCTGCCATTCCCAGGCTCTGTAGTGAACACCTAAGGTGCGTACGAGAGCACCTCACTCTCCAAATAATTAAAGAGGCCATAATGAACGCCATTTCTCTCATTTACGGCGGCTAGACTACCCTTTACTACCCTACGAACCCTAACTGCCTGTTTTGGAATAAACGAGGTTTGACACAACGAGATAGCCTAACTGGAATCCAGAGAGTGGGAATTTGACACGCGAGTTCTTCAAATGGCTGGGAAATCTAACCTATGAGGACCTCGCCAAACTCGCGAGGGATATCCTGAACCACGGGAACCCAAAATGGACCCTAAGCTACCCGAAGGTCATAATTAAAGCAATATCCTCCGTCCAGGACAGGTGCTACTCGACCAAGGAATGGGTGGAGAGAAGGAAGCGGAAGCACCTTGTCAAAAAGGAATTGCACAACATCAATCGTGATCTCGGACTCTTCAATCCGACGGGGGAACTGGTTCCGAAGAAGTGGAGGCAGTTCAAGGAGGACTACCACGTCACAAGGGCGGCAATGAATGTACTCCTTGAGCAGCCGGGTGAGGTATATTTCAGGGAGGCAAAGCAGGTCAGAAGCAAGAACAAGAAGACCGCAGAAATCTCCCCGTACGCATACGAATTCTTCAAAGTCTTCCTGGAGAAGAGGAAGAAATTCGAGAAGCCCGCCGGAAACGCTCACTTCCGGCTATACGACACGCAGTTAAACGAGCACGCCGACTGGCCCAAGGGTGCCTGGTCATCCGACACGTTTGTAGACTTGAAGCTAGGGGTCATCGACTTCAGGGTCTTCCCCGGGGTGGGTGACAAGGAGAAGTCAAGTACGGATATGCCGTACTTCCACGAGTTCATGTCTTCTCTAAAAGAAAGACGTGAACCAGAATTCGATGAAGTACCTGCGTGGCTCTTCATCTGCGCCGACATGATAGAGCAGAACCAGGCAGTTCATTTCGCTGAGCACGACGACCAAATCTGCAGATACAAGATAGAGTATGCGGACTACCATCTAGCAAGGAATGAGCGACTAGGAGACTATCCGGCGAACCATAAGAAGGCGCGGGCGAGAGTCCACATGGTCTTCTTGCAAAGGCCCGATATTCCGATGGTGTGGATCTCCCCCGACTTCTTCGCTCCGGAGACCATGGTATACACAAAGCCCCGGGCGTATGATGAGCTGTTGTACCGCGTGTACAACGCAGAACTTAGAATGGAGTTCTACTTGTGGCTCATTAACGCGTTCTGCATGCCGGGGTCGAACGTCGTCTCCGTCTACGCGGGATCTAAGTTCATTTGCGCTGCACTGGTGAGTAGTTCAGCATTTGGACTCATGCTCTTCAGCTCGAGTTGATCTGACTCTACGTAGTTTTAGCGTTTATACATTTTAGGTCAGGTCGACCTAAAATTCATATCGGCATACCTGCTCTTCTAGGAAGTGCCTAAACTATATCCGCAATGTGTTTCAGGTCGGGTCGACCTAATCGTTTAATGTGCAGTTCTTAGACTCGATGCTGTTGTTTAGCTCGGTTCGACTTGACCTTCTCAGTGTCCCCATTCTTAAGATCGATTCAACCTGAACTATCCCTTCGTACTACCTCATCCCTTCGTGCTGCCTCTCCTTCATAGTTTAGGTCGAGGCAATCTAAATCTTTCTCAATCCCCAATTATATCAACCTCTGACTCACTTGATGACTGCCATGCCATTTGTGCAGATGTGTTGCGTTAACAGCTACGCTGTCAAGGACAAAAGAATGAAAGACTGGTGTGCTTCTATCGCGATCGACGCCCTAGACCTGGACAAGGCAGACTTCCTGGAGGACGGATACCCTGTGCATGTTGATGGGGAGCAGAGTACCCCAGCTGCACGACTTGGGTCCTCCAGATCGAAGAGGAAATCCAGAGATAAGTTGTCTGATCACCCTCTCACGCAGCGGGATGAGGAGCACTCGTCAACCTCCTCTTCCAATGAGAAGGATGACGACGAGGATGACGATGCTCCTCCTATGGATACCCCCTGGAGATTTGATGCGCCAGGTTCGTCCACGTCCTTTGGCTATCAGCTCAGGACTCCTTCCTCCGAGCAGAAGTCGAAGAGGAAGAAACGTGAGTCTTCGAACAAAATTTTGAAGACGGTGGCTGCCACGATTGCAGCTCTCACTGTTCAGACCTCGAAGACCGCGAAGGAGATCTGAAGATGAACTAGGAGACGAGAAAAGAGCAGTACGATTTCCAGTAGTTTATTATGGAACAGCAGCGTCAGCAGCAGCAGCAGCAAAATGCCAGGCAGCAAACGCTGCAGGCGCTGATGCAGAGCCTTCTGCCGCCTTCAGGGGCCGTATTGAACCCGCTGCCGCTGGCTTCTTAACCTCTATTGCTTGGTAATCAGCTGTCGGGTTCAACCACGAGCGGAGAATCTGCTCCACCTGCGCCCACGTCTGTTGATGTTCCTCCTCCGCCTCCACCTGCGCCCTCGTCTGTTGATGCGCCTCTTGCGCCTCCTCCTGCGTTCTCGCCTGTCGCTGCGCCTCCACCGCCGCCAGCTGCTCCTGCGTCTACTCCGTCTACTTTGCCGGCTCCCCTACATGTGTCATCGAGCGCTGCTGGTGACGCCGTCGATCCATACAGCCTTGACGACAGTCTCGAATTTGACGGAGCCACTGGCAGTGACCATGCAGACACTCCCGTCTCGCCCGGCACAGACGCTGCAGCTGGTGGTTCCCAATAATCACTCGATGTCATTTGTATAGATTTAGCTCGACTCGAGGGTGAAAGCACACTACGGTTGTACAAATTTGTAGTCACGGCATAGTTTCAAGCCATGGTAAAGGTTTAGACCCAAATTCACCCTAATTACTTCTACTTTGTGTTAAAATAATAAATAGGCATAGTCTTACATCTTGCATACATTAAAGACTGCACACAAAAATTTAATTTGCATGCAAAATATGCATCATTATGAGTACAAAATTACAAAATATGTACTGTCACAAATTAATATTTACATGTTTGTACTCATTTTTTCAACGTACACTGTTGATTCTTACATTTGAAAGAGTTTTAGGCAATCTTCTACTCTTTAACTACCATGCCTAACTATTTGATTATACTAAATGTTAGTATATATTTGAAAACTTTGAGAAATATGGGTTTTTATGTTGGGGCCCCAAACATGAGGTTAAAGTCAATTTTTAAATTTTTTTTTGGAATTTGAGCATAAGACTTAATGGTGCAGAGGAGCCAAAAATTCAATTTTGATGGAACTAAAATTTTCACTTCCATTTGGCACATCAAAGAATTTTGCCTAAAAATAAACTTTGGCCCTTCAAAATCCTCTATAGATTCGTTTTGTACAGGTGTGTACTTGATTTTCTACAATATAGACAAATCGTCACCTACCGTGTGGCATTCGAATTAGAATCCACCTGATGTGTCGAGCAATCTATGGTATTGTTGGTCGGTGCTAGAATATTGCACGTTGTGCGTTTTGTACAGTTGGTAAAATTTGTACTTGGTTTGTACTGTTTGTACATAATGGCCAAGAGACGACCGTAGCGTGCGATGGCCCTCGAGTTGATTTGTATCATAAGTTTTTTGTAGATTTTTTTGAATAAACGGCTCTAATACTTAGGATTTTCAACTCCTGGTTGAATAGAGTCCTTAGGACATTTTCCAATGAACATTTTTTGTACTTCAAATTTTTTTGGCCTTTCTATAATTTACACACTCCTCACTCAGAATTTACGTTCATCTACTGTCATCGCAGGCTCCATCAGTGCCCACATTGTGCCTCATGCTCAATTGCCTTCTGCTGTTCATCCGCCCGCGCAATGTAATCGGGGCGGTCAGTCCTTGGTGCCTAGTCCGAACTTGCCCGCGGTCCCTTCCTCTCCTGTCATCCCTCAGGCCTCTCAAACACTGGTGTCAGGACGTAGACTTCAGCGGGATTTGCAATTGGATGAGTGTACAAGTACATTGGCCTCCCCTCCTCTTTACGTCGTCTGCGCTGCACCTTCGACAGCCACACCTGTCGTCAGTGCGAAGTCTATCGAGTCCTCCGGCCTTCAGGTGCGTTCGATACGTTTCTTAATGGTCGCTGCTTCGTGTTGGTTGTCTTCGCACTCGCCTCGATCGTGTATTGTTTTCATTACGATGTCGTCCGAAATGTGTCGGTTCAGGATCGTAACCGGCTGCACATTTGTCTGCCCGTTGTCGCTAGGGATCCGGTCCTCCTCTTACACGTGGAGGTTTTTCGGAGTCGGTCATTTGGTCGCCACAGCTTAGGCCTCCCCAAAAATGGCTCAATGTCGTCCTGGACCTGAATGGAATCCTCTGCATCTGTGAGGATTTGAAATCCCGGTCCGGGATTACGGCCTTTAATGAATACTCGGCGCAGCACTCAGCCATTCTCCCCGCTGTAGACGAGCCCGAAGCAGTGTACGTGAGGTGCGCTCGAGAGCACCACTCTCTCAAATAATTTAAGAGGCCATAATGAACGCTATTTCTCCCATTTATGGAGGCTAGGCTACCCCTTACTGCCCTACAAAACCCTAACTGCCCGTTTTAGAATAAACGAGGTTTGACACCTATTCTTTTGAATGGGTCAAGATACCGATTCGAGGAGAAGCTTGATTTCGTTGAAGCTAAGTGTTGGTGCATGCATGAAGAGGTCAGAGTTGGGATCTCTATTGCAGACCTTGATGAGTACATAATAAACATGTTTCCAGTAGATGAATGATCCGCCTTTCTTCTCAAACTTTGCCATGGTCCCTTTGAATGCCAGACAATTGCATTCCGGGTGAGAGCTCAGCGGTATCTGATATTGGGTGACCTTGGGTGGTGCTCCAGAGTCCAGAGAAATGATACACCCATATCCGGGATGGGGTATCATCGTTACCTTGACAATTTTAGCCTTTAAAAGCAGTGTTGAGTCAATGCTAAGACGTTGCTTGTTGGTCGAAACATTGGTTTGACTTCGAATTTTCTTGGACTTCCGCATGCGAGAATAGTCGTTGGCATTCTCTGGCACTGGGACAGAAGATAGATCGTGTTGAAGAGCTGTGGTCGAGAAGAGCCTCCTTGGTGATACTTGCTCCTTCTGGGGTAGCTGGAAGCCGGCTGCCTCTAAGGCTCGAATCTCGCTCCGCTTGAAGTTCGTGCCTAGTTTTACAGGCCAGACATCAAAGATTGGCGGCCTTTGCTCTGTTTTGGAATATTGAGTCACCCACTTCCGTCGAGTGCCCTTCACACACCTTTCAATATCATCAGAGCAGAAGAAGAATTGGACGGTCACTTCCCTGCCCAGCTTCAAGTTGAGCCATTCACCGGTGTATGTTGGAGCAGGGGTACTCTTGGCATTTTGTACAATCTTCACCGTACATTTCTTCTTTGTCATAGCTCTCTGCGCCCAGCATGCCCTGGAAGATTCTTTGGGGACCCTTGCAATGTGCCAAATCCTCTCATTCACCTTGGTCTCGTGGACAGATGTAACCTGACGAATCCCAACTTCCAAAGCTGGTGATGTGCCGTCAAAACCAGGCGTTGCATCCACCTCTTCCACGTCCGCATCGCTTTCTTCGGATATGGCGCGGAGAGGCGCCCGTGGAGCCAATGCGGCCCTTTTGGATGCTCGAGGCCAAGAGTAGTTCACAGTATCCGGCCTGTGAGACTCACCATCAGCTCCAAGTGGCACGTTGGGCTTGCGCTTAAGTGAGCCATACACCTCTTCTCCTCCAGGATGAGGGTCGCAGGTGCAGAATTCATCGGCACCTGGCATCTCTAGCATAGTGTCCCTTAGCACCTTTAGGTCACTGGTGACTCTGGCACGGTGATGGGCATTTCTAAGCTTGAGTTCTTTTTTGCTCGGTCATGTGCCTCTAACATCTCCCTTTAGGAATTGGTAGTAAGCTACAACTTGCGTGAACGCTCAAATTTAATCGTCTATGGTAGCCATATAAAGGTCGTTGCATCTATTGCCCAACGCTTGGAGCCACTTATTATGGACACTCTCAACGAGGTTGCATGAGGGCATCTCCGCAAGTTTGTCTTCATCAAGGTCCTGTAGAGAGCACGTTTGACTTGTGTCAGATGCTTATATTTTGTATTTAAAAATCCATATAATTAACAAATGAGGAATACTCACCAATTGCATGAAGCCACCCCACTGCTGGTATCGAAAGTGCCAAAAGACAAGCCACAAGTCAAGGATCCTCAAAGACGTCTCTATGGCAGTTCTAGATGACAGCCACCAAGCACGGATAGCTAAGTATCTTGTCTCCGCCTCGGCCATCGTTGTGGAAACCCGGACTGCATGGTTCTAGATATACCTGGTACTGCATACACAATTGTTATGCTTTTCAAAGGACTGTAACCAATGAAAGAAGGATGTTCTCTCCTTATTCTCCATTGGATCAGCAGGATTCCCGTTCTTGTATATTATTCTCACTGCATACCAATTGGCTTGAGCGCTATCAGCCATAAAACCCATGAAGTGAAAGTCTGGAACATCATGTCGCTCCATGACTGCATTCAGATTCTTCCAAAATACAACCTGAGCATCTTTATCCTCCAATTGCATGTCATAACATGTGATAGTCATTACCGGGCAGTAGGTGGAGTCGTAAACGTGATACGCCATGGTGGTCCTGTGCTTGGCATGCTTAACATGATCAAACATGATCCAAGAGCTCTCTAAATCACCACCTAGGTGCATTCTCTTGACCAAGTCCACACCACTCTAGGAGCCCATCTCGGACATTCTGAAGACAAACACCTTCTCTGAATCCTCACCTTGTCTAGGGAACCTGGAACGATGAATGGAAGGAGGAGAACAGGAAGTTCGAGGCGTTTCTCAATTAGGACCATGATTTACAGCAGATGAGTGGTCTCATGTTTTTCGTGAGGGATAGAAATCATAGACTTGTAGCCTGGAAGCGAGTGATAGCGGTCCAGCGCGTAGATCTCAACAAGTGGTACAGCGAGAGTGGAAACCCGGACCGCATGGTTCTAGATATACCTCCTCACGGCGTTTCGCAGATTCAGACAGCGATGCATGACATCAACTCGTAAATTCACATTACTTGTTGTTCTAGAATTCTATGAACCCTATTCTAGAATCCTATTAATAAGCTTCATGAATGCAGGGCCAACGAAGTCGCACACGTGAAGTCAAACTAGACACGGTCACAGTTATCGTCGGGTCGACGATATCCAACCCCATATCGTCGGGTCGACGATATCCATCCCCTTATCGTCGGGTCGACGATATCCATCCCTTTTTAGTCATCACCACGTTCAGTTATCAGTTATCGTCGGGTTGACGATAACCTCGAGCAAATAAGTTTAGACATTGTGGCCTACGCGAGATCAACTAACTGACGAAAACTTTAGTAAATAAGAGTATAAAATTGACCGTAGCGTCATCGTCGACCCGATGATTCCATCCCCTTCATATTTGGATTGTGTTCCGGAATTTCCGACATAAATATCGGAAACCAGATAAACACTCTTACTAAGTACAACAACAACTGATCCCGGTGACTCAGTGAATTGTATCTGCAATCTTGAACGTCAAATGATGTGAATGTGATAACTGCAAGAAGGGCGCTAGAAACTACAAAGAGGGGTACCCGAAGGATTCCATCCGCTCCTTGCGAAGAAACCAGTGCTGTGTAGAAGTAGGACCAAAAACCTTGGCGGAAAACGGAGCAAGCATACACCGTGCGGATCTGAGATGAGCAGTAGAGAGTCAAGAAGAAACAAGCAGCACGAATGTGCACAAAGAGGTGAATGTCAACGTCGAGACCAAGCACATCCTTCAGAAAAGTTTGGGCAGGAAAAGAAATGGGGCGCGAATTCTCCATTTCAAATTCTTTGGAATCTTTTGCGCTAATGAACATTGAATGCTAACATTCCCTGTCAGCGCTGAACTACCGATTTCTATGTGTCTTTTTGACAGATTCCTCATCAAAAGATGCGGTGTAATAAAGCAGACCGAAAAGGTCTCGTCCGGGTATAGTTTAATTCGACAACGGTGTTATTTTCAGCTTTTCGTCACGGGCATTATGCTTGTGGTTGACTTCTGCATGGTATTCCATATATTATCTTCACTATTAAAAGCCTTAATTTTACAAATTCGTTGTCCTTCTCTACGTCCATTCGTTAGAGTTAGGGCAGAGGGCTTGAAATTAGGTTTTAGGGGTCAGAATAGGCTTTAGCATGAAAACGGACATTACTATTCTGGAGATATGGTAGGAGTCAATTTTTGGATTTTAGAGTTTAGATTCTTCACTTTAGGGTTTAGGGATTCTCATTGAATATATACATATATTATATTATATAACTCGAATATATGTATTAAAGTGATATATTGTCTTGGTATGGTACATAGGTAAAATAGTGTTAGATACACTAATTTACACAAACATGTTGTAAGTGTTTATTGTTGACTAGTTTTTTTACCCTTTATATTAGTGAAGATGACGGTTCCAGGTGCACAATTTCATATGTCAAATGAAATTTGGTTCAAAAAACAAAATGTAGTGCACAACTCTACATATTTTCGGTACATTGAAACTTTTAAATGTAACTTTAAGAAAATCTATTAAAGTGTTTATTAGATTTAACCTTTGAAAATTTGTATAAATTATAATTTTCACTTTTAGTAATATTGATTAGTATTTTGTATGATTTAAATTTTTACTATGATTGGTTACATTTGTTTTGTCCACTGTAAACTTGAAGAAGGCAAATTGAATATTGAAAGGTAGATTAGTAGTTTCTCGAAAATATTTTCAAAGTCACTTAACTCTAAGACAATGTTAAATTAGTTTACCTTGCAACAATCTCCCGAGTTTAGCTGAACTCTTTATCATTGAGAGATTTGAAAGTGGTTTGAGAAATATATTTGATTTAATATTTTAAAATAATATCACTTACACTTATTTTATTTTATTTTAAATCCAGACAATCTATTAGATTTTGATAGCGACAATAACTGAGCGTTATAAGGTTTGTAGGTTTTGACAAGACGATAGGGACCCTGTGTGAGGTGCATAACCTTCTAAATAAACGAACTTCTCAATGGCTTTATGACTTAGAGGGAATTTGGCCATTTTCATTACAAACGTGTTTAATCATGTCGACTCCTCCACAAGACCCAAGATTATATGTCACAAGACTCGAGTGTAAAATTCACACTGTAGCATATAAATAATCATGATTATAAGTGTTAAGAAATATTAATTATGGATCTTTGCTAATTGTAAAAGATTATGTTACTGAATAAAACATCAATATAATTTCTAATTGCATCACAGGTATTAAGTAATTCATGTACAAGGTTTCGATTGTCACTTCATGTCAACATCAGGCTCGTAGTTTTCATTGTCTCTCTATTTAGTTTGGTTCATAGTTTTCATACAGTCTGATGCCATTGCTGTCATCTTCAGTCCAAGTCGCTGCAATGAAGTATTTTATGCCGGATATTAAACTATCAACGTCAGAAGTGACTCTTTTCAGGAGGCATATGCAGTGTGAGTCGCTCTTGAGGGTCTCATTGTAGGGATGGAGGATGTTGAATTAAGAGCCCTACATCTAAAATTCTTGGATCAAAAAGCTCTTGCGTCGTTCAACAAAGACTCACCGGATATAGGAAACGAGTAGTTCACTATGAACATGAATGTCCACATCACGCAGCATTGATGAACCCCGCAATATAGAGTGACACGCCACAGGAGTTGCTGCAGCGTGTTTATGCACGTGTTTAGTCGAACTAATCTTTACCGGGCTAGCTAACTTTTCAACAAAATTCGGAACAAGCAATGCGAGCTCTCCAAATCTGATCTTACTCAACGTATGCCTACTAGAATGAAATTGCAAATTCTTCAGGCTCTTTCTTCAGGCTTTGTGAAACTTGGAATTCATTTGACAAGCTTGGTGACTGGGGCTATTCGGGCAGTTGATGTACCGAACTAAGCAGTCATATCAAGCTAATAAACTCAATGGTAAGTGAACTAAGAAGTCATAACGATCAAGTGATCTCAACAGCCGTGATTGAACTCAGCACAGTCAGCAGTCATATCATGTATTAACAGTTAGTATTTCTATACTTATTAACAATATTGTTTAGTGCAGGACTTCACTAGGTTTGCATTTATTCTTCACAGATGGTGTATCCAGTCTCTTCCACTTCATAGTTGAAACGAAGTAAGGGCCACTTTACTTTAGTAAGGGATACTTCTCAGTCCGTCAAATGTCAGTTAACGAGATAGTGGCTTCGTAATCTTATCTAATAGTGAACAACGAGAAGGGTTGTAATCAAAATACCTTTGATGTTTCTCTACGTCGCTTGGCTTCTGCATATCTTTATAACCATGGTGAGCGTACTTGCAGCCCACCGATAAGGATTTCATTAATGTAGTTATTAAGGACCGATAAGAGGCGCTGTTTTAATTTTGCCCTAGCCTGCCATAAACATTAATTGTATAACATATAGTTATATATTGAAAGCGAAACTTTAAATAAGGCATACATTACGTAAAAAATATTGACGATAATCCAAAGGTTTAAAATTATTAAAGATTTGAGGCTCATAAAACTATATTTAATTTCTCTAAACTTTATTTAATAGTACTTCTATGTAATTAATTTAAATAATAACTGTATTTAATTGATTTAAAGTTTTCTCTATTACATATATTTTATTGACTATAGAATATTATATATTTTACCCACTTATAATTATAATAGCAATATTTTAGTTGATTAGTAAATCACTAATGACATTACAACATTAATAATGGAAGTAATTACATTTCATTTGAATGTTATTTACACTTCAAGAATATTAAATCAAATCAACATGAATTTATAAGAGTAATGTTGTCAACTCCTATTGTTTAATGTGAAATGCATTGTCTCGGTGTATAGTTAAACAATTTTTTGATTGTTTATATAGTACTTAATTATGAGAATATTAGTTCGTTTTCATTGTAATAATTGCATATGCTTTAATTTATAAAGAATTACTTAGATCTGTTATAAACTTCAGGTTCGTCTCTTTTAAAGTCTTTACGTTCATTTTTTAAGTACTTTGAATATATAAACAATTCATATTGTTGTTAGTGACATTACCTACAATTTATAACAATCTTTGCTTGACATTAATGTTCTCAAACATTTCTCTTATTTAAACTACTTACACGAAGTAAGAAGTAAAATGGATGTTTATGATAGTAAAGTCACGCAAAAATTGTTATGAAAAATCACTAGTTGGTAGAAAATACTAATTACTAGTACTAGCAGAAAGAGTGACTAGCCGGTTTGTGAGTACAGTACGTTGGCTTAACTGCAACCAGATCAGAGCCCACTGGTCTGCGAAAGAGACTACAGTAGGACGAAAGTCTGCCTCTCCAATGTAAGTTTGAGCTTCTTGATCCTTCTCCCTAGGTAGACGTCCTGGATTTTGTAGCTAAGCTGCTAGTGATCATCAAGAGCTTCAGAATTGACGCCTGATGTGTTTATTTATAAGAAGTTGTGAGCAGGTTATATGAGGTCTTTTCACTTGTTCAATTTTCTTTCCGTTTTAGAACAACACATGCAATGTTCTTCTGGCATAGAATTGTTGAATGATGCTTGATTTGTGACGTATGCTTGATTGTATGTTTATAGTCCATGTATCGTCGACTCGACGATACAGCACTAGATATACAGATTTAAGTCAACTTCCCAATAGTAGTAGACATCCAGATTGAAGTCACTTTAGAAACCAAACAATACTGCAAATCACTTCACTAAGTTGAAAAGCGACCATTATCGTCGGGCCGACGATACCACAATGCACTAGGCCTTATCGTCGACCCGACGATACACAAAATTCGGGATAAAGAATAAAAACACCGAAAAGAATCCAGATTCGTCAATACCAAAATCAGAATAGAGAAGTAACAAATAAAACGAAGACAATACATGCAATAAACCTTGATGAATAAATACACTTCACCACTCACACATTAATTTAAAAACACTATAAGAACTTGTAAAGTGCCTCTTATCATCGGGGCGACGATACCCATGTACTGTGCATTAAGAACGTTCTAACTATATGCCAAAATAATGCGAATAAATAAATTATAAATTCAACTAAAAATACATATTATCGTGATGATTACAGGCAGACAAGTCCCGTAGTACACACACATGGATAAGTGAATCGTCGAATTGACGATACCGGTTCCTTGTTCAGAGTTCACACCATATCGTCGAGTCAACGATTCCTGCACAAATCCAGTAAGAGGGACAAAAAAAAAATGAACACGGCCACCTCAAATTAAGGATAGCACCAATGAACCATGAAAAACCAGAGAAACAAAATCAAGTCACCGCTGCAATCGTCGGGTCGATGATACCGTCTCCTGCGAAAT
Source organism: Pohlia nutans (assembly GCA_022496805.1). Classification (NCBI taxonomy): domain Eukaryota; kingdom Viridiplantae; phylum Streptophyta; class Bryopsida; order Bryales; family Mniaceae; genus Pohlia; species Pohlia nutans. The sequence goes on along the minus strand of CM040107.1, from coordinate 3,940,017 downwards.
ACATGAGCAGCAAACAATGAATCAGATAAAATCAAACCAACAAAGGATAATAAAATAAATCAATGGATGACCATCACGAATGTCAAGTGATTAAGCCTTCAACTGCCGCCTATGTAATTCCTGATAACAAATACGAGGTTAGATCAGCAAGGCCACTGCTTCACGCAAAAGGTAGTGCTATCGTCGAGTCGACGATTACTAAGACAAATCAATATTCTATACATGAAAGCTTCTGTGACCTCTAACAATTGATCCTGAACCGTGCCACACATTGTAAAGAATGGCAGACGAAGACACTTACGATTACTCCGCAACCGCACCTCACCTTCAACCGTTCGTGTATCCGGTGACGGATGAGCCCTTCATCCCCGAAATGCAAGAAAACTACGGGGAGCTCTGGGAGTTTAAAGAACACATCCACACCTAGACTTTTGGTGTGAACCGATTCAAGAATTACGTGTTCCTCCGCTACAAAGCTGAAGGAAAGACGTTCTACCTCAATTGGAATGTGCAGGAGAAAGTCTCCATCATTGAGAGTCAGCGGGATGACTACGTCGTCATGGTGCTGCGCGCTGTCGATGACGACAAAACGGTCTTGGACCACAGTCATTCAATCGTGATCGATGTCGACAAGAGCCACGGAAAATTCAATCTGGACAACCTCATCGCTTTCTTGGGGGATCTGACATGGCCAGTCTCAACGAAGACTTTGCTAAACTTGGCTACGTCCCATGGGTGAATGGAACGGCGAAGTCTAACGCCGATCAACTCATGCAAATCTATCAGACACTCGATTACTACGCGATGGAGCACGTAGAGCGGAGACCCTTTGTTGAGAGAGGCGCAAATCGATCCCTGAGAAATACCTCAACTCCACGAGCTGAGAGAAAGAATACCGTAGGAGGACCGGGAGGCAGAAAGGTCAAGCCAAGCCAGCCCAGAACGTCCAGCAAGAAAAGAGACGCCCCCGATACAGAGGCTGAAGGGTCCACCCGAAAGCGAAAGAGAAGCCTGACAAGTGCGTCTGGAGCTGCAGCGGCTGGTTGAAGTTCTAGTTCGGCACTGACTACAGTCTCAACCGATTTAGACACACTAGACAAGATTCCAGATTGGGAGAAGACTGCACAGATACAGAAGGCGTTCTGGGCAGAGCATGAAGAGCTATTTCTAGATGAAATGGCAGTAAAAACGGTCCACATCGATCAGTGCATTCTGGCAAACGACGAGTACGTCATTCGAACTCTGCAGAGGGACATTCTCGATGACGTGAAGAACGAGCTCGTTCTGATGATCGACGTAAAGCAGAGGCAAATCGTCTGCTTAACGCCGGTTGATGACTATCATAAACTGCTTAAAAAGCGGCCTGGGACCTGGGAAGAGATCATGAAGGGAAAGTTCATGATCATCAACGGGCAGCATAGCATTTACGCATCGAGAGAGTTACAAAATGGAGGATGCGGTGAGAAACGTCAAAATGAACTCCGCACGTGGAACGCGTACATTGTGTACTCCCGGGACGCAAATCAACTAAGGAATATCTCGAAGTACTACAATTGCACGAACCATCTGGACCACGCCCAGCCCACATGGGGTAACCTGATGATAAGCTGTAGAAACATCTGGACCACATACAAACGTCCAACAAGCGATAAGGAGGATGCGACGACGAGAAAGAATAACGCCTTCTACAGCTTGATCCGCTACAAGGTATCCTCTTGTCCCCTCTCATTATCGTCGGGTCGACGATACATCGCGACAGCTCCTGATACAGCCGTTCACTTGAATTCTAATGTTCCATTTCTCTGTTATGCAGGCTTTTACTGATGCTATTGTACAAAGATTTCAGAGTATAAATCCGGATAAAGACGGGGCAACGGTGAAGGGCGTGTCGGACCTCAAAAATGAAATCCAAATAATCACCCTTCCGGACCATCTGTGGGCGCATTGGCATAAATTCCTTATCATGCATGCCAACGGGGACTTGATAGATCCGGATAGGAGCAGTTCTTTAAATCCTTCGGGTGGTTCTCTGATAAGGATTTCGGAGTGGTGGCCCAGCATCTCCTAGGAGATACTCCTGGGCGGCGTGCGCCATATCCAAAAGTCTCAGTCCCGAAGACAAAGATTCTCGTGGCCGGCAACATGTCAGCCGTGGATTGGGCCGAGCGCCGAAAGCGCAAGAAAATTGTGCTGCAGGATATTATGTCCATAAGGCCAACCCTGAAATTCCTCGACAATAGCGGCGACGTCAATCTTGAGAAGTGGAGGTCGTGGAAGAAGAGGCACCTGTGGACGTCTGCAACGTGGGATTTCCTGGTCTCGCATCCGAATAAGGATTACTTCGTGAGGCGGCTCCGCCTCGAAGGATGGCATAAGCGTCCGAAGGACTACACGGCGGCGTTCCCGGAGGTGCTCTACATGAACACGAGGTTCATGACGCTGAAGTACCGTCTTCCAGATCCAGCAGGAGGAGTCCAAATCAGAGGAGTTGATATGAGTGTCTAAGCTCTGGTGACCAGCTCCAATTACTCCTACACTTCTCGTCCAGTGAATCTGGCGGTACTCGATGCCCGCGCAATTCCCAGGACTAAGCCGACCAAAAATGCAGGCGCAATCAATCCCTTCCTGAAATTCCTCGCCGATACCCTTGAGCCCGACGTAACTGAGCCAAAAATTTGATTGATTATTTTGTCCAGGAAAGAAGACTTCAAAGCTGCATCGACCTTTGCAGAAGACGAGCTCGATGAATATGAGGCACAGGTATCCACGTACGTTCCGAGCAAAGGGGAGATGCTCAACAACGTGACCAGCAGAAATATTGCCCCAGACGTCATACTTCTCTTTCTTTTCAAAAAAGACAACGAATTCGCCAAGGCTGCGCGGAAGTTAGTGATGAAGAAATACACTACTCCGCTACTCTGTGAATATGTTAAGGAGGTTTTCTAGGAACCAACTTTAAACGAATGAGACTACTCCGCACAAGACTATTCTATTCTAGACTAGTTTCTAGAGATTGAGAGGAGTAGTAAGAAGTTTCTACTAGGGAGAACGTACTGTCGGTTAAGGAAAAGCCCCAGTATACTAGTAAGTCGGCTCCTGCATACTCATAGACTACTGCAACTAACCAAGATACAACCACAAAGAGTGATACGAAAGCAGGAAACAACACTAGTCTAACGTACTGGTGCGCACAAGAAGAGTTTAAGACAAGAGCGAAGTACAACTGAGGCTGCCAAGAAGATGTACAAATGGTATAGCAACACCTCTCTCAAAGAGAGTGAAGGTACATATAGGAGACTGGTCTGACAGTGTGTCAGACTGGTCGACCGGAAAAGTCGGGTCGACCAGTCTGTACCAGCCTGTACTACCGGGTATCGCCTGCCGGGTCTATTCCTGCCGGGTATAGACTAGCCTACTCTTAGCCTAAGGGAATATCAACTAATATTCGGTTAACATTGCCCTCCCTCTGAGCTAAGTACACTCCTGTGGACTTTAGACTACCCCGGTAGGTGACTAGGGAAAATGGTCACGAGGAATGACCTAATTACCCGCGGCCGAGACTTCTGCGATTAGTCAACCCGGACTATGGTCGACTTGTCACTGGTTGACGTCGCTGGAGTGCCGGGTCGTGACGGGCGAGCGGATATCTGAGGGTAGCCCTGAAAAGTCAAACCCAAGAGAGTGTGGTGACGAGAGTGCGGGTGAGTCGACTGGGATGTCGACTGCTACTGGTGTGTGTGCTCTCATCGTCTGGTCGGGTGCTGGGAGCTGGTGGTCCTGCTGGTGCTGTGGTGGACTCCTTGGCCAGACGACTGCCCTCCAATCGGGTGCGGTCGAGCTCGGATTGAAGGGTGGTCTTGGCCTGAACCGCCTCTAACAAAAGGAGGTTCGCTCGGGAGCCGATATCTTTGAGTCGACCAGGCGCTGGCGCCAGTGCATCGATAATGTCGTGGCTTGTGATGTTAGTGAGTCGGGTGCTGGTCGATTGACTCCGGGTGACGTCGGGGGTCGAGGCGTTGGTGAGACGGGCGGTGGCTGGTGAAACTCGCCAGGTGGTGCCGGTTCGTAGGTCGTTTCGAGGTTGAGTGGCGCGAGATCGGATAATGAGGACGGAGGTGTGTTCGGGAGGAGGATTCCGCCTGGTGTTGGTGGTAGAGTCGACTTGGCCTCGCTGTCGGCTGAGGTCAAGTCGACCTGTCAAGGTGGAAGGTGGCTTAAGGGGGTGAGTTAACCTTGCTTGGCACGCTTCTCTAGTCGCTCCGACCCTTATGATTTTGATTGATTCCAAGTTGCTTGGAGTCATTCATTTTTGTGTCAAGGTGGCAACGGCTAGAATAAATCCTCTAGTAATCGTTTCTCATTTGGATTCATCGTTCTTGACAGGATGTCATCACCGGTCCATGAATACCTGGCGCTGAAAGCGATCCCGTCTGTGGCTGGCATCGTTGTACTCCAGTGTATCATAGTGTTTGGAGTAGTTTTGAGTCCACTACAGACTTATGTTAATTATACGGATGTAATATTTTGACTTTGTAAATAAAGAGTGCGGAAGTTATACATATTTGAGCACCTGTCTAATTGTCTTTGCCTCTCAATGTGCTTGTTGCTCAGCTCCCAAACAATATTTGCGTGCACCGTCCGCTACCAATGGAAGCAGTCTCCAATGGGAGACCGCAGTCGCTGAGGACATCAGATTGCTCCTACCCAGTCTCTGGCTCTCCCATTTCTGTGCTTAAACAGGTAACTCCATCTCTTTGTTGTGATGTTTTGATCAGGTAGAATGCGAGGGTGGCAGAGAGATCGTGCAGAGGACCGTGCCTCCCGTACTACCCCCGCCGCGTAGGAAGTGGTTGAACATTGTCTTCGACTTGAATGGCATTCTCTGTCATACGGCGTTGAAGTCGTCTAGAGAAAAATTTAGCTCGTATCAACTGCAAGACAATGTTCTCAGCCACAGAAATCCCACCATCATCGATCCCAACGCGGTCTATGCTAGGCAGAACATAGCTGAATTCCTCCGCGAGGTATCGTTCCTTACGGACAGGGTGTTAGTTTGGACCTCCATGTTCAAACGTAACGCTGAACCCATCGCGGGGCACCTCTTTAGGGGTTGTAAGGGGTCGTACGATATCTTGAGCCAGGATCAGTGCTCGAAGATAGAGGTCTCGCCGGGGAGGTTCTTTCAAATCGGCATTGCGGTGCTGTGTATGTTTCAAATCTCCATTTTGCGTTACTATTTGTTATGCCGTCGATGGTCCATGCGTGTTCCCCCTTCTCCATTCCAGGTTGTTTTGCTCTTGTTCTTCGTCCGGTAACGTGGGCTTGTGGTATATCTCCGTACTGCAGAAAGGATGCAATCGCGTTGTTGGACCGCGGAATCGGCTTACCAGGAGTTTCCTCTCCGGATCCGAGTCCGACGGGGGGAGTTGCGACACGGCTCCCTATTCAAGACCTTACCTGTTGCGGTCTGCCCAAACCACTACGTTTGCGGCCATAGACTACTCCAAGGGTGACGTTGAGGCGGGCGTTGTGAACAGCCCCTCGGACCACGGACCCGTCAGGACTCCAGCCAAATCCCCGTCTCCGTTGAAGCGGGCAACGCCGAGTCGAGGGGATTGCTTCTCGCCTGAGCGTCGGACGGACTCCCCGACGAATCGCAAACTGCTGTTCGTGTTGTTGTCACTGATGGATTGAAGGCCACAGTGGCCTCGGACACTCGAACGAGGACGCTGAGGTCGATGCCCACTTCTAGCGATGCGGTGCTCTGCTGAGGGATGGGCATCCTCGTCCCGTACAATCTGTGGGAGCCAGGCGAGCCCCTTCCGCACAAGGTCTCGGAAAGCAACGTATCCTCATCGAGCCCTCCCGTTCTCTACTGCCCAAATCCACTGCGACCCCACTTCCGCGCACAAAGACCCTCGCTCCGACGATGACAAAGCCGCCCCTTCGAGGGTCTAGATCGCATTCCGCGTCTCAAAATGAGCATTTTGTCTCATTTTAACGAATAAGGCCTTATATGTTTTCTATATGTGGTACTAAATACACGCTCACAGCTCGCATCACCTGATTCATTTTATGTGCATGTTGTTGAATTGGAAGAGCAAATAATTATGGTTTATCGTTGAGAGTTGAGCAGGACAAAATTGCAACTACGGCGGAGGAGGCGTCGATGCTGTACAAATCAGACATTGCTCTGGAAAATCACACAGTAAGGGGTCACCGCAATGCTGTTGATGGGGCGATCACGAAGCTGAAAAGGGACCTTGTTGCAAGATTTAGCAAGCTCCAGTCGATTGAAAAAATCCAGCGATGGGCCTAGAATTCATGAATGAGGTAGGCTTCCGAACACTCTAGTGACAGAATTGATATAATGAACACGCCACTCGGGGCCACTTTGCAACATGAATAGATTGACTGGCGCGACATACAGAAACTCATGGGTCCCGCTTGCCTCGTACCAGCTGCGCTCGAAATGCAGCACGAGCTCGCTAGTGTGACCCTCGCCTCACCGTGACTATCTCTAAACCGTGACTAATCCAGGCCTTTGAGTGGCTTTAAGTGAGCCCTTGGTGCTGGAGCTCTTGACAATGGCTGTGCTCGAGATGCAGCTCGAGCTTGTGGTTGGTGACCATGGCGTGGCTCTGAATAACCCATCAAAGCCGATTGGCTCGCATTGGCCGCGCACGGGATGCAGCTCGAGCTCGTGGTTGGTGCCCATGGCGTGGCTCTCAGTAACCCATCGAAGCCGATAGGCTCGCATTGGCCGCGCAAGGGATGCAGCCGGAGCTCGTGGTTGGTGCCTATGGCGTGGCTGTGAATAACCCATCGAAGCCGATAGGCTCGCTTTGGCCGCACACGGGATACAGCTCCGGCTCATGGTTGGTGCCCATGGTGGGGCTCTGAATAACTGATCGAAGCCGATAGGCTGGCATTGGCTGCGCACGAGATGCAGCCGGAGCTCGTGGTTGGTGCCCATGGCGTGGCTCTGAATAACCCATCGAAGCCATTAGGCTCGCATTAGCCGCGCACGGGATGTAGCTTGAGCTCATGGTTGGTGCCCATGGCATGGCTCTGAATAACCCATCGAAGCCGATACGCTTGCATTGGCCGCGCACGGGATGCAGCTTAAGCTCGTGGTTGGTGCCCATGGCGTGGCTCTGAATAACCCATCAAAGCGGATAGGCTCGCATTGGCCACGCACGGGATGCAGCTCGGGCTCGCAGATGCTGCCCTTCACGTGGAAAATAGTAACCCATCAATGCCGATGGACTCGTTTAGACTACACTCGAGTTGCAATTTCAAGATAATTAAGATCATTTGCCTAATCAATGTCATTATCGGGACATTTTGATACATTATTTGATTAATTTTTACAAAATGCTAAACAAATGGCACTTCAAGTGGGGCTCTAAGTAACCCATTGATGCCGGTGGGCTCGCAATAGCTGCGCTTGAGATGCTGCTCGAGCTCGTGGTTGGTGCCCATGGCGTGGCTTTGAGTAACCCATCGATGTCGATGGGCTCCTGATGGCTGCGCTCGAGATGCAGCGAGAGCTCGTGGTTGGTGCCTATAGCGTGGCTCTGAGTAACCCATTGATGTCGATGGGCTCCTGATGGCTGCGCTCAAGATGCAGCTGGAGCTCGTGGTTGGTGCCCATGGCGTGGCTCTCAGTAACCCATCGGTGTCGACGGGCTCGCAATGGCTGCGCTGCAGATGCAATCGGATCTTGCAACTGCTGCCCCTGGCGTGGCTTTGAGTAACGCATTGATGTTGATGGGCTCGTAATGGCTGCACTCGTGATGGAGCCGGAGCTCGCAAGTGCTGCCCCTAACGTGGCTTTAAGTAACCCATTGATGTTGATGGGCTTGTAATGGCTGCGCTCGAGATGCAGCCGGAGCTCGCAAGTGCTGCCCCTGGCGTGGCTTTGAATAACTCATTGATGTCGATGAGCTCGTAATGGCTGCGCTTGAGATGCAGCCGGAGCTCGCAAGTGCTGCTCCTAATGTGGCTTTGAGTAACCCATTGATGTCGATAAGCTCGTAATGGCTACGCTCGAGATGCTGCCGGAGCTCGCAAGTGCTGCCCCTGGCGTGGCTTTGAGTAACTCATTGATGTCAATGGGCTCGCACTGGCTGCGCTCGAGGTGCAGCTCGAGCTCGCAAGTGTTGCCTTTGGCGCGACATTCTGTCACTCCTTGGTCCTTTTGCCCTTGCACTGGCTGCACTCGAGGTGCAGCTTGAGTTCGCAAGTGCTACCCTTGGCGTGACATTCAGTCACTCCTTGGTCCTTCTGGGCTTGCACTCGCTGTGCTCGAGGTGCAGCTCAAGCTCGCAAGTGCTGCCTTTGGCGTGAAATTCAGTTACTTCTTTCGCCCTTCAGCCTCGCACTGGCTGCGCTCGAGATGCAGCTGGAGCTCGTAAGTGCTGCCTGTGGCGTGACATTCAGTCACTCCTTGGTCCTTCTGGCCTCGCACTGGCTGCACTCGAGGTGCAGCTTGAGCTTGCAAGTGCTACCCTTGGCGTGACATTCAGTCACTCCTTGGTCCTTCTGGCCTCGCACTAGCTGTGCTCGAGGTGCAGCTCAAGCTCGCAAGTGCTACCCTTAGCGTGACATTCAATCACTCCTTGGTCCTTCTGGCCTCGCACTAGCTGTGATCCAGATGCAGCTCAAGCTCGCAAGTGCTACTCTTGGCGTGACATTCAGTTACTTCTTTGGCCCTTCGGCCTCGCATTGACTGTGCTCGAGATGCAGCTCAAGCTCGCAAGTGTTGCCTTTGGTGTGGACTTGAGTTACTCCTTGGTCCCTCTGGCCTCGCACTGGGTGCGCCCGAGGTGCAACTCGCGCTCGCAAGTGCTGCCTTGGCGTGACATTTTGTTAGTCCCTGGTCCCTCTGGCCTTGCACTGGGTGCGCTGAGATGCAGCTCGAGCTTTGAAATTCAGTTACTCGCAAGTGCTGTCCTTGGCATGACATTCAGTTACTCCTTGGTTCCTCTAGCCTCGCACTGGCTACGTTGGAGGTGCAGCTCAAGCTTGCAAGTGTTGCCTTTGTTGTGACCTTGAGTTACTCCTTGGTTCCTCTAGCCTTGCACTGGCTGCGCTCAAGGTGCAGCTCGAGCTCGCTTTAGCTACGCGAGAGATGGAACACAAGCACACAAGTGGCACCCTAGCTATTGAGCCTTAGAAGCTATCCCACGTTTCTTAGGATTGTATTCCACTATTCCGCCCTGTCCATCTAATTTTTAAAAGTCCGAGTTTGGCAGATTCGCAAGCATTACGGGTCAACTCCGTCTGAGAGGATTGAGATGCACCTTGACAAACTTCAAACAATAGTGACTACTCCTGTCGCCGCAACGCATAAGATTATGTGGCTTAAGTGGTGGAAGAGCGGGCTCGCCATTCGTGACATGTACTTCTTCCCGCGACCTTTGTTTCCTAAGAGTCAGTTGGTTCCTTGGTTGAACCATGCGTCCTTCTATACAGGGGTAATTTTTCAAAGTTCCTCTACAACTTATTTCCCAGACATATATGTGTACATTGGTGTTGCCAAAGTTCGACACAGGAGTTCGACACAGGAGCAGACTTCCCGGCCAGTGAAAGAAGTGGAGCCAGTTTAGGTGGTCAATCTAGGAGGAGCAAGCTCGACTGATTTCCAAAACCCGGAAGAGGACATGGTGGAGATGAGTGCCCAACAGGGTAGGGAGGAACGACCAGAGGGTGGACCAAGAGGTAACACGGACGGTCAACTGGACGGTGCGCAAGGGGGCGAACCTGATGTGGAGCATTAGGCGGGACGTGGTGAGCATCGGAGCGAACCAGCTGTTCCAAGCCAGGTAGAGAACTCGGAGAACCAGGAGGGGCAGCAAGTGGAAGAAAGAATAGTGGAAGAATCACTGCCCGGCAACTCCGTCGGTGAGCAGGATCCGGCCGCGTAGGGTAGGTTTTTTTAGTAGGTAGATTAGAACACTTTTTGTGAATAGACTTCTTAGGACTTAAGTGTAAGTGACAGTATAGGATAGAAACTGAACCGTGGAGAGAGCTCCCCGGATTTCCGAATCCCGGGTTTGTAGGATCTGAGGATTTCTCGGATCTGGATGTTTGGGGTGGCTTCTTATCAAGGAATGTTCTTCATTCCTTAGGTCTTTTTGTGTACCACTATTCCGTGTAAATGATTAGAGGCGCATGTTCTTTTCCACAAAATTGTGTGTGTGTGTGTGTGCTTGTGTTGTTGCTTGAAACAGTGGTCCAGTTAGTCCCTTGGTAACCGGATGGACTAACCGGGTTCTAGTGTAGATTCAGTTAAGAAATTGGGAAGAAGATTTGGAGGAGTCAGGGTCGACTGAATGTGGGGTTTTCCGAGCCCGGTTGCAGGAGATAATCCGGGTAAGTGGCTAAGTGAACAGGAGGGGGTACTCCTGTCGTAGCACGTGATACCGGATATTCCCCTAGAACGCACTTTTTCGTATTAAGAACGCTCGTAGAGGTGATTTCCGGGTTATCGTTCCGCGGAGACTCTGTGAAGTGGGAAGTTTCCAGAGATGGTCCTGGACTGGTGATCTCCCTCTCTTTGTCACCAGCTGAATCCCTTTTTCCTACTGAACCGGGCCTTCTCCTACTGACTGACCCGGTTACGACTAGATCCGGTATCTTTCCGGGGAGGACTTCTTACTAATCTTCCTCTCCCCCGGTCCACCGGTATGACCTGATCCGGTTTTGTTTAACCTCTGTTTCCCCCTCAGAGGGTTCTCCATTCACATTAGTGGTGCTGGATTGAAAGACACACCCCTCCCTACTGATTCAAGTGATGGGAACTTCACTACCTTCCGGTTATACTCACAAAACTCCTCAATCCGGGTAATTCCCGTACTGCACTTCAGCTGCAGATTCATCCCAGACCCACAGCCGGTCACTTAAGCGCAACCCGGTTTTCCCCCTACTAAAAATTACTACAACGACCAGATAACCGGGATGGACCCTTATCTGGGGTGTCTGGAATCGGTTGGACTCCTAACAAATTGTTTTACTCTGATCATTCCGTCTCTCCTTATCACTTGATCTACCCAGGTGTTGGCACCTCAACCGGACTACCCGTCCAGGAGTTCTGAGAGAATCGGAGTACCCCCTCCTATCCACTCAGCCACTAACCCGGATTATACCTTGCAACCGAGCACGGAACAACCCACCTTCAAACAATCTCTGAGTTTTCCCAATACCCAGACTCTTAACTAGATCTACACAGAACCCGGCTACTCTAGCTATTCCGGCCTCTTCTGTCACGTGGTCTACCCAGGTGCTGGCACCTCAACCGGACTACCCGTCCCGGAGTTCTGAGAGAACCGGAGTACCCCCACCTATCCACTCAGCCACTAACCCGAATTATACCTTGCAACCGAGCACAAAACAACCAGATCTTACAACAGAATCCGATCAACACTTCCGGTTACCAAGGGACTAATTTGGACCACGATCTCCACCAACAACCACACATACAGAAACACTCCGGTCCGTAGAAGAGTATGCCTAGGGTTATTTACAAAGAGAAAATGGTACACAAAAAAGACCCCAGGAATGAGGAACATCCCTGGATAAAAAGAAAACACAAAGCCGACCAGATCCGGGAAACTCGCAGATCCTAAAAACTTGGGATCCGGAAAAACCGGGGAACTCCCCCACGGTTCAGTTCTCTTCCTACACTGCAACTAACATTAGAATCCTAAAAACCTAACTCCCAAACGGAGTCCTACCCTATTTACTCAAAAAGGGGCCTGTTCTAAGTGGCCGGATCCACTAAGTCCGGGCCACTGATTCCGGGACTCCGATGACTCCGGGCAGCTACTGGTCCTCCGGCGGCTACTCTTTCTCATCTTCCGGGATCCCCACCATCAACTCTACTGCTATCCGGAAGCACGAAATTCTGCTGGCGCGGACGACTGGAACTGTAGAGAGTGAATGAACAGTGGGTCACCCAATTTAGAGCGGCCCACTTCAATGCTCGGATCGTGGCCGGGTCCATCGGAGACCCGTCCTCACCTATCCGGTCTCCCATCCGGTTTCGCACCGGAATCTGCTGTCGATCTAGTCCTGTAGTAATTCCTCTACGCTGCGCCCGGATGCCACTCTCTCTCTAAATATATAACTGGGCCATTATGGCCATTACTTCTCCTATTTATGGCGGAAAGACTACTCCTAGTTGCCCTAGAAACCCTAACTAGCCGCTTTTGGGAAAACGAGGTTTGACACTGGACAAGACGGATTTGAGGTTAATGGCGTTGCATCTTTTGATAATTGTGACTCCAAGTCGAACATTTCCTTACCCAAAGGTGACTGTGAAGAAGCCCACGAAGAACTATTTCCAGTGCATAGGCGCAAAGCAGTGGGTTGAGAACCGGAAGAAGAAGAACATTGTCGGTCGGGAGTTGCAAAAACTGAAGCCATCGCTTTGGTTGTTTAGCAACGAGTGCAACTTTGACGTAGACAACTAGAAGCAGTTCAAGAAGGATTACAATATGTCGCTTCAGACAATCTCCAAGCTACTCTCTATTCCAGGTGGTTCCTTCTTCAGCGCGTATTGCCAAAACGAGGTTTGACAACTCCGGTTCTCTCAGAACTCCTGGACGGGTAGTTCGATAGAGGTGCTTGCATCCGGGTAGATCATGTATCAGCAGGGTACGGAGAAGCAAGAGTAAAACAGGTCGTTAGGTATCCAATCGCTTCCGGACACCCCGGATACTGTCCATTCCGGTTAACAAGTCGTTGTAGTATTTTGGAGAGAAGGAGGAAACCGGGTTGCACTTGTCTGACTGGCTGTGGGTTTGGGATAAATCTATAGTTGAAGAGCAATACGGAATGTACCCGGATTAGGGAGTTGAGTTTGGATAACCGGGAAGTGGTGAATCCCGTGTCATGGAAATCAGTAGGGGAAGGTGTGCCTTTAAATCCAACATCCTTAAAAATGCAAATAGAGAACTTTCTGAGAGAAAACAGAGGTTAAGGGAAAACTGGGTTAAGTGGCTAGGTTAGACCTGGTAGAGAAAGGTTGGCTAAACTTCAAACCCGGACAGAAACTGGATCTAGCAATAGCTGGATCAGTCAGTAGGAAAGATCCGGTTTTAGTACGGAAAAAGGGAGTTAATTGGTGACCCGAAGAGAGAAGTCACTAATCCGGGTCAATTTCCGGAAACTTCCCACTTCACAGAGTCTCCGCGGAACGATAACCCGGAAATCACCTTTACAAGCATTCTCAATACAAAAAAGTGCGCTCTAGGGGAGTATCCATTACCACGTGCTACGACAATGTTGAGAGCCATGGCGAGAGTCCGCCATAGCTATCCACATTGTTGTCCCTACGCACAAGAATTGCAGTTGTTAATGCCGTCGACTATGATAGTGAAGACGACGACAACGATGCTTTCCTAGAAGATCTGAGCACCCCGGCATCAGAGTTTCCAATGCCCGTCCGTGTGCCCTCTACTTTCATTCCCAAAGAGAACTAAGAATTTGATTTAGAGGGACATGCTATGAGCTTTAATCTAGGGATAGCAATTTATTCATACATAAACGTCAGCTCTAATGAAGAGATGTTCTACATTGCACTTGTAAACAAAAGTGTTGTGGCAGTTCCTGCAAAACATGAGCAAAAATTTGAAAGGAAGCAACCGCCGCCATCCGTGCACAATAGTAGTTCATCTGAAGATGTAGACGATGATGCGAGGCCATCATCCTGTGACAACTCTTCGGCCACAAGTGTGAGCAACTCCGCTTTTAGCGATGACGGGGACCTCGACGATGATGTGTTAAACAAAAGATTACAAAGAGATGGTTCGCCTCTTGCAAAGAAGCGGCAAGCGTTCCTCCGACGTTACGTACAATCGGTAGGCCAAACATCAGAGCTTGCATCCACATCGCAAGCACAAGCAACAATTGCTAACAAGGAGCTGCACGAAAGTGTGCTGCATCGCAGAGAATTCGCAACAAAGTTAAAAATGGAAGAAGCCTCCATGAGAGAAGATCATTGCGAGATGAAGAGAAGGGCGGGCAACGGAAAGGCTGCGAGAGCAAATTTAAAATCCTTGAAGGCCACAGCCAGCTTGGATGGCCGTGGAAGCCGCCGTTCCATCTACAGTAATAGGGGAAAGGCTGTCGAACCTTGTTTTTATCAAAAGTGGGCAGTTAGGGTTTTTAGGGCAGTAAGGGATAGCGCCAGCCGCTATAAATAGAAGAAGTAGCGGACATGATGGTCTTTTCATTTATTTGGAAAAAGTGGTGCTCTCGCCCGTGCTTGAGTGATTACTTCGGAACCGGAATGTCGGTGCCGGTGGACTCTGAGCTGGAGCTGCTCTTTGCACTTGCTGCCTTCATGGGGGTGACAACGGGAATCTGCAGGTGCTGCATGATGCGTTCAATGTTCTTCTCAATGGATCTCCGCCAATCACTGTCGTGCTCTGGCTGTGCATCAGACACTCGGCTACTCGGGGAGGTTTCTTTTCTGGGAATGAGTCTTCGAGGGGCATTTTTGACCCGTGCAAGCTCCCTTTCAATTTCAACCCTAGTTGGGCTTCTCTCCAGCTCAATGGCCTGCACAGAGATGTTAGATTCCCTAGTTAGTGCTGCATACTTAGTGACAATTGATGAGGCTTCTCTCACGATCGCAGGAATCTACTACGTCGTCGGGTTATCACCACAATTTCACGGGCTTCTGCAAGGCAACGAGCAGTACGTGCAGGAAGGACTGGACTTGGAAAATGTTACCGATTGTACACAGAAATTGCTTACAGGAATGAGCTGCTGCCGTCAAGTGTCCTCGAAAATGAATGGGTTAACCTAGGTCAGACATCTCTATGACTATAAAAAAGTCACGAATTCGAACGTGATGACTGAGAACAATCACAAACTCTAATTTGATGACTGCACCTAGTCACTTCAAGACCTGGTTTGCGCAATGGAACAGTTGTACAGCCTTTGAGATCAGGAGCTGTAATGGACTTCTGACAAAACTAAGAAGAAGAACATGCAAGTTTCTCCAAGTACCGGTGATCATCTGACTTTGCTGGCAGTCTAGAAAGCTTGCAATGCTTGTGATGAAAGGCATGAAAACAAATACTGAAAACTTACCAAATTAGCTCGAACATATTCTTCGTTGCGCCCCGCTGAAGACGGCCTCTTCACTTGCGCTCGGCTGTATCGCAGCTTCTCTGCTTCCTGCTGTTTTTTCTCCTCCAAGATGAGTTTTGACAACTTTACCCAATGGTCATGCCGAATGTGCTTTGGCTTGTCCTTCCCATCTTGCATTCTTTTCTTCAACTGATATCTCTTCACCTTCAACTGGCCCTTGAAAATGCTGTGGAAAGCCTCCTCTGTCACCTTGCCAAGGCCCCCATGGTACTCAAAAGTGTTGTCCACTCGTTCCTTGACAGCGAGCAACATAGAAGTGTTGAGATTCTTGTAGTTGTCTTTGCTGAAATCTATATCCTGCGCATGACCTCGAAGACATGTTAGCCACAGCGGTCGATTCTGTCCTTGTGGATGTCCTCTCAGATCGACCTCCACAAGGTGTTTTCTGGGCCCTCCTGCATCTCGAAAAGTGACCTCCTGAGCCTGTTGTTGCTTCAAAGCGACCCGTCGTCTGGACTTCTGGTCTCTGGAATATGAGGGTTGACCAAAGCTCTCAGTCATCTCTGATGGAGAATATGTGGAGGAGTTCACCCCACGCTCCTGCATCTCCATTGCTCGCCTCCACTGCAGTAGTTGGAGCTGTCTTTCTGCAATATCGAGGTCCAAGCTACTAATGGACCCATGCCGGGGAACGGCTCGGTTACGCAAAGGAGGTGTGCTGCCTCCCTCGTTAGGAGGAACCTCGGATACAACGTCATTGCAGTAATCGAAGGGCTCCCCTGATAGTGAATCGTCTGACATCTTGAGACGTTTTCTTTGTTGAGGTCGAGCTGTTTGCTGCGGACGTAGGCTCGTTGACCTGGGTTTGGGAATTCCACAACCTCCAGGACCTCGCTTGCGCACCTCCCACACAGATGGCTCGGTTGTCTGTCTGCTAGCCTGCACAATACATACAACGCTAATCATTCTCAGTGTCAAGGTTAGTCATTATCCCAGTTCATGTGACTAGGACCAGTCACAAATCCTAAACATATACGGAGTTTGATAGTCAACTATTTAGTTCATGTGACTGAACTCAATCAACAAATTCATTCTCAAACTGATTCCAAACACTCAACGAGCCTACGGAATCAACTATTCGATTACCACAAATGGTTTGCATGAAAATCTATTAATTGGCACCACAGATGAAAGGAATGAGCATTCGACACAAAACTTGATCACAAAACTTCAACACATATTGCTGGCAGACTTGAGCAATCAATCACTCCAATGCAATTGAAACAAAATCAAGCAAACAATGAAAGCTACAGAAAAGGAGTCATGGAACGAGCCAACAAGCAAAGACCAACATCAGTCATACATCTGTTGGGCTCGATACTAGTTTTGTAGTCAGAATTCTCGTTCATGTGACTATGAGCAGTCACAGAGCCACGATACATGACTGCAGTTTCAAGGCAAGCAAACACTAGCAGTTTCAAGGCAAGCAAATACTCAAACAGCTTGTATCCAGATTGTGAATTTACGGAAGCTAGTATTCACACAGCTAGTATCCAGATTGCGAATTCACGAAGCTAGAACTCACAAGTTGTATCCAAATAGCAAATTTACAAAGCTAGAATTCACTAAGCTATTATTTGGCGTGCAAATTCACGAAGCTAGTGCTCACACAGTTAGTATCGAAATTGCAAATTCACGAAGCTAGTATTCACAAAGCTTTTATCCAATGTAGATTCACGAAGCTAGTACTCAGTCACACAGTTACTAAACCAATATGCAAGCATGGTGATATCAAGAAGCTAGCGTGATTGACTGCAATGGGAAACTGGAGGAGCATGCAAATGCACAGCTCTTACAAACGATGAGAAATGAACTGCAGCAATGCACACAAGTTCCTGGACGTCAACATTCATAATTGATACATGAAAGTATCTATGACGAGAACCTTAGCAAATGAAGTCAAAATTCTTGTTCATGTGACTATAAGCAGTCACAGAGCTTGGAAACAAGACTGCAGTTTCAAGGCAAGCAAACACTGAATCGAGGTAGCAAAGCAAACACCGAATCAAGCAAACATCGAATCAAGCAAACATTGAAACAAGGCAGTACACTCACCTGAGGATTTTGCTTGCCTAGATGTGGCTTTCCCACTGCTATTGGCGAGACCTCATCATCGCCTAGGCTACGCTCGTCATCATTCTCGATGTCAGTTTCGCTCTCCGTTTTCTCCTCTTCGCTGTGCCACTCCTCAGAGCTGCTCTTCACGCTCCTCACGCTTTCCTTTGATTCCTTGCAGAGCGCGTCCTTCTGCTTGTTCCTTGCAGCTTTTCGTGGCCGGCTGTTGAGTCGCTTACTCCGACGCACGACTTTCAAACCCTCGCTGCAGAAACCAACATCAGTTACAAACCCTTGCTGTCATCGAGGAGTAAGTAATCTATAAAGCATAATATACCATAGACTCTTCTAGATTTTTGGCATGAATTAATTCAATTTTATGGAAAAAAAAAAATTGGAATTTTAAGCACCAAAATTGACAGTCAATTTTGTGGATTTTGTAGCACCATCAAAGGAGACATCATCACATCGCTCAATGACCTGCAGTATGCAAGTTCTATGAGCATACTCAAGAAAGCGGGTGAAATCATACATGCTAAACACTATTGGAGGTTGAAACAGCAGCCGGCTACAAGCGAAAAGAAAATATGAAAATTCAACAAGAGCTAAGTTCCTGCTTCTTGATTTACACCAGCTCTGCGATTCTGATTCCAACAAGCATAAAATACTCTCATTAGTCACAACGCATTGATCTTCAAGAATGTAGTGAACCGCGCTATAACAGGAACATGCAAGACGCCGATCTCTCCCGATATAATTCAAATAATACCAAATTTTATATCATTGGAGTCAGTGAAGAACATTGCATGTGTTGATCAAACAACAAACAAATTTAAACAAGAATAAGTTCATATAGAACCTATGCAAAACCGCTAAAAAAAACATTAGGGTTAATAGAACTAGAAACAAAGAGCCTGAAGTCGAATAGACACCTATGAGCCACAATGCCGTCTGAAGATGGTCTGAAGTTTGCTCTAAGTTCACTTACTACCTGGTAATGATGCACAAATTAGTTGCATAAATAGAGTGACATCCAAATTTGTAGTTTTCTAAAACCTCCATCTGTAAGAAAACATGAGTAGCTATTGATTGTTCTTGGATGATGATGCAGAATATGCTGCACATTCTCCTAAAGAGCAAGGCAGAGCCAGTGAAAGCTACTGACTGTTATGAAGCCCAACACCAAATGATTCCAAAACATAGGAGAATAACTCATTTCCTCTCAAAACGTCCTTCAACCCTAACTGGGACTGAAATTCGGAATGCTCGACTGAAACTGAAGTCAAAAATGCCATTGAAGTATTCAACGTTCATTAGAGGGCGACCGTTTTAGCAAAGCTACGTCTGCTTCTAAAATGACGAGGGTATCAGTCTGAATACAATGGCACAATGCATATTCAATTCTGTTTCCAAACACTCCCTTTGTGATGTTCAATGCGTGCCAGTGTGCATTAGGTGGACACGCTGCAATGAACAGACCACAGCGAGTGTTGCTAGATCTCAAAGTTAGAGTCAATTAGAGCTTGGCAAACGAAACTATAAGTAAAGATTGTCTGAAGCATGAGTGAAGAAAAATGTGGTTAGAATCATTCTTATGCTGCCTTTAATTCAGCAACAAATGCGTTACCGGGCTACCCTAAACCTCCGGGCACTTGCAATAGTGCTGAAGCCTATGTATTGGAACTGATTTCTTGGAGGAGATTATGAATGCAGACAAGATTCTAACACGAACTTACCTATCTGTGATAAAATTGCAGACGAGTGCAAGATCTAAACCTAGTAGACGGTAATTTGAACTATGTTAAGACCAGCCTTACATTTCCTAAAGACTTACAGAACCGGCCTAGAGGCAGTCCAGAAGGGCCATATGGACTTCAAAGGCACCTGAAACCGGTTTGAAAGCAGGAGAGGCAAGTTCAGTTTCATGGGAGATATCGAAATCCTCACAACTTCACACAAAATAGTCTTCCTCTGACTCAGTTTCGGAGACTCGTTTATCCAAATTCCGTAGCATTGACAATTACTGTTTCTTCTACATCGTTAAGCGCTTGTTCTACATAAGGAAGCAGGTAAGCCTCCAAACTCATTTGTCCCACAAATAGGCAGACGTGAACAATGTGTTCAAAAAATACTGCAGGGTTGCTCGTCACGGTCGTTGAGAAAAGCAGGCAGAATTGGCAGCAGAAAATCATTGCTAAGAGAGAATTCCGAAGACAGAGCAATCGTGTCTAAAAAAATCCGCGTGGTGAAGGCACATAAAAAATTCTACAGTCCCTGTCGGCAGGGTCAAACTAGGGTTTAGGATTTACCTCGAGGGATCCCGATGACGGTTTCCGATGCTGCTGGCGCCGGCGCGTTGTGTCCCCTCTCCTCCCCCCGCAGGTATCGTCCTCGTGGCGTTAGGGTTCACCAACTTCTGTGCCAGAAGCGGGACTCCGAGCTCCTGTAGCTTGAGCTCGTTCTGCCGCACATTCTCCTGTCGCAGCCTCTCGTACTCTCCGATTGCAGAATCCTCGTCCCTCCCAGACCCTTGCTCCGGAACCGGCTCCTCATGTGTCGCTCGAACCAGCTCGCAGGTGTCGTCCTCTTCCTCCGGCACTAAGGCTTCAGGAAGATTCGTGGGCGTCTCCATCGCAAGCAGGAGTAGGAGCAGTGAGGCGTGGGAGGCAATCGAGCGCAGTCTCCATTGCCATTTTGCTCGTCCTCTTCAGATTCAAATGAGCTACCCGCACCTCCCAGAACTTAATGCGCGACACAAGAGAGAGTTAGGACCACTACGCTGAAACGCCGCCTTCTGTAATGGAGGAGTTATTCAAATTATAGGGCTCTGTAGCGAGCGTGCTAGGGTCGAAGAGAGTCATCCATCTGTAGCGAGCGTGCTAGGGTCGAAGCATGCTTTACAGTCGTTGCTTCAAGCTATCCAGGAGATTGCAACGCGTGGTGAAGGACGATCTGACCAAGGTCAGTCATAAGTTTGGTTTATGTGACGAAGGTGAGTCATAAGTTGGTTTATGTGACCAAGGTCAATCATAAGTTTGGTTTATGTGAATATATTTTCAAACACAGTCATTTTGACTATTTTCTTCTTTAAAGCTTGAAATGTATAACTACCTAATTTTTCTAATTTTTTAATTTTTAGTGTTTTGATTTTTTGAAGAGTGTCTTGGTATGCTCTGGCTGTACTCGCTTAATTTGATTTTGACTCGCAAAGATGTGAATAGAACTTCTAAGGCAGTTTTTTTGACAATTTTTTTATTTTTGTTTTGTTTTGGGCTTGAAATGTAGTCACCTAATTAATTATAATTTTTTTGGATTTTGGTGGTTCTGATTAATTTTGGGAGGCAAAGATGTGACTGGAAATTTCAAGAGGCAAAGACCGTCTGGGTTAGTTTTTTTAAAACCATCCCGAGCCTTCTTTGCAAGATTATTTCTCTCTGCTATTGATATTGTTTAAGACATGGTTCTTTATTTGATTATGTTGTCTCAGCGTTTCAAATGTGCTGAGGAAGATCTACAGTGACACGCTGTTTATTTGCACGTTTTTGCAACATCTTCCATTCTTGCAGCATGAAATTCGTGTTCCTTCATTTTTACTCTTTTCTGGCTTTGCCACTTAGAAAGACTCGATTCATTATTTTGGCTTTGACTTTGTAGGATAGGTCACTACGTGAATTAGCAGCAAAGGCTCTCGCAGCGCTTGTGAAATATGATCCGGAGTATTTTGAGACGACTGTTCTAGGCATACTTCTGCCCTATACCCTTTCACCCGAGCTCAGTCTTCATCATGGTGCTGCAATAGCAACTACAGAAGTCATTCGAGCTTTCCATAATTGGGGGCACCAACTAACACCAGGTGAGGGATTTGGGCAGTGTACAACCAAAAAATCACTGAGTTTTATATGTCAATCCTCTCTGCTCTGTGATTTTGAACTGATTTTTAGTCATACGTCTGGTTCATATGACGATAATCAGTCACAACACCTGAACACATAGCGAGTTCTGTAGTCAGTGTTTTGGTTCATGTGACTGAAGGCAGTCATGGAGCTTAAACATCTGTGGCAAATGCAAGTGTTCGATTGAAGTGTGCGAAATGCTCCACTGAGAAAAACTAGTTAGACCCTAAACTGATGCTTCTTTCAGTTTGTTACATGTGCCTTTACATGCGATTCCAGGTTCATGTCGTACCTTCTCCTATGATAGTTTGCAATTGAGAGGATTTGATTCGTTTCAAATTGTATGATTTAGTGGAGGATTCTGCTCTTTGAATTTGTTCTCTTCAGTCAGTGGTTGTTTTTGTAAAGAGGAAAATTTCAAAAGGTTTATTTAACCCAAGTAACTTTCCCTAGTGGTAGTTCTTTTTGAGGAAGGTTTTAAAGCGTCTAACGTTAAAGCACCTAAGGTCACATGTTAAGGTGAAAAGCTTTAAGACTGAACAAAGAATAACTCAAGAATTCCCAAAACTAGGTTTAAAGAACGGTATTCTTATATATGTATCTTATAACAATCCTTCAACACTACAACGACATTTCTTCAACTTAAGAGTAAACTAAGAGAGAGGAAATAGAAGACGAGGAGTTGTACATACGTCTACATCATCAACTCTTTCGCGTAGCTAATCCTCTGTCAAAGGAAAATAGACACTCCCTTTTCAATTCTTCTCACCGTTACTTAACCCAAAGTTTTATCTATGTCATTTAGTTTATTCATCATCATTTCACAATCAAAATAAGGTAATCTCCTTTACCTTTCTACAACCAGGTTAACCCTTAAAGATTTACTTTTACCAGGGAAATTTCCTAGGCTTTCCCTTCAGAATTAAATAATAATTCTTCTTTAACCATCGTACAACATTAATAAAGACTTATAATTGCGGTTCTCTTTAACCCTCAATTATTAAGCTATCGGATTCTTGCTGCTTTGATTCCTCCTCAAGAGGGGAAGAGGGTAGGTTGCTATTCTTTAATTCTTTTGACTTGAACTTTTTACCAACTTCATTGTTGAAGCTCGCAGGGTTTATAGCAGGTCTTCTTTTGATTACAGGTTGAAAGCACTTTCTTTTAAAGAAACTCTTATTGCTATCCAAACACTCAAATCTGACCAAGGGCACTCATACGATCTGACCAAGGTCAGTCATAAGTTTGGTTTATGTGACGCTACAAAGTCACAAAACTTCATCATATAGCGAGTTCAATAGTCAGTAGTTTGGTTCATGTGACTGACGGCAGTGACGGAGTTTAAACTTTGATGGCACACTCTGCTAGTGACCCCACTAATCCTCAGTTTCGAATCCTTGCAGCCCAGCTGAAAATTCTTGCTGAGGCCCAACGAAGAAGAGTACAGAAATCTGACGATGGTGGCGACTCTAGGGCAGCCAATGTTCCATCTGATGGTTTGAATCCTGATGCTACAGATGCTGCACTGGGCTCCCATGACCGTAAGAGAAAAGCTGAAATCTCTTCTTTAGTAAGGTAACTCAAAAGGAAAGCTGGTAAACCAGGGTTAGTCAATAATAAGTAAAAGATACGTTGGAACTGTAGTTGTTCATTTTTTCGGGAATAGGTGGTTATAAGAGTGTTGGTGACTTTATTGTTATGAAATTTTGGCTTGTCACCAAAGGCGACATGGGAAATTATGCCCAATTATTTTTCCCCCTTTTCGTTGGAGCTTTTTCTCTAGAATTTTATTTCAGAATTGAGAGAGGTCGTTTTTCATTTTCCAATGGAACTGCTCTGTTGGTCTGCCTCAAATCTGACTTTGTAACATTGAAATTTTGACCAGAAGTAAGGAGTTTTATTACCGGTATGAACAGAAACCAAGCTGAGTTCATATGCTCAATTTCGCGTGGTTTTCTGTATAGGAGCAGGTGCCATTGACCACTTTACATTGACAAATGGCTAGCCGTGGTGCGACAGGGGCAAGCGACCTCGACCTCTGGGAATTGAAGGAGAGAGAAGCAAATAGACTGGGGCTAACGAGTTACCGTTGCCCATGCAGAAATTGTATGGGAGGTCGTTGCATCAATAGGGCAACCATTCGCAAGCATCTCAGGACCATTGGAAGAGACCCTCAATTCACTGTGCCTATTTTGGTATGTCTAAACTACGTGATGTAATAAGCAAGTCATTTGATGTCCAGTGCTAAAATACTTTCAATGATTAATTCCAAGAGTATGCTATGCTCAGGCAGGTCTCGTGGATGCGGAAAACGACCTTGTTGAAGAGGAAGTCAGGGAAAGCCCTCCTGAGCTTGACAACAACAATGGGGGCATGGACGCAATAAGAATGATCATGGAGTGCCTCTCTAGATACGATAACCTCGAGGACGAAGACTGTGAGGATTGTCTCCAACAGACGATGTGGAGGAGGATGACGCAATCCCATGGGAGGAAGAGGACTGCATGCCAGATGTAATGGAGGAGTTAGTGGAGCATGCCCGAACTCCTCTTTTTGCAGGTGCCACAACAAGTCGGTTGGTCTCAACTCCTCTGCTACTCAATTGTTTTGCGGTGTTTGGAGTATCGAATGCATTTGCTGACGAACTACTTCAACTGCTGCATATTCTCCTTCCAAGCGACAATTACCTACCCCGTTCTCACTATGAAGCCCGGAAGTATGTGGTGAAGTTGGGACTGTCTTATAATATTATACATGCATGCCGCAATGGATGCTGCTTGTTCAGGAAGGAGCTGCAGGATGTGAAGTCCAGTCCAAAGTGCAACGCCCCGAGATACAAGTCAGAGTCCAGCTCAATCCCATCCAAAATTCTACGCCATTTTCCGTTGATTCCCCGTCTGAAGCGCATGTACCGGTGTAAAAGACTGGCGGAACTTAACAAATGGCACGCCAATCGGAAGAAGGAGGGGAGTAACGTGGATTGCGTCCCCGATTCGAAGGCCTGGAAGAACATTGAGTCATTGGATGCCAACTTTACAGCTGAGCACAGGAACATACGCTTGGGGATGGCTCTGGACGGAGTGAATCCGTTCGGAAACCAGTTGCTCAGTCACTCGACATGGCCGGTTCTCCTGGTGAACTATAATTTGCCAGCATGGCTAGTGATGAAGCCATTTTTTATCATGCTTGCATTGCTGATTCCAGGGAAAGAGAGCGTGACCTCGGAGAATATCGATGTGTACCTTACTCCACTGATTGAAGAGCTCTTGGAACTCTGGAAAGGGGTACCAGCGATAGATGTGTCTGAAGAGCCCCCTAGACAGCATTTTGAACTGCGTGCTCTACTTCTTTGGTGCATGCACAACTTCCCTGCGTACGGACTAACATCTGGCCAAGTCACAAAAGGGTCTAGAGCGTGTACGGAGTGTGGACCAGATGTTACAACTCGGCGGTCAAAGGCTTTAGGAAAGAATATATATGTAGGTCACCGCCGGCATCTCAGGAGACGGCATCCCTATCGTAGGCTCAAGCAAGCATTCGATGGTCAACAGGAGTACCGGCCGCCCCCTCCAATTCTAACAGGATGCGACATCAAGGGCTATACACAAGAGAGAGTATCCTTCCTGCAGGAGTCACAGGGAAGAAGAGGTGGAGGAGAAGGCGACCCCATTCACCGGACCGGAGTGAAGCGGCTCTCAGCTCTGTACCTGCTTCCGTATTGGCAGGTGCTAAGCGCATTCACTGGTTCCAGTAACTACTTTCAAAATCGTTGACTGAATCTAGTAACCTGCTTGATAAGAAGGTTGACTGTGAGTAGTGCAATTTCTGAAATCCATCACTGCATGTAGGGAGAAAAATGAATATGGACCTATATCTTCTCAATGAATGCTTAAGATTCTTTGTCAAAAGTGAACAAATCTGACGCTGGAATGCTATGCTGGGATTTCTGGCTGGGCCTCTTCATTAGACATGTTTTGGATCCCATGCACTGTGAAAAAAACATCTCCGAGTACGTGATGAAAACAATTTGGGGAGTCCGCAACACATTGAAGGCCAGGCTAGACTTAAAAGAGGCCAATATTCGACCACATCTGCACCCGCTTCCTGGAAGGAAACCTGGGTATGTCATACTTCCAACAGCTCCATATGTACTATCGAAAGAGGAGAAGGCGAAATTCCTAGACATTCTCCGCAATTTGAAGACTCCTACAAACTACGCTGGCCAACTTGCAAAGTGCATTGCGTCGGATGGGGACTTGAAGGGGCTGAAATCTCATGACTACCATGTCTTGATGCAACAGTTGCTCCCTTTGTGTTTGCGCACTCTCTTGGACAAGGATACGCGGGTGGCAATAATGCGGCTTAGTCGGGTGTTTGTACGATTGTGCGCAAAGTCCGTAGATCCCTCGTCCATGGAACAGTTATTGGAGTACACAGCTGAGACACTATGCATGCTAGAGAAGGTTTTTCCACCTTCATTCTTTGATGTCATGTCACACCTCCCCATTCACCTGGTGCAGCAGTTGGATATATGTGGTCCCGTACACACCCGATGGATGTATCCTATTGAGCGATACTTGAAGAGACTGAAGGGCTATGTTAAGCAACGAGCAAAACCCGAGGGATCCATGGCGAGGGGGTACATAATAGAGGAGGCGTTAGGATTTTGCACAGAGTACATGCAAGACTGTGAGCTAACACGCAGGAGGATATGGGACGATCAGGAGGAAGTAGGGGCCAAGAGTGAGGTGGTGGAGGGTACAGGTCGATATCGACTCTTGACATCAGAGCTCAGGGCACGGATTCACGAGTTTGTTCTCACGAACGCGGAGCCTCTACAGTCATACAGAGAGTAAGCATCACTTGTTTTAGTCATGCGCTCTGTCTAGAAGGGACAATGTGACTGTGTGTAGTCACCAAAGGTCTATTGCGTACTAATTCTAGTCATCATATTGCAACACATGACTAGAGAATGTTTTGTAGAGGACGTTTCCTCTATCTGCTTCCTGTTTCTGTTATCTAAAAACTTTCCATCCACTGTGGCTTCTAATCAGACGTCACTACTTGGAGATGGAAGCGCGGCACAGAATGCGTGCAGAGATACGCCGTCGATCACGGGGTAGAAGAGCAGAGTATCCACCAATCGCAAGGAATGAGCAGTTTTCTGAGTGGTTTCCTGCTGCAATGCAACGGGATGTGGCAGCAGGCATACAGGTCGATGAAGATGTTCTTGGCCTTGTCCTACCACCTTCATGTGAGGCAAAATTGTATCGCAGCATGTATGCATACGGGAACCATATACGTGTGCGCGGAGCAGAGGTACACTTGTCAACGTGCGACAGCGGAGTAGCTGCAACATTCTCACAATCTTGCCGTGCCGGCAGAAAGGACAAGAACCACAGGCTCGCGAACGTGGAGTACGTGGGGTGGGTCGAAGAGATTATTGGTGCTGACTATGGGAAGTTTGAGTTACTCCTACTGTATTGTAACTGGGTCCAAGCTACGTGGATTGGGCCACGGGCAACTATAAAGAGAGATGAGTACGGTTTCACTCTCGTGAACATTGACCGTACCATTCCGTACTCATCAGATTCGTTTGCGTTTCCTCTTCATGCTCAACAGGTCTTCTTTGTTGACGATGTGGCACATCCTGGGTGGAAGGTTGTTCTACACAATCAATCACGAAGTGTGAGAGTGACCTCCATGGCTGAGGGAAGACCAGATCTACACTGCCTAAGCTTACGCGACGATGCTGAAACTCAGGGATTGATGGCACTGAATGTCACTGATGATACCGCAGCAATGCCGCCTCTTTTATCAAGTTCCAGGGAGCTTTCTAGCAACGAGGTACAGCTTGCTATGCAAATGGAGGATACAGAGGCGGACTACAATGATGAGTCACAAGAGTAGGACTGTAGGAGCCCAACTACTATCTATAGATATTTGGTACAGCAAATGAGTAGTCACAGAGATTGCACAGTTAACAAATTCGAGTTGTATGGACAAAGGCAGTTCATTACCAATATAAGTAAAGAAAACTGACCAGTTGACTATGTAAATTTGCAATCATTACCAATATAAGTAAAGGAAACTGTGTCGATGACTATGTTATTTCGCGGTCATTACTAATTCCAGTAAAGAAAACTGTCCACATGACTACGTTATTTTGCAATCACTTTGACATCTCAAAAAAGTATGGGAAGGTGATCAATAACGGCTTCTTTGTGAGCATGGGAAATTTGTAGCAAAGTTAAGCATACAAGGCAATTTCGTGCATCTGGAAAGCAAGTGGAAAGATAGAGCAAGTGGAATCATGATTTTTGGACGCCCAACCCAATTACTTACTAATTCTTGAAGGTGTATTTAGTAGTGTTTCTAGAATGGTGCCCTAAAATGACATCCTATAATGGTTGCGCGCAGACATGGTAGTGTTGAATAGACAAGCTATTGTGTAAGTGAAGATTATGGACCTACTCCTATTTTACAGCACTCACCCATTGAGCCAACGACTAGAGGACTTCAAAATCATCAGATTGAAATATATGACTACTACTAGTCAGGTTATTTACTACATGACTGCATGTAGTCACCCAAACCAACTGTATTACTACAGTAAGACATACATAAACCATATACCCATACAATCCGACTACATTAGTATGACTACACATAGTAAGCAGTCAGAGCATGACTCTGGGAACCGGGCAGGAGAACATATGTCCCGTTCCCGTAGACATTCCCACCCAGGGTCTCAAAAATATGACTCCATATATGACTAGTCCATGACTGGACCCTCTTAGGATTGATTTTAGACTAAATCAATGACTGAGGTGACTACATAGTCATATGCGCTTAGTCACATCCGGTCACATTGGGCTGGTTTTCTTGTAGTGAATAGTCGTGGTCCCCAAGAAGAATGGGAAACTACGGATATGCGTAGATTTCCATCGACTTAATGCAGCATCCAAGAAAGACCCGTACCCCCTGCCGTTCACGGACGAGGTACTCGACGCACTAATCGGCTATGAAGCCTACTCTTTCATCGACTGCTTCTCAGGCTATCACCAGGTACGGATCGACCCGACCGACCGCCCCAAAACAACGTTCATCACCAAGTGGGGCGCGTATATATGGATCGTGATGCCGTTCAGATTGAAGAACGCCCCGCCTACCTACCAGCGCATCGCCAACCAGATCTTCAAAGAGTACCTGGGCGACTTCATGAAGCTATTCCTAGACGATTTCAGTGTCTATAGCGACATCGACTCCCACCTACCGAAGCTCAAACTAGTCTTCGACCGATGTCGACAGTACGGGGTAAGCCTCAATCCAGAAAAAATGTATATTCTATGTTCCTTCTGGTGTAATTTTGGGCTACATTGTAGGTCGGGAAGGCAAGTTTCCCGATCCAAAGAAAATCCAGGCCCTAGTCGACATGCCATCACCGAAGGACGTCAAAGTCAGTCAGACGTTCAACGGACTAGCCCAGTTCAACCGATGCTTCATAAAAAATTATGCTGCCATCATGGAACCCATCACCAAACTGACCAGGAAAGGCGAACCGTTCGACTGGACGCCAGCGTGCGCAACAGTATACCAGACCATCAACGATCGATACCAGACGGCACCAATCCTGATCGGAGTCGACTGGTCACTCGACTTCCATATACACACAGACGCATCCGACATAACAGTCGGGGCGATGCTAGCACAGAACTCGACCGGCAACATCGACCAGCCGATAGCCTACGCTTCCCGACTACTCAACAAAGCGGAGAAGAACTATACAACAACAAAGAAGGAAGCCCTTGCAATGGTGTACGCCATCAACAAATTCCGCCATTACCTCCTAGGTAATAAGTTTGTCTTCTTTGTCGACCACCTGGCGCTCCAGTACTTGATCAACAAACCTCAGGTATCGGGTCGACTGGCACGCTGGCTACTACTGTTTCTTGAATTCGACTTCACTGTGGTTTATAAA
The DNA here is from genome assembly GCA_022496805.1 of Pohlia nutans. Taxonomy (NCBI): domain Eukaryota; kingdom Viridiplantae; phylum Streptophyta; class Bryopsida; order Bryales; family Mniaceae; genus Pohlia; species Pohlia nutans. Next base: position 3,910,920 of record CM040107.1, on the reverse strand, counting down.
CCAGGCAAAACACATGGAGTAGCCGACGCACTATCAAGAAATGAAGGGGCCGAGCCAGCCATAGGCATACCCGACCAGACAGTCGACGCACAACTCTTTTCCACCAAACCCGACTAGCTACACCTGATAGTCGACTACTTGACTACCGGGACTTTTCCAACCCACATGCCGAAGGAGGCTCGTAAGCGAATCGCTCACAAAGCCATTCCGTACCAAGTACTCGACGGACAACTGTACCGACTCGGCAAGGACCACCGGCTCCGACTAGTCCTGACCGGCAGTCAGCCGACAACAATCCTCCAAGAATTACACAAAGGCAACGCGGGAGGACGTTTTTCTCATGACATCACTGTCCGGAAAATACTAGACGCAGGCTACTCGTGGCCGACTCTACACTAAGACGCTGTCCAGTACTGCCAGTCGTGTCATGAATGCCAGAAGACTAGCGGACTACCCAAGACAGTCTCCTCGAAGCTCGTCACCCAACTACCCGCAGAACCGTTTATGAAATGGGGACTCGACTTAATAGGCCCCGTCAAGAAGACCCGACATACAGCCTGTCGATACATTTTGGAGGCTACCGACTATGCCACCAAACGGATCGAGGCTAGAGCTCTCCGAGGAAACACCGCCAGGGAGACCGCACAGTTCCTGTACGAGGCAATTCTTACCCGGTTTGGATGTCCACTCCACCTAGTAAGCGACTAAGGTACCCATTTTATCAATCGCACGGTGCACACGCTCACCGAGCATTTTTTACTCCGACACACGACTTCAACGACATACTATCCGCAAGGCAACGGCCAAGCCGAGTCGACCAACAAGGTCATAGTCCGAATGCAGACCACGAAGACCACGATCTGCCCTTCAGCCGAGGTATTGGACTTCCTCCTTGAATCCTATTTTCCTAGCTCTGACGAGAAGTATGCACATCAAACAGTTGCCCAGCAGAACACCAAAGACCGACGTCGACAGTCGGAGAACTCGGAAAACAGCTCCCGAGGACCCGACTACATCGTTTTCCGAACGGGCGGGCTGGGAGCCGAACGCACCTCGAAGGACCATGTTCGGCCGCCCCGACCAGTCGACCTAGGCCAAACATCGACTGCTCGACCGCCTAGTCGACAAACCACACCCGACCCAATAGCACCGACAGCCACTACCTGGAGTCAACCGACCACAGAGCAAAGTGAGACACGCTCCTCACTCGCACGCAAGCGGGACCAGGAGCGACAAGAGAAGCGTGCCAAGCGAGGTAAACTCACCCCATTGAGTCAGTTTGTACCTCGACAGGTCGACCTGACTTCATCCGACAGCGAGGCCCAGTCGACTCCACCACCAACGCCAAGTGAGACCCCCATCCCGGACACACCTCCGCCTTCTCTATCCGACTTTGCGCCGCTCAATCTCAAAGCGGCATATGGAGCGGCACCAACTGGTAAATTTTGCCAGCCACCACCCGTCTCTCCCACGACTCGACCTCCGCCATCACCTGGGGTCAATCGACCCGCACCCGACTCACCAACATCACGAGCCACTACACTAGCGATGCATTGGCGCCAGCGCCTGGACGACGTCCAAGGAGCAGTAGGTCGACTCGAGGATGTCGGCTCCCAAGTGAACCTCCTCTTGTTTGAGGCGGTTCAAGCAAAAACCACCCTTCTAGCCGAGCTCGACCGCCACCGATTGGAGAGTAGTCGACTGACCAAGGACTCCACAACATACAAGCAACAGGTCGACAACCTCACTAACGAACTGGCAAGACTCCGTACTACTCTCACCACCGTCACGGAGGAGAAGAGTCAGACCGACAACAGACTGGCCCAGCTAGAAGCCGACCTCCACAGCAGTCGATAGCAGGAACACAAACACCAGAGCGAGCTCGTGGTAGCACGAAACGAACTCGGAGCGGCACGAGCCGAGGTAGCAGCACCCCAACTCAGTCTTCAGCAAGCTCGGAGGGAGATAGTCGACTCCAACATCCGACTCGCCCTACTACTCCAAGACAACGAGGAGAAGTCCCGCCAATTTGCAAGTCGGGAGCTGCAGTTACACAAACTTCAAGCGCGCAAGTACCGACTCCGACTCAAGGCAAGAAAACGTATCAAGGTTCTCAAGCACACCCTCAGCACCGACCGCCACCAGCTCAACATGTACCGCAGGCAACTCGACCAACTTCAACTCGACCACCCGGACTTGGAGATTCCAGCAGTTGACGAAGACGAAGAGAAGGATACGAGCCACCTTGAACCCGACCATTCGCTCTGGGAGAACCAGTGGACTGATGACGACGAGGTCTTGACTACCGACGTCAAGTTAAGTGAGGACGATGACAAAGACGACAGCGAGTCGACCAATGAAGACGAAGATCGCGATCAGCAGCAACAAGACCAGCAGCCACCGCCAGTCAACCTTCAAGACACGATGCAATAGCAGCCAGCAGCTCCACACCTTCCTTCTCCACAGCAGTAGCAGGATCAGCAGCCCCTAGCACCCAACCAGATGACAACAGCACCTACACCATCGGTCGACAACACCTCAGTCGACTTACCAGTAATCTCTTAACCACACTCTCTGGGGTTCGACTTCTCAGGAATGCCTCCCGATCTCCGCTCACCAGGCATGACCGAGGACTCTAGCGACGTCCACGACTGACGAGTCGACCTCTGCTGGGTCGATTACTTGACCGCGGGTAATTTTGTCATTCCTCGTGAACAATTTTTCCTAGTCACCGACCGGGGTAGTCTAAAGTCCACAGGAGTGTACTTAGCTCAGAGGGAGGGTAATGTTAACCGAATATTAGTTAATATTCCCTTAGGTTAAGAGTAGGCTAGTCTATACTCGGCAGGAATAGACCCGGCAGGCGACACGTGGCAGTACTGGCTCGTATAGACTGGTCGATCCGACTTTTCCGACTTACCCGGCTCGTACACACTGTCAGACCAGTCTCCTTTATGTACCTTCACTCTCTTTGGGAGAGTTGTTGCTATACCATTTGTACATCTTTTTGGCGGCCTCAGTTGTACTTCGTTCTTGTCTTAAACTCTTCTTGTGCGCACTACTATGTTAGACTCTTGCTGTTAGACTACTGCTGTTTCCTGCTCTTGAATCATTCCTTGTGGTTGTATCTTTGTTAGTTGCAGTAGTCTGTGGGTATGCAGGAGTCGACTTACTAGCACACTGAAGCTTTTCCTTAACCGACAGTCCATTCTTCTTAGTAGAAACCTCTTACTACTCCTCTCAATCTCTAGAAACTAGTCTAGAGTGGAATAGTCTTGGGCGGAGTAGCTTCATTCGTTTAAGGTCGGTTCCTAGAAAACCCCTTTAATAGTGCCTCCCTGGTTGGTCCTGCTTCCCAGGCTGGCTCTGCTCTCTGGGCTGGCTCCATCACTCCAGATGATCCTCTTTCTCTTCTGCTCGTGCTGCCCTCGGTTGCGCGCTCGGAAGGGGCCTTCCTCATCCGGTTGCGTACCTCCTGGCGAATCCTTTCTCTTCTTATGCCTCTCTACCGGTTACAGCCCTGCACCACCCGGTTGGCCTCCTTCCGAGTCCTCTCTCCTCTTTTGCCTGTCGTCGTGCTGAGGCCTTGCACCACCCAGTTGGCCTCTTTCCGGGTCCTCTCTCCTCTTCTGCCTCTATTCCTGCTGAGGCCTTGCACCACCCGTTTGGCCTCTTTCCGGGTCTTTTCTTCTCTTCCTGCGCTCCTCAGGCTAGGCCCAGGCGTCCACCCGATTGCTCTTGTACCGGGTCCTCCCTTCCCTTCCTGCGTTCCTCTAGTAGAGTTCTACTGGCTGGTTGGGACGCCTTCGGTCTCTTTCTCTCCTCAGGGCGAGCTATTTCTTGCTTCTCCGACTCGCACGGGTCGCCCTGGCCTCCTGCACCCTCCTCCTGTTCCTCTTCTTCTTGTACACGCCTTACCCGGTTTTGCTCCCTTCTCCGACGCGCCGCCTTTTTCTTGGCCAAGCTCTTTTCTACCAGTACCGGGTGCATCTCCAGCCTCGCCTTCTCCCTACCCATGAGGCATCTATGCTTCACGTACAAGTGATAAAGGAAAGAAGCAATAGGGCAACCCTTCGTACCTCTGATTTTTGACGCCTCCCGGTTCACATTCCGCTGCACCACGAAGCCCCAATTGATCTTTTTATTGTAGTTTAGTGCGGAATAGATGCCCTTCGCCAATGTGATCGTGAAGGTAGTGGACTTGTCTAGGCTGAAGATTGGTACCAAAAATTGAAGAATCCGCTGCTCCCGGGGAGTCTTGCAATCTGTCATAGCACGTGATACCGGATATTCCCCTAGAGCGCAATTTTTTGTATTAAGAACGCTCGTAGAGGTGATTTCCGGGTTATCGTTCCGCGGAGACTCTGTGAAGTGGGAAGTTTCCGGGGACTGATGCGGATTGGTGACTGCTCTCTTCCGGTCACCAATTAACTCCCTTTTTCTCTACTCAAACCGGATCTTCCCTACTGACTAATCCGATTATGGATAGATTTGGTATCTGTCGGGATTGGGAGTTTAGCCAACCCTACTCCACCCGGTCTATCCTAACCTTTTAATCCGGTTTCCCTTTAACCTTTGTCTTCCCTCAGAGGGTTCTCCATTTGCATTTTTAAGGATGCTGGATTTAAAGTCACACCCTCCCCTACTGATTTACGTGACAGGGGTTTCACAGCTTCCTGATTATCCAAACTCACTTCCTACTCCGGGTACTTTCCGTATTACCCTTCAACTGTGGATTTATCCCAAACCCCCAGCCGGTCACACAAGAGCAACACAGTTTTCCCCTTCAAAATACTACAACGACTTGCTAACCGGGGTGGACAGTATCCGGGGTGTCCGGAAGAGATGGAATTCCTCACGACCCATTTTACTCTGGCTTCCCCGTACCCTGCAATTACAAGATCTACCCGGGTGGTGGCACCTCTACCGAACTACCCGTCCAAGAGTTCTGAGAGAACGGGAGTACCCCCTCCTGCTCACTCAGCCACTAACTTAGAGTATTTCCTGCAACCAGTTCCGGAAAACCCCGCATTCAAACGTTCCTAATTCTCCCAAATCTTCTACCCGGTCTCTCAACTGACTCTTACACCAAAACCCGGCTAATCCACCCGGTTACCAAGGGACTAATTGAGACACTCATCCGGGCAATAACACAAACAAACACACACACATGTACACACACACACAGAGTTTGTGGAAAGAACATGCGCCTCTACTCATTTACACGGAACAGTAGTACACAAAAAGACCCAAGGAATGAGAAACACTCCTTGATAAAAAGCCAACCCCAAAGCCCAGATCCGGGAGATCCTCAGATCCCAAAACCCGGGATCCGGAAATCAAGGGAGCCTCCTACACGGCCCAATTCTCATCCTAAGCCGCCACTAACATTCAAAACCCTAAAAGTCCTTCCAACAAAAAGTCTTCTACTCTACCTACTCAAAAAGGCCCTACTCTAAATAGCCAGATCCACAAAACCCGGACCACTGCCTCCGGTCCCCCCGACAGTCTCGGACAGCTACTCAGCCTCCACTGGCTGCCCCTCCTGGACTTCCGGACTGTCCATCACGATCGGAACCGTGGACCGAGCTCCGCGTAGTTCGTGCCCAGCCGGCTGCTCCACCCGTCGTCCTCCGGTTGGCTTGCCCACTTGCGTACCTCCCGACTGGCTACCCGGGTGACCTCCTGGCCCACCCTGTTGCCTTTCCACCCTGTCCGGCTGAACGCCCATCGCCTCCATTTCTTCCGAGAGGTTCCGGACTTCCACAGGGCTCACTCCGGCAGGTCGGACCATGTGGATTGGCTCCACATCCAGTCCTACCCGGGAGGTGTGCTCCTGCGTTGAGCTCCCCTTCCGCATCAACCGGTCGATTTCACCCTCCTGAGGAGCATCTGCAAACATATTGAACATCCCCTGCAGCCCCTCCCCGGACCCTAGTCTATCACCCCGGTTGGCTGTCTCCTCCTGACTCGGTTCTTCATCGGAAGAGCTACCCCTCATGTGCTCTGCCAGTTCCCGGAACTCCATCAGATAGGCCTCCACCATCTCCGAATACTCCCCGACCACGTTCTTCATCCGGGCTGCTCCTTCCAATCCCGGCTGGCCTACCTTCTCATCATACATCCGGGCTTTCATATGTGCCTCCCCATCCGGGTGGAACAACCTTGACAGTTTGGTGACGCACTGCCGACTTGTTTTCCCTATTCTCCGGATGGCCTCCTCCTGTTCCCGGATCTGCAACTCGTTCTTCTGCACTTGGACCTCCATTTTCTTGATGTACGCCACCTTCCGTTGCAGCTCCTCCTTCAAAGCCTTCAAGAGAGCGACGGATTCGCTCTCATCCTCCAGGAGACTTTGCAGTTGTCCGGCCAACTTGTTCTCCTTCTCCCTGCTCCGGATGAGTTTCCTCTGGAGCTTCCGGATCCGCGCCGGATACTCAAGAGCGTCCTCTGTTCGGAGGAGAGTTCCTGTCTCCCGGAGTGCGGCGAACATGGGAGTGTACTGCTCCGTCACCATGTCCAGGGCAATCCGGGTTTGCAGGAGTATGTTCTCCGCCCGAAGTGGGGCCTCCCCTTCCTCTTGTACACCTCCGGGTGGACCGGCCTCCTGTTCCCCTTCCTCCTGTTCCGGTTCTTCCTCCAACGGTGGTCTCTGCCTCCGGTCATCCTCTTCTCGTGTTGCCTCCCCGTCATCCCCTGCCTCCTTGGGACGCTAGTTGAGCGGGGTTGTCTTCCTCCGGGCGGGTCCTTTGTCCTTCCTAGGGGTGGTCTCCGGACCCTCCGGCTCCTCCTCTTCAATCAGGACCAACTTCCTCTTCAGGCCTGGAAGTCGCACTTGAGACGCACCTGCCTCCTCTGCTGGTTGCTTCCCCTTCGCCGGTCGTTCCTGTAGAACTTCCGGGGCAGGGTTCTCATCCAGGTCGTCCCTGTGGCGATGCTGGAGTGGGACCTGTCTCCTTCTCTGGCCTGGACTCCACCACCTCACCTGAGGTTGCTCTTGGGTGGAACCTCCTCCCTGATTCCTCACCGGCTTCTTCCGGTTCAATTTCGGCTGCGGAGAATCCTCCTCCTCTTCCGGATCCTCCCTCCTCTTCGTTCTCAGCTCGTGCTGCAACCTTGCCTCCTCCGGTCGGTCTGTTTCCGGGTCCTTCCTCCTCTGCTGCTCATCCTGACGCAGCCGGGTGCCACCCTGTTGGCCCCTCTCAGGCCGGTCTTCTCTCTTCTTCGTCCTCTGCTCCGAGTCAGCGCTGGCCCCTCCGGGTTGACCCCTCTCCGGGCGGTCTTCCTTGTCCTTCCTGCGCTCCTCTCCCCGGATCCTACTCCTGTCCGGTTGGGAGGTTGGTGGAGCCATTCTCCTTTCATCCGATCGTGACGACGACCCGGGTCTGCTGGTCCCTGTTCCTCCACTCGGAAGAACTGCCCTCCTCTTGGTCAGGCTCTTCAGCCCGGAATGGGCATTACCTCCAACCTCTTCCGTTCTTCCTCCGTGAAGCACCCATGTCTCTCGTACAGGTGGTAGAGAAATGGGGCCAACGGACACCCCTTTTTACTGTCCAGGTTCACCGCCAACTTCTGCGTATTCCGGTGTAGCAGGATCGCCCAATTGATCCTTCTCCTCCGGAGCAGAGCGGAGTAGATGCCTCGGGCCAGCGTTACGGCGAGGGTGGTGGGCTTCTCCGGATTGACGATGGGCACTACATACTGGAGCAGCCGTTGCTTCCGGGGTAAAATGCAGTCCGCCACCTTGAACCCGTCGTGGTCCGAAATGTGAGTGAATCGCGCCTTCACCCAATCCGAGTTGCCCTTGCCTCCCGGTTCCCGATCTACACTCGTGTCCGGGAAGCCGTATAGCTCCCTCCACATCTCCCGGGTCCAGCTCCCATACTTCGCCCGGATGGTCGTCCGGAAGGTGCTCAACATAGGCCCGCCCTCAATTTCCTCCAGCATCCGAGAATCCTGCACATCCCACACTTTCCCAAAGAGCCCCGCGCACCCCATCTTCTCGAGGTCCTTCATCAATTCGTCCAAGTCCCCCTCGTGCAGCGGGATGTCCGGACAGATGCGCTTCTCCGTAATCTTCGCTCCGGCTTCCCTCCGCACCATGGCTGCAGACTCCGGACGCACTTCTTTACTCCTCCGAGAATGGCGCAGCTCCTTCTCCGGTAAACTGCGCTCCTCTCGCTCCGGACGCTTCCCTTTTTGCGTCCGTAGTGTGCGCCTGACCTCCCGGAGTCCCCGCGCCTCTCTTCCCAACTGCGCCCTTACTCCCCTCCGTAAATTCCGCCGGAAATGGCGGCGCTCGTTGTCGGGGTGCTCGCCTCTCCCAAATTCTAACCTCGCGCTACTGTTTTTCCCCGGGTGCTCAATTTCCCTCAATCCCGGGTGCTCAAAATCCTCACACACCGGCCGCTCACTGCTCTCTCTCTTCGGGTGCGAAATGGAAACCCTAACGCTCTCCGGAGGTGCAAAAACGGGTGTGCACGGAGGGCTGGAGGAACCGAAAAGGAATGAACAGTGAGCCGCCCAGTTTAAGGCGGCCCAGTTCAACTCCCGGATCGTGGCCGGGCCCTGCAGAGGCCCGTTCCCCGACCCCCGGTTTCCCATCCGGTCTCGTGTCCGGTCCGCCGCCATTCTCAGAGTCCGTAGTAAACACTTAAAGCGCGTGAGAGCACCACTCTCTCCAAATAAATAAAGAGGCCACTGGGAACGCCATTTCTCCCATTTATGGCGGCTGGGGTTACCTTTTACTGCTCTATAAACCCTAACTGTCCGTTTTTTGAATAAACGAGGTTTGACACAATCCTCCACTTTACACCCGTCCTTGTCCGAGATGTGGAAGAAGCGCACCTTCACCCAACTCGAGTCTCCCTTCTAGGCCGGTTCGAGGTCGTTTGTGGTGTCCAGGAAGCCGTACGTCATGCGCAAGTGCTCCTGGGTCCAATGCTTGTACTTCGCCCGGATGAAGCTCGTCCGGAAGGCAAGCTCTATGTCTCCGCCCATCAACTCCCCTAACATCCGGGCATCCTGCAAATCGGACACCCAGTGAAGGAGCTCCGCGCACCCTATGGTCGTGAGATCGGCGCGCAACTCATGACAGTCGCCCGGGTGCTGCGGAACTACCGGAACTACCATCTTCTCCGCGATTTTGAGCCCTGCGGAATTGTCCCCTATCCTCGGCATCTCTACAGTCTCCGGGCGCACTCTCTATATCCTCCGCGAACTACACCTAAGTTTCTGGCGCTCTCTCTTCTCTAACTCCGGTCGCGCACTATGAACCCTAATGCTATCCGAAAATACAAAACTCTATTGGCGAGGAGGGCTGGAAACACCGGGAGAAAATGAATAGCGAGTCGTCCCACTACAAGAAAACCAGCCCAATGTGACCGGATGTGACTAAGCGCATATGACTATGTAGTCACCTCAGTCATTGGTTTAGTCTAAAATCAGTCCTAAGAGGGTCCAGTCATGGACTAGTCATATAAGTAGTCATATTTTTGAGGACCTGGGTGGGAACGTCTACAGGAACGGGACATATGTTCTCCTGCCCGGTTCCGAGAGTCATGCTCTGAGTGCTTACTATGTGTAGTCATACTAATGTAGTCGGATTGTATGGGTATATGGTTTATGTATGTCTTACTGTAGTAATACAGTTGGTTTGGGTGACTACATGCAGTCATGTAGTAAATAACCTGACTAATAGTAGTCATATATTTCAATCAGATGATTTTGAAGTCCTCTACTAGTTGGCTCAATGGGTGAGTGCTGTAAAATAGGAGTAGGTCCATAATCTTCACTTACACAATAGCTTGTCTATTCAACACTACCATGTCTGCGCGCAAACATTATAGGATGTCATTTTAGGGCACCATTCTAGAAACACTACTAAATACACCTTCAAAAATTAGTAAGTAATTGGGTTGGGCGTCCAAAAATCATGATTCCACTTGCTCTATCTTTCCACTTGCGATCCAGATGCACGAAATTGCCTTGTATGCTTAACTTTGCTACTGATTTCCCATGCTCACAAAGAAGCCGTTATTGATCACCTTCCCATACTTTTTTGAGATGTCAAAGTGATTGCAAAATAACGTAGTCATGTGGACAGTTTTCTTTACTGGAATTAGTAATGACTGCGATATAACACAGTCATCGACACAGTTTCCTTTACTTATATTGGTAATGAATTGCATTTTAGTAACACCTATAAATACAACTGAAAAAATTAGTAACTAATTGCAAGAGAGTCCAAAAATCATGATTAGCACTTGGTCTAACTGTCCACTTACTTTCCAGATGCACAAAAATGCCTTGTATGCTTAACTTTGCTTTAGATTTCCCAGGCTGACACATTGGGCTATAATTGATCACCTTCCCATATTTTTTGGAGACGTCAAAGTGATTGCAAAATAACGTAGTCATGTGGACAGTTTTCTTTACTTAAATTAGTAATTGATGCAAAATAACATAGTCATCTAGACAGTTTCCTTTACTTATACTAGTAATGAATTGCGTTTTAGCAACACCAATAAATACAACTTCAAACAATTACTAACTAATTGCAAGAGAGTCCAAAAATTGGTTTCCCATGTTGACAAATGAGCTATTACTGATCACCTTTCCGTACTTTTTTGAGATGTCAAAGTGATTGCAAAATACTGTAGTCATGTGCATAGTTTTCTTTACTTATATTGGTAATGATTGCAAATTTACATAGTCAACTGGACAGTTTTCTTTACTTATATTGGTAATGAACTGCCTTTTTCCATACAACTCGAATTTGTTAACTGTGCAATCTCTGTGACTACTCCTTTGCTGTACCAAATTTCTACAGATAGTAGTTGGGCTCCTACAGTCCTACTGTGGTGACTCATCATTGTAGTCCGCCTCTGTATCCTCCATTTGCAGAGCAAGCTGCACCTCGTTGCTAGAAAGCTCCCTGGAACTTGATAAAAGAGGCGGCATTGCTGCGGTATCATCAGTGACATTCTGTGCCATCAATCCCTGAGTTTCAGCATCGTCGCGTAAGCTTAGGCAGTGTAGATCTGGTCTTCCCTTAGCCATGGAGGTCACTCTCACACTTCGTGATTGATTGCGTAGAACAACCTTCCACCCAAGATGTGCCACATCGTCAACAAAGAAGACCTGTTGAGCATGAAGAGGAAACGCAAACGAATCTGATGAGTACGGAATGGTACAGTCAATGTTCACGAGAGTGAAACCGTACTCATCTCTCTTCATAGTTGCCCGTGGCCCAATCCACGTAGCTTGGACCCACTTACAATACAGTATGAGTAACTCGAACTTCCCATAGTCAGTACCAATAATCTCTTCGACCCACCCCACGTACTCCACGTTCGCGAGCCTGTGGTTCTTGTCCTTTCTGCTGGCACGGCAAGATTGTGAGAATGTTGCAGCTACTCCGCTGTCGCACGTTGACAAGTGTACCTCTGCTCCGCGCACACGTATATGGTTCCCGTATGCATACATGCTGCGATACGATTTTGCCTCACATGAAGGTGGTAGGACAAGGCCAAGAACATCTTCATCGACCTGTATGCCTGCTGCCACATCCCGTTGCATTGCAGCAAGAAACCACTCAGAAAACTACTCATTCCTTGCGATTGGTGGATACTCTGCTCTTCTACCCCGTGATCGACGGCGTATCTCTGCACGCATTCTGTGCCGGGCTTCCATCTCCAAGTGGTGACGACTGATTAGAAGCCACAGTGGATGGAAAGTTTTTAGATAACAGAAACAGGAAGCAGATAGAGGAAACGTCCTCTACAAAACATTCTCTAGTCGTGTGTTGCAATATGATGACTAGAATTAGTACGCAATAGACCTTTGGTGACTACACACAGTCACATTGTCCCTTCTAGACAGAGCGCATGACTAAAACAAGTGATGCTTACTCTCTGTATGACTGTAGAGGCTCCGCGTTCGTGAGAACAAACTCGTGAATCCGTGCCCTGAGCTCTGATGTCAAGAGTCGATATCGACCTGTACCCTCCACGACCTCACTCTTGGCCCCTACTTCCTCCTGATCGTCCCATATCCTCCTGCGTGTTAGCTCACAGTCTTGCATGTACTCTGTGCAAAATCCTAACGCCTCCTCTATTATGTACCCCCTCGCCATGGATCCCTCGGGTTTTGCTCGTTGCTTAACATAGCCCTTCAGTCTCTTCAAGTATCGCTCAATAGGATACATCCATCGGGTGTGTACGGGACCACATATATCCAACTGCTGCACCAGGTGAATGGGGAGGTGTGACATGACATCAAAGAATGAAGGTGGAAAAACCTTCTCTAGCATGCATAGTGTCTCAGCTGTGTACTCCAATAACTGTTCCATGGACGAGGGATCTACGGACTTTGCGCACAATCGTACAAACACCCGACTAAGCCGCATTATTGCCACCCGCGTATCCTTGTCCAAGAGAGTGCGCAAACACAAAGGGAGCAACTGTTGCATCAAGACATGGTAGTCATGAGATTTCAGCCCCTTCAAGTCCCCATCCGACGCAATGCACTTTGCAAGTTGGCCAGCGTAGTTTGTAGGAGTCTTCAAATTGCGGAGAATGTCTAGGAATTTCGCCTTCTCCTCTTTCGATAGTACATATGGAGCTGTTGGAAGTATGACATACCCAGGTTTCCTTCCAGGAAGCGGGTGCAGATGTGGTCGAATATTGGCCTCTTTTAAGTCTAGCCTGGCCTTCAATGTGTTGCGGACTCCCCAAATTGTTTTCATCACGTACTCGGAGATGTTTTTTTCACAGTGCATGGGATCCAAAACATGTCTAATGAAGAGGCCCAGCCAGAAATCCCAGCATAGCATTCCAGCGTCAGATTTGTTCACTTTTGACAAAGAATCTTAAGCATTCATTGAGAAGATATAGGTCCATATTCATTTTTCTCCCTACATGCAGTGATGGATTTCAGAAATTGCACTACTCACAGTCAACCTTCTTATCAAGCAGGTTACTAGATTCAGTCAACGATTCTGAAAGTAGTTACTGGAACCAGTGAATGCGCTTAGCACCTGCCAATACGGAAGCAGGTACAGAGCTGAGAGCCGCTTCACTCCGGTCCGGTGAATGGGGTCGCCTTCTCCTCCACCTCTTCTTCCCTGTGACTCCTGCAGGAAGGATACTCTCTCTTGTGTATAGCCCTTGATGTCGCATCCTGTTAGAATTGGAGGGGGCGGCCGGTACTCCTATTGACCATCGAATGTTTGCTTCAGCCTACAGTAGGGATGGCGTCTCCTGAGATACCGGGGTGGTTCCGATTTCCGCCAAATCAGCAGCCTGGTCTGCCAAATTAGCCAGGCTGGCCTATGATTGGTCCCCTCCGATACTGGCGTCCGGATTTCTCCGCCGCATACTCACCACCGGACTCGCAGCCGGTCTTGAAGTCTGTTCCGGACTGGATTGGCCTCCAGCCATCATCCTATCTATCTCCCCCATTCTGGGTGCACCCTGCGATACATGGAATGCGGCCAACAATTCACTACTGGCTAAGGGTGCATTCATACCTCTCCGATTTGCTACCCTCTCATCCGTTTCGGGCCCGGATAGGAATCTTGCTTGATGCTCCGTCAGTAGTTTCCGGAATTCCACCAACCCTGCTTCGACCCTTGCGGCGTACTTCTTTACCACATTCGTTGTTCGGGCAGCAGCGTCCAATCCGGCTTCGACCACCTTCTCCCGGTACAACCGGGCCTCCGTCTGGGCCTCCCCATCCGGTTTGAACAGCGACGCGAGGAGCCGGTAAGTGGGCGACTTCTGCTCCTCCAGAGCCCGGATCTCATCCTGTTGCCTTATCAGTACCAGGCTCCTTTCCGAAGCTTCCCTCCGGAGCTGGTCTACTTCCTCCCCCATTTTCCGGACGATCTCCGGGTACCTCTCCACCTGTGTACTCCGGATGACATGCCCAACTTCCTTCATCGAAGTACAGATAGAACGATACTTACCTTCCATCGTCTCTAATGCCTCCCTGACCGGTTTGAAGAAGTCCTCCTCCGATTCTCGTAGGGGGATGTCTTCCAGTTCCGGTCCTGCATTCCGGGGAGCCTACTCATAAGTCCGGATCTCCTCCGGGTACTCCGATTCGTCCCGCACCGGTTTCGAATCTCGCGCCCTCTTGGTTTTCACCTTGACGTTCTTCTGACGTCCGCTCGACTCCGGTGCCCGTCCCCTCTTTCTCCGGCTATCCACCGGTGTCATCTTCCTGTGCCTCTTCCTCAGAGGAACCCTAACCCCGGTCACAATCGTGTCCTGGTCCTGGTCCTCTTCCTTCTCTTCTTCTTCCGGAATCCTCACGCGCCTCTTCACTTGCCCTCGGGGTGGTGTCTCCTGGTCCGGTTCCTCCTCGGACTTCGATTCGTCCGGAGTCTCCTGGAGTTTCTTGAGTTGGCCTCAGGTGCGCGCCCTAAAGTGGCCCGCCTTCACCAGTGTCTTCTGACCCGGTTCCTCCCCTTCTGCTCGGGCCTCCGAGGGCTTCCTCCATATCCGGATTGATCGCTGCTTGTTCGTCCGCTCTTCTTTCTTCCTGCTCTTCCCGTTCTTCCTCGTCCAGGCTGTCCTCGTCCTCGCTCTCAACCGGATTCCCCTCCCGGGCCCTTGGCGGCTCCCGGTTCATGATCCTCCGGCAGTTCTCCCATTGCTCTCTCTCCTTGGTCGTGAGACATCCGTGCTTGTCATACAAATGAAACAGAAAAGGGGTTAGAGGACATCCCTTCTTGTTTCCGAGTTTGCGCGCTTCCCGGACCACCAACTCGTCCACGATGAGTCCCCATCCGGTCTTCCGGGTGTTGAAGTAGGCCTCGTAAATGGCCTTCATCAGCTTGATCGTGCAGGTGGTGGGTTTGTCCAGGCTCAAAATAGGCATCAGAAACCGTAGCAGGCGCCTCTCCCGGTCGTCTATGCAGTCCTGCACCCGGAATCCGTCCTTCTCTAAGACAAGTTGAGAAAACCTTTCCTTCATCCATCCGGAATCCTGCTTGGTCTTGTCGTATCCAAACGGGCTGTTGGGGAAGTTGTACATCACGCGCCAGTGTTTCGAGGTCCACTCCTTCCACTGCCCCCGGATTTTGCTGTCCCGGAATTCCGCCGGTACAGGTTTTCCACCTAACTCCTGCAACATAGTATCACTGTGGAGATCCCATGGTAGGTACATAAATTCTTCACAACCAATTTTGCGCAAATCCTTCCGCAGCTGCTCCCTATGTCCCGCATCGGCCAGAGCAACCGGGCGCACCAACTTATCCGGAACCGGCAGTCCGAGCCTCCAATCATCTTTCCGTCCTATCGCTGCTGGCTCCAAAATTTCCTTCCCTCAATTGCGCGCGCTCCGCCTAAGCTCCCGGAATACTTGCTCGCCACCCGGTCGCTCTCCCTGCTCTCTCACAGCATCCGGAAACACAAAAATCTGGCGCAAGGGTGGACTGGAAACACTATGCGATAATGAACAGTGAACTGCCCTAATTAAAGCCGCCCATTTCAAGGCGCGAAACGTGGCCGGGTCCATCCCTGACCCGTCCATCCCCTACCCGGTTTCCAGGCCGGGTCCCGTGCCCAACCCGGACACCTGTCGTCAAAACCGAACCCTAGCAATAACTCTACAGCGCGCGCGAGCGCCTCCTCTACATAAATAACTAAATGTGCCATTATGGTCACTCCCACACTCATTTATGGAGATTCGGGCTACTCCTAGCTACTCTAAAACCCTAATTCTCTACTTCTAGATCGAACGAGGTTTGACAATCCTCCTCCACATCGTCTGTTGGAGTACAATCCTCACGGTCTTCGTCCTCGAGGTTATCGTATCTAGAGAGGCACTCCATGATCATTCTTATTGCGTCCATGCCCCCATTGTTGTTGTCAAGCTCAGGAGGGCTTTCCCTGACTTCCTCTTCGACAAGGTCATTTTCCGCATCCACAAGACCCGCATGAGCATAGCACACTCTTGGAATTAATTATTGACAGTATTTTAGCACTAGACATCAAATGACTTGCTTATTACAACCGCACGGTTGACTTGTAATAGTCAACGGATCTAATTATCACTCTAATCTGAAACTGAAATCTATGACTACGCACCGTAAGAATGGCAGATTCGACTGCATGGCATACGTTTGCATTAGACTACGGACAGTCAAGTCCTAGTCAGATGCTTCGGATTTAATATTGAAATTTGACTCCCTGCAGTGAAGGAAACGAGTATACAAGGACTCCATGCAGTCATCAAATGATATGGGTGACTATGTGTAGTGAAGCATATTTGACTTTACAGAGTTGTATTATCTCACGTGTGTGTATGATGCAATACAGTCACAACCACATCACTATACGTAGTGATCAAACCATTGCTATATTCTCTAATACCTCACTATAATTAGTCATGTCCATCTCATGATTTCAGCATTGGAGACTATATATAGTCACTTCGATATGGCTCTATAGAGTCGTATTATTCCAAGTCTATGTGTGACTTAATGCAGTCACCACCACAGTAATATGCGTAGTGATAAAACCGTTCATGCAGTCACTGATATCTCACTACAATTAGTTATAGCATTTAGAAGCTATTTCAGTATTCGTGACTATGGGGTGTAAAATTATTCATTGAATTAATCATTGAAAGTATTTTAGCACTGGACTTCAAATGACTTGCTTATTACATCACGTAGTTTAGACATACCAAAATAGGCACAGTGAATTGAGGGTCTCTTCCAATGGTCCTGAGATGCTGGCGAATGGTTGCCCTACTGATGCAACGACCTCCCATACAATTTTTGCATGGGCAACGGTAACTCGTTAGCCCCAGTCTATTTGCTTCTCTCTCCTTCAATTCCCAGAGGTCGAGGTCGCTTGCCCCCGTCGCACCACGGCTAGCCATTTGTCAATGTAAAGTGGTCAATGGCACCTGCTCCTATACAGAAAACCACGCGAAATTGAGCATATGAACTCAGCTTGGTTTCTGTTCATACCGGTAATAAAACTCCTTACTTCTCGTCAAAATTTCAATGTTACAGAGTCAGATTTGAGGCAGACCAACAGAGCAGTTTCATTGGAAAATGAAAAACGAACTCTCTCAATTTTGAAATAAAATTCTAGAGAAAAAGCTCCAACGAAAAGGGGGAAAAATAATTGGGCATAATTTCCCATGTCGCCTTTCGTGACAAGCCAAAATTTCATAACAATAAAGTCACCAACACTCTTATAACCACCTATTCCCGAAAAAATGAACAACTACAGTTCCAACGTATCTTTTACTTATTATTGACCAACCCTGGTTTACCAGCTTTTCTTTTGAGTTACCTTACTAAAGAAGAGGTTTTAGCTTTTCTCTTACGGTCCTGGGAGCCCAGTGCAGCATCTGTAGCATCAGGATTCAAACCATCAGATGGAACATTGGCTGCCCTAGAGTCGCCACCATCGTGAGATTTCTGTACTCTTCATCGTTGGGCCTCAGCAAGAATTTTAAGCTGCGCTGCAAGGATTCGAAACTGAGGATTTGTGGGGTCAATAGCATAGTGTGCCATCAAAGGATTGACTCCGTCACTGTCGTCAGTCACATGAACCAAACTACTGACTACTGAACTCGCTATATGATGAAGTTTTGTGACTTTGTAGCGTCACATAAACCAAACTTATGACTGACCTTGGTCAGATCGTCTTTCACCACGCGTTGCAATCTCCTGGACAGCTTGACGCAACGACTGTAAAGCATGCTTCACGATGGAGACGGCATAATGGATGACTCTCTTCGACCCTAGCACGCTCGTTACAGAGCCCTAAAATTTGAATAAGTGCGTTGGCAGAAGGCGGCGTTTAAGCGTAGTGGTGCTAACTACATTCTGTGCCGCGCATTAAGTTTTGGAATTGGCGGTGGTAGCTCATTCGAACCTGAAGAGGACGATCAAAATGGCGATGACAACGGCGCTCGATTGCCTCCCACGCCTCACTGCTCTTGCTCTTGCTTGCGATGGAGACGCCCACGATTCTTTCTGAAGCGCCTTCACTTCCTGAAGAGGACGACACCTGCGAGCTTCAGAAGGAAGTTGATTCGACGATACCTGAGGAGCCGGCTTCGGAGGAAGGGTTTGGGAGGGACGAGGATTGTGCAGTGCCAGAGTACGAGAGGCTGCAGCAGGAGAACTTACGCAAGAACGAGCTCAAGTTCCAGGAGCTCGGAGTCCCGCTTCTGGCACAGTCCTTGCAAAACCCTAACGCCACTTGCACGACCGAAGCGGGGGGAGGAGAGGGGACACGCAGCGCCGGCGCCAGCAGCATCGGAAACCGCAGAAAGAGAGAAAGGTAAACCCTAAACCCTAGCTCGACTTCGCATCCTACATGCCGTCGTCTCCCGTTGACCGCGATCAGGCTCCGCGTCGCAATAGCGCCCTCCAATCCGCGCGCCCTCGTCACGCATCGCCACAATTGCGCCGTTAGGGCTTCGAACGTGGTGTAGCTGTTCACGGCGCTTGATTTGATGCTCGCTAGGGTTTCAGGATTGAAGTGTGCATGCCTCCTCGATGACAGCAAAGGTTTGTAACTGATGTTGGTTTCTGCAGAGAGGGTTTGGAAGTCGTGCGTCGGAGTAAGCGACTCAACAACCCGCCATGAAAAGCTGCAAGGAACATGCAGAAGGACGCGCTCTGCAAGGAATCAAAGGAATGCTTGAGGAGCGTGAAGAGCAGCTCCAAAGAGTGGCACAGCGAAGAGGAGAAAACGGAGAGCGAAACTGACATCGAGAATGATGACGAGCGTAGCCTAGGCGATGATGAGGTCTCGCCAGTAGCAGTGGAAAAGCCACATCCAGGCAAGCAAAATCCTCAATTGAGTGTACTGCCTTGCTTCAATGTTTGCTTGATTCGATGTTTGCTTGATTCGATGTTTGCTTCAATGTTTGCTTGATTCGATGATTCCATGTTTGCTTGATTCGGTGTTTGCTTTGCTACCTCGATTCAGTGTTTGCTTGCCTTGAAACAACAGTCTTGTTTCCAAGCTCTGTGACTGCTCATAGTCACATGAACGAGAATTATGACTTCATTTGCTGAGGTTCTCGTCATAGATACTTTCATGTATCAATTATGAATGTTGACGTCCAGGAACTTGTGTGCATTGCTGCAGTCCATTTCTCATCGTTTGTAAGAGCTGTGCATTTGCATGCTCCTCCAGTTTCCCATTGCAGTCAATCACGCTAGCTTCTTGATATCACCATGCTTGCATATTAGTTTAGTAACTGTGTGACTGAGTACTAGCTTCGTGAATCTACATTGGATAAAAGCTTTGTGAATACTGGCTTCGTGAATTTGCAATTTCGATACTAATTGTGTGAGCACTAGCTTCGTGAATTTGCACGCCAAATAATAGCTTAGTGAATTCTAGCTTTGTAAATTTGCTATTTATAGAGCGGGATCGAGAGAGTTGTTGTTCTCAGGTGCATTCTAGAGTTGTAATTTGTGAGGGTGAGTTCGTGTTGTGGATTTCAATGAAGTTGATAAGCTGACGCTCGCAGCAGTTGGAATTTCGCAGAGGTTTGCCGTGTAGAACTTTTCTTGGCTTTAATGACCACCTTTGAATTTCGTATGTGGGAGCGCTTATCCGAATTCTTCTGTTAACCGAATATTAGTTGATATTCCCTTAGGCTAAGAGTAGGCTAGTCTTTACCCGGCAGGAATAGACCCGGCAGGCGACACGTGGCAGTACTGGCTCGTACAGACTGGTCGACCCGACTTTTCCGGTCGACCAGTCTGACACACTGTCAGACCAGTCTCCTATATGTACCTTCACTCTCTTCGGGAGAGTTGTTGCTATACCATTTGTACATCTTTTTGGCAGCCTCAGTTGTACTTCGTTCTTGTCTTAAACTCTTCTTGTGCGCACTAGTATGTTAGACTACTGCTGTTAGACTACTGCTGTTTCCTGCTCTTGAATCATTCCTTGTGATTGTATCTTGGTTAGTTGCAGTAGTCTGTGGGTATGCAGGAGTCGACTTACTAGCATACTGGTGCTTTTCCTTAGCCGACAGTCCATTCTTCTTAGTAGAAACCTCTTACTACTCCTCTCAATCTCTAGAAACTAGTCTAGAGTGGAATAGTCTTGGGCGGAGTAGCTTGACTCGTTTAAGGTCGGTTCCTAGAAAAAACCCCCTTAACATCTTCACTATTTTTTGTAGAAGTTTTGTTGTACGCTCAATTCGATGCGTCTTTGTTATACTCAACAACTATTTCGCCGCTCTTTGTGTTGGAAGATGTATGACTGATGTTGGTCTTTGCTTATTGGCTCGTTCCATGACTCCTTTTCGCTCTTAATGTTTACCCAGAAGCTGTTGCTATCCATGATTTCGATATGAACTCGATCAGTAAGTGATGATAAAGCTTGTCAAGTTGAGCACTCTGTCTCGCTAGTGTAGAGAATACGTTTTCTGTTGATTGATGCATTTGGGGTAGTATAAGTTTAACATCACGAGAGAGTGCTAGTGTAGAGGATACGTGGCTCATCTTCTGTAACTTGAAACTGTTGCAATGGTTTAAACTGTAGCTCATCTTGATTGATTGCTCAAGTCTGCTAGCAATATGTGTTGAAGTTTTGTGATCAAGTTTTGTGTCGAATGCTCATATCTTTCATCTGTGGTGCCAATTAATAGATTTTCATGCAAACCATTTGTGGTAATCGAAAAGTTGATTCCGTAGGCTCGATGAGTGCTTAGAATCAGTTTGAGAATGAATTTGTTGATTGAGTTCAGTCACATGAACTAAATAGTTGACTATCAAACTCCGTATATGTTTAGGATTTGTGACTGGTTCTAGTCACATGAACTGGGATAATGACTAACCTTGATACTGAGAATGATTACCGTTGTATGTATTGTGCAGGCCAGCGGACAGACAACCGAGCCATCTGTGTGGGAGGTGCGCAAGCGAGGTCCTGGAGGTTGTGGAATTCCCAAACCCAGGTCAACGAGCCTACGTCCGCAGCAAACAGCCCGACCTCAACAAAGAAAACGTCTCAAGATGTCAGACGATTGGCTATCAAGGAAGTCCTTCGATTACTGCAATGACGTTGTACCCGAGGTTCCTCCTAACCAGGGAGGCAGCACACCTCCTTTGCGTAACCGAGCCGTTCCCCGGCATGGGTCCATTAGTAGCTTGGACCTCGATATTGCAGAAAGACAGCTCCAACTACTGCAGTGGAGGCGAGCAATGGAGATGCAGGAGCGTGGGGTGAACTCCTCCACATATTCTCCATCAGAGATGACTGAGAGCTTTGGTCAACCCTCATATTCCAGAGACCAGAAGTCCAGACGACGGGTCGCTTTGAAGCAACAACAGGCTCAGGAGGTCACTTTTCGAGATGCAGGAGGGCCCAGAAAACACCTTGTGGAGGTCGATCTGAGAGGACATCCACAAGGACAGAATCGACCGCTGTGGCTAACATGTCTTCGAGGTCATGCGCAGGATATAGATTTCAGCAAAGACAACTACAAGAATCTCAACACTTCTATGTTGCTCGCTGTCAAGGAACGAGTGGACAACACTTTTGAGTACCATGGGGGCCTTGGCAAGGTGACAGAGGAGGCTTTCCACAGCATTTTCAAGGGCCAGTTGAAGGTGAAGAGATATCAGTTGAAGAAAAGAATGCAAGATGGGAAGGACAAGCCAAAGCACATTCGGCATGACCATTGGGTAAAGTTGTCAAAACTCATCTTGGAGGAGAAAAAACAGCAGGAAGCAGAGAAGCTGCGATACAGCCGAGCGCAAGTGAAGAGGCCGTCTTCAGCGGGGCGCAACGAAGAATATGTTCGAGCTAATTTGGTAAGTTTTCAGTATTTGTTTTCATGCCTTTCATCACAAGCATTGCAAGCTTTCTAGACTGCCAGCAAAGTCAGATGATCACCGGTACTTGGAGAAACTTGCATGTTCTTCTTCTTAGTTTTGTCAGAAGTCCATTACAGCTCCTGATCTCAAAGGCTGTAGAACTGTTCCATAGCACAAACCAGGTCTTGAAGTGACTAGGTGCAGTCATCAAATTAGAGTTTGTGATTGTTCTCAGTCATCACGTTCGAATTCGTGACTTTTTTTAGTCATAGAGATGTCTGATCCAGGTTAACCCATTCATTTTTGAGGACACTTGACGGCAGCAGCTCATTCCTGTAAGCAATTTCTGTGTACAATCGGTAACATTTTCCAAGTCCAGTCCTTCCTGCACGTACTGCTCGTTGCCTTGCAGAAGCCCGTGAAATTGTGGTGATAACCCGACGACGTAGTAGATTCCTGCGATCGTGAGAGAAGCCTCATCAATTGTCACTAAGTATGCAGCACTAACTAGGGAATCTAACATCTCTGTGCAGGCCATTGAGCTGGAGAGAAGCCCAACTAGGGTTGAAATTGAAAGGGAGCTTGCACGGGTCAAAAATGCCCCTCGAAGACTCATTCCCAGAAAAGAAACCTCCCCGAGTAGCCGAGTGTCTGATGCACAGCCAGAGCACGACAGTGATTGGCGGAGATCCATTGAGAAGAACATTGAACGCATCATGCAGCACCTGCAGATTCCCGTTGTCACCCCCATGAAGGCAGCAAGTGCAAAGAGCAGCTCCAGCTCAGAGTCCACCGGCACCGACACTTCACGAAAGCCAGATCTTATTGAAGAAAGTATCATGGCACTGCAGGTACAAGTATGATCTTGATGTGTGTTGTCCAACTCCTGTTATTACAGCTCCTGCTTGGGCACTTCTTGAAATCTTGTGCCTTAGTTCTAGAAAAATTCACTATGCCAAGTTCGTGACTGTTTGTAGTCATTGGTATGGAAAGAGTGACCAGGCTTGACTAGATGCAGTCATGAAGTTCGAATTCGTGATTGATAATAGTAATGAAGTTAGAATATGTGACTTCTCACAGTCATCAGTTTAGAATCTATTACAATCCACAGTCATAAAATTTGAATAAGTGACTTGAATGGTCAAGAAGGTGTGGCATTGTTTAACACATTTGTAAACATTGCTCATGATTAAAAGCCATGACTAAGAGGATCCTTATTGACGTGTTGCCTCTGTACTCAAAAGTGACTGCAGCAAGCAGGGGAGTGCGAATCGCAGCCTGCAGATCCGGATAAGGCAGAGGACATGCCTGCAGTAGGTGATGTGAAGGACTCACATCCGTCGGGAACTTCGAGCAACCCTGCAGGAGGCACTCCGGATTGTGGTACAGTGACCGTGGCAGAGTCAGGAGGACGTGCCCCAGTTGTGTACTCCACTCGGAATTTGAGGGCTTCCAAGCCTGCAAAAGAGGACACTCGCACCCAGAAGAAAACACGTTTGACAGAGGTTGAGAAGCTGAAGAAAGACCAGGATGACACAAAGAAGCAAAGGGCACTCCGGGGGAGCAAAGAGAAAGCTGAAAAGAGCAAGGAAGCCAACATTGACAGTCAGCAGAACGCGAAAGGGAAGAGGAAGAGAAACATGAACGCACCGGTAAGTGAACATGTAAGTGTCGGCAGCCTTGTATTTTCACAGGTTTTTTTCTGAAAGCACCAATTCAGTGAGTTAGTCTCAACTGATCCATGTTTTGTGTGTTTTTTTATTTTTATAGGTTGTACAAGAAACTGAGGACCCGGATTTAAAGAAGGGTGACCCTGTGAGACTCAAGAAAAACATGAACGCACCCATAAGTGAACATGTAAGTGCCATGAGCCACTTCCTGGAATGTTGTGCCTTAGTTCTTTAGAAATTCATTATGCCAAGTTCGTGACTGTTAGTAGTCATTCATATAGAACGAGTGACCAGGCTTGACTAGATTCAGTCACGAAGTTAGAATAAGTGACTGATATTAGTAATGAAGTTAGAATATGTGACTTCTCACAGTCATAGAATTTGAATAAGTGCCATGAGCCTTGGAGAAGTACATCTTTGTATCAAAGCAGCAGTTTAGTCCCAACTGATCCTTGTTTTGTGTTTTTTTTTTATTATTATAGGTTGTACAAGAAGATGAGGACCCGGAGTTCAAGAAGGGTGACCCTGTGAGACTCAAGGGAATTGAAGAAGGGGAGGAGGATAAAGTTGTGGCACTCGGGAAAGTGCAGAATGTAGCTGGGGCTTCTCTACACGGGAAAACCATAATTGCAGGAACCGTGTCTGTAGAAGTGATGAAAAGCCTAGATGACGACTACAGTTTGTTTGCACCCATAGATCTAGATGATCCACCCGTGACCTTGGTAGGACGAGCAGTAGGGTACTTTGTACTGTGGCCCACAGAGTTCATGGACATAGATCTGTCCTTCTCCCAAGCAGTTTAGACTGATCGAGTTCCAGGTGCAGTGCATCCTGTTTCAGCACCGAATTTTCTATTTCAATGAAATGTGTGAAAATCATTTGCATCACCTGACGCAGTACTCACAACCGAACGGTTGACTTGTAATAGTCAACGGATCTCATTATCACCCTAATCTGAAACTGAAATCTATGACTACGCACCGGTAGAATGGCAGATTCGATTGCATGGCATACGTTTGCATTAGACTACGGACAGTCAAGTCCTAGTCAGATGCTTCCAAGTTAATATTGAAATTTGACTCCCAGTAGTAATAGAAACGAGTATACTAGGACTCCATGCAGTCATCACATGATATGGGTGACTATGTGTAGTGAAGCATATTTGACTTTACAGAGTCGTATTATCTCACGTGTGTGTATGATGCAATACAGTCACAACCACATCACTATACGTAGTGATCAAACCATTGCTATATTCTCTAATACCTCACTATAATTAGTCATGTCCATCTCATGATTTCAGCATTGGAGACTATGCATAGTCACCTCGATGTGGCTCTACATAGTCGTAATATCCCAAGTCTATGTGTGACTTAATGCAGTCACCACCACTGTACTATACGTAGTGATAAAACCGTTGATGCAGTCACTAATATCTCACTACAATTAGTCATAGCATTCAGAAGCTATTTCAGTATTCGTGACTATGGGTAGTCCAATAGATGTGACTCCAAAGAGTCCTATTCTCCCGACTCAATGTATGACGCATTTCAGTCATCATCTCACTACTATGCGTAGTGATAAATGTATGAGTACGTGTAGTCATAATTTCCATATAGATGACTACGTGTAGTCATAAATGTATGACTAAATAGAGTCATATGGTCCCAAGTCCCAGTGCAGGTCCCGTTTCGAGGTCCCAAAACACTGTGGGAACGCAGCATTGGGAACAAGAAGTGTCCGATATGACCCCCAGTCACATTGTCCGAAGCGACTAAGTCCAAATGACTACAAACAGTGCTAGTCACATTTTGGTTTATGCCGTGTTGTAGTCATAAAACCTAGTCACATTGGGCTGGTTTTCTTGTAGTGAAGAGTGCCAACTCCCCACAGCTAATTAATTTCCCCCTTGCGTGATTTTTGTCTCCCTTTGACATTGACGATTTCTTTCCACGGTATGCAAATATGTCGGGGTTCAGGTGTAAGTAAAAAGTGCTTAGTACATGTCCTTGCATGATTGAGAAACTGCCGAGCTAAACGTACATATCCCATTTAATTTGTTTAAAGCACAGTGCAAAGTTTTTCATATAACTCTAAGCACAACCAGGGTAGACATAAGGCTCCTGTACACTCACCCGCCAGTACGGTAGCCGATACAATGCCGACACCCGCTTCACGCCGTGCTCTTTTGCCGGGAATTCCTCATATTTCTCCGTTCCACCAGCGTCGATGTATGCCTCTGATTCGCTGCCACACCGAATTGTTTGATTTCCACTTAGTGGCTCTTCCTCGGTCTCGTGCTCAGACTGATTATCAAATGCTACGTCTGTTGCACAAAAATAGTGTTCTTCATGAAGATATCTTCTGTGGCAAGGACAATACACGTTCTTCCGGAGTACGTTTGACCGCAGTGATACTATGTGTGGCCCACATACGGGACAAGCCTGGAATCCCTCTTTTGTGAGTCCCGAAATAAGCCCACATGCCAGAAAATCGTGTAGTGTCCAGATCAAGACTGCCCTCAATTTGAATTGCTGCATTCCTAGCAGAAGTTCTTGCATCTCGGGTGATAACTCCTCCACGACTCCATAGTTGCTGTAACTCGTCCACCAGTGGCTGATTAAACATGTCAAAGTTAGACCCATTGAGATTGAATTTAGTAGGGATGAGGAGAGATAGCATGACAAAGTACTTTTTTGTCACCTGCCATCGAGGTAGGTTGTAGTTGAAAAGCATCACGGGGGTCAAGCTCTGAGTGCAATGTTTCTCAGACCATGGATTCATGCCATCCAGAGCAAGGCGCAAGTGTATGTCATGCGGATCTAGACCAAACATTTTGTTCCCGGCCTCTAGTTCCAGTTCGGTGTCCACAAACCGCCACTGTGGAGAATCTGCCGTGTGCCTCATTTTCCCATCTTGGCTCCTATGATAATAGTGCCAAACGTTTACCTTTAACAATTTTTTTGAACTGAACATTCTCTAGAGCCGTTGTACAAGTGGGAAATGTCTTAGTATCAATTAATGCCGGTGCTCTTGATCTACCGCATTGTCGGTACTTGTCACGATCACAAACTAGGCATCTCTCTTCTTCCTCCAATTCGCCCCTGAAGAGATAGCAGCGGTTAGGACAAGCGTGTATTATGTTATAAGCTAACCCAAGCCGTCTTAAGATCTTCGACGCCTCGTACTCTGTTTGCGGCAAACAATTCCCGGTAGGCAATATACTCATGCTTAGTAGCATAAGTAATTTGTTCACAAATGTGTTGGACACGCCGTGTGTCTTGCAGCAGTTTATAATTATTGAGGTAATTGATGCAACGTAGTATTGCTAGAAGCCAAAGACGTACGGGTGCTAAATAATGGTGTGTGGGAGGAGGGGTTAGGCATGGGCTGATCTCTAGAGTGTCCTTGTGATGAGTTATCCCATATGGTTTGTCCATGGTGACCTCCTAGTGTACACTACTTAAGGTGGAAGGCCTTTGAGTAAAGATTATCTCTTTCTACGCATTCCTTGTGTTTGTGTGTGTGCCTTGTGCAATCTTCTCTACCTTCAATAGGTTATGGGCCCACTCATGTGTGTTTCATGAGTATTAGATTGCATTTGTGCAAGTATTTTGAGGTCGGTGCGCAACGGGCGGTTTTGGAGCATTGTTGGAGGTTTTGGAGCTTGTTGAAGCGTTGGTGTTTCTTGGAGGTGTGCATGGGCTGAAGTTACATGTTGGAGCACTCTCTTTGGTCAATTTCTTCCCTTGATCTCCTTCTTTTCTTTCTTCTATCTCTTCGTTGCGAGTGGAACTTCGTTTGGTTCAATTGTGAGCATTTGAGTAAATGCAAGTGATTTGTGAGGTGTGAAGACTCTCGTGGAGGGTCTACCATCTGATCCTAGTGATTAGGCACTTGCTTTGAGGTGTTGCATGTGTTTCATGCTCTTGGGGTGCTCAAATTTTCATTTGGAGCTAGTTTGTGCACAAAGGTGCGGTTTTGAGCAATTTCAATGCGATTGGGGTTTTGAGGGACTTGTGTGAGTTCATGTGCATTGAGTGAGTGCTCTTGAAGGACACAAAGGTGTCATTGACGTGCATTGAGTGTTTGGGGACACTAAGGCGTCGTATTGAAGCATTTGGAGTTGTTTTGAGCTCCATTGAGTGATTTGAGGGGTTTTGGTGAGCCTCTTTGCATTTTTGGGTGAGGGTTCTCACATTTGAGTGTTGGGAGGCGTGTGTGGAGCACAAAAGTGCTGATCTAGTGTTTGGGGTTGTTTTAAACCCATTGGGTGCACAAAGGTGCAATATCAAAGCAAAAAAATCACAAAAACAAAGTTGTGTGTTTGAGTTTGAGGTTTCATTTGTGTGGGGAGGCATACGTAAGTGAGGATCATGGCATTTTTTGAGGGTGAGGGTCCCAAGGTCGTGGACAAGTTCGATGGGGTGAATTTCCACTTGTGGAAATTCAAAATGGAGATGGTGATGGCCGAGAAGGAGTTGTGGGAGATTGTCGAGGGTAGTGAGGAACCTCCTTTCTCTTCTACGGATCCTAGGATCATGCAAGCGTACACGAGGAGGGAGAAGAAGGCATTTGCCATTTTGGCACTCAACCTCGCGGATTCGCAACTTGCGCACATTCGTTCGTGCAAGACACCCGCGGAAGCATGGTCCAAGCTTTGCAACATTCACGAAGCGAAAACATTGGCCAACATTTTGTTTTTGAGGCGCAAGTTCTTCACCATCAAGATGGGCGAAGAAGATGACATGTTGGCGCACATCAACAAGGTCAAAGCTCTCGCGGATCAACTCAACGGTTGCGACGTGTCGGTTACGGATGGTGACATCGTGATGACACTTTTGGAGAGCCTTCCATCATCATACGAGTACCTCATCGTGGCGATGGAGTCAAGACCCATTACGGAGCTCACATTGGACTATGTGACCTCACGGTTGTTGCACGAGCTTTCGCGGCGAAAGGAGAACGAGTCTCGAGAAGATGGAGCGGCACTCGTGGCGAAGCAATTCAAGAATGGAGGCGGTGGGAGCTCAAGCGACAAGGTGTGCTTCTATTGTGGTAAGAAGGGCCACATTGCCAAATTTTGCTTCAAACGCAAGAGGGATGAGAAAGGGGAGAGTGCAAACAACACTAAAACTCGTGACGATGATGAGTACGCATTTACGGCTAGATATGAGGCAAGCATGAGCGATGGCATCGAGGGTGATGCAAGCATGAGTGATGGTATCGAGGGTGATGCAAGCATGAGTGATTGGATTGAGGTTGGTGATGAGTATGCAAACATGGCAAGCAATGTATCGTGCAATGGTAGTACGAGTGATTGGATTGTTGATTCGGGGGCTACAAGCCACATGTCACCACATAAAACTTGTTTTCATTCGTATGCTCTCATTAATCCAAGGAGAGTGATTTTGGGAGATGATACGGTGCTTGAGGCCGTTGGCAAGGGCCAAATTGTTGTAGACACCGAGGTGAGGGGTCGTGTGAAGACAATCACTATCCAAGATGTCCTCCACGTTCCCAAATTAACGGCAAATTTACTATCGGTGAGGCAATTAGCGGCAAAGCACTTGAGGGTTGAGTTTAGTGATAAGGGGTGTTATGTGTTGTCACCGAGTCGAGATGAGGTGGCCATCATTGAAGAACACGAGGGCTTGTACCACATCAAGTTCTCCAAGGTGCATTCGAAGGAATCGGCGGCGTTGGCGCATTCAAACTTGAAGGACGACAAGTTGGCGTTGTGGCATCGTCGACTTGGCCATTTGAACATCAAGAGTGTGAAGACACTACGCGGCATGGTAAGCGGTATGGACCTTCATCAATTGAAAGTGGATGCTTCTACATTCACGTGTGAAGGTTGCATTGAAGGCAAGCAACAACGGTTGCCATTTGCGGGTGAAGGGGCGACACGGGCCACAAAAGTTTTGGAGATCGTGCATTCGGATGTGTGTGGCCCCATGAAGACCACATCGATGGGAGGTTGCAAGTACTTTGTGACCTTCATCGATGATTTTTCAAGGAAGATATGGCTCTACCCTATCAAAGCCAAGAGTGAGTGCTTTGAGAAGTTCAAGGAGTTCAAGACATTGGTGGAGAACCAATCCGAGTTGAAGATCAAGGTGTTTCGGTCGGACAATGGCGGCGAGTACATGTCCAAGAAATTTGACGAGCTTTTGAAGAATGAAGGCATCGCACGCCAAACTTCGGCCCCGTACACGCCTCAACAAAATGGAGTTGCGGAGCGCGCAAATCGCACCATTGTAGAGATAGCGAGGAGCATGTTGCACGCTCAAAACTTGAAGTTGGACCTTTGGGCGGAAGCGGTGGTGAATGCGGTATACACACGCAATCGGTGTCCAACAAGCGCGGTTGAAGGCATGACGCCGGAGCAAGCGTGGAGTGGGAGGCAACCATGTGTTGCACACATGCGCATCTTCGGATGCATTGCATATGCGAAGGTTCCTGACGAACGGAGGACGAAACTCGAGGCTAAGGCCTTGAAATGTGTGTTTCTTGGGTATTGTGAAGGTACCAAGGCGTATAGACTCATGTCGGTGGACACGAGGAAGATCATTCGGTCACGTGATGTGACATTTTGTGAGGAGTCTACGATGGAGGCTCCTTTGGAGGTTGGTCCAAGTGGGAGTAGTGGAGACGTTTTGGTGGACACACCCTCCAAGTCCCCTAGTGTTGTTGATGTAGGTGATGATGACGGTGATGACGAAGCTGGCGACACGGAGGTTGTTGAAGCGCCATCGAGCTCAAAGGCCAAGAATGGCGCAAAGGGCACGCAAGAGGAGCAAGTTTCTTCAAGCGAGCGGCGGTACCCCGAGAGATCGCGCAAGCCACCTGGAGAATGGTGGAAGAACCACATCTTCCCTCAAGTGGAGGACGAGCATGCGAATGTGGCATTATCGGATGGTCCATTGACCATTCGAGAAGCCATGCAAGGTGAGGATGCGGTCAAGTGGGAGCGCGCCATGCAAGAGGAGTACGACTCTCTAATTGCTAACGGTACGTGGCAATTAACTCCCATTCCAAAGGATCGCAACCCCATTGGTTGCAAATGGGTGTTTCGGACAAAGAGGGATGTTTCGGGTATTGTTGTGCGTCACAAGGCAAGATTAGTAGCCAAGGGGTTCGCGCAAGTGCATGGGGTGGACTTTCACGAGACATTTGCTCCCGTGGCCAAGTTCACCACCATTCGATGCATTCTTGCCATTGGAACGGCCTTGGACTTGGAGATGCATCAAATGGATGTGAAGACCGCATTTTTGAATGGCGATTTGGAGGAGGATATCTACATGGTGCAACCTGAGGGGTTTGTGCAACAAGGTAATGAGCACCTTGTTTGTAAGTTGCAAAAATCATTGTATGGGTTGAAACAATCTCCAAGAGCGTGGTACCAAAAGATTGACACGTTCTTGGTTGCACACGGGTTTACTAGGAGCATTGCGGATCATAGTCTCTACTTCATGCAAGAGGGGCAACATGTGGTGATTGTGATCATATATGTTGATGATTTGATCATTCTTGCAAGCCTCATGAGTTTAATGAATGCATTAAAAGGCATGCTTGAGAGAGAGTACGAGATGAGTGATCTTGGAGAATTGCACTTTTGTCTTGGTGTTGAGTTTGTGCGAGACAGGGCTACACGCACTATCACCATGAGTCAAGGCAAGTATGTGATGGACGTGCTCAAGAGATTCGGGATGGAGGATTGTAAGCCCGTGGCAACACCATTGGATGCAAACTCCAAGCTCGTCAAGCTTTCGGAGGAGGAGTATGCGATGGAGGCTAAATCGATGGCGGAGGTGCCATACAAGCAAGCGGTGGGGTCATTGATGTATGCGATGATTGCGACACGGCCCGACCTTGCGTATCCAATTAGCGTGGTGAGTCAACACATGGCGAGACCGGGCTCGATGCATTGGATGACGGTCAAGAGGATCATGCGTTATTTGAGGGGCACAAGCGATGTGAAGTTGTGTCTTGGAGGCAAAGACATTGTGTTGAGCGGCTATTGTGACGCGGACTACGCGGGAGACACGAGCGATCGAAGATCGACAACGGGCTACATGTTCAAGGTCGGATCGGGAGCGGTGTCGTGGAATAGCAAGCGGCAACAAACCACGGCGACATCAACGGTGGAGGCCGAGTACATGGCTACGAGCCATGCCACGAAGGAGGCCATTTGGTTGAGGCAACTAATGGTGGATGTGGGTTGCACACAAGGTGAGGCTACAACGATTATGTGTGACAACCAAGGGTGCATTTCACTTGCAAAGAACCCTACACATCATTCACGCACGAAGCACATTGATGTGCAATACCACTTCATTCGGGAGAAGTTGGAATTGGGAGTTATACATTTGGAGTATTGCCCAACGGAGCACATGGTGGCGGATGTGCTCACAAAGGGTCTTTGTAGAGACCGACACCAACGATTAGTAATAGCATTTGGACTTAGAGGCTTTGGCTCTACGCAAAGTGGGAGTATTGAGGTAATTGATGCAACGTAGTATTGCTAGAAGCCAAAGACGTACGGGTGCTAAATAATGGTGTGTGGGAGGAGGGGTTAGGCATGGGCTGATCTCTAGAGTGTCCTTGTGATGAGTTATCCCATATGGTTAGTCCATGGTGACCTCCTAGTGTACACTACTTAAGGTGGAAGGCCTTTGAGTAAAGATTATCTCTTTCTACGCATTCCTTGTGTTTGTGTGTGTGCCTTGTGCAATCTTCTCTACCTTCAATAATAATAAGTAGAGTAGCACATAACATTGACAACGAACTGCCCTCGTATAGAGGCAGCGTCGCAGCGATGTCAAATTCTCAATTTACCCCCATGCAATCGTTTGGGATTTGACCTAACAACGCCTCCAGATCTTCATCGTCGTCGGATTTGTCGTCTGAAGAGTCCCATTCTTCATCACTAGAGGAGTCACTGGAATTATCATCTGGCTCCCCGTTCTCCTCTGCGTCGAAGAAGTCCTCGTCACTGCCAAGGTCCCGGGGATCAGCAGAATTCGTGGGCTGGCCCAAGGACGAACTCGGATCTACATCCATGTCTGATTGAGCAGCCCCAATGTCTTCTCCCTCACCTTGCACATGTCCGACTCTCCGCCATTACAGGAATTTTCAGCCTTTCAAAGGGCCGTGAGAACTGCATTTTTAGCTCACGTGTGGTGCACAACACCAACAATTTCACTTAGGCTCCGTTTTCTCTTGCCCTCGGCTGACAGGCTGTAGTGGCGCTGTATTTTACCCTCTACAATTGATTCTTTCAGTTTTGTGGCAAAAAAAAAAAAAAAAACTTTCTGTAAGGCTACTTACCTCGTGCTGTGATTGACTGCCAGAGTGTAGAGTGTCTGCTGTTGACACTTTGGCACGCATGTGAATGTCGTCCGCCTGGGCAAGTGCGTTCCTTACCATCACTCCAATTCCTACCCCCTTATCCAGTAGAATCTCACGAACTCGTTCGTCGAGGCCTACAAATGCCCTTGCGTGTCTTCCGATATGCTCTTCCCACTCCTCGTTCGATGAGTCGCAGTCGTCACCCTGAGTCATGGATAAACAAGTATCAGCCTTGACAAAAGAGCACATCATTACCTAGTGGACACTTCGAACTGGCGAGTACAAACAAGTTGCTGCCTTTCTAAGTTAGTTAGGGGGCTATACATTACCTATGTCCACCGTCTCAAGGCACCGTGCCTACCCCAATGCCTTAGGTGTCGTGCAACGGTGGCCCTCTTGTAGAGCCGCCCCCGGCCACCACAAAGGTTGCACGGGCACCTGTATCGGGTCAATTCGTCACTATTTGTACGTTGTTCATCTCTTTGATGCAACTTCAAGTCGTTTGCCTTAATGCGCTCTGGATTAGTCAAGGGCAGTCGCTCGTTACGGTCACCCTCACCTTCCATGTTGGTACACCCTGTTAACAAAGGTACACATTGATTTAGGGCTCGAGATATGCTAGGGCATTTGTGAGAAAAACGGGCAAAATTCACACTGCGATAACTTCTGGGGAATCCGTTGTTATTTAGCTAAGAACCGCTGCTGAAAACGCTATGATTGTGTCCCCGCTCTCTACAAGGCAGCCTGTACAATTTAGCGTGTAAACGTGTTATTGAATGCATAGCCAGCACTATCGAGCATCGGTCCTTTAGGGGTTAACTAACATATTAATTGCCCACATTTGTAAGGCTATTGAATTAGCTTAGTGCTGCTACTTGGGTTGGTGCAGGCAGATTTAGCACTGGTGGTGGAGATTTACCAATAGCAGAGGCACAATTATTTTACTCGTCCAAAATCAGGGCGTGAAATGAATGGAACTTCATTGCAAATTAGATAGCAGGAATTAGCACCACTAACACAACTTGGACGGTGCAGACATTTAGTAACTAATTCCAGCTAGCTAATTGGCGCTACTTGATTGGTACAGGCATGTACAATGCTCTGTAATCTGATCACAACACCAACTTGTGAAGAGAACCACATTAATAGAACTATGTTGATAAAGAGCTCTAGAATCAATGTTGCCTAAATTTGCTAGCAGTCCCGTTGCTGCGCAACACTGTCATTACCAGGGCTTGATTTCAACGGAGCTCCAAGGACCTCAGTCGCCCCTCCCTGCAAACCAGGATTCAATGCTTCTAGCCTGCTGGTCAACTCCTCAAGACGAGAGTGTTGAGCTTCGGCACTTTGTTGCACCTATATGAGAAGAATACTTGAGTCAGTCCCTGCAGGAGAATCTTACACAGTTCCACGAACACGGACCAATTGGTCTCCATGATTTTTTTAGCCCTTTTAAGAGGATCATATGAGACCGCTCCTTTTTTCATATTTAACTTATTCTTTAACCATAGTGTAATGTTCTTCACTGATTCTGGCGATATAAAATTTGATATGATTTGAAAAATAATTTTCAAAATATGATCAATCAAATTGGTAAGTTTAAAACCATTGAAACGCAGTCCTCTAGGACTTTAATAACTGCTACAGTACTAAGTTCATCAATTGTACATAACATCACCAGGCTTCATGTGTCCAAAACTTGCAGAGGGAAAGTCGCCATACCAGACATTTGAGATCCTCACAAAGCCTCCACCTATTCAACTATTCTGCTTCCACTGCCTTCATGGTAGCTTCCCATAGCTGCAACAAAAGCATTAACACTTAGTAGCTGAAGAGTAAAAGATGCCAGATTGTACTAAGATCCTAGGATTTATAATTGTGCAATGTACTGATCAACATTGAGGCTATGCAATGTGAAAAAAAATTACCTTCCTAGCCTGCTCTTCCTTCACTCTTGCAGCTTTGATCTTCTCAGTTGAGGCTTCAATTAATTTCCGAAGATGCTTCAGAGCTGTCAACAATACAATATGCACAAATTCATGGAGAACAATGAGAAAAAGTCACTCTCCGAATAATAAAAGAGCATTTGGTCACTCTCACAAAAAATGCAAAGAGTGCTCACAGATTTGCTAAGTTCGCCAACTTGAAAAGTTAAATAAAAGTCAGATTAAGTGCCTGCTTTCTTAGGTCCAGCTGTGATCTTCACTTCCAAGGCTAATGAAGAGAGCTCTTTTTCCACATTCTGAATCTTAGAATAGTTGTCTTGAATATACCTGCCAAAAAAAAAGATATCACATATCAAAACTCTCGTGAAGAACCCCAGCTAGTTTGTAGATTAATAAGCACTTGCTAAGACTCAGCACATGATAAAAGTCAACGGCAAGTCTGATTCTGCAGCCCATTTTTTAAAAGCTCGCAACAATGAGAAGTATGCAAATGACAACACTATCGAGCACCTGAGCTGAGTCTACAGTCTGCACTACATTGATGGTTCCATTTGTGTTTTGCCATCTCGAGTATAATTATTCCATCTCTTTAACTATTTGTCCCTGCTACAACTTGTTGACATATATAGTTGACAATTTCCATTTGCTAACAATCCTCTAGGGATTTTGTATGATTCCACTGAACCCAAAAGGACGGACACCAATATCCACGCCTTTACAGAATTGAGAACGTATTTG
Source organism: Pohlia nutans (assembly GCA_022496805.1). NCBI lineage: Eukaryota > Viridiplantae > Streptophyta > Bryopsida > Bryales > Mniaceae > Pohlia > Pohlia nutans. Next base: position 3,875,389 of record CM040107.1, on the reverse strand, counting down.
GGATGGGTACAACACCGTCGCCTTGCTGCAAAACCCACTCAAGAGCTAGTTGTCCGGACTTGCACTTGAACTATTTTACATGCATAGGCAACTCCCTCGTACAGGTCCTCGCTCTTCAATCTCCAAGTTACCTCCCTTGAATCTCGCTGTCCTTGTTCGGCAAAGTTTCTGAATGCAGTCCCAGATTCGAAAAAAAAGGCAGTGTTTCAGTATTTTGGCACTTCTATTGAGGCCTTCAATATCTGATAGTAGTAGGTTCATAAAATAAGAAGTCAGATATTGCCGACCCAAAATATGGCATTTGGCTGAGTATCACCACCCTACAGGTTTTTGTCTAACTTCTACTGCTTCAAGCGGGGAATTGCACAGTTTTTGAAATTACAACTGCAAAAAAGATTCGGGTATAAGATAAGTACTTTACTCGCAACGAATGTACAAGTCAGATGCCAGACTCAGCTTGTAACATCGCTTCCAATGACTTTTTGTACAACCACTCTTTAAGTTCTTCCTCATATCTGTCAAATGGGTACTCTCCGTTGTAGAAGATTGACAGCGCGTACAAGTTGCTGGCATGCACGTCATCAACCCTCGCAATATCAATGCTGACTTTGGTGACATGTCCTTGTTGGTATAATCTCAGGTTCTCAGCGTGAGAAATTGCCAGTTTCCCCGTGTACTTGCTCTCTGCACGTCCATAGTCTAAAAACGGACATGTGTTCTTGACATAATGTTCATATTGCATGATCAAGTCCTCATGACCACCGCCAAACTCATTGTCGCACATAGACTCAGTCTGGGTCCAGGGGTTGCTTCCGTATCCCTCCTCTTGAGTGTCGCTCCCGTACCTAATAGACAGACGTGACGCCGGCGTGGAATTATCCAAGTCTACAGTTTCGCTCCTAGCACTAATGGGCAGATCTGATGGCGGAGGACAATTATCCAAGTCTACAGTTTCGCTCCCGGAACTAATGGGCGCACCAGATGGCGGAGGAGAATTTTCCAAATGTACAGTTTTGCTCCCAAAACTAATGGACAGCTCTGATAGCGGCTTCACATTTTCCAAGAGTATAGTTTCGCTCCCGGAACTAATGGGCAGATCTGATGGTGGCTTTAGATTTTCTAAGTCTTCAGTGTCGCTCCCGGAACTAATAGACATGTGTGATGGCGGCTTTGCGGAATCCAAGTCTTTAGTGTCGCTCCCGGAACTAACAGACATATGTGATGTCGGCTTTGCATTTTCCAACTCTTTAGCGACACTCCTGGAACTAACGGACATATGTGATGGCGGCGCGAAATATAGCGTCACATCAGTGTCGCCACCGGATCTAATTGACAGGTGTGATGGCGGCATGAAATTCTCCAAGTCCGTGGTGTTCTGAGGAACCAACGGGCACGACGTCAACGAGTTGTACTCAAATGTGCGCAGGCTGCAGTCTACAGAAATTGCTTCACCTTCTGCAAGAAACTCTAGTTCCATATCCGAGTCTTGAGGTTCCTCAACACGCACTCCATTACAGCGCTCACAGGCACTCCTATTCAAGGACCAACGAATGACTACCAGGAACACCAAAACAAATTGGAAGGTTACAATCGTCGATTCCATCGTGGGAGTGGCTGCGGCTGCCTTAATTTTGCTACAAAATCGTAACAGTTTGGGACATCACCATGGCACGAATCTCAATGCAGAAAGACGATGACGCACTTAGTCAGAAAGAAGTGTCAACCTTGTCTGGATCATTGTATGCTTATACTGTGCATACTGTGCATGATAGATGCGTCGTAAGCATAAGCCATAACTCAAGTGTCCTCTGAATCCTTGGGTATGTTCTGTCCAAGTGGATGGATGGAGTCCCACCTGTGAATTATAGAAAGGTCAATCAGGAACCCCTACATGTAGTAGGGTGTCCTGGAATTAACAATAACAATTTCAGGAAAATAGGGTCAGTTAATCACAAGGAGCCCCCAAATCTATACACCAGAAGCTGCTGTGAATCAACTATTAATTTTGGGAAACAAAAATAGTCAAGAAAGGTTGTAAACCATGTGCATTCATGGTGGCCATTGAGCGACACAGAAGAACATAAATCTTTCATTTATTTCTTGAATTTCCATATAACTAAAAAGTCATCATAATACTGAAACATATTTACTAAGTTTTTTATAAATCAATCACAAATTTGTAAATATTATAAGAAGATGTGTATTAAGATAATACAATATCCATAGAATAATTATTAATATATACACATCTTGCAGAAATATATTACATGCAAATTGATAGAAAAAAGCAAAGCATACACATGTAATCAATATATAACAACCTTAATAGAAATGGATAGAAAATAAACTGACTTGCAAAATAAATACAAAACATATAAGTTCATTGTAAGCATGTTGGTTTTAATATAGCTAAATTCACAAAGTACTAAAAATAAAAATGTGTTTATTTTAGTTACTATTAAAATAAAATCATATAAATATAAAAACATATAAAAATAAAAACATATGGTAATAAAATTACATTGAATCTAAGATACGTAAAAATAGAAGCATATACGGAGTGAACATACTTATTTTGAAAAATAAGGAAATAATCAAATGCATAAATTACAAAAGTGTATAAAAGAAAAAGTATGTAAAAATAAAAGCACATGAAAATAAAAGTACGTAAACATTAAAGCACATAAAATTAAAAGCACATAAAAATAAAAGTACATAAAAACAAGCGGCTAGTTGCGTAGTCTCTGCCTTAGTATTTGACTAACTCACTGGCTCACTAATTCCTCTTTTGTTCACTAACTCATTAACTCCTCTTCTGTTCTTTACCCGGAGATTGAAGTCACTGTCAAGGATTTAGATAACTACGGGAGAACAAGTATAGGGTGTCCTTTATTCATTTGAGATAGAAAAACACATTTATAGAAGAAATATAGTGTGCTCCATAACTAACGGGTTGTAAACTCTTGGCTTATTCTTAGAGTATACATTTGGTGTACGGTAAATAGAATTGGAAAAATAAACTATATAAAATACTTCGTAGCCCCCCATGAAATACCTTCTGTATGCTCATATGTAACCAAAATTTTCGTTGTTTGGATGTTCCCCGAGATTCGTTAATTTGATCTTTATAGCACATGATGTGAACAAATTTACAATAATCTGTAGCATTTTGATCATATTATGATTGTCAGTTTAAAGTTTTGCTCAGTTTTCATTCCCATTGTTTGGTATTGATACAATCGTTTGTATTGAGTAGTTAGATACATTTATTGCATAGTCTTGTAATTGTATGATGAATACACATGCACTAGATAATGAGTTTATTTGTTGTGCTATTTAGTTTTCGGTCAATAACATGTTTTTGCAATTTCAATGTCTTGGATTGCTTATGTACCAATAATAAATCACTGTACCGGATTGGCAAATTCCACCACTCATTGTGCCCTTGTTACTGCCCTCAAGTACCAACGTGAGTAAATAAGATTTACCATCATTTTTACAATTACTTCAAAGACATACTCGCCATACGTATTGCGTCATGGATATATAGTACCATGATTCCACGATCATAATACTATATATTGCATACGTCTACACTGATGCACGTATCTTGGTGTATATACGTCATTAAAACATGTATAATTACTAGTATTATTATTGATTGTATGTATGGGTATACACTCATATTGTTGAGCGGCTCTTCATTTATTGCACCCCAAGATTAATCAGTGATTCGTAAATTCGTTCATATAGAAAAAATAAATTCGTATTTGCAATTCCACGGATGAACACATTTGTTCCAATATTGAAATACATGCATACTATTGAGAAAACTTATAAATTAACTCATATATCTATCTATATTTATATTTATAGATTGCTATAAATCCATGTATTATTACCTATTTACAAAAACGTGTTGATGTATACAAATCTAGCTATATATAAATAAGTTCATTTTGTCAAAATGACCATATCAACCATTTGCCTATAATTTCTTTATAACCGTAACTTTCATTTACCATAATATTTTCTTTAACCCCCTGACTGTCCTAGCGTGCAGAAATGGCGTTATAAAAAAATTCACAACCTTGTTACTTTGTCATACAATCTTGGATGAATTTGCATCCAAGTCAACTTTGCGGGGCCCATTAAAAATTTCTCTTCCAATTCAATAAAATCTCATTTGATGGAGATACGTTGATGAGATTGGAGAGGCATCCAATTGCAAGTCCGTTAATATTGTTGGGTACATTTTATGTTTAACCCCTAACTGCCCAACCATGCATATTTCGCATGATGTACAAATTTCACCCTTAGTTTCTCCTCCGTCATGCATTTTTTATAGGAAGTTTGCTTCATGTATGTGTGATCCGATTGAAGAGGAAACAATTCTTGAAAAAATTATGCGTCATTTTGTGTTGCAGTGTTTCATCCAAAATTTTGAAGATTTTGGTCTAAGAGTGATATTGAAAAAACAAAATCATAAAATCAAGTGTTCAAAAAATCTCCAAAAATCACTACACCTAGGGTACTCTATTACAACCCATCACAACAAATTTCATCCACATATTGTCAATATCTTATTCGTAATTGAATTACAAAATAATTTTTTATTTTATGTTTCTAAATTTATAGAACAAGATTAGTGATAGCAATGATATATCTAACCGTATTCTAGATAGAATATAAAATTCAAAATGTACAATTATTATAATTCATACATCAAGTTCTAAATATTCATATTAATTGCATTTTATAATGCATCTTTGCAAAACTGCCTAAACTGGACGTAGGTGAGGACGTTTAGGGGTTAATATAACATTTGCCGGTCCTATCACGTACACATTTTGTACACTTGAGCCATGCTAATATCTTCATTTCAGGCTAGCGTTCCAAATTATCAAAGATTTGGTGTGTTTAGGAGTTAAGTCTTCTAACCCATATTTGCCTTCAAGTGCTACCATATGTATCATTCATTTTCTTTTGCAAGCTTTTCAACGCAAGCTCTGAATTACACTACATGGGGTGTTTACTTTTCGAATTTCTAAATCTAACTAATTTTTTTTTTTATGGAAAACATACCAATGATATCATGTGTTCCTCCATTGTGATTTGATGCATGTGATTTTTTGCAATTAAAACGGATTTGTGAAGTATTTGACTTTAAAATTTGTAAAAAAGTCATGTTAAATCAAAAAAATCTGAAAATTTCAGGACTTATCAGAAACACTTAATTTCATGCATGAAAATATTACTAAATACACTTTGATTATTCTTCAAAGCTTAATTCCTTTTATTTTTGTAGTTTGACTCTTTCCAGAAAGGACTGGTACATTAAAGTGTTAATTACTAACGGTTTTAATTTTAACTTGCTTCTTACATTCGTACAAGTGACCTTAAAGGATATAGTATGTAACTTGATTTATTACATTTGATTTTCTCAATCTAGGGAACTGACATATTCAAGGGAGTGCTCTGGGCACTAAGTGCCTCCATGGTCATTCCGGCGGTCAATTCCCTTATAACATAAATGAGCTTACCATTATCTCCAGGGCACTTCCTTCTTTGCATTTCCCATTGCGTCCTATGGTGCCCACAGTTCTGTGTGCGTAGAGGGAGGAAATTTCATTTGAGATCGTTCGAGGTGTCTCGGTTGTTGGCCCGGGATCGGAGGCGCATTCAAAAGCGCAGTAAATGTACACGTCTGCCATTGAATTGTAGTTCGTGCTTCTGCCACTTCTCCTCCGATCCGCTGAATTGTGCCCTGCGGCGCCAGAATCTCCTGCTGCAGCGAATCTCCGAGGTACGTATTAGTTTTCCGTTCCAGAACCCCATATTGTCGTCTTGTTCACAATAATTACAGTATTCTATACTTTGTATATACCCACTTCACGCTTGATTTATGCTTGAAGTTGTCCTGGACTGAGCTTTAAGCTTATCAAGCGGTTTAGGAGAATACGCGCTCTAAGTTATTATGGGAAAATTATTTGTTAGCAATGTACGTTGCCGTGTATATTGTTGCCAAGGTCGATGATGTATCCAGATGGCTGGGATAGAATTTAACGGTGCCTTGTAACTGGGATCAGAATTTAAGTTGGATTGACCAGAGGTCCTGGACTTTGACAGAATAACTAGTACCGATGATTTATCCTAGGCCCATTTGAACAGCGGCATACCAACGTAGAAACACTGTATTTGGGCCAGTGTCACAAACATGCGCTGAATAAAACAGTACTACGAAGTCCTATGTGATCCGATGAAAAAGGAGATGGGTCTAGCTTCAAGGGTGTCACCGACTTAGATTCAATTTCACTTCAAGTTGCATAGTAGTGGGGATGGTGAGTGCTCAGCAAGGGTACGTAGCTTCATGGCAAATGAACATTCACGGGAATGATCTGGGAATGTTATCTTACCACCACAGTCTTACTCAAGTTGCCAGTATTGATGTGATATTAGACAAGGCTGTTAGAGGTCTGTTGGTCCAGTGACTGCAACACACTAAACTAGTGAAGTTGTAGAATTATACTCTACGTGCCGAAGCTCATTGATAATATGCATGACTAGAATATTGAGTGAACATAAGAAATTGCTAATCTAGACGTTTCAATGAAATGGAACGAGTTTCTCTGATGGGAGTTACACTCCCAACTTCTGTTTTCATGAGATCATGTTTACACTCCCACAAGGCCATCCTGCTATATCATAAACGCTGTCAATCTCACAATTTATCTACTCACTCCAGTGGTAGTTGTTCTAGTGCAGCGTGATGGAATCCAACAAAAGATCTGACAATTCTCACGGCAAGAACAAGAGACGTTTGAAGAATTTATCGCGCCTATCGAGGCACCCAACCAACGCACACAAGGATCGTCTCCTTCCCTCCCATGATGCACTAAAATCACTTGTGCTGGGAAAGGAAGGATTTGCATGGACCTCGATCTGTACGAAAGAACTGGTGCAACTTCAGCAAGCATCGGGCTTCACATACGACCAAGTGAACTCATTCTATCGATTGTCATTCAACAGTAAGGTTTTTGCGACCGGGGAAATTACTATGTGCGTGAATGGTTGTATGAGCATGAGCTTCTGCAAAAGAGAAACTGTAGTCGACGCCTTTACTCTTTGACCTCATGGAAGATGATTCTGCACCGCCATCGGTTGGAGTATCGAAGTATCTGCGAGTGATTGCGAGACGGCCATGCGAAAGTGGGATCAGATGCATTCGTGCTTGCAGGGCTGTACTTGTCGCCAGCAGAAAATTCCGAAGATGAATCTATCGGGAGTTCGGGGAAGTAGAACATTTGTGAGATGCCTTAAAGCTTGGATATGTTTGTGAGGAGTTGTATAGTCCCGTCCTCTTATTTTTTCATCTATGCACAGACATGAGATAGGACAACTTTGCTGCCTTATGTGCACTGTAAACAGGCTAGGTAGTTATGCTATCCACTGGCCGAAGTCAACAAGTCCGCATTCTACTGTTCCTTCTGTAATTTTTCCACTACATCGTGAGCTCTCCTCTGGATTACAATGTTTTCTATGCAAAGGCAATGCTTTGTACGAAACATAGTAATGTCCAGTTATTCCTTGTATTGCAATAGCTGATTTGGGATATACAGTAATGTCCATCCATTCCTTATATTGCAATTTATAGTTGATCTGGGATTCACAGTAAATCTATCCATTCCTTATATTGCAATAGTTGATCTAGGAACCACTGTAGCACCTTCCAAGAGTATCAATCAGTAAGGGTAAGGTCGAGGCCCCCAAAACCGATGAGTTAACTCTTAGACATAATAGTCCTTTATGGGAAAAGTGAAATTACATAATTATACAAAATTAAGCCTTGAAGAACAATCAAGGTATATTTTGTAATATTTTCATGCATGAAATTAACCTTTTAACGTCCCAAATCAACATTGTTTTCAAAGAAACGTTATGCAATGTTCGATGAATACCAAAATTGGGGTTGATGTACAGTACAAAGCAAAGTTGTAAATGTCACTGTGAATATGACATATGTACGGTTGGATTTATCATATTTGTTTTAAATTATTTTAAATTATTTTTTCAAAGTTTTCTCTTGAAATTCGATAAAAAATCCCATGTTGACACAAAAAAATTTAAAAATATTGTAATGAACTTGGAATATCATGCTCTAAGAGATGATATGATTTCCTTTATTTGATTCTACTTATTTTGGAAAATCATGTTTTAGGTCTCACTTTTTGAACTAAGAATGAAACTTGACATAAACCAAGTGTGTGATTTTTCTAGAAATCATAAGAACCTATTTTAAGAATCTAAACCGTATAACATATAGTAAACTTGCACAAGAACCTAGAGAAATTTTTGTGAATGAAAACTATCCAATTCGGATGAGAATCAAACAACTCGAATCTGTCCGTCGTCCAATGTTTAAACTCAAGCGCTTGAAAGGGTTAACTGGAGTGTTTCCAATAAGTCACGATATTTTCCGATACTTTTGATTGAATGTGACTTTTTTACAAAATTGATAAACTACAAGTACTTCACAATTTCATTTTAATTACAAAAAGGACATCAAGATTTGATTAATTTTTGGATGACACGCAAATCACAATGGAGAATCGCATGATATCGTTGATATGTTTTCCATACCAATAAATTAGTTATATTTTGAAATTCAAGAAGCAAACATCCCATGTAGTGTAATTCAGAGCTTGATTTTTAAAGCTTGCAAGAGAAATAATTTACTCAATACATGAAATTTTTAAGATTTGAAAAGTGGAGTGCAAACCAAACTTGATAAACTTCATTTTCTTTGTTGAGTGTATTAGCAAAAGAAATCATCTTCGAGATCAAAATTGGGTTTGATCAACAAACAACAATAACTGGATGCGTGGACATTTAGGGGTTAAAGCATGCACTATACTGGGGGTAGATGAATCAATATTTTGAGTATTCTCCCCGTTTAGCAATTATTATTAGAAAATTAAGAAGATTTCAGTTCTAATTTAATTTTTCTGATAATTATTTAAATAAGTGCAAAATTTCGAAGTGGAAGTTGTAGGTTTACGTAAACCCGATCATAATTATGCTCTAGTGTACAAATAAGACACATCTTCCCTTTCAAAATCTAGAAATTAGGCAAAAATGCAGGGTTTAGGCCGATTGTATGGATAATTATTGTACATCAAGCTCTTCATTTTCTCTTCTGGACCAAACTTCATCAAAGTTGAAGAAGGAATTTTTTATAACACATTTGTGTTGTGCCCCTCGGGGGGTGCACTCTACTAAATATGTACGAGTATACGTGAGTGCACAGGAGGGGTATTGATTTGGACCTTGCCGTATCACGTATACATATGGTATACATGTTATAATTTGTAGTTACGTACATAAATGGAGGGCCTCAAAAAGGTATACAACAATCGTGCTTATATAGTAGTGTTTCTATACTATATATCATAAGTTTTCATATTGGATGAAACTAGGATTAACGATTCTCGTTAGCAACCTTATAGGTGTCAAGGTAATATCGGGGAAAAAGGCAGTATTAGGATTTTGAGTGGATTCGTGGAGCTCAGAGTAACGAGGACCCTTTTTTCCTCCCTTTCGTTTCTGGCTCTTCTGGTTGGGCGCCGCAGGTTTTTGTTTTCTCTTCTGGTCAAACGTTTTCTCAGTTTTTCGTGTTTAGGATTTTAGGCTCATCCAACCCTGACAGAGTTGGAGCTTATGGGCTATAAAATGCTTGTGAGTTATCAAATGTTTATGAAGTAACATCCAGGAGATGAAAAAGCTTTCAACGACTTTGCTGATGAAAGTTAGAATATTTTGTTATATATATTGTAGGAGTTGATTTTTTGTTCAAAAGTATATTTGTATACTTATGTTAATGACTATATATGAATGATTTTTTTTTGTGTATACATATTGTCACTTGTATATTTGTTGTTACAATTGTATGTGTATTACTTCATTTCACAAAAAAAAAACTTGTATATAGGGAGTTTTTAGAGTATGCAGCGAACGCATGTGATTCTACGTTTTAATGAAAGGTGCACCCCCCGAGTTGTGCCCTTGTCCCCTCCATCATTTAGGGGGTAAGAATATGAATATGCAAATAATCTCCCATTGGAATTGGATATAGAAACGAATAACAACCAATATCCCTTGATGGCAGCCAATTTAACTATAATATGAAATACTACATTCAGTACAATTAGTGAATTTTGAAATATATATGTTTTATTCTCACGCATTTTGTAGGTGCAAAGGAATATTGTGTACAATGTATACTTAGAGGGATATGACGAAACCTGGATGTGTTATAATATTTGCCTTCCATATGTTTAATGCAACTTCTCTGTTCAATAGACAATATAAACGGCATTATTTCATTACACTATCCCGACACTTGGACTTCCAAAACTAACAGTGGATGTATGTTTATTGATTTCCAAATTATTAACATTTGAAAATTGCCATACATGTAATATTTTGCTTTTCAAGTTCAAAATTTAGTAGATTTGATTAGAATCTAATTACGTATTGTAAACTCCAAAAAACCTAAAGAAATGTAGGGAACCAAGGTGACGTCTTTCAGTTTTTCTTCAAAGTCCACATAGTGAAAGTTTAATATTAACACAATTTTGAGTTGAATCAATATAACAAATTCTCTTTGGTGGAGTTCAACCCTCTAAGGACAGCGCATCCAAACACTGGATGTTTGCTGTCAAAGCCAATTTTGACATTGAAGTTGGATTTGTTTGCCATTGCTTTCAATTGAGATAATGAAGTGTATTGAGTCCAGTTATGACTTTGCACTTTGGATCTCATAAATTTCAAGTATTGAATATCTTATTGCTATTGCAAGTTGTGTAAGTCAAGGTCTGAATTACGCTACACTGAATAGGTAGATTATTTAGTGTTAGACAATTATAAGATTAGAAAATATTATATATTTTTTCTCTCGACAAAAAAAATTTACCAAAGACATTTGGATTCCAATACTATTAGAAGATCCCCATCTTGATCAATATAGAGGGTTAAAAAATTGGGCAACAGTAAAAAAATACAACTTGCTTATGCAAATTAGTGTATCTAACACTAATCTTTCACCAAAATGGGAGATTAAAGAGTTAAACATTCGCGCTTGCTTTTACTAAATTTTAAAAACTTCATTGTTAGCACTTGTTGTAATAACTTACCTCTAATGATTAATTTTACTTGTATCTTCCACTATTCATGTCTCGTAATTACTACTCTAGGCAGACTATAATTGCTCTCCAATATGTATACTCAAATAAAAAGATAGTGATTGGATTTGAATTGTCGGCATGAGAATTGATGTTCACATAGGCCCCACGTACCTGAACAACATACATTAGTAAGTCTTCTTCATGTTTGCTGTGCCTCTCATTCCAAGAACTCAAGTTTATTCTGTCCCTGGCTTGCGCAAGTGCGCCCTCCTGTGCGCCTCCCCTTCTCACTGCAAACCAAACTTGCACTACGGATAACTTATGTACAAGTGTATAGTACGTTTGTGAGTGCAGCTCCATAAACCCCGGCCGTCTGGCGCACTGACCACCCCCCGTAGCCCGGAGCCGATCATCTGCAGTACGTCGCAGAGAATCGGAGTCAGGCATGCACGATTTGCTCTCGGTTCCAGTGCGAATTCTGGTAAGGAGCTTTTTGCTGCTCCATCAATTATTTGCACGGTGGTTGGACCTTTGTGGTGCGTGGAACCCTGCACCTAAGTTACTTGAATGTTGTGCCAGTTAATTGGGTTTACATTTTTTATTTCATTACTGGGCGGGGTTCGCACAACAGTTAGGAAGTCATATGACCTAGGTCCCACATAACAACTTTAGAAATAACCAGAACCTAGAATAATCACGTAGCTTGGAAACAAAGCAGAGTTTGAAGTACCGTGTAGGGCGATGGATGTGTAGTAGAAAAAATTCCTCCCTCATGTCAGTTAGTCTTTTGCACCGCCCGTCTGGATTCCTCAGAGAATTGTGACATTGAAAGTCTCCAACATATCCTTTGTCAGCCCTTTACCCATAAATCTTGATAAAAGGGAGAGCTTCAGTTTGCCAGTTCCATGGTGACGTGAAGATTCCGTGTAAATTATTCCAGGATTGAGCATCGCAACAGTTTCCACGCTCGTGTCTTCCCCATACTTTTCCTTAAAATAATCGGTACCAAGGCAGACACGTTGGTGTTTAGACAGCGTTGCAAGTTGCATGTTACCACGATTTGGAGTTTTCTAATTTTAAGTTTCCTTAGATAAATAGTGCCAGTCACAGAATTGGGTTTGCTAAACTAGCAATTGGTAGCACTGTTATTCCATCTTTTAAAAAAAAAATTCAATTGGAATTGAATCCCAGGCTCATGTGGGAGGCTCCCGTGGCATGCTCCTCTGGGAGACCTTGTTTTTTCCTAGATAAACAAATGAAAGTATTCGCGATGATTTTGGATGGTAGTTCATTAAGGTGGCTATTTTTTATAAACCACTTAATGAATCATGTTTCCTTCAGGAGGAAAGATGGACAAAATATTGCCTTCTAATGAATTTTTTAGGCTACACGGTTCTCAACCACAAGTGAGCATTGGCCACATAATCAAAGTATTCCATCTTTATTTCTTTTAGTGAGAATGAACCCTTCTGCTTTTTACGTCAAAATTTGGAAATATTTAGCCAATAAAGGAAACGCTAGGCTGCAGCTAAAGTTTCAATGCTCCGTTTCTCCCTCTGATCAATGCAATTGAAATGCAATGTGTGAAAAAAAAAAAAAAAAAAAAAAATACACCATAGAACACCCTATTTCAACTAGCCACTTTTACTAACAGTGTCTGACCAAAATTAATTGCAGAAGGCGGAGTACAGAAGGACCAAGATAATTATAGAGCACTCCACAATATCGACTACAATGGTTAGTGTAAGTTCACACGACGCCTTGTCAGCAATTGTTTTAGCAACGGAATGGGTCTTAAATTTTGTCTCGCAATTATACGGTCCAGGTTCGACTCCCGTTGGGTCCGTTTGAGCGTTACTGTGATATACATGACTTGGTGCAGCTAGTGAATTTATCACAGGCAAGAAAGTTGTACCAACCATCCGGCCGCTACCCACCTACCTGAGACAAGTGCTAACACCGTGCTAAGTGTTTAACATAAACAGTGGTCTTCACCACTACCCCCTCCTGCTACCTACCCTAATTTAGATATATTAATATATGGGCCATTTCATCTAGGCTATGGTATTTCCAAGATGCATATAACTTTTAACTCCAATGAATTAAAAGTACCACACATTCTCTCTCACATGGTTTAATAAAATTTTGAAAGTGATCTCCTCGAACACATGTTTGTACTACCAATTGCATGAATAGGTTGTTAGAAATAGGCCAAGTTGAACCGGTTATTGTCAATGGAAAAATCACATACTTGTGGCTGGATTTATCAAATTTTTAAGTCATCAAAAGTGTTTCAAGATGTTTCACCAAGTTATCGTCATAGCTATTGGTTGGTTTTAGTCACAACTGAGCACGTGTTTTTTTGGAATTACAAATGAAGAAGTATGTCCAGTCGTTGGTAGAGCCAGTATGGCATTCACCGATGCATTCACTCTAGTCCAAAAGTGGTCTTGTAAATGAAGAGGTCATGGAAAGGAAAAAACACAACATTTTCGAAGTATCACCATGTTTAACCCCTAAGTGACGAATCAACCATTTTATGGTCTCTGCCCTTTTTTTATGGGCTGCCCGAAATAGAAAACACATTTTTATAGAAAATAAAAAATATTTTTAAATATTTAATCAAGTCTACTTTTCAACCCAATTTGAATCATGTCAATCCGAGTTAAATTCCACCCGGAAGAAATTTTCAAAGAAAAACACTTCTACATTGTCTAGTGTTAGAAAACTTACTATTTGGGGAAAGTAATGATGTTCTCTCCGTTGAAAAATTTTCAATTTTTGATTTTAGAATAGAATGTTTAGTTTTAACAAATCACACAAAATTTCAAATTCTAAAAATAAAATTTGTGATTCTTACAAATATTTGAAGTTAAATGCATCTAAATTCATTATGAGATGATAAAAAGCTATTTTTTGATATTTGATGGTATGGAAAATAACTAAACATCAAGCTCCTCATTTTCTCTTTTGGACCAAACTTCATCAAAGTTGAAGAAGTAATTTTTTATAACACATTTATGTTTTGCCCTTACCCCCTCCGTCATTTAGGGGTTAAGAGTATCTTATTTTCAATATCCACAAGTATCAATTTTACATTTGAATATTGGTGATAGTAGCAGTCAATTGAACTATACAGACATCTTAGCACACAATGGTAAAAGTAGTACACCACAATTCACGCTTTTTCATAAATAGAAACTGTCATCAGCTGAGTGTATCCGTTGATTGCCTGACCAAACAAAATCAGTTTTCCTCATGTATAGGAGATCCATTTAACAAGGGAATTACCCGTGACTTTAGTATACATTGAATACAGTATTTGCTGACGCATAGAGAATTTAGTTATGCATAATACTTTGTTGGTAAATGATAGAATTGTACTAGAGTTGGATAGTATGATTGGTTGCTATTTATTAATACTGTTCAATATTCATCGACTATAAGCATGGTAAAGTAGACTTCTCATGTATATTTAAACAAATACATAATACAAGGTTCAAAAATACACATTAAATTTGAATTTTTTTACAAGAATTTAGTATATATGTTGTTTTACAAAGTCAAACAAAAAAAGTGAAAAAAAAATCTTTAATGAATTTACACATGTTTAAACAACTTTTGAAAGTAAAAAAAAGTAGGTGGTTTACAATCAAGAAAGTTCAAAAGTAATAGGCTACAAGAGCATTAAATTATTTTTTTCAAATTTCTTTTTTGTCCGCCTTGAACATTATTATGAATTTCAAGAATATTAAAAAAAATTAAATTGAAATTTCTTAAAGTCATGAAAAGTACGTTTGAAACTACTTTTGGGTACATTTACAGTAACACGACCCAATCCCGCCCAGTTATAACGACTCTTGATGAGTGCTTAGAAAATAATATCTTCAATTGATGTAGATATTAGAAAAATTTAAGGACATTTTGCAACATATTTTGAACATTTTAGCACATTTTAGTCGTTATTAACGACTGGTTACGACCATATTTTAGTCGTTTTGGAGTACCAATAACTTCCCAAACATCGTCAAACTTTAGTATATTGTATAATGACATATATTATATGTAGTTACTAATTTATATTGCATTATCAATTCATATGATAAGATTGTTGCTTAACAATGCGTTAAATTAATCACTGGTTACAGTTTCCTTGGGTCGTGTTACTGTGAATGTACCCTTTTATACAATTTTTTCAAGCGCTATTTTTAATAAACTTCTTTACAGATCTTCTTTTGAAGACTACGGATTTAAGTACCTATAATACCATTAGAGGGCTCCATAAAAAAAAAGGTAAAAAGTCATATTTGTATTTTTTTATATTACATTTGACCAAAAAGTTTGGATTTCTCCATAGCGGAGTACTTTTGTGGTCTACTTTACCATGCTTGTACCCCATTTACGCATTTACCAACAATAATTGATGATTTGCAACAAGATATTCATCGACAAACCTTCAATTGCTTGTCATGGTGAACACTCAATTTTTCTAGATTGAATTTGATTGCCCAAAAATCTATTGATTGCACGTGATGTGCAATCGAGAGTACGTGCTAGTACACGAAGTATCAAGTTACATCCACATATATTTTTTGGGAAATCAAATTCATGACCGTACATCGTTGAGTATACGTAATTATAAAATCAACTATTTATTCTAACAACCTATCTATGCAATTGGAAGTACAAACATGTGATAATTTATTAAAACATGTATAAATTTTCCTGGTTTAGTAGCTATATTGAAATCTAGACATGACATCATTAAATATAATATAATTTTATGAGGCCGGTTAACCCCTAAACGTCCTCACCTATGTCCAATTTGGGCAGTTTTGCAAAGATGCATTATAAAATGCAACCAACATGAATTTTTGAAACTTTATGTATAAATAACAGTTATACAATTTGAAATTTAGATTCAATTTGTACGGTTAGATCTCTAATTGCTATCACTAATATTTTTATATAAATTTTGAAACATAAAATAAAAAATTATTTTGCAATTCGATTACGAATAAGATATTGACAGTATGGGGATGAAATTTGTTGCGGTGGCTTATAATGTAGTACTCTAGGTGTAGTGATTTTTGGAGGTTTTTTGGAATCTTGATTTTATGAGTTTTTTTTCAAGAACGTTTTTAGACTAAAATCTTCAAATTTTTGGGTGAAACACTGCAACACAAAATGAGGCATAATTTTTTCAGATATCGTCTTCTTTTTGATTGGATCACACATACATGAATCTAACTTCCCATAAAAAATTGGTAAAAAATCACACTACAAGAAGTGCATGACGGATGGGAAACTACGGATGAAATCTTTACATCAAGCAAAATATGCATGGTTGGGCAGTTAGGGGTTAACGGGTTAACTCTTATACGAGAGATGGACTTCCGCCGGTCCCGCCCGCACATAAAATTCAGCACAAGCCTATCACCTCGAAGCATGGCCCGTCAGTAAGTTCAGTTGGCCCCCATGTAACTTGGTCCCCCATGTTGAAGCTCGTGTGATCATGGCGGCGGACCTACGATCGTCAGATGGGCAGCATTGATCAGATGGTCACAGTTGCTGAATCATATCTCGAACTTATTTTCCGTTATATTTGACTAATACCCGACTCACGTTCTTATTAATGCTTGGAGAAAAGTCATCCAATTCTAGGGAGATTCTTTATCAAGTTGTTCATCCATCCAACGGTTGGTTCTAGTCATACTTTATCACATGTATATATCTAAAATTGCAAACGTAGACGTACGTGAAGTCGTTGACCGATCCGCAGTTGCATTGAATGTTGCTCAAAAGTGGCCTTGAAAAATGAGGTCGTAGATTGAAGATACAAGAAAATTTCAAAGTATGACCACGTCCACGAGTATGTTACTTCAAATCCAATCCAAATTTTTACAAATTGAAACATTATTACAATTTTGTCTATAATCAAATTTAGAAGGAATTTCCAAATTCGACCTTCAAATTTTATAAATAAATATCGATGATAGTAGCAGTAAATCAAACCATGTAAATAAAATCTAAAATTCAACATCTAGATATTTCAGTTATACATCAATCCTAACATATTGTTCTAAATAGCAGTTGACGATGATTTTTCTCAAATTGGCAATTATAAGGACACCTTGGTACGTTTAGGGACCAGGACACATTTCTTTGTTCATGTTTGCTACGCGACAATTAATGATAAGAATTTAATTCTAAAATACATAATTAAAGTATCTACACTAAATAGGTAGATTAGTGTTAGATAATTATAAGATTTGAAAACATTATAGATTTTTACTCTCGATAAAAAAAATTAGTTTAGAACTTGTTTATTGAATGAGGTAGACATATTAACTGATGACTAAACACTTAATTACTAAACAAAAAAATTACCAAATTTTAACCACTCATGACAACAAGATACACCAGTGTGATGGGACTTCTCAAGGTGGCAGTGATGTGCAGTTATGCACCACATTCATTAACATTTCAAACTCACTCTCCCCCGATCAAATCCTCTTGTGCGTATTGTTTTTCTTGCTGCTCCTGGCCTGCTCATTGTCTACTCCTACTCTGAGCTCTCCCCTTCTCACTGCCATGGACTTTCTCTATGCTTGAGAATTTGTGTACCTGTAATTTGAGCGACCTTTGTGAGTGCAGCTCTATAAACTCTGGCTGTCTGGCGCAATGACCACCCCCCGCAGCCCGGAGCCGATCACCTGCAGTACGTGTCAGGGAATCGAAGCCAGGCGCGCACGAGTTGCTCTCGTTCTCACTGCGGATTCTGGTGAGCCGCTTTCTGCTGCTCCATCAATTACTTGCACAGTGGTTGGAACTTCGTAGTGCGTGCAACCCTGCACCTAAGTAACTTGGATGTTGTGCCAGTTAATTGGGTTTACATTTTTTATTTCATTACTGGGCGGGGTTCGCACAATAGTTAGAAAGCCATATTATTCAGGTCCCACAGAACAACTTTAGAAAGAACCCGAACCTAGAATAATCACGTAAGTTAGCTCAGAAACAAAGCAGAGTTTGAAGTGCCGTGTAGGGCGATGGATGTCTAGTAGAGAAAATTCCTCCATCATGTCGGTTAGTCTTTTGCACTGCCAGTCTGGATTCCTCAAAGAATTTTGACAGATAAATTCTCCAACATATCCTTTGTTAACCCTTTACCCATAAATCTTGATAAAGAGGAGAGCTTCACTTTGCCAGTTCCATAGTGACGTGGAGTTTACCTGTGGATTATTCCAGGATTGAGCATGGCATCAATTTCCACGCTATATCTTCCCCATACTTTTCCTTAAATTAATCAGTAACGAGGCAGACACGTTGGTGTTTAGACAACGTTGCAAGTTGTATGTTACCACGATTAAATGGAGTTTTCTAATTTTATGTTTCCTTAGATAATTAGTGCCAGTCACAGAATTGGGTTTGCTGAACTTGCAATTGGTACTTGGTAGCACTGTTATTCCATTTTCCATTTTTATTTTCAATTGGAATTGAATTGCAGGCTCTTGTGGGAGGCTCCTGTGGGAGGCTCCTGTCGCAGGCTCCTGTGGGAGACCTTTTCTTTTCCCTCGATAAACAAATGAAACGCTGATTCTTTGCCATGGATCACAAAAATGGTCCCAGATCCCAGGTGCCTAGGGAAAAAAAACTATAGCTCTCCATAGGGTGCAGTAGTGTCTTTTTTAAGAATAGCTAGCTATGAAAGTATTGGCGATGATTTTGGATGGTAGTTCATTAAGGTGGCTTAGTTAATATCATTTCATTTTTTCCTCATAAACACGCGCTCTGGCCGTCTGGCGCACTGACAGTCCCTTTGCAGCTCGGAGTCGATCACCTACAGTGTCGGAGTATGAGAATCAAGTGCGCGCTTTTTGATCTCAGCTTCTGAGCAATTTTGGTGAAGAGGTTTCTGGTGCTTCATCAAGTCTGGTTTCCATTCCATTTCTAAATTTTGAAAAGTACCTCAAATTGAATAAGTCATTGCAATTTGAAACGTGGACCTACAACCAAAATTCTATATTTAGCTTCACATTGAAATTTCATCTGTACCGTAGGTTTAGGCACTATGATGTGCACCCCTGGCGAAATTTTCAGAATTTCTACATAGAACTTGTATTTAATATGGATTTTCTTCACTATTCCTTAAATGAGGCACAATAATTCTGAAATTTCACCTTCAGTGTTCGTGATTTTTGTGACATAATCAGAACATGTGATTTTATATCCGAAAAATGAAATGAGGAATTACCACTTAAATTGAATGAAAAAATAGAGTTCATAGTTGAATGGAATTTGGGATTATTCCATGGTCAATGGCCCGAGGTTTAAGGGCTATGCCACTTAGGGTTCCTGGAGTCTGTTCTGGGTGACATATGGTATGAAATTGGCATTCATTTGATTTTATAAAACTAACAAATTGCATTTTTTTGAAATTCAGGGCATGGACCAGAAAGGAAAAAATGTTGCCTATGGCGGCAACCTAGACCCCCCGGAATGCTCTCGGCAATCTCATCCCACAACTTTGGCAGCTCTTATGGGGTACCTTTCTTTTGTATACAATACGGATGCCTACAAAAGATCATCACATCCCCCCCCACCCTGCGTTGAAACGCATACTCGTTGGGCCAGACGGATTTCAGTGGACAAGAAATTGCGAGAAAGAGTTGGAAAAGTTGGAACGTGCATCCGGCATCCCATATCAGCAAGTGCAGTTCCTTTTTTGAACATCGTGCATCAAGAGCTCTTTGGGCAGGGACTCAATTAGTAGGTGCCCCAGCGGTCGCACGCGCTTCAACTTTTGTACGTGTGTACCCAAGGAAGCACCACTCCAACTGGAACCATCCCATGAGCCAGAATTTGTAGTAATGGATTCAGATTTTGAGGGTCCATCTTATGTGGAATCCGAGTATTTGCGGATTATTGAGCATGACTACGCCCAACTTGGAGAATGTGCACTGTCGAGACAAGATTTTGAGGGTCTATCTTATGCAGAATCCGAGTTTTACCGGATTATTGAGCATGACCATGCTCTACTAGGACCCATCGAATCCTCCTCCCTGGGGCGAGACGTTTCTGATTCGTTGTGGCAATTTTCTGACTCTATGCGGCCAGACGCCCTTAACTCTACGGTGCCATACTATCCTGTCAGCTCTTTCCAAGGAGATCCTTCCATTGGCAGCTATAGCACATAGGGTATTGATATTGGGTGAGAGTGTACTTTGCAATGTTTATTTCCTTGTTCTAGAGAGTCTACCCAGCAAGTAGTATGAAGAATTAAGGCTGTTGGAAATTATAGTCTGTAATTTTCATTTCATACCTTGTTATGCAAAGTCTACCTAGTAAGTAGTATGGAGAGTTAAGGCCGTTGGAAATTACCACCAGTACTAGTTATCCAATTACAACCGCAACCTCTCATCTGTGTTGTATATGAATGCAGGACTAACGTATATACAAAGAGTATGGTGAGCAGTGATCAAAATTGGAGCAACGCATTTTCTTTGATGGCCAAGTAAAGAAGTACGTGTACTGCACGTCAGGCCAATGGTTATATGTGTTTTGACTTTATTTGCATTGTAAATATGACACTAATGGATGACTTTCTATAGGACATATCTTCTTAGGGCAAGTGGTTGAGGATGGAGGGAAAAAAAACCAACCTTTCTCTTTCAATACCCTTGACTTTCACTATTGCAATGTTTTGAAATGTTTGTTATGTAATGAACATAACATTGCACACTTTATACAATTTAGTACCACTATGCAATGGTGTTTGTTATGTCGTGAGTCACCCAACCACTCCCATAATTATGCATGTCGTACGGGGCGTTCAACATTTAAATTCAATATGATAGTATACACTGCTAGGCCTTGTTACATATTTATTTGTTTATTTGTGAACAGAACTTGAAATCCAATTGCATAAAAGAGGTACAAATGGAGGCCATGCTACACACTCGCTATGTATGGAATAACTAGTTGCGGGTTTTAGAGTGGCAGGAGTATCTTGCTAAAGGGCCCTGATATTATCTGTATAGTAACTTACAAGAATGTATGGCAGCCACCAAATCCTTGTAGATTATGACAGGGGAACGTTCCACAACAAGGGGTTCCCAAATACCGAGCCAAAATTGGACAGGCCACCTACCTATTACAATCATATCTGCAGCGTATGCCATTTTTTTGTGAATTGGGGCCGCACGTGGTGGTAAACCAAAAGTCCAAATACTTGGAGCAGCGCTTTGGACCCCAAAGTGTTTTCGCCAAACACCAAAGCATAAATACCCCAACCCCTTATTAGTATTCACCTTGCATGTCATTAGATATGGTGTACCACTAAGGTAGAAGCACCCAATTCCAACATAGTACCCATTGCCGACAATTTCTACACATGGCTTTCATTTTAGAACGCACGTCTAGGTAGACCGTTAGATGGCTTATTGTTATTATCAACAAACAATAAAGGCTCTATGACATATTTAGATGTGCGTTCTAAAATGAAAACCATGTGTAGAAATTATCGGCAATGGGCACTATGTCGGAATTGGGTGCCCTACCTTATATAATCTCTATATGTTTATTTATTGTAATGATCCAAGCCAAATAAATACACAAAAAGGTGGTTTTTGTGCGCGACAGATTGTTAGAATAGGCCCAAACTGAATCAAGTACATCATTGGGTGTGTGTCACCAATTAACCATTACCCCTCTGGCAAAATGTGACCATCAAGGATGATAGAAATTTTACAAAGTGCTTGAAATCTTCACATCATGCTCACTTTACATCATACATTAGGCCGAGTATCACATTGACGTTTTATCCCCACTCAATATTACCCACCACCCTTGGTAAATGAGGTAGGGTAACAAATGTATGAATTGGAACTCCAACCGCAGAAACACCAGTTTTATTCACATGTACGAATTGCAACTTGACACACACAAAGATTAATATATTACATAGTAAGACATTCAGTATCCCCGCCACACACATAAAGTAACCCCTAACCGCCCAACCATGCATATTTTGCATGATGTACGGATTTGAACTCCAATCTCTCACCCATCATGCACTTTTTGCAGTGTGAAATTTTTACCGAAACTTTTATGGGAAGTTAGCTTCGTGCACGTGTAATCCAATTAATTAGAAAGGGGATGATTTGTGAAATTTTTATGCCTCATTTCATGTTGTAGTGTTCCACCCCAAATTTGGAAGATTTTAGTCTAAATGTGCTCTTGAAAAAGTCAAGTACTAAAGATAAGCAACCACAAAATCTCCTCAAATCATTACACTAAGAGTATTACATTTCAACCCATCCCAACGAGTTCCATTATTAGATTGTCAACACCTTATTCGTAATCATTTTACAAAAGAGCTCCAAATTTTAAGTTAAAAAATTTATACACAGATATTGGAGATAGCAATCACAGATCTAACCGTATGGATAGATTCTAAAATGCATAATGTACAACCATGACTGATTCACGAAGTTAAAAATATCTCTCTTGGTTGCATTCTATAATGCATCTTTGAAAAACAGCCAAATCTAAAAAGGATGAGAACGTTTAGGGGTTAATACGATTCACAGTAAGACATTTGGTATCTCTTCACTATCCACGCCACAGGAATTGGTCAACCCTCTCCCATTCTCCCCAATTTAGATAAAGGTTATACTTCATCCACTTTTGCACAGATTAGTTAGTGTGAAGCTGATGTATTTTGGTTTTGCTAGAATGAAAAAAAATAAAAATAAAATGTACGAGTGTAATTAAAAGAAGGGAAGAATAAAAAGAAAATTCAAATCCTAATAAATTTATTTTCTGAAAGTCACAATCATTTCAAAAACGCTTAATATAGTATGAGTTTTGGATGATGATTGTACATAATATCGGTCAACAAACACCGACTCCCTAAACCCTGAACACTGACAAATAAAACCGATTTTGATTTGAAACCCTCACATTCAAACAACCTTACCACGAGCAAAAATGGGCAAAGTGCAAAAGTGAATTTGCAAAAGTCGTAGTATGCAACCGATAACACATAACTTCGGAAATTTAAATACAAACTCAATAGTGATTTTAAAGAA
Organism: Pohlia nutans; assembly: GCA_022496805.1. Classification (NCBI taxonomy): domain Eukaryota; kingdom Viridiplantae; phylum Streptophyta; class Bryopsida; order Bryales; family Mniaceae; genus Pohlia; species Pohlia nutans. The sequence goes on along the minus strand of CM040107.1, from coordinate 3,852,114 downwards.
ACTAAATTTCAAAGTTAGCCATGTCAAATACTCGGCTTGGTGCTCTACAGTACACATAGCCTTTCAATTTCTTCAATATTTTCTTAGATCTTGGAAAATAACCCTTTGAGTCTTGGCATGTTTGTGCCACGCCATTTTAGATCAATTGACACGAAAAAATAGAGGAGTTGAAATTCACAGAATTTAAAATATTCAAAAGTTGTCAAACATGCGGTTTTAGTTGGTTTGACAACATTAGATTCTGTTTTTCCAATTAGGAGCAAAAGACTGCATTGGCCATTTTTTTAGAGAACATAGGCTGCAAAACGAACTGCTATTATATCTTATTCCTAAACAACATAAAAAGATGTAGGTATTAAATAGGCCAATCTCTGCAATTTATAAATTAGAGCCAGGCTTACAGTTGCACGATGCACTGTTTGGATGATTAAAATTTCCACTACAAAGTATAAAGTTTATGACGGGAATGTTAGTGTGTGAGCCTAGAAAGGAGAGCGTGAGAGCCCGAGAGCCTGAAAGCCCACAGATTTTTTCAATTTTTTTTCAGTTTTTTTGAACTAGACCTATGACCGTGGTTTAGTGTTTTAGGACATTATTTGCTATTAGTTTAGGGGGCAATATGAAAGAAATGAGAGCGGTGAAAACAAATTGTATGTGGGAGAAATTAGTTGGGCAAAATTGTTAAATGTGTGAGATTTAGTGATAATAGAAATGCATGTAACATTCTAATGTGGGGTGAAGAAATTAATAAAGCAATGCAATGTGTTAGAGGTTTGCAAAATGTAAAACTTTCAATTGATTTGGTGATAGGGAGTTTAGGGTTTAAGTATCGAGTTTACGGACCAACATGTTAGTAATTTTAAATTATGTTTTCCATTTTCAAATGTTGTATAAAAAAATACGATGTATAAGAAATTCTGAAACTACATTGAATGCACTTAGAATTGAATTAAAGTGATTAGTTTTACACACTTAGAATTGAATTAGCGTGATTGAATAAAATTGAAACCATTCAAATTTGAAGATAGACAACGATTGCAAGGAAAGAGGTAGTGGCCCTTTTGGTCTCACTACAATCTAATCAAATACATCTGTGTCGAGTAACACATAATGGTCCTAATACTCAAGAGTGTATCGCTATGGCAAAGCATGAAATGAAACCGTGGGACTAGATGATGCGGACATAGACTCCTCTATGTCACTACAATCACTAACGGATGCCTCACCATCAGACTCAACTGCCTCTTGATCTACAAACTTTAAAACACGAGCATAAACAAACACAGGGCGAGGACTACAATCAGAAATGCACTGCTCTAAAAATTGCCTAGCAATTCCTTTTGCATAAGGCGGTAGTGTGAAGGGTTTAGGGGGATTAGGAAAAAACTCAGGATTAGAGAAGAAAGGTTGGTGAACTCGAGCACTTAGTCCACCGCATTTGAAAGCAAGAAAAACCACAGTATTAGAAATACAGAAACATAAACCACGAGCAAAGAACTCCATTCAGTAATGCAAAACAAAAAGCATAAACCGACTTACTTACCGAATTGAGATTTCTTGACAATCGGTTCCACTACAATGTCTTCATCGTCCATATCATCCAAGCCCACGACAACCCTGGGCTGGCGAGGTCGACGCGTCACCGGGGCTCAAATAAGAGGTGCAAGGACTCCCTCAAATATAGCCTTGTCCTCCTCTAGCGCCGCGATGTGACGATTCACATTGCAACTAGCATAGATACTTAGAGGCGCCTGCGACATCAATCACGAAATGAGAGAAAGTAGACAAATGTAAACAAAATACTATCACAAATAATGAAATATTTCAATTACAATGAGATTGAATACTAACCAGTTGCGATAGTACACTCCAACACCACGTCGCCTGGAAAAGAGCATGCCTCAATCAACATCTGCATAAACAATGTCGATTTCTCTCGAGGTCCTGATCATGGCACCTCTTTGTTCATCAACTCGTCATCTTTACCCATGTAGTTCTGGAGGATGTCATCACATGCAACATCTACTTCATGACGAAGAAGAGCAGGGACCGGTTGGAATGCAAAAGAGGATGGTGACCAATTACCAACTGTCCTCACCGACAAACATATGCCAAAACGATTGGTCTGTAAAAAACATACGATTACATTAGTTTAAAAAATTTATACAAACAACCTCATAGAAAATTAATGTGGACATTAGTATTTCAAATATGACTCACCGTCAAGAGCGGATTGCTAGATGATGGCAAGTGAAGACGATTCATTCCCCACCAGTCCTTCTTCACCTCAAACCCGTAGCTCTTGCAATATCCAAGGATCTTCAATTTTGTAGTAGATCGGAAGGGGTAGATGACGATAAGGGCATTGTTAGAGGGGGAAAAAGGTGCTGATCTAGTAGTACTCTACCTACCGGTAGAGAAGATTGACACCAAAAGACTACATTGAAAAACACCTACAACCTCCATGTGTTCTCACACCAGGAGGTCTCACTTATATAAGAAGAAGATACAACGGGAAGATCCAAGATCCGGATCTAGATCTAGATCTAGATCTGGATCTGGATCTGGCTACCGAGTCGACTACTTGGTCGACTACCGGATCGTCTTCCTGGTCAACAACCGGGTCGACTAGCCTCTCGACCACTAGCCTCTGGTCGACTACCGGGTCAACTACCTAGTCGACTACCGGGTCGTCTTCCTAATCAACTACCGGGTCGACTAGCCTCTGGTGCTACTGAATCGACTACCAACTGGGAGGAGATACATCGTAGCACTGCCTACATGGGTACTGGCTACTAAGGGTTATAAAATCCCGTTAACAGGCACCATCATCGTGAAGGTATTGATCTACAAAATCAAGTATCGGTTGGAACCATCCACAAGGTTCATGGTTCCACTGAGGAACGGATGAGGCGGGAATAGATATGCCTGGGATTGGCAAACCCTCTGGCATATCTGCGATCATAAGGTTTACACTTTACAGAAGATCTCGAGTTCAAATCACCTTTGAAACTACAAGATTTGTCATTTTTGTGCTACAATACAAACAAATCAAATCATGAATGTTGGTCCATAAGTGTAAATGATTAATTACATTGATTGATATATACATAAAAACATCTCAAATCAAAATTAAACAAATGAAATAAAAAGACACTCACTTTCTTTAAAAATGGTTTCAAGTCCTCACACACTTGAGGCATTGGACCAGTATCACCACCAAGAATCTGTCCCAAAGAAGTGTTGATAATGAACTCGTCAACGATGTAGTCCTTGACTCCTCTAAGATCAACTGCAATTGGGCCCTGAGAGAGGAGTTTGTATTGAGAATCGCGCTTCATACCTCTGCTAGGAGCGGACTGTAACTGCGAACCAACATCCACTATAGAAGAGGCAGCTACTGCATCGTTCGTGTTCTTCGCAGGTTCAATTGTTTTCTTCTTCCCCTTCTCTTTCTCTGTTGCCTTCTCTTCTGCCTTATCAATCTTTTCCTTCTCTTTGCCTTCTTAGGAGCATCCTCCACCTTCAGCGCCTTTCTTCGATCAGACTCCTCCCGTTTCTTCACAACTTTCTCTCTGGCTGCGTCATCCTCTACGTCCGCAAGCTCCACTATGTCTTCAGCTGCAATTGCAGAAGCCTCTTCATTCCGCTTGAGCTCAATCTCTTGAATTGGCGTAAACAATGTGCTGCAATCAAGGTACCACGCACCGGAGTTCAAGTGCGCAGTAGTCTATGTCCAAAGTTGAGACGGCGATAACATACAAGAATCTAATGATTGATCCAACCAATTGTTGAGGAAAACAAGGAGATCTTCTTTGGCAATAGCCTTCTTGAGAAGCAGCTCGTAATTGAAATATCTACAAAATTTCAATGTTAGTTCAATATACAATTGCAAAGCACATGGAACAAATATTAATTGAATTGATAAACTTGGTTCTATATCACAAACATATGTACAATTTACATCTGGATTCACTTGATATCTTACCTATTCTAAACTTGCATTCAATTCACAACACGGGTGCATTTGACAATCTTGAAATAAATTATTGGTTCACTTTATAAACTTTGAGTCTATTGGCTAACACATATTCAAATTTAAATTCATTGTACAACATCAATGGAATGCATTGGAGTTCAATTGATAACTTAGATTCGTGGCTTAGAAATATAATGAGTTAGAAAACGCACCTAAATATAACACTCTTTACTGCAAGGTCTGACCCCTTGAATGCTAATAATCCTCAGACTATTTGAAATGATCGTGGCCTTTAAAGTATGTCAGAAATGCATGGTCCCAAAGGCGGATTCGCCACTCTTCTATGAATGCACTCAACAAAAGCGGCTTAAGAGGAGAATCCATGGAAATGCAAATATTGCCAGCACGAACAATGTTTTCAAAAGATTCTACTGCATTTTCTTTTATCTACAAGGTGTGAAGTATAATCATCAAAATTGATTAATAAGATTTTAAACAAACGATTGTAAATATTTTGGAAACCAAACATCACAAATAATCAAGACCCAATGCACGTATGCTCAACTAGATTAAATGATTCAAAAATTACATACCCCAGCCCACCAGCATGCCTTAATAAAGAAAGTGCCCAATTTTTCTTCGCTCATTGGTTTGGGAGGGAATCGAAAAGCAACACGGGTCGCAATGGAAGAGTTAAACAGTTTGATCCATTCGACGTTATGAACAAGAGCTACCTTTAATGTAGCAATGAGTTAGAGCTTCTCCAAAGTTAATTTGGGTGTGGAATTTGTTGTCCAATGTCTCTTGATCTGCAACAACAAGATGATATCAATTAGCATCTATGTAAAAGAAATGAGATTTACTCATACCTCCTTGAGAAAATCATCTCCAGTTACAGGGTTTGCAATGGCAGCCTATTTGCCCAACTTCACACTCATCTTGGCCATCTTCTCTTTGATTGTGGCACGCATAGCCGCAACAATACTCCCAGCAGAAATATTGTCAGGATGGGTTTGCTCACGATGCAATCGAGCAGCAACATCAGCAACAACAACGATCTCGTGCTAACCATGCATAAACAATTGCATCATAATTAGTACCATTCATTTGATCCATGTCTATGGAAACATTTATGGAAATGAGGCCACGAGCAAATGAGCAAGGCCATCACGAGCACAACAGTAAGGCCATTACGAGACCACGAGCATGACTATCACGAGACCATGAGCACGGCCATCAAGCGGTCATCAAGCAGCCTCGAGCACAGCTAAGAGGAGCCCAGGAGCACAGTAAGCACAAGACCACATTTACAGACCACACGACACCATGAGCTCCGCCAACACGAGTTCACGAGACTTTGAACTTATTGAACAATCTAGTGGTCTAAGAGTATGTTGTCGGCCCTAAGAGCGATCTTAAGGTATTGGGGCTTAATCATGATACTACGAGCAGTGCTATCACGACACCCTAGCACGGCCATCACGACATACAATCACAGTTAACACAAGTCGAAGAACAAAGCTAACGCAACACCATGAGCACGGCTAGTACGAGGCCATGAGCTCGGCCATGAGAGCATGGGCACTGCCATTACGAATCGACGAGCACAAGCCCTCACAAGTACCGGCCAACGAGCACAGGCAATCAGAAGGCTTTGAACTTGATGATCTTTCAAGTGGACGAAGAGTTTGGGGTCGGCCCCGAGAGTAATTCCAAGGTGTAGGGGCTTGAGCATGAGACCACGAGCATAGTCAACAGAAGACCACAAGCCAGAGTATGTCGACACCAAAATCACAGTCAACACGAGATCACAAGCTCCGCCATCACGAGTTCGGCAATGCGGCCGTCATAAGCCATGCCATCACAAAAATGAGACTACGAGCACAAGCCATTACAAAAACACAAGCTAGTTGATCAATGGAGTGCCCTAAGTGTTGACTGTTGGCAACAAGAGCTATCCCAAGGTAGTAGAGCTTGATCACGAGACCACGAGCACGGCCATCACGAAACGTGTGCATGGCCAACTCGAGCTGACAAATACAGCCATAACTAGACCACGGCCATGGCCAACACAACATCAGGAGCACGTCCATGAGGATACCTAGGGCACTGCCGTCACGACACCACAAGCACGACCATCAAGATAACGAGACCACAAACTGAGCCCATCACCAGAGCACAAAACAATTGATCAAATCTGTGACTTTAGATTTGGATGTCGGCCCCGAGAGCTATCCCAAGGGAATAAGAATTGATCACGAAACTAAGGGAATTGCCGTCACGAAACCACGAACACGGCCACCATGAGACCACCAGCACGGCTATGACGAGACCATGGCCACAACCAATACAACACCACGAGCACGGCCAACATAGCATTACAAGTACGGCTTGATCACGAGACTAACGGCACTGCCGTAACGAGACCAGAGAGGACGGCCATCGATAACGAGACCACGAGCTATATACGAACTTTTTTGATCGAACCTTTGACCTGAGACTTGGGTGTCATCCTCGAGAGCCTTCCCTCGGTCCCAAGACTTGATCACAAGACCAAGGGCACTGCCGTCACGAGACCAGAGAGGACAACCAGCAATAACGAGACCATGAGCTAGGCACAAACTTTTTTGATCAAACCTTTCACCTTGAAAGTGGGTGTCGGCTCCGAGGGCCTTCCCTCGGTCATAAGACTTGATCACAAGACCAAGGGCACTGCCGTCACGAGACCAGAGAGGACAGCCATCAATAACGAGACCACGAGCTAGGCACAATCTTTTTTTATCAAACCATTCACCTTGAACGTGAGTGTCGGCTCCGAGGGCCTTCCCTCGGTCATAAGACTTGATCAGAAGACCAAGGGCACTGCTGTCACGAGACTAGAGAGGACGGCCAGCAATAACAAGACCACGAGCTAGGCACAAACTTTTTTGATCAAACCTTTCACCTTGAACGCGGGTGTCGGCTCCGAGGGCCTTCCATCCGTCATAAGGCTTGATCACGAGACTAAGAGCACTGCCATCACGAGACCAGAGAGGACGGCCATCAATAACAAGACCACGAGCTAGGCACAAACTTTTTCGATTGAACCTTTGACCTTAAACGTGGGTGTCGGCTCCGAGGGCCTTCCCTCAGTCATAAGGCTTGATCACGAGACTAAGGGCACTGCCGTCACGAGACCAGAGAGGATGGCCATCAATAACGAGACCACGCTATCAAGAGCACAGGCCATCACGCGACCTTGAAGTTGTTGATCAATATAGTGGCCTAAAATTTGGTTGTCGGCCCTGAGAGCTATCCCAGGGTAATAAGGCTTGATCACAAGACTACTAGCATGGTCAACACGAGACTACTAACACGGCCACTATGAGACCACAAAAATGATCATCACAAGACTACGGCCACAACCAACACGACACCTGAGCACATTCAAATGGTTGATCAATCCAGTGGCTTAAGACATGGGAAGAGTTCGAATAGATCAAAGGAGGTGGGCTCACATGGGGTCTCGGCCCCGAGGGTGCACCCAAGTTGCACCCCCTTTGATCAAGTTGCCTATTATCACGATGTGCAAAACTTTTTTTTTTTTTCAACTTTTAAAAATTTATAAACAAGCAATTAGATGATCACTAGATCAAGGTGTCATGCCGTAATTGTGGTCTTAGACCCGAGACCCTACTTTCACCCCAACCTCTTGATCAAGGTCTTGGTCTTTCATTTTAAATCATACATTCTTTTTTATACATCTAGAATTTTAATTTTTTGACGAAATTGTGATAGTTGTTAGTTGGCAGTTTTTTTCATTGCAGACTTTGGATATTTTTAGCGATGTGAAAAACTTTTTTTTGCAATTTTGTTTTTTAATTGTAACATGGAGAGTTTCTTGTACATGTTGAAAAAATTTCAAAAAAATTGGAAATTAGTTTATTTTAACAATCAATTTGGGTGATCTCTAGAATCCAGATCAAGAAAGGTAGGGCTCATATGGAGTCTCGGCCCCGAGGGTGCACCCATGGTGACCTCCCTTGATCAAGTTTTCTATCATCACGATGTGAAATTTTTATTTTTTCAATTTTTAAAAATTTATAAACGAGCAATTAGATGATCACTAGATCAAGGTGTAACGCCGTAATTGTGGTCTTAGATCCGAGACCCTACTTTCACCCCAACCTCTTGATCAAGGTCTTGGTCTTTTGTTTTAAATCATGCGTTATTTTTTATACATCTAGAATTTTAATTTTTTGACAAAACCGTGATGGTTGTTAATTGGCAATTTTTTCACTGCAAACTTCGGATATTTTTAACGATACATGTGAAAAATGAAATCAATTTTTCTGGGCATTGTATCATAGAGAGTAATTTTTTCAAGTAGAATTTTTTCAATTTGTTTTATTTTGTTTTTGAAACTATCAATTTGGATGATTCCTAGAATCCAACTCAAGAAAGGCGGGGCTTATATGGGATCTCAGCCCCGAGGGTTCATTCATGGTTCCCCCTTTGATCAAGTTGCCTATCATCACAATGTGAAAATTTTTAATGTGTTTTAGTTGTTTCAATTTTTAAACGAGCAATTTAAATGATCTCTAAATCAAGGTGTTACGCCGTAGATGTGGTCTCAGGCATGAGAACTCACTTTCATCCCAACCTCTTGATCAAAGTCTTGATTTTTTTTGTTGTAGATCATGCATGCTTTTTTGTACATGAAGAATTTTATTTATTTTTGATTAAGTCGTTCTTATTAATAAGCCCCTCTCCCACCCCAACCTATTGATAAAGTCCGTGATTTTTAATTTGTACAACTATAGACAATTTCACCACGACGCGCACCCGGGCCACTTCACCACCACAACCTAGGGTCAACACCAATACCCCAAGTTCCATTATGAGCATCAACAAGAAAATTTTGCACACATCATGCCCGCAGGGAGCACGTGACGACAATGCTAGTATAGTGAGTCCATCATGACAAGTATCCCACGACCCAAAGTTTATTGAAGAAATTTGATCAAGTGAATGGGGCTTCAATAAACTCTCGATACCAAGGGTTCATCCATGGTCTACGAGTTTGATAAAAAAACAATTGACATGAGGCCCCACTGGATCTAAAGACCCAAGTCTCGAATGAACATCAACACAAACACGATCATCACAAAGTGCACCCGGACCACATCACCACCACGGCCTAGGACCCAGACCAACACCCCGACCCCAACAATGAGCATCTGCGAGATAATCTTCCATACAACATCACCACAAAAAGCACGTGACGACATCTCAAGTAGGGTGAGCTCAACATGACAAGTACCCTACAATCTAAAGTTCTTCAATAGCATTAGATGAAGTGGATGAGGCTCAAATGAGCTCTCGGCACCAAAAGCTCATCCTTGGCCTATTGGTTTGATTCAAAATAAACTGATACAAACTCCTACTGGGACTAAAAATCAAAGTTGAGGTTTAAAAAGACTACCAACACAATCACCTCATCATACATCTGAGCTAAGTCACCACCATAGCCAAACCATCACCACATGCCCTGAGACGAGCATCAACAAAATAATTATGCATTCATCACCATTACTGTGACTAAGAATTCAAATGTAGAATTTCCAAAACAACCAACACGATCACCATGAGATGCACCACTGCTACAACAGCACCATGGCCATGGGCATAAACCAGCAAACCAAGCTCCAAAACTACTAGTCTCAAAACGAGCATCATCAAGATAATTATGCATGATACAACATCATCTAGATGAGCACTTGACGAGTTGACGGTAGTGCAAGTAGGATTATCTTGTCGTCACGAGTACCCCTCTACCAAGAATTCATACAATAAATTTGATCAATTGGAATGAGGCTTCAATGGGCTCTCAATATTGAGGGCTTATCCATGACCTAATACTGACTTGATGAAAAAAAATTCACTAGCCCCCACTAGGACTAGACATCCAAATCCTGAATTTGCAAGATCACTTGCTCAAACACCACGACGCACACCATTTGGAACGACGCATACCATTTGCAACGACGCACACCTCGGCCAAGAGCTCATACCAGCATTCCAAAACGGTCAGCACAAGCATCATCAAGATAATTATCCACACGACTAAACCACGAGGAGCACGAGATGACAACGCGATTAGGGTGTGCTTGTTGTTACAAGTACCCTACCACTAAGAGTTCATAATGACAATTTGATTTACTGGATGTGGTTTTACTAAGCTTTTGGTGCCGTTGCTTACCTATGGCTTAATAGATTGATAAAAAGAATTTACACCAACTTTCACTAGGAGTAGAAATCCAAGTCTAGTTTTGGCAAGACTACAAACACGATCACCATGTCGCACACCACGGCCAAGGGCCAAGTCTAGCACCCCAAGCCCCAAAACCCGAAGCCCAAACACAAGCACCATTAAGATAATTATTCACACAACATCACCACGACAAGCACGTGACAACTGCACGAGTAGGATGAGCTTGTCGTGAAAATACTATAACAAAACATGGTAAAAAAATTTCACTTAAAATTGATTGTGGTTCTTTTTGCCACGTTTTTGTGGAGGCCCACAATACACGCAATCACTGTTTTTTGCAATTTCCAACTATAATTTTTGAAACTTTGGGGCGTGTAATATACCATTGGAAATTTATTTTCAATACCTTTTCAATGGTATGTTACTCGCCCCAAAATTCTAAAAATTGTGGTTAGAAATTGCAAAAGAAGCTAACAACCCACTACACACGCATGTACAAAAACGTGGCAAAAAGAACCACTGTCGATTTTGAGTGCAATTTTAATACCATGTTTTTTTGTAGTGCAAGTACTCCTCTATTCACAAATCATACATTGAGTATGATCAAGTAGAATGGAGGTCCAATGGGCTTTTTGTACGAAAGGCATATCCACGGTTTGATATTGGTTTGATAAAAAGAAAAATTCACCAACCCCTACTCGGACTAGAAATCCAAATCCAACATCTTCAAGGTCACGATCAGAATAACCACATTGCACACCACGGCCACGATACAACCTTGGCCACGACACATCCACGGCCAAGGGCCAAGACCAGCGCCCCAAGCTCCAAAACCCTAAGCCCCAACACGAGCATGAAAGCATCATCAAGATAATTATGCACACAACATTACCATGACGAGCACGTGACGACAACGCGTGGAGATTGAGCCCATTGTGATGAGTACCCCTCCATCTAAAGGTCGTACATTGAGATTGATCAAGTGGAATATATAAGGCTCTAGTTGGCTCTCGGTACCGACGACTTATCCATGGCTTAGTATTGGTTTGATAAAAAGAAAAATTCACTAGCCCACACTAGGACTTGAAATCCAAAATTTTCAAGACAAGTGATACAAACACCACGATAACGCCACGATAACACCACTGGCACAAGACCACCACAGCTAAGGGCAAAGACCAGCATTCCAAAAGCAACACGAGCTTATCAAGATAATTGTAAAATCAAGATCACCATTACGAGCATGTGACGATAGTTTAGTCATTAACAACATGTACTTGAATATTACAACGAGTTTGTTGAGGCAATGCGATAAGCTCGAGAATTTCAAACAACGTTGCAATGAGCACGATGAGCACAATGAGCACAAGCATCTTCAGAACATTGATCAAACTTCAAGATGGACATAAAATTCTAGAGGCATCTGTACATCTTTGCTTGCTAAACCCTAAAACCGGGGTGCGCCCTTTCTTGCAACTCCATCAACATTTGCAATATGAGACGCACACTTTGTCAGGTCATTGCAATTAGCCATGGTGCAAACTCAACTTGCTGATCTCTCTCTAGCTCACTCCTCTCACTTCTGTGGTGTTGACGTTCACCACGGGCCGAGAGTCAAATCATGCATCACCACAATTTCAAGTAGCAACTTCAAGATTCAGAAGCTTACATCTATTAGGGAAGTTAGATAACCTGCAGCCACTCACCAAATAAGACAACCGTGAACAACATGGCCAAACATATATGCAAATACTAGTACCTTGGTTGAGTGTGGCCGCATCAAAATGACTGCTAGTCCTGACTTGATACCATTTTGGCCATCAAATCAATCGCATGGTGCTTTGATGCTTCTGGAGATCACCCTAAGCCAAAGGTTTGTTAAGCCCATTGTACAATTGCATTATAAGAAAACTTGGTAAAAGAAACCGCAGCTGAATTAAGCTGCAGTTCATTTAACTTCATTTCGTTGCAGTTCCTAAACGACCGCAGCGACTGTATTTTGCAATTTTGCGGCCTCAATTTTTGGAAAGGAATTTGAAAGTGTATTATATCATTGGAATTTTTCAAATTTCTTTTCAAATATTAAGGCTGCAAAATTGCAAACAACATTCGCTGCGGTTGTTTAGGGACCGCAACGAAATGAAGTCAAACGAACCGTACCTGAATTCAGCAAAGATCATTTTTTACCAAGTTTTCTAATAGTGTTGGGCTGACATAGGATGTCCACATAATCCTAGAAATTCTTCATCATAGACCGCCCGGAAATCCCAATCGTTTGGTCCGTCCTCTCTAGTACGAACCTCACACGTTCGGAGATCCTAGAGCTCCAGGAGGCCGGGTTTCGTCTTTAGTCCACTACAGCCCTTTCGCCTCGATGCCTCTTTATGACGTCCAAGGTATTTAAGCCGATGCTCTGGACTCACTCGAGGTCATTGCATGCTGACAGAGTCCCATCCTCTCGAAACGGCAAAAACGTGCGACGGAACACCAAGGCTCCCACGGAAGCTCATCGGAATCACTGGGAGAGTGCACGAAACGTTAATGCGAATATTCTCCGCGTCAACCTACTCCCTTATCCCGGGCTTGGTGCCATCATCGTGCTCCAGACTGGGGTGGAGCCCGATGATAAGTTGTACAATATCACATTGTGCAATTTTCCGTCATGTACGTGCCCACATTACGCGAGCATGAACTGTGCAGCTGTTGGGAGGCGCGACCAGTACATCAACTGCAAACACCTCTACTTTATCTTTCGATACTTTTGCAAGCTGGACTATAAAGTTGACACGTACATCCATGCTCCTACTCTCAGCTTGGATGAGGTTAAAAAGATTCTTTTGGCTGCTGGGATCATCAAGACCGAGGATTGAAGAATGAGAACCAATCGGTGTTTAGACGGGGAGACTAGAACTAGAAGCAATAGCTTCTTACTTTGAATAGCTGATGCCTTATTTCGAATTGGTTGAAGTACTTGCATGATAAGTTTGACCACTATAACTATGTATTAGATGAAAAGAAAAAAATAAAATACTACATATAGATCCACATGTTCTCTTTCCGTTCTTTGTCTCTTTTCAAGAAGCTCACCTGATGGGGTTCAATTTCACCCATGTATCCTAAAATTTTCCATTTATTTACCCTTAACCTTTAACATTGAAATACACTAAGTACTAACCCACAGTTATAGGTCCAGCGGTCATAGGGTACTAAAATTTACTATTATTAGTAAATAATCTAAATATAAACTTTTATTTTCTAAAATTAGAGTCATTTTCTAAATTCAGATGGATCCTAGGCTCTAGGCTCTCCAAATCCCCACTCTCCGCTCTCGGGCTCTCCTCTCTAGGCTCGCACGCTAGCGTCGTTGAGTTTATGATGCACAAAATCGTTCAAATTAATTGAACCCAAAATAAAAAACCCCTATTGCTATTGCTGTGCAGTAAAGATTTTAGGCTCGGATCATAGATGCTTAGAATATCTACAACACTGCCGCATGTAGAGTCTTATACATTGAGCTACGACAAATTTGGTGTCAGAATATAGTGACTGTTCAACATGTTTACTATTCTATACTTCGCATCAATTAAAATTTCTTCACAGATGGACTCAATATTGTGACCATATTATTGATACTAACATGGAATCTTGATAATTTGTTACGATAGCACTATTGCATCCATGATGCTAGTTTGGAGCACACTAAGTTCCAACGATGAAAGGGAAGATAATGACCTAGAAGATAGACATCAATGGATGGGATTTTTACCAAAGAACAGCATCTCATCAAGGAAATAGCATTCATGAAGACTACTGTCAATAGCACATGGAAATAATTTTAAGCACAATTACCGGCATGTATACAATTATTGACGTATTTCAAACCTAACCGCTCCCGAATTACGTATAAATTGAACAAAAACAGTAGATGTATGCAATACTAGGGTATACGAACAACAAGGTCATATTTAGGATCTGTAAACAACGATTTATTGATAAACGGTCCATTGAGTCCAATTAATGGGGACTCCGAGCAGAGTGCAACCCCAATGACACCTTACCCATTCAAATAATGGTTAGAAGAACTTACAGTGTTAAACTAGGTATACATATGAAAGTAGGAAGTGTGACCGCGCATACTTTTTTATAACAAGTATGAGAACATGTCAAAAATTCAAAGAACTTCATTCTCGACTTCATTAAAAGTTTACAATGAAGATTGCGAGTTGTGAAGTTCCAAAAATAGATGTACACCCCCTTTCTAATGTACCGTATGTGAGGGTCAGATTTTGACACTATTGTGTCTAAATTTAATTTCCTCACTAGAATTTTGAGAGGTCCATGTCACCATAACCAAATGTTTACAAGATGACATGTGGCACTCTTCTCACAAAACAAATTAATTTATGTCGAAACTGACCAGAAGGTAGGGATATATGAGTTAGAGTTGGTAAAGTTGTTAGATGTTGAACATTTTGAATGATAAATGTAATGTCAATAAGGAGAGCTACTCAGTGGTTGCTTGCCAGCGCACATGGTACATTTAGAATCTATGCGAGCCCACGGACATAGTCCCACACTACATGCTTGATATCAGAGATAGGCCCACGAGCTGCGCTTTCCCACGGATTTCACACGGACATACCCTTGTCAACGGATACAAGCGCATAGTATACGCTTGCTAACGGAGGTAGGACCGATGCTGCAAAATTTAGGGCAACGGACTGTGGACCCTTATATGGCACAAGGGATGCCACTGCATTCACAGTTCCAACTCTCGCCACACCACCGTGCACAACCCCTGAGATTGTGCACACCACAAATTACAATACTGCTTTTTTGTATCGTGGGTCCCTAGCGTCGCTGTAAATCGCAATTCCTGGAGACCCTAGAGTTTGTACTAGGTGGGGCCGCGCGGAGCGGGTGATTATTTTTGTCCCTCACGTACTGAGTTAGCTGATTCTGAAACCACGGCCTGTGGAGGATACTGTATCTAGGCAAAAGTTTCCAGGCAGACGTTTGTTCTCAACGCAAATTAATAGCGGGTTATTCTTTGGGCAAATCAAGTGCACCCAGGTATTTTCGTTTAATTGCAGTCTCGTTGCCCTGTCCCTTGTCCTCATGCACCTTCCAGTGTACAAAATTGGTTTTGTATGCAATGTTACTTGCGGGTTTCAACCCTGTACAGTTGCTCGGAGTGATTTTGATACACAAGCTAATCTGCATGCGCGACGCAAGGAGATCTGGCAGGACCATCTCAAGTAGGGTTTAAAGAGTGTGGAAACCTGTACTTCAAATTCCTAGTTTTTTTCAGTCGTTATTGACCCAGTGGGAAAATGGATTATTTTGGCGCAATGCGATGAATTCCAGAGGAAAGGATACTGGTCATGGCCAATTCAATGCCAAGTCCGTGGCCACCACCTCTCGAAAGACGCACCCGATAACTCTGTCCGAACTGATGGGGTATCTGGCAATTATATACAACACTCAATCATACAGGTGTCGAATGCTGCCACCTCACAAGGCATTGAGGCAAACCATACTGGGCCTAGAGGGATTTGAGTGGAGCCAGAAGTGTCACACAGAACTAATGAAGATCCAAGAAGTTACCGATATTGTATACGAGGAAGTGGAGTATCTTTTTCGGCCAAGCACGCACAAGAGGCTTCTGGGCAATGGGGTCACCAGTTGGTGCCCAAATGGTTTTCTGCGTCTAAACTTTTGCACCTGTGCTAATGACAAACTGATATTCCACACGTCCCGGGATGACATGAAGGACAAAGATATTGAACTTCTGCCTTCCACTGTGCTTGACAACCTAGACATCGAGGAAATCCTTTCACTGTTGGGACCGGGACGGCATGGACTTGGAAGCGAAACTGTATCAACATCCGATTATTTAGAAGTCGCTCGTGCAGAAGAGTGAACAACCAATGCATGTGGTGAGAATTCTTGATTTTGTTATCCAGTATAACATGTTCTCAACGTGAAGTAAGGTACAGTTGTCGTGGAAGTTCTTTTTAATATTTGTTTAGTTAGTGTTACTATTGATTTTGTTCCACACAAATCCAGGGAGCCCTTTAGTGCAAGTTGCTGTGGATTTTGGTGTTCATGATGCTTAATCCGAACTTCTGATCTGACAAGTTTTCGTCACGTAATTTTTTGAATGCAGATGTGACTGGACACTTGTGGGCCCGACGGTAGAACTTAAAAAACTTGATTTCAGGTCGTGTGGATAAATGCAACGGGGATGTGTGGGAGATGGTCCAACTGATTAGGCCAATCAAATTGCACAATGGGATTGGTGGTGGAGCGGAGAAATGTAACGTGGAAGCAGCCATATATAGATGATTTTTGTATATAAATACGAGGGTTCGCTTGTAAATATGTTATTAGGTAAACCATGCCAGTATGCTTAAAGTTTGTGCAGGAATGGCATAGTAGTTTGCGTCGATAGTACAATGTGGGGAGGACAACACGTGCGACTGTTCCCTCGCCGGTCCTTGCGGGGTCAGTCCTTGTATTTGTGTCCTCTTTCTTTTTTTGCAGTAAAGGGCTCTCCCCTATATGTGTCAAAAAGAAAAAAAAAAAAAAAAAAACTTGTGACTGAGATCAAAATTTCACATGAACAGTGGTATGTACTGAAGTAAATAATAGTACAGAAATACATTTTTTTTTCTGGCAGAGATTGAAGAATCAATTGAATTTTGGCACAAACAAAGGATTACCCTTTATTGCGAGAAAAAATCAGAATACAAACCAACCCCACCGAGACCGGCTTGAAGAATCAACTGCAAGTAAGAATAAATGCATGCCACCACAGCAGGGAAGCCGATTGGCAACCTAAACCCAAACACTAGTTAAAACTACGAGGGTTACAATCATGAAGGGCTCAAAATAGCATTGACAGTGAGGACCTGCAACTATATTGTATTGAAAACTCAAACTACTTTTTAATTTTCTTCATATCCAAACGTTCCAAAATTTCATCATAAAGACGTTTGTTTTTTTTCTCTTTGACTCTCCTGATCTCATCTATTTCTTGTGTAACCCTTTCAAAAGAATCCAAGGTAGATTTTTTTGTAAGAAGAGTAGCTCCTATTTGGAAAAATCTACTATTTGCGACGGTTCCATGGCTAACGTTTTTTGAATCTAGTAATATAACGGATCCTGCTTTAGGTTTGATGTAATAGCCGTAGTCTTGAAGACAAAACTCTCCACCTCTTTTGGGTATTCCATATAGTTTTTCTGCAAAATCGTATTAGAAATGATGGATCAAATATTAGTAAAGTATTGTTCTGATCATAATAAGATAAGTATAATCAGATTTACATTTGCCTTAAACAATGTTTATAAAATAATGAAGTTATGTATTTTCAATTTTTTAAAACTTATGAAATTGATTTCATTATTGAAATTTTAAAATACTGAAACACGAGATACAAAAATTACCTTTAGTAAACCACATAATAAATCCCATATTGTTGTCATCTCTATCTGTGTGCGGTTGCATCCAATAATTTTTTGTGATACCCAAATGGGAAAATGGAGTATCTGCAAGTCTTCCATACTTTCTTGGAATTGTTGTAGGATACAACTTTTCTAGAGAGTCTGTCCAAGATAGAAACGCCAGTTGTAAGAATTTGAAAACTTCAACAGCAAACATCTCTCCAAGCTTGTGTATGTCTTCGTCACTTGGTTTTATATCATTGTTTTTTTGTCACTGATTGGGCATACCTATAGACATTGTTGTGAAATAAATAAATAAGATAATCACAGCAATAATAAAATGCAACTATCAATAATAATATACTTAATTTTTATCAAACATAAGACGAGTTCTTTTCCTCACTATGTAAAGTAGATTATAATGTAATTAGGGTGAAACGTACTTACACAGCAGGCTAGTCTATAAACGTGTCAAGTCTCCACCCAACCATGACCATGTCTCCACCAATTTTTCGTTGTCTTCGTTCAACAAAACCTCCATGCTCGTATATGAAATCTAGAAGACCTCCCCGGGCCCTAAACTCTCAGAATTCAAAACAGCATAAATGAAAGAGATTTATTTGGATGATAATGTGCCACCTATCAATGAAAATCACATTTCATTGTAACCAAAAGTTTGATTTCCAGTTTCGCCATTTCAACCCTAAACCATATTGTATTTGCATCTGCAAGAATCACGAATCACACTTTCTGTCCGCAATGGCAGTTTGGGGTTAAAAGAGGCTGAATTAGGCTGAATTTGGTGCGATGAAAACTAATTTGATGAAAACTAACGTGTGCAGATGGCCGGAATGCCATTCGGGCCGAGCTACGGTTTGCCATCTATGGGGGGTGATTGGCAAAATTCCACACAGGCCTTTGGCAGTGGCGGTCCTTACAACCTAAGCATGTACAATCCATGCATTGGCACATCTAGCACATTGCCTCCCAACTTCCGGAGCTATTTGCTATACCCCTTACCTCCAACGGGAGTCTGTTTTGGCGGGCCAAATCCTAATCACACAGGATATCACGGAATGCAGAACAGGAGCTCGCAACACGGACGTGTGGAGGCTACGTTCCCTAACGAGGAGGCAGATCGATGACCGGGCGGCCAATTTCACAGCAGCACCATCTTACAAAGTGACAACTCCAATAAGTCACCTCCTTCTGACATGTCACAAAGAAAGTTACTGCGCGTAGAAGAACGTTTTCATTTAAAAGAAGTCAAGAGTGCCATTGCGGAAGGTAGAGTACCGCAAGTTCATCTTGAACAAAACGATAGTCGTGAGATTGTGAAATTCAAATCACAGTTTGTAAACGTTGTGAAACTGGCCGCCCTTACAATCGTTCCTAATGCTTTGATACATTTCAAATATCCTTCAACGATGCACGAGTTTATGGTAGAGGTTAGAGGGCAATTTGTAATAGAGAAGCCTCTCCCAGAAGGCATGAGAGAGGGCTTTCTACAGCATATGTACAAGAGAAATAGAGCAATGTATCGTAAGCACTGGTCACGATATGGGGATCAGAATAAGCTTGACGATTGTGCACCGACGGTGTGGCTGGAATTGGTAGAGTATTGGAACTCAAGGGAAGGGAGCAAGGAGAGCAAAAGGAACAAGCAAAATTCTTTGGCAAGAAAAAGAGCTACGGTATGTCCATTCGATGAAATACCCCAAAATAGTAAGTTTTGAATGCTCGCGTCATGGAATGCAAACATAAAACAGACGTGAATCAAGATAACTTTCGTGAGGCACACTTTCCTGATTGAAAAGCACTGCATGGTCCATAACACAAGCACGTTGTATCACCCAGGTATAAACCATCAGCTCCTTCGAATATTGTTTGGGCAAAAAATGCTTCGATCATTGAGAAGATAAATTGTCTTTGAGAAAGGTCCAAACGTAAGCTGCAATACGTTTGTCGTTAAACGAATTGAGCAAAACGTTTGCTGAATATGCCGAAACTTTGTACTCGCTTCAATAACTTCTCACAATATATAATGTCTTAGTATCAATGCAAGCAAGTTTAAGTAAAGAATTTGAGCGTGGTTGTCTAACACTGTGACGTACGGTGCAACACTAAGGCTTGAACATTGTGGAACTACATGTGTGACTGTACGTAGCAGGTGCTAGCAAGTGGATCGACAGGTGGGACTGCCATAGTAAATCACGGGGACAAAACGCATGAAAGCAAAGTAGGGGATCAGTCGCTCGCACCGGCAAACACAAGGACAAACAATGTACGAACTGTTCTGCTTATGTGATTGATTAATGTCGGAACGTGTCGATGCTGTATTTGTAGGCTGAAAATTCTTCAAACCATCGCTCCAAGTCCGTGGTGTAACGAACATGGTAATTGTGGTTCTTTGGTACTTGTGAATTTGAAAGCCACAAATGCGTGTTTACATGTTCACACAAGAGTCAATAAGGATACGTCCTATATAGATTTTCCCTTCGTCTGTGATGGAAACGGCCCTCTATTTGCTCTCTACAGGCCAGAATCTCTTAGTCCAAACCAGAGGACGACCTGCTCGACGCCAAAGAATTCACAACTCCAATGGACAATGACACAGAGGGATCTTCGAAGCGGTTACTCATGAACAACATCAGCAACAAGCTTCACGCCATGGTGGACGAATTTGTTTCCAATCTGTTGTCTAAGTGCGTATCTTTAGCGACCAAGGTAACTGAAAAAAATCATGAGCTCGGCGAAGTGAATGTGGGACTCACAGCAGCCACGGCGTGAAGACCAATTAGCCGCACTCCAAGCGATATCTTGCAGGGATTGAAGAAACCTAGGGACGTCCAGTCTACATTTTGCATAGAAGCAGATGGATCATTGCAAAGTGGACAGAGACGACAAAGTTTGGATGCTCGTTCGATGAGAACATCAAGTGGAGGTGAATGTATGGCCGTATTCTCGCTTGAAGACTGGTCACACCCTCAGTGAAGTCATTCATTTTATGATTGACATTGTAATAGTGAGCAACAGTATATTTTTCAAGTCCCTTATTGTCCACAGAGTGATGGTTTTAATCAACCCAAGCACGACTTTCAATGTGAATTCTGAAAAATGTACGAAATAGTTGTCTAGCACAACTTACAGAAACTGCAGGATTAAGGCACCGAAAGCTTGTACATAATTAGCAAAAAATAACGCATGTGGTCACAATATGGTGCAGGTCTAAACGATTTGAAGGGCAAGAGTGCGTGGGATGACGTGAGCCACATAACTGCAAGGGACCCTGCAAACACCCCATGGAAGAGACCATCACAAAGGTGGATGCAACTCCGCCCATAAAAAGACCCTCTTGTGTTCGGTCAATTTGTAGTGTCGAGCCTCTATGTGGATTGTGAAGTGTACTATAAGGTGGTTGGATGAAATTAAACCTTTAAACCGATGAAGAGTAACTAATTATTCGTGAGGTAGAATACAAATGTGATCAATTTTAGCTAAAAATTGTGCAAGCTCGATATCGCATGCGCAGCTCTAACTTATCTTGCTGCACTCACAGTGCCGCACGCTTGAATCACAATTAAACCCGTGTAATGCCGTTGCCAGAATCCAAGCTTTATAATCACTGCCTTCTTTAGTAAGGTTGCGTATTGCGGTGAAATCACAGTCATGTTTACTTGAAATCACTTCAATACATCTCGCATCAGTAGCTGATCAATAGCAAGGTCGTTGTACAAGGCAGTGCAATTTGAAGACGTGAGATAAAATATTCACCAATGCCCAAATCATTATAGTGATCTGTGTAATAAAGTACACTTTTGGGCTGTGAGTTGCCACTACATGCAATATCCACAAAATACAAAGCGGTATGGATTGAATTTCCATCATGTGTTCTTGGCCCCTCTCTGTGCCTTTGGGCGCTGTCTGATATCTTACAGGTGAAGGTGATGCCGCCACACCTAGTCTCCTTACCAATTGTAGACATCCCGGCCATTATGATCAGCATTTCACGGAAAACATCCTGTCAACATATGAACAACGTCGTTGTAAAATGTCTTGAACAGAGAGTGTGTTACACTGAAATTCTAAAAGTCTATTGCATGCTCGTTCTGTTGCCGATGACATAGGTACACTGCACCGTACGATTTTCCATCACGAGATTTTGAGGGGCATGTTGGTGGCAAAAACAAGCTATGAGTGAAGGGCATCCCTGTGCCCGTTGAAGAATTATCGTCCGATCATTCTTCTGAGGACTCCCAACCGCGAACTCGGAAGCAGGGAAAGGAAATAATGAGCCAGGCGAGTACAGTGAAGTCGAGACCAACAAATTCAAGAGCTAGGCCTAGGGCTGGAGCTGAACTGTTCGAAAGCGAGTCGTGGAATCCTGAGAGTCCCCATCCCCCGGACAATACGGATGATGAGGAGAAGACAAGCATCAGGGTGGACCACACGACCGCTGTGGAAGCATTGCAAAAGTTGAGGTGGCCAGAGAACGATGGAGATTTGTACGAAGAGGACGTATAAGGAATCCGCACCCCTAATTCATCGGTCGAACAGAAGGCGGAGAAACCTAGGATTCTGGGAAGCACACGGCGGTGGGAGCGACAAAGAGGAGTTGCCACTGTTACCGAAGGTTCCTGTGAAACGGAAGCTAATGAGCGAAGCATGTGGCTTCGTGTCAAAAAATCAAAGAGGTTCGAGGAACGCCGGAAGTGTATCCATGAAGAGGCAGAGAACACCACTCATTGACGGAGCTGTCATAGCGCAGCTCGAATTTGGCCCGCAACCTATGAACTCTATGAGTACTCTCGTTACTAATCACTGTTAAACTAACCATGGATCCAATTTGCCACGACCATGGTGTAAACATAGGACCCTGTAATGTTCAAATGCGGTGCCCAATTCAAGACTGCGGCACTTGAACTAGTGATTGACTTGATCATCAGTGACAAGGAGTAACGGAATGGACAAAGACATCGACGAAAACAAAGAGACCCACTCATAGTGCGGATACAAATTGTAAGGATGCCTATCTCTGTTATGCGTTTTCTGATTTCACTGATGTGACCTTGTGTAGAATCCGATAAGACCACGGATGAAAATATGGGTTCTTCACCCCAATTACGAAGGGAAAGTTGTAGCGGAAGCATATGCACGAGTAAACCACAAGTCACGGTGCCTAAACGATGAGAATAGACTGTGCAAAAAGGGGCAACAGTTGATCACTGTAATGAGAGTATTTTACAAAGACACGCTAGTCATGTTCAAGAAGGATGTGAGGTTTCTGAAGCACATCAGTTGTTTGGACCAAGCGGAAGGTCTTCCGAACTGCTTAGTCCTGCGGGGAGTCTCTTACCTCATTCAAATTCCCCGCATGGAGGAAATCACTTGCATGATGGGCAATTTTACTTCATCTCTATGTGGAAGAGCAACATCGAATCCCCCGGACGTGGGGTCCAATGGAAGGGTACCAAAATCAGTCTCTACAAGGAGTGATCCGATGAATCGTGCAAAAGGACGCTCGACCTTACCGCCCAGAAAAAAACCGCAAGCAAGGAGGGGAAATGGCAAGAAGTTGGGGGTGAAAAAACAACAGCGAGAGGCGTTGCTGCAAGAGCTGGTACGGATCCCCCCCCCTCATGACTTTATGCATGCCCATTTGTCCACGCAGATGCTTGTGCAACTTGTCTCCATGATTAGTGACCACCAATACGTGAGAATAACTGTAATTTGACAAAGAGATTCAATAGCGTACCACGGTTTATTTCACTGGAATTCGGACTTGTTAACCTATAAATGAAACGAACGAAATGTTGTATTATCGTGACCGTAGCGTGTTGGAACCCACCCTAGACCCCTAATTAGTGACGCTCGAATTTGAATTGGATATGGGTGGGGTTTGCACTTTGCGAGCAGTTGTACAGGAAGTAACTCCAAACCAAAATCAGCTAGCACTTGGCATGCTCGGAGACCACGTATTGCTGGAAGCATGGGCACAGTTCTCCCGTCCATCACAACCAAATCGCCATGGACATGGCCAGTGCTGGCTATGGAACGTACCAAGTAAGTGTGGACAAAGTACTGCAGGACCGGAGCTTTCAAGACAAACATTTCTGCAGCGACTTGGATATCACGGCGTCGTCGCTCACATGGGCGGTTAGATCGCGCCAATTCTTTTGTGCTGTCGATCTCATCAAATCCGAGCCCGCAGGAGTGTTATTCACTATTTTGGAGGAACAGAGGATGAAGCTGTGCAATGACGAGTTTTCAACTTTGAGGTTGTGCTTGAAATACCGTACAAGAGGACTGATATTTTGAACCTTGTACCATGATTGTAGACCGACTTATATGTATCCCAAATGTACCGTTGTTGTAAATTTCAATTATAAATGCACGGTATGCTTCCAAACAGTAAACTGGCGTTGTTGGGGTGTGAAGTGATCGATGAGTGCTTGTGCCAATTATGACAATTCTGGCCATGCGGTTGTCGGCACAATCCTCCAAGGAGTCATTGTTCAATGTTTGATATTGACTGGAATGCGGGTGTTATGAATGAATAAGAAACGCAGTAGTCCTAAACCTTCAGCTAGCTTATACCTTCAGCTCGAATCTTTTTTCCCATGGTGAATATTGACGCAGTGTACGTTCTGGGACAAAAAACCAATGCCCCCGCAGTGATGGATCGAGTTAGTTCCTTGGTCAAGACTCAACTTCAATTCACCAGTCAATAAGGGTTTGCTCACAAACGAATGAACTCCCAGCACTCACTCGTATAGGAGGCATGTCCAGTTGTCCATCAATCTCTAATGGGTTCATCTGGTTGAATCCCCATGCATGTCACTGTCACGGTTGTCCGAGTACTATTAAGTGCATGCAAATCCAAACAACCCTAAAGCCATGTAACCTGCTAAAAATTGTGAGTTGCTCTAGAGTGGAGCTTTTGTTATCTGCTGCACATTGTATGTTCTGGGGCTGGGGGCGTGGAAGTGCCGTATCTTCATAACCAATCTATTCGGCAACAAACAGTTTGCGTATCATTGTCGCAGGAATAGGAAGACCCCTAAACCGCGGCAATATCTACTTCCCATTTATCTATTCGGGTGGCAACTTGCACATATGAACTCAGACTGTAAGGCTCGAGACCAAAATGGCAATCATCAAGTGTACTACCGCATGTGGCAGCCCCGCTTGGAACTACAGTTGTACACAGACCATCTGTGTACACGGTGCAGATTCGGAAACATCTGAGACCAAGGATGCAGCTGGACTTAGAATTTGGGTGTCAATCGATAGACTAGGGTGTGTTGTAGGTGGGATTCGAACTGTGCAATGGGCCATGTAATCACGAGTATATATCTATAACTCTGAATATTAGAGTGCAAAATCGAACTAGGGGTATGTACGCAGAAACGCATAACACTCAGAATGTTGCAGTAGCATATGCGATTGGAAAAATTCAAAACTCAATCCGTTCGCAATGACGATTGATGTCTTTGCTCGGGCATGAACGCAATAGATTGAACAAATTCGAGTGACACTTAGGTAACCATTGACAACCGAATGCTTTACACACAAGCCGTGCTGCATCTGACACCCGAAGCTTGGAAAATGAAGCGGGCCACTTTCACACGGCACGGTGCAGTTTTGGGATGGAAGGACTGGATTGTAAATTCTATTTTATTAAACGACAACGCTAGCATATTCCACCATGCAAAGATAATTGCATGTGATACCCAGCCGTCTGGTTTATGTACACTCTAATTAAGTTTCATTAGGTCTGTCCAGGGGAATGTTGACTTTCACTTGACACCACCTGGGATATGAAACTGCGTGAATATCATGGATGCATACGGTTGGATTCTCCAACACGGACAACAATATAATGTGAGCCTCAATGTTTCAAAGATATCATGAAATTGCTGTGAGTGAGCGGTAGCAAGGGAGTGAGCCACGGTGAATGCAATCGGTCATCAATGGAACAACAGACAAGAAGCACTTGTCTCCATGCAATTACAAAGATGCACATATCCCAAGAGCACCCTAAAACCGTCCATAAGAAGGTGCAATCAGAATTTGTATTACTAACAAACGTCGAAATAGTAAACCGAGTTTTGACGCATCCATCTGTGAACTGAAGCACAACCATTCGACCATACGAACTCGAAAATGGTATTTGGCTAACCAGCACTCATTCCGGTTTTGGCTGCACCACCATACACTCAGATCCCGAACATGCAACCTAAACACAATACATACATACAGCATGCACCACACCTCGAATTGAATGACAACTGGAATGCAATATTTCCAAATAGAGCATGCACAACTCAATTGTCGACGCGCATTTAAAAATACAATATTTTGATGCCCATACCTATAAACGGACAGCCATGCGCGTTTGCGCACTATGCAATACCTGTGTTATTGCGTCTCTCGCAACTAAAGCAACGTGGATGCATGCAAAGAATGATAACTACTGAACGAAGATACGCACGCAAGAAAAATTTCTTGTTGACAGTCTGTTGAATTTCCTGTTGACAATCAACTGTCATTCAAATTTGAGGAAAAAACGAATTGCGGAAAGAGGTGGTCAAAAGTACGGCAATAGGAAAACGACTACGGTACTTTTCGACCATGTTTTCTACTAGTGCAAGTGGGTGGAAGTCAAACCGCTCCGGAACAACACCGCGGTAGTCACAGCGACGTTCACATACGACAACATCATCACACGCTTTGGGTGTCCGTTGGAGATCGTCTCAGATCAAGGTACTCACTTCGTTAACTCAGTCATCGAGGATCTCATGGAAAAGCACATCATCAAACATAGAACTAGTACAGTATACTATCCACAAGGAAACGGCCAAGCGGAGTTAACAAACAAGACACTAATCAACATGCTTAGGCGATTCATCCATGCCAACCAAGCTGACTGAGACGACTTTCTCATAGCCGCCCTATGAGCATACCGTATTGCTACCAAGACGGCCACGCAACTCAGCCCATTCCAGATGGTTTATGGAACCCAACCCCTATTACCCACGGAATACATTGTTCCTACGTTCCAATCCATGCAACCAAGAGATTACACGCCACACAGGGTGTTAGCAGCCCGCATCCAAGATATCCATCATCTAGAAGAAGTCCGAGCGTTAGCTATGAAGAATATTACGGACTTACAGCAACTTAGTGCCAAATACTTCCAAGCCTCCCAGCCAGTGCGAACATTAAAAGGCGACCAAGTTCTCTGGTGTCCAAAAGATCCAAAAATCAAGAGAACCAAGTTTGAATCGATTTGGCATGGGCCATATCGAGTTCAGTTAGTTCTACCAAAGTACACTGCACTCTTGGTAACAATGGAAACTATGACAAATAGGAGACAATTGCCAATTCAGGGAAGCTCAAACATTACCACGCTGCATCCCCGGCTGTATTTCCTATCATGAGTTTAGGAAAGTTACATGAAACCTTGGCAGCCGAGGCAAAAATCACAGCACAACAAGCAGACTCCAAGGACTCGAAGGACACCATGGACAGTCAGGGAAACTCCAAGGACTCTGAGGACACCATGGACAGTCAGGGAAACTCCAAGGACTCTCAGGGAAACTGCAAGGACTCTGAGGACACCATGGATAGCCAGGAGGCCATGGGGACAGGCCTTCCTCAAGTCCACGTAAGCCACCTCCAAGTAGTCGTAGACTACCCACACCAAGTGTACGAGCCTAATCAACGAGGAGGTCATGGAAATCTTTGGACAATTAAGAACAATAATTTGAACTTCCAAGTAATCCTAAGCGAGCCATGCCACATACATAGATACCATGGACATCAGGAACATAAGGGACATCAAGGACATGAGGCAATCAACATCATTGATCTAATCAGCCTCCAAGCAGGCCTTGATTACATACACCCAAGTATGTGCCATGGACAACATGAATGCCATGATAATTGGGCACTCAACTTCCATGATCAACCCCGCATCAATAGGACAGCGCAGCCACATTCCACGCTAGGCAGCCAAAACCATCCTCTGGCCTTCATCTCATCCCACGCCACCACCACAACTTCAAATTCAGGACTTATATTCACAGCTCCCTCCCATCTCAGCCATTCTGCTATTTTGCTCTCCTATCTCTCTCCTTCCATTTCATTCCAAGTTTCCAAGCCCTTTACTTGGCGTCCTCCTTTTCAATTGTCTTTGCTTCTCTTTTGCTACACCTCGCATTTCTCTTTTAAGTTTCCTCGGAAATCCTAGACGCCATGGATGCCGCTAACGAGCACAAGGCAATCTTCATTTGGCGCATTGTGCGGGATAGGAAGCGCAAAGCTGATGGCGCCTGGCTGACTGACACCAATCTGGTCTGATATTGGACGCGGTTGACGGGGACCGTGGAGGTCGCACGCTGCGAGGCATTCTTGAAATCCATGGTAGAGTGCAGTGAGGATGAGGAAAATCTCCCGCGCGATGTGGACGGCGTGCTGGTGCAGTACTCACAGCGGTATTTCGCCAATTTTTTTGGCTGGGATGGCACGGGAGTCACAGAGTGGAATGCTAGGTGCGCCACGCCCAAGCCGAATGAGGAAGAGGCGGCCAAGCGTCTCCAACCAAAGTCGGACGGCAGGTATGACGTCTATGCGCTGGGGGCAGTCATTAATGAACCATGGTTTGCTAGGAGGCGTGGTACTCTTAGCCAGATATTTTTCTAGAATGGCTGTAGTAGTATTCAGCCGAGAACCTTCGTGTTTTATTGCTGGCCGATCAAGGGGAGAAAATCAACTGAGTGTTCTCGTAGATGATAATTTCCTCATCCAGCTGCGTGGACATCGTAGAAGGCCGAATTATTAGAGCCCCATCGGGCCATTTCTTACGCAGTACATTGCCCAATTCCTTGCGTTCCACAAGGAACACAACCGGCCACCACGTATGGGCACATTCTTGGATGTTGAGAGGGAGCATGCAAACGCAACAGCCGCGGGAGCTGCAGCAGCAGTAGCTGCACCACGAGACCCCGCCGTCCCAGGATGAAGCAAGAGGCCGCGAGACAATGCCATGCATGTGGGGGGGGGAAACCCGCCAAGGCTGGGGACCTCATGCCACTCAACTCCGTGAACAAACCACGGCGATGGTCGCGTGTGTGGAGCAATTGCTGAGACTTGTGCATTTGACCGAGCAAGACAACACGATGCTCAGGACGCAGCAGTAGAAGATAGAAGAACGTATCAAGCGCAAGGCAACCCAGGCAGTCCAAGCCACCCAGGCACGCGCCAAAAAAGCAATCGAAGATGCGTGTGAGAAATTCCATCACCAATTGAGCGATGCTAGTCCGACCATCGCTAACTTCAGAAACCAAGTCACGAACTTAGAGAAGGAGCTGTCCACGGCGCAGGAGCAAGTGGACGCGATAGCCAAGGAGAAGACCTTGGCGATAGAGAGAGCTCAACGTCAGGAGCAGCAGAATGTTGAAGTCTTGGCGAGGTGCACAACCGTAAATGAGGCGCTGGCATAAGGCACCAGCGCTTACTCCAGGGCGCCCAGGGATACCGAGGAGTTCGTTTATCTCGAACAGCTGCGAGTAGAAGTCGAGAACGCCAAGCAGAATTGGAAGACCAACAAGGTAAATTGGGCCCAACATGCTGCTCGAGTTATGGCCATCAATGCATACAGAATTCTTTGGGCGAATCCGCCACAAATAGTAGTTCCGCCCCTAGAATTCTTGGAGACGTGTGTGGACAATGCACTTGTGGATCTGGATTTGGAGCAATCCGAGCCCAACTGGGATGGCATGGAGATGGACCTCATGGACATAGACGCCATGTCCATGGCCGTAGTGAGCCACGATCACAACACGACTCCCAGTGATCGGCCACAAGCAAATCCCCCAACTGAAGCAATCCAAGACGAGGTAATTCCTCTTACCTTACTCCTTGTCTTCTACGAGCAGGGCGATTTGACGGAGTGAGTCCACATCTCGGACGTGCCCGCAGATGTGGACGAGACTCCAAATCCGTCGCCACGCCTGCTGAGAGCTGACCCTGCTTCGCCAAGTCCCGCTGCATTGACAATCCAAGATGCGCAAAGTCAGCCTTCTTCCTTGGTACCTGCTAAACCTAAATCTTTCAAGGAACACAAACTTGCATTGAAAAAACTTGAAGATGAACATGACATGGAGGCCGAGGTTAGTGATGATAGTGATGTAGACGAGGAGTATGGGTTAGCAATTGAGGAGGTCAAAAAATATTTTGCCTCCAACCCAGACTTGGCTGCCTATTACACTGACCCTGAGGCGGACAATGTCCAATGCCTTGCTTGCAACAAGAAATTGGGCAAGACTATGTTTGATGTGTATCAACAGGCCAGTCACAGAGAACAAGGAGATAGGAATCGGTGGAACTGGCAGTGTTTAGCTTAGATAGCAGCCCAGGCTTAAGTATAAGAGTAGTTGTACGATAGGGACGAGACACTTCTTGGTTTTTGAAACTTATGAGTATTTTTCTATGGTTTGGTTTTGTTGTACCAGGAAGTCATTCCTCATTTACTCCATATTAAACCTGGATTCCATGGTTGTGTTTTTATGTAATACATGGGTTCAATTCCTCTGTTTAACATAGTTTTGTGCACTTATTCTCTATTCTGTACAAATATGCTATTACATCCTTGAAATAAACATAAGTTCTTGCATTCTTTGCCTCTACAATTCTGTCTCCACTACTAATTTCACTTTGCTGCTGTCTAACGTGGAAGGCTGGAACAACCTGTTCTTCCCTGCCTGACTAACTCTAACACAAATGCTTAGGAAGAATAGTTGTACCCTCTAACTACTTCTCGTACCAAGCTGTCTTTGCTCTGAGCTCCGTCTTCATGCGCAATAGTTTAACTCACTTACCCTCTGTCTTTCTCTCTTCAAAACACTCATTATCCAAAGGCACGAAGGACGTCTAGGAACAGAGCCTTATTTAGTTTTAGTACATACTGGCTACCCCATTAATAACACGACCTTCTCTGACTTTGTCTAACTCCCAAGGAGTCCAAGTACGCCAAGGTAGTTCAAGACCGTATACCATCGAGGACTCATCGTATAAGTGTGTATACACCACTGTATACCTCACTTGGGAACCAGGGTACAACTTGGATTTGGAGTACTTACATCTTAGACTACTCACTAACTAAACTCAACTTGATCTCTTACCCTGTACCTTACCCCCTTGTCATCCTTGATAAGGCAGCTCAGCTGGCCTAAGCGTGGTCTCAGTCATCTCTATACAATTACCCAGACTAACAGTGTGTTTGATGTATATCAACACTCTGCTATTTACAAGAATAAACACAGTCTAATTCATTGAGGTGTTGCTGCAGCCATAGAAGCACTCTATGACGGTCAAGCTCTACCACGTCGCCAAATAGAAAGACCTTGTGAAGAAACCCGACCAAATCGAACATTAGCCGCAAGATGCTCCAGACATAGGGGTTAGGCCACTCTGACAATCGGCAAAGTGACATGATGCACCAAGGACCAAAGACAACATGGGCAGCTAACGGTGGTTTAAACAGTTAGAGGCGGATAGTTAGCTTTGGGTTTAAGGACCACAGGTAGCTATATACACGGGACATTTTTTTTTTCACGGATAGAGACTTATAGTCTTGATCAACATAGTTGTCTAGGTCGCCCTCTACACCGATGATGCATGGATATGTTGACCACTTTGAGGGACTCAGTTAATACCATGATGGTCTTTGTTCCCACATGAACTCTGTTGTATACAATTGTCGTAGCACGTGGTACCGAATACTCCCTTAGAGCACACTTTTCCGTATTAAGAATGCTCGTAAAGGTAATTTCCGGGTTATCCTTCCGCGGAGACTCTTTGAAGTAGGAAGTTTCCGGAAACTGACCTGGATTGGTGACTGATCTCTTCCAGTCACGAATTAACTCCCTTCTTCCCTACTAAAACCGGATCTCCCTTACTGACTGACCCGACTATGACAAGATTCGGTTTTTGTCCGGGTTGGAAACTTAACCAACCCTACTCCACCCAGTCTAACCCAACTACTAAATCCAGTTTCCCCTTAACCTCTGTTTTCCCTCAGAGGGTTCCCTATTTGCATTTTTAAGAATGCTGGATTTAAAGTCACACCCTCCCCTATTGATTTCCGTGACAGGGGATTCACCACTTCCCGGATCTCCAAACTCAACTCCCTAGTCCGTGTACTTCCCGGATTGCTCTTCAACTATGGACTTATCCCAAACCCATGGCCGGTCACACAAGCGCAACCCGGTTTCCTCCTTCTCTCCAAAATACTACAACGACTTGCTAACCGGAATGGACAGTATCCGGGGTGTCCGGAAGAGATTGGATTCCTCACGACCCGTTTTACTCTAGCTTTCCCGTACTCTACAATTGCAAGATCTACCCGGATGCTGGCACCTCTACCGAACTATCCGTCCAGGAATTCTGAGAGAACCGGAGTACCTCCTTCTGCTCACTCAACTACTAACCCGGGTTTTCTCCTGCAACCGGACACAGAAAACCCCACATTCAAACGATCCTAATTCTTCCAAATCTTCTACCCGGTCTCTTAACTGACTCTACGCCCGAGCCCATCTAATCCATCCAGTCACCAAGGGACTAGTTGCGCCACTGTTCTGGGCAATAACAGAAGCAAATACACAGATGCACACACACACACACAAAGTTTGTGAAAGGAATATGCGCTTCTACTCATTTACACAGAACAATGGTACACAAAAAGACCCAAGGAATGAAGAACATTCCTTGATAAAAAGCTAACTCCAAATGCCTGGATCTGGGAAATCCTCAGATCCTACATTCCCAGGATCTGGAAATCCGGGGACCTTTCTTCACGGTTCAATTCCTATTTTAAGCCACGACTATCATAAAAACCCTAAAAGTACACGGAAAAGTCTTCTAATCTACACGGAAAAGTCTTCTAATCTACCCACTCAAAAAGTTCTACTCTAAGTGGCCGGATCCACTAAGTCTGGACCACTGATTCCGGACCCCTAGTGGTCCTGGGCAGCTACTCGTCCTCCATTGGCTTCCCCTCCTGATCTTCCGGGCTCCCCACTATAATCGGATCAGCCGGCCGATCTCCTCGCACTCCGTGCTCCGCCGGTTGCTCCACCTGTTGTCCCACCTGCTGTCCCACGGTTGGCTCACCCACTTGCGCGCCTCCTGGTTGGCCGTGCATGTGACCTCCTGGCCCAGCCTCTTGCCTTTCTTCTTTGTCTGGTTGGACACCCATCGCCTCCATGCCTTTCTTCTGTGTCTGGTTGGACACCCATCGCCTCTATGCCTTCATCCTAGTCCCAGACCTCCTCTGGGTTCACTCTTCCGGGTCTGTTCATGTGGATCGGTTCCGTATCCATCACAGGCCGGGAGGTGTGCTTTTGCTTTGAGCTCCCCATCCTCATCAGTCGGTCGATCTCCCCCACCTGAGGTGCCTCTAGAGACATCCGAAACACACCGTGCAACCCATCCTCGGAACCTACCCTGTCACCCCGGTTGGTAGCCTCCTCCTCATCCGGTTCCGAGGCGAAGGGACTCTCCCTCGTCATATACTCCGCCAACGACCGAAACTCCATCAGCAAGGCCTCCACTTTGTCCGAGTACTCCTGTACCACGTTCTTCATCCGGGCTGCTCCCTCCAATCCGGGCTGCCCACCTTCTGGTCGTACAACCGGGCCTTCATCTGCACCTCTCCTTTTGGTTGAAACAATTGTACCATTTTGGTGACGCACTGCCGGCTTGTCTCCCCTATGCACCGGATCGTCTCTTCCAGCCCAGGATGTGCTGTTTATTCTTCCGGACGTCAGCCTCCATCTTCTTGATGTAGTCCGCCTTCCGGTGCAGCTCCTCCTGTAGACCCAACACAAGGGCAGCCGCCTCGCTCTCCTCCTTCCCTCTCCTTTCTGTGCTCCTCCCGGATGCTGCTCCTGTCTGGTTGAGTTGCTGGTGGAGCCATCCTCCTTTCTTTCGGTCGCAGCGAGGATCCGGGTCGACTGGTCCCCGCTCCTCCTCTTGGAAGTGATGTCTTCTTCTTGGCTGGGTTCCGCACTCCCGGAATGGGAGGAATCTCCAACCTCTTCTTCTCTTCCTCCATGATGCACCCTTCTTTCTCGTACAGGTGGTAGAGAAACGGGCCCAGCGAACATCCCGTCTTGTTGTCGAGGTTCCGGGCCCACTTCTGGGTGTTCCGGTGTACCAGGTGCCCCTTGTTGCTCTTCCTCTTTTGGAAGAATGCGGAGGAGATGCCCCTGGCCAGTGTAACCATAAGGGTGGTGGGCTTCTCCGGGTTGAGGATGGGCACCACGTACTGGAGCAGACGTTGCTCCCGGGGATCCTTGCTATCCGCCAGTTTGAACCCGTTGTGGTCAGAGAAGTAAATGAAGCGCGCCTTCACCCAATCCGTGTCGCCCTTGCTGCCCGGTTCCAAGTCCTCGTTCGTGTCCGGGAAGTCGTACACAGCCCGCCAGAACTCCTGGGTTGAATTTGCGTACTTTGCCTGGATGGTCGCCCAGAAGGCAGGATCGATAGCCCCGCCCTCAATTTCTTCCAACATCCGGACGTCCTGCACATCCCACACTTTCCCAAACAACCCCAAACACCCCATCTTCTTGAGGTCCTTGAGCAGCTCCTCGAAGACCTCCGAGTGTTGCGGGATGTCCGGAACAATCCTCTTCTCCGGGATTTTGGATCCGGTCTCCCTACGCGCCATAGCTGCGGACTCCGGATGCGCTGCTTCATACCTCCGTGAATGGTGCGGCTTCCTCTCCGGGTGCGCCCTCTCTCTCTCTCCTGCAAATCACGCGGAGGGCTGGAGGAACCGGGGAGAAATGAATAGTGAGCCGCCCAATTTAAGGCGGCCCAATTCAAATCCCAGATTGTGGCCGGGTCCGTCAGGGGCCTGTCCTCCGACATCCGGTTTTTTATCCAGTTTCCCGTCCGGTCCGCCGCTATTCCAAGTTCCGTAGCAAACACCGAAGCGCGCACAAGAGCACCACTCTCTCCAAATAAATAAAAAGGCCATCATCAACGCTACTTCTCCCACTTATGACGGCTGGGGCTATCCCTTACTGCACTACAAACCCTAAGTGCCCGTTTTTGAATAAAACGAGGCTTAACAACAATCTTCTTCTTATACATGTATTGCATGCTTGCAAATCTATTTTGCACCTTCACTTCTACTTTGATGTTATTGACTTATTTAAAAACAAACAACCTTAGGTTCAAGACTACTTCTCTCCAATTCCAAGACTATCGTTATCTAGTAATCCAAGCTGAAGAATTGAGTGTACTGATCCATATCTTCTGGCTGAAACTAAGCCAGACAGAATAATTTCAAATCTACTATATCTCACCAAGACACCAAGACTATCAGAATTCTCTTGGGAAACGTACATTTAGGGTGGATACTGCAAAAACCGTGTTGTCCCAAGAAACTCTTACTATTCTCCTAGCCCTAGCAACACCAATGTCACCACTGTTTCATTGCCCAACATGGAGACATTAGGAGAAATCTGGGGTCACAAAGGTACCTTTGCCTTCGGCACATGCAAAAAATTTGAGGCAAAATTGTGCACTTCACACGTTGGCACCAATGGTGCCACCGTGGTGCCCGCCGTGCAACAACGTAGGTCAAGCCAATCGATGATGCCAGCACTGCCGACACTGCTTGCACTGCCAGCACTGCCAGCACTACGGCTTTCGACGCTGTCACCGCGCAGCAACCTGCACCAATGGATTAACATCAAGAGGGGTACTTGGGCAGCCGGTTCACCTAACACGGGATGTCTTACATGGCCTTTTTGGGACCCCAAATTTCTCCTAATAGGAACCCATAGCAATTCATGGTAACCAAGGCCCGACACCAAGACAGTATGCGCGCGGGGAGCGAGGAGCGATGAGTAGTGAGCGGAGAAATGTGAGATTACGAGCAAGAATTTTAGGTCAACCGTGGTCAACGATATTGTATTTAGCAAATATTCAAATATTTGGTCATTTTTAGTAGATTTTGCACCTATGACCGTGAATATTTGGTACCCATAACCGTGGAAATGGGTCGGTGGACAATGTTCAAGGCACTTGAAAGGCGCATTTTGCATATCGCACAACACAATGGAGATGACACTATAATAAGCAAGGTCGGAAACGTATAATAAAACATAAGCCCTGCGTTCTGCAGGTCTCTACCAGGCTATATACATTTCACAAGGTCGATTCTGCTACTGGGACCGATTTCAGATATTTTGAAGACAAAGAACTTGTCCAAATCCGATCCTTGAATGGGGAACTTGTTCTCCTGCCCAAATGCCCAATTGCTGGAGCCGCGAAGATTAATGATGCTATCCATAATACCATACTTTCGAAAGTACTTGAAGCCAATCACTTTGTTGCAAATGTTGGGCGAGGTAAAAGTTGTTCCACTCCTTGCATCTGTCAAAGAGTGGAAGGAGCTCATTGAGTTCAAGAGACTTTGATTCTACACCTTCGGCTGCAACGAGCATGTCTCCAACCGTCTCCATTGTTGCCTCTAAGACCATTGCAAAGTTGGTTGTAGAAGGAGTTCGCTCTACATGCTCTCCCACCAAACTTTCGTCTCTAGCAATGTCGTCTTAGTAAGCCCCAACCTTGACATAGTGGTCGTGAGTTCCAAGATGAACTTAAGCTCTAGTCATGCTGTCTTTACCTAGCATGTAATAAATTTAGGCATCGCAGGTTGCAAGGTAGGAAGGAGGAACTTTACAGCATTTACAAACCATAGTGGATCCTTTGGAAGGATTAGATCCCACGTCAAAAAAAAAGGAGGATTCTCCATCTCACTCAGTTTCATTAAACGTTGTCGTACGGTGCACTCCGATTCGAAAATTGCAATGGACATTTTCACATCGCAAATGACCACAACAAGAGGAAGTACTCAAAATCAAACCAAAGTCAATGACAATGTTGGACGTGTGAGTACGGGTCCATGTATGCCCGTCATAGTGTTTGTCGATGCCACGGAGTTGCTTTGCTTTGCTGGGTTTTGAAGAAGAACCCAACGGAGGGAACTCAAAGATGACATCTCCATTGTACAGGGGCAGGAGGAACTCGACTTGCTTGATAGATCTAGAGTTGTAGTCAAACTTTTTGAAGATATTCCTAGAACCCTATCTAGCCAATAGTAATTTAAGGCACTCGAGGACTCTATGATTTTCGGACAGAAAAAGCGGTGTAGGCTGCTTAGTAGTGGACGGACAATTGCTTGCAGAAGATTGAGGATTAGGTTGAAAAGGTGGAAGAATAGGATCGTGATCTACATTCTCTGGGACTTCATTGTCACTGAGTTCATAAATTGTCTCTAAACCTCGCTCAATTTTCACGCGAGCTGGGACAATTGTTTGCTTAGTACAAGTGGATGACTCACTTGGAGTCAAGAGTTCGTTGGATGCGCTCATAAGGCAATCCATGAGACCGTAAGCTCTATACCTACCCGGATTAAGCTACTAGACTTTTCTATCTTTGGTAGTTGTTGAGAGCTATCTAACGGTGTGCGTATGCTGCCGAGAAACAGAATTAAAGACCTCCTCATCTACGTGCACCGTTGCTGCAAGAAACTAAAAGGTCAAACTTAGACTGAACGCAGAGACAACTGCAAATCCATCGTCCTCTATTGGGAAGATGTAGGGATGCGTGAACCTTTGAGTCGAATGAGTGTCTTGATCTTCTCCCATAGTATTACAAACTGAAAACATTCTATGCATTATCAATTGAGATTGAGCACTTGAGAAAATTTGTTTAAATGCAAATTAAGAGGTAGAAAGGCCATATTCGCTGAAATGGGACTATTCTGGAGATTTGGGACCTTTCCAACCCCTCGAAGTTGCCATATTTTGTACATTGAATTGTGATAATTTGGAGAATTTACCACAACAATGTCGCTAATTATAGTTTCACGCGATTTTCCTTACGGAAGCTTGGATCCCTTATTTGTCCCGCGAGATAACAACTACACATTTCAATTACTTTTGGATTTTTTGTCAGCGCATATTCCAACAATCCTCCTAAGTATGTTCGAACAACTAAATGATGTCTTTGGTTAGTATCTTTCATCGTGCAACTTGATTGAATGATTTATACTCTATGCGTACTATGTTTAGTAACACTTGTCCTGGACGCATGACAATCTTTAATTGCAATATGAAATGACGTTCATGGTCAACTATGTTGTGGTCACTAGTCCCCAGTTGACAAAACCGCATTGGTGCCCTCTTGACAAAAGGCCATTGGTGCATGCCAAGTGTTATGATCCAAATCTACGTGCTAGACTAATGAGTCTTCAAACCGAGTCGCGTTGAAGAATACACTGAGGTCGCTAACTTGATCTATTACAAGACTATTCCATCCCATACATCCAGAGTCCGATAACACATCAGATCTCATGTCCTAGAAATTGCACGTACAAGTCGTGACACTACAAATCCAAGCTGACACTGCGAAGCGGAATTGGAGAGAATATCGCTCTGCACATCGCAGCTAGCACTGAGAAGAGGAAGCCGAGAGGATGTTGCGCTGTTATGCGAAGCTGGCATTGACAAAGGGAAGTGGAGATGATCCAGTGAACACAAAAGCCAAACGGTTGCTATTAACCGTAAATTAGGAGGTATCGGTAGGTCTACCGATCTGACTTTTACCTGGGTAATTTTCCAAATTACCCCAGTAGGTAGATCTAGGAAACACTTTTTTACCGATGTGACCTAACTGTCAGATCTAGTTGTACTGTGGTATAATAGCAATAGAGCCAACCTCATTGGCACGCCCCATTTTCCCAGATACTGACTTTTGCTAGAAGTACTCTTCTCAAATTTATTGTCTACCGTCTAGCTTTCTGTGCGCCATTGCATATCTTGATCAGTTTGTCTTCCCTCGGTTTTGTGATAACCGACTTAGCTCTGAGTATTTTGATGCCTATTCTGTTAATTTCCTTCCTCTCGGTAGCTATCAATCTTCCCGGTACTGATTACCGAGTAGGCTTTTACCAGGAGGAGCTACCATTTGGCGACCACCTAGTGTTCGAATTCTAGAACTCCATTGCTTAAAAACACACAGTTACCGATCCCGGTACTCTATTATCGCCTAGCATTGGTGTGACACCGCGCCTTTTTCTATCCTACCGGAATCATTCAGTCCGGTTGTCACAAAACTCCAATAGACCAAACTTTCCCATGGCCCGGCGCCACACTAGATCTGCAGGACCACCGCCCGAGTTCGACCTCGAGGCTCTCACGATTTCCAACACTCGTATGCACCGGAGCGTACAAGATTTGCTACCGTCACCGATGTTCCGAGCTCCCTCAACAGCTACTCATCCGACACGACGGCCTCAACCTTTACTCACACAGGACGAATTACCGACCTCGCGAGAATTCCAAACTGCACGACATCCACACTCATCCACTTGGCAGAGGCCATCTTCCGACTCTGTAGTCCACAACCCGGCAGCTACCGGAGAGGACTTACTGCTCACCGACGAAGAACGCGAAAGCTTTCGTACCCAAGCATTTCTGCAGTCCGCGGTCATCCAAAACCGACTCCAACAACTACCGCCAGAAGACGCAATAGATCAAGAACTCCTTGCAGCCCTTGAACCGACTCTCCAATTGGACCTCGATCTAGCTGCATCTCGGTTACAACTGCCCAATTTACGTTTACGACAGTTTCGACAAGATCAAGGACGTGCTCCATCAATGCATCACACGGTGCGCCCACAACCGATTCCGGGACACCATTACCCGGTACAGCATCAATTTTTTGGATATCCTTCTCCACATCACTACCACCAGGTTCGTCCTAGACCTCCTATTCGGTTTTGCACGTTCTATAGCCATACCGACTTCCCTTCTATTTCCTGTCCATATAATTTCCCCTAACCGCACCGCATTATGGCTACCGGAGTACTGACTCCAACCTACCGACCTGCCGGCGACCCAAGCGTTCAACCCGCGGGTGGACGCCCTACCTCGACTGCTCGGAAAGCGGTACCGTACCCAGAGTACAAAACCGGTAAGTGCCCCGAGACACATTGTCGCAAGTTCGAATCTGCTATTAGATTAAATGGCGAAACGAAAACCATGGTCCAATTGGAATTATTCGGTAATTCTCCCACCGAGAAAGAGTCGAATTGGTTTGCATACCATTGACGGATACATCCTACTAATACATTGCAGGAGGTATTTACTGCATTCAAAAGACGCTACCCAACCATCGAAACAGACGACCAAACGTACATCCAATTTCCTACCATCAATCAGCAACCGAAGGAATCTGTCGATGATTACGCCGTACGTCTCCAACAACTCGCGGAAAATCTAACCGTACCTCCGGATGATATGTTCATGTTGAGCAATTTTCGCGCTGGCTTATTGGAATATCTATAGGTAGCCACGGTAGGCCTTCAACGACAAACATTTTCCAAAGCGGTGGACTTGGCACGCACCGTAGAGGAAGGTCCACCCAAATCAAACAACCGACCCTTCCCTCGACTAGTACCGAAGACAACCCCCGACGTAACCTGAAGTGTACCGGTTGCGATCGTATGGGTCATGAATGGGGGACATGTTACCGCAACTCGGCCAGTGACTACGGGAAGAAAACCGATACTACTTCCGTCCATCAGATTCAAACCCAGCCAGCACCAACTCCGGTAAGTACCGAAAACAGCCGTACTTCTCGTAGTATGACAGCGGTACAACGATACCTATGCAATGTATGTGGATCACTTGAACATCTGGGACATCGTTGTCCACTTCTATTGGATGAAGATGTTAAAAAAGCCATCCAAAACAAACTACCTGCCCACTGAGGAACCTCGATAGTCATTACCGATGTACATACTGTAGATGTCTCTCATATCGGCCCTCGCACTCGCAGTCAGACACAGCATCCAGACTCGGTAGTTTTGAACAGTCCCACACCAACTACCGAAGCACCTCGTCCAACCAAGGGGTTGGATTAACAAGCTGAAGAGCAGCTGCGCGAAGAAACAATAAAGATGGTCCGTGAACTACAAGACCTCTCGCCATTGGAGCCACCATCACCCCGTGTCACTCCAACCGCTTCGGACAACACCATGGATATCTGCAAGACCATTCTTCAACAAATCGAATCACAAACAATCCAGGTCACTCTAAAAAACCTTATAGCTATTGCACCTAGTATTCACCGCCGTCTCGGTCAAATAACCCCGTCAACCATCCCGGTTACCGAGCCC
Source organism: Pohlia nutans (assembly GCA_022496805.1). Lineage (NCBI taxonomy): Eukaryota > Viridiplantae > Streptophyta > Bryopsida > Bryales > Mniaceae > Pohlia > Pohlia nutans. The sequence goes on along the minus strand of CM040107.1, from coordinate 3,811,170 downwards.
TCCACAGTGGCAGTCCACTCGGTAGTAGCGGTCGACCGTCACATGTCATTCATCTCAGCTAAAATCGGGAGTCATCAATTACATGATGTCCTGTTGGATGGAGGATCAGGAGTAAATGTCATCACCGAAACCGAGCGACGCAGGCTTGGATTCCCGACCCCAACACCGGCACCTTTTAAATTAAGAATGGCAAATAGTTCCCTCGTCGAACCTCTTGGCTTGCTTAAGGACATCAAGATCTTCATTGACGGTATTCCCTATATCATTATTCTCACCGTTATTTCTTGTAAGGATGTCAATTCAGCTTATACGTTGTTGCTTGGTAGACCATGGCTTAGGGACGCCCGAGTCATTCACGATTGGGCTAACTACCACATCCAGATCATGGGTAATGGTACCATCCAAACGGTACGGATTAACCGGGAGTTCGGTTTTGAAGCCACAACTCCCGATGCTCTCGTCTGCTACAACTACGTGGACGGCCTTACCAACGAAGAAGAACTCATTCTACTCGAGGTAGAAGAGTTTCTCCTCCCTATTGGAACATTGGCTATTGACGACCTGTGCCACGTAAGCACTACCGAGCTCACCTTACCAACTATAATCCATACGGAAGGTAGCATGCCAGTTGATGAAATACCGATTTGGGAAAAGGTAAAAACAATATCGGTAGCAAAATGGTCGCAGACAGAGGAAGAGCAATTACGAGACCTCAACTTCAGAACCGATACCAACCCCAACATTATCCGTATCGGTACTTTCGTTCCGGACTCCCTACTATTGGAGGCTGAAGATCTTTTTCACACTTTCAAAGATGTGTTTGCATGGTCATACCATGACCTACATGGCATCCCGGAACACATCGCTCAACACAATATTGAACTCGACACCAGCATTCCCCCAACCCATCAGGTACGCTACCAAATGAATCCTAATTATGCGGCAGCGGTGAAAACCGATCTTCATAAACTTTTGCAGGCAGGATTTATTGAACCTATGGACCATGCTACGTGGTTATCACCAATCGTTGTGGTACCAAAGAAGAACGGCAAACTTCGCATTTGTGTTGATTTCAGGCGTCTCAACAAGGCAACAAAGAAGGATCCGTATCCCCTACCGTTTACCGATGAGGTTCTCGACTCGGTAGTAGGCAACGAGATGTAATTGTTTCTCGATGGCTTCTCCGGTTATCACCAGATCAAGATTGCACCCGAGGACCGCCACAAGACAGCGTTCATTACCGACAGGGGAGCCTTCGTCTGGGTAGTCATGCTGTTCGGTTTGAAGAACGCTCTGCCAACGTACCAACGAGCAGTCAACCAAGCCTTCAAGGAATACCTCGGTGATTTCATGAAGCTCTTCCTCGACGACTTCAGTGTGTATAGTACTACCGAGACACACTTTGATAAACTCCGAAAGTGTTTCACCAAATGCCGTGAGTTCGGTATCAGTCTAAACCCCAATAAATGCTATTTTCTTGTTCGCTCCGGTATGATTCTTGGGTATGTCGTCTCCACTGAAGGCAAATTCCCCAATCCAAAGAAAATCAAAGCTCTCGTTACAATGCCGGGCCCTCAGAACATCAAGGACATCCAGGTTTTCAATAGCCTTGCTCAATTCAATCCGCGATTACGCCCAGATTATGTTGCCCATCACTTTACTTACAAGAAAAGACGAACCATTTACTTGGACTACCGAGTGCAACCAAGCATTTACCGAGATAAAAAAGCGTTATGTTAATGCTCCTATCCTTATCGTAGTCAATTGGAAGCTGGAATTTCACATTCATACGGGTTCCTCGGATATTGCAGTAGGAGCTATGGTGGCGCAGAACCCTACCGAGAAAATCGACCATCCCATCGTCTACGCCTCCCGACTACTGAGCCGCGCAGAGAAGAATTATACGACTACCGAGCGTGAAGCTTTAGCCATGGTTTACGCCATCAACAAATTTCAACACTACCTCCTTGGTAACCGGTTCGTGTTTTATGTCGATCACATGGCATTGATCTATTTGGTCAACAAGACTCAAGTTTCCAGCCGTATTGCTCGATGGCTACTCTTGTTTCTGGAATTTGACTTCACAGTTGTTTACAAACCAGGCAAGACACACGGTATTGCAGACGCACTTTCTCGGAACACGGTAGCCGAACCGGCCACCGGGATTACCGATACTACGTCCGATGCCCAGCTATTCAGCTTACAACCGGAGTGGCTCACAACAGTGCACGACTACCTCAAAATCGGCACCTTCCCTGCCGACTGGAGTACCGAGTGCAAGAAAAAGGTTTGCCTACCGAGCCTTCCCATTTCAGTTAGTCGATGGCACGTTGTAACGACAAAGCAAAAATTTCTCTTTACAGAAGGTCATTACCGGCGAACACACGACATTGATTATCAGGGAGCTTCACCACGGTAACTCGGGAGGACATTTTTCTACCGAGATCACTACTCGGAAAATTCTCGACGCCGGATATTGGTGGCCGTCCCTACATAAAGACGTTTTTGAATACTGTCGGAGCTGCGACGAATGTCAACGCGTAGGAGGACTCAAGAAAGCTGTGACCGGTAAATTACTTACCACTCTACCCACGAAACCTTTATGAAATGGGGACTGGATTTTGTAGGTCCCCTCAAACGCACCGTCATCGGCAACTGATACATCTTAGTGGCCACGGACTACGCCACCAAATGGGTGGAAGCGGTTGCACTCCGTGACAACACCGCCAAGGACACGGCTAAATTCCTGTATGACAACATCCTCACACGTTTTGGCTGTCCACTTCATTTCGTGAGCTACCAAGGTGTACATTTCAACAACAAGGTTTTTTACGCATTTATGGAGCACTTCTTACTGCGCCACACTACATCCACCACCTACTACCCTCAAGGAAATGGTCAAGCGGAGTCTACTAACAAGGTGATTGTCTAACGCCTGCAGAAATTGATCAATCACAACCGAACAGACTGGGATCGGCAGTTACCGACCGTCTTATTCGCTTACCGCACTGCTTTTAAGATTGGTACCGGTCATACACCATTTCAACTTCTATATGGCATCATCCCCCTAATGCCTACCGAATACTTGGTACCGACCAAGTCCACCACTACCGACCCTTCACCTAGTCGGGTCCTTGCAGCATGCACGGCAGATCTAGAGCGATTGGACGAATCTCGTCATCAAGCCCTCGAGACGCAAGGGATATCGCAATGGAACCGCGCTCAATGGGCCAACACCATGGGGCCAACCCATCAATTCCGACTGGGCGACCCGGTACTCTGGTAACCCTAAGGTGCTAACATCCACCCCGGTAAGCTAAAGAACAAATGGTTTGGGCCTTTCCGAGTTGAATACCCACTACCTAACAATACGGTGTTACTCGTGGCCGTTGACAAATTCGACCCCGACTTGATTATAGTCAACATCAACAAACTAAAACTGTACCGATTTCTCAATGACGATCAGCTACATTATGCCGCCCGAACTGCCCCAGATAAAAGTACCATCCTTCACCAACCAGACGACAAAAACGCAGCCAAAGACAATGCAGAAGATGAAGCAGAAGCTACCAAGAAATCCATCTCCACCAACTGCATCACCGTGGAAATGTTTCCTCGGTTATCTTGGGATCTCGAGTCATACATGGATACGAAACCGATAGTGCTGTCGACCCAACCTACTGTCTCAATATGACCACTGACCTCGGTAACCGACCACAACATCACAGCCGCCACCAACGCTCCCGCTACGACATACCGAACCGACCACTGCGGTAACACCAAGGCAAAAACCGTATCGATTGACACGTTCGGCAGTACCCAACCCTAACGCGCTTCCATTCTCCCAACCTAGTTTGCACCCACCCTCTCCATCTCTCTTCATTCAACCGCCCTCTTCATTTACTTCCTTGTCCGCCTCTTCTTCTATTTATCCTTTCCTCACCATGCCTTCTCCTGCCGCCACGGTTCTCACCCCCTTTCGGTTAGCTCTCTGGCTCCGCCCTCCTTCTCCGACTCCCTCTCTTCTTTCCCGGCCGCCACGGCTGGTAGCTACCGTTCACCGCCACCGACACAATTGATTGAGGTGAATAGCGCGGATTAGAGTTCCTCCTCCTTCTAGCTTGGTAGCCGCTCCTTCTTCCACTTCCCCAAAGAAAACGCGAGGAACTCTCCATGTACAATTTTGCAGGATGACAGGAAAGAAGAAAACTGCGGTCGACAGTCACCGTGGAAGCCCTTCCTGCGGCAACCCGGTAGGACCGGACAGGAGGGAATTCAGGTGCCTACCGTTCAAACACATGGTTGCCTGGAAAGCTTGCGCCGCCGCCAATTCGGACGAACGCGCATGGATTCACCGAGTCGGCCTCGAGGGTTTCGTCAACCTAACGTGGGGACAACCGATCCGCAAGGATGTGGTGGAGAATTTTATCAACACCGCCCACAACACCAAACTGCAGTCAATCATCGGAGAAGTCATTGGGAGGACCTACATTATCACCCCGGTAGACATCAGCAACATCCTCCGACTACCGACTGGCACGACTTCCAAAGTCAACACCAACCCGGATCCGGATAAGTTCAAATACTGGAGCATCGGTCCCGAGGGGCATGAACTCCTTCACCAACCTGACACCGACGGCTACAGTGTTTCGTTGGGAGCCGAGGAGTTAAAACCTCGGAATAGTGGCTTGCTACAAGAAATCTACTTCAAGAGGAAGCAGTCCTACACGTCCAAGCAATGCCTCCGCGAGATACTCACGGCCGATGAACTCTCCCTTACTGATACCGAAGCCTCTTGGAACAGGGCTTCCTTCATGCTCGGACAACTTCAAAAGGAATTCGGCGTCATCAAGGGAGGCCATTCTCCGCTGTGCCATTCAGCGGAAATCTGGGACATGCTTATACGAGGACAAGAACCAACCGCCACCATGACCAAAGCAGTAGCACCAATACCCATACCGGACACAACTACAACAGCAGCACCGAGACCAGTACCGAGCACCAACACCTGTACTCCGCCTTCTCTGGTACGAGGACGCGTGCATCGGTACGAACTACCGAAGCGGCGGTCATCACTGCCCCTCTTCTCTACGTTTCCCGACTCAGGGATCTTGCCTCGACTTCGCAGCCGCATCACACCGTCACCCACGACTTTCAAACGCAAGAACCGACTCGACCTTACCGACGCCTTAAACGAATTTGGCAGGATTTCTCGGCCCGAACCGAGCACAGAGGCGGTTCCTCCTCTACGCACCGATCATCTCAACGCACTCCGTCTCCACCACCGGTTTAGTCAGCACATGGCTGCGAATTCTCGACACCACCCGAGATCACTGGCGCGAATCCACCACCGCAGCCACTCCAGACTACCAAGGTCACTTGTACTACCGGTATCCAAGTATCTGCGCAAATGGCAGTGCCCCTGAGCTCGGTTACTCCGACAACAAAGCACATCGAACCTCCGAATATTCAGCTCCACCGACCTTGGAACTTGTTGCAGAATGTATGCTTCCTTCAACGCACAACAGACACGTTGTCTCAGGTACTTACCGAGGTCTAGACGCAAGTTCAACAACTTACAATCTTCGACCTGGAAGCACATCAGCGCCAACTGGAGAATGCCCAAAAGCGTGTTACCGAGCTGGAGGGTCAACTCGACACCTCCCAAGCCGAAGCCCAACAGCATGCTACCAACCTCGCTCGAGTTCAAGAAGACCGTGAATGTGCCCGCACCAGAGTCGCCGACTTGACCCAGCAGTTACAAGCCTGCGCAATTCTCATGACCGCCGTCGAAACGGAACGGGAGCAGCTTAGAGCCGATCGAGCGGAAGACCAGATCACCATCCACACTCTCAAGCAGGCTTTCCGGACTGTCAAACCTCGTTTGACCTAGACGTAGAGAGTTAGGGTTTTAGAATAGCTAGGAGTAGTCAGAATCTCCATTAATAAGTGTGGAAGTGACCATAATGGCACATTTAGTTATTTATGTTGAGGAGGCGCTCGCGCGCGCTATAGAGTTATTGCTAGGGTCCGCTTTTGACGACAGGTGTCGGGGTTGGGCACAGGACCCGGACTGGAAACCGGGTAGGGGATGGACGGGTCAGCGATGGACCCGGCCACGTTTCGCGCTTTGAAATGGGCGGCTTTAATTAGGGCGGTTCACTGTGCATTTTTGCATAGTATTTCCAGTCCACCCCTGCACCAGATTTTTGTGTTTCCGGATACTGTGAGAGAGCAGGGAGAGCGATCGGGTGGCGAGCAAGTATTCCGGGAGCTTAGGCGGAGCGCGCGCAATCGAGGGAAGGAAGTTTTGGAGCCAACAGCGATGGGACGGAAGGACGATTGGAGGCTCGGACTGCCGGTTCCGGATAAGTTGGTGCGCCCGGTTGCTCCGGCCGATGCGGGACATAGGGAGCAGCTGCGGAAGGATTTGCGCAAAATTGGTTGTGAGGAATTTCTGAACCTACCATGGGATCTCCACAGTGATACTATGTTGCAGGAGTTAGGTGGAAAACCTGTACCGGCGGAATTCCGGAACAGCGAAATCCGGGGGCAGTAGAAGGAGTGGACCTCGAAACACTGGCGCGTGACGTACAACTTCTCCAACAACCCGTTTGGATACGACAAGACCAAGCAGGATTCCGGGTGCAGGACTGCATAGTCGACCGGGAGAGGCGTCTGCTGCGGTTTCTGGTGCCTATTTTGAGCCCGGACAAACCCACCACCTGCACGATCAAGCTGATGAAGGCCATTTACGAGGCCTACTTCAACACCCGGAAGACCGGATGAGGACTCATCGTGGACGAATTGGTGGTCCGGGAAGCGAGCAAACTCGGAAGCAAGAAGGGATGTCTTCGAACCCCTTTTCTGTTTCATTTGTATGACAAGCACGGATGTCTCACGACCAAGGAGAGAGAGCAATGGGAGAACTGCCGGAGGATCATGAACCGGGAGCCGCCAAGGGCCCGGGAGGGGAATCCGGATGAGAGCGAGGACGAGGACAGCCCGGACGAGGAAGAACGGGAAGAGCAGGAAGAAAGAAGAGCGGACGAACAAGCAGCGGTCAATCCGGATATGGAGGAAGGCCAACCGGGGCCCTCGGAGACCCGAGCATAAGAGGACGAACCGGGTCAGAAGACACCGGTGAAGGCGGGCCACTTTAGGGCGCGCACCCGAGGCCAACTCAAGAAACTCCAGGAGACTCAGACGAATCGGAGTCCGAGGACGAACCGGACCAGGAGACACTACCCCGAGGGCAGGTGAAGAGGCGCCTGAGGATTCCGGAACAAGAGGATGAGGAAGAGGACCAGGACCAAGACACGATTATGACCGAGGTTAGGTTCCTCCGAGGAAGAGGCACACGAAGACGACACCGGTGGATAGCCGGAGAAAGAGGGGATGGGCACCGGAGTCGAGCGGACGTCAGAAGAACGTCAAGGTAAAAACCAAGAGGGCGCGAGATTCGAAACCTGTGCGGGACGGAGAGGAGTACCCGGAGGAGATCGGGGCTTATGAGCAGGCTCCCCGGAATGCAGGACCGGAACTGGAAGACATCCCCCTACGAGAATCGGAGGAGGACTTCGTCAAACCGGTCAGGGAAGCATTAGAGACGATGGAAGGTAAGTATCGTCCCATCTGTACTTCGATGAAGGAAGTTGGGCGTGTCATCCAGAGTACACAGGTGGAGAGGTACCCGGAGATCGTCCGGAGAATGAGGAAGGAAGTAGACAAGCTCCGGAAGGAAGCTTTGGAAAGGAGCTTGGCACTGATAAGGCAACAGGATGAGATCCGGGCTCTGAAGGAGCAGAAGTCGCCCATTTACCGGCTCCTCGCGTCCCTGTTCAAACCGGATGGGGAGGTATCAACGTCGTTCAGGAGAACTCACATCCTTTATGTCAGCTGTCACTGACATACTCATGATATGTATGCCTTTATGAATTACGGACGCTTGCTATAGAATGTAACTTCACGTTCTTTATATCGTGACTCTATCGACTTTGATCGCACTATATATTGTAGCCTATGGCCAAGCCTAGGAGGTCATAGCATCAAAGACTTGTCAGATGTCAATCATATACATTGAATTGGACGCTCACAGTTAGAATAAAGTGCGCAACAACGACAGTATAACTGCATGTTCCGATTCCTATATCTTATCTTCTTTACTCGTTTTCATTGCGTTCAACGCTCTTGTTAACTCTCCTTAATCAATTGCCACTAAAACTCAACATCAGTGATGGATGCTTCGGAAGTTCGCTGCGTACTAGAGGAAGTGCTCGACATGGAAACCATTGGGAGATTGGGGACGCGAAGCAAAGAAGACTCTCCCATTGCATTCAGGAATGGATGTTTAATGCAGATGATGTACCCGATCAACAACTTCCAGAGTGCACTGGAGTTGTGGATGGCTGAATTCCTGAACGGTCAAGACTTCAACATCGACCTCACAAACATCTTGCTAGACAAAGATGTTCTTCGATTCTACAGCGTCCCGTGTGGAATTTGGAACTCCTCCCCTCGACCTCCTCTTGTTTGGGTGCTCATTTGGTCTCATTATGCTTGTCAATTGCTGGGACTACCCGATCCTTGCAACCTCAAATGCCAAAAGAGCTTGCAGCTACCGTCCAGGACATCTTTGACAATTAACCTAAGCCTCCATTTTGGAATTCCGTTCCAAACACCATGCCCATGTAATCCCCTGATCATTGTGAAGACTTACAAGCTACCTTAGTGGACGTTGTAGCTTAGATTTTTATGATTTAAATAAGAATTTCCTTGTACTGTACAAGAAGTTTTAGTATAGAAATTAACTAGCAATTCTGATGAGTTATATATTCTATACTCAATAATCATTATAATGCCGCTTGTCATAGAAGCTTTCTCTGTAGTACATATCGATTAGTTTTACAAAAAGCTGCACTTTCATAAATACTGTTGGTTTGCTGTGACAGTATAAATAAAACTCAACGACAACTTCTCTACGTGAATATTATATCACTTTATGTTATATGGCTAAGCCAACGCTGAATTAGATTCTTTCCAGTCTCATTACATCCACTCATGAACTTTGAACTGCAAGCTGATGCATGTGGCACACTTCATTTTGTCTCTATTTTAATTAGCCATCATTGTATAACACTCCGACATTGATTAGTCATCTACTTAAAGTGAAATTTATGTCAGTTGAAGGGCGGCTCCAATCTTAGACCTATCTCACTGTCTAGTTTTTTATTACTATCGTGACTCTGATTATAGTCAATCCCTAGCAAACGACATCTTGCTATATACTAAATCCAAATTCAACGTGCCTCACAATTCATTTTCCCATATCTTCATTGCACATTTGTTTCTCTTCTTTAAACCACTAGTATCTCTTTAGTTCGATCTTTTCTCTATGGCCAGCATTCTGTTTGAGGTCAGGAGGTCCCACTAGTTCTACCGGTAGGTGAAAGTGGCTTAATCAAAGTCTCCTGTAACCTTCTCTACATTCGGTTTGGGCTAGCAGAAGGCTCCATCATGGTTGAAGAAGAGGTCGTAGTGAAATATGGACTAGTCAAAGACGGCATATCACAATTTAGATGGACACAGGACGAGGGTTACAACTAGCTCCTCCATCCTGGTTAGTATAGAGTATATGGTCATACTCCACTGAATCAATGGAAATTTTAGCTCCTTCCTCACTGTATATATATATATACTTCCACTGTAGTCTACCTCTCTCACGTCGTGATAGAAGGCAATCTGCAAATTCAACTCATTCCGTTGTAGATATTATGGTCAATCATTGTATTCTGAAATGTAAGACTTTAGACTCCATCATTGAACTGTCTAGTGAATCTGAGGGGGAAACACCATCAGAGCTTTCGGAACGTCCAAACTTGAATGCACCAACTCCCTTTGTTTCCATGCCTCCGATTGTACGCACCCCCGCTAATAGTCCATCTTCCTCCTCATTCTCCCTCCCTCCTCTGTTTTTTAGTAGTTCACAACATTATCCTAGTGTTATGCAATGTCTACGGAAGCTGTCTAATGTTCTTGGCTCTCGTAATGAACTTGCTCACATAGACTTTGAGTGCATAGAATATCACAATTCCAATGTGCAGTTCCTTCCTCCCCACTTTGACAGGGATGTGGTCTTTGAGTTACCACCGTGTCGTGGACGTGTGCACTTTTCCGCAGCCCTGAGCATGCAGGGAATAGACAAACATTATGACTGCCACACATAGTGCCCCACCACGACGTCCAACATCCACAACAACTTCAGTTTAAAGTTCAAGAGGTCAACGCGCGTTGGCCACTTGCGTTGTGACAACGAAGACTGTGACTATCTTGCTAGAACCTCTAAAAAGAATGAGACAGAGTGGACGGGTAAAACAAACTTGCCTTTCCGTGTTTGTCAAAACCCTCTTCAGGATTCTTCCATTGTTTGTAAAGTCTGCAAGAAAGCCCCATTTTGTCGCGACTTTTGCAAGGCGCGGGTGTATTACGTGCTCAACGTCAACGACAGGTCTCGTGCATGTATCTATTTGGGCTATCATAGACATCCTGTTGTCGAAGGACAGTGCAAGGAGTCTATGGAGAACATCACCGGCTTGATTGCATCAGAGGTGGCAAAGACTCCCACCGCCAACAACTCGGCCATCGCTTTTGCAGCCAGCAAGGAGTTCCTCGAGACTGTGGGCCTTGCCCAAAGCAGATGCTGGAAAGACGTGAATTGGACAAGGTGATGGACAAGTTTCGCATACTAGTTCTCTGAACTTTTGAAAATATGATCACCACATTTTGCAAACAGGGCAAAGGCTAAGGCAAGATTGATCAAATTTTGGAGATGAAGCGGCATGCAAAGATCGAGTTCATACACGACAGTGTATTCCAGGGCCAAGGACAGGAAAAAGGTATATCTCTTCAAAATGCTAGTTCATGGCCCAGGGAGTGGCGTCGACCTCGTGAGAAGGATGCAACTCAGTGGAGACCTCGATCACGTGAAGAGAGTAAAGCCATGGACCACCATCACCTACCATGTCTATAATCCTAGCTACTACAAGGTGATGACCATCTCTGTATGCGATGAGCAAACAGAAGTCACGGAGGGCTAGCTTATATTTTGGCGTTGCTTCAACAAAGTAATGGACAACAACCGCGCACCAAATCCTAACAATATACTCCTGAGGTCGCCTGTATTTCTGTCGGGGTCAAGTATTGAACCCTCCGGCTCGACGGTCGCTTGGATACTATCAACTACTTTAGAATTTTGATAAAAAAAAGAGTTTTAAGAAAACATACATCGGCCCAAACAGATATTTTTCCAAAAAAAAAAGTTCATCTGATTTTACTAAATCCATCATAGAAAAAATTCCAAAATTTTGAAATCTTTTCCAGATTTTTCTACCAAACGTGATTATTTTTATATTACCCCAACGTAATTGGTATAAGATGATTAGGAAATGGTGAAAAAATAGTCATCATATAGAACATAATTTGTGTGCAACAATTTTTGCAAACTCTTACCGCAGATGATCTCGTTGACATCGCAATGTGCAACTTGGCCGAGACTGTTCACAACAAATGGATGCAAGCTTTCGGGAAGCGAGGCTCGGACCTCTTTGTTGCCACCACGGATGATTGGGCCCGTGCCTTAATGCAAATGACCAACCATAGGACATTTTTATATAGAGGTCCGTCTAGAACTGGTCCGTCTAATTACAATTTTAAATATAAGAGGGCTATGGCATCCCATGACGGCTAGATCGCCGAAGCAATAAACAACATGCCACAAGCTGCGGAGATTTCTACTTGAGTTCTACACTTGGAAGGAGAAGAGGTGTTTGGGTCAATCAAGAGTGAGCTCGACATGCCTATTAGTTGCGAGGGAGCTTCTCATCGCCCAGACAAGCTGAACTTCTCGCATCCTTGTGTCCAAACACGATCTGCCATTGCTCGACTGAACTCGGAGCAATCACCTAGGTCTACTTCTCCAATACCATTCACGACTAGGGTGTTGGAGACTGATTGTGATACTTCGAAATGGCACATTGCAAGGTTATCGCACAAATTCAGAAAGCGATGTCACGCAGTACAAGTGGGGAATGGCAACAAATGCAAGATGTTGATTACGAAGGGCGGTAAGGGCGCAACTGTCCCAACCTACCAAGGCACTAGAATAGAGTACAAAAGGACTAAACCTCAAACGGTTCTCTCCAAACCATATTGAACGATTTGTCATGGGATCGAGCGCTTCTTTGTGATAGACCGCCCGGAAATCCCAGACGTTTGGTTTGTCCTCTGTGGGACGGACCTCACGCGTTTGGAGATCCTAGAGCTCCAAGAGGCCGGGTTTCGTCTTGAGTCCGCTAGAGCCCTTTCGCCTCGACGCCTCTTTATGACGTCAAAGGTGTTTGAGCCCATGTTGTGTAATCACCCGAGGATATTGCATGTGGACAGGATCCCATCTTCCCGAAACCGCAATCAATGGGAGACGGAACACCAAGGCTCCCACGGAAGCTCACCGCAATCAATGGGAGAGTCCAAGAAAAGTCAAAGCAAATATTCTCCGCGTCAACCTCCTCTCCTACCCCCGCCTTGGTACCATCCTCGTGCTCGAGTCGAGGGTGGAGCCCGACCAAAATTTGTACAATATCACATTGTGCAATTTTCCGTCATATACGTACGTGCCCACATTATGCCAACATGAAGTCTGCAGCTGTTGGGAGGCGTGGCGAGTACTAAAACCGCAAACGCGTCTACTATTTTTTTTGTTTCTTTTGCAAGCCGCACTATAAACCCGACACTTACATCCATGCTCCTATTCTTAGCTTAGATGAGGTGAAAAAAATTCATGTAGCGGTCGGGATCATCAAGACCGAGGATTGAAGAATGAGTCACAATTGGTGTTTAGACGGAAAGACTAGAACTAGAAAGAAGAGCTTCCTATTTTGAATGGCTGAAGCCTTATTTCGAATTAGTTGAAGTGCTCGCTTGCTTGGTAATTTTTACTACTATAACTATGTATTAGACAAAAAGCAAAAATTGTAATACTACATATAGGTCCACTTGTTCTCTCTCTGTTCTTTGTCTCTTTTCAAATGTCTTTCTTCATAGGATTAAATTTCTTTCCATGTATCCTATAATTATTCAATTGTTTTTGGTTGACTATAAATATTGTACTCTACTAAGTACTAACCCACAGTTATAGGTCCAGCGGTATTAGGGTACCAAAATTTACTAAAATTAGTATTAAACCTACAAACAAATTTCTATTTTCTAAAATTAGTGTCATTTTCAAAATTCAGATGAATCATAGGCTCCAGGCTCTCCAGATCCCTTCTCTCTACTCTCGGGCTCTCCGTTCTAGGCTCGCACGCTAGCGTCATTGTTCATGCAGTCTTATACCCTTAGTTTCTATGATGATAGACTGGCTTTTGTAATTCATTGATGGAATGATGGGCAATTGGGCACTTCAACAAATGGAATCATGGAGTGTTGGATATAGCTTCCGAGTATTGTTGTTGGGTGGACAATCAGAGTGGAGTTGCCGGTTTGCGTCAAGTTATCAAGGATGCTTTAGGAGACACAAGGACTCAAGGAGCATTGGTGCAAGATTGTTTTTTCCTTTTTATGTTTCCACCAACCTAACATTCTAATAAAGCAATATTCATTAAAATGACACAAAATGGTCATTTTGAGACTCCCAACCCTCTACTGAGGGCGTCCTTTCAAGGATAGTTGTTGAAGCCAAAGATAAAAGAAGTAGTAGTTACTTTGAGCTCATTGCAATCAAAGATAAACAAAAGAAATTAATGCTCATTAAATTGAGACCAATTGCACATTTTGAGACTTTTATACACCAACCCATTCAATTAAGCACATTTTGAAGTGAAAAGTATGAAGAGCACACTGATGCCATCTGCTTTGTGGAAATTCGCACGTATTATTTGATGTATGGGAGCGTGGGAATTTCCAGTACCGTGCTCATGTACACAAGTGTAGAAGATAATGCGTCCCAAAGTATACAAGTATGACTAGTACTAGTAGATCATAATACAGTTATAGACATGAGATATTCAAATATGCCCTTGGCGAAATAGGTTTTCAAAAACATCATACGGTGATACACAAGAACAACCGTACGCTATCAGGGTATCAAATGTTTATGGGGTTTTGTAAGGACAGCTAATATTTATAGTGAGTTAGTGACACAACAGTAAGTAACGTACTACTATTACGGGGAACACATGACCCCCTAAGCTAGCCATCCTTGCCTCCACTACGACGATTCGTCTTAGCCTCCAACGCTTCCTCCAACGCTTTCACCTCTGCCAGGCCTCGAAGGATAGCCTAAAGGCGAGAATCTCCTTCACGGCGCGGCAGAATGTTGTAGTCCTCGAGTGATCGGGTAGGCCGAGGAGCCTTCACTCGGTTTGTGGAGCGTAGCTTTGGATAGCCGACACCCATGGATTTTGAGTCCTCGGGCCGACAAGCATCACGCAGCACTGGACGACCGGGGACCGGACCGGACCGGCTGAGCGAGAAGATGCACCACTCCGCGGCGGACGCAAAGGGGCCAGGCACAAATTATCCTCGATTCGAGGATACTGAGAACGTTTCGAGGAACGCGAAGAGCCCGGGCACAAATTATCCTCGATTCGAGGACATTGAGCAGGTTTCAAAGAAGGCAAAGGAGCCGGACGCTTGCGACTCCTGCCTCAGCGGGCCGGCTCGCTTCCAGTTGGTCCAGGTGCAGGAGGACGCACCGGCAGAGCTTCGTCATCATCGAGGCGAGGATCCCAACGCCACCATCGGGCCTCCGTACAACTTCCTGTGAGGGGTGGACTCGGTACGCGGAGTCGGCGAATGAGAGCGACATTGGACTGGCGAAGAGCGCTTCATCGGCGAAGGAGAGCTCACGGGGGTTCTGACGGGGCTTCGATAGGGAGGGCTGTTGACGACACCATCCTCCAAATTCTTCTTCTTGGAGTAGTCGATTGCAGCATTTGCAGCGTCCGTGGCCGAGCAGAGGACGTAACGCCTTGAATACTTGGAGGGACTGCAGCTACCTCCCGCAGACTCGGATCCTCCGTGGAACGATGCGCTCAATCCCGACTGCAGACTCCTTGTGAGGAGCTGCTGAGAGGAGGTACGGTACATTGTGAAACCGGTCGCCTGAGGAAAGAACATGATCAGGGGGATGAAGGCATGAAAAGCAACGGCCGGTGGCCCAATACATCATCCTAGAATGAAGGATCTATGTCCCAGATCGAGACAAGCACGAGAGAAAACAAACACATGCAATAGGTCATGTCAACACAATGAGCATTTACATAATTCCGATTTACACATTTTATTTATACAAAGTGGTGTACAAAATTAATCATACAAAATGTAATTACAGTTCGAAGACCCAAACAACCTCACTCCTATAAAACAAGGCGACCCTGAACTAACGAATCCCCGGGAAGTCGTAAAATTGGCCGGAAAAGACTAAGGACTGATTGAGCCCACGACGGATGTGGGCGTAGAGAGGATCAGACGGTTCAAGCGGACCACGCCTTATCCGATTATCCTCCACGTACGCACGCAGCCGGCCCAGAGCACAGGAGGAGTGCAGCTGGCGAAGCCACGGAGCCCGAGAACCCATGAGAAAATCGTCTCTAGTTTTAGAACGAGACCAAGATTCTAAGAAAATTGCGTTTCCGGCCTCATTGCACACACTCGTCTCGGGGGAATCGTCTATGAGGAGGGTGTTGTCCTTGTCGATAACAGCCCCATTGGAAATGAAGAACACCCGTTTGGAGAGGTCCTTGAAGAAGATCTCCTTGGTACCAGACAAGTCCTTAAGGTGCTGCCCCTCTGAGATTTCAACCTTAGTGCAGAAATCCTGCCCCATGATCTGGTAGGGTTGTTTGGCGCCATAGAAGAGGAACCCCGAGATGTCCTCAACGGTGGACCTCCTCATGGAGCTCCAGACGAAGACATGATCGGCAACCTCGGCGACCATAGCCAGGAACTCCGCCAGACGAGGACGAGTGTAGACACCCTTCGGGCCAACTACTGTGGGATGCGACGACGAAAAGAGGTGCATTCCGACATGGTTGACCCACGCAGATTTTGGGATCTGGGACCTATCGATGCACTGGCAGAGAATGCCGTTCAAGTCGAAAACGATATTCAACCACTTCTTCCGCGGTTGGGACCCTATAGACGATACACTCCGCGGCACAGCGACTTTGCTACACGGCGACTCAACCTGATCAAGGCAAACACAGAACAAGTGGAGTTACCTGATTGAACGCAAAAGCACAGACAGGGGAGCCAGAGAGTGGGGCAAAGCATTTCATCCCACTAAGTGAGGGCAGGACACCCTCGACATGTGATGGTTTCAGGGGCAGCGGACGGTGCACACTTTTAAGCAATGTCGGCTGGACAAAAACATGGAAAATGAGAAGACATTAGGCAAAGATATTCAAAAAATGAGCGCCTCATATATTAATTTACATAGTGAATATAATATACAATCATCCGGTAAAAAATTGTCGCCCAAGGGGAGCTATGCACACATCACAAAAGTACATCCGGAAGCCGTGAATCTACACTATCCTACAGGAGGCTGTCGCAACGGGGCGGGTCGACAGCGCCACACATTCACAGACAAGGCACTTCCTCCTGTCAACCAGAATGAATAGAAATAAGAGTCTACATACGGGCAATGACAAATTGATGGAGGTAGTAAATTACTTCCGTCAAGTGGCATCCCGGCGACTCATCAATATTCATAAGGGTTTGAAAGGTCACGGGAGTGTACCTGACCTAGGAGACTGTGTGAGTCGCTGTCAACGAATTCCACGGCGGGTATGATCGGTGCCGGCTCGGGCTGCAGCAGCGGAGCGTCATCTTCGTAGTCCACCAGCTCCTCACCTAAGGCAGCTGGAGGAAAGCCGCCGACTTCTGCATCGGCAGGCGGGGGAGTTGAGCGCACAACATGGAATTGAGTCTCGGCCGCAGGAGGCAAGGCAAGGGAGGCATCCTTGGGACTTGAAGGAGGCGCAGCAATATCCTCGACTCGAGGATGTCCAGAATTATCCTCGACTCGAGGATGTCCAGAATTATCCTCGACTCGAGAATGGTGGTGTACCGGGGAGGTACGCGCGGGGATCTCTTCATGATGATCGTTCAGTTGAGCCCGAGGGGGAGTGTTGCCAACGCAATCCCGAGAAGCAGGAAGCGGTGCAGCAGATGCAACCGCAGCTGGAGCAAGCAAGGAGCAAGACATATCCTCGGGTCTAGGATCACGAGGAGCATCGTAAGCGGGAAGGTGAAGGGCCGAGTCTTGAGTAGCCGGGGTGGTGCTCACTGCCAAATTCAAGGGTCCACCAGACGGAGTAGAAGAACCCGCGGTTTGGGAGCTCCTAAGGTTGTTTAAGTACTTATCCCTCAACTCTACTATAAATTCCACTTTGGCTTCGGCCTCTGCATCCTGCTTGGCTTTGGCGAGCACCTCATCGTACTGTAATTTACGCTTTGCCTCAGCCGCCTCCAACTCCTGAAGTTTTCTCATCAAGGCTTCCTCATTCTCCCTTTTCAGCTTCTTCCTTGCTAGTTTCTCTTCCCACCAAGAAAGCTCGTAAGCAACTCAGTCGTTTTCTTTGCCATCAACAGAGGTCGAGTTGCCTTTCAGTATTTTCAACTTCGCGATTTGCTCTTCGATGCGTTCTATCTCACAAGTGGACGACGGCGCAGGGCAAGCGCTCGGTTCTGAGACATCTCTTGCAATTGAAGCAGATGGTCCTGGCGCATCCTCGTCGGAGTCGCTCTGGATGACATAATCAACAGAACCAAATTCGTCAACGACCGCCTTTTTCTTTTCGCGACTCCGCTTTGGTGGAAGAGGACCAGAACTGCTCGGCGCCGCTACTCCTTCGGATTGCTGAGGAGGAGGGGGAGCACGAAGAGAATCCATGGCGCGAGTATCCTCGACTCGAGGATCCGGGGCAGGAGAACTATGGCCCGATCGACTTGCTCCGGCTCTAGGTCTCTAAGGAGTCTGTTTCTTTGCCGCTCGCGGCTTCTTCGTCGTGAAGTCAGGTCGTCATCCTTGTCGGAAGCTCCTCCGCTGGACGAGCCGTCCTCATCTTCTCCATCATCATCCTCCTCGCTACGCATGCCAGAAAGATAAGTCATCCCTGGACCGTGCAGGAGGGGGTGATGACTCCTCGTCGCTGGAGCGCAAGATTGCCGCTGTAATGGGCTTGATGTAATTCACCATGTACGGGGAATTTCCGAATAGGAAGTCCTTCATGTTAAGGCTCTTGGCCTTCTGCGCCAGGGATTTGCGTTTAAGTAATCCCACATTGCAAGCGATCCCATAGTAGTGCAAGCCGTACATCTGCGGAACTAGCAAGCGAGTGGTTAGTGATCTGTATGAACAGCGGGCACTCTATAGCTAAATGAGCTTCGAGACTTATCCTCGACTCCAAGATAGAGGAGGAGTAAGAGCAGCAATCTTTGGGAAATAGCACTTCAAATGCACAGATGTGAACCAACATACATGCAGTGCAGGCATTAAAACGACTGGAATTATCTTCGAGTCGAAGATAATAGTCCACCAATGGTGGGAGGCACTACCTTTGCACCCAGCATGCACTTGGCACCCGTGTAGACGCCAAAGAAGTTCTCCCCCGGAGAAGTGAAGTTCTAGATGATGTCCAAGTAGAACTCCATCCGTAGCTCGCTTGAGTTCAATCGAAACTTGGACTCGTGGTTCTCCCGGGAATCATTGTAGTAGGCGATATTGGGTGCAATGTACTCTGGCTTGATGAGCCCAGGAATGTATGACGGAACATCTCGCTGATAAAAGAAGTGGAAATTAACGGAGGGCAGCGCAGCCTGCCGAATCGGAATGTCATACAGCCGCTCAGCTTTGCATGCCTTGTAGACAGACTGCTTGTATTCCTAGTCCTTGAAATGAACACCGATGAACGCAGTCGCCGCTGCATCATCCTATGTGTCCGCCGTAATCCAGAGCCATACTTTGGGCTCTTCTATTGACGGGTCATTCAGCTAAAGGAGCTTCTCGAGGAATGGCATAACCAGATCCGGAGCGACAGGGTTGTCGGATTTTTTGTGCTTCAGAACGTCCCGGAGATCCACAGTTCCCAAGCTCAGAGGCCTAGTATTAGGAGCGTAGTCCCACGACGTTGAATTCATGACAAACGCCATGGACGGTCCGTCATGGGCACGAAGTTGAATCTTGCCAGTCTGCTTTGGTACGTTTTTCTTGAGCAAACAAAGCGACTGAACATGTCTCTCAACTCTATGAATTTGTCCCCCATCTCGTCCGCCCACTGGTTGGCTGCCTTGTTTGTTCGGCGCATCGCGAAGTAAGTTTTGCTGGGAAAGTCGAGAAGAAAGTCCCATGTCGTAGAGGAGAAAGCGCAAGTCTTCTTATAGTCTCTCCATTTCTGCCTGTCGATATTGCCGTCGTCCTTCACAAATGTGAGGGACTTGTCAGCATTCACCAACTCCTCCAGAATGATCTTCTTGCGCTTCCGGCGCTCAACCCACTCACTAGCACAGTAGTTGTCCAGGACCGGCTTTTTCCATTTCATAACGGAGACTTTGGAGTATGGCAGCGTTCTATTGGGGGTCCTCCCGAGCAGATGTTGCACGTAAGTCTTGAGATCGTCGTCTGTGAAGTGCCCCATATGCTTGAAGAACTCGCGCTTCAACTCGTACCTTTTCTCTCCGCCCTTGTTCTGTTTGTAAGGCAGGGACGTATCCGGATTGACGATGTCCCCGTCGGTGTACCTGGTCAGAAAACTCTCCCACATGGCGTAGTGGTCGTCTTCGAGAGTCATGATCCTCACCTCATGTTTGATATCAACGATCCCCTTTACGTTGTTTCCTTCTTTGTTGGGGTTGATACTCTGAAATCGACTGAGGATCATGGTCACGAAGGTCTGCAAAACAGTCAAGATCATATTTGATGTTAGAGGCAGGCATTCATGTGATTATCCTCGAGTCAAGGATAATGGATGCAAGTTTGAAATGCAAACGGCTAGTCTCAGGTGCACATTACGAGATTACATACAGTTAGGAAATGATGGGGGTAATGATATGAATGTTTGGGAATTTGAACTATTCATAGAAGAGCGTGAGTCCTTATCCTCGAGTCGAGGATAATTACTCATACAATGTGATAGTATATACGTGCCACTTATATGGTGCTTGGATCGCCTTGTTTCCCGGACCCGTGCCTCTGCTCCATTCATGGTTGGCCATTGGAAGTGTAGCCAGATTAGACGGCCGCTGATGATCTGGTTTCCCCATGTTGGTTGGGCGTGTTCGAGGTGATTGGTGGTGTTATAGAATTTTGAGATGTTGTGCAGCTTCAGCGGGTCCAATGTCGTGACGATGTACAGGCATCCCACGTTCTGAGCTCTTCACGCCGCTTCTCGTCACAATGCCCTCGCTGCAGCTCCTTCGAAGCTGTAATGCTGTGCTGGCCGTCAATAATCATGAATTCATCAAGCTGGATGTCCTCCCATTTGGACGGCGGTTTCTTGAGCAACTTCATGGCATTGTCGACGGGAGTGAGGCACACGAGCTGCCGCTGCTTGATGTCTGCAAGTTGAAGGAGCTTAGTCTTGCACGTCTCCAGCATATGCTTCTCCAGCTTTCGGATGATGTACTCCTCATGTGCTGGAAAGCACTGGTTGATGGATAGCGGGAATTTTGCGTCCTTGCCAAAGATGTAGCAGTCAACGTGCTGCTTCCAGACCTCTTTGCGTTGTTGCGCGAACTTGAGGTACTCTTCTGCTAGCATTCGCTCTTTGATAGGTCTTTGGTCCACCTCCGTCAATGCGGAACCCGAGCTACCAGCGGTTGAGGGTCGTGGGGCATTTGTTAAATTCCTCCTCTTCTTCCTCACTTCAGCTGCCGGAGCATATTCAGCCGCTGACATTTGGGGGTTTGAGCGGGCTCTCTTACCCCCACTGGCGCGACTACATCCACGTGGTGTTCCTGACTGGGATCTGTTTTCATCGCGAGTTTCTGGGTCGCGGGGTCGCCTTTCCTGGATTGCTGAGGCAGGCGTTCTCATTGATTGTCTACCCGCGTATTTGTCCAGCGACATCCATATCTGGTTGAGCTTTCGCGACACGATTGTTGCTCTAGCGTTTTTCCATTCGCTGAATTTCTCCAAGGCTTGCTTCAATTTTGGCTTGGATTGGCTCATGGAAGTGCTGAAGTCGTCCATGTCAAACCTCGGCCCATGCTCGTGCACTTTGATGACCAGGGAGTGGAGGTGAGATTTACTCCTGCCGTTGTCATCCATTTCGTTGAGGGTGATGACAAGGTAGTCGCTGTGGTAGGAGTCGACGATTGTGACCTTCTCATTGTTGTTCCACACTAGGAATCTGGGTCCTCTTTTCTCAAGGTGCTTCAGGTAGACATATTTCTTGAACTGGCTCACCCCGAATGTCCAAGCTTCCACGCAGTCCTTGAATTTCCACAGAGTTCCCTAGGTGGACTCCATCTCTGGTGGGATGAAAGGCTCCGACTCAAATGGATTCTCAAATGGCTCCATGTATGGAAGTGTTGAGGAATAGTCATAAGTGTCCGCTTGAGCCATTGGAATAGTCCTGCACATGACATTGGGAATACGGTTTGTTAGCGATCGTGCAGTACTATAGTATTTCGACCCGAGGATCGGTTTTGTGTTTGGGATGCCTTAGGTGTGGTAAGGTATGCGGACTTTATCTTCGACTCGAGGATAAACTTGTGTGGATTCACTATAATTCAACTGAAATCATTGTTAGCATTGCAGACTCGGTTATGAGTATCTTCGGGTGGAAGATAAACCGCTTGGGTTGTCTAGAATGGCGAAGGCGATCAGGTTTACTATTGTATCTCTGGGATATCTTCTGTGTAGTTGATGGTTAATATCTTCAAGTTGAGGATATGACGCTGTTATCTTCAGGTCGAGGATAATATTTTACTACTCCTGTGACTCGGTAATGGGTTTGCACATGCCGGCGCATTGTACTGGTGTGGAAAATTATTGATATCGTAAATTTCGTCAATAAACATAGTACTCTTTATATCCTCGATTCGAGGATAAGCATGTTGGTTTTCATTATGTGTAAAGTAGATTCAATTCAGGACAGATGTTGGTTTTCTGTCAGTGAGAATTATCCTCAACTCGAGGATATCTTCGTGGATTTTTGTGCGTGGAGTTACTTTTGTACTATGGTTTCTGTCTGCGCCGTCTGCTAGCGAGTGATATTTATCTTTGGGTCGAGGATAATGATATGGGCCGGGATGATACTTTCTTGTTCCAAGTGACATACATTTCGAATTTGCAATTCTTGATTGGGTTGGTTGATTGTTATCTTCGAGTCGAGGATAATTCTATGTTTGTGATTTGTATTTGTTATGGTTTTTGTTCTCATATGCGCTAGTGGTATTAGGATATATCTTTGAGTCGAAAATAATTGTGCTTGATTGCAATAGCATTATCCTCGTGTCGAAGATGAATTTCTTTGAATCGATGAGAACTATCCTCGAATCGAAGATAACTATCCTCGAGTCGAAGATAATTATCATCGAGTCGAAGATAATTATCCTCGAGTCAAAGATAATTATCCATGAATCGAAGATTAGTCTCCTTAAGGGCACTTGTGTTAATTTCGAAGATAATTGTCTTCCTAGATTTCATGATCTATTCATTGTATTGATATGGAAATCTGTAGCTTTTACAAGAAATCCAACATTCTAAAATGTGAGGAGTACTTCTGAAAACCTCGGTGCTGGTCCTTCAAATTCTAGC
Source organism: Pohlia nutans (assembly GCA_022496805.1). NCBI lineage: Eukaryota > Viridiplantae > Streptophyta > Bryopsida > Bryales > Mniaceae > Pohlia > Pohlia nutans. Next base: position 3,788,348 of record CM040107.1, on the reverse strand, counting down.
TCCCTCCGGTGCAATAATTCGAACCCCACCTCCACTTGGAGAAACCCTCGTACTATGCTAAAGCTATCAACCCAATTATATCACAAATTAGGAAGAAAGCCTTGCCTTATTGCCAGAATTTCATTCCCAAAATCTGAGTTCCTTTTAATCTTTGCCACAATACAAAATCGTCACTAAATGAAAAATTATATGTCTATACCTGAACATGACTAATCGATTCAAGTTTCAAAAGCTTCGCTTAGTCAAAGGCTCCTACACTGCTTCTGAGTTGATTCCATGGTTTGCAAAATTCTAACCATATTCTAACAAAATTCTAACAATTCTAACAATTCTTACAATTCTAACACCTTTAAAAATTAGATTTGTAAACCCTAAAGAAGCAGACAAGCAAAAACAAACAAAACAAGGAAGCAGACAAGCAAAAACCCTAAAGCAAGCAGACAAGCAAAAACAAACAATGGGAAGCAACAAGAAAATAAACCAGAACAAGGAGGGTTCAATTACATCAGGAAGCTAGAGCAGGTCCACCTTGAAGCGCACACATCCACAACACATAACAAAAAAGGCGAAGAGAGCTTCTACTGCCAAACACGTCACTGTACTACAAATCGCCCAATTGCCCAATGAAAATGTACAGAGGAGGAGCGCAAATTCACAATCAAGATGTACAGGGAGGAAGAAGAAAGCGTGGAGTCACGCGAGCGAGAAGAGGAGTGTAACACGGCGGGGCAGCGTGAAGAGGCAACGGAGGACGCTGAGAGCAAGCAGAAATTCCAAAAACCCTAACTTACGGGTGCCTAGGGAGAGAGACGACCTCCCAATCGTAGCCCGAACTTGGAGGCTCGGCTTGGGCACTAGGCTCGGCTCCGAAGCTTGGTCTTAGGCTCGGCACCGAAGCTCGGGTTTTAGGCAGGGCACCGAAACTAAGGTGTTGGGGTCGGCACCAAAGTTTGGCTCCCCAGCATAGGTAGGCCAAGCCTATAAAGGCAATGCTATTATTTTTAACCCCTAAATGTCCCAGCATCTAGAAACTGGATGACGAACAGATTCAAAGCCTTGCAACTTTCTTACAGAACGTCGCATGTCTTTCATCCAAGTCATATTTCTAAGCCTATTAAATTTTGTACCAATTGCAATATATCTCTTACGATGGAGAATTGATGATAATATTTGAGAGGCCTCTAAAGGTAATAACGTCAAACTTGTTGCCTGGATATAATCCCATAGAATTGGTATACAAAAAATAGTTACAGATTACGCATCGTGGATTTAACCCGTACGATTTGATTCAAAAATACTATGAACAATACTCTATTATATAAGTTGAAAGGTGAAATATGATATGTACTCTGAATTTTTTTTTTTTTTTTTTTCCTTCTTTGTTTTACCCTTCAGCGTATTGATTGAACACTATTATCAAAGATGTGTTTTAAAATGTTTGATGAAAAAAAAAACTGGAGTTGATGTACAAATCAAAGTTGTAATTGTAAATATAAAGAAAAATGTCTGTACAGTTGGATTCATCAAAATTATTCTCAATATTTTTCAATTAATTTTGCACGGTTTTTGCTTGAAACTTAATTAAAAATCCCAAGAAATAAACAAAAATTGAAAAATATTGTAATGAGATTGGAATAACACGCAGTACAAGATGGTAAGGTCTCCATTGTTTGACTATAATTATAATTGAAAATGTGTAAGGTCTCACTTCGTGAACTAAAACTGAAATTTCACAGAAACTACTCGAGGAACTTCGTTTGTAATTTTTTGAAAATTCACGTCATCTTATTTTGAAAATCCATACTGTACAAATGGTACTTAACTAGCACAAGAATCAAGAGACTTTTGGAAGGATGAAAAATATCACCGTATGTGGTGAAGGGACGCGTCAGAATTCATACAACGTCTAGAAAATGAAGGCTGGCGCGTCAAAGGGTGCACCAATACTAATAAAGGTAATTCTATCAAAACCAAGATGAAAAACAAAATCCTAAATTCTATTTGGAATTATTAGACAAGTCCAACCATTTTTCACGAAGAATTATAGATTCTAAGCCTTTGAACTTTCTCATACAACCTCGCGTCACTATCATGAAAGTCCCTTTCTTAGCGTATTTCTTGCGACGTAGAGCTGTTGATAATTTTGGGGGGGCCTCCAAATGCAATTACGTCAAACTTCTAATAAAATACAAAGAAATGCGTGCCACGATCTTTCAACATTTGCCTGTTGATAATTATGATCAAAGTATTTTGTAGTACTGTTTGTTGGGGGGACACTAGTAGATTGACATTACAAATAGACAATTTATTCACGTTGCCCCGAAAAGAGGCCGGAGATTCTATATATGTATCTCTAACCCTTTTCTAATAAGTACGGTTTTCCAACATTCCTAAATGAGTATATGTGTATTCATTTCTAATATAATTTTAGTATGCCTAATGTATATACTATGTATATTGATGACTTAATTAATCCCCATTCTAGACACATAGTCATGACATAATGGTTAATTTTTGGAGCAACCTACTAGGATACTAGTTTAATCATTAAATTACCAATTCTTATTTTAACTATTTTATGATTTAATAATTCAAGTTAAATTTCTGTTCCAATTTAGAGTGTGTAATAACTATAATATTAAGTGAAGCAAGTGGGTGTCTGAGTGGAATGGTCAAGTGATATTATTAATAACATAGGATGCTTAAACCCTAAACGTCCTTACCTATGTCCAATTTAGGGAGGTTTGCAAATAAAAAATAAAATTCAATTCAATTATGAATAATATATTGAATGATAGTATGTGGATGAAATTTGTTGTGAGAGGTTATAATGTAATACTCTAGGTGTACTGATTTTTTGAGACATTTTCGATGCTTGATTTTAAGAGTTCTATTTTTCAACAACACTTTCAGACCAAAACCTTCCAAATTTTGGATGAAACAGTGCAACACAAAATGAGGCAATTTTTTTATTTTAAACTATTTCCTTTTTGATCAGAGCACGCATACGTGAAGTGAACTTCCCATTTAAAAATTCAGTTTAAAAATTCACACTGCTAAAAGTGCATGATGGATGTGAAACTATAGATGAAATCTGAACATCATGCAAAATATGCTTGGTTTTAGGGTTAGCGGTTCAAAATAATTTCAAATAATATCCATAGAATATACTATGGGTATTATTTTATATCATAGAATAATCGCATTTGGCTTCATACCCCGTAAATGAACCTTTGAATGCATGTGATGCAACAAACCAGGAATATAACATAATTGTAGAGCATCGACTAAAGCACAATAGATTAACTCCTAAACGTCAACACTTTAATCAATTAACAGATTCAAATCGTTATCACGTTCGCTAAACAAATTTTAACTTCTAGATTTTAGTATTAAATATTGATGGTAATATTAGTGAATCAAACCGTATGGATGGATTGGAATTTGGTCGTCAAAATCTAGAAGTTTCATTTGTATATCAATTCCAAAATAATCTTCTAAATAGTCATTTAGGATCATTTTTCTCGCACCGTCAATTCCATGGACACCCTAGTATCCTTAGGCATTAAAGTTGCTTTTGGAAGTTCAAAATCTAGAATCATCTATTAATACATATAAGCCTTGTTTAGAAGGGTTTACTATAGGCATTTGGATGGGTTAAAAAAATAACTTTTCGTCTTGTTGACAAAAAACTATAAAAGTGTTGAATTACAAAAGAAGTTGAAAATTTATTAGGTGAATAACAACTTCCCATTTACAGCTTAAATATTACTCTAAAATCAATCCAGCTGAAATATAACTCTTAGAAAAATCAATACTCTGAATTTTTTGAGTAATACAATAATTCTATATCTTTTTGACCGTAACCAAAAATATTCATTAAAAAGAATCCATTTGAGTATTATAGAATAAGAACAAAATCTCAAATGGTATTTCATTCAAGTACACAAGGTTCTTCCTGATTATTCTAGAAACGTGATATACATATGCAAGCGATGAAATTATTCCTTTATTTTGTTCTTCTTCTTTAACTTGATCAGCCAAGCACTTTGAGACTACCCTAGACGCTGGACATCTTATTTAGTCCTGATTTGTGGCTCCACGCGGTGTGCCTTTCGTTCTTCGATTGCATATTTCTACACAATTTTTTTTAGCAAAACACGTAATGAAGTATAGTTAAATAGGATCATTATTTAGAGAGGACAACAACGTAGTCACAAACCGCCAAAAAATTAGATAATTCTCATCCAAACATTCATTTGATGATTTTCATCCAAGCATTAATGATTTGCATTCATGATGCATCCCCCTCCTACAAGTACATCGAGCTCAATCATAGCATATGCATGAAGTATATCTTATGTAAGTCATGACTGTACTCTTATCATATGAATAATGAATTATCATATGAAAGATTGAAGTAAGGACATGATTTAGGGTAATTAAGTACCTAGGATAGTGCTTATGAATTTCACCATCATGTAGTGCTATTTATAATTTATCACCAATTATGGGAAATTTCTTACAATATAAACATTTAGGTGTCTTACTTATTTTTACAAATTAAATTGAAGACAACGATGACAAATTATTGAATCCTAAGTCAATTAAGTAACAAACCCCGGGATATGCAATTGCACATTCCGCTAAAGGGGCAATTAACATATATGTTGTTCAAATTTACAAATTTATATTAAAGAAATTTAAATTTTGATTTCTTCTAGGAAAATAATTATCAACATAATAGATCACCACGTTCACCCAAAAAATGTGGGGTGTCTTTTATACATGAGACCTACAAAGTAACTTTTATTTGATATGAGTAATGTTTGGTTTTTTTAAACCAATTTTCTGGAATTCTAGATATATTCATAGGATATAGGTGGAATACACCTTAATGAACCTAGAAATAGTAAATTATTTTATTATATATATATAAATAATCTAGAAATTATATATAGATGAAATGTGTAGATTCCGAACGCGAGATCCTATCAGCAAAGGTTCCAATAATTAACCGTATGACAATTATGAAATTATTACGTTTTTGGTCATATTTATTGAATAAGTAGCATTTTATTTGTACTTTATAAAATTTGGGTTATGAGTTATTATATGTTAACTTTGTAGCAGCTAAGAACACATTGCAACCGACATCACCATTCTATCACATGTCACATGCAACTCAAAGTATGTTGGACTTGAATAATAGTATGTCGAATTAAATTTTCATCCCTTAAAACCAAATATGTTCATCGCGATTAGTATAGTCTAAAATAATTATAGTTTAACGCCTTCATGTTCTCACTCTTTTCAAACTTGGCAGATTTAAAAAAATACATAACAAAAAGCAAGTAAGACGGATATTTTGTCTTTGATGAATGAATAAAAGTTCTACATAATTAATTATGGATTCTATCCATACAATTACTTTGGCAATGGCTATCACCGATATTTGTGTATTATATTACGTTGGATGAATGGCGGCTCACATGAGAGTGCAATTTATTTCAAGTACTCTCCTTCTTCCACATTTCAATATTTGAATGTATGAACTTTTTCTCATTCTTCATTCACTCCTTCCCCTTCCTCATTCATCTCCTCCTTGTTTTTCTGTTTTGATCATGGGTTCTAGGCACCCAACCCATGGAGTTTTGTCTCTCCCTTCTCGTCCTCATTCTTTAGGGGAATTAACTGGGTTTTTGTGGTTTGTTTACAATTCCGATGCATGTTGATGGAAGAGAAATCTTCCTCCTCATCCATCGTTGCGAGAGATTGTTAGCGGCGCAGATGATTTTGTTTGGAACTACCACTGTAGCGAAGAGATGGCACGGTTGGAAGCTTTTTTGGCGTTTCATATGCTGAAGTGGCAGGAATTGTGATCTGTCTTTCCATAGATTTACTTCGTAGAGTGGCGGTGATAGGAAAGGATTGCGGGTGCGTGCAACTTGACTTCTGTGATTGTGCTCCCACAAATTCGAATGGTGGTAGGACCAAACAAGTGATTGAGATATCATCAGATACATCTTTCTACGTGACGGCGGAAGGTGGAGAATCGGATGCAGCATCAGTGTGGAGCAATCGCCAATTTTAGTTTTGACTTTTGCAGCACCGCTCGGTTACTTGTTTTTGGAGTCGGATTTTGAGTTTAAAGCGGTTTTGATTTTGCTTTGCAGAGGCACTAATAGTTTGTTTGACTTAGCGGCATTGTGAATTTCACGGGACCAAACTTTAAGAATTCAGGAAGTTCATAATTGATGACTGTAAAAATGTAGTTGGCCAGCTTGCTCCTCTGACCACAGTGAATGTCAGTGGCTTGTAATTGTTTTTTAAATATAGTAACCTGCTAGCTGCATAGTGGCGGAGTGCTTTGCATTTATGTGCGAAGGCTGTTGCGAATTCACTATAGACTAGGATGCCGTTTTGGAAAGGCATCCAAGACGGCCGAAACTTTGGGCGCTTCTTCATTCTCATCTCTCCCGCGCGTTCTCATTTTGTATTGCGTCTCTGATTTTGTAGTCTCCTCCGCCCACTCGCCGCTCTTGTCTATCTTGCTTGCGGACTCTCCCTCTTCTTCTTGCTTGTGTATTGTAGACGTGTTGTGTGCGCTATCCCGTGGCTGAAGCGCTCCAAATGTAAGTTTTGATGTCTTTTTGCGCCGTGTTATTTTGCTGTGTGTTTTGAAGACGGTGTAGGGTGCGACATGATCTTGGTTATGGATTGTTTAGCATTACGTTCAAATGTGCAGTTAAATGGGTGTGTGGTTGACTTAGCAGTTCAATTCAGTGCTTGAATCTGTAGGTCAGTGGTTTTCTGCATTCAGCGATTGATTAGTTCAGGTGCTGGGGTGCAAACTAGGAGAGTGCACATTGCAGGGATTGTTTTCTTATTCATTGAGTGTATGCGTTCTTTTTAATTGTGCATGCCATTGCTTATATCCCAAGCTTGCGTTGGCTATGCAAATTGGAATGCATTGTGATCCACTGCATTGAAGTGGATGCATATTTAATTTGCAACTCGGAATTGAATGGAATTGAACTGTTTATGTGTTCCATCGTTTCAAAGCTTGATTGGTTATGTTATCTTCGACTCGAGGATAAGTTGAGTCGTTATTGGGTACCTTTATACTGTTGCAAAATGGTTTATCTTCGAGTCGAAGATAAAGTGTATATATTCCATGACATAACATATATTTAAGAATACCATGGATGTCAGACTGTGACACTTCAGTCACAGAACCCATTATCCTCGAGTCGAAGATAAGTACAACTGAATATACGACAAGATGAACAGGGAGTTAATTATCCTTGTGTCGAAGATAAGTACAACAAAATGTACGATAGGATTTATTGAGATATAATTATCCTCGAGTCGAAGATAAGTACAACAGAGTATAGGATAGAACTAATAGAGACACGGCTATCCTCGAGTCGAAGATAATTTCTGAATATATTTACAGTTATCTCATATACCAGTGTCTTCTTCAAAAGACTGTCTTATACACAGACGGTTTGCCTCTTGGCAATGAGCGCGTAGCGATTCACATTGTAGAATCACTTGTTGAGAAGGAGGTTCCGTCCGTATGGATGTGGTCTATGCGATCTTGGCATATCTCTAGGGTCTTCCTCAATGGAGCGAGCTTGTACGACCACGAGCAAACAGCCATATATATGGCAAAATTGAATGCATCGAGGAGGCGTGTCCGGAAAGGGGTTAGGCCTTATGAGACCACACGCGAGAGAACTAAGCCGACTACCCCTCCCAAGAAGGACTTCTTACTTTCGGCCCAGTCGATTAACGCTGTGTCGAGCAATGTCTGTTGTCCTTTAAACTGCGTGCAGCCGTTTCCGCGGGCAAAGATCCAAGCCCTACGCACCCAATTATACATAACTGGTAACGTATACTTCCGAAAGCATCTGTTGCTAGAAGTGCACCGTCAAATTCACCGAGATGCGAACGGTAAAGAGATGATTACCTTGGAGGGAATTGAGGTGTGCCCTACAGCATGGTGTCTCATTCATTCGGTGTCGAGAGCTACATACCATCGTTACAAGGGTCGAGCAAAATCTGGTGTGCGCCCGGAGCCGCATGGTAACCTTGGGACAAAGAAGCCCCGCTTGCAAACATTGCAAGCCACTGCCACTCTTCGAACGTTGTTCGAGAACTCTGTAGATCAGATGCCTCACAAGTCCAAGACACTTTCGTCTGGTGAGAAAGTCGTGTCCATGTGTCACCCGTCCTCCTTTTGGTGGAACGAGACATTGCCTTTGATCAATGAGGTCAACGCGCGCTTTGATTTGCCGAATGTGTCATCCAGCGGATTGAGTAGAATTCGTAGCGAGTCTTTTCCTGAATTCGCACCAAAGGCTGGTGGGGATAGTTTTTCTCGATGTGGGACATGTGATAGGATTAGACAGCTCCGTTCCGCTTGCACGTTAGGGTCTCGTGCGTCCCTTCTATGGACTACGAAACTCAAAGCCCACATAAATGAACAAAGGGCTCACAGAGAGCTGTATTATGGTAATAGGGATCAGTTTGAGAAATTCCCGAACAAATTACTTACCATCATCCATGACAAAATGGACCACTCAAAGACTGCCTCGCCGCATTATTCTCACAAGAGCAAGGCAGTTGATTCCTTCATGAAGTTGCTGGTTGCGATGACTGGAATGATTGCGCATGGCCACGGAGACATTAGATATGCACATTATGGCCTAGACATTTATCTGAGTGATTCGAATCATACCGTGGGTTCAATTGTCCAATTACTACGGGATCTGGAGAAGCCGCTGAAGTATTCAACGCGGGAGTTGTTCACTGGGAGTAGGTCTTTTGATCTCTTCGAGGCCTTGTTGCTAGGTTTGGAGATTTGCTTGGAATCTCTCCCACTTCCTCCAAGGGAGCCGGTCATCGCGGAACCACTCCCTCCCACTTCAACTCTTCAGCTTGACAACGCGTGTGGGGACAACAAGAATCGATGGGTCTTTGCATTTTGCTCCCTCCTTGTACACAAAGGTGTCTTCCGCGAGATATTCATCAATTTTCTCATCGTAGGGCACATTCATGATGACATCGATGTCCTCTTCGGTCGATGGAGCCGTAGATTGCGAGAAACTGACTACCCAAGGATTCCCAGACTCATGAAGTCCTTCATGGATGCTGAATCTCAGCCCGTCATTCCGCACCTTATTGAGGAAGTTCCAAACTTCAAAGAGTTCATTGAAGGGTACTTGTGCACGGGTAATGATGCTTTGCAAGGTCATACCAATGCTCAACAGTTCAAGTTCTACAAAGATTCCAACGGGTGGCCTTTACTGCAATACAAAATTCTTTGTACAGACAGCGACTGGTTGCCAAAGGAGGGTGGGGGAATTCGATTGTGGAAGGAGAGTGCAGATGGACGTCGAATGGTGCCCAGTGGACAGCCTCGCCCACTGGCCCCAAATCAGATGCGATGCCTTGATGAGATTTGCAAAGGCCTCGATGGATTCATTGCTCTATGGGGCACTATGGCTAATGAAGATTTGTCTGGAGAATTCAGGAGGATGAATGAGCCCCTCAAATACTATTGGCAGGGGGTGAGATCTACGCTAACCATGCCAGTTTCGGCACGGGAGATTTTGCAAAATGGATTTTGGGCATCTTCGAGGTTTGCACCTGAAATGGAGAACCAATTTCTGGACGACAGGACAATCCGTGAGGAGTTTGCCGAGGATGCTCCCTTTGGTGGCCGTAGGCGTGACCGCCCAGCCCCTTCATTTCGCGTTGGTCGTGATGTGTACGCTCGCTATTTCCTCGCGGTGCGCCCTGCAGATGACGACCTCCGACCATTTTGGCTGGCTATAGCGTTGACGAATCCCAGTCCTGATCCTGGACATGTGAATTTAATTCAGATGCAGTATTGGACACATGCTTCACGGCAACACGTCGATATGGACACATATGACGGTTGGGATACAAAAGAGGGGAATTCTTGGCATGTGGATAGGTGTTTCCAACCAAATTGGTCCCATACAGATTGTATCATGACAGCGTGGAAGCCGCGCACAAGAAAAGAGACTTCCGATCTAAGGATTAAAATCCCTTAGACACAAATCAACATCATCAAAGCATCTATTGACTCGTATGTATCAGATTCCGTCAGTGAGGCATCCCCGCCTCGAGGATGATTTGTATGTAGGCGTATGTGTACGAGAGATTTGGAGTGATTCGTGTTGTGTGGATCTAAATGTAGACCGGTATGCAATACTACAATGGCGATGGTCTTATTGTAGAACATTGTATTACATTCATTGAAATTATCGAGGTGCCTATGCTCTATGCATGTTGAATTTTGTATTTTGGTACTGCTTTCACATTACATGTATGGATGGGAGGACCATGTTTGTCATTGATATCTCACTTAAAATAGATCCTCAATTATAAGTGTGATTCCATTTGATTAAATCATTGTTGGCTGAGACAAGAATATTATAATTGCCTTAGTTATGCCTCATACGAGTTTGAGAATGGTTGTGTAGTCTTTATTGTTGCGTCAACATTCCTAATATTGCTCAAAGAAATGCAACACAGATTTTAGGACTTCAAAAATTAAATATGACTACTCTTAATTTAATAGATGACTATGAGTGATCCAGCGTAGTTAAGTCTCACTTTAATGAGTTGTCTCAATATAATGACCGATTATTATCTTCCAGATTTGGGGTCATAATTAAAACGAGACTGCACATTGTGTCATTTTAATGAATATTGCCTTTAATGTGGTTTGTTTGTTGTTGTGCTAGACAGTAATGCATCAAGGATGCTCCAACCTAAACACCATGCATCAAGGATGCTCCAACCTATATCAAGGATGCTTGAAGACTTGGCGTTGGTGGTATCATCTGTGCATATATTATAAGTTTCAGGCTTCTTTTTCGTTGCACTAGTAGTACTTGCTTGTAACCCTTTCTGATCACGGGGCTTTTAAGGAGCACTAGATTTCCTTTCTACGTTCCTCGCAAGATAGGATTTTTGCTTGCACTTTGGAAACCTTTTAGCAAAGATCTCCTTAACAATGTTGTAGTCTTTTGCTCTAGATAAGCAATTAAACCTATGAAACCGTTATAAAGCAGAAACGTTAGTTATCCTAACACATTATTGTGAATCTAAAAAATAGTGTTAAGATTGCACAAGAGATATTTGTGCTTTAACATTGTTTTACTTTCTAAAAATCTGCCTAATTGTGGTGCAATCTTGAACTCTGCGTTGACATGTGACTCTGAATCATGACATATCTCTAGCAAATGTTGTTTTTACCACCTTGCATGCCCGCTATGAAATCCTTTGTAGGGGTCATGGTAACGTAAGATTATTGCACAACCAACAATTTCTTGTATTGTCCACGCTCACTACACAACTTCATGTTCCAAACATCATTTGTAAACCCAAGGGTTAAGAATCTTCTTCAAGATGCTAACAAGTCTTCTGAAAAGCATTGTGATTTCTAACAATCAATAACAATCTACTCAACACTTCAATTTTTTGCTCTGTATCACTTCCACAAACTACAATGCAGCATTCTCTTCTAACACAACCATATTGTAAACAAATGAGGCAAAGATGGATTGCAGAGGGACAAGGGCATTGACCATGGAACTATATGCTCCAAAATTGAGAGTTATACAAATTCACCATTGCACTAGAAAAGCATTAGGATTTTGGATGTCGTTGTGTGATCCATATAGGAGGGGTACTATATACAAATTGGAAATGCATATATCATATTTGCAAAGTGTATACTTACTGGAACAACATAAGGGGAGAGCACATAGAGGAGAGATACAGAAAGGGGCATAGAGACGGACCCCAGGAATTCCGAATCTGTGTGGTAGCACGTGGTACCGAATACTCCCCTAGAGCGCACTTTTTCATATTAAGAATGCTCGTAGAGGTGATTTCCGGGTTATCGTTCCGCGGAGACTCTGTGAAGTAGGAAGTTTTCGGAGACTGAGCAGGGTTGGTGACTGCTCTCTCCCGGTCACCAAATCTCTCCCTCTTTCTTTACAAAAACCGGATCTGCTCTACTGACTGACCCGGCTATGGCTAGATCCGGTTTTTGTCCGGGTTGGGAACTTTACCAACCCTACTCCACCCAATCTAATCCCAACTACTAAATCTGGTTTACCATTAACCTTTGTTTTCCCTCAGAGGGTTCTCCATTTATATTTTCAAGGATGCTGGATCTAAAGTCACACCCTTCCCCACTGATTTCCGTGACAGGGGATTCACCGCTTCTTGGTCATCCAAACTCCACTCTCTAATCCGGGTACTCTTTAGTTTGTTCTTCAGCCATGGACTCGTCCCAAACCCACAGCTGGTCACTCAAGCGCAACCCGGTTTCCCCCTAATCCCCAAAGTACTACAACGACTTGTTGATTGGAATGGACACTAGCCGGGGTGTCCGCAAGAGATTGAATACTTCAAGACTCGTTATACTCTAACTTTCCCACATTTCTACAGCTGCAAGATCTGCCCAGGTGCTGGAACCTCTACCGAACTACCCGTCCAAGAGTTCTGAGAGAACTGGAGTACCCCCTCCAACTCTCCCAGCCACTAACTCGGGTTTTCACCTACAACCGGACACAGGAAATATCACCTTCAAACGCTCCTAATTCCTCCAAATCTCCTATCCGGTCTTTTAACTGACTTCATGTCCGAACCTAGCTAACCCATCCGGTCACCAAGGGACTAGTTGCGCCACTGTTCTGGCAATACACAAGCAAATACACATATGCACACACACACACACACAATTTGTGCAAGGAAAATGTGCTTCTACTCATTTACACGGAACAAAGGTACACAAAAAGACCCAAGGAATGAAGAACATCCCTTGATAAAAAGCCCACCCGAAGTCCAGATCCGGGAGATCCTCAGATCCCACATTCCCGAGATCCGGAAATCCGGGGAGCCTCCTCCATGGCTCAATTCCTATCCTAAGCCGCCATCAACAACAAAAATCCTAGAAGTCATTTACAACAAAAAGGCTTCTACCCTACCTACTCAAAAAGTTCTATTCTAAGTGGCCGGATCCACTAAGTCCGGGCCACTGATTCTGGACCCCCGGTGATCCCGGACAGCTACTGGTCCTCCTGCGGCTGCTCCTCCTCATCTTCCGGGCTCCCCACGACGATCGGGTCCGCCGGCTGATGTCCTCGCATTCCATGCGCCGCCGGCTGTCCCACCTATAGTCCCTCCTGTTGCTTTTCCGCCTTGTCCGGTATGACATCCATTGCCTCCATACCTTTGCTCAAATCCCGGACTTCCTCTGGGCTTACTCTCGCGGGTCTGACCATGTGGATTGGCTCCACATCCAGCATGGTCCGGGAGGTATGTTCCTGTGTTGAGCTCTCATTCCGCATCAACCGGTCGATCTCCCCTTCTTGAGGAGCATCTGCAGAGAGATTGAACAAACCCTGCAACCCATCCTTGGAACCTACTCTCTCGCCACGGTTGGTGGCTTCTTCCTGATCCGGTTCCTCCTCCGAAGAGCTTTCCCTTATCCACTCCGCCAGTACCCGGAACTCCACCAAATACGCTTCTACCTTGTCCGAGTACTCCCTGACTACATTCTTCATCCGGGCTGCTCCCTCCAATCTCGGCTGAAGTACCCGCTTCTTGTACAACCGGGCCTTCGTTTGTGCCTCCCCATCCGATTGGAACAATCCCGATAGCTTGGAGACGCACTGCAGGCTCGTCTCTGCTACTCTCCGGATGGTATCCTCCTGCTCCCGGATCTGCAACTTGTTCCTTTGTACTTGTGCCTCCATCTTCTTGATGTAGGCTACCTTTCGTTGCAGCTCCTCCTCAAAACCCTTCAAGAGAGCCGCGGATTCGCCTTCTGCCTCCGGATACCCTACGGTTGTCTGGTTAGCTCGTTCTCCCTCTCCGTGCTCCGGATGATTTTGCTCTGGAGTTTCCGAAGCCAGGCCGGATACTCCAGAGCGTCGCTTGTCCGGAGAAGAGTCCCTGTCTCCCGGAGCGCAGCGAACATGGGGTTGTACTGCTCCGTCTCTATGTCCAGTGCCATCCAGGTTTGCAGAAGCATGTCCTCCACCCGGAGAGGTTCTCCTTGTTCCGCTGGTACATATCCGGATGGGCCTACTTCCTGGACCGGTTCTGCTCCCGCTGGCACTCCCTGCTCCCGGTCCCCCTCGTCTCCGGTTTCCTCTTCGTCCTCCCTTGCTTCCTTGGGACGCTTGTTGAGTGGGGTCATCTTCCTCCGGGCTGGTCCCTTCTTCTTCCGAGGTGTGGTCTCCGGTCCTTCCGGCTCTTCCTCCTCCTCAACTGTGAGGACTAACTACCTCTTCAGGCCCTGGGGTCGCGGCTCAGACGGACCCTTCTCCTGGTCTGTCCGGTTCTTCTCCGCCCTAGGTTCCCGTGGAGCCGCAGAAGCAGGATCCTCCTCCATTGGTCCGGATTCATCCACCAGTTGCTCACGGGGCTGTGTTGGAGGAGGCCCTATCTCCTCCTCTGGCCTGGACTCCTCAACCGGATCTTCCCGAGGTCGCGTTTGGGAAGGACCGCCTACCTCTGGTTGAGGAGTTGCCTCTGGGCCTCTCACCGGCTGTGGAGAATCCTCCTCCTCCTTGTCTTCTTCGTCCGGATCCTCCCTCCGCTTTGTTCTCTGCTCCTGCTGAGATCTTGCCCCACCTGGTCGATCTAGCTCCTGGTCCTTTCTCTTCTCCTGCCACTCCTCCGGCTGCGGCCTAGCGCCACCCGGTTGGCCTTTCTCCGGGCGGTCTTCTCTCCACTTGGTCCTCTGCTCCGGATTGGTGCTGGCCTCGCCCGGTTGTCCTCTTACCGGGTTGTCTTCCCTATCCTTCCTGCGCTCCTCTCCCCGGAAGCTGCTCCTATCCGGTTGGGGTGCAGGTGGAGCCATTCTTCTCTCCTCTGGTCGGGACGATGAACCGGGTCTGCTGGTCCCCGCTTCTCCTCCCGCAAGAGCCGTCTTCTTCTTGGCCGGGCTTCTCAATCCTGGAATGGGTACTACCTCCAACCTCTTCTCCTCTTCCCCCGTGAGGCACCCATTTTTCTCGTACAAGTGGTAGAGAAATGGGGCCAACAGGCATCCCTTCTTGTTGTCGAGGTTACCCGCCCACTTCTGCATGTTCCGATGTATCAGGATCGCCCTATTGATCCGTTTCCCCCGGAGAAGAGCGGAGTAGATACCCCGGGCCAGCGTCACAGTGAGGGTGGTGGGCTTCTTCGGACTGAGGATGGGCACTATGTAGTGGAGCAGCCTTTGCTCCCGAGGCCTTCTGCGATCCGCCACCATGAACCCGTACTTGTCCAAGAGATGGCTGAATCGCGCCTTCACCCAATCCCTGTCGCCCTTGCCTCGCTGTTCCAAGTCCTCGTTTGTGTCCTGGAAGTCATATAGTGCCCGCTAAATCTCCCGGGTCCAGCTTCCATACTTCGCCCGGATAGTTGTCCGGAAGGCGTCCACCATTGGCCCGCCCTCGATTTCCTCTAGCATTCGGGAGTCCTGCACATCCCACACTCTCCCAAACAATCCCAAACACCCCATCTTCTCGAGGTCCTTCATTAGGTCGTCGCAGTCTCCATCGAGTTGCGGAATGTCCGGGCAAATGCGCTTCTCCGGAATCTTGGCCCCGGCTTCCCTGCGTGCCATGGCTGCGGACCCCGGGCGGAATTCTTCACTCCTCTGGGAGTGGCGCAGCTCCTTCTCCGAATGCGCTCTCTCTTTCCTCTGCAAACCACGCGCCTCCCGCTCCAGACGCTTCCCTTTCCGCTTCCGTGGTCATCTCTTGACCTCCCGGAGACCCCGCGACCCTCTTCCTGGCTGCGCACTCGCTTTCTTTCTCAAACTCCGCCAGAAATGGCGGTGCGCACTGTCCGGATGCTCGCCTATCCCAAATTCTAATCTCGCGTCACTGTTTCTCACTGGGTGTTCAATTTCCCTCACTCCCGGGCGCTCAGAATCTGCACAAGGCGGTCGCTCAGTGCTCTCTACCTCCGGGCGCAAAATGGAAACCCTATCGCTCTCCGGAACTACAAAAAATGGTGTGCGCGGAGGACTGGAGGAACCGGGGAGAAATGAATAGTGGGCTGCCCAATTTAAGGCGGCCCAATTCAAATCTAGGATCGTGGCCGGGATCGGCAGAGGCCTGTCCTCAGACCTCCGGCATCCCATCCGGTCTCCTGTCTGGTCCGCCGCCATTCCCAGGCTCCATAGTGAACACCTAAGGTGTGCATGAGAGCACCACTCTCTCTAAATAATTTAAGAGGCCTTAATGAACGCTATTTCTCTCATTTATGGCGGCTAGGCTACCCTTTACTGCCCTACAAACCCTAACTGCCCGTTTTTGGAATAAACGGGGTTTGACAATCTGCATAGCTCATGCAAGGCAATCCCGTGCTCAAAAAACATTCGGACAGACCCGGGCTGAATAGACATTGGGGCAATCTCGGGCTGAAAAAAGATTCTGGCAATCTCGAGATGAGAAATATTCCGGCAATCTGAGGTTGAAAAAAATTCGAGCTATCTGGCCCTTGGAGAGAGTGCGCGGTAGTTAAAGTTGAGACACCCATTCCCGACCAGGTACACATAACCAACCACTCTAGATTCTTGCCTAGTTTTTAAATTTTGAAAGAGAAGATGCATCTCATTTGTACATTAGAGCATATGATCGATTTTTGGTAAACCTACAACCCTTTGACGCTCTTGAGTCCAATATCTGAACGACAAACAGATTCAAGTTGTTCGATTCTCATCCGAATTGGACAATTTTCATCCACATAAATTTCTCTTGATTCTTGTGCAAGTTTACTATCTATTGTACAGTTTGGATTTTTGTAATGGGTTATTATGATTTTTGGAAAAATCACACAATTGGTTTATGTCAAGTTTCATTCTCAGTTCAAAAAGTAAGACCTAAAACATGATTTTCCAAAATAAGTAGAACCAAATAATGAAAACCGTACCATCTCATAGAGCATGTTATTCCAATTTCCTTACAATATTTTAATTTTTTTTTGTGTTAATGCGGAATTTTTAATCGAATTTCAAGAGAAAAAACTTGCAAAAATAATTAAAAAATATTAATAAAAAATATGATAAATCCAACCATACAGATGTGATTTTCACATTGACATTTACAACGTTGCTTTGTACATCAACTCCATTTTTGGTATTCATGTAACATTTTATAACGTTTCTTTGAAAAAACAGTGTTGAATTGGGACCTTAAAGGGTTAAAGATTTGTACTTATTCAAATAATTATCAAAAAATAATAATAAAATATGAAAATCTTAATTTTATAGTGCTAAAAGAGGAAAATAATCAAAATATCAATTCATCAATCCCAAGTATATATAGCATATGTCTTATTTGATTGGTTCTAGGTGTCTCGACCTTACCCTACCACGGTGAAGCTTATATCTTAAGTTGCCTAGTTTTGCGGAGCCTATTCGCGGCCCTCTCTATTCCTGCTTTTATTTTCGTCAGGGTCAGCCGGCGGCGGTTTCAGCGTCCCCGCAGTGACTTTCGCGACCCCTCCCTGCCCGCCCGAAGACTGCCCGGCCGGTCGAAATCACTGTCCCCGCGTACACGTATGCCCTCCGCCCGTATGCGCGTACGAATACGCGCCCCACCCGCCACGTCAACCACGGGTGCCACGTTGGCCACGGGCGCCACGTCAGCTTTCGCCCGTGTTCCGTGCACAATGAATTGTACATGCTTCCCCGGTCGCGTAATCCCATATGGTTTACGCCCACTCTACACCGTCCCCTGGGGAATATAAAGGGCGGAGGCGCCCATGGGATCGGCACACCTTCCCCGGCCTCTCAGCTCGGAGCAAGTGTGGCCAACCATCCCGTGTATGGTTTTGCATGTGTGGCTTTTAGGGTTCATTCAAGCCCTGCGACCTCCAACCCAAGCCACCAGTCGAGCCCAATCAACGAGACTAACCCTCAAACCCTAAACCAGCATGTCCCGAGCATGTCCTCGAATTCTTAAACCCTAAACGTCCATCGAAAGGCTCAAGATCTGGTCTCGGCGAGCAGCCCTAGACGACACGGAACGCTAGTGTTACTCGAACCTTCACCCGCAGAACCAGTGTTATGGACGCCTCCAGGGTTTAGGGTTCCGTCTCTCGGCACATATCCCATATAGTTTGTCCAGCACTCACTCGCAGTCATCAGCATAAAACCACCAGCCTCCGGTGAGAAGAGCACACCTTTCCCAGTCTCATGGCTCGGATCAAGTGTGGCCATTCATCCCGTGTGAGGCAATCCCGGTTGAGGGTTTAAACCCTAGCACCTTCATCTTGGGAAGCATCCACACCCTAGGGCAGGACCCTTGCGCCTTCTGCTTTTTAGGTTTGACATATGTCCCATATTGGCGGGAATGTAAATCACAGATTAGCCGTCCAACTACAGTCCTCCATCTTAGTTGCCAGTGTTATGTCTCATAAGCTGGTTCTATGTCTGCTCTGCTATGCAACATTTTGAACAAGCGCTGCGATTAATTAAGATTGTGACAATCGTACACGTACATCAGAAGTCAGTTCTCAGTTGTGCGCGATGATCCCAAAGCGGTGTTATGTAATGCTCAAAGCCGGTTTAAGGGTGCCGAAGCACGAAATCGGTGATATGCCGTGCTCCAAACCAATACGAATACAGGAAAAAAAACCAACAATGGATGCTGTAGTGGCATTTTATGCACAATGCAACGACTGTGATCAAAGAAGAATAACCAAGGACGACTTATATTTATGCACGGACGCATATCTCGTACCAGTGTTATGGATCGCCAGACTTCAATTTTCTCCTATATATATATACTATACGTGGTGTCCTGTTCACAGTCGTCTGCGTCTCTCTCATGATGCAAGGAATTACGACACTCTATTCTGTTCAAGAGCCCAATTTGAACCTCTCTCCTCGCAAATTTCTTTCTTCCGAGCCAGTGTTAGTCCACTTGCTCGAGGCCACAGCTGCAACCTAATCTGCGTCGGCACAAGTCTCCAACACTCATACACGCATATCGACAACTCCATTTACGTCTGCGGTTTAGGGGTGAGGTCCCAGTACCAGTGTCTTGCCAATTTATGTCGATTTTGCCAACTCTGTAACCGGTGTTATGCCGTGCCCTGCAGTGGGACGATATGACTGCAGTAATAACTAGATCTGGGTTTACAGTAACAAAACATTTCAAGCAATCACAGCAAGTTTCTTCCGCATACTCCTAAGGCTTCGTTCGTGATTGAATTGCACATTACTTTAGACCTTGAAGATTAGGGGCTATGGAAATTTCTATTTGAGATATCAGTTTTAGATCTAAGAGTATACATTTAATGGTATTAGGGTTTGAAAGATTATACAAGTGGTTTATGTCAAGATGAAATCCTCCCGGGAAGTCCCGGTGCTGCATCCATTTTGCCGCACTTTCATTCATGCACTCTCTTGGACTGTCCCATTTAACCCATATCGTTTGGTAGTGAGAGTCCCGTCGGGAATATAAGGCCTTCCAGGTGCCTTCCCATTCGAGAAGATACTTGGAACTACATGGCACTTCGACTTCGACACTTGGAACTTCGTAGATAGAATCCCACAGGTGCAGGTGTAGGTACCCCGTTAGATTTGAACCCGTTATGCCATATTTTTTTTCTTTTTTTTTCTTTTTTTTTAAGTTCACTACCTATTGGCAAAAATAAGTTCCTAATCACATAAAGAACCCCACCATATTATTTTTATTTTTCCGTAGATATTGTTTCCATATGTTATTACAATTTTGCTAACATTATGTTCTTTGACTTTATTGAAAAATGCAGCGATGAGTCTTGGGTCTCCATTTTCAATTTTAATTGTATAGATGGGTGCCCAACATCACAAGGAACACCCTCCCATTTTATTTTATTTTTGAAAAATAATTTTCCATATGTTATTGGAATTTTGCTAACACTATGTTCTTTGACTATAGTGAAAAATGCAGCCATCAGTCCCGGGACTCCATTTTCTATTTTTTTTTCACACATGGGTGCCCAACATCATAAGGAACACTCTCCCATTTTTTAAACATTTTTGAAAAATATTTTTCCATATGTTATTTAAACTTTGCTACGACTATGTTCTTCGACTTTAGTAAAAAATGCAGATATAAGTCCCGGAATTCAACTTTAGCATTTATACTGTACGGAATTTCAAAATAATATATTGAAAATTTTTGAAGAAAAAAAAAAAGTGTTTATGTCTAGTTGCATTCTTAGTTCATGAACATAGGCCTCAAACGGAATTTTTGATGATAAGTAGAATCATATAGTGAAAATCATACCATCTGTAGTGCATGTGATTCCAATTTTTTTACAGCAATTTAAAAAGGTTTTATGTTCATTTCGTATTTTTAACCCCTAAATGTCCTCACTTATTCTGTAAAACTCAAATCTCTACAATTTGCATACTTGAAATATGACATTGGGTGATTTGTAATTTTTCATAGAGAGTCATCAGCATTATGAAGGTGTACCAATAGTTTCAACATGATTGGAAGATATTTATAATATTTACAAAATTTTATATTTATCAGGATGAAAATTCGCAAGAGAAAATATTATTGTCAAAATTAATATGAAAACTTGTATCTAAAGTAGTTAAAAGTTACATTGACGAGTAGATAAAACATGAAAGTTAAATAATTTAAAAAGACCTATCATTGCATCATCTTCAGAAAGCCCTTCATTTTCTGGACAAGACCAAAGCAAATTTCTCAATGGTGGAAATACTTCAAATGAAGTCTATTATCCAATCCCAACGGTGAAAAGATGCATATAAACTTAACTTAAACATCTATTAAAAAGCGGAAATAACAATAAAGCTAAAACACTTGATTTTTTGGACATTTGACCAAAAATCGACCACAATATGGTTTACGGTGCAGTTACGAACAAATTCAAGAAAAATCCCTGCAAAATTAATTAAAAAGATTTAATTATAAATATGTCGAATCCAACCGTACATATGTTATCAAACCATACAAATGTTATCTTCACCTTGATCTTTAAAATTTCGCTTTGTACATCAACTCCATTTTATTTTATTTTCAAACATTTTTTAACGATTTTGAAAAACAATGTTCAGTGAGGACCCTAAAGGATTGAACCAAATCTTGTGGGCATAACAGTGTATAAAAGTTTGCGTCTAACTATTCTTCCAAACTTACTCGATGTTGACCCAAAAAGAATGGGAAACTACGGATATGCGTAGATTTCCGTCGACTTAATGCAGCAACCAAGTACCCCCTTCCGTTCACGGACGAGGTACTCGACGCAGTCATAGGCCATGAAGCCTACTTCTTCATCGACTACTTCTCAGGCTACCACCAGGTACTAATCGACCCGACGGACCGCCCCAAAACAGCTTTCATCACCGAGTGGGGCGCGTATGTATGGGGCGTGATGCCGTTCGGATTGAAGAACGCCCCGCCTACCTACCGGCGCATCGTCAACCAGAATTTCAAAGAGTACCTGGGCGACTTCATGAAACTATTCCTAGACGATTTCAGTGTCTACAGCGACATCGACTCCCACCTACCGAAGCTCAGACTAGTCTTCGACCGATGTCGACAGTACGGGGTAAGCCTCAACCCATAAAAGTGTATCTTCTATGTCCCTTCTGGTGAAGTTTTGGGCTACATTGTAGGACGGGAAGGCAAGTTTCCGGATCCAAAGAAGATCCAAGCCCTAGTCAACATGCTACCACCGAAAGACATCAAAGCCATCCAGACGTTCAACGGCCTAGCCCAGTTCAACCGATGCTTCATCAAAAATTATGCTGCCATCATGGAACCCATCACCAAGCTGACCAAGAAAGGCGAACCGTTCGACTGGACGCCGGTGTGCGCGACAGCATACCAGACCATCAAGGATCGATACCAGACTGCACCAATCCTGATCGGAGTCGACTGGTCACCCGACTTCCACATACACACAGACGCATCCGACATAGCAGTCGGGGCAATGCTAGCACAGAACCCGACCGGCAACATCGACCAACCGATAGCCTACACTTCCCGACTACTTAACAAATTAAGCCGAGAAGAACTCTACAACAACCGAGAAGGAAGCCCTCGCAGTGGTGTACGCCATCAACAAATTCCGGCATTACCTCCGCGGTAATAAGTTTGTCTTCTATGTCGACCACCTGGCGCTGGAGTACTTAATCAACAAACCCCAGGTCTCGGGTCGACTGGCACGCTGGCTGCTACTTTTTCTTGAATTCGACTTCACTGTGGTTTATAAACCAGGAAAAACGCATGGCGTAGCCGACGCACTATCAAGAAATGAGGGGCCAAGCCAGCAATAGGCATACCCGACCAGACAGTCGACGCACAACTCTTTTCCACCGAACCTGACTGGCTACACCCGATAGTCGACTACTTGACTACCGGGACTTCTCCAGCGCACATGACGAAGGAGGCTTGCAAGCGAATAGCTCACAAAGCCATCTCGTATGAAGTACTTGACGGCCAACTGTACCGACCAAAGGACTACCAGCTCGGACAAGTCGTGACCGGCAGTCAGCCTACAACAATCCTCCAAGAACTACACAAAGGCAACGCTGGAGGACATTTTTCTCATGTCCGGAAAATACTAGACGCACGCTACTGGTGGCCGACTCTACACCAAGACGCTGTGCGGTACTGCCAATCGTGTTATGAATGCCAGATGACAGGCGGATTACCCAAGACAGTCTCCTCAAAGCTCGTCACCCTACTACCCGCGGAACCTTTTATGAAATGGAGACTCGACTTCATAGGCCCCGTCAAGAAGACCCGACATACATCCTGTCGATACATTTTTGTGGCTACCGACTATGCCACCAAATGGGTCGAGCCTAGAGCTCTCAAAAGAAACACTGTCAGGGAGACCGCACAGTTCCTGGACGAGGCAATCCGCTTACCCGGTTTGGATGTCCACTTCACTTAGTAAGCGACCAAGGTGCCCATTTTATCAATAGCACTGTGCATACTCTCACCGAGCATTTTTTACTCTGACACACAACTTCAACGACATACTACTCGCAAAGCAACGGCTAAGCCGAGTCAACCAACAAGGTCATAGTCCGAATGCTCCAGAAGCTAGTCAACGAGAATCAAACCGACTTACAGCTCCACACGGTCCTCTTCGCTTACCGAACGGCATACAAAGTTGTCACGGGCCACACACCATTCCAATTAGTGTATGGTCTGACACCGTTGATGCCAACCGAATACATCATCCCGACCCATCGGTCGACATCGACTACCGACTTTGCTCCCGGGCGAGTACTAGCAACCCGAGTCGCCGAACTCGAGAAATTAGACGACACCCGACTGGCAGCAGCCACCCACCACGGCGTGTAACAGTGGAATCGAGCACAATGGGCCCAGACCCTAGGCCAGTCGACTCTATACAAAGTAGGTGACTACGTCCTCTGGCACCCGAAAGGGACAAATGTCCATACCGGTAAACTTCGTAGCAAATGGTTCGGCCCGTATCGCGTCCAGTATACCCTTCCCAACAACACGGTCCTCCTAGTCAGCATTCAGCACTTTGACCCCGACCCGATAGTAGTCAACGTCGACAAACTTAAACCCTACCGAGTCCTAGGCGATAAACCTCCTACCCAATTGACTAGCCCACTCACTAGCAAATCAGAGATTAGGTCTACACTAGAACAGAATGAAGATGAGCCCTGCCGACAGCAGCCTTCCCAACCCGACCTAGTAACCGTCGGTCGACTCGACTGGTCAACCCGACTGGTCAAACCCTAGAAGAGGTGCCGTATTTATAGCCGCCGTCCTCACTTATCTCATCAGTTTTGAATGCGAGGCCAATAGGGCAAGTATTTAGGACTATGGCCGCACCCCTTCTTTCTCCTCTTGCTTCCTTGCCATTTTCGATAGCTCCTCCGCAAGCCGACCGACAAACCGCGCGCCTTCTCTCCCCTCTTGCTTCCTCTCCATTCTTCTTCGCTTCTCCTCCGGCCGACCGCCACGCCCCGGCCCTTGCCTTATGCATTCTTAGTAAGCGATTTAGACAATCAAGAGTAGAACGGCGAAGAGTAGTTAAGCGAACTTGTAGCCCGACTGTGCGAGAGATAATCGAGAGTAGATAGAGTAGGAGACAGCCGCGCTCATCGCCACTGGAGCCGACTGAGTGCGAGCCGACTTCAGGGCTACTTTGGCCTTCTTCTTGTGTCTTTGAGCGCAGATTTACAGCGGACCGATCGATGGCGAAAGGCAAGTCGACTGACTGCGGCCCACGACGTCTCTGGTCCTCTGCACCACCGACTTACGAAATTCTGATCCGCACTAGGGAGGGACTTTAAAAAACCCTCGCCTTTTAGTCGATGCGGCCGATTCGGGAATGGCGCAAGTACGCCAATGAACACACGACTGAGGCAGATTCCATCAAGGCGATCGGCGTTTCCGAGTTCGTAGCACTCGACTGGGACAACTCTCAACGAGCGCCACGCAATGAGTTGGTCGAGGAGTTTGTCAACGCCGCGATAGTCGACCTCCCCAACAAGTCGATCAGGGCCCGCGTCCGCACGCAGACAGTCACGATCAACCTGACTGTCATCCACGAAGTCCTGAAACTCCCATTCGGCATTACTATACAGCCGATCGACCCTGCGGAGTACTCGTCGGGTTGGTTCGAAGAGTATTCTGCTGCCCGCAAGACTGCTCAGGGCTACAGCATCTGCCACTTCAAACCGGAACACCACAGGCGACTGACGGCGTTCATTCAAGGCCTCGGGTTCAAACGCAAGACGACCTACATCAGCAAGGAAATGCACGACGTCTTGTGCACAGTCGAGTCCCTGATCGACCGCGCCATGCAATGGGACTGGGCGACATGGATGTTCAACTCGATTGCCATTGACATCAAGACGATGGAAACCACGAAGACCAAGATTTGCCCTTCAGCCGAGGTATTGGACTTCCTCCTTGAGTCTTATTTTCCTAGCACTGACCAGGAGTATATACACCAAACAGTGGCCCAGCAGAACAACAGCGACCGACGTCGACATTCGGAGAACTCGGAAAACAGCTCCGGAGGACCTGACTACATCATTTTCCAAGGCGGACTTGGAGCCGACCGCGCATCAAAGGAACATGTTCGACCGCCTCGACCAGTCGACCAAGGCAAAACATCGACTGCCCTGCCCCCCTAGTGAGCAAACCACACCCGACCCAGCAGCACCGACAGCCACTACCGAGAGTCAACCGACGACCGAGCGAAGGGACAGACACTCCTCACACGCGCGCAAACGGGACCACGAGCGACAAGAGAAGCGTGCCAAGCGAGGCTGACTCACCCCCTTAAGCCACTTTCTACCTCGACAGGTCGATTGACCTCATCCGACAGCGAGACCCAGTCGACTCCACCACCAACACCAGGTGAAACCCCCCTTCCTGACACACCTCCGCCCTCACTATCCGACTTCGCGCGACTCAACCTCGAAGCGGCATATGAAACGGCACCAACCGGCAAGTTTCGCCAGCCATCGCCTGTCCCCCCAATGACTCGACCTTCGACGTCACCCAGGGTCAATCGACCAGCACCCGACTCACCAACATCACGAGCCACGACATTAGCAATGCAATGGCACCAGCGCCTGGATGACGTCCAAGGATCAGTAAGTGGACTTGAAGATGTCGGCTCTCGAGTGAACCTCCTTTCGTTCGAGGCGGTTCAAGCAAAGACCACCCTTCAAGCCGAGCTCGACTGCAACCGATTGGCGAGTAGTCGACTGACCAAGGACTCCACAGCCTATAAGCAGCAAGTCGACAACCTCACTACCGAGCTGGCAAGAATGTGTACAACTCTGACCACCGTCACGGAGGAGAAGAGTCAGACCGATAACAGACTTGCCCAGCTAGAAGCCGACCTCCACAGCAGTCGACAGCAGAAACAGATACACCAGAGCGAGTTCGTGGTAGTACGAAATGAACTCGGAGCGGTGCAAGGTAGCAGCAACCCAGCTCAGTCTTCAGCAAGCTCGGAAGGACATAGTCAACTCCAACAACCCACTCGACCTACTGCTCTAAGACAACGAGGAGAAGTCTCGCCTATTTGCAACTCGGGAGCTGCAATTCCTCAAACTTCGAGCGCGCAAGTACCGACTCCGACTCAAGGCAAGAAACCGAATCAAGGTTCTCAAACATACCCTCAGCACCGACCGCCACCAGCTCAACATGTACCGCCCGCAACTCGACCAACTTCAGCTCGACCACCCGGACTTGGAGATTCCACCAGTCGACGAAGACGAAGACAAGGATACAAGCCACCTCGAACCCGACCATTCGCTCTGGGAGAACCAGTCGACTGACAACGACGAGATATTGACTACCGACGTCAAGTTGAGTGAGGACGACGACGAAGACGACAGCGAGTCAACCAATGAAGATGAGGATCGAGATCAGCAACTAGAAGACTAGCGGACATTGCCAGCCAACCCTCAAGACACGGTGCAACATCAGCCATCAGCACAGGTTCCTCCTTCTGCACAGCAGCAGCAGGATCAGCAGCACCCAGCATAGCACCCTCCTTCTCCAGAGATACAGCAGGATCAGTAGCACCCAGCACCCGACTTGATGACGACAGCACTCACACCATCGGTAGTCAACACCCCAATCGACTCACCCATAATCTCTTCACCGCACTCACTGGGGTTCAACTTTTCAGGAATGCCTCCATATATCCGTTCACCCGGTATGACCCAGGACTCCAGCGACGTCAACTAGTGACGAGTCGACCATAGTCTGGGTCCACTACTCGCCCGCGGGTAATTTTGTCATTCTTCGTGACCATTTTCCCTAGTCGCCTACCGGGGTAGACTAAAGTCCACAGGAGTGTACTTAGCTCAGAGGGTGGGCAATGTTAACCCAATATTCGTTGATATTCCCTTAGGCTAAGAGTAGGCTAGTCTATACCTGGCAGGAATAGACCCGGCATGCGATACCCAGTAGTACAGGCTGGTACAGAGTGGTCGACCCGACTATTCCGGTTGACCAGTCTGACACACTGTGAGACCAGTCTCCTATATGTACTTTCCCTCTCGTTGAGAGAGTTGTTGCTATACATTTTGTACATCTTCTTGGCAGCCTTAGTTGTACTTCGTTCTTGTGTTCACTCTTCCTGTACGCACTAGTATGTTGGACTACTGCTGCTGTTAGACTACTGCTGATTCTTACTCTTGTATCGTTCTTTGTGCTTGTATCTTGATTAGTTGCAGTAGTCTGTGGGTTTGCAGGATTTGACTCTCTAGCATAATGGTGCTTTTTCCTAGTCGATAGTATGTTCTCCTTCGTAGAAACCTCTTACTACTCCTCTCAGTCTCTAAGTGACTAGTCAAGCGTAGAGTAGTCTTGTGAAGAGTAGTCTCATTCGTTTAAGGTCATCATCGCAGGGAAGGAGGAAATTGACAAGACAGTTTAGGGTTTTGCTATTGTAATTGCAACTTCTTGGAGTCCTGCAGTTGGTTTTTCTTCACACTGAATAGAGTGTTAGGTCGCGCGCCCGCAAACGGTTTAGGGTTTCGTGCTCACCTGATCATTGCACCGTTGCATCAAAGTTGTTCCAGAGTAGAGAGCGGGCGAATCAAATTGGGGTGTCGTTTGAGTCGATTCCGCGACTTGAAGGAGCTGTCGCCGCGCCCCCCTACAAGTTAGTTTGACACTCTCGATCTCTGCATCTACCTTGCTTGCCTTGCTTGCCTATACAGAACATGAACGACATGTCAAGATAACGTTGAAATTGTTGCAATTTTTTTGAGGTTTCCAGTTAATTCTTGAAATGCCATAACCCTGCACAGTGTAGTTCTAGGTTATTAGATTCTGAGGCTTCATTTCGATGCGCAACTTTGCGCTTTGAGCTTTTCTACGCTTTTCTACGCTTTGCTGCATTTTCCTGTGCTTCTACTCAATGCTCTGGTTTTGTCTTTGCTGTTGAACCGTCTCTGGTGTTATGGGAGCGCTTTGCTGTGTTTCCAGTCATTGCTCTGCTTGCGTATTTGCTGTGCTGCTGTCTTTGTTGTGCTTTGATGCGCTTGTTTGCGCTTTGCTGTGCTTCCACTGAATGCTCTGTATACATCTTTGTTGTTAAACCGTCTTTGGTGTTATAGGTGCGCTTTGCTTGCTTCCGCTTATTGCTCTGATTCCCCTTTGCGATGCTGCCGTCTTTGTTGTGCTTCAGTGATATTGGTGTGCTTTGCTGTTCGTCCACTCATTGCTTTGCTTCTGTCTTTGTTGTGCTGCCGTCTTTGCTGTGCTTCAGTGTTTAGGTTTTTAAATCTAATTATTTTCACGATAAGTTTAGAATCAGTTTTAGGGGGAGCTCACCCTATATCTTATTCTTCTGCAGCTGTGATCAATTTAGAGGTTTGATGCCAATGTTGCAGGGAATGTAATTTTCAACACCATCGGTACCATCCGGTGTTATGTAGGACTGGATGCAGAAGAATTGTGGGATGGCGCAACGTGTTTTGCGAAGTTGAGATTGCTCTTACTTGCCGCGAGGGGCACGTATCGCAAGGAGGTTTACCCGTCCAAGCAATGTGGACATATATCGAGCGGCCACATCCACCATAGAAGTCGCGGTGTCACGAGGAGGCTATGGGAAGGGACAAGCGTACTCCATCATCAGCCGACGCTGGAGGGAGTTTGGGTACGGGAGCGCAAGAGGCGGCGCCACCTACACAGCCAGTGTTAGCCAAGGTCCACAGGCAGGGATGGAAAATCGTCCTGTTGCGCCGCGAATCAAAAGGTGTGCTTTGTTGTGCTATACTTTGGTATGCTTTGGTGTGCTGCTGTCTTTGCAATGCTGCCGTTCTTGATGTGCCTTAGTGTTATAGGTGTGCTTTGCTATTCGTCCACTCATTGCTCAACTTCCGTCTTTGCTCTGCTCCCGTCTTTGCTGTGCTTCAGTGTCATTGGTGTGCTTCGCTGTGCCCCTGTCTTTGTTGTGCTGCCGTCTGTCCCTTGCGGCCATCTTTGATGTGCTTCAGTGTTATTGCTGTGCTTTGTTGTGCTTCCACTCATTGCTCTGCTTTCGTCTTGGCTGTGCTGCCATCTTTGCTGTGCTTTGCTGCGCTGTACTTTACTGCGCTTCTTCCACTCAATGTTGTGTTGTCGTCTTTGCTGTGCCTTGCTGTGCCCGTGTCTTTGTTGTGCTGCCGTCTTTGCTGTGCTTTGATGTCCTTCCACTCATTGCTCTTCCGGCTGCGCCGTACATCCGAACGACAAGGGCAAGGGCAAGGCTGATGAGGATGAAAAAAAAATAGGCTCGGACATGGACCTAGACGAGAGCGATGCCGGCGGTGCCATGCCCCTGGTGGAAACTCTTTCTGCTCCGAGGCATGGTACCTCTTATGTATTCGGCGAAAACTTCAAGGTGCGCTAAGCCCTGCAACTGTCTTGTAACACTGTCTCGTATCTCTGTTTAAAAGCACTGTCTTCAAACACTCCTCGATAACACTGCTTTGTAACACTCACTCCCATAGATGGGTACTTTTATGACTGGGAGAATGACTGCGTTTATGACTGCGCACAGTCATAAAATCGGGTCTGTGACTGCGCGTCATATTTTTTGCTGACGTGGAATGTGACGTGGAGCATGACTGGGTGCCGTAGTTACCGACGAGTCGCTTCGGAAACCTAGTCATACGAATAAATACGCCTTAAAGCGTATACTTGGGCGCCATGTACGTGCCACGTCAGCATTCCAGCCGCCATCTTGACCGGCCCCAAGTCCTTGACTTTTGGAGGTCTGCCCGGGCAGCTGAGGCCAAAATCCGACGTGGCATGTGACTCGGGCGAGTCATATTTTTTGCTGACGTGGCATCCGACGTGGCATCCGACGTGGCACGTGACTCTGCGAAGTCATATTTTCTGCTGACGTGGAATATGACTCTGTGGAGTTATATTTTTGCTGACGTGGCACTTCCACGTGGAATGTGAATACTGTCATTGTTCGGCTGACGTGGAATGTGACTCTGTGGAGTCACAGTTTTGGTCATAATGTTGCTGACGTGGAATTCGATTGGTAGTGATGTTTTAGGCTTTCGTGGATTATGACTCTGTACAGTCGTGTTTGAGTGGTCTTATGACTCTAGCCAGTCGTGTGTTCAAGACCTCCAGTAGTGTTTGACAAGAGTGCAAAGGATATACGACTGGTTTCAGTCACAGTATTGGTCGGAGTGAGAGAATGACTCGCGGTAGTCATAATGTTGTTGCCATGTATGTGGCCCTATTAGTGCACACAGTGATATTTTCGCTTACTGAGAGTCACATTACTATTATGTATCTGAAACATAAAATAGAAGACACATACGTGGAATTCAATGGAAGACGCTTACGTCTGAGAAGGGAAATGCAACAATATTCACTTGTATTTAGTAGTGAAAGACACTATACAAAACCAAAACTCGAGAATGTCTTAGAGGGAGTTGCTATCTAGCTAACCCACTCTTATTCCTCACCATTATATACATCCAACATCCATCATCTCGTGCTTCCCGCTTCCTTTTTGCTGCTGGCTCCTTGTGATTTTCTTCGTCATCCTGTGTGCACCACCACAATGACAAGTGGGTTAACCAACTTTTTTGCGCAAACCTCATTAATTCAGTAGAGGACCCCTTAATACGGATGTTGCGCAATTATGACTATTATCTTTTACATTCATTTGTATCATGACTAGTCCCTGTGACCTTCCCAGGTATACTTGACTGAACCGTGTGACATTCTCACTATGCTTATTACTGATCACTGTGACATGGCAGACTGCGTACATTACTTAACCCTGTGACATTCAGGGAATTCATCAGCATTGCATGCTACATCAAACATCAGAAGATCGTTTATATGTCACCTTCTCTTTCGCAGTCGCGGCATTTAGGCTGCCTCCAGTGCGGCAACGAGCCACTTGGTGATGCTGTTGAGAGCAGCACCCAAGCGATCTACCACCGGATCGTACGCCACCGGGCTTCACCAAGTTCGTGGTCCCCTGGTGCCAGACGGTAAAGGGAAGTCAGAAATCCACTAGTCATGAGTAAGCACATTTAAAACTTTGATTTGTAAGTTACTAGTAATAAGTGGCGCAAATAGGATCACTATAAATTAAATCTATGTGATCTCTTTGGACACACCAGAAAAGGAATTTTGTGGATTTCTATTACTTGCACTAATTGAAGTTGTCAGCAATGAAGGAATTGATACGAGAAGGAAAATCTACGGTAATATGAAGCATTGCAAGTCATGAGTATACAATGAGTATGCGATGGCTCATTTATGACTACTCGGGGTCTCGATGCGTGTGGTACCTCCTCGTTTGTCAGGTGGACCTCCTTTGGCCACACTGGGTCCACGACTGCCGGCGCTATTGCCAGTGGAGCCACTGCTGGCGAGTGGGACTCCTCCAACCCCGTGTTCCCCACCTCCGACGATTCGTGTGGTGTCATGGGCGGTTTTAGTGTGCGGACCTCTTGGAGCAAAACCCTGAGAGTGGCCTTCATGTCATCGACATCGCCTGCAAAACCGTCCATGAGTGAGAAGAAATGAATAAGAAAACTATGTTTCTGTAACAACCCCAGCATTAAGCTCAAAAAGGAAACTAAAGGAATCCATCTGGTTGTAATTTCAACCGGGTGACGATAATTGACTTCAAGCTGTTAGTTCAAGCGAATGCCGTATGCACAATTGCAAGATTACTTGGAGATTGATCTTTCACAAGCATTTAACGCAGGAGATAGAGACACAATCACTTTCTCTTGAGTTCAAGTCAGAGTACCTGGAACGAGAAGAACTACAATCCACTCGGCTGCAGTATACTTATAATCACATATCTTCAAAAGAGAATCGAGTTCTAAGAAACATCAAAGGTCAAAGCCAGAAAAAGTTCTGCCTCCCATTTGCAAAAAGCATTAAAACTGATCATCTCTTAGCCGTTTCATTTTTCACACAAGAATTGCACCACAAACTTTTAATTAACTTAGCGATAGTCTAAAAGAGATGGAAAACTTTGAGACTCTATAGAGATTCCAAACATAACATTTACAGGCGTATGGAAAATAGCTTGGTCTAAGGCAAAAAATAAATACTTCCATGCATTCCAAAAATAAGTAAAAATTGCGGTTTCAAATTGGAGATGAAATTCTTGCCTTTCTTCGTGTCGTCTTCAACGGCTCCTCCACGCGTTCGTCCTCACCGTCATCCTCGTCGCCACACACGGAGTCGGTTAGGAGCTTCCTCTGCATTTGTCGAACTAGGAGTTTCGGCAGGGAGTTTCGGCAAGGAGTTTCGGCAAGGAGTTTCGGGAAGCTCGAAGTTTCGGCAAACTCGAAGCTAGGAGTTTCGGCAAGCTCGAAGCGGATTCGGCAACCTGATTTGTGAAGCGGATTCGGCAAGGTCGAAGCGCTGGCGGGCAAGGCAAGCTCGAAACCCTAGGCAAGCTCAAATCCCTAAGCAAGCGCAAGGCAAGCTCGAAACCCTAGGCAAGTGCAAGGCAAGCTCGAAACCCTAGGCAAGCGCAAGGCAAGCTCCAAACCCTAGGCAAGCGCAAGGCAAGCTCGAAACCTTGTGCTCTGCAAGTATCTCACTCCGCATCTACTCCAAACCCTAACGCATTTTTTCTAGAAGCCAACAATTCTAAGCGCAATTCAGAAATTCAAGGACGTCACACCACGCACTGCACTTTGAAGAGGTAATCACTCACCTCTTGTCTTTTGGCTTCTTGAAGGTTTGTTTTGAAAGCGACGGCAACCCCAAACTCTTCAAAGCTCCGTTGTTCTCTTCGATGAGACTACTCCTCATGCGCTCGTACGCGGGGGGTGAACGCGCCATCGACAACGGTGCTTGAGAACTCTGCAAATCTCTGTAGGACGCCGTGAATATTGCTTGAGCGATGGTCGCTTGGTCAACTGGTGCCACGTGTATCTCCGTTGACCAAGCCGCGCGACACAGAGACGACTGAGCAGGGTCATGTATGTGACACCCGAGAGTTATACAACACTCTCCAGTCATATAGATGACGCCCTATAGTCATCTATATGACTCTGTAGTTCAGTATAACTCTCTCTTGAAAGTTGTAGACCTTGACACCCAAATGGTGTGCACAAAACTGGTATTAATTGGTCTTTATCTGAGTACAGAAGAGTGCACCAGTAATAGGGTATAATAACTGCCTGCACCTACTTGAAGAACCAAAATGTAAGCAAATTGATGAACCAGCACACCTGAATTAACCATTCCTACACGCTAGCTGATCTAAGAAGAACTATGAAAGATAAGTCCAAGTAAAGTCTCTTGTCAAATGGAAAAATGTGTCCTTGTTGCCGATTATGCTTCACAATATATATGTGACACTCTACGCTTCTTGTGAGCATGCAGGTAACCCTTTACTCTAACGTACACGGTGGACGTCACATCTGTCATCAGTTGTGTTAACAGGACGAATTGACTTCTGACATCAAAGTGTATGCGATTGACAGGTTCCAGCTACACACCTCTTTGGCAATTTCACATCATACCAAAAAATGTCTGCAGATTCCAGTAGTACTCTTGAGGTCCAGAATTGCTTGTATACGTTCACATCATCGACATTTGTCACCCGAATGTACATGTGTGGAAATCATTTACACATTTGCGAAGACAGCAAATGTCTCAAATGCATGGAACTTTGTTGGGTTCGGAATCCTAACTGCAATTAATTGTAGGCTTCCTTCCCCTCGGCACGGGCTGTCTTTGGACGGCAGAATTAGAAAAAAACGCCTGGCATGTCACCATAAGCCCAAATCTTATGCCATATTCCCTCCAGAGTTCTGCTTCTGTGAACTTCCCGAGAAGACACACGATCAGATAGCACTGACGTATATTGAAAACCTTAGAAGAAGGAAGTTGTAGTATTGAAGAAGAAGATGACAGCTCCGTGGAACAAGATAGTCCACACTCCAATGATACAAACGTACATTGTTTTAGAGACTTGAGGCGCATATAGTCATTTCACCGGGATAGGGCTACATGTCGGTGATTCATAGTAAAGCATAGAGCAGACATTAATGAGTCATAAGTTGACAATGATATTCTACATATTTACTAAGTACAATTCATATCATATGAATGTTATATAGACCACTTCTGTGTAATTGCGCATAAGGGGGGGTGTATGGAAGGAGTGCAAGAATATGAACTTGGGTTGGTGGATAAGTTTTTCATTCACTTTTGCATTAGCAGAGATGCCTCAGGAATATCACTGATGTGTTACTTCTTCACCATTGGTTCTGTCTACTCATGTAGTGAATGATTTCCATACGAAATAGTTTGGTACATCATGACTGCATAATTTAAATGAAATTAAAGTGACAATAGACATAGAAATAGCGACTCCCAGTTCCAAACGTCGTGCATACCACCAATTTTATTCAATCAATTCTTATATAAAACAAGGAAGGGAGCAAACAAAAAATTTCCTAAAATGACTTAGTGAAGTGATTTATGTGACACTCTGGAGTTATTTAACACTCTGGAGTCATCGTCATGACGCCCTCTAGTCATGCACAGTGACTTTGTAGTCTTGAATGACTCTCTGCTGTATTTTTCCGTAGGATGGAAGGACAGCAGGAGCGCTTGAATCATCTCCAATTATGGCAAGATGAAGAGATCCAAGCAGACTCCATGCAATTAATGAAGTACGCCTGCCCATGCATGGAATGTGCTGGAGGAAAAGTCCTCGACCGAGCGACGATTCGGAAGCATCTTCGCACTAGAAGAAGGGACCCGGTTTTCACAGCTTCAATATTGGTAAGTGATGAGACCTATGATTTCAACTGCGTACCCAGTCCTCAGTAAGCAAAGCGACGTGGTTCTACGTACAGTGATTTGGTTTAAAAAAATATGTGTTAATGAATTATGTAGGCCCAATGGAGACCCTCAGTAAGAGCCGCAAGTTTGACATCGCTGACCAAGTTTCTAAGCCAACCACAATCCTCCCAGAGCGCCACTCCCACGGCGACATCCGCGCAAATTTCTCGATTGCAGAAGTGGCAGTCAGACGTGTATGACGGACAATGGTGCGCGGGCCCATACCGAAGCTAACTCCATTTGTATTTTGGAAAAGGGAATGGCAAGTGAAAGTGTCTAAATACCGCTTCATGGATTGGGGTCTCTTTGCAATGCAACCAGCCAAAGAGGGTGAGGAACTGCTTCCTTTAGTAGGAGCGCAGTACACCTCGGCGGAATTCAAAATTTTGAGCAAGGCACAATCCCGAATGAAATCGTATGTAATGCGCGTAGAGTCGGACCTGTATATCGACGGAGATGTAGAGAAAGGAAATGTCGCTGGATTCATTAATAGTTCCGCCGGGCGCTCCGAAATAGGCAATGTCATGTGGGAGTATCGCATGGTGCCTAAACCGTGGAACCACAAGGAATGGGGATATGTAATTAGCATAGCAACAAGGGACATTGTTGCCGGAGAAGACTCTATGCGCATTACCCTCTAAATCCGAGTAGTGTACGGTAAATTACTATATGCCCAAACAACAGGAAGATAGTCTGAGACTGTCTCTTTAATATGTATAGTGTCTATCTTGAATTTTCCCAAAATGACTACAGACAGTCACTTCTTATCACTGCACTGCAAACTGTAAACGTATACTTATCGTCCAAAATGACTACAGACAGTCTGTGCTTACCACTGTAATGTGACAACTGTCAGTAACGTTTTCCCAAAGTGACTATAGTTAGTCACTACTTAACACTGTAATAGAATGCCAGCTAGTCATATGTTGCGTATCATGTATTCGATGTGACCCTCAATGCGTGGACAAGACTAAAACAACATCGACACACTCCCCGGCGCAGGTGGATGCAATAACAAGGAGCCCTCCAAACTAGGAACCACATGCATTATGTAGCTTATCATCAGACTTTGGAATGTGACATCCAATGTGTTGTCTTTGGAACTGCAGGACGAGTACAACCCCTTGAACTTGACCCCTAGTGCACCAAGCAGTGGGCAAGGTAGTGAGCCCCCGTCCAGTCCTAGCATTGACAGCGAAGAAGCCGGGGAAGTAGATGTGTTACGGATGGTGGCAGAGTGCTTCAACAAGTATGACAACGTGAACTTAGGGGGGAGCGATACCAACCCTTCCATGCATGACGGATTTGATGTGGAGTTCAATGAAATGGCCCCGGTCTGGGACGATGCCTTCACACCAAGTCACGATGAAGGTAGCGAAATCGGAATGGAGGACAATAACGACTCTATGGAGTCAAGCGGGACAACGATGAACATCAAGGACCCTAAAGGTATAGTACTGGATGTCCTTTTACGCGAAGCAAGGACTCCGCTTTATGCAGGGAGCTCATCCAACCGTCTCGCCTCTATCCTCATGGTACTTAATTGTTGCACCACTTTTGGCGTATCCAACAGCTTTGTGGACGAGTTGTTGAAATTATTGCACGAGTCAATAATGCCCAAGGGCAACACACTTCCGAAAACCTTCCTCGAAGCGAAGGGTTTGCTGATGAAATTGGAGTTGTCCTACAACACCATACATGCGTGTAGAGATGGGTGTTGTTTAAAGAATTGGAGGATGCGACGGAGTGCCCAATATGCCACAAATCCCGGTACGTAGACAACTCCAAATCGATACTGGTCAAGATTTTGCGTCATTTTCCGTTGATCCCTCGTTGGAGTTCGGACATTCTCGAACCACCAACTCACGGATGAAGTACGGTGCATATCATTGGGGAGAGCAAGTGATTTTCCCGGACTTGAAGCGAAAGGCTTGGATTCGGATCTCATACCCCAAACACCTATTTTAAACGACGCAGTGGAAGTAGCTCCGGAGGTGGTGGCTAAAGCATTAGAACGCCTCGGACAAGATGACTTATTGGTAGATGATTTAGACTATTGCAGACTCAGAGGAGGATTGACCTCCCAAACCGATAAGTTTCAGACTTCTCACGTTAGTTGCCCTAAACCACTACATACAGGCACGTACACAATTATAAAACCCGTAATAATTATGCCACACATTCCTTCTCAATGTAAAACCCCACCTCCACCCTAAACCGCTCCACCATGGAATTGCGTGAATAGATAATTTACTAATCAATTATTAAAATAATGCCGATGGCCAATTCCTAATAACTCTAAACAAATGAAAAACTACTCAATTTTGGACACAAATTCTCCCTATAAAATTAATACCCTAAATTCTCATACTATACAGTGATTGAGAGGGCCAATATACATGTAAACTGTCTCGGGCAGTGTTTACAATCATGGGCAGTCCAAAAAAAAATATACGACTATAGGGAAAAATGTGACTGCAAAATATGACTAGGAGGAAAAAGTGACGTCCAAATATGACTGTGCGTTCCCTAGGAACGTTCCCACTCGTTCCCTCTCGTTCCCTACGAAGATATACGTCCCTCCCACCCACTTTATACGGTACACATGGCAAATATGACTACAAAATATGACTACCAGTCACATTGTCTAATTTGGCTTCTGCCGACAATTTTGCCCTCGCAGAATGTGACAGCCGGCAGTCGCCTGTCATCCCCAGTCATATTCTCCCAATCATAAAAGAACCCATCTCCGGTAGTGACTCTGTTGTAACACGGAGAAAGCTCGTATGCGAGCGGAGAGCAGAAAATTCACATTTACCCAGTAAATTTCGAAGAATTTATTTACCAGATGTAGGTTTTTTGGATTAAAAAGGCGTCTAAATTTAGGTTTTACCCCCCTAAAAATAGTTTTTACCCCCCTAAAATAGTTTTTACCCCCCTAAAAATAGTATTTTAGATGTGGTACATTTACAAGAATAGCTTTAGGATTTAGGGTCTAATTTTTGTCATATTTCTGAGCTCCCCTTTGGTTTTTACAATTTTTGTTTTAAAAATTCGAGACCTTGGTTGCCGATAATGGTTTATCTTTCGGGCTTTGGTTGCCCTAGGAATGACTTTGAATTGGGCACAAATATAGTGGAGACCTCGGTAGTCTGGGGACTTGCATATTTACAAAAGAGATTTATAAAAGAGATTTACAAACTCGCAATACATGTATAAGGTTGTATGCAACATAGTTCATATGGAAAAAAAAAGATTATCTACAACAAAGTTCATTTGACAAAGAAAGAACATCCTGGTGTTGCATAAGTCGCTCAGAGAGCACAACACATACATGCATCAGTCCCGTGTATATACAATAACTACCTGTGACCCTAAACCCATTACTACCGATCCGCCCCAAACTGCCTTTATTAGTGTCAACAGAGTTCGCATGGAAACGTGGAACATCGCACCATTACATGAGTCCCTCAAAGAGGACAACACGTCCATGCATCATACCCATCCAACCTGTGGTGGCTTCCGGACTGCCCACGGTGTCCATGGTCCGTGGTGAATCCCTGAATCAGTAACTGCCCGCGGTGTCCAAGGTCCATGGTGAATCCATCTCTTAACAAGCATACAATTTTCAAGCATGTAATACATGAACAAGAAGCAGATTGTATACAACAGAGTTTGTATGGAAAGGAAAAAAACATTGTTGTATTAACAAAATTGTATAAAGGGTCTATGCTCATTCCCTTGGTCACTA
Source organism: Pohlia nutans (assembly GCA_022496805.1). Taxonomy (NCBI): domain Eukaryota; kingdom Viridiplantae; phylum Streptophyta; class Bryopsida; order Bryales; family Mniaceae; genus Pohlia; species Pohlia nutans. The sequence continues at coordinate 3,749,693 of CM040107.1, read as the reverse complement.
AGAAAAAAAACATTGTTGTATTAACAAAATTGTATACAGGGTCCATGCTCGCTCCCTGGGCCACTAACTGATCTAACCCCTGTTTCTGGCGCGACTGGCGGATGATGACCGATTTGGTCGGGTTTCTTCGCGGGGTCTCTGTGCAACTTGGCTACGTGGTGGATCTTGGCCGCCATAAAGGGCTTTTATGGCTGCAGCAACACCCTTATGCATTAGGACGTGTTTTGTCTTTTCAGTAGTACTGTGTTGATATACATCAAACACGCTCTTGGCCAGGTTTTTATTACAACATAGACACCCCTTAACATTTGCATCGGGATTGGAGTAACGGGCACCCAAATCCGGGTTCGCATTAAAATACTTCAAGGTTTCTTCTATAGCGATATCCAAGTCCTCATCACCCTCAATATCGTCAGACTGCACCTCCAAATTGTTATCGTACTCTATTTTTGCCAAAGCTGCCTTATGCTCTTCAAAAGTTTTGGAGGGATGCTGTACCATGATCTGTGGAGGCTGGGGTGGCGAGGGTCAAGGCATCTCCTCCGAGTCCACACGATGGCACGCAATGTTGACCTGACGCGCTTGTTCACCTTGGGCAGCACCTTGGGTAGCACCTTGGGCAGCATCTTGGGCAACACTTTGGGATGCAGATTGGCGGTTGCTTGGAGCTCCGGGTGTGATTGGTGTCGTCACTGGGACTGGTGTTTCTATGGAAGTTGTGGTTGGCGCTGGCAGTGTGTTTGGGGGTGTCTCTTCCCGAATTCCTGCTTGTGCCTCACTCTCGGGTTGCAAGATCTGATGCAAAGGCACGTCTTCATCATCCCAGTCATAGTCTGATTCTTGCAGGCCCAAGCTCTCAATGGCATCGTCACAGCATCGGTCAATGAACTCTTTGGTTGGATGTGCCGTGGCGTTGGGCATGTCTCTGAGCTGTTTGTATACATTGGTGACTGTGACGCGCACTGCCTCTTGTATTGTGCGGACTTTGTTGGTCTCAAAATTTGCATTCGCATTCTCTGTCTTCACACGCTGTGCTTGCAGACGTGCGACTTCCTCGGACACCATGGCAAACTGAGGTTGCGACGACTGCCCTTCCTGTGCGAACTCACGTTCATTTGCCAAGTCCTTGCACCTCGCCAAATACTGATCGTTTAGGATCTCCAAGGTTTGGACTCGCGCTTTGACAATGGAATTCTCCTTGTCTAGTGCGTCGACTCGCTCTTTGAGGATGGAATTCTCCTTGTCTAGTGCGTTGCCCCTCTCCTTGTTGTTGGCCAAATCAAGCTCCAAATTGGCGACTTGGATGCGCAAGTTCACCAGGTTTTGCTCGGCTTCACCAAGTTGCATCTGAAGCTCAAGTCGAGCCGCATCCAAGGTCTTCTGGGCTTCATCTTTGGCGGCTTTGATTTCCTCAGCCACCTTACGCTTGGATCTCTCCCACAAGGACTGTTTGTCTGCCATGTTGTCCCTGGCCTGCTCCGTGGAATGCACGAACTGCAAGAGTGTGTCCATGCACTCCCTCATGGTAGCGTAACGTTCTTGGATATCCCGGGTGCGTGGTCCCCAAGCTGAATCCACTTCCACGACTAGTCTAGGTGTTCCTCCGGCCACAATGGCCACACATTGTCGCTTTCTGCTTGGTTCCGGGCTGTCTTGGCGAGCGCGGGTTCTCGGGGAGAACTCGCGCTGTACTTCAGAAAACGTGCCCAAGGGCGGTGGAGCGTTGCACGTGCGGTAGTGCTTGAGATAGCGGATTATGTACTTGGTCAGGAAGGGCCCGATCGGACTCTGGTACGTCTTGCTGCTGCGGTGGCCCTTCAGGCAGTATCTGAAGTACTTGTCCAGGATGAAACCCCAATTCAACTTCTCACCAGCGTCGGCCATGAGAATCACTTTGAGCAAGTCAGCTGCAATAGAATGGCAGTCATTCCGGAGGAAGATTTGGTTGGGTATGCCCCGTAGCCTCGAAAACCAAGGATCTCCGTGACGTTTGGCCAAATCAAATACATCGTATCTCCCGGGCTTCTTCTCTGGTGTGTCGCCCAAAAATTTCATCCAGTCCGGCTCTGGGTGACGACAGGTGGATGCATTCCAACTGATGACCCCCAATAAATTCCAACCAAAATAAGTATGCAAGTAACGAGGTGAGTACTGGACAAGAATACCTTCCACAACGCCGGACGGGTGTGCTTCATTTTTGTCTCTTTCCCTGTGTGACTGGATGAATGCATTGCAAAGTACGACGTCGACCTTGGTATCGACGTCCTCCAAGTACCGCGTCAAATTTGTCTTATCACACCAAATAGCGTCTTGATGTTTCTTCCACTGATCGATCTGGCGAGGAACGTAAATGGGCTTGCGCTGTTCATTCTTATCCGAGGAAGATGCCATGGCTCCAAGTGAAAGACAGCAGAGAAGATTGGAAATCAGGGAGAGTGCATGGGCGAGAGAGATGCGAGATAGATGCGCGAGATACTAGACAGGGAAGAAGATGAACGCGAATCGTGCGATAGATTGGAGGCAAAACACAGAAACCGTAAAACTAAAGAGGTGAAGGATCGGAGGAAAGGGAGAACTGGGATTGCAATGGTAAAACTTGGAATGAGAGAACTTGGACTAAGAGATCCAAGGTTTTCACGCAGGCAAGAGAGATGCGCAAAAGAAGAACATAGACAGCAAGAGAGATGTGCACCAGTGAGGGACAAACATGACAGCGTAGAACTAAAGAGGAGAAGGATCGGAGGACCGGGCGAATTTGGGTTGCAATTGAAAAAAAAAGAGCTTTGAATGAGAGGCGCTAGAGTCTCTATAATGCTGCTAGTTTTGAATGTTGTGGCAGTGACGGTGGGCTTGATGAACGTCCACGAATACCTTGGCAAACATGAGTAGGCCCGAGTTTCTGGTGGCGGCGGCGGCCGATGGCTGCGGGTTCTAGTGATGGCTGCTATGCAATTACCACGATTTCCTTGGCTACCGCGGTATGTTAGGGGCACTAGGGTAGGTTTGATGTCATTGACATGGGAATCTAGGCATGGGCGGCGGGGAGATGTGATGTCTGGCTTTGTGTGAGTCTTGTTGGTCAGTGCGTGGTTCAAGGTCACTATCCTTGGAGGCCATGGTTCTGGGTCATGGAAGCCATGGTCTTGGGTCACTATCCTTGGATGCCCAGACATTGTGAATTAGAGAGCTTGGAAAAAATAAGGCTCTAAAGGTTCTGAAATGTTGTTGGATTTAAATGTTTTGGGAGTGATTAGGACATGATGAACGTCTATGATGACATTCCCATGGATTTGGCTGGGCAGTGGAACAAGGATATCATTGACATAGACATCTGGTGTTGTGCTTGGGCTTTGGCTTTGGCTTTGGCGGTGGGGAGATGTGATGTCTGGATAGGGGAGACAGGTGATGGCCAGTTTGTGACACTATCCTTGGAGGCCATGGTTCTGGGTCGTGGAAGCCATCACTATAAGAAACCCGGGTACATTCACAGTAACACGACCCAACCCCGCCCAGTTATAACGATTCTTGATGAGTGCTTAGAAAATAATATCTTCAAATTATGTAGCTTTTAGAAAAATTTAAGGACATTTTGCAACATGATTTGAACATTTTAGCACATTTTAGTCGTTATTAACGACTGATTACGACTATATTTTAGTCGTTTTGGAGTACCAATAACTTCCCAAACATCGTCAAACTTTAATATATTGTATAATGTCATATATTATATGTAGTTACTAATTTATATTGCATTATCAATTCATATGATAAGATTATTGCTTAACAATCCGTTAAATTAATCACTGGTTACAGTTTCCTTAGGTCGTGTTACTGTGAATGTACCCACCCGTGTTTTTTGTCATGTCTTAAAAACAACGTGTAGACATGAGGTAAGAGATCGTGTAGCATGTAAGATAGGGTCAACATCTTGTCATGTCTTCAACAACGCGTAGACATCCGTGGATGTCTATCAAATTTCGGAGGCTGAAAGGTGTGACACGTCGACGCCACGTCAACGCCACATCAGCGGCAAAAGGACGGGCAGTGCCACGTCGGGATGGAATTCATCCTCCCCGTGGGTGACGTGGAAGAAAACGTGGTCCCGCCACATTCCGACGTGGCGGCGGGAAAATCCGACGTGGAGCCGGGAAATTCCGACGTGGCGGCGGGAAAATCCGACGTGGAGCCGGGAAATTCCGACGTGTCACCCGGGAGAATCTGACATGACATGCCACGTCTGCAGATGCCCGGGTTTCTTTTGTTTCCGCCACATGTTGCCATGGGCGTCTCCCGGGACATCACTGTGTTTCAATAGACATTCGCGCATAGACGCACACGTGTCCTGCGAGAGCTCCGCGACGACATCGTTCTGTCTTTGAGGATGTTCACGATGACATGCGCCTTCTTATTCAAGACGTGGCAATTTGTTTAGCTTCTCGTGGCAGAGGTCCTGCGAGACATCACTATGCAATCGTGCTAATGTTCTCCACGACGTCTTACATAACATCCATTGCGGTGAAGTGGATGTTTTTGGAAGACATCATCATGATAAAAGAGTCGTCCCACAGAACATCCCGAGGTCATCTCATACGTGTCACGGAAGACATCATCGTCATCGCAAAGACGTGGTTTGTAATATGTTGCGTCATTTATGAACATGTTCTAAAAGACATGAGCATAGACATCCTTCAATCGACCCAGAAAACATCCTGACGTCTTGTAGCATGTGTTGTGAGATACAGCCGCGCTAAATGTAGACGTCTCACGAAGCATGGTCACGTCATTCGGCAATCGTGCCCATGTTCTCGAAGACGGCTTAGAGAACATGCACTGCGTCACGAATTTCGTTTCTGGAAGACATCATCGTGATAAGAGAGTCGTCCCACCTAACATCTCCAGATCTCGTAACACGTGTCACGGAAGACATCATCGTCATCACAAAGGCGTTCCCTCAAACATTTGACGTCACTCACAAACATCTTATACAAGACAGAATCATCATCACATAGTCAACCCATAAAACATGCTGACGTACTTTACCGCGTTTTGTGAAAGACAGCTGCCGCTATATGTAGACGTCGCACGCCGTATATTCACGTCACCAGTCGAACATGCACCGAGACATCCTTCGCGACCACCCCAACATCCCCACGTCATGATCAACATACACAACAATACATCTTCCGTAATATGCACTAGTCTCGGTGAGCATCCATACGTCACATTGCAGAGCAGTTGTACTGTACCATGGGAGTGATGCCTGCCAGTCACAAATACGTACTCGCATTGCATATGCATAAAATGTTTCAACTGCACAGTTCGATTGTGATAACTATTCAATCCGTGACTTAAATTGGCGCTGAGTCCACATCTACAGGCCCGTCCACCACACATCGCTCTACTATGCATCCACTAGCTGCGCACGCTCCAATGTCATCGGTTGCTTTCGGTGCTCCCAAAATTATCAGTACTCTCATCGGCGCTTGTCTGAGACTGCACATGAACATATGCCAACAACAATTGCGGTTAAGCAAGGCCCACGACAATGGCTGTAAACTACGAAAATCTTCATACTTGGGACGTTCTATATATGCATGGAATGTTGTACACATGCCTGACCGCTGGACCCGGTTCCTATACGATAAACAACGTTCTATACGTCTCCCAGCAAATACTTCAAGCTACATCACAGGTTAAGACATCTCCTGGGATGTTCTATGAAACAAGCGGCTACGCTGCTGGAGTCGCGACAGCGTCTGAACTGACGTCTGCGAAGACGTCGTGCCCATAGTCTAACAAGTACTGTTACGTTCATTTCGGGTTGATGTGGCTCACCTGCGTCTCATTTGTGGTGCATGATCATTTCTTTTTGGCCGCCTCCGCTCTTGTTGGCGTGCCACCCTGCACTTGTGCAATGACATCATGTCATGGACTCTTTCTATGCAATGTCCTAGTATACTATGAATGACAATCTAAAAACCACTTAGACATTGCATAATTTGCCGTATTCAACGCGAATCACTGAATTTCAGACATTCACGGGAAGCGTACATGCACGTCCAAACACGATCAGTCCGTCGAGCCTGAACTGTCTGTTGGTTAGCGTTTTGTTGACTCGAATGGAAATCCACCCCGGGTATACTGTCTTCCGGCCGTTCTCCCTCCTCACCTCCCATCCGGCGAATTCACGCATCACGCGTGCACTAGAGTCATTCACAGCAAAGAAATAGTAAAAATAAAAAGAGAGATGCAGTGACAGGGTAGAAGCACACGAAATGCGACGTGGATGTTGTGATTGAGACGTCCCCTTGTCACAGGGGACGTTTCCATGTACATCCTCCCACGTCTCATAAGACATCCTTAGACGTCTCCATAAACATCCGTTAACGTCCAAGAGGATATCTGCACATCACTTTCAAGACATGGAGAATCATGTGTATGGAATGTCAAATCATAACGTTTATATGTGATAGGCAATAGCAAAAAATGAGATGAGCATGTCATTTGTCTCAATTCTGGACTACGGCTTGGGAGTTTGTGGCACAAATAAGAAGGGTGTACCTGCCCACACGCGCTTCAAAAATCTTTCCTTCGCCGGCTGAATCTGCTTGGGACATTTTTTACATGGATCGAAGTCCCTCGAGAGCAGCCGCAAGTCATTCTCAAACGCCGACACCAATGCCCGTATGGGTGGCCATTTTGGTCCATAATCAGCAATTTCTTGTCCCAATCCCGCTCCATTGTGCCGCTGAGACGGAGGCGGTGTCTCCTCCTCTTCCGTGTCCTCATTTACGGTTATCTCCGTCCTCTTCGTCCAGCTCATCGTCGTCCTCCTGCTTGGAGTGATTGTCATTCCCTTGGCTGTACAACAAAAAACCTTACCTAATTACATGTTAATATCACGTACCATAGCATTCCAGAGTACATGTTGATGTAACAACCCCTTCCACAGCAACCCACGACATAGTACATCATAGCATCTCAGAACATGGCAACTCAGATTATGATGTTGCACTTGCATCATGGAAGCGGATCATGGACCTGATACAGCTCATTCAAACGCGCAATGGTTCTCGGATGTCCGGTGAGACGTCTCTATGTTTCATGGAACATCCCCCTCTCGTGTATGACGTCTGCAACATAATCACCTTACTTAATGATCAACAAAGCCCATTCTCACAGATGAATCAATCCAGGACACTTGCGTTATTCTACTGTTCGCCTTCGTACATAAAAAAGCTAGATGCAACAAAATTACATCTGGCAGGGGGCGTCTCACGAGACGTGAGCATGTCTTCTACCATGTTTCCTGGGATGTCTGGCTAGACATAAATATGTCATCTTCCGTGTTGCCAGGGACTCCTGCCTAGATGTAACCATATCTAATGCAGTGTTGCCATGGACGTCTGGCTAGATGCAACCATGTCCTAATCCGTGTTCTAGGGAAGCACTGGCACATAATCGTGTTCAAAAATTCCACAAATGCTTGCAATGGCTCACTGTCCTGATCACATTCTTCATCACCATGTTTCGGTGGAAAACAGGGTTGTGGAATTAGGAGCTCAAGCGCAGACATCCAGCCCAAACATCTGTGGTGACATCTCTGATGACATCTTTGGTGCTATGCCCGATGACATCTCTGGTAACATTGCTAATGAAATCTCTAGTGACATCTATGATGTAAATATATGGTGCATGCTACGAACATGAAGGCCATACCTGCATACACCCGCTTGAAAATCGCCAATTTGCAAATCGCGACCGCCCTTCCCAGTTGTGTCTGGGATTCAAGTCTTTAGCGCTGCATATACTAGCATACTACAAGTTTTTGGGTTTCTTCCCACTACCGGAGATGGGTACTTTTATGACTGGGAGAATATGACTGGGGATGACAGGCGACTGCCGGCTGTCACATTCTGCGAGGGCAAAATTGTCAGCGGAAGCCAAATTAGACAATGTGATTGGCAGTCATAATTTGCAGTCATATTTGCCACGTGTACCGTATAAAGTGGGTGGGAGGGACGTATATCTTCATAGGGAACGAGAGGGAACGTTCCTGGGGAACACACAGTCATATTTGGACATCACTTTTTCTTCCTAGTCATATTTTGCAGTCACATTTTTCCCTATAGTCGTATATATATATTTTTGGGCTGCCCAAGATTATAAACAGTGCCCGAGACAGTTTACATGTATATTGGCCCTTTCAATCACTGTATAGTATGAGAATTTTAGGGTATTAATCTTATAGGGAGAATTTGTGTCCAAAATTGAGTAGTTTTTCATTTGTTTGGGTAATTAGGAATTGGCCATCTGCATTATTTTAATAATTGATGAGTAAATTATTTATTTACTTAATTAAGTGGTGGAGCTAGGTGGGTGGGGGTGGGGGTTTACATTGAGAAGGAATATGTGGCAGAATTATTGCCGGTTTTATAATTGTGTCTGTGCCTGCATGTAGCCGTAATTGGCAACTAACGTGAGAAGTGTGCAACTTATCGGTTTGGGAGGTTGAAATTAATGTGTGCTGCGTGGCCAAGACTTGAGGGTGCTAATTACACAATTTCGTGTGAATATATGTATATATATATATATAGATATGTCCACCGAGTAGAATGTTCACAACTGTATGTGATTGAACGGGGACTCGGTCAATCGTGCGTCGAGTCGCAATAGTCTAAATCATCTACCGATGTGTCATCCTGTCTAAGGCGTTCTAATGCTTTAGCCACTACCTCCGGGGCTACTTCCACTGCATCGCTCAAAATATGTGTTTGAGGCATGAGATCCGAATCCAGGCTTGTGGCTTTAAGTCCGGGGATATCACTTGCTCTCAGCAATGATACGCACCGTACTTCATCCGTGAGTTGGTGGTTCGAGAAGGTCGGAACTCCTCGTGGTTCTCTGCACAACACAACCTCCCATCCACGCTTGGGCATATCCGTGTCATATACAATACTATTCTGATACACACTAAAGGGGGGTGCTATCAAGAATCTCAAGCATACCACTGTGCTTAGGAAAAATTACAGGAGGGAGTCATTTAAGACTACAGAGTCATATAGATGACTAGTGGGCGTCATGTTGATGACTCTAGAGTGTTAGATAACTCCTGAGTGTCACATACATCACTCCACTTAGTCATTTTAGGTAATTTTTTGTTTGCTTTATTCCTTGTTTTATATAACAATTGATTGAAAAATATTGGTGATGAATTTTAAAAGTTGATTGTGCAATATAAAGAAAATAGCTGTGGGCACCCTGAGTTACAATCACACATTAATATACGGATGCTCAATTCTTTAGAGGATGAAGTTCTATTTACAACCTAATTAAAAATTGTCACGTTTTTTTTTTGGGACAATGTGTTTGATTGATTGTATCTCCATTAGATATAAATATAGCACGTGAGTCTTATCAAGTCTACAAAATCCAGATTCCCTACTCCAAAGAACCTAATTTACATCTTCATGGTACAAGTGAAAGCCTTGCACAAAGAGGCTAAGATTTAGGGTCCAGTTCTACCATCTGTAACATCATGGGGAAGGCTCTACAAAAGATCACCACAAGTAATCCGGTTCACAGCTTCATCGTACAAAAAAATGCCATGCACTAAGAGGCCTGCGTTTAGGATACATTCTTGTGTTTTTAGATATAGGGTCTACAACATCGTAGAGAAGGCTCTGTAAAGAAAAATAAACAAGTAATTTGGTTGAGCTCTTTCATTATGAGAAGATTCATGAATACTGAGCGGCTGATTATACTATTTCTGAATTTAGAGTTTTTAGTGTTTATAATCACTAGTATTTAGATGTAGGCTTTAGTTGCAAAGGATTATAGCTGTTGATAGATATATGCGCCGCATAGAATTTTAGAGGGAGCGATTTTACTTAGTGTTTTGAGGCAAAGACAATACTATTATGACATACACTAAAGGCCACTTCTAGCACTAAACTCATTCATTCCACTATGCATGGGAAATATTACAGGAGAGAGTTATACATGACTACATAGTCATATAGATGACTATAGGGCGTTATGTCAATGACTGTAGAGTGTTGTATAACTCCTGTGTGTCACATACATCACTCTACTTAGTCATCTATAGAGAGGAAGGGCAAATGACTATGCAGAGTATGGAATCAATCTATCAAAGTTTACAGTAGTGAAATTGCAGTCATCGCGCTTCACGGTGGCCCCATCTCCCTTTAGGTTTGCAACCACTCAATTGCAATAGAGGACCACTACCTCAAAATGTCCATAGTCCACATATAGAATTTCCTCCACCTACCCCACGTATTCCAATTCTGTTGCCTAAAGATTTGAATCCATGATGCCCGTGCAACAAAGTTGTTGAAAGGTTGCGGCCACTCCCAAGTTCATGGTTGTTAATTGTGCTTCTGCGCTCCTGATACATATGTGGTTTCCAAATGCATATATGGATTGATACGACTAAGCTAGGTCCAATGTAGGCAACATTAAGGCCTTCACGTCTTGAAGGACCTCCTCAATCCTCAGTCCCATTACCTATTTTACTTTTGAAAACCAGACATGAAATCTTTGTCGCACATCTTTGTTGGGTACACTACCCAAGCCTTCCGCTTCTAACGCCTATAGAAACTATGATACCACTTTATTCTTCTAAATAGTAGTTTATAATGTTTTTTCTCAAATTGTCAATTCTAGGGACACCCTGGTACGTTTAGGGGTTAAAGTGCTAAAATGATACAAATATTCTCCAAGATCCGGTGCATATTTTCGAAGATTATCTTTCTTACCATGGAATATTTTCTTTTTGAAAAAATAATTTCCTAATAATTTGGGCATGTCTTTTTAACCCTTTAAAGTCCCGATTCAACATTGTGTTTAAAGATTCGTTATAAAATGGTTGATGAAAAAAGAAAATGGAGTTGATATACAAAGCACAGTTGTAAATGTCAATGTGAAGATAACATCCATACGGTTGGATTCATCATATTTATTATTAATATTTTTAAATTAATTTTAGAAGGTTTTCTCTTAAAATTCAATTAAAAATCCAAAATTAACACAAAAAAATTAAAAAATATTGTAATGAAATTAGAATAACATGCACTACAAGATGGTGGGATTTCCATTATTTGATTCTACTTATTATGGAAAATCATGTTTAAGGTCTCATTTAAATGATAGTTAACTCGCACAAGAATCAAGATAATTTTGGATGGATGAAAAACATCGATGTATGTGTTGAAAGGACGCGTCAGAAATTATCCAGAGTCCAGAATATGGACGCTGGTGCGTTGAAGGGTTAATTGTTTTTTGCGGACTCTAGTGACGCCAAAGTACAGTACATGTAATATACGATTATTTATTGTGGCCATTGAGAATAGTTAATTACAGAGGATTAGCGACCGTAAATTAGAATTAGCGACCCATCGTCAATGAACGAGGTGTTCATCTACATTTTTCATCCAGTTAATGTTTATGAAGAATCATCCAAAGTTTACGGCAACAAGGCAGAGGCACTCGAGGTTTAGGGTTTTGTGTGTTTGAGCAGCTGAGGAAGAGGACGAGCTTTTGTGTGGAGGATTGGTAAAGGTCTGCAGCGATGTCTACGTGGGCACGGCCAAGGATGCTGTGAGGATTTGGCGCCTGGAGAATTAGCGTGAAGCCGAGCGGAAGCGGATTCAGGATCTCAAGAAGAATTCTGCCAAAGGCCAAACAGGACTTCTTCAGTTTGGCTCCGGCACATCCGAGGTATGGCGACAACACATTAGTCTTTGCTTTCCATCCTCTTTTCTGGTCGTAATTAGGATTTTAAGGTAGATCGTTTCCTTTAGGGGATTAGGGTTTGAAACTTGATAAGGCAGATCATTACGTTAAGTATGAACTCATGCGACTACTACATTGGAAGCTCTGAAGATATTTGTATAGTTATGTTAACTCCTAAGCGTCCACTGTAATTTCTGTAGTGTAGGAAAATTGGACCTCCTGCTGCACATTATCTATTTGTGTAAAAATGACTTTAGTTTGACACGATTGACACTGTTGGTCATGCACTACAAAACAAGAGCTTTAAAATGATGTCTTGCAATCAGATAACCGAGGTAAAAGGAGAAAATGCCACCGTTTCAAAGTTGCGCACTTCTGTTTGGCAAATGCCAATGCATTGCTGCTCTTGCACAACAGACTTGCTCTGGTTCAATTCTTCTGCTTAGCGTTAGCCAATCGATGCCCCTTGTTCTCGCCCATTTCTATAGGTAAATCAATTTTGTCATTTGCAACCGATCTCAAGCATTTTTTGGAAAAAGTCAGCTCTGTTTCACTATTTGAGGACTCCTTTTTGAGAAGGTTTTGGGAATTGTATGATCTCTACGGATTCAGAACAGTCACAATTTATTAAAAAAATTGAGAGGTTTTGTCTATGTCTAAGAAGTTTCCTGTTAGCCTAGACTTTCAAGGTTTTGGTGTGATTTATTTTGGACATCAACTGACCTTGTCGTCATTCAAGAAATTATTGCAATTCCTCTGTAGTACTACATCGTATGGGTTTTCAAATGATAACCTAATTACAGCTTAATGATACACTAGCTTTGGCCTGTACAGAGTATCATTCATACTTGGAAGCATAATGAAATTATAAATCTAGTAACTGAATGGGTTGAACATGATTTTAGTTTAGAAGTAGAATCAAAGGAGAAATAGGAACTCCAGCCTTGAATGGCCGACTATAAGGGACCTGGTAATTCTGTGCGGAACTATTCATTGCGACCATAAATAAACAAACATCAAGAGACAAAATTGGGTATAATATAGATGTTTTTGTCGATGTGATTCTGACTTGTTAACCATGTTGATTGCAGAGGTATACTGGAAGTATGAGCATCGCATCAACTGCGGCAAGGAGGAGTGCTCACCATTTGACAAAGATCGTTTCTAAAGATTGGTAACAACACACCCCTTTTTCATGTCGGCGTACTTGCAGTCTGTTAATCTCAAGTATTTGCATACATAACCTGCTCTATCCACGGTTTCTATAGAAACTATGATACCACATTGGTTAATCCTTAAGTTGACTTGTTCACATGTAATTTTAATGTTACGCTTGTGTCTATGCAGGTTTTCAAGTCTCAACGGAATGCACTTCTTGGGCTTAGTGTTGTTTCCTTTATTAGTATGCATGCTGCTTTTGTTGGTACTATTATTTCTTTCTAGATTTGATATTGACTGCTATTGTTTTATGGTGTTGACTGCTTGTACCAAATTTAATTTGTGAGCTTGGTTGTTTCATTAATTGGCTGTGTCTGGAAGTACGCATTTGTTTTCATTTAGTCTTAGAATAATGTAAATGGAATGTTCTCCATTGAAATTGTAGAAGCTCTCTTGTTTGATGCTCTAATATTTTTGCCAAAATGGTGCATAACTAGTTGAATAGACATTACAAAAATCCAGTAACTGATGAAAGAACAATAATTTAGGGTTTCATAATGCATTTCTTACGTCTCTAGTCATATTACGGACTAGTCATAAATTTGTCGAATATGTATTACAAGGTTGTGTCATAAACTGTCAAATGTATAGAAAATGGATTTATTATAAGATGATTGAATGTAACAAGGACTAGTCATAAAATCTTCAATGTATCAAGGTCGTGTTATAAATCAATGGATTGTGTATTATATGGACTAATCATAAAATGTCAAATGTATATAACATAGATCAGTCATAAAATGACGAATGTACAAAGACTAGTCATAAATTGTGAAATCTATGTAACAATGTAGTTATAAAGGACTTCTTGTTTGTGTTGTGTAACCGTCAGTTGCCAAGGGGGTGCATACAAGTTTTTGACACAAGAATGTGTCAAACAGGACCCCCACTGGATGATGAAGAGAACCACAAGAACACTGCAGCAAAGAGGGTGGCGAAGCTGGCAAAGAAAGTAGGCAGTCTGTCGAAAAAGAAGAGTGGCGGTAGGATGTTCCAATTGGTAAGGGTACTATGCAAGCATTCAAGGCAGCCTTGAATGTATGGAGTAAGATTCTCATATTTAGATAGTTCATATATTGATGAGGAATAAAAGCTACAAATGCGTGATAGTAAATTTGTCTAAAATTGACTCATTTGTTTTTGTTTTGAGATATTTACTTCTAAATATAAGTGAACTCATTTACATTTCTCTAAACTCATTTCTGTCTCCAACGATTGTTTTCTTTGTATTTACGAAGTGAACTTAGTACATCTTTGTATAAACCTAGTTTTTTAGTGTGTTATCTTAGCTGCTATGCCATTTGATGCGTGTCTACAATACATCGATATTATTTGGAATGACTTCAGAAACGTGACTGCAGTTCTTGACTGATGGTTATGCGAATCTAATTCAACGTAGTCACAAATATCGCACACAAATCCCAGTAATGTGACTCCCAGTCATCGACCATATGATACTATCAAGTCATACGACGGGATACATTTCACCAATAAGGTGACAACAACGAGTCATGTAATGTTTGTAGTGTTTCCAATAGTGTGACTACAACTAGTCATATAATGTTCGCATTGAAACTAAAATATGACTGGCGATCTGAAAAACATGATTGGAAGCAGTCACAACACTAGCTGTAACATTCCAGTTGGGCCGCCACATCGGTCCAAATACGACTGCGTATAGTCATATTCCACGTCAGCAAAAAACATAACTACTGGTAACATTCCACGTTAGCGACATTATGACCCAAAATATGACTCCACAGAGTCACATTCCACGTCAGCCGAAAAATGACAATATTCACATTCCACGTAGAAGTGCCACGTCAGCAAAAATATAACTCCACAGAGTCATATTCCACATCAGCAGAAAATATGACTTCGCAGAGTCACGTGCCACGTCGGATGCCACGTCAGCAAAAAATATGACTCGCCCGAGTCACATGCCACGTCGGATTTTGGCCTCAGCTGCCCGGGCAGACCTCCAAAAGTCAAGGACTTGGGGCCGGTCAAGATGGCGGCTGGAATGCTGACGTGGCACGTACATGGCGCCCAAGTATACGCTTTAAGGCGTATTTATTCATATGACTAGGTGTCCGAAGCGACTCGTCGGTAACTACGGCACCCAGTCATGCTCCGCGTCACATTCCACGTCAGCAAAAAATATGACGCGCAGTCACAGACCCGATTTTATGACTGCGCGCAGTCAGAAACGCAATCATTCTCCCAGTCATAAAAGTACCCATCTATGCTAGTGATCCACAACAAATCAAATACTACAAATTTTAGGGTTTCATCCACAACAAATCAAATACTACAAATTTTAGGGTTTCTTCCACAACAAATCAAATACTACAAGTTTTAGGGTTTCTTCTACAACAACACCTTCTTCATAGTGTCATACAAGATGCCTTTGAAATCCACTAACACCAGTTTCTTCATCAAATTTTCCCCCCCCTCCGTCCTTGACTTCGCCGGCGTCGCCGCCACGCTTCCAAAGCCACGTAGCATTAGGGTTTCTACAACTACTATTCTCTATTCTCTCTCTATAACTAGTTGTAGAGATGGGTATCTAAAATTAAAACTACTATTCTCCACACCCATCTCTACAACTACTATTCTCTTACTATAGTTTACAATCATTCTAAAAATAGATGGCAACACTTTTGAAAACCTCTGCACTCTAAATTCTAACTTCTTGGAGAAATGAAAACAAAAATGAACTTGGTGCAACCTCTAAGTCTTCTTAAAGGTCTAATGACCTAACTCGGCAGCTAACCCTAGCCGCCTCTGTTCATCCAGTGAACTGGATGAAACTCATCCCAGTAGATGATCACAGTGACGTCATGGACATCATCGTAGACATCTTCATGGACATCATCTTAGACATCTTTATAGACATCATCTTAGACATCTTTATGGACGTCATCTTAGACATCTTCATAGATAGTTGGATGTCATCCTTGATATCCTTCCAAACACTCCAATGTTGGCAATTGACTGTAATTTTTGAATTTATATTGCACTCAGATAAACTTAAAGACTTCATATTACTAAAACGTCTTGCTTTTCTTAAAAAGTTTTACTTGTCTAAGAATTTGTTAAAATGTTTTTTTACAAGATTCTAATCAAATAAAATCTGATACAAGCACAATTTTAATTTTAGACAAATAAAACATCTTACACTTGCGTCTAAATGCTTATAAGTATATTAAGAAATATGAAGTTTTTGACGGTACCTAATTTATTTTTTAAAAACACCGTAATAAACATGATGAAAGTTGAATGATGAGTATGGGTGTTTGTATGGTATGATTCATCAACTTCTTTGTCAAAGTACAAAACTTTGCTCTTCTTTTTGATCTTTTAGAACTTCATAAATAGAAATTGATGGTAGAAATTTAAAATTTTTGAACTACTACAACTAAATGATGTCTTATACAGTTATACCAATGCCAAAAAAAGAGGTAAAAAATAAAAAACTTGCAGTCTAAATTGGTATTTGTGTAAAACATCAGTGCCTTGTTGTAGTGCACAAGTGCACACAAAAATTATGAAAGAGAACGTCAGGCCCGGGCTCCTATGAGCACCTTCAAATTTATGCACGTGCAGATGGCCCTGTTCATATATATGATTGAGTCACAGTAGGAGACACATCCGCGTCACAGGTGATGTCCATTGGGACATCGTCTAGAACATGACGGCGTTGTCAGGGATGTTTTGGCATGCAGAGCTCATGTCTTTGGGGACGTCAGCACGGACGTGCGACTGTCAGTACTGACGTCTCAGAGGAGACGTGCACAGTCTCAGCTGCTGCAGGCGTTTACCATGTCTGTCCATAGTCTAACAACAGAGGTGGGTGTGGTGTCCAAGGAATACATAACCGAAAAGGGACGCTGATGGGAAGAGCGAGAGGCGTTTCGAGTGCAGTCGCGACGTCGTCGACCTGGTAGAGCAGTGTCGTACCCTCCCGAACTCAGCGATTTACCATGCTTTGCTGATTGGCTAAAGGAACGTGTGCTGGAAGCAGAAGAGGCTGGTGTTCGACTCGACGAGGACGTCGTACAGTACTCATGTCCTCCTGAGCGTTATGCAACCTCCCATTGGCAAATGCACGCATTCCGTATGCATTTTGCGTGTTTGGATGGCCGAGGGGGGCCTCGTCACTCGAGACTCGTGTGTAGTCGCCGCCTATACATAGCAAGTGCGTTGGGGGATTTGCAATGGGAGGCCCATTGACCATACCGCTGAGCATGTAGGGTACATCGAGGAAATACTCGAGTTGGATTATCGTAATCACTGCACCACGGTGTTGCTATGCAATTGGGTGAAACACTCACGGGATGTGCGAGTTCCCAGCATAGAACGTGACAAGTACGGATTCAGCGTGGCAAATTTCAACCACATGCAGAATAGAGTACAGGCGGATTCGTTTGCGTTCCCATTGCATTGTCAGCAGGTTTTTTTCCCCGATGACCCCATGCGAAGCGGGTGGAAGATCATTTGCCGAACAGACGTCAGAGGTAAGCGTACATCAATTCTTGCTCGGAATCCGGTGCTCGATGGAATCACTGTTGGTAACGACGATGACTTCGACGGCTTGCAACCACAAATTCGGGAAACGGATCCAATTCGAACAGCAGCTCCAACGGGAGGGAGCTTTGTTACAGCCGCAACAGAAACAAACAACCGGGCTCAAATCGAAGAGGACTAGCGATTCATGACCTTTGTATTGCTTGTACCGCCGTTCTGTAGCGCTGCATTCCATGATCCTACGCGAACACTCTTGTACTCCTTGTGTTTGCGAATATATGTACATACGAATATTGTAATTGTAGGCTTTATAGAGGGCAATGCCTCTGCAGTATTTATTGAACCAATGTCTGAAACAGTGACTGAAACAGAGCAGTGAATGGAAGATGGACGTCCGCAAAGACATCCCCGTGGACGTTTTTGCTAACATTCCCAGGTATCGGATGAGGCGCACGACAACTTCACGGATGTTTAGAGAGACACCGATTTGGACGTCTACAGAAGCATCCCAAACATCTTGGAGCACGCCATATCCCTATACTACGGAAGACATCCACACGTTCTGGTGGACGGTGTCCACAATGACCGGTGTTGTGACTTCTCAGACGGTGCTACGTCCTCCCCTACGTCGTACGACGTCGTCAACCGTCTCACAGTGGACGTCTCTACAAAGACGCCGTACAACAAGACAGATGTATGCGGCGATGTCTAATGGTACATTGCCGTGAACATCCTAAAAGACAATGATGAAGACGCGGGCATGTCTGTTATGGATCTCATTGGTGACACATCACGAACAACGTGCAAATGTCCGCCGAGTTGTTCCAACCGACGTTCGGAGCGCGACATCGGACATGACCGCGGAGACACCGCGCACATCGAGTGAGACGTTCGTGCAATACCAGGTCCCTGATGTCGCGCCCGATGTCTTCACGGGTGTTTACAGAGACACCCGTGACGACGTCTGTAGAAGCATCCCGTACGTCGTAGAGCACGCCATACTGCTTTGTTCCGCAAGACATCCCAAAAGTTTTAGTGGACATTGTCCAGAATGTCCGTTTCTTTGTCTTTCGTCACAGTGCCATGACATCCATGACGTCTGAAGACGTCTTGGACTGTGTCACAGTGGACGTATCCGCCAAGACGCCCTACTGCGTGACGGATGTATGCGGCCATGACTGATGGGACATCTCTATGGACATCGTCGTAGACAATGATAAAGACGTGGGCGCGTCTGAAACAGATATCATCGCTGAGACATCGCGAATAACATGCAAATGTCCGCCAGGATGTTGCAGCCCACGTTCGGAGCGCGACATCACAGATGACCGCGGAGACAACGCGCACATCGAGTGAGACGTTCCGTGCAATCCCAAGTCACTAATGTCGCGCCCGATGTCTTGACGGGTGTTTAGAGAGACACCCGTCAGGACGTCTGAAGAAGCATCCCGGACGTCTTAGACCACGCCATTTGCCTCTGTTGCGGAAGACGATTCTGATTGTTTCGGTAGACGTTGTCCACAATGTCCGGTTTTGTGACTGTTGTCACGGCGCGATGTCATCCTTGACGTGTGTAGATGTCCTAGACCGTGTCACAGTGGACGTCTCTGCCAAGACGCTATACTGCGTGACGGATGTACTCGGCCATGTCTGATGGGTCATGCTCATGGACATCCTAGAAGACATTGATGAAGACGCGAGTGCGTCTCATACGGATGTCTAAGCCGACACAGCACGAACAACGTTCAAATGTCCGCCGGGATGTTGCAGCCCACGTTCGGAGCGCGACATCACAGATGACCGCGGAGACACGGCGCACATCGATTGAGACGTTCCGTGCAATACCAAGTCACTGATGTCACGCCCGATGTCTGCAGGGGTGTTTAGAGAGACACCCATCATGACGTCTAAAGAAGCATGTCGGGCGTTTTAGACAACGCGATTTTGGTATGTTGCGGAAGACGATTCCGAATGTTTCGGTGGACGTTGTTCACAATGTCCGGTTCTCTGACTCCTGTCACGGTGCCATGTCATACTTCACTTCTATAGATGTCCTCCACTGTGTCGCAGTGGACGACTCCGCCAAGACGCCATACTGCGTGACGGATGTATGCGGCCATGTCTGAAAGGACATCTCTATGGACATTGTCAAAGACAGTGATGAAGACGCAGGTGCGTCTGTTACAGATGTCATCGCTGACACATCACAAACAACGTGCCAATGTCCGCCGGGATGTTGCAGCCCACGTTCGGAGCGCGACATCACAGATGACCGCGGAGACACCTTGCACATTGAGTGAGACGTTCTCTGCAATCCCAGGTATCTTATGTCGCGCCCGAGGTTGTCAGTGTTGTTTAGAAAGACACCCGTATTGACGTCTGTAGAAGCGCAAACAAAGTCTAAGTCAGCGCAAACAAAGTCTACGTGAACTGAAACATCCGTGGGAGGACGTTGTATCTCATGTCGCCAACTATGTCTCAATGGATGTTTATGTAGACATCCGCTGCGACGTGCTCAGAAGTATCCCGCCTGTTTTATAGGGTCACGAGGCTCCAATGTTTCGGGAGACGTGTAGCTGTTTCATGGGACGCTGTCTGTGACGTCTCCGACCGTGACTTATGTGCTTCTGCGATGTCTTCCAGGACGTCGGCTATGTGAGCATTCACTGTTGCACAGTAAATGATAATGGGATGTACCATGGGACATTGCAGTTCACCACCTTAGACATCGTTGCACTTCGAGGACGTCGTTGCGGACGTCCCAATGGATGTCCACGAAAACATCCCCACATCATCGAAGTCATCGTGAATCAGATGTCTTGCAGACGATGGCCTAAACATAGTATGTTGTGGCAGCTCGTCCAACGTGGATTTTTCCTTGCCATGTAGATTAAGTTCTGTAAATTAGGAAATTTCAAAATATATCCACGTGTATTTCCTACCATAAATGTTGAAAAATCCTCCTATATTATAAAAAGCTATTTTTGTCCGACGTGGATTTTTAATATTATTATACTAATAAATTATAATATTTTAAATATTTAAATATTAAAAATCAATTTTTATATATAATTTATATTATATAATATAAAATTTATAAAAATATTGTTATTTTAATATTATTATATTCTTATGATATTGTTATAATATCATAATATTATAATTTACAATTATTTTTAAAGTATAGACGAATCAGAAATATTGCGAGTACAAGATATCGAATATAAAATCACTATTCCAAATTATGTGGTGATTTTAAATAAAAGTATATTGGACAAAAAGGAAATAGAATTTAATAGTGTGAACGAGTTTTTTTTCCGCTCTTGCAAACCGCTGCCCATTATGCTGAATTTTTTACATCAGGTAGCATTTCACCTTGCATTCCAGTAAATTTCAAACACTTACCCTCGGTGAAACCGGAATCCTTTGCCAGCGTGGCAAAGTTGCGTCTTTTCGAATGTCTTGCGGCATGTCTTCAGAAATGCGCAGATGCACGCAGATATCTACGCGTGTTTTCCGAAACACGCAACTCACCGAACCATCTAATCCCAAAATTATCTTCAACAACGTACAGACATCCCTCTGTTGTGCGAGACATCCATACCAATGGGAAAGACATGACAGGGATGTCTCCCTGTCTTCCGAAGACATGACCAAAAACACGGGTTTGTTATAGTGCATGGTGGAGGGTCACTATCCTTGGATGCCCAGACATTGTGAATTAGAGAGCTTGGAAAAAATAAGGCGCTGAAGGTTCTAAAATGTTGTTGGATTTGAATGTTTTGGGAGTAATTAGGTCATGATGAACGTCCACGATGACATTCCCATAGATTTGGCTGGGTAGTGGAACAAGGATGTCATTGACATAGACATCTGGTGTTGTGCTTGGGCTTTGGCTTTGGCGGCGGGGAGATGTGATGTCTGGCTTGGTGTGACTGGTGTTGGCCAGTGTGTGTCACTATCCTTGGACGCCATGATTCTGGATCACTATCCTTGGACGCCATGGTTCTGTATCACTATCCTTGGATGCCATGGTTGCAAGTCATTGTGAACGTCCCCCACAGTAGCGCTCGGAAGACATGGAAACTGGGATTGGAATGGAAGAATTGGAGAGTGCTGACATTTGTTCCTTGTTTTTCATAGTTCTCACGGAGGACCAAGAGTACTGTGTTCTACACCATAGACCCTTTGACCCCTGAAAGGACCCTGCCAAATAGATATGGAGCAAAACATAGACAGTGTAAACCTAGAAAAGTGGAAATGTTCCAACCCCAAAATATTCAAACACATTACTTAAAAAAAACCCTCCGTGGTAAATTTAAGGTTTGAGACAACCCATGGATGCAGCCAGCATGTCGTCCTCGTGGCCGAGGACGACCGTCTGACCACCACACCCAAATGTTACAAGTTACCTAGGATTACCAATACTACAAGTTACCTAGGATTATAACATCTGCAAATAGAGATGTTCTGACTTATAGCCCGTATCCAATGCTCATCGAGGAAATGGTTTGTTCACGACGAATGGCCAGTAAAAACCCTTTGTAAACGGCTGATTGCTTCACAAAGCGCATCATATCGGTAACTGTTGCGATGTAGAGACCCGTCCCTCTACTCTCCGACAGCCGTTTCCAGTGGCTATATGCGGTTCCGCCTAGATTACACGATGGTAAATCCGCCTCCACGCAGATGTTGAGATCCTGATCGCAAGATTAGAAAGGGTCAGTGACATCGATATTCACATTACTGACATTTCAATTGTTTTAGCAGTATATTTTCACAGCATCGATTTGAGAAATTACCAGGTCAAAGAAGCCGCCCCATTGACGGTATCTGAAGTGCCTGAGTCCTAACCAATCATCCAGCTGTCGCACTCCATCATCGATGGCAGCTCCTGAAGACAACCACGTATCTTTTATGCAGTGGTACAGCTCTTCAGACTCCCAAGCGGTCTTGGCCTCTTTGTAATCTTTATAGAGTTTCTTGTGCAACTCTTGACTGTTTGGCTGAATATTCTCCAGTGTTAGCCGTTCCAGTGAACCGGTCCAATCCATATCAAGACATCTCTCTCTACCAACCAACTTACAGTTTGGATCCCCATTCCCGTATATGACCCTCACAGCCTCCCAGTTAGCTTCATCCCGGTTTGCTATGAATCCCTTGAAGTAGGGATTGGGAACTCCGTTTCTTTGCATTACCTTATTAAAAGCTACCCACATGTTCTTCTGCAACTCTGCATCGTTGTTGCTAATCTCACATGTGGCTATGGTCATCAAGCGACCAAATTCTGCATTAAAAACATGACAAGACATTGTTGTCCATCCAACGACTCTCTTGACATGGTCAAACATGATCCAGCAACTCGTAAGATCACCTCCAGGTTGCATCCGCCTCACAAGATCAACCCCACAGGCCGATCCACTTTCTGACATCTTGAACAAGTATGTTCGCTCAGTACGATCATCAACGATGTCGCACTGCTACAAGAACGAGTAAGGGCACTCGATTCTCAACCGTTCAACATCATCGTCTAAGCCTAGGTCAGCCTCCACAGCCGAGTCGACGCTTACAGCGTTCCACCTGTATCGAGAATGAAACGTAGCAAAGTGCTTGATCATGGCTAGGTACATCTCAGTCCGTGTAGGTACCCACGGACTTGGTCTATCTGCTACACACATGGTGTCAAAATCTGTGCTACACTCTCCCGAGTAAATGCTAGCCATTTGAGCACTACAACTATGAAGGTAATCAGCACACAAGATTGAGTGAGACGAGCAATTTTGCTATGGTGATACGAGCTGATAGAGATAGTGACCTTGAACCAGATTGAGTGAGACCAGCGATTCTGCTAGGTTGAAACGAGCCGTGAATTTGATCATATATAACTACCATCAACATCTTTGCACTTAGGTCATATCCTTTAGAATAGATCTATTCTCATATTGGCCAAGGACGACCAGCAGCCCTCCAGACACAGGACTTTTCAAACACAAGGCTCTTTTTAGAAACACCCCCTGGCATTTCCATGGATAGTGACAGCCCATGGATGCATCCAGCTCTTGGGTTCAGCCAGCTTGTACTCCTCGTGATCACTTAAATTACAAAAAACTAACCTCCGTGGTAAATCCATAGTTTGTGAAAGCCCATGGAAGCAGCCAGCATGTCATCCTCATGGCCGAGGACGACCAACAGCCCACCACACGGAAATATATTCAGACACTTGATTTGACAGAGTAACACAATCATCCGTGGAATGTCCAAGCTTTGTAACAGCCCGTGGATAGAGCTAGCATGTCATCCTCCTGGCCGAGGACGAACTGCAGTCCCTCGAACTCAAAACTTTTTCAAGCACCTGACTTGCAATGACAACACATCTGTGGAATATCCAAGGTTCGTGACAAACCAAGGAAGCAGCGACGATGTCATCCTCGTGGCCGAGGACAACCAACAGCCCACCACACCGAAATATATTCAGACACTTGACTTACAGAAACAACACACCCGTGGAATGCCCATGGTTCGTGACAGCCCATGGATGCAGCTAGCAAGTCATCCTCGAGGCCGGGGACGGCCAACAGTCCCCAAACAGGCTCTTCGAAAGAGAATCCTAGTCTAAAGTTAAGCCTCAACGGCATTCCGTAAATACATGAAAACCACCCCGCCACTATGCAACTGGCAGGTTTCTATTTACAAAACATTATTACAAGCCACTGACCACTGTGGTCAGAGGAGCAAGCTGGCCAACGAAGTATTTACAGCCAAGAAGTATAAAATTTCTAAATTCTAAACATCTGGTCCCTGCAGATTCACAAGGCCGCCACGTAAAACAATCTATTTCTGCCTCTGCAAACCAAAAACAAAACCGCTCCAAACTCAAAATCCGCCGCCAAAAACAAGGAGCCGAGAGGTGCTGCGTAAGTTAAAACTAAAATTGGCGATTGCTCCCCACCGATGCCACATCCGATTCTCCAACTTCCGCCGTATCCGATGATATCTCAATCACTTGTCCGGTCCCACCACCATTCGAATTTGTGGGAGGACAATCACAAAAGTCAAATTGCACGCACCCGCAATCCTTTCTTATCACCGCCACTCCACGAAGTAAAAATGTGGAAGGACGGTACACAATTCCTGCCACTTGAGCATATGAAATGCCAGAAAGAACCTCCAGCCGTGCCATCTCTTCGCCAATGTGAATGTTCCAAAAGAAATCATTTGCGCCACTAACAATGCCTTGCAACAATGGATGAGGAGGAATATTTTTCTTCACTCGACATGCATCGGAGTTGTAAACAAACCACAAAAAACCAGTCAATTCCCCTAGAGAATAGGGACGAGACGGACGAAGAATCTGTAGTGCATGGGTTGGATGTCTGGAACCCATGGTCAAGAAGGAAAAAAATGGAGGAGATGAATGAGGATAAGAAAGAGTGAATGAGGAAGGGAAAGACGCTCACAGGTTAAAATATTGAAATGTGGAAGAAGGAGAGTACTTGAAATGATTTGCAGTCTCGATTGAGCCGCCATTCATCCAAAGTACCTACAATACCATTGAGAGCACTTGGTACTCTAGTGAATGTACCGTGCACTCTCACGTGACTGCATCTACACTCATGGGTACAATTTCTCCATGATTCTATTCAATTGCAAATCTAATTCTAGTTTTTTGGAATGATGATGATACACACATCCATAAATATCTACGGAAATAGGTGCACAAAGACAAGACGCAGGATAAAGTATATCTTCCTTGACATGCACTTACGTACATACGTAATTACTGAGGCGTATAAATATTTTTGTATTTGGGGGCTGCTAGTCGCCCTCTGCTATGAGGATGACATGCTAGCTGCATCCATGGGCTGTCACGAACCATGGACATTCCACGGATGTGTTACTCTGTCAAGTCAAGTGCTTAAAAATACATCTGCGTGGAGGGCTGTTGGTTGTGCTCGGCCACGAGGATGACATGGTGGCTGCTTCCTTGGTTTGTTACGAACCTTGGATATTCCGCGGATGTGTTGTCATTGCAAGTCAAGTTCTTGAATAATATTTCAGTTCTAGGGACTGCAGTTCGTCCTCGGCCAGGAGGATGACATGCTGGATGCACCCATTGGCTGATTCGAACTTTGGATATTCACGGATAAGTTCTTTCAGATGTTCAAATGTTTGAATGTTATTTCAGTAAAGTTGTCGGTTGGTCGTCCTCGGCTACAAGGACGATATATTGGTTGCATCCATGGGCCCATGGGGACCATAGATGTTTCACGGATGAGTTGTTTCTGTTCATTGTGTGTTTGAACTATTTCAGTTTTGGTGGTCCATTGGACGTCCTCGGCTACTAGGACGACATTCAGGCTGCATCAATGGGCCGGTGGATACCTTGGATGTTGCATGGATGAGTCGTTTCTGTTCATCCAGTGTTTGAATCAAATTGAGTTTGGTGCTGCTTGGGACGTCCTCGGCTACGAGGACGTTCTTCAGGCAGCATCCATGGGCCCATGGAAACCTTGGATGTTGCATGGATGAGTCGTTTCTGTTCATCCTGTGTTTGAATCAAATTGAGTTTGGTGCTCCTTGGGACGTCCTCCGCTACGAGGACGACATTCAGGCTGCATCCATGGGCCCGTGGATACCTTGGATGTTGCATGGATGAGTCGTTTCTGTTCATCCTGTGTTTGAATCAAATTGAGTTTGGTGCTCCTTGGGACGTCCTCCGCTACGAGGACGACATTCAGGCTGCATCCATGGGCCCGTGGATAACGTGGATGTTGCATGGATGAGTCGTTTCAGTTCATCTTGTGTTTGAATCAAATTGACTTTGGTGCTCTTTGGGACGTCCTCGGCTACGAGGACGACATTGGGGCTGCATCCAAGGGCCGATGGAAACCGTGGAGGGTCCATGGATGATTTGCTTCTGTTCATTACGTGTATAAAACTATTTCAGTTTGTTGGTCAGTTGGACGTCCTCGGTTACAAGGACGTCCTTCTCGCTGCATCCATGGGCCGTTGGGAATAAGCACTTGACTTGCAATGACAACACATCCGTGGAATTTCTAAGGTTCGTGACAAACCAAGGATGCAGCCACCACACTAGCATAGATGGGTACTTTTATGACTGGGAGAATGACTGCGTTTATGACTGCGAACAGTCATAAAATCGGGTCTGTGACTGCGCGTCATATTTTTTGCTGACGTGGAATGTGACGTGGAGCATGACTGGGTGCCGTAGTAACCGTCGAGTCACTTCGGAAACCTAGTCATATGAATAAATACGCCTTAAAGCGTATACTTGGGGGCATGTACGTGCCACGTCAGCATTCCAGCCGCCATCTTGACCGGCCCCAAGTCCTTGACTTTTGGAGGTCTGCCCGGGCAGCTGAGGCCAAAATCCGACGTGGCATGTGACTCGGGCGAGTCATATTTTTTGCTGACGTGGCATCCAACGTGGCATCCGACGTGGCACGTGACTCTGCGAAGTCATATTTTCTGCTGACGTGGAATATGACTCTGTGGAGTTATATTTTTGCTGACGTGGCACTTCCACGTGGAATGTGAATACTGTCATTGTTCGGCTGACGTGGAATGTGACTCTGTGGAGTCACAGTTTTGGTCATAATGTTGCTGACGTGGAATTCGATTGGTAGTGATGTTTTAGGCTTTCGTGGATTATGACTCTGTACAGTCGTGTTTGAGTGGTCTTATGACTGTAGCCAGTCGTGTGTTCAAGACCTCCAGTAGTGTTTGACAAGAGTGCAAAGGATATACGACTGGTTTCAGTCACAGTATCGGTCGGAGTGAGAGAATGACTCGCGGTAGTCATAATGTTGTTGCCATGTATGTGGCCCTATTAGTGCACACAGTGATATTTTCGCTTACTGAGAGTCACATTACTATTATGTATCTGAAACATACAATAGAAGACACATACGTTGAATTCAATGGAAGACGCTTACGTCTGAGAAGGGAAATGCAACAATGTTCACTTGTATTTAGTAGTGAAAGACTCAATACAAAACCAAAACTCGAGAATGTCTTAGAGGGAGTTGCTATCTAGCTAACCCACTCTTATTCCTCACCATTATATACATCCAACATCCATCATCTCGTGCTTCCCGCTTCCTTTTTGCTGCTGGCTCCTTGTGATTTTCTTCGTCATCCTGTGTGCACCACCACAATGACAAGTGGGTTAACCAACTTTTTTGCGCAAACCTCATTAATTCAGTAGAGGACCCCTTAATACGGATGTTGCGCAATTATGACTATAATCTTTTACATTCATTTGTATCATGACTAGTCCCTGTGACCTTCCCAAGTATACTTGACTAAACCGTGTGACATTCTCACTATGCTTATTACTGATCACTGTGACATGGCAGACTGCGTACATTACTTAACCCTGTGACATTCAGGGAATTCATCAGCATTGCGTGCTACATCAAACATCAGAAGATCGTTTATATGTCACCTTCTCTTTCGCAGTCGCGGCATTTAGGCTGCCTCCAGTGCGGCAACGAGCCACTTGGTGATGCTGTTGAGAGCAGCACCCAAGCGATCTACCACCGGATCGTACGCCACCGGGCTTCACCAAGTTCGTGGTCCCCTAGTGCCACACGATAAAGGGAAGTCAGAAATGAATAAGAAAACTATGTTTCTGTAACAACCCCAGCATTAAGCTCAAAAAGGAAACTAAAGGAATCTATCTGGTTGTAATTTCAACCGGGTGACGATAATTGACTTCAAGCTGTTAGTTCAAGCGCATGCCGTATGCTCAATTGAAAGATTACTTGGAGATTGATCTTTCACAAGCATTTAACGCGGGAGATAGAGACACAATCACTTTCTCTTGAGTTCAAGTCAGAGTACCTGGAACGAGAAGAACTACAATCCACTCGGCTGTAGTATACTTATAATCACATATCTTCAAAACAGAATCGAGTTCTAAGAAACATCAAAGGTCAAAGCCAGAAAAAGTTCTGCCTCCCATTTGCAAAAAGCATTAAAACTGATCATCTCTTAGCCGTTTCATTTTTCACACAAGAATTGCACCACAAACTTTTAATTAACTTAGCGACAGTCTAAAAGAAATGGAAAACTTTGAGACTCTATAGAGATTCCAAACATAACATTTACAGGCGTATGGAAAATAGCTTGGTCTAAGGCAAAAAATAAATACTTCCATGCATTCCAAAAATAAGTAAAAATTGCGGTTTCAAATTGGAGATGAAATTCTTGCCTTTCTTCGTGTCGTCTTCAACGGCTCCTCCACGCGTTCGTCCTCACCGTCATCCTCGTCGCCACACACGGAGTCGGTTAGGAGCTTCCTCTGCATTTGTCGAACTAGGAGTTTCGGCAGGGAGTTTCGGCAAGGAGTTTCGGCAAGGCGTTTCGGGAAGCTCGAAGTTTCGGCAAACTCGAAGCTAGGAGTTTCGGCAAGCTCGAAGCGGATTCGGCAACCTGATTTGTGAAGCGGATTCGGCAAGGTCAAAGCGCTGGCGGGCAAGGCAAGCTCGAAACCCTAGGCAAGCTCAAAACCCTAAGCAAGCGCAAGGCAAGCTCAAAACCCTAGGCAAGTGCAAGGCAAGCTCGAAACCCTAGGCAAGCGCAAGGCAAGCTCCAAACCCTAGGCAAGTGCAAGGCAAACTCGAAACCTTGTGCTCTGCAAGTATCTCACTCCGCATCTACTCCAAACCCTAACGCGCTTTTTCTAGAAGCCAACAATTCTAAGCGCAATTCAGAAATTCAAGGACGTCACACCACGCACTGCACTTTGAAGAGGTAATCACTCACCTCTTGTCTTTTGGCTTCTTGAAGGTTTGTTTTGAAAGCGACGGCAACCCCAAACTCTTCAAAGCTCCGTTGTTCTCTTCGATGAGACTGCTCCTCATGCGCTCGTACGCGGGGGGTGAACGCGCCATCGACAACGGTGCTTGAGAACTCTGCAAATCTCTGTAGGATGCCGTGAATATTGCTTGAGCGATGGTCGCTTGGTCAACTGGTGCCACGTGTATCTCCGTTGACCAAGCCGCGCGACACAGAGACGACTGAGCAGGGTCATGTATGTGACACCCGAGAGTTATACAACACTCTCCAGTCATATAGATGACGCCCTATAGTCATCTATATGACTCTGTAGTTCAGTATAACTCTCTCTTGAAAGTTGTAGACCTTGACACCCAAATGGTGTGCACAAAACTGGTATTAATTGGTCTTTATCTGAGTAAAGAAGAGTGCACCAGTAATAGGGTATAATAACTGCCTGCACCTATTTGAAGAACCAAAATGTAAGCAAATTGATGAACCAGCACACCTGAATTAACCATTCCTACACGCTAGCTGAATTAACCATTCCTACACGCTACCATTCCTCCACGCAAGGCTCATATCATATGAATGTTATATAGACCACTTCTGTGTAATTGCGCATAAGGGGGGGTGTATGGAAGGAGTGCAAGAATATGAACTTGGGTTGGTGGATAAGTTTTTCATTTACTTTTGCATTAGCAGAGATGCCTCAGGAATATCACTGATGTGTTACTTCTTCACCATTGGTTCTGTCTACTCATGTAGTGAATGATTTCCATACGAAATAGTTTGGTACATCATGACTGCATAATTTAAATGAAATTAAAGTGACAATAGACATAGAAATAGCGACTCCCAGTTCCAAACGTCGTGCATACCACCAATTTTATTCAATCAATTCTTATATAAAACAAGGAAGGGAGCTAGTAAATATTTTCCTAAAATGACTTAGTGAAGTGATTTATGTGACACTCTGGAGTTATATAACACTGTAGAGTCATCGTCATGACGCCCTCTAGTCATGCACAGTGACTTTGTAGTCTTGAATGACTCTCTGCTGTATTTTTCCGTAGGATGGAAGGACAGCAGGAGCGCTTGAATCATCTCCAATTATGGCAAGATGAAGAGATCCAAGCAGACTCCATGCAATTAATGAAGTACGCCTGCCCATGCATGGAATGTGCTGGAGGAAAAGTCCTCGACCGAGCGACGATTCGGAAGCATCTTCGCACTAGAAGAAGGGACCCGGTTTTCACAGCTTCAATATTGGTAAGTGATGAGACCTATGATTTCAACTGCGTACCCAGTCCTCAGTAAGCAAAGCGACGTGGTTCTACGTACAGTGATTTGGTTTAAAAAAATATGTGTTAATGAATTATGTAGGCCCAATGGAGACCCTCAGTAAGAGCCGCAAGTTTGACATCGCTGACCAAGTTTCTAAGCCAACCACAATCCTCCCAGAGCGCCACTCCCACGGCGACATCCGCGCAAATTTCTCGATTGCAGAAGTGGCAGTCAGACGTGTATGACGGACAATGGTGCGCGGGCCCATACCGAAGCTAACTCCATTTGTATTTTGGAAAAGGGAATGGCAAGTGAAAGTGTCTAAATACCGCTTCATGGATTGGGGTCTCTTTGCAATGCAACCAGCCAAAGAGGGTGAGGAACTGCTTCCTTTAGTAGGAGCGCAGTACACCTCGGCGGAATTCAAAATTTTGAGCAAGGCACAATCCCGAATGAAATCGTATGTAATGCGCGTAGAGTCGGACCTGTATATCGACGGAGATGTAGAGAAAGGAAATGTCGCTGGATTCATTAATAGTTCCGCCGGGCGCTCCGAAATAGGCAATGTCATGTGGGAGTATCGCATGGTGCCTAAACCGTGGAACCACAAGGAATGGGGATATGTAATTAGCATAGCAACAAGGGACATTGTTGCCGGAGAAGACTCTATGCGCATTACCCTCTAAATCCGAGTAGTGTACGGTAAATTACTATATGCCCAAACAACAGGAAGATAGTCTGAGACTGTCTCTTTAATATGTATAGTGTCTATCTTGAATTTTCCCAAAATGACTACAGACAGTCACTTCTTATCACTGCACTGCAAACTGTAAACGTATACTTATCGTCCAAAATGACTACAGACAGTCTGTGCTTACCACTGTAATGTGACAACTGTCAGTAACGTTTTCCCAAAGTGACTATAGTTAGTCACTACTTAACACTGTAATAGAATGCCAGCTAGTCATATGTTGCGTATCATGTATTCGATGTGACCCTCAATGCGTGGACAAGACTAAAACAACATCGACACACTCCCCGGCGCAGGTGGATGCAATAACAAGGAGCCCTCCAAACTAGGAACCACATGCATTATGTAGCTTATCATCAGACTTTGGAATGTGACATCCAATGTGTTGTCTTTGGAACTGCAGGACGAGTACAACCCCTTGAACTTGACCCCTAGTGCACCAAGCAGTGGGCAAGGTAGTGAGCCCCCGTCCAGTCCTAGCATTGACAGCGAAGAAGCCGGGGAAGTAGATGTGTTACGGATGGTGGCAGAGTGCTTCAACAAGTATGACAACGTGAACTTAGGGGGGAGCGATACCAACCCTTCCATGCATGACGGATTTGATGTGGAGTTCAATGAAATGGCCCCGGTCTGGGACGATGCCTTCACACCAAGTCACGATGAAGGTAGCGAAATCGGAATGGAGGACAATAACGACTCTATGGAGTCAAGCGGGACAACGATGAACATCAAGGACCCTAAAGGTATAGTACTGGATGTCCTTTTACGCGAAGCAAGGACTCCGCTTTATGCAGGGAGCTCATCCAACCGTCTCGCCTCTATCCTCATGGTACTTAATTGTTGCACCACTTTTGGCGTATCCAACAGCTTTGTGGACGAGTTGTTGAAGTTATTGCACGAGTCAATAATGCCCAAGGGCAACACACTTCCGAAAACCTTCCTCGAAGCGAAGGGTTTGCTGATGAAATTGGAGTTGTCCTACAACACCATACATGCGTGTAGAGATGGGTGTTGTTTAAAGAATTAGAGGATGCGACGGAGTGCCCAATATGCCACAAATCCCGGTACGTAGACAACTCCAAATCGATACTGGTCAAGATTTTGCGTCATTTTCCGTTGATCCCTCGTTGGAGTTCGGACATTCTCGAACCACCAACTCACGGATGAAGTACGGTGCATATCATTGGGGAGAGCAAGTGATTTTCCCGGACTTGAAGCGACAGGCTTGGATTCGGATCTCATACCCCAAACACCTATTTTAAACGACGCAGTGGAAGTAGCTCCGGAGGTGGTGGCTAAAGCATTAGAACGCCTCGGACAAGATGACTTATCGGTAGATGATTTAGACTATTGCGACGCAGAGGAGGATTGACCGAGTCTTTGTTCAT
This sequence comes from Pohlia nutans, assembly GCA_022496805.1. NCBI lineage: Eukaryota > Viridiplantae > Streptophyta > Bryopsida > Bryales > Mniaceae > Pohlia > Pohlia nutans. Next base: position 3,716,963 of record CM040107.1, on the reverse strand, counting down.
TCACATACAGTTGTGAACATTCTACCCGTTGGACATATCTATATATAAATATATACATATATTCACATGAAATTGTGTAATTAGCACCATCAAGTCTTGGCCACGCAGCAAACATTCATTTCAACCTCCCAAACCGATAAGTTTCAGACTTCTCACGTTAGTTGCCCTAAACCACTACATACAGGCACGGACACAATTATAAAACCCGTAATAATTATGCCACACATTCCTTCTCAATGTAAAAAAAAATATACGACTATAGGGAAAAATGTGACTGCAAAATATGACTAGGAGGAAAAAGTGACGTCCAAATATGACTGTGCGTTCCCCAGGAACGTTCCCACTCGTTCCCTCTCGTTCCCTACGAAGATATACGTCCCTCCCACCCGCTTTATACGGTACATGTGGCAAATATGACTACAAAATATGACTACCAGTCACATTGTCTAATTTGGCTTCTGCCGACAATTTTGCCCTCGCAGAATGTGACAGCCGGCAGTCGCCTGTCATCCCCAGTCATATTCTCCCAGTCATAAAAGTACCCATCTCCGGTAGTGCTAGGTCACCCACGTGGCCGAGGTAGACCAACAGCCCACCACACAGAAATATATTCAAGCACTTGATTTGACAGAGTGACACATCTGCGGATTTTCGATGGTTCTTGACTGCCCATGGATGTAGCTAGCAAGTCATCCTCGTAGCCGAGGGTGACTAGCAGCCCTCAAACACAAAAATATTTAAACACCTGAGTTATTAGACGATATCCTCCGTGGTAACTCCATGGTTTGTTACAGCCCATGGATGCAGCCGGCATGTCATCCTCGTTGCCATCACATGCTTGTTTATTGAATATAAGGCTAGATATCAATTGCCTTAGCTACCCTTGCTAGATTCTTCGTCTCCTTAGACTTCCTCGTCATCTATGTATGCACGCACACCTAGAACATGTCGTCGCTTGCGATGGTATAGAGGTGGCGAGACTGTGACGTACGCTTGGGCAATCGCGGCAACGTACTCAGGCAGCGTGAATGTTAGAGGGGGACTTGAATATCGATAGATCCCACTGTTCAAAAGATTGAAATTGGTAAGAATTAGAAATCAGAATGTAAAGAGTGTAAAGTACAAATGGATGTGCAATTTCAAATGTGAATACAAGCTTCAGCGATACAACTTACGCACAATTGCCTCCTAGTCTCTGCCTCTTTGGTTTCTTGACTCGCGCTGGACTTGATGGGGGAGTGCTGACCCTGCCCTTTCCCGTAAGGTTGATTGCTTTAGGTGGAGGTAGAGGTGAGATGTGTTCTTCAAAAATCCGACGATCATCCTCCAATGCTAGAACGTGACGACCAAGAGCTACGCATGCCTTGATGGATGTACCTGTCAAAGGACAGACTCCAAATGTTAGACTGCGATGATGAAACAGGTTTCGAAAATGTAGCTCGATTTACATCAAAGCATACCTGTGGCGGCCTTGCAATCGAGAACAACATCCCCAGGCTCGGAAAACTGCTGGATTAGTAGTTGGAAGAAGGGCTGATTTTTCTCGCGAGCACCTCTCCAAGGAACACTCCCGTTCATAGTCATGTCATCGTCTGTGACATTGAAGAGAGCCTCACTCTTTTCAACGTGATTACCGATGTAGTTCTTACCACGGTTAGCGTCGAAAGAGAATTCTGATGGTTTCATATTATCTGTCTCACTCCGTACAAACAGTTGAATCCAGAACCTTACACACTGCAAGATCAAACGAAGTACATTCAGAGTAGTGAACGAGATATGCGATATACGTTTTTCAAATATTTCATTACGAAGCAACCAAGATTATACGCTGCAACATCCCAAATATTGCAATAAGTGGCAGTACGAAGAAACATGGAATTGAGTTGACTTATTAGGTACCGTCATCGAGGGATCACGAGGCAATGCAAGGTGCATTTCATTGATTCCCCACCAGTCCTACAATAGCTCCATGTCGTACTGGTCAGCCTTATCTTCGATCTCCCTCATCAAAGCACGGTCGTCACAGTGGATGAGGACAAGAGCTCCGTCGTCGTGAAGATATGTGTCCGCCATCTCGAACACATCCTCGGTATAATTCTTGGCACGCTTGTTCCAATCAGGAACAGAAGTGGAGATTCCCGGGACTGGCAGATTTTCAGGGATATCTGCAATGATCGAGTCAATACCGGTGTGCTTGTATTGGATACAATGTTTTGAGGAAACAGTACGATGTCGCTCGGCTTGAGCCTACAAAGATTGAGTCAAACTCAGAAGTGAGACAGTTGATCATTGCGAGGACTGCATCCGTTGCCATCAAGCTCGAGATACGAGGAGAATAGGAATACCTTAGCAATAATTGCATGGAGCCTCAGCCATCTTGGATTAGTACAACTAGTACTTCGGCAGCCTTCAAAAGCTCAGACAACGAAGTGCACTCAACATACACCTGCAGCGAATGCTGATCAATGATGGAAGAGCTGGCTTATGGAAACTGATCGCGCTTCTTCTTTCGCAATCGTTTCGCTGTTGCATGATAGGCATTAGAGATGGAAGAATCTGGAGCTTGTGGAGTAACGCAATCACCTTGGGCTTGCTCGAATTGTGGCGCAGAATCGTCATCAGCCTCTTCTAACTCTTCTCTGGCAGGCTCTTGTCTAGACACTTCCTCTTGCCCGCCCGGTTCTTTTGCAACTTCTGCCTCCTTCTCGGCCTTCTCCTTCTCGAGCTTCTCCTTCAATTCCTTTTCAGCCTTCTCCTTCTCGAGCTTCTCCTTCAATTCCTTTTCAGCCTTCTCGTTCTCAAGCTTCTCTTTCTCGGCCTTGGTAAGTCGCTTCTTTTTCAGTTTTGGAGGCTCCGTTACCTCTTCTTCATGTCCCCCCTTGTCCTTGTCCTCAAGCGGAGCGTGCCCTCCTTCTAGTTTGGCTCGATCAGCAAGCTCATTTGGGGGGGTATAGTTTCGGCTGCAATCAAGATACCAACCTCCAGACTCGAGATGCTTCTTACTGAACTTCTTGAGCTGAGGAGCAGTGAAAATGGACAGCTCCGACCCTTTCTGCAGCCAAGTGTCCAAGTAAAGAGGAAGGGACTCTGCAGAGATTGCGTTCTTTGCCTGAAGATGACGAACGAAATATCTGAAATTGAAAACATTGGATAGAAACGTCACAATTAGAAATGAACTCTACATTTGAAAATAAATTCTAAATTTGAAAATATGATTGTGAATATGGTTTACACATTGGAGGTCGTGTGACACACCTGTAGACATCCCGTTTGACAACGGCAGCTGTTCTAGGGAATTCCTTGAATATACTTTTTTTTATGAAGGCCTTTGATTCATTAGACACAAAGAAGGTTGTGAAAGCCTTATCCCACAAACGGATTCTCCAGCTCTCCACGTAATCACCAGACTTGCGCATTCCTTGGACAGTCCAGTCCACGGTGATCTTCTCATCTCTGATGATATCGTCAACCATGCGCACAACTGCGTCTTCGAGCTATAGAACAAAGAAGCGCACTTAGAGAGTTGCGAAGATGAAAACAATACCGCCTAGAGATGGAGAAGTTGATATGCAATGACAACACATCCGTGGAATATCCAAGGATGGAGACAAACCAAGGAAGCAGCCGCCATGTCATCCTCGTGGTCGAGGACGACCAACAGCCCAATACACAAAAACATATTCAAACACTTCACTTGACAGAGTAACTCATCCATGGAATGACGACCAGCAGCCCCCAAACACAAAAATATTCAAACCACTGAGTTATTATATGAAATCCTCCGTGGTAACTCCATAGTTCGTGACAGCCCATGGATGCAGCCGGCATGTCATCCTCGTTGCCAAGGACGACCAACAGCGGAAAGACAAGGAACTATATTAAAACGCTTGAAGTACTGAAACATTACATCCTTGGAATATCCATGGTTCTTGACAGCCCTTGGGTGCAGCCATGATGTCATCTTCCTGACCGAGGACGAACTGCAGTCCCACGAACTGAAATATTTTTCAAGCTCGTGACTTGCAATGACAATACATCCGTGGAATATCCAAGGTGAATACCGCCTAGAGATGGAGAAGTTAAGAATGTACCTCGGCCCAAAACTGAGCCTTGACAACCCAAGGATTGAGATCAGCATTGAAATTTTTCATGGGAAAACGATATGAACGTCTAGCATCTTCGGAGGAATTCCACCAACGTAACCAGCGCTCCTTGTGCTTTGGATCACAGTTGGCGGTCGCGATTTTCTGGAGCTTCTCAATCGTCATCTCTGTTGGGGAAACTTCACTGAAATCGCGATCAATCTGGACCAAATATATATTTCCGTCAATACTGCGAACTCAATATGCACCCGCGTCAGACGTGGAGGCCACGTAGAAGGATACATACCTGCTTCATGAAATCATCTCCATTGGCTGGATTTGCTGTAGCGAGATATTTGTCGAAGTCCATTACCTTCTAATACTTGACAAATCGCTGACCGGTTGTTTTCATCGCATGCCAAACACCGGTTGGAGTGCGCTCCTCAGGCGGGGTTTTCTTGTGATACTCGCGAGCAGCCTCATCAGCTGCGAGTTGGATCTCCCACTGCGATAACCCTCGATTAAGTTCAATCAACTCGGCAACATGATGTTAGAATTGCCACAAAAAATGACGTGGTTAGAGTGGGTGCTCACCTTGTAAAGAAAACTGATAAAGACGTCGACAGTCAGCAAGAACTAAGTTTTGGTACTTGGTTTCACCTTCTCGCAATAGCGATACTCCTCTTCTGAGATGAGATCTTTGAATGATGAGAACGATAACACGCCAAACGTCCGGACTCGACGAAGCTTAGCAAGAATTGTGCTCTTTACATGGTCATGCTCAGTGGACCTACAACAGACAACATCAATAAGAATGGCTCAAGTAAAACATTAATTTTCGTTAAGAAATTATGGACTCAATAAGTTGATAAGAGATAGTACCAATTGACGTCACTCATTGCGTTCAACAGTCGAGCGACAGAGCCTCTTGGGTCCAACAAAATGCAGTGAACCCTGTAATGCCCGTCCACCTCGTCGGGATGGACATTCTTAATGTGCCGGGTCCATAAAGTCAATCGATGGTTCCCATCCCACACGTAATACATCTTGCCACGTAGTTGTGCAAGATCTTCATCTGCTTCAAGCTCGCGTTCGAACTCCTCGTTCACTGCTCGCCAAATTGGGCTCCACGACTCGACGATTTCATCGCTCACGTCGCAGGACAGATCAAGACTATTGAAAGCTGATATGAAGAGCACACGGTCACCTTCGCGATACCCATTCACGAACTCGCTCTCAAGTCGTTGCACGTCCAGCTCTCCAACTGCTCGTACCTCGTCTATGACTATCATCCGACACAACAGAACTTGGAGGCGAGACTTTCTAACCGGAACAATTCGAAGCTCGTTGATCAGCCTATTGGTGTCCACCGTTAGCTTCTTCCTATGAAGCTTTTTACTTTCCACTGCGGTCGACACATCCTCTGGGCATTTCATGTACGGCCCATCCTCCTCTTGAGGATCTATAGCAACAACCTTCACCAAAACAATTGACCAATTCAAATCCCGTGGATAGAAAGCCATATTAGTAAATCCAATGTCCGTGACAATACACTAATGCAGCCAACATATCATCCTCGTAGCCGAGGACAACCAACAGCACCCCTCCCCCACAGTCAATATTACAAAAATACACAATGAACAGAATCGACTCATTGATGGATCATCCTAGGCTTCCATGGGCCCATGGATGCAGCCTGAAGAATGTCCTCGTAGCCGAGGACATCTCCATGAGCACTAAACTCAAACTGATTCAAACACACAATGAACAGAATCGATTCATTCCTCGATCATCCTAGGCTTCCATGGGCCCATACATGCAGCCTGAAGAACGTCCTTGTAGCCGAGGACGTCCCAAGGAGCACCAAACTCAAACTCATTCCCACACACAATGATAAGAATCGATTCATCTCTGGATCATCCTAGGCTTCCTTGGGCCTATGGATGAAGCTTGAAGAACGTCCTCTTAGCCGAGGACGTCCCAAGGAGCACTAAACTCAAACTGATTCAAACACACAATGAACAGAATCGACTCATCTATGGATCATCGTAGGCTTCCATGGGTCTATGGATGCAGCCTCAATAACGTCCTCATAGCCGAGGACGTCCCAAGGAGCACCAAACTTTAACTGATTCACACACACAATGAACAGAATCGACTCATCCATGGATCATCCTAGGCTTCCATTGGCCCATGGATGCAGCCTGAATAACGTCCTCGTAGCCGAGGACGTCTCCATGAGCACTAAACTCAAACTGATTCAAACACACAATGAACAGAATCGATCCATCCCTGGATCATCCTTGGCTTCCATGGGCCCATGGATGTTGCCTGAAGAAATTCCTCGTAGCCGGGGACATCCCAAGGAGCACCAAACTCAAACTGATTCACTCACACAATGAACAGAATCGACTCATCCATGGGCCCATGGGTCGAGGATGTCCTAGTTGCCCTCATAGATAAAAATGATCAATCACTCGACACACAATAAGAAACCTCCGTTGAGTATTGTGAACATCGGTTTCGTAACCTCAGTCCCATTTTCGTTACAATCCGCCGGCGGTTCGTCCTGCTCATCATTTTTCTGCTCTCTTTCCTCGGTCGAGCCATGGCCATTGTTGCCCTGGTCCTCAGTTGCTTGCGCGCTCCCAGAGTCACGATTGTCTTCCTCTGCCTTCCCGGACTCGACCTCGTCTTGGGCTTCGTCCTCCGCATCCTCGGCATCGTGCTCGCCTTCCCCGGATTCGGCATCGCCATTGCATTGCTCGGCGTCAACCTCCGACTCAGGCAACTCATACACGCCACCAAGATCTACCGATGGTCCATCAAGGATAGTCCGTCTCATCTTCTGAGCATCCGCCCCCACTGCTTCGACTGACGCGTCTCGCCCCTGCGGCTCCATCACGATTTCTCTCAGTCATGCGCACAATTCAAATTGTAGGATGGCGGGGAGTCAAATGCAATAACGAGCACTAGGGTATAGTGCCCGATGACCTACGGCGCCCAAAGCCGCTAAGCCTAGCTACATCCTCGGTTCCATGGATGCCCGGTTGCCTCTACTGGCCCCATTGCCTCTACTGGCCACATTGCCTCTCATGGCCCCTAAACCCCCTTACGTCCTCGGCTCCATGAATGCATCCTCGGTTTCATGGATATCAATTTCAATCGTTATTTTTTGTTTACCTTCAGTGGAAGGCACAATATATTATGAAAACGCCCAGCCGCAAAAAAAATTGTTACTAGATAAAAGATGGATTTTTAATAATTAGTTTTAAAAGTTCCGACCTACATTGTTTAAACGTCTACTATCTATTCGACATGGAAGTGCCGACACTCCCTACTACGTTATTAATTTAACTCCATAGTATGTCCTGACTTTCTAACCTACTATGGTACGGGTCACACGCTACACTGCCCGCTGAACTACACCGGCCATGCGCGATGACCTACCCGATGACCGCCCGAAACCGCTAATCCCAGTTTCATCCTCGGTTCCATGGATGCCCCGTTGAGTCGACTAGCCCCACTGCCTCTACTGGCCCCTAAACCCCTTTACATCCTCGGTTCCATGAATTCATCCTCGGTTCCATGTATGTATCCTCGGTTCAATGGACATCAGTTTCAAGCGTATACTTTAGAGTACATTCAGTGGAAGGCATGGCTGGCAGGATTTAATTTCTCATGAACCTGCCGGAAATGATATGAGTTCATTAAGTAGTTGGTCGAAAACATCAACTACAGAGTCAATGAATTATTGTACAAAATAAATTATGAAAACGTCAAGCCTCAGAAAAAATAAGGTTACTTGTTAATTGCCAAATATTTAATAAATAGTTTTGAAACTGCCGACATACATTGTTTAAACGTCTACTATATATTCGATATGGAAGAGTCGACACTGCCTACTACTATATCAGCTGAACCCCACAGTAGATGTCCAAACTTTTCTATCTTCAAGGTTTGGCAAATTGGAATTATAGATATGAAGCTCTTCACGATACGACTACGACCAAGCTTCACAAGACACTTCGAACATTCATAGATTTCCAACTCCACCCAATTACCTCCGTAAGTTCGCCACCTTTCTTGATTTCCGTATCTTCGTCTGCAATCTTGAATTGATCCTTACTGTAGTTGTTGTCAAGCCAAGACCGGACCCATGTGCTCGTGTCTATGACCGTGCCATTATATTTCTGTACTGACACATTTCAAAACGTTCCGCAATTCCTACATCTTAAGAGATCGGCGGAATCTAAATGTAACCCCTTTTTCTAAACAGGTCTGTCCTCAATCGAATGTTTGCAAATTAAGAGAATGCTTAGTTGGGGTGTTGAGAATTTCGGCTGCAACCTTAAGTTGGTGTTTGGACTACAATGATTGAGTCAGTGATGAACGCATTCATCAACATTAGTTCTCAAAACTATTGATTCCAACATCGTCCAAGCATCCACAATTCAGTATTTTATCGTCAAAACCTTCCAGTCTGAACAATCCTCGCATTCTTCGATCTAGGCGATCTTTGTCATGGCATCCACTACTATATCTGAGCTCCCTTTGCAAGCTGCAATCCTTTCAGCGTATGGATCAAATGCTCCTGTCTCGTTCCCAGTGAATGGCGAGGGAGTTGTTGTTGTGTTCAGTAAACATCTCAGTATGAGATTTCATTTTGACGAATCGAGTCTATATGTCGAGAAGCACGTCTTTGATGATTCTAATCAGTCGTCCCCGTCTCACACAGTTATCCAGCAGCCACACTAGAGCCCGACTCAAAGTCTAGTGTGGGAGCTTGGGCCTGGAAAGTATGATGTCTACGGTCTCCCTATGACGATGGACAAGGGTAGACCAAATCAGTCATCCACGTGCACAATCCATACTCCTCTTCTTAGAAATGTCAAAGTTGAGCATGATGGTATAGAACTCACTCCCCTTTTCGGATCATCCACTTCGGTCAAGCCTGAGTCAGAACCAACTTCGTACATTGCTCTCTCGAGTGATTCGTCTGATACTGAGACGCTCACTGAACGTCCTCCCATTCACAATCTGAGCTCTCCGTCATCAAAGTCTTATGCCACTCATAGTTTTGAATCGGCCGCTCATAGTCTGGAATCTATCAACTTGAACGATATTCCATGTCCCTCTCCCTCTCCCTCTGCCAAGGCACTCACCGCTGCAAGCACTACAAGAAAACCAGCCCAATGTGACCGGATGTGACTAAGCGCATATGATTATGTAGTCACCTCAGTCATTGGTTTAGTCTAAAATCAGTCCTAAGAGGGTCCAGTCATGGACTAGTCATATATGTAGTCATATTTTTGAGGACCTGGGTGGGAACGTCTACGGGAACGGGACATATGTTCTCCTGCCCGGTTCCCAGAGTCATGCTCTGAGTGCTTACTATGTGTAGTCATACTAATGTAGTCGGATTGTATGGGTATATGGTTTATGTATGTCTTAGTGTAGTAAAAGAGTTGGTTTGGGTGACTACATGAAGTCAAGTAGTAAATAACCTGACTAATAGTAGTCATATATTTCAATCAGATGATTTTGAAGTCCTCTACTAGTTGGTTGACTTGGCTCAATGGGTGAGTGCTGTAAAATAGGAGTAGGTCCATAATCTTCACTTACATAATAGCTTGTCTATTCAACACTACCATGTCTGCGCGCAAACATTATAGGATGTCATTTTAGGGCACCATTCTAGAAACACTACTAAATACACCTTCAAAAATTAGTAAGTAATTGGGTTGGGCGTCCAAAAATCATGATTCCACTTGCTCTATCTTTCCACTTGCGATCCAGATGCACGAAATTGCCTTGTATGCTTAACTTTGCTACAGATTTCCCATGCTCAGAAAAAAGCCGTTATTGATCACCTTCCCATACTTTTTTGAGATGTCAAAGTGATTGCAAAATAACGTAGTCATGTGGACAGTTTTCTTTACTTAAATTAGTAATGAATGCAAAATAACAAATTGGTTTCCCATGTTGACAAATGAGCTATTACTGATGACCTTTCCGTACTTTTTTGAGATATCAAAGTGATTGCAAAATACTGTAGTCATGTGCATAGTTTTCTTTACTTATATTGGTAATGATTGCAAAATTACTTTTCGTTGCTAGAAAGTTCACATTGTTTGAAGGCTGATCCCCCCGCCCCCCCTCTTTAGCTCAAAAAAACCTTCTTTTTTGTTGAAACAAAATTTACCAAATCTGAAATAAACTCACTTTATTTTTTATCAAGTGAAGAGATTCTAGTCATCATGACTATTTCATTTACTCTGATTAGTCATCATGACTGTTTCATTGACTGTAGATTAGGGTTGCAGCTATGGAATAGGGTGGCGGCTAGGAATAGGGTGGCGGCTAGGGTTTCAGAGGAGATTAGGGTGGCGGCTAGGAATAGGGTGGCGGCTAGGGTTTCAGAGGAGATTAGGGTGGCGGCTCCTTCTTAAGGGGCTTTTGAACCTTCTCTCTCATTTTGTCCACTTGTAACTTGGTTAGCAAAGTTAGAGAGGGGCAGAGGTGCTGTGGAAGGAGTCTTAGTGTAGGATTGTATACATTTGTGTGTGTTAGTAAAGGTTTTCAGCCCCTACTATGGGTGAAATCACATCATGCGTGGATTTTGGGCTGCATAATTCTATGGATTTGTTTGATCTATGTATTAGGCGGATCAGGTTACAAAATTGTTGTGCCTTAGTTCTTTAGAAATTCATTATGCCAAGTTCGTGACTGTTTGTAGTCATTCATATGGAACAAGTGACCAGGCTTGACTAGATTCAGTCACGAAGTTAGAATACGTGACTGATACTAGTAATGACGATAGAATATGTGACTTTTCACAGTCATAGAATTTGAATAAATGCCATGAGCCTTGGAGAAGTACATCTATGTATCAAAGCAGCAATTTAGTCCCTACTGATCCTTGTTTTGTGTTTTTTTTATTATTATAGGTTGTACAAGAAGGTGAGGACCCGGAGTTCAAGAAGCGTGACCCTGTGAGACTCAAGGGAATTGAAGAAGGGGAGGAGGATAAAGTTGTGGCACTCGGAAAAGTGCAGAATGTAGCTGGGGCTTCTCTACACGGGAAAACCATAATTGCAGGAACCGTGTCTGTAGAAGTGCAGAAAAGCCTAGATGACGACTACAGTTTGTTTGCACCTGTAGATCTAGTTTCAGCACCCGTAGATCTAGTTTCAGCACCCGTAGATCTAGTTTCAGTACCCGTAGATCTAGTTGCAGTGCATCCTGTTTTAGCACCGAATTTTCTATTTCAATGAAATGTGTGAAAATCATTTGCATGACCTGACGCAGTGCTTACAACCGCACATTTGACTTATAATAGTCAACCGATCTCATTATCACCCTAATCTGAAACTGATATCTATGACTACACACCGTAAGAATGGCAGATTCGACTGCATGGCATACATTTGCATTAGACTACGGACAGTCAAGTCCTAGTCAGATGCTTCCGATTTAATATTGAAATTTGACTCCTAGTAGTGAAAGAAACGAGTATACAAGGACTCCATGCAGTCATCAGATGATATGGGTGACTATGTGTAGTGAAGAAAATTTGACTTTACAGCGTCGTATTATCTCACGTGTGTGTATGATGCAATACAGTCACAACCACATCACTATACGTAGTGATCAAACCATTGCTATATTCTCTAATACCTCACTATAATTAGTCATGTCCATCTCATGATTTCAACATTGGAGACTATATATAGTCACTTCGATGTGGCTCTACAGAGTCGTATTCTCCCAACTCAATGTATGACTCAATTCAGTCACCATCTCACTACTATGTGTAGTGATAAAACCTGTCATGTATTGACTCATACCTCACTAAAAATAGTCATGCCAATCAGTCGCTATTTGCATATAGATGACTACGTGTAGTCATAAATGTATGACTATATAGAGTCATATGGTCCCAAGTCCCACTGCAGGTCCCGTTTTGAGGTCCCAAAACATTGTGGGAACGCAACATTGGGAACAAGAAGTGTCCGATATGACCCCCAGTCAGATTGTCCGAAGCGACTAAGTCGAAATGACTACAAACAGTGCTAGTCACATTTTGGTTTATGCCCTATTGTAGTCATAAAACCTAGTCACATCGGTGCGTGAAGGGCACTAGACACAAGTGGGTGAAGCACTTTTCGTCCACGGAACCAAGGCCGCCAATTCCTGATGTGTGGCCCGTGAAGTTGGGAACGAACCTCAAGCTCAAGGAGATTCAAGCGCTCGAAGCTGCAGGGTTTCAACTCCCACAAAAAATTCAAGTGTCTCCGAGGAGGCTATTTTCCAATGCACCGCTGCCTTCAGATATGTCCACTGTTCTAGTGCCAAGTGATGCAGACCGGTATCCAGGGAAGCGGAAGTCCAAGAAAGTTCGCCGTCAAGCCAACGTTCCCACCTCCAGTGTCTCAGCATCGATTCCTCCAAGATTTTGAAGGCCAGACTCTACGGCGTTACGATGGTACAGCACCCAGGCTATGGGTGCATCATTGCTCTGGACTCTGGGACTCCACCTGCTGTGCCACAATACCAGATTACAGTGAGCTCCGAACCTGCATGCACCTGTCCTGCATTCAAACAAACAATGGTCAAGTTCGGTAAGAAAGGTGGCTATTTCAGCTATTGCAAGCACATTTATTACGTCTTCATAAAGGTGTGCAAGCGTGACCCCAACGTTGACCTATTCATGCATGCCCCAACTTTCAGCTTCAACGAAATTAAGCTCCTGCTCGAGAGTGGAATTTTGACCCGATCTAACTCATAGGCATTTTATTTAGTATATGGACAAAGTCTACATTTGATTATCAACAGTCATATTAAGTGGACCTTTTCTCCGGGTTTTAATGATAATCATTGATCTCAAAGTAATATATGAATCTTGAGTTCGCGCATTTTAAACGGGTAAAAGCACTCGGTGGATTATAAACCTCCTTGGTAACTCCAAGGTTAGTGACAGCCCATGGATGTAGCCAGTAAGTTATGTCGTCCTCGTGGCCAAGGACGTCCAAAAAAGCACCAAAGTCAATTTGATTCAAACACAGGATGAATAGAAACGATCATCCATGGAACATCCAAGGTTTCCATGGGCCCATGGATGCAGCCAGAATGTCGTCCTCGTAGCCGAGGACGTCCCAAAATGCACCAAAGTCAATTTGATTCAAACACAGGATGACCAGAATCGACTCATCCGTTGAGCATCCAAGGATCCCACGGTCCCACGGATGCAGCCGGAATGTCATCCTCGTAGCCGAGGACCACCAGCAGCCCCCACACAGCCAAAATTATTTAAACACTTGACATACAAAATAAACCTCCAGGATAAATCAGTGGATCGTGGGAGCCCATGGACAAAGCAAGCATGTCATCCTCGTGGCCGAGGAACACGAACAGCCCCACACACAAATGTATTCGAACACTTGACTTACAATAATGGACCTTTGTGGTAAATTTAAGGGTCGTGACAGCCCTTGGATGCAGCGAGCGGGTCATCCTCGTGGCCGAGGACGAGCAGCACCCCCCCACACACAAATATTTACACACCAGACTTACAACCTCTGTGGTAAATCCAAAAAACCTCTGTGGTAAATCCAAGGTTCGTGACAGCCCTTGTGTTTTGCTTGCCGTGGTTCCATGGTCTGCTTGGTTAGAGAACCAGGAGGGTTGGATAGAGGTTGGTTTTGAGACCACATTCCAGGGGTGCGGGTTCTAGAAACAGTTTGTTGTTTCCATGTCAATCCTCGGTGCCATGGTTGCCCTGGGGTTAATTGTTCCATGGCTTAAGTGGTTCGAAAACCGGGAGGGTCTGATAGTTGTCTGGAGTCCAGACCACTCTCGAGGGGTAAGGGTTTAGGAAACATGATGCTGTTTCAAGTCCATCCTCAGTGTCGTGGTCGCATGGCTTACATGGTCTGAGAACTCGGAGGGCCAGATAGTGGTCTCAGGGCCGAGACCACATTCCAGAGGTGAGGGTTTTAGAAACAGTTTGGAGTTGCCTTGTCAATCCTCGGTGCCATGTTTGCCCTGAGGTCCACTGTTCCGTGGCTTCATGGCTTGAGTGGTTCCAGAATCGGTAGGGCTAGATATTGGTCAAAACTGACCCTCCCAGTTTTCGAAGCACGTGAGCCATGGAGCCATCGCAGATCCAAACCCACGGCGACCATGGCACAGAGGATGGACTTGACCCTTACCCTTCGAGACTGGTCTCGAGACCGAGGCCACATCCCAAGGGTTTGCCGTGGTTCCATGGTCTCCTTGGTTAGACGTCCTAGCTTCCATGGATGCATCATGAGGATGGACCGGTGCTCGTACACGAGCATGCCTCGCAACAGGTACTCACTGCTTGTTGGTGCCACAGCTTGGGTGCGCAAATTTTCAGACTACTGTCTGACTTCCCAAACTTTATTATAGTATGTTGTATTACATTCATGTTTGCAACAAACGCTACGAAGTATGATTGCCGTCCTGACCTTCCAATACTCTAAGGTCATCCACGTATTAGAATTTCTCGCTATTTTCAATTGAGTCCCAAAACGGAGCCTTGTCTGCATCATCAAAGTGTTCCTGCAGTGCAATCGATAACTCCTCCGGAATCACCTCGTTCACATCGATGTTGCAAGGGTCAGGTAGGCCTAGCAACTCACATATGTAGTGTGACCACATCAGCCGCCACACCATCGGGTCCCTTGGAGAGTTGTTCCAAATATCACACGGAACCCCATATCTATCTAGAACATCTTTGTCTAATAGCATCACTGCCAGATCTATCCACTGAGTTTTGCAATGTGGAAATTCCCACAGCCACAATTCCACTGCTCCCTCGACTGAGGCAATAGGGTACTGCATCTGGAACGTGAACCCATTCCTAGGGACTTTGGGATACACTGATTTGTCCCTACCGCCCAATCCTTCCCATTCATTGTTTGACAAACAATCGTCAATCTGTCAAACTCCATGTGATGAGTTCAACAAGCCGTAAGCTCTGTACTGACCGGCAGAAAGCATCCAGTAGTATCCTTCCGGGTTGTCCCCCCTCGTCTGTAGCACACCAAATTCCACGGACCCGTTCCTACCACGGACTTCTAGCTCCACAATTATTGATGATGCTACTAAGCCAAAACGGACAGCGAGATCTAGGGCCGAAACTCGAGCGTACTTATCCCAAACCATCTCTACTACCATGGGAACCTCGTGACCTGTAACGTAGATGCGGGCCATGGAGACAGACGGAAATACGACAGCTGCAGCAGCTAATGGACCGTGATGGAGATCGCCAGCAAGTTTAGGGAGAGGCATACCATTTGGACTGCATATCTATATGCCTTTGCTATCTTTGATTTCTAAAATAGCATCATGATGCCACATGAACTTTGCCAACAGTAACTCTAGAATATAGCAAATTTTGCGGCGTTCACCCCTAAATACTATTGTAGCCGCAATCTTATACATTGTCACTCAGATTAGTGCACCTTAAACTGAAATTCAAAAGGCAACCATAATTCCTAAACCCGGCGCTTTTGGCTGTATGCATCGAACCTTTGCCCATGTTGCAGTAATGCAACGCTTTCTATATAAAAATGTCGCCTTGCAATACTCTAAACCCAAATATATGATAGACAAGCCGACAGCCTTTCTGTCAAACTAGAGCCTTTTTCTGGCCAAACATCTGGATGTCAGTTCCATAGTCTAAGCCCTTTAACAAATTAGAAAACATATACGTCGGTTTGGGACACTGTCATACTGGTAGACGTCCTGTTGGATGGGCATGGTGTCTATGGTGGGTCTGCTGTTATCATGGAGAGCTTGTTAGATGAGGTCATCGACATCACCAGTGTCTGCGATGACGCAATACCATTTCAGCCTGCTATTCAAGTGGAGATAGATGGGCAATACGAGCAACGCTCTACCGTGGTTAACCGCGGGAAACAACGTGCGAAATTGATTGAGTGTGATGAACCAGAGGTTGCATTAGATTCAGATCACAATGACGATGCACGCATCGTCAATCATGCATACTCCAAGGTTGGAAACATTCCTTCTGGTATATATTCCAAGGATTTGCTGGGACACAAGTCTGATCCTGCTGTGATGAAACCGTTCAGTAGGGATTTTTCGCTTGGGAAAATGTCGACCGTTAGGCTGATAGACTCATACAACCGGAATGCAAATGTGACACGTAGACCATACGGTTGATCGCAAACTCAAACTTGCCTTGTGTGGTTGGACACCCTAAACCTCAACTTTTAATAAAGAGATGCACTTGAAAAGTTTGTTTCTCTGCACACATATGATGCATGGATGTCTTGTCAGTGTGGACCTTGGAATCACCATGGACCATGGACACCGTGGGCAATCAGGGATTCACCATGGACCAAGGTTGGATGGATATGATGCATGGATGTGTTGTTCTCTTTGAAGGACTCATGTAATACTTTGATGTTCTTTTTTTCCATGTGAACTCTGTTGTATACAAACTGCTTAGACTTATACACGTATTGCATGCTTGTAAATTCCCTTTTAATAAAGAGATGCATGTGAAAAGTTTGTTTCTCACCTGTGTAAATGATGTTTTCGACCAGGATATTCAAATTTACCACAGTAAAAATATCATAAACGACTGCATTTTAATTTTTACTATGGTAAAAACACAATTTTTGACGGGAATTTACCTATGGAATATTCGAATCTGTCAGAGAATATTCGAATATTATGTTATTTTTAGTAAAAAATCTGACATTTCTCTGCTCTCCGCTCTCCATTTTCCACTCTCTGCTCTCCGCTCTCCCATCCACCGCTCGCACGGTAGCCGCCCTCGTATTGAAAGGAGTAATTTAACTTAGTTTGAGAGATAATTGAAGTGTATATTTAGCATTCATTAGTTAAGGTGGCAAGCTACTGATTGTGACTCTATTGTACACTTGTTTGTTAGCATTTCCCTTGTGGTTCGATCCTGAACTATACTAATTGATTTAACAATCAATTATAACGACAATCTACAAGTTGACCGTGGAAATGACAAATCCTTGAAGTATCGTCGGCTCGACGATAACAATGAGCTAAACTACATGTCGACTGTGACCTGGGAGTTATCGTCAACCCAACGATAACATTGAGAAAATACTCATATTAGTAGGATGGTCACTGTTATCGTCGATCCAACGCTAACTTAGATTTTGTAATATATTTGTAGATGTGGGACATGATTGTCGGGTCAACGATAACTGTGCTTGTATTCATGGTAGCAAACCATAGTTATCCTCGACCCCACGATAACCGGTTCAATATCATAAAATTGACCTCTGCCTCTGAGTTATCGTCGACCCAACGATATGTATGCTTGTAATCATTGTAGCAAAAATTCATAGTTATCCTCGACCCCACGATAACCTGTTGAATATCATAAAATTGACTTCTACCTCTAAGTTATCGTCGACCCGACGATTAGTGTGCTTGTAATCATTGTACAAAAATTCATAGTTATACTTGACCCCACGATAACCTATTCAATATCATAAAATTCTCCTTTGTCTCTGAGTTATCCTCGGGTCAACGATAACTGTGCTTGTAATCATGGTTGCAAAAATTCATAGTTATCCTCGGGTCGACGATAACCACATGCAATCAATGGAATTGATGGAATTTACGCACAGACTTATCCTCAGGTTGACGATTACCTTGAGCACGTCATCTGTATTACAATATATTCAAACAAATAATAGACCCGTCAATATCTCGTACTGCATCGTGATATAGCCGACAGCCTTCGTGATATTTTCCGATCGGCGGTAATTTTTGGCGCATGAGAGAATTTATGGATCATACATAGTTATTGTTGGGTCGACGATTCCCATTGATATTGGGTGTATGATCCTGTTTTCAATATTGGATGATCATGTTTGAATGCAGGAATTATCAATGATATATCCTATATTGATTTCTCATGTATCGTCGACGCAATGATAGTTTGTTGTCTATCTTATGTGATATGGCCATCACGCCGTGTGGAATTAAAAGATAGACGTATTTGTTAATGTACGCACTAATGTATTTCAAACACGTGTACTAACTGAGGTTGTCTTTCTTGCACAATGGATGCACAGGAACCTGCATGTGCCTGAATTACCTCCTGACGTCGCTGTATGCGACGGGATTTCTCGTTCAAAGTGGTATTTTAAAGCAATCACTCTACGCAACAATGAAGGTTTGGAGGTTGCCAAAGCATTGTGCCAGAACGTTGATACGGCTGTCCTGTTTGACAACGACGACAAGCCTCTTGGCAATGATCGAGTTGCCGTCCAAATTGCGGAGTCATTATGCGAGGATGAAGTTCCGTCCAGATGGATGAGGTCCATTCTTTCCAGGGATATAAGACAAGTCTTCCTAGATGGCGTTAGTCTCTATGACCATGACCACATGCATAGGTATAGGGTGGCTATGAAAGCTCTTGATTGTAGAGGTTGCAAAGGCGTACGTTCCTATGATACCTTCCGTGGAAGAGTGGAGATTGACGCCCCCCCAAAGAAAGAGGCTCTCCTTGCTCCTGAAGCAATCACAGCAGTCTCCACTCACACATGTTGCGAGAGGAATTGCTTCCTGCCCTTTCCGCGCCGGCAGATTCAAGTCATTTGCACTCAACTACACGTGAACGATGGAGTATATGCTCGGAAGAAGTGTCTTCTTGAGGTGCATAGGCAGATCCACAAATATGTCGCTGGCAAGGAGAGGATAACCTTGAAAGGTAGGGAAGTTTGTCCCACGGCCTGGTGGACCATGCACGGGATAGCAAAAGCTACCTTCTATAGGTACAGAGATATGGCCAAATGCGGGAAACAAGCTGAGGTGCATGGGAATGTTGGGTCGAAAAAGCCGTGGCTACATACAATCCAAGCTACTGCCACACTTCAAACACTAATAGTTTCTGATGCTGAAAAAATGCCTCACAAATCTAGAACGCTCCCATCACGCGAGAAGGTCCCAGCAATGGTTTTGCCGTCTGCTTTTCGTTGGAGTGACCAGTTGAAATACATCAATGAGGCAAATGCTGCATTCGATTTGCAGCCAATTTCTTCAAGTGGCTTGAACAACATTCGACGTGCTTCTTTTCGAGAATACGCTCCAAAGGCTTGTGGAGATAGTTTCTCTCGATGTGGTTTGTGTGATAAATACAAGCAGTTGCGGAGCGCGTGCACTCCGCTATCATATGCACAAGAGAAGTGGAATCTGGCATTAGATAACCACCTTAGAGCCCAAAGGGCACATAGGAAACTTTACTATTTCAATCGTACGCTTTCCGAAAATGAGCCTCATAGGATGCTAACCATCATCCATGATAAAATAGATTACTCCAAGACCGTGTCGCCACACTTTTTGCACAAGACCAAAGCTACAGACTCTTTCATAAGGATGCCCGTTGCAGTTACACGAATGATTGCTCACGGACATGGAGATGTTCGATATGCGCACTATGGCCTTGACATCTTTCCAACAAATTCCAACCATACCATTGATTCAATTGCAAAACTTTTGCGTGATCTTGAAGAACCACCAAGGAATTTCTCTCGTGAACTGTTCTTGGAGGAGGATACGCAATCTGTATTAACCAAGGCGGTTCTACAAGGATCGGAATCTTGCTTGGACTCCCTTCTTCCCCTACTAGAGGTATTGGTCCCACCTTTGGCTCCAGTACTGGTCTTGCAGCTGGATAATGCTTCAGGAGATAATAAGAATAGATGGGTCTTTGCGTTTTGTTCACTCGTCATATACAAAGGCATTTTCCGCGAAGTGTACATCAACTTCCTCATAGTTGGACACACGCACGAAGACAATGATGCCATGTTCGGCCGATGGAGTGAGAGGTTGAAGACTAATAACTATCCGATGGTTCCAAGACTCATGAAATCCTTCAAGGAGTGTAAAGCACACCGTGTGATTCCACATTTTATTGAGGAGGGTCCTGATTTCAACCGTTTTGTTGATGGTTATTTAGGCTCAGGCGGCGATTTCTTATCGGGTCATTCTAAGTCCCAGCAATTCAAGTTCTATATGGATTGTAGTGGGTGGCCTTTGATGGAGTACAAGAATTTGTGTATGGACAAAATCTGGTTGCCAGAGCATGGCAATGGGATTCGCTTGTGGTCTGAAACTGAAGACAGGCGTCCAAGAGTTCCCAGCGGTGATCCCCTTCCTCTAGTTCCCCAAAAGATGCGTTCACTTGATGAGATTACAATAGGGTTTGAACGGTTTTATTGCACACTGGAACGGGATGGCAGAGGATGATCTCTTAGGAGAATTCAGACGGAAGAATGATCCTTTAAAAGAATATTGGAAAGGAGTTAGAACCGCTCTCAATGTTGCACTGGAGCCACGTGAAGGATTACTACAAGGATTTTGGCCGGCTTCAAGGATTATTCATGTCAAGTCTGATCCGATGCGGAGGGATGGCACACTGCAAGAAAAAGACGCAGAGGATGCACCATTTGTTGGACGTAAACGTGATCGTCCACGCGCTTCATTCTGTGTCAATCGTGATAAATTTGCAAGTTATTTTGTTGCACTCCGTCCTACTGACGGTGATGCAAGGCCATTATGGCTTGCTAGAGGAACAACAAACCTAAGTCTGGATCCGGGTCATTTGCATATGATCCAAATTCAATATTGGACGCCTGCTTCAAAGCGACACATCAATATGGAAACATATGATGGATGGGACACAAAAAAAGGCACTGTGTGGCGCGAAGATCGAGCCCTAAACCCAACGTGGTCTAGCACGGACTGTATCATGACAGTTTGGAAGCTACGAATGCGAGTAGGAACTTCTGATCCAAGGGTGGCATTTCCAAAGCCACAAATTGACATCATCAAGGCATCAGTGGAAGCTTTTACGGTTGACTCCGGGGATGACACATCTATTTCGGAGGGATGAGTAATTCATAGGTATAGAAGTTGTCCTCGTTCTAGGGTGTGGCCAAGACTTTTGAGATGGATGAATGGTTGATACGTGCGTAAGATGTCTTATTTGTACGGTGTGGCGATGAATGCACTTTGCATTTACTTATTTTCAGGTGTTTAAATATGTATACTTTATCAATTTTATTGAAACAGTTTGGCAATGTATTGATTGTTGATTAGATAGAAACACCAACCCAAAAAATGGGCCGGCGTGAATAGAGTGTCCGTTCGTAATGTCAATGACCCGATGCCCACCGGACAAAGGGACATTGGAACAATACTACTCTCCCCTTTCGAGGATGGACAATATAGTAACCAAAACAAAGTAACAGTAACAGTACCAAAGTAATGATGGATGTATTCTGTTTTATATAAAGGTATGTTTAGTGAACGTTTTTATCGCCAAGCCATGAGTTCTTTGGTTGGTTGGTGAAGGGCGCTGTATCACGATTATGTGGTCCGGGTTCGAAACCAGTTGGGCTCGTTGAGCAGTAGTGTGATATACATGGCTTGGTACTGCTGGTGAGTTATCATGGCAGGAAAGTTGTACCAGCCAACCGGCCCCACCTATCCCCTGAGACAAGCTGAGCTAGTGAATTTAAAAAAGTAGCTAGCAGTGGTTCTCACCACTACCCCCCCTCTTTTAATGTACTACGTGTGTTGGTATTGTTTGATTATTTTCTATACATCTATTATGTAGAAAGGTAGATCCGGCATATTGAATCGCAATGGTATTTATTGCTTTTCAAGGCATGAATTGACATCATCAAGGCATCAGTGGAAGCTTTTACGGTTGACTCCGGGGATGGTGCATCTATAGCAGAGGAATGAGTAATTCATAGGTATAGAAATTGTCTTCGTTGTAGGGTGTGGCCAAGACTTCTGAGATGGATGAATAGTTTTGAGATGGATGAATAGTTGATATGTATGTAAGTTGTCTTATTTTTACGGTGTAGCGATGTCTTTTTTGGCATTTAAAAGTTTCAATTTATTGAAATGTCTCAATTTAATGAACCCTTCTTTTGATCTAAATATAGAAGGGATTAAAATGAGACTACAACTTGTCTCATTTTAACGAATAAGGCCTTATATAGAACGGCTCATAAAGTCACAACAAATAGCACCACTTTTCAATTGGTCTATGGTCAAGAGGCTATTTTACCTATTGAATTTGAAGTTCATACTTCAAGGTTAGCACTTGAGTATAGATTAGGGGATATAGAGTCATTAAGAAATCGGTATACAATGTTAGAACAATTAGATGAAACCCGTGCGAACGCCTACTTAAGGACCATAGCCATTCAAAATCGACGAAAATCTTACTATGATAGTAAACTTAAACCTAAAAATATTCAACCCAATGATTTGGTCTTACTATATGACAATAGATTTAAAAAATTTCCCGGTAAGTTCCAAATGAGATGGTTTGGCCCTTATTGTGTATCTAAAACTTACCCTAGTGGTTCTATAGAATTATATGACTTTGCCGGAGTAAAACATTCTACTCGTTACAATGGAAATCGCCATAAAATTTATCGAACTTGAGGACAAGTTCTAAATTAAGAAAGGGGAATGTTATAGAACAAAGAATTATTCATTTCTTTAGCCCACGATTAAATCTTATATATATCAGTACTTTAATTGAAATGGTAATTTTTATATATAATATTAATTTTTATAAAAAATTTAGATTTTTTTTAGAATAAATTGTTAATTTTTTAAGAATATTTTTAATACAATTTCTCATTTCAATATGATTTATATAAAATAAAAAAACAAAAAAATAAAAAATGAATAAATAAAGTGAATATGAGCATCAGTGAAGTGACCATAGTCTGATGAAGGCTTTAGATGGATGAAAAGCGGACCATAGTCATGACTGATGGCATCCAGCCGCCAAGGACCATGGTCATTATGATTAAGGATTACCATGATGGCTTCACCTTTTCTGATCGTGGGCGGCGGTTATTAATGGGACAGACTATAGTTGATCAGTGTCGTAGCACGTGATACCGGACATTCCCCTAGAACGCACTTTTTCGTATTAAGAACGCTCGTAGAGGTGATTTCCGGGTTATCGTTCCGCGGAGACTCTGTGAAGTGGGAAGTTTCCGGAGATGGTCCCGGACTGGTGATCTCTCTCTCTCTGTCACCAGCTGAATTCTTCTTTCCTACTGAACCGGGCCTTCTCCTACTGACTGACCCGGTTACGACTAGATCCGGTATCCTTCCGGGGAGGACTTCTTACTAATCTTCCTCTCCCCCGGTCCACCGTTATGACCCGATCCGGTTTCGTTTAACCTCTGTTTCCCCTCAGAGGGTTCTCCATTCACATTAGTGGTGCTGGATTGAAAGACACACCCCTCCCTACTGATTCAAGTGATGGGAACTTCACTACCTTCCGGTTATACTCACAAAACTCTTCAATCTGGGTAATTCCCGTACTGCACTTCAGCTGCAAATTCATCCCAGACCCACAGCCAGTCACTTAAGCGCAACCCGGTTTTCCCTCTTCTAAAAATTACTACAACGACTTGATAACCGGGATGGACCCTTACTCGGGGTGTCTGGAATCGGTTGGACTCCTAATAGTTTGTTTTACTCTGATCATTCCGGCTCTCCTTATCACATGGTCTACCCAGGTGCTAACACCTCAACCGGACTACCCGTCCAGGAGTTTTGAGAAAACCGGAGTACCCCCTCCTATACACTCAGCCACTAACCCGGATTATACCTTGCAACCGAGCACGGAACAACCCACCTTCAAACAATCTCTGAGTTTTCCCAATACCCAGACTCTTAACTGGATCTACAACAAAACCCGGTTACTCTAGCTACTCCGGACTCTTTTGTCACATGGTCTACCCAGGTGCTGGCACCTCAAATGGACTACCCGTCCAGGAGTTCTGAGAAGACCGGAGTACCCCCTCCTATCCACTCAGCCACTAACCTGAATTATACCTTGCAACCGAGCGTGGAACAACTAGATCTACAACAGAATCCGATCGACCCTTCCGGTTACCAAGGGACTAATTGGACCACGATCTCAATCAACAACCACACACACACACACATACACAAACACTCCAGTCCGTAGAAGAGTATCCCTATGGTCATTTACAAAGAGAAAATGGTTACAAAAAGACTCCAAGGATGAGGAACATCCCTCGATGAAAAGAAAACACAAAACCAACCAGATCCAGGAAACCCGCAAATCCTAAAAACCTGGGATCCGGAAAAACCGGGGAACTACCCCACGGTTCAGTTCTCTTCCTACACTGCAACTAACATTAGAATCCTAAAAACCTGACTCCCACACGGAGTCCTACCCTACTTACTCAAAAAGTCCTATTCTAAGTGGCCGGATCCACTAAGTCCGGGCCACTGATTCCGGATCTCCGATGACTCCGGGCAGCTACTAGTCCTCCTGCGGTTGCTCTTCCTCATCTTCCGGGCTCCCTACCACGATCGGATCGGCCGGCCTATCTCCTTGCGTTCCGTGCGCCGCCGGCTGTCCCACCTGCGGTCCCTCCTGTTGCTTTTCCGCCCTGTCCGGTTGGACATCCATTGCATCCATACCTTTGCTCAAATCCCGGACTTCTTCTGGGCTTACTCCGCGGGTCGGACCATGTGGATTGGCTCCACATCCAGCACGGTCCGGGAGGTATGTTCCTTCTTTGAACTATCCTTCCGAATCAACCGGTCGATCTCCCCTTCTTGAGGAGCATCTGCAGAAAGATCGAACACCCCCTGCAACCCATCCCCGTAACCTACCCTCTCGCCACGGTTGGTAGTTTCCACCTGATCCGGCTCCTCCTCCGAAGAGCTCTCCCGGATGTACTCCACCAGTACCCGGAACTCCACCAAGTATGCTTCTACCTTGTCCGAATACTCCCGGACTACATTCTTCATTCGGGCTGCTCCTTCCAATCCCGGTTGAAGTACCCACTCGTCATACAACCGGGCCTTTGTTTGTGCCTCCCCATCCGATTGGAACAACCCTGTTAGCTTGGAGACGCACTGCCGGCTTGTTTCTGCTACTCTCCAGATGGTATCCTCCTACTCCTGGATCTGCAACTCTTTCCTCTGTACGTGGGCCTCCATCTTCTTGATGTAGACTACCTTTCGTTGCAGCTCCTCCTCAAATCCCTTCAAGAGAGCCGCGGATTCGCTCTCTGCCTCCTGGATACCCTGCAGTTGTCCGGTTAGCTCATTCTCCCTCTCCCTGCTCCGGATGAGTTTCCTCTGGAGCTTCCGACCCGCGCCGGATACTCCAGAGCGTCGTTTGTCCGGAGAAGAGTCCCTGTCTCTCGGAGAGCAGCGAACATAGGGTTGTACTGCTCCGTAACCATGTCTAGTGCCACCCGGGTCTGCAGTAACATGTCCTCTACCCGGAGCGGTTCTCCTTGTTCCGCTGGCATAGTTCCGGATGGGCGTGCTTCCTAGACCGGTTCTGCTCCCGCTGGCATTCCCTGCTCCCGGTCCCCCTCGTCTCCGGTTTCTTCTTCGTCCTCCCCTGCTTCCTTGGGACGTTTGTTGAGTGGGGTCACCTTCCTCCGGGCCGGTCCCTTCTTTCGGGGCGTGGTCTCTGGCCCTTCCGGTTCTTCCTCCCCCTCAACTGTGAGGACTAACTTCCTCTTCCGACACTGGGATCGCGGCTGAGACGGACCTCCCTCCCGGTTTGTCTGGTTCTCTTCTTCCATACGTTCCTGTGGAGCCGCCGGGGTAGAATCCTCCTCCATTGGTCCGGGTCCCTCTACCGGGTGCTCCTGGGGCTGGGGTGGAGAAGGCCTTGTCTCCTCCTCTGGACTGGACTCCTCGACCGGATCCACCCGAGGTCGCGTTTGGGAAGGACCACCTACTTCCGGTTGAGGGGCTGCCTCTGGACCTCTCACCGGCTTCTTCCGGGTCAGCTTTGGCTGTGGAAAATCCTCCTCCTCCTCCGGATCCTCCCTTTGCTTTGTTCTCTGCTCGAGCTGAGGTCTCGCCCCACCCGGTCGTTCTAACCCCGGGTCCCTTCTCCTTTCCTGCCGCTCCT
This sequence comes from Pohlia nutans, assembly GCA_022496805.1. Classification (NCBI taxonomy): domain Eukaryota; kingdom Viridiplantae; phylum Streptophyta; class Bryopsida; order Bryales; family Mniaceae; genus Pohlia; species Pohlia nutans. The sequence continues at coordinate 3,690,872 of CM040107.1, read as the reverse complement.
CCTGCTGCGGCCTAGCGCCACCCGATTGGCCTACCTCCGGACGGCCTTCTCTCCACTTGGTCCTGTTCTCCGGATTGGCGCTGGAATTGCCCGGTGGCCTTCTTACCGGGTGGTCTTCCCTCTCCTTCCGTTTTGTTCTCCTACAGCGTTTGAATGTAGAAAGAGTGATTCAATTCGTGAATATCTCCCGTTGAAGAATAAGTAGAAGATTGTAGTTGACTTACAGTAAGTAGTAAAAGGCCATAGAGTATGAAGCAATTGTTGATAGACCTGTTGATAGGACAAGAGTTTGGTCGAAGTGTTGAGTGCTTGTGAGAGTTTATAGTCAGGAGACGAAAAGACCACAGTCAAATAAGTTAACATAGTTTGAGTGACAAAACCGAAAGAGCTAAAATAAATAAATAAATAAATAAATAAATAAATAAATAAATAAATAAATAAATAAATAAATAAATAAATAAATAAATAAATAAATAAATAAATAAATAAATAAATAAATAAATAAATAAATAAATAAATAAATAAATAAATAAATAAATAAATAAATAAATAAATAAATAAATAAACAAATAAATAAATAAATAAAAAAATAAAAAAATAAATAAAAAAATAAATAAATAAATAAATAAATAACTAAATAAAAAAATAATTAATTAATTAAATAAAAAAATAAAAAAATAAAAAAATAAAAAAATAAAAAAACAAACAAATAAAAAAATAAAAAAATAAAAAAATAAAAAAATAAAAAATAAAATAAATAAATAAAAAAATAAAAAAATAAAAAAATAAAAAAATTAAAAATAAAAATAAATAATGTTCTCTATCAAAAGGTCTATAGCCTTAACAATTTGAGAATGACAATCATACAATACTGAGTATATCAAGACTATGGTCAGATGAAACCATAATCTGTGCAATTACAGCAGACTAATTGACAGGAAGAGACAATGGTCGAATTTTATTTTATTTTTTTGTAGTTGTCAGTAGAAACTATAGATTAACAATTTAGTGGTAGGTTTTCTTGAGGGTATACTTTGTTAATTCAATCACAATGTTATTAAGAAGAAATAACTGGTTGTTTAAGACTATGGTGAGAGTATATTTAATACACTATCTGAAAAGATATAAAAGAAGAGAAAGGAAGTTCAGAGAACAAGACCATGGACGTTGTTTGTATCTTCTTATGAGATTATGGAAGTTGACACAGACAATGGTCCTTAAACAGATGGCGGAAAAAGCGAAGACTATTGACAAGGTGGGAGATGGTCTACCACTTGCATATTAAGGCTACCAAATGTCCAAATTAATCAAGTTTGGAGAGCTAATTTAACCAACTTGAAGGATGCTGGATTATGGACCTTCACAGAGAAACGTAATCGCCATCCGGTGATTGAAGATGGGGTATTAATCCCATTCTTACGATCTACACGAGTGGAAGGTGAACTGGAGGGACGGTTTATCAATGGAAAACCAGTTCGTGTCACTAATTATTTCCTCAGCCAAATGTTACACATTCCTGGAGAAGAAGATATTAAAGAAACAACCCCACTTAAACCCTTTTCCAAGGCAAAATGGAAGTCTATCTTTGCGGAGGGTTATGACCAAGCAGGAATTAAAGACCAATGGCTCATTAGTAAGGCTAAGGACCATTGGCAGGATTGGTTTAATTTCATTAACCGATACCTCTTATTTGAGCCTTATGCAGAGACCATGGACAAAGAGATGATTCGTTGGGCAATGGCAGCATGGAGAGGAAGGAAGTTTGACTGGTCGACCATAGTCATAAAGAGACTACAAGAGGAGATAAAAGGTTACCAGTTGATGTCCCCAAATGCAATAGGAGAGATACAGGATGTTGCCAAGAAATACTTGGGCAGTTGTTGCCATTATCAACGATCGGATTTACGAGTTGAAGGGTCAATTTCCAGCGCTGTTCGGTCTATAGTCGCTGAAACCCTCTCTGTACCAGCACCGGTACAACCAAAGAAGACCATAGTCGACTCTTCTTTACTAGAAATAGTGGAGCTTTCTTCAGACTATGGTCCAAACATGAAACGCCAGCAAATCAATACTCCAACCGTATCTCCAACCACTCAACCTCAAAGCAGTAACAAGAGAGCGGCACCTCGGACAAAGCAAGCAAAACATGTACCAGAGCCAGAGCCGGCACAACCCACAATGGCAGATGCAGAATTGATGAAGATGGGGGATCTTCAACAAAAATGGGCTCTCGTAGAATTGGAGAAAGAAGCCATGAAGGAGCAATTGAAAGACATGGAAATCAGCCTTTCCATCAACACCAAGATGTTGAATACCCTCGAGCAAGAGAAGCGACAGTTGCTGAAGCAACAACAACAATCGCAGCAGACTATAGCCACCCACTTGGAAACATTAAAGAAGGAGGGAGTTGCAAGAGAAGAATGGAAGACTAAGTGGGAGATTCTGCAGCATAAGACTATGGCCATGGAGATGGAGTTGACAAATCTCCGGTCTTCATTTGATGAGAAGTCCCAACAGCTCAAGAGTGTCTTGAAGATGGAGTAGACCAGGACTATAGATGCCTCAATCAATCAACAATTTTGTTGCACCCGCAATATGGAGACTCAGACTAGAGTCGCACTTGAGAAGCAAACGTACTACACCCCTTGACTATAGTCCAACTCGAGTCATATCCTTAGACGACTATAGTCAGCAGATTCATAATGGTTATTACAAGGCTACAATCCAAGAGCTTAGACCATGGTCTGAGGTGTTACATGACCTCGTAGTCCTTTTAGATGACTTTGGCAATATTCAATTAGCTCTTGACTATAGTCTTGAACGGGAAACGATTAGACGAAGGTCGATGGTGGGGAATTATACAGCCGAAATTCCTTTGAACCAATTATACTATAATCTGCAAGTTGTACGAGACCAGTTGAACAGCGCGGTCACGCAAATAGAAAAGAACAGAAAGCCTATGGTCGCGATCAAGAAGATGGGAGAGTTTCCTGATCCTACCCCGAATTTCTAGTTTACATAACCTTTACCTCCTTTGACCATAGTCTCTAACACTCCCGATGATATTCTTTATTGGGGCAATTATGCAGCCCTCTTCAATGATCCTTCCGAAGTAGCTATGGGAATTCTGAAGTGGGAAGCTTATCCCTGGCTTCTCCAAGACTATGGACAGAACCAACCACTTGAACTGGAGGCACCTGATATTACTTATAGACAAATTTCCTATAACTGGCCTTTTGAACCCCCACCTGCAGTTTCTCAAGATCCCCAATTTTGCCCATGTAAGAGAAGGAGAAAGTGGAGGTCTAATGCAACCTTCACGTCTATAGAGTATAATTGGCCCTTAATAGAGGGAGATTTTTCTACACCTCAGGAGTGTGCTATCACTTATCAAAGATTTGCTGATGATCATATTCATCACATTGATCCTAAATGTTTTAGAGCTGCAATTTTTTCTCTTCTTTTCGCGAAGTAGTGCAGAGATTTCCGGATGATAGTGAATGTAAATCGGATTTGTAAAGCCAATCCTGAGTTTTGGATGCTAATCAAGATGCAGTACCGAGCTGCAAGATGGAACCGTATGATAGAAGCTATGTGTATTACCCATTTCATAGAAGGAGCGCATAATACTTTAATTTATGATATGGGCAACACCAAAGCGAAGCCAGGAGATCGCTTTTTGGAGCAACAGCGTATACTGTTCCCCCAGACCATATTCGAGGACTCTAATCTTAGCCGTGCTACGGCGAGATTGCAGAGACAGAAGGAGAAAGGCGCGTCATCTTCACAGAGACGTTGGTGAATGATGTTTGCAGGGACGCAAACACTTTAAGAAGGAGGCTAAATGTAGTATGTTTTTTTTTGTTTTTAGTTGTAGGACCATAGTCTAGTGTGAATAGTGTGTAAAAGATAGTTTAGAAAAGCAATTGTTGTGTGAATATGATGTTTAGAAGTAGTTGTCTAGAGCGGTTAATGACCATGGACAGTGTGAAAGACTAAGATCAAGACCATGGTCGTTGATATCTAAGTTGACCTTGATTGAGAGTGACTTTTCAATTTTGATTGGGATTTTGAGGGGCATTTTGAGAACTATTAGTTGATCTTCTTGTTGTTTTCTTGCCATTAGCTGTGAGAGTTTTTGAGCCCTTGACCATAGTCTGCAGTCTCGTAATTGTATGAAATTTGTTTTGCTTAAGTAATTCTAAATGTACTCAATGATTGAGGAATTGTATGAGAAATGAAGTGATTACAGAGTTGTATAAAGTCCTTGTGATTAGGCATTGCGTTGTGATTGTGATTATTTTGTAAGTATAGAGAAGTAGCAGACCATAGTCTTGACATGAAGTAGCAATTGGTTTCTCTATGATAGAGTAGTTGTATGTAGTTGTGAGTGAAATAATAGAGGAAGAGATAATGGGTATTGGACCATAGTCTGTAAGATTGAGTGACTATAGAAATGGTGTAGAAGAAAGACTTCAGTCTGATTGTGAAGATAAAGAAATAGTATAGAAGAACACTGAACTTAATTGAAGGAATGAATGCTGGACATTAAACTTTCTATGTAGTTTGACTATGGACATGTAGTGACATCAATGCAAAGTAATGTAAGTCTGTAGTTTTAAAAGACGATGGACCCACTTTATATGTTTACTACACATATAAAGACTATAGTCAGTACCTGAATGGAGGCTGAGAATGAAGGTTGCGAATACATAAGATACTGATAAGTTTCATTATACCTTTCCAACATTTAGAACCATATATAAAAGGTTAAGAAGGAACCTGCATACCTATAGAATACTGATTACAGCATTTGAATTCTGTTGGAATTATAAAGGAAACTAAAATGGATCAAAGACTAGTCATTTTGACGGGTTAACAAAAGAGAGGATTTATAACACTTAGTAGTTGATAGAAAGACTATAGACACGAATTAGATTAATTTAGGGACTATGGATATGAATGAAAGAAGACTATGGACCACCCAAAACCTATATGTTAAAGAATGATTTAGAAAGTTGAGATGATGGTGCATTGAGAGTTTTGCATTAATTATAAAGATAGACTGCATTTGACAAACTTATAGAGAACCATTTCCAAAATGAACTACAATACCTTCACACTCTCTATAAAAATCTGATTCCTATCTAATAAAGTGACCTTAGTTGTACAATTGATAGACGATTCTGATCTTCCCTTTTAAATGAATCCCCTGTCGTAGCACGTGGTACCGGATACTCCCCTAGAGCGCACTTTTTCGTGTTAAGAGGGCTTGTAAAGGTGATTTCCGGGTTATCATTCTGCGGAGATTCTGTGAAGTGGGAAGTTTTCGGAGGCTGACCCGGATTGGTGACTGACCTCTCTCCCAGTCACCAACTAACTCCCTTTTCCATACTAAAAACCAGATCTTCTCTACTGACTGACCCGGCTATGGCTAGATTCGGTTTCTGTCCGGGTTGGAAACTTAACCAACCCTACTCTATCCGGTCTAACCCAGCTACTAATTCCGGTTTCTCTTTAACCTCTGTTTTCCCTTAGAGGGTTCTCTATCTGCATTTTTAAAGATGCTGCATCTAAAGTCACACCCTCCCCTACTGATTTCCGTGACAAAGAATTCACCACTTCCCGGTTATCCAAACTCAACTCTCTAGTCCGGGTACTCCCTGGGGTGCTCTTCAACTATGGGTTTATCCAAAATCCACAGCCGGTCACACAAGCGCAACCCGGTTTCCCCCCTTATCCCCAAAATACTACAACGACTTGCTAATCGGAATGGACAGTAACTTGGGTGTGTGGAAGAGAATGGATACCTCAAGACTCGTTTTACTCTAGATTTCCTACACTCTACAATTGCAAGATTTTCCCGGGTGCTATAACCTCTACCAAACTACCCGTCTACGAGTTTTGAGAGAACAAGAGTACCCCCTCCTGCTCTCCCAGCTACTTACCCGGGTTTCCACCTACAACCGGACACAGAAAACCCCACATTCAAACACTCCTAATTCTTTCAAATCTTCTACTCGGTCTCTTAACTCACTTCACATCCAAACCTAGCTAATCCATCCGGTCACTAAGGGACTAGTTGTGACACTTGTTCCGGTAATAACACAAGCAAATACACATACGTACCCACACACACACACACACACACAGTTTGTGTAAGAAATATGTACTTCTACTCATTTACACAGAACAAAGGTACACAAAATGACCCAAGGAATGAAGAACATCCCTTGATAAAAAGCCAACCCGAAGCCCAGATCCGGAAGATCCTCAGATCCTACATTCCCGGGATCCGGAAATCCGGGGAGCTTCCTCCACGGCTCAATTCCTATCCTAAGCCGCCACTAACATCAAAACCCTAGAAGTCATTTACACCAAAAAGTCTTCTAACCTACCTACTCAAAAAGTCCTATTCTAAGTGGCTGGATCTACTAGGTCCGGGCCACTGATTCCGGACCCCCGGCGGTCCCGGGCAGCTCCTGGTCCTCCCTTGGCTGCTCCTCCTCATCTTCCGAGCTCCCCACCACGATCGGGTCCCCCGGCCGATCTCCTCGCATTTCGTGTGTTAACGGAATATTCGTTGATATTCCTTTAGGCTAAGAGTAGGCTAGTCTATACTCGGCAGGAATAGACCCGGCAGGCGATACCCGGTAGTACAAGCTCGTTCAGACTGGTCGACTTGACTATTCTGGTCGACCACTCTGACACACTGTTAGACCAGTCTCCTATATGAACTTTCCCTCTCGTTGAGAGAGGGGTTGCTATACATTTTGTACATCTTCTTAGCAACCTCAATTCTACTTCGTTCTTGTCTTAACTCTTCTTAAACGCACTAGTATGTTGGACTACTGCTGCTGTTAGACTACTGCTGATTCTTACTCTTGTATCGTTTAATAAAGGGGGAAAAAGGTGCTGATCTAGTAGTACTCTACCTACCGGTAGAGAAGATTGACACCAAAAGACTACATTGAAAAACACCCACAACCTCCATGTGTTCTCACACAAGGAGGTCTCACTTATATAAGAAGAAGATACAATGGGAAGATCCAAGATCCGGATCTAGATCTGGATCTGGATTTGGCTACCGAGTCGACTACTTGGTCGACTACCGAGTCGACTTCCTGGTCGACTACCGGGTCGTCTTCCTGGTCAACAACCGGGTCGCCTAGCCTCTGGACCACTAGCCTTTGGTCGACTACCGGGTCAACTACCTAGTCGACTACCGGGTCGTCTTCCTAGTCAACTACCGGGTCGACTAGCCTCTGGACTACTAGCCTCTGGTCGACTACCGGGTCGACTACCGAGTAGACTAGCCTCTGGTGCTACTGAATCGACTACCAACTGGGAGGAGATACATTGTAGCACTGCCTACATGGGTACTGGCTACTAAGGGTTATAAAATCCCGTTAACATTATCCTCCCTCCTAAGGCGTTACGCCCTCGTAAACGCCATACACAACTAAGACATTAGCTTACAGATTCTACAATTAGTTAAAAGTGGCCGGCATTTGGTAGAATTTCTTGTTGGAAACCTTCCTTCAAATGTCTTGCTGCCACTTGAAAGCATCCTCGCCATTCGGTATTCACGCCTCTAAATCTGACTCGGTTACTCCTTCTCGGTTCTTCATGAGTCCAATGGGAGTCCTATGCTCCTTCTGATGGTAGTCACTTCACCACTGGAAGAACCGAGTTCATTAGGTAGTTACTTTAGGGCCGTCTGAACGATTGTCCTCCAGCTTGCAGTTACTCTCCATCTGGTGTTGCCGGGTCGACTAGCCTCTGGTGCTACCGGGTCGACTTCTGACTAGTGCAACTAGGTCGACATCTGACTGGTGCTATCGGGTCGACTTCTGACCAATGCTACCGGGTCGACTCCTGACTGGTGCTACTGGGTCGACTCCTGATCGGTGCTACCGGGTCGGCTCCTGACTGGTGCTAGTAGTTCGACTCCTGATCTATTCTACCGAGTCGACTAGCCTTTGGGAAATCTCCATCCGGTGTTTTCTCCTCGAACTCTTTAACTTCAATAGAAATCTGCAAACTTATATACTTCTACTAGGGAAGAACATTTGAACACTTGGATCGGTAATGATTGGACAAAATCGGTAGTGACAGACTGTACTGGACTGTACTAGACAGTACTGGACTGTACTAGACTGTACTGGACTGTACTGGACAGAGTCGGTAGAGCAGACTATGGCTTTAAAATAGACTAGAGTCACAACATTTCTACCCTTTAGTTTTAGTTCTTCAGATTTGGCTATTTCTCTTAGCTTTTTGGTATCTTGCTTCTATGGCTCAACTCATCTAAGTTCATCAAAGCATCAAACTTTCACTAAAATCTTCAAGAGTGTCGCTCTAGATCTAGATCTCTTTTGAAGAGCTACCGATCTTCTCAAACAATAACCTATAGATCCAAGATGATAAGAAAGAGCACAAGAAACAATACATTGCAACAAGAATCACTTTGCAAACAAGATATTAGAGTACGAAACACTACATGGTCGCCAAATGTTAAAGGGGGAAAAAGGTGCTGATCTAGTAGTACTCTACCTACCGGTAGAGAAGATTGACACCAAAAGACTACATTGAAAAACACCCACAACCTCCATGTGTTCTCACACAAGGAGGTCTCACTTATATAAGAAGAAGATACAATGGGAAGATCCAAGATCCGGATCTAGATCTAGATCTAGATCTAGATCTGGATCTGGCTACCGAGTCGACTACTTGGTCGACTTCCTGGTCGACTACCGGGTCGTCTTCCTAGTCAACAACCAGGTCGACTAGCCTCTGGACCACTAGCCTCTGGTCGACTACCGGGTCAACTACCCAGTCGACTACCGGGTCGTCTTCCTAGTCAACTACCGGGTCAACTAGCCTCTGGACTACTAGCCTCTGGTTGACTACCGGGTCGACTACCTAGTCGACTACCAAGTAGACTAGCCTCTGGTACCATTGAATCGACTACCAACTGGGGGGAGATACATTGTAGCACTACCTACATGAGTACAGGCTACTAAGGGTTATAAAATCCCGTTAACATCATTCTTTATGTTTGTATCTTGATTAGTTGCAGTAGTCTGTGGGTATGCAGGATTCGACTCTCTCGTATTCTAATGCTTTTTTCTAGTCGATAGTAGGTTCTTCTTTGTAGAAACTTCTTACTACTCCTCTCACTCTCTAAGTGACTAGTCCAGCATAGAGTAGTCTTGTGAGGAGTAATCTCATTCGTTTAAGGTCGGTTCTTAGAAAACCCCCTTAACATTTGGCGACCATGCAAAGTTAAGCTCAGACACCAATCTTTATGTTGGGCTAGTCAGATCTAGATCTAAATCTAGATCCAGATCCAGATCCTAATCGATTCAGATCCAGATCTTGCTCCTAGTCGATCCTGCCGACTATCGCTAGGCGCTATATGTCCATGGGAAACAGCAGTCATGTGCTTCCTACACGAAAATCATAAGTCTTGAGAAAAATCCTGAGCCCGAGTAGCCATCAAGAGCCTCCGAGATCATTGTGTGTGACAGTGGACCAGTGTAGTCAACAGTCGATAATACTACTAACCTGGAATCTGTAAGAGCAGTCTGTGAATAAGGCTTACGGTGCCAAAGAGCAACCGACTAGGCTAACACAAAAGACTAGCCAAACAGATTTCAAAGCCTGACCTATGTAGCAGAATTAGATCTAAATCTCAGATCTTGATCTAGATCAGATAACTGCCGCGTCACTAGTATGGAACGACCGCGTACACGAACTACCGGTTCTCTCTTACCACTCGAAGTTATTGCCGACCAGCTCTCTAACCCACGTTTTTACAGAGAATGACAAAACTTACAGTCGGAGACCGTCAAATCGACAGTAGTACACGATACTACCACGGGAATAGATCCCCAACCAACATATGAGATTCGGCGGCAAGTTGCAGCATCGACCTCTACCGACCCGTCTTTACAACACGACATGGAGTTCACACAAGGAAGGATGAATACCCCGGAAGGTACCATTATTCACGAAACTTCTCTACCAATGGGACGAGGCATTCCAACTATACCAACCCGACCCCTGGCGATACTACCGACCATGTATACCACGACTCATCAGTTTACCAGCTCGACTGTGGCGTTCCTGACGTGTCCAACCCATGTTCTCCACGAAGGGTCCTCGACGACCCACTCGACTTACCGGAACGACCTTCTAGTGCCTATCAACGACTAGTAAGGTACGCTACCGAACCTCCCATCATTTCCCATCAACGACAGTTAGAGATAGATCAACTACGTCGTAATACAGACGAATTAGACTCCCAACTGGCCAGTCTATTATCCAGCCAAAATCCGACATCTGAGCAACTACACTCGGAATCTCAACCAGGTCGACCGGACTAGTCGCCTACATTTCACCAGGAACCCAGTTCTCCTGGCCAAATGAATAGTCGACCAGGGACACCTAGAACCGACAACCAATATCCGATTGGCATAGACGGCTTGGATAATGACCTAGTCGATAGGAACGACAGATCTATCAATCTAACCAACAAGTGGACCAGGTTGTAACTCGACCCAATCTCCCGAATATTCGCACTCATACTTATGAGCCGAATATTCTATACCTAGATCAGTCGAGGGTAGCCCAAACCACCACTCCCAGAGTGTCGTCCCCTCGGACTAGTCTACCACCTAGTTACCAAACTCAGCCCGCAATAGGCATTCCTATCATCCAGCCTATCAACCAACCATCGTTTTCACAGGTACATACCAGGCCCCTACCATAGAACCTGTATAGTCGACCGGTAGCTTCCCAGCGATTAGTCCTACAGACTGTCAACCAGTACCAACCCACCATACCGATGTGTGCATCTTGTAGTTGCTATGGACACCTTCTCGAACAATGTGCACTATACAACCCTCGATCGATAGACTATTCGGTACCTGCAGCCCAGATGAAGCAGCAGCCTTCCTGCCCAGCAGCTACACTCCCGACTCGGACGACTGCTCGGAAACCCGTAGCGATGCCCACCTACAAGGAAGGAAAGTGTGCCATTACTCATGTCTATCGGTTTCTTAATGCCCTCACTTTGAATGGCGAAACTGATGCAGCTATTACTATAGCGTTATTTGGAAATTTGCTAGTCGATGCGGCTAACTATAATTGGTTCTCGACTCAACGAACGTCCTACCCACACCAAGACTTACACGGCATTCTCGATGTCTTCAAACACCGCTACCAGGATATTGACAATGACGACCAGGCTTACCTACGTTTCCGCACTATGAAACAAGATGCCAAAGAGTCAGTTGACGATTACTACGAACGGATGATGAAACAAGTCAGTCAGTTTGAGGTCCTTCTAGCTGATAATTTCCTACTAAGCAATTTTGGAGCTGGTTTGTTGAAGTATCTGCAGGTAGCCACAGTCGGACTACCAAGATCGACACTAGCCCAAGCCAAGAAATTGGCTAAGCTAGCTGAAAGCAGACTACCTAAAGAACCCGACTCGACTACTACCCAGCGAGCTGAGACAACCAGACATCATTTTGCAACCGATGCAAGAAGCCAGGCCATCTCAAGCGTGAGTGCTGGCTCAATCCAGAGAGCGAGATTGGAAAAAGGAGTGCAGCGGCTAATACGACAGTCCCGGTAACATGAGTGTACTAATACACAGGAGTGTACTTAGCTCAGAGGGAGGGCAATATTAACCGAATATTCGTTGATATTCCCTTAGGCTAAGAGTAGGCTAGTGTATACCCGGCAGGAATAGACCCGGCAGGCGATACCCGGCAGTACAGGCTGGTACAGACTGGTCGACCCGACTTTTCCGGTCGACCAGTGTGACACTCTGTTAGACCAGTCTCCTATATGTACTTTCCCTCTCGTTGAGAGAGTTGTTGCTATACATTTTGTACATCTTTTTGGCAGCCTCAGTTGTACTTCATTCTTGTCTTAACTCTTCCTGTGCGCACTAGTATGTTAGACTACTACTGTTAGTCTACTGCTGTTTCCTGCTCTTGTATCACTCTTGGTGGTTGTATCTTGGTTAGTTGCAGTAGTCTGTGGGTATGCAAGATCCGACTCACTACTATACTGGTGTTTTTTCTTAGTTGATAGTAAAGTTCTTCTTTATAGAAATCTCTTACTACTCCTCTCCATCTCTAGCGACTAGTCTAGCGTAGAGGTATTCTTGTGAGGAGTAGTCTCATTTGTTTAAGGCCGGTTCATAGAAAACCCCCCTTAACATTCTCCACCACATCCGGAATAGCCGGTTCACTCCCATGCTCTGCACGCTCGCTTCGTCCTCTTGCACACCGCCCAGTTGATTGTCCGGGTGACCACCTGACCCACCCTCTGGTCGTTCCTCCCTGCCTGATTCGGCACCCATCTACTCGATGTCTTCCTCCGGGTTCAAAAAATCTGCTGGGTCTACTTCCTTCTGAGGTTGACCATCTGAACCGGCTCCACTTCTACCTCGGGCCTAGAAGTATGCTCATGTGTCAAACTCCCGGTCTTCATCAGCCTGTCCAACTCCCTCGCCTGAGGTGCCTCTGCAGACAACCGGAAAGTCCCCTGCAACCCATCCCCGGATTCTATCCCCTCACCCCGGTTGTTGGTCTCCACTACATCTGGTTCAGGAGTAGAGGGACCCTCAGCAATCAGTTGTTCTGCCAACAACCGGAACTCCACTAATGCCTGCTCCTCCTTTTCTGCGTACTCCCAGACGATGTTCTTCACCCGGGCTGCCCCTTCCAATGCCGGTTGGGTGATCTTCCGGTCGTACAACCGGCCTTGGTCTGCACCTCCCCTTCCGCTTGGAATAATTGGACAACCTTTGTGATGCATGACAGGCCAATCTCCTCCGCCCGTTAGATGAGCTACTCCTACTTCTGGATGTGCTGCTCCTGTGTTTGGATATAGGCCTCTATCTTTTGGACGTACTCTTTCTTGCGCAGCTATTCCTTTTGTTCCAACACGAGGAGGGCCGCCTAGCTCACCTGTACCCGACCGCCGTGGACCTTCTTCTGGAGGTTCCTAATCAGCCCTCGGTACTCCAACACATCATCACTCCGGAGGAGGTTTTCCACCTCTCTTACCGCGGCGAATAAAGGAGCGTACCTTTCCTCCACCAAATCCACGGCTACCCGGGTAATCAAGAGGATGTCTTCTACCGCGATGGGGACCTCCTCCAGCGCATCTCCAGATGGTCCTGCTTCTTGGGCTGGCACCTCTGTTGCGGCAAGTCCCTAGTCACGGTCTCCCTCGTCCCCGGATTCCTCCTTGTCATCCTCTCTATCATCTGCTTCCGAGAGACGAGCTCTCTAGTTATTCAACAGAGTGGACTTCTTCCCGCCCTGACTCTTCTTCTTGTGGGGAGTAATCTCCCGAATGTTCGGATCTTCCTCCCCGACGGGCCCGAGGATTAGCTTCCTCTTCCGCTCCTGCTGCTCTTGAGACGCACTTGCAAAGGACCTCCCTCATCCGGTTGGGAACTTGCTGCCGGATCTTCCTTCTTTTTCCTCCTCAGCTCCGGTAGCGGTGATTCCTCCTCCGATCGGCCTTCCTCCGGGTTCTCTCTCCTTTTTTCTGCTCCTCCTGTTGCGGCCTAACCCCACCCGGTTGGCTCCCTCTGGGCCGTCCTCCTTCTTCATTCCCTCCTCCGGAATGGCGCTGGCGCCACCCGGTTGCTTCCGCACCGGATCTTGTCTCTCCTTCCGACGTTCCTCCCGGATGCTTCCCCTCTCCGGTTGGGGCGTCTTAGGCAGCTCTCTTCTCTCCGGTTGGGCCATTTTCCTCTCCAACGGTTGCGGTGCAGGCCTTGGCCGGTTCCCTGCTTCTCCTCCCGGATGTGCTGCCTTTTTCGCTTGGCTGGACTCCTCTCCCCGGGAATAGGACGAATCTCCAACCTCTTCTTCTCCTGTTTTGAGATGCATCCGTGCTTCTCGTACAAGTGATAGAGGAAAGGGGAAAGTGCACAACCCTTCTTGCTCCCGAGATTCATTGCCATCTTCCTGACATTTGGGTGCACCAGGTATCCCAAGTTGATCCTCTTCCGGGGATGCAGCGCGGAGAGGATGCCCTTCGCTAGTGTGACCGTGAGGGTGGTGGGCTTCTCCGGGTTGAGGATCGGCACCACGTACTTGAAAAGACGCTGCACTCGGAGATTCAGGAAATCCGACACCTCCAATCCGTCGTGATCCGAGAGGAAGCTGAAACGCTCCTTCACCCAATCCGTGTCTCCCTTGTTGCTCGATTCCAAGTCCTCGTCCGTCTCCGGGAAGTCGTATGTGGAGCGCCTATGCTCCCGGGTCCAATTCCCGTACTTCACCGAGATGAAGCTCGACCAGAAGGTTGGCGCCATAGGTCCGCCCTCAATTTTTGCCAACATCTTGGCGTCCTGCACATCCCACACCCTGCCAAAGAGCCCTATGCATCCGATGGTCGTGAGGTCTGTGAGCAACTCCCCAAAGTCTCCCGATTGCATCGGAATGGCCAAAATCACCCTCTTCTCCGGGATTTTTGGATCCTACCTCCCCGCGCCTCATAGCTGTTGTCTCTAGATGCACCTCTCTCCTCCTCCGTGAATTGCGCGTCTCTTTCTCCGGGTGCGCTCTGTCTTTCTCCCGTAAATCACGTGTTTCTCTCTCTGGACGCGCTCTATCTCTCTTCCGTGATGTGCGCCTGACATCTTCGAGTCCTCGCGCCTCACTCCCTTCCTTCCGCAAACTCCGCCTAATTTCCTGGCTCTCACTCTCCGGGTGCTCACCCTTCTCCAACTCCAATCGCACATTGTTTCCTCTTCCCAGGCGCTCACTTTCCTCAATTCCCGGGTGCTTAATCTCCTCAAATGCCGGGCGCTCACTGCTCTCTCCCTCCGAACGCACAATGGAAACCCTAACACTACCCGGAAACACAAAATAGGGTGCACAAAGAGGGCTGGAGGAACCGGGGAGGAATGAATAGTGAGCCGCCCAATTAAAGGCGGCCCAATTCAAATTCCAGATCATTGCCGGGTCCGTCACGGGCCCGTCCCTCGATGTCCAGTTTCGTCCCCGGTCCGCCGTCATTCCTGGTTCCGTAGCGAACACTTAAGTGCGCGTGAGAGCACTTCTCTCTCCAAATTAACAAAAAGGCCATCATAGACGCTACTTCTCCTATTTATGGCGGCCGGGGCTACCCCTTACTGCCCTAAAAACCCTAATTGCCCAATTTTGAATAAAACGAGCTTCGACAATGTGCTTCTCCATCTTCCGGATGTTATGCTCCATCTTCAAGATGTGCTTCTTCTTTCGGTCGAGCTCATTCTTCTGCTCCAGCATGAGCATGGTCACCTTGGCCGAGTCCTTGCGAGTCCGGTCCACTTCCTTCCGGAACTTCTTGACCATCTCCGGGTACTCTTCTACATCCTTGCTTCAGAGGACATTCTCCAATCCCCTCATTGCTGTGAACAGGGGAGTATACCTTTCCTCCACCACTTCCAGAACCACCCGTATTGGTAAGAGCACGATATCCGCTGCTGCGAGGATAGGTGTCTCTTCCTGTGCCTGTTAACCGAATATTAGTTGATATTCCCTTAGGCTAAGAGTAGGCTAGTCTATACCCGGCAGGAATAGACCCGGCAGGCAACACGTGGCAGTACAGGCTGGTACAGATTGGTCGACCCGACTTTTCCGGTCGACCAGTCTGACACACTGTCAGACCAGTCTCCTTTATGTACCTTCACACTCTTCGGGAGAAGTGTTGCTATACCATTTGTACATCTTTTTGGCAGCCTCAGTTGTACTTCGTTCTTGTCTTAAACTCTTCTTGTGCGCACTAGTATGTTAGACTACTGCTGTTAGACTACTGCTGTTTCCTGCTCTTGAATCATTCCTTGTGGTTGTATCTTTGTTAGTTGCAGTAGTCTGTGGGTATGCAGGAGTCGACTTACTAGCATACTGGTGCTTTTTCCTTAGCCGACAGTCCATTCATCTTAGTAGAAACCTCTTACTACTCCTCTCAATCTCTAGAAACTAGTCTAGAGTGGAATAGTCTTGGGCGGAGTAGCTTCATTCGTTTAAAGTCGGTTCCTAGAAAACCCCCTTAACATTTGGCGACCATGCAAAGTTCAGCTCAGACACCAGTCTTTCTGTTGGGCTAGTCAGATCCAGATCTAGATCTAGATCCAGATCCAGATCCTAGTCAACCCAGATCCAGATCTAGATCCTAGTCGATCCCGTCGACTATTGCTAGGTGCTATACGTCCCTGGGAAACAGCAGCCATCTGCTTCCTACACAAAAATCATACATCTTGAGAAAAATCCAGAGCCCGAGTAGCCGAATAGAGCCTCGGAGAACATTCTGTGTAACAGTCCACCAGGGTAGTCAACAGTTGATAAATGCTACTGACCAGGAATCTGTAAGAGTAGTCTGTGAACAAGGTTTACGGTGCCAAAGAGCAACCGACTAGGCCAGCACAAAAGACTAGCTCAACAGATCTCAGAGCCCGACCTACCTAGCAGAGTCAGATCTAAATCCCAGATCCAGATCTAGATCCGATAACTGCCGCGTCGCTAGTATGGAACGACTGCGTACACGAGCTACCGGTTCTCCCTTACCAGTCAAAGTAACTGCCGACCAGCTCTCTAACCCAAGATTTCACAGAGAATGGCGAAATTAACAAATCGGAGACCTTTCCACCGACAGTAGTCCATAAGAGTACCACGGGACTAGATCCCCGACCAACATATGAGATTCGGCGGCAAGTCGCAGCATCGACCTCTACCGACCCGTCTTTACAACACTACATGGAGTTCACACAAGGAAGGATGAATACCCCGGAAGGTACCATTTTTCACGAAACTTCTCTACCAATGGGGACGAAGCATCCCAACTATGCCAACCCGACCCCTGGCAATTCTACCGACCATGTATACCACGAATCATCAAACCCGCCCGACTGTGGCGTTCCTGACAAGGTCGAACCCGACTTCTCCACGAATGGCCCGGGACGACCCGCTCGACTTGCCGGAACGACCTTCTAGTGCGCATCAACGACTAGTGAGGTACGCTACTGAACCTCCCATCATTTCATATCAACGACAGTTAGAAATAGAACAACTACGTCGTAATAGGGATGAATTGGACTCCCAAGTGGCCGATCTCTTGTCCAGCCAGAACCCGACATCCAAGCATCTAGACTCGGAATCCCAACCAGGTCGACCGGACCAGTCGCTTACATTTCACCAGGAACCCAGTTCTCTTGGTCAAATGAATAGTCGACCCGGATCACCGAGTACCGACAACCCATACCCGACTGGCATAGACGGCTTTGATAATGACCTAGTCGATAGGATCAGACAGATCTATCAATCTAACCAACCAGTCGACTAGGTTGTTACTCGACCCAGTCTCCCGAATATCCGCACTCATATTCATGAGCCGAATATTCTTTACATAGATCAGCCGAGGGTAGCCCACACTACAACCCCAAGAGTGTCGACCCCTTGGACTAGTCTACCACATGGTTACCAAACTCAACTAGCGATAGGCATTCCTATGATTCAACCTATCAATCAACCATCGTTTTCACAGACGCATAATAGACCCATAACACAAAACCCATACAATCGACCGGTAGCTTCCCAGCCACTAGTCCTACCGACTGTGACCCAGTACCAGCCCACCGTACCTATGTGTGCATCTTGTGGTGGCTATGGTCACCTTCTCGAACAATGCGCTCTATTCAACCCTCGGTTGATAGACTATTCGGTACCTACAGCTCAGATGCAGCAGAAGCCTTCCTACCCAGCAGCCACACTCCCGACTGGGACGATTGCTCTGAAACGGTAGCGATGCCTACCTACAAGGAAGGTAAATGTGCCATTACGCATGTCCATCGATTTCTCAATGCCCTTACGTTGAATGGCGAAATCGATTCGGCTATTACTATAGCATTATTTGGAAATTCCTTAGTCGATGCTGCTAACTATAATTGGTTTTCGACTCAACGAACGTCATACCCACACCAAGACTTACATGGAATCCTCGATGCCTTCAAACACCGCTACCAGGATATCGACAATGATGACCAAGCCTACCTACGTTTCCGCAGTATGAAACAAGATGCCAAAGAGTCGATTGACGATTACTATGAACGGATGATGAAACTAGCCAGCCAGTTTGAGGTCTTTCTGGCTGATAATTTCCTACTAAGCAATTTCCGAGCCGACTTATTGAAGTATCTGCAGGTAGCCACAGTCGGACTACCAAGATCGACACTAGCCCAGGCCAAGAAATCGGCTAAGCTTGCAGAAAGCGGACTACCTAAGGAACCCAACTCGACCACTACCGAGCGAACCGAGACTACCAAACGAGCATTTTGCAACCGATGCAAGAAGCCAGGCCATTTCGAACGTGATTGTTGGCTAAAGCCGGAGAGCGAGATCGGAAAAAGGCGTGCGGCGGCTAATAGGACAGCCCCAGTAGCAGTAGCCACACCAGTGTCGACTACCGCCGAATCAAGGAATCGACCACCTCGCGATGGCACACCACGACGGATATTCCCTTAATCTCTGTGCAAAAATTTGGACCACCCGACACACTTGTGTCCCCTACTGAAGGATCCGAAGGTCGTCCAATTCCTTAATCAGCAGATCGAGACCAAGTCCAACACGTCGTCAGTAGTCATTGAAGAACTACCGAACACTACGGTTGGTGTCCTAACGGTCGCAGCAATTACCAGAAGCCAGTCGACTACCGACCAGCCGACTCCTGCCGAAACCACGGAGAAGACCGACTGGACTGCCCAAGAACTACTACGTGATCAAATGATGCGGGAAGTTCGTCAACTCCAAGCCGAGTTGGAAACAACAACTTCCACTAAAGACCCAAAATCGACTGAGACTCACCCTCACTCGACTGGGACGCGGAGGCATTACCGCAACAAACGATCACCCTTCAAGACAACCGAGACCAACCGACTCCGACTACAGTCGACCAAGGCAATATCGCATTCGGCGCCGTCCAGCAGCAGATCCTCGATCAACTTCAAGACTGCAAATTGCAGGTTTCCATCCGTGACTTACTACAGTTATCACCGACCCTCACCAAACTGGTTTGGGATCGACTGACTCATCCAGACCCAGAGTCGACTCCAAAGTTACCCTACTCGACTACAGAGGAGGTGACAATCGCCGCTGCAGCAGTCATCGACAAACACATGCCAGTCATCACAGTATCAGTTGGTAAAAACATGGACGACAACGTTCTGATCGATGGCGGTTCCGGCGTCAATGTGATCACCGAAGATGAACGCCGACATTTGGAACTAGCCAAACCGTCACCCGCACCATTCAACCTCAAGATGGCTAATGGCACCATAGCACGACCCAAAGGATTGATCACGGATGTCAAAATTTACATTCATGGCATCCCCTACATAGTCACGCTTATAGTCATCGACTGCTCGACAGTCAAGTCAGACTACCGGTTATTACTCGGTCGACCCTAGCTTCGACATGCCAAAGTCATACACGACTGGGGCAACAATGAAGTGCAGATCATGGGCAATGGCACCGTGAAGACTGTCAAGATGAATCGAGAGTTAGGATACGAGGCGGTTACACCACATGCTCTAGTCTAATACAACTTCGCGGAAGGTATCACCGATGAAGAGGAGGAAATCTTGATGGCCTCCGACCCGACCGTCCACACAATGGGCACAATCGACTGGAACCTCCTAGCTACCAAGTTGACAGTCGACCGGTCTGAAACGGAACCAACTACGACAGCCTTACCCCTGGGCACCAAGGTATTCAACATAGACCAGGAACAATGTTGGTAGACGAGACACCAATACAAGACAAGCTGCGATTCATGGACATTGCCCATTGGAATCACAATGAGGAGGATCAACTCGACCATGTCAACGTCGGTACCTCTACCGACCCCAAGCTGTTGAAGCTGAACGCGTATTTGAGCCCTAGTCTCAGGGCTAGCGCAGAATCCCTGTTTAAGGAATACATCGACATTTTCGCCTTCTCTTACGAAGATCTGCGAGGTATACCGGAACACATAGCGACTCATCGGATCGAGCTCGACCCGATCATCTCGCCTAGTCACCAAGCAAGATACCGGATGTACCTGAACTATGCACAAGCAGTAAAGGACGACTTGGAACGACTTCTAAAAGCAAGATTCATCGCACCAGACGACCAAGCGACATGGCTATCCCCAATACACTACAAGAAAACCAGCCCAATGTGACTAGGTTTTATGACTACAACACGGCATAAACCAAAATGTGACTAGCACTGTTTGTGGTCATTTGGACTTAGTCGCTTCGGACAATGTGACTGGGGGTCATATCGGACACTTCTTGTTCCCAATGCTGCGTTCCCACAGTGTTTTGGGACCTCGAAACGGGACCTGCACTGGGACTTGGGACCATATGACTCTATTTAGTCATACATTTATGACTACACGTAGTCATCTATATGGAAATTATGACTACACGTAGTCATACATTTATCACTACGCATAGTAGTGAGATGATGACTGAAATGCGTCATACATTGAGTTGGGAGAATAGGACTCTTTGGAGTCACATCTATTGGACTACCCATAGTCATGAATACTGAAATAGCTTCTGAATGCTATGACTAATTGTAGTGAGATATTAGTGACTGCATCAACGGTTTTATCACTACGCATAGTACTGTGGTGGTGACTGCATTAAGTCACACATAGACTTGAGATAATACAACTATGTAGGGCCACATCGAGGTGACTATGCATAGTCTCCAATGCTGAAATCATGAGATGGACATGACTAATTTTAGTGAGGTATTAGAGAATATAGCAATGGTTTGATCACTACTTATAGTGATGTGGTTGTGACTGTATTGCATCATACACACACGTGAGATAATACGACTCTGTAAAGTCAAATATGCTTCACTACACATAGTCACCCATATCATGTGATGACTGCATGGAGTCCTAGTATACTCGTTTCTATTACTACTGGGAGTCAAATTTCAATATTAAATTGGAAGCATCTGACTAGGACTTGACTGTCCGTAGTCTAATGCAAACGTATGCCATGCAATCGAATCTGCCATTCTACCGGTGCGTAGTCATAGAGTTCAGTTTCAGATTAGGGTGATAATGAGATCCGTTGACTATTACATGTCAACCGTTCGGTTGTGAGTACTGCGTCAGGTGATGCAAATGATTTTCACACATTTCATTGAAATAGAAAATTCGGTGCTGAAACAGGATGCACTGCACCTGGAACTCGATCAGTCTAAGCTGCTTGGGAGAAGGACAGATCTATGTCCATGAACTCTGTGGGCCACAGTACAAAGTACCCTACTGCTCGTCCTACCAAGGTCACGGGTGGATCATCTAGATCTACGGGTGCAAACAAACTGTAGTCGTCATCTAGGCTTTTCATCACTTCTACAGACACGGTTCCTGCAATTATGGTTTTCCCGTGTAGAGAAGCCCCAGCTACATTCTGCACTTTCCCGAGTGCCACAACTTTATCCTCCTCCCCTTCTTCAATTCCCTTGAGTCTCACAGGGTCACCCTTCTTGAACTCCGGGTCCTCATCTTCTTGTACAACCTATAATAATAAAAAAAAAACACAAAACAAGGATCAGTTGGGACTAAACTGCTGCTTTGATACAAAGGTGTACTTCTCCAAGGCTCATGGCACTTATTCAAATTCTATGACTGTGAGAAGTCACATATTCTAACTTCATTACTAATATCAGTCACTTATTCTAACTTCATGACTGAATCTAGTCAAGCCTGGTCACTCGTTCCATATGAATGACTACTAACAGTCACGAACTTGGCATAACGAATTTCTAAAGAACTAAGGCACAACATTCCAGGACGTGGCTCATGGCACTTACATGTTCACTTATGGGTGCGTTCATGTTTTTCTTGAGTCTCACAGGGTCACCCTTCTTTAAATCCGGGTCCTCGGTTTCTTGTACAACCTATAAAAATAAAAAAACACACAAAACATGGATCAGTTGAGACTAACTCACTGAATTGGTGCTTTCAGAAAAAAACCTGTGAAAATACAAGGCTGCCGACACTTACATGTTCACTTACCGGTGCGTTCATGTTTCTCTTCCTCTTCCCTTTCGCGTTCTGCTGACTGTCAATGTTGGCTTCCTTGCTCTTTTCAGCTTTCTCTTTGCTCCCCCGGAGTGCCCTTTGCTTCTTTGTGTCATCCTGGTCTTTCTTCAGCTTCTCAACCTCTGTCAAACGCGTTTTCTTCTGGGTGCGAGTGTCCTCTTTTGCAGGCTTGGAAGCCCTCAAATTCCGAGTGGAGTACACAACTGGGGCACGTCCTCCTGACTCTGCCACGGTCACTGTACCACAATCCGGAGTGCCTCCTGCAGGGTTGCTCGAAGTTCCCGACGGATGTGAGTCCTTCACATCACCTACTGCAGGCATGTCCTCTGCCTTATCCGGATCTGCAGGCTGCGATTCGCACTCCCCTGCTTGCTGCAGTCACTTTTGAGTACAGAGGCAACACGTCAATAAGGATCCTCTTAGTCATGGCTTTTAATCATGAGCAATGTTTACAAATGTGTTAAACAATGCCACACCTTCTTGACCATTCCAGTCACTTATTCAAATTTTATGACTGTGGATTGTAATAGATTCTAAACTGATGACTGTGAGAAGTCACATATTCTAACTTCATTACTATTATCAATCACGAATTCGAACTTCATGACTGCATCTAGTCAAGCCTGGTCACTCTTTCCATACCAATGACTACAAACAGTCACGAACTTGGCATAGTGAATTTTTCTAGAACTAAGGCACAAGATTTCAAGAAGTGCCCAAGCAGGAGCTGTAATAACAGGAGTTGGACAACACACATCAAGATCATACTTGTACCTGCAGTGCCATGATACTTTCTTCAATAAGATCTGGCTTTCGTGAAGTGTCGGTGCCGGTGGACTCTGAGCTGGAGCTGCTCTTTGCACTTGCTGCCTTCATGGGGGTGACAACGGGAATCTGCAGGTGCTGCATGATGCGTTCAATGTTCTTCTCAATGGATCTCCGCCAATCACTGTCGTGCTCTGGCTGTGCATCAGACACTCGGCTACTCGGGGAGGTTTCTTTTCTGGGAATGAGTCTTCGAGGGGCATTTTTGACCCGTGCAAGCTCCCTTTCAATTTCAACCCTAGTTGGGCTTCTCTCCAGCTCAATGGCCTGCACAGAGATGTTAGATTCCCTAGTTAGTGCTGCATACTTAGTGACAATTGATGAGGCTTCTCTCACGATCGCAGGAATCTACTACGTCGTCGGGTTATCACCACAATTTCACGGGCTTCTGCAAGGCAACGAGCAGTACGTGCAGGAAGGACTGGACTTGGAAAATGTTACCGATTGTACACAGAAATTGCTTACAGGAATGAGCTGCTGCCGTCAAGTGTCCTCGAAAATGAATGGGTTAACCTAGGTCAGACATCTCTATGACTATAAAAAAGTCACGAATTCGAACGTGATGACTGAGAACAATCACAAACTCTAATTTGATGACTGCACCTAGTCACTTCAAGACCTGGTTTGCGCAATGGAACAGTTGTACAGCCTTTGAGATCAGGAGCTGTAATGGACTTCTGACAAAACTAAGAAGAAGAACATGCAAGTTTCTCCAAGTACCGGTGATCATCTGACTTTGCTGGCAGTCTAGAAAGCTTGCAATGCTTGTGATGAAAGGCATGAAAACAAATACTGAAAACTTACCAAATTAGCTCGAACATATTCTTCGTTGCGCCCCGCTGAAGACGGCCTCTTCACTTGCGCTCGGCTGTATCGCAGCTTCTCTGCTTCCTGCTGTTTTTTCTCCTCCAAGATGAGTTTTGACAACTTTACCCAATGGTCATGCCGAATGTGCTTTGGCTTGTCCTTCCCATCTTGCATTCTTTTCTTCAACTGATATCTCTTCACCTTCAACTGGCCCTTGAAAATGCTGTGGAAAGCCTCCTCTGTCACCTTGCCAAGGCCCCCATGGTACTCAAAAGTGTTGTCCACTCGTTCCTTGACAGCGAGCAACATAGAAGTGTTGAGATTCTTGTAGTTGTCTTTGCTGAAATCTATATCCTGCGCATGACCTCGAAGACATGTTAGCCACAGCGGTCGATTCTGTCCTTGTGGATGTCCTCTCAGATCGACCTCCACAAGGTGTTTTCTGGGCCCTCCTGCATCTCGAAAAGTGACCTCCTGAGCCTGTTGTTGCTTCAAAGCGACCCGTCGTCTGGACTTCTGGTCTCTGGAATATGAGGGTTGACCAAAGCTCTCAGTCATCTCTGATGGAGAATATGTGGAGGAGTTCACCCCACGCTCCTGCATCTCCATTGCTCGCCTCCACTGCAGTAGTTGGAGCTGTCTTTCTGCAATATCGAGGTCCAAGCTACTAATGGACCCATGCCGGGGAACGGCTCGGTTACGCAAAGGAGGTGTGCTGCCTCCCTCGTTAGGAGGAACCTCGGATACAACGTCATTGCAGTAATCGAAGGGCTCCCCTGATAGTGAATCGTCTGACATCTTGAGACGTTTTCTTTGTTGAGGTCGAGCTGTTTGCTGCGGACGTAGGCTCGTTGACCTGGGTTTGGGAATTCCACAACCTCCAGGACCTCGCTTGCGCACCTCCCACACAGATGGCTCGGTTGTCTGTCTGCTAGCCTGCACAATACATACAACGCTAATCATTCTCAGTGTCAAGGTTAGTCATTATCCCAGTTCATGTGACTAGGACCAGTCACAAATCCTAAACATATACGGAGTTTGATAGTCAACTATTTAGTTCATGTGACTGAACTCAATCAACAAATTCATTCTCAAACTGATTCCAAACACTCAACGAGCCTACGGAATCAACTATTCGATTACCACAAATGGTTTGCATGAAAATCTATTAATTGGCACCACAGATGAAAGGAATGAGCATTCGACACAAAACTTGATCACAAAACTTCAACACATATTGCTGGCAGACTTGAGCAATCAATCACTCCAATGCAATTGAAACAAAATCAAGCAAACAATGAAAGCTACAGAAAAGGAGTCATGGAACGAGCCAACAAGCAAAGACCAACATCAGTCATACATCTGTTGGGCTCGATACTAGTTTTGTAGTCAGAATTCTCGTTCATGTGACTATGAGCAGTCACAGAGCCACGATACATGACTGCAGTTTCAAGGCAAGCAAACACTAGCAGTTTCAAGGCAAGCAAATACTCAAACAGCTTGTATCCAGATTGTGAATTTACGGAAGCTAGTACTCACACAGCTAGTATCCAGATTGCGAATTCACGAAGCTAGAACTCACAAGTTGTATCCAAATAGCAAATTTACAAAGCTAGAATTCACTAAGCTATTATTTGGCGTGCAAATTCACGAAGCTAGTGCTCACACAGTTAGTATCGAAATTGCAAATTCACGAAGCTAGTATTCACAAAGCTTTTATCCAATGTAGATTCACGAAGCTAGTACTCAGTCACACAGTTACTAAACCAATATGCAAGCATGGTGATATCAAGAAGCTAGCGTGATTGACTGCAATGGGAAACTGGAGGAGCATGCAAATGCACAGCTCTTACAAACGATGAGAAATGAACTGCAGCAATGCACACAAGTTCCTGGACGTCAACATTCATAATTGATACATGAAAGTATCTATGACGAGAACCTTAGCAAATGAAGTCAGAATTCTTGTTCATGTGACTATAAGCAGTCACAGAGCTTGGAAACAAGACTGCAGTTTCAAGGCAAGCAAACACTGAATCGAGGTAGCAAAGCAAACACCGAATCAAGCAAACATCGAATCAAGCAAACATTGAAACAAGGCAGTACACTCACCTGAGGATTTTGCTTGCCTAGATGTGGCTTTCCCACTGCTATTGGCGAGACCTCATCATCGCCTAGGCTACGCTCGTCATCATTCTCGATGTCAGTTTCGCTCTCCGTTTTCTCCTCTTCGCTGTGCCACTCCTCAGAGCTGCTCTTCACGCTCCTCACGCTTTCCTTTGATTCCTTGCAGAGCGCGTCCTTCTGCTTGTTCCTTGCAGCTTTTCGTGGCCGGCTGTTGAGTCGCTTACTCCGACGCACGACTTTCAAACCCTCGCTGCAGAAACCAACATCAGTTACAAACCCTTGCTGTCATCGAGGAGTAAGTAATCTATAAAGCATAATATACCATAGACTCTTCTAGATTTTTGGCATGAATTAATTCAATTTTATGGAAAAAAAAAAAATTGGAATTTTAAGCACCAAAATTGACAGTCAATTTTGTGGATTTTGTAGCACCATCAAAGGAGACATCATCACATCGCTCAATGACCTGCAGTATGCAAGTTCTATGAGCATACTCAAGAAAGCGGGTGAAATCATACATGCTAAACACTGTTGGAGGTTGAAACAGCAGCCGGCTACAAGCGAAAAGAAAATATGAAAATTCAACAAGAGCTAAGTTCCTGCTTCTTGATTTACACCAGCTCTGCGATTCTGATTCCAACAAGCATAAAATACTCTCATTAGTCACAACGCATTGATCTTCAAGAATGTAGTGAACTGCGCTATAACAGGAACATGCAAGACGCCGATCTCTCCCGATATAATTCAAATAATACCAAATTTTATATCATTGGAGTCAGTGAAGAACATTGCATGTGTTGATCAAACAACAAACAAATTTAAACAAGAATAAGTTCATATAGAACCTATGCAAAACCGCTAAAAAAAACATTAGGGTTAATAGAACTAGAAACAAAGAGCCTGAAGTCGAATAGACACCTATGAGCCACAATGCCGTCTGAAGATGGTCTGAAGTTTGCTCTAAGTTCACTTACTACCTGGTAATGATGCACAAATTAGTTGCATAAATAGAGTGACATCCAAATTTGTAGTTTTCTAAAACCTCCATCTGTAAGAAAACATGAGTAGCTATTGATTGTTCTTGGATGATGATGCAGAATATGCTGCACATTCTCCTAAAGAGCAAGGCAGAGCCAGTGAAAGCTACTGACTGTTATGAAGCCCAACACCAAATGATTCCAAAACATAGGAGAATAACTCATTTCCTCTCAAAACGTCCTTCAACCCTAACTGGGACTGAAATTCGGAATGCTCGACTGAAACTGAAGTCAAAAATGCCATTGAAGTATTCAACGTTCATTAGAGGGCGACCGTTTTAGCAAAGCTACGTCTGCTTCTAAAATGACGAGGGTATCAGTCTGAATACAATGGCACAATGCATATTCAATTCTGTTTCCAAACACTCCCTTTGTGATGTTCAATGCGTGCCAGTGTGCATTAGGTGGACACGCTGCAATGAACAGACCACAGCGAGTGTTGCTAGATCTCAAAGTTAGAGTCAATTAGAGCTTGGCAAACGAAACTATAAGTAAAGATTGTCTGAAGCATGAGTGAAGAAAAATGTGGTTAGAATCATTCTTATGCTGCCTTTAATTCAGCAACAAATGCGTTACCGGGCTACCCTAAACCTCCGGGCACTTGCAATAGTGCTGAAGCCTATGTATTGGAACTGATTTCTTGGAGGAGATTATGAATGCAGACAAGATTCTAACACGAACTTACCTATCTGTGATAAAATTGCAGACGAGTGCAAGATCTAAACCTAGTAGACGGTAATTTGAACTATGTTAAGACCAGCCTTACATTTCCTAAAGACTTACAGAACCGGCCTAGAGGCAGTCCAGAAGGGCCATATGGACTTCAAAGGCACCTGAAACCGGTTTGAAAGCAGGAGAGGCAAGTTCAGTTTCATGGGAGATATCGAAATCCTCACAACTTCACACAAAATAGTCTTCCTCTGACTCAGTTTCGGAGACTCGTTTATCCAAATTCCGTAGCATTGACAATTACTGTTTCTTCTACATCGTTAAGCGCTTGTTCTACATAAGGAAGCAGGTAAGCCTCCAAACTCATTTGTCCCACAAATAGGCAGACGTGAACAATGTGTTCAAAAAATACTGCAGGGTTGCTCGTCACGGTCGTTGAGAAAAGCAGGCAGAATTGGCAGCAGAAAATCATTGCTAAGAGAGAATTCCGAAGACAGAGCAATCGTGTCTAAAAAAATCCGCGTGGTGAAGGCACATAAAAAATTCTACAGTCCCTGTCGGCAGGGTCAAACTAGGGTTTAGGATTTACCTCGAGGGATCCCGATGACGGTTTCCGATGCTGCTGGCGCCGGCGCGTCGTGTCCCCTCTCCTCCCCCCGCAGGTATCGTCCTCGTGGCGTTAGGGTTCACCAACTTCTGTGCCAGAAGCGGGACTCCGAGCTCCTGTAGCTTGAGCTCGTTCTGCCGCACATTCTCCTGTCGCAGCCTCTCGTACTCTCCGATTGCAGAATCCTCGTCCCTCCCAGACCCTTGCTCCGGAACCGGCTCCTCATGTGTCGCTCGAACCAGCTCGCAGGTGTCGTCCTCTTCCTCCGGCACTAAGGCTTCAGGAAGATTCGTGGGCGTCTCCATCGCAAGCAGGAGTAGGAGCAGTGAGGCGTGGGAGGCAATCGAGCGCACTCTCCATCGCCATTTTGCTCGTCCTCTTCAGGTTCAAATGAGCTACCCGCACCTCCCAGAACTTAATGCGCGACACAAGAGAGAGTTAGGACCACTACGCTGAAACGCCGCCTTCTGTAATGGAGGAGTTATTCAAATTATAGGGCTCTGTAGCGAGCGTGCTAGGGTCGAAGCATGCTTTACAGTCGTTGCTTCAAGCTATCCAGGAGATTGCAACGCGTGGTGAAGGACGATCTGACCAAGGTCAGTCATAAGTTTGGTTTATGTGACGAAGGTGAGTCATAAGTTGGTTTATGTGACCAAGGTCAATCATAAGTTTGGTTTATGTGAATATATTTTCAAACACAGTCGTTTTGATTATTTTCTTCTTTAAAGCTTGAAATGTATAACTACCTAATTTTTCTAATTTTTTAATTTTTAGTGTTTTGATTTTTTGAAGAGTGTCTTGGTATGCTCTGGCTGTACTCGCTTAATTTGATTTTGACTCGCAAAGATGTGAATAGAACTTCTAAGGCAGTTTTTTTGACAATTTTTTTATTTTTGTTTTGTTTTGGGCTTGAAATGTAGTCACCTAATTAATTATAATTTTTTTGGATTTTGGTGGTTCTGATTAATTTTGGGAGGCAAAGATGTGACTGGAAATTTCAAGAGGCAAAGACCGTCTGGGTTAGTTTTTTTAAAACCATCCCGAGCCTTCTTTGCAAGATTATTTCTCTCTGCTATTGATATTGTTTAAGACATGGTTCTTTATTTGATTATGTTGTCTCAGCGTTTCAAATGTGCTGAGGAAGATCTACAGTGACACGCTGTTTATTTGCACGTTTTTGCAACATCTTCCATTCTTGCAGCATGAAATTCGTGTTCCTTCATTTTTACTCTTTTCTGGCTTTGCCACTTAGAAAGACTCGATTCATTATTTTGGCTTTGACTTTGTAGGATAGGTCACTACGTGAATTAGCAGCAAAGGCTCTCGCAGCGCTTGTGAAATATGATCCGGAGTATTTTGAGACGACTGTTCTAGGCATACTTCTGCCCTATACCCTTTCACCCGAGCTCAGTCTTCATCATGGTGCTGCAATAGCAACTGCAGAAGTCATTCGAGCTTTCCATAATTGGGGGCACCAACTAACACCAGGTGAGGGATTTGGGCAGTGTACAACCAAAAAATCACTGAGTTTTATATGTCAATCCTCTCTGCTCTGTGATTTTGAACTGATTTTTAGTCATACGTCTGGTTCATATGACGATAATCAGTCACAACACCTGAACACATAGCGAGTTCTGTAGTCAGTGTTTTGGTTCATGTGACTGAAGGCAGTCATGGAGCTTAAACATCTGTGGCAAATGCAAGTGTTCGATTGAAGTGTGCGAAATGCTCCACTGAGAAAAACTAGTTAGACCCTAAACTGATGCTTCTTTCAGTTTGTTACATGTGCCTTTACATGCGATTCCAGGTTCATGTCGTACCTTCTCCTATGATAGTTTGCAATTGAGAGGATTTGATTCGTTTCAAATTGTATGATTTAGTGGAGGATTCTGCTCTTTGAATTTGTTCTCTTCAGTCAGTGGTTGTTTTTGTAAAGAGGAAAATTTCAAAAGGTTTATTTAACCCAAGTAACTTTCCCTAGTGGTAGTTCTTTTTGAGGAAGGTTTTAAAGCGTCTAACGTTAAAGCACCTAAGGTCACATGTTAAGGTGAAAAGCTTTAAGACTGAACAAAGAATAACTCAAGAATTCCCAAAACTAGGTTTAAAGAACGGTATTCTTATATATGTATCTTATAACAATCCTTCAACACTACAACGACATTTCTTCAACTTAAGAGTAAACTAAGAGAGAGGAAATAGAAGACGAGGAGTTGTACATACGTCTACATCATCAACTCTTTCGCGTAGCTAATCCTCTGTCAGAGGAAAATAGACACTCCCTTTTCAATTCTTCTCACCGTTACTTAACCCAAAGTTTTATCTATGTCATTTAGTTTATTCATCATCATTTCACAATCAAAATAAGGTAATCTCCTTTACCTTTCTACAACCAGGTTAACCCTTAAAGATTTACTTTTACCAGGGAAATTTCCTAGGCTTTCCCTTCAGAATTAAATAATAATTCTTCTTTAACCATCGTACAACATTAATAAAGACTTATAATTGCGGTTCTCTTTAACCCTCAATTATTAAGCTATCGGATTCTTGTTGCTTTGATTCCTCCTCAAGAGGGGAAGAGGGTAGGTTGCTATTCTTTAATTCTTTTGACTTGAACTTTTTACCAACTTCATTGTTGAAGCTCGCAGGGTTTATAGCAGGTCTTCTTTTGATTACAGGTTGAAAGCACTTTCTTTTAAAGAAACTCTTATTGCTATCCAAACACTCAAATCTGACCAAGGGCACTCATACGATCTGACCAAGGGCACTCATACGATCTGACCAAGGTCAGTCATAAGTTTGGTTTATGTGACGCTACAAAGTCACAAAACTTCATCATATAGCGAGTTCAATAGTCAGTAGTTTGGTTCATGTGACTGACGGCAGTGACGGAGTTTAAACTTTGATGGCACACTCTGCTAGTGACCCCACTAATCCTCAGTTTCGAATCCTTGCAGCCCAGCTGAAAATTCTTGCTGAGGCCCAACGAAGAAGAGTACAGAAATCTGACGATGGTGGCGACTCTAGGGCAGCCAATGTTCCATCTGATGGTTTGAATCCTGATGCTACAGATGCTGCACTGGGCTCCCATGACCGTAAGAGAAAAGCTGAAATCTCTTCTTTAGTAAGGTAACTCAAAAGGAAAGCTGGTAAACCAGGGTTAGTCAATAATAAGTAAAAGATACGTTGGAACTGTAGTTGTTCATTTTTTCGGGAATAGGTGGTTATAAGAGTGTTGGTGACTTTATTGTTATGAAATTTTGGCTTGTCACCAAAGGCGACATGGGAAATTATGCCCAATTATTTTTCCCCCTTTTCGTTGGAGCTTTTTCTCTAGAATTTTATTTCAGAATTGAGAGAGGTCGTTTTTCATTTTCCAATGGAACTGCTCTGTTGGTCTGCCTCAAATCTGACTTTGTAACATTGAAATTTTGACCAGAAGTAAGGAGTTTTATTACCGGTATGAACAGAAACCAAGCTGAGTTCATATGCTCAATTTCGCGTGGTTTTCTGTATAGGAGCAGGTGCCATTGACCACTTTACATTGACAAATGGCTAGCCGTGGTGCGACGGGGGCAAGCGACCTCGACCTCTGGGAATTGAAGGAGAGAGAAGCAAATAGACTGGGGCTAACGAGTTACCGTTGCCCATGCAGAAATTGTATGGGAGGTCGTTGCATCAATAGGGCAACCATTCGCAAGCATCTCAGGACCATTGGAAGAGACCCTCAATTCACTGTGCCTATTTTGGTATGTCTAAACTACGTGATGTAATAAGCAAGTCATTTGATGTCCAGTGCTAAAATACTTTCAATGATTAATTCCAAGAGTATGCTATGCTCAGGCAGGTCTCGTGGATGCGGAAAACGACCTTGTTGAAGAGGAAGTCAGGGAAAGCCCTCCTGAGCTTGACAACAACAATGGGGGCATGGACGCAATAAGAATGATCATGGAGTGCCTCTCTAGATACGATAACCTCGAGGACGAAGACTGTGAGGATTGTCTCCAACAGACGATGTGGAGGAGGATGACGCAATCCCATGGGAGGAAGAGGACTGCATGCCAGATGTAATGGAGGAGTTAGTGGAGCATGCCCGAACTCCTCTTTTTGCAGGTGCCACAACAAGTCGGTTGGTCTCAACTCCTCTGCTACTCAATTGTTTTGCGGTGTTTGGAGTATCGAATGCATTTGCTGACGAACTACTTCAACTGCTGCATATTCTCCTTCCAAGCGACAATTACCTACCCCGTTCTCACTATGAAGCCCGGAAGTATGTGGTGAAGTTGGGACTGTCTTATAATATTATACATGCATGCCGCAATGGATGCTGCTTGTTCAGGAAGGAGCTGCAAGATGTGAAGTCCAGTCCAAAGTGCAACGCCCCGAGATACAAGTCAGAGTCCAGCTCAATCCCATCCAAAATTCTACGCCATTTTCCGTTGATTCCCCGTCTGAAGCGGATGTACCGGTGTAAAAGACTGGCGGAACTTAACAAATGGCACGCCAATCGGAAGAAGGAGGGGAGTAACGTGGATTGCGTCCCCGATTCGAAGGCCTGGAAGAACATTGAGTCATTGGATGCCAACTTTACAGCTGAGCACAGGAACATACGCTTGGGGATGGCTCTGGATGGAGTGAATCTGTTCAGAAACCAGTCGCTCAGTCACTCGACATGGCCGGTTCTCCTGGTGAACTATAATTTGCCTGCATGGCTAGTGATGAAGCCATTTTTTATCATGCTTGCATTGCTGATTCCAGGGAAAGAGAGCGTGACCTCGGAGAATATCGATGTGTACCTTACTCCACTGATTGAAGAGCTCTTGGAACTCTGGAAAGGGGTACCAGCGATAGATGTGTCTGAAGAGCCCCCTAGACAGCATTTTGAACTGCGTGCTCTACTTCTTTGGTGCATGCACAACTTCCCTGCGTACGGACTAACATCTGGCCAAGTCACAAAAGGGTCTAGAGCGTGTACGGAGTGTGGACCAGATGTTACAACTCGGCGGTCAAAGGCTTTAGGAAAGAATATATATGTAGGTCACCGCCGGTATCTCAAGAGACGGCATCCCTATCGTAGGCTCAAGCAAGCATTCGATGGTCAACAGGAGTACCGGCCGCCCCCTCCAATTCTAACAGGATGCGACATCAAGGGCTATACACAAGAGAGAGTATCCTTCCTGCAAGAGTCACAGGGAAGAAGAGGTGGAGGAGAAGGCGACCCCATTCAGCGGACCGGAGTGAAGCGGCTCTCAGCTCTGTACCTGCTTCCGTATTGGCAGGTACTAAGCGCATTCACTGGTTCCAGTAACTACTTTCAGAATCGTTGACTGAATCTAGTAACCTGCTTGATAAGAAGGTTGACTGTGAGTAGTGCAATTTCTGAAATCCATCACTGCATGTAGGGAGAAAAATGAATATGGACCTATATCTTCTCAATGAATGCTTAAGAGTCTTTGTCAATAGTGAGCAAATCTGACGCTGGAATGCTATGCTGGGATTTCAGGCAGGACCTCCTCATTAGACATGTTTTGGATCCCATGCACTGTGAAAAAAACATCTCCGAGTACGTGATGAAAACAATTTGGGGAGTCCGTGACACTTTGAAGGCCAGGCTAGACTTAAAAGAGGCCAATATTCGACTACATCTGCACCCGCTTCCTGGAAGGAAACCTGGGTATGTCATACTTCCAACAGCTCCATATGTACTATCGAAAGAGGAGAAGGCGAAATTCCTAGACATTCTCCGCAATTTGAAGACTCCTACAAACTACGCTGGCCAACTTGCAAAGTGCATTGGGGACTTGAAGGGGCTGAAATCTCATGACTACCATGTCTTGATGCAACAGTTGCTCCCTTTGTGTTTGCGCACTCTCTTGGACAAGGATACGCGGGTGGCAATAATGCGGCTTAGTCGGGTGTTTGTACGATTGTGCGCAAAGTCCGTAGATCCCTCGTCCATGGAACAGTTATTGGAGTACACAGCTGAGACACTATGCATGCTAGAGAAGGTTTTTCCACCTTCATTCTTTGATGTCATGTCACACCTCCCCATTCACCTGGTGCAGCAGTTGGATATATGTGGTCCCGTACACACCCGATGGATGTATCCTATTGAGCGATACTTGAAGAGACTGAAGGGCTATGTTAGGCAACGAGCAAAACCCGAGGGATCCATGGCGAGGGGGTACATAATAGAGGAGGCGTTAGGATTTTGCACAGAGTACATGCAAGATTGTGAGCTAACACGCAGGAGGATATGGGACGATCAGGAGGAAGTAGGGGCCAAGAGTGAGGTCGTGGAGGGTACAGGTCGATATTGACTCTTGACATCAGAGCTCAGGGCACAGATTCACGAGTTTGTTCTCACGAACGCGGAGCCTCTACAGTCATACAGAGAGTAAGCATCACTTGTTTTAGTCATGCGCTCTGTCTAGAAGGGACAATGTGACAGTGTGTAGTCACCAAAGGTCTATTGCGTACTAATTCTAGTCATCATATTGCAACACATGACTAGAGAATGTTTTGTAGAGGACGTTTCCTCTATCTGCTTCCTGTTTTTGTTATCTAAAAACTTTCCATCCACTGTGGCTTCTAATCAGACGTCACTACTTGGAGATGGAAGCGCGGCACAGAATGCGTGCAGAGATACGCCGTCGATCACGGGGTAGAAGAGCAGAGTATCCACCAATGGCAAGGAATGAGCAGTTTTCTGAGTGGTTTCCTGCTGCAGTGCAACGGGATGTGGCAGCAGGCACACAGGTCGATGAAGATGTTCTTGGCCTTGTCCTACCACCTTCATGTGAGGCAAAATCGTATCGCAGCATGTATGCATACGGGAACCATATACGTGTGCGCGGAGCAGAGGTACACTTGTCAACGTGCGACAGCGGAGTAGCTGCAACATTCTCACAATCTTGCCGTGCCGGCAGAAAGGACAAGAACCACAGGCTCGCGAACGTGGAGTACGTGGGGTGGGTCGAAGAGATTATTGGTGCTGACTATGGGAAGTTTGAGTTACTCCTACTGTATTGTAACTGGGTCCAAGCTACGTGGATTGGGCCACGGGCAACTATGAAGAGAGATGAGTACGGTTTCACTCTCGTGAACATTGACCGTACCATTCCGTACTCATCAGATTCGTTTGCGTTTCCTCTTCATGCTCAACAGGTCTTCTTTGTTGACGATGTGGCACATCCTGGGTGGAAGGTTGTTCTACGCAATCAATCACGAAGTGTGAGAGTGACCTCCATGGCTGAGGGAAGACCAGATCTACACTGCCTAAGCTTACGCGACGATGCTGAAACTCAGGGATTGATGGCACAGAATGTCACTGATGATACCGCAGCAATGCCGCCTGTTTTATCAAGTTCCAGGGAGCTTTCTAGCAACAAGGTACAGCTTGCTATGCAAATGGAGGATACAGAGGCGGACTACAATGATGAGTCACAAGAGTAGGACTGTAGGAACCCAACTACTATCTATAGATATTTGGTACAGCAAATGAGTAGTCACAGAGATTGCACAGTTAACAAATTGGAGTTGTATGGACAAAGGCAGTTCATTACCAATATAAGTAAAGAAAACTGACCAGTTGACTATGTAAATTTGCAATCATTACCAATATAAGTAAAGGAAACTGTGTCGATGACTATGTTATTTCGCGGTCATTACTAATTCCAGTAAAGAAAACTGTCCACATGACTACGTTATTTTGCAATCACTTTGACATCTCAATGAAGTATGGGAAGGTGATCAATAACGGCTTCTTTGTGAGCATGGGAAATTTGTAGCAAAGTTAAGCATACAGGGCAATTTCGTGCATCTGGAAAGCAAGTGGAAAGATAGAGCAAGTGGAATCATGATTTTTGGACGCCCAACCCAATTACTTACTAATTTTTGAAGGTGTATTTAGTAGTGTTTCTAGAATGGTGCCCTAAAATGACATCCTATAATGGTTGCGCGCAGACATGGTAGTGTTGAATAGACAAGCTATTGTGTAAGTGAAGATTATGGACCTACTCCTATTTTACAGCACTCACCCATTGAGCCAACGACTAGAGGACTTCAAAATCATCAGATTGAAATATATGACTACTACTAGTCAGGTTATTTACTACATGACTGCATGTAGTCACCCAAACCAACTGTATTACTACAGTAAGACATACATAAACCATATACCCATACAATCCGACTACATTAGTATGACTACACATAGTAAGCAGTCAGAGCATGACTCTGGGAACCGGGCAGGAGAACATATGTCCCGTTCCCGTAGACGTTCCCACCCAGGTCCTCAAAAATATGACTACATATATGACTAGTCCATGACTGGACCCTCTTAGGACTGATTTTAGACTAAATCAATGACTGAGGTGACTACATAGTCATATGCGCTTAGTCACATCCGGTCACATTGGGTTGGTTTTCTTGTAGTGCTTTTTCTGAAATACAATGAGTTCGTTAGCGGTGAACCCTGCGTACATTCCACACAAGAGTAAGATTTCAGAGCTTAGCTTGTCAGAATCTGAACTGATTAATCACTATAGTTTTGTGTAACATTGATTGTGCAGGATACCAAAAGGCCATTAACCAAAATGAAGTGGATATTCTATATGACATGTACACTAGGATTTAATACACTCGTGGAAATAACGGTACGTTCATTCAATATTTAAAAGTTACAAGACTTGTAAAAATCAAAGATCAAATCACAGGGACACATTCTAAACGAGGACACATTCTAAATGTACTATCTATTCAAAATGTGTCCCTGTGATTTGATCTTTAATTTGAGGTAGCTTTATTTACTGTTAGTATACTAAATAGGTAGATTAGTGTTAGATACACTAATTTACATAAACATGTTGTAAGTTTTTACTGTTGACCAATTTTTTTACCCTCTATATTGGTCAAGATGGGGACTTTTCAATAGTATTGGAATCAATGTTTTTGGTAATTTCCTTTGACGAGAGTAAAAATCTATAATATTTTCAAATCTTATAACTATCTAACACTAATGTACCTATTTAGTGTAGTCGGATCTCAGAGAGTTGTTTGAATAGTAAATGTAGCTGGATATTGAAGGGACTCAAGTCTTCTTACCAGTTTGCTCAATTTTAGACCCCATACTACGTAGGCGTTGTAGAAATAACAGTGACTAGTATTTTTAACGCTTGGATACGCACCGCCCAAAAGTGGACAAGGACAACAAATAAATCTGCCTGAAATTTTGTAAGCATCAGCACCTGTTATTTTGAGTTGGAATTCTAGAAAGCAGTCCCACTACTAGATTGGGTAAGGTTCCGCAATTATTAGGTGAGTGAAATTATTTGTATAGCCCGTAACATAGCTATCCAAACCATCCGTGCTCATCCAAATTCAATTGCAAAACAGAGTTTGGCACTTGTACAGCTGTTGTATAACTTCAGAAGTTAGTACGCAATATATCTAAAAAAAGGTCATGGCATTAAGAAGCCCTTATAGGCATCACATCCATCAAATGGTCACATTGAAATCATAGAAATAAAAACTACAGTCCCTCTAGTAACGCCCGTGGAGTTCCATCT
Source organism: Pohlia nutans (assembly GCA_022496805.1). Lineage (NCBI taxonomy): Eukaryota > Viridiplantae > Streptophyta > Bryopsida > Bryales > Mniaceae > Pohlia > Pohlia nutans. The sequence continues at coordinate 3,653,103 of CM040107.1, read as the reverse complement.
TCTGGATACAGTTGAGATACAAAGGAAGTGGTTGACTTATAAAGGAGTTATAGTTATTATGTTTATGAGTACTTGACGAAAATTTGTTGAAGTAATGCCTACAAGGGTCTGTGATGGCCATGACGTTTTTCAATTTTTTTGCAAACTAACTACTGAAGTAATACAACAGATGTACAGGAACAGGGACATGGACAATGATGTCCTCGCTTGCTCACAAGGCTTAATTCCGCTTGTTTCTTTGTATCACAACCATATCCAGAAGATTAAAACTGTACAAGGGTTTAATTGTTCTAGGTGATCTTGAAGAGCGAGCGACTTCTATTTCTGTCCCTACCCCCCCTCCTACCAAATGTCTATGACAGCCGTATGCTGGTGCATTGCTTTCTATGAACCTAAACCTTTTAGACTAGAATGATTTGAGAATGAAATCTACAGAATCCCACGGGAAATGGCAACTGGATGGTTGTCTCCAAAACTCACCGCAATCTTGATAAAATCTAATGTAGCTTGATTATATGTACTTACCTTGCATACTAAAGAGTAGGGCCTTATGTAGCCTCGATATTATTTGAGCTGTTGTCACTTTTGCAGAAGCTTCCCATCCAGCATCTGCTAGACGTAATACACGTTGAGCGGAATATCTATGAGAGTCTCCTGAAGTTATTGTTTGGAACCAAAGACACAGCAGCATCACATCGAGACATGGAGGAGGAGGGAATCCGCGAACATCTATGGGTTTGACAAGGGCCACTAGAAGGTGGGAATTACTTCAAGCCCCCGGCACCATATGTGCTTACTAAGGAAGAACAGAGGATTTTTTTGGACCAACTGGATGACATATTTGTGTGGACAGGGAATTGCGGGCCAATGAAGAAACATATCATCAAGAACAGGATCGGGAACATGAAGTCACATGACTTCCACATATTCTTCCAATACATTCTCTCTGTGTGCTTGAGACACCTCATGGACCCGGGGCCCCGCCAAGCCATAATTAGATTGGCTCAGCTATTCACTATGATCTGCAAGAAGGTAATAACCCGGCGGAGTTAGAGCGACTCCAAGAGTACGCAGCTGAAACCATGTGCTTGATGGAAATCTGGTTTCCACTCTCGTTCTTTGATGTTATGGTTGATTTACCAATCCATCTCGTGAGGCAAATAAAGTTGTGTGGTCCAATTGCTAACGCGTGGTGCTGTCCTGTAGAGCGACATTTAAATGTTTTCAAAAAGTACATCCGGAATAGGGCTCATCCAGAAGGTGCGATCGCGAATGTGTATATGTATGATGAAGCATTGGGTTTCTGCACGGAGTATTTAAATCTGTATCCGCACACGCGACGAAGAATTTGGGATGACAACGAGGAGCCAAAAGACTATGGTGACTTGTCGGAGGGCAAAGCCCTATACCGTGAGCTAACAGGAGAGGAACGACGAGAAATACATTCCTAGATTATAAGGAATTCAGCCGCAACTAGCGAGCCATGGAGGTGGGTCCATTCTCCGAAAAATGCACCACCTAAGTTGTCATCAGTGCTTTGTCAGTGCTTTTTATAAGGGCTTTTACAATGTGATGTTTAATTTAAATTGTAATTAGAGAGGAGTTGATATGTCAACGTTTCCAACATGTATATAAAAGACATATTGATACAAGATGTAAGCAATATTGTAAACAAAAAAGCTATCAAAGTCACTAAAATATCTATGTGATCAGTGGTTTTAATGACTCACCAAAGACTTTTCTAAATGATGAATAAAACTTTTTTGGTATAAATTTTGGAATAATTGAATGAGAATGATGATCATGTGAATGAAAATTGATAAAATACACTGCAAAATCATTCGTTGAATGAAAATCAAGACTTTCTTGTCTCTAGCTACACTCCAAAGGACTCTCCAAAGCACTATCCAAAGCAACCAATAGCAAGTGGGTCCATTACAAAAAGTTTTTAGCCCTTCAAACGGCCGTGAGATTTGAACCCCTGTACAAAAAAAAATTGATTTGATTTTTTTTTTAAATGCTGTAATGACATGACCTTGTTATTTGGCCACATCAGATTGTTCACTGCTGCTTCCCGGAACCAACCACCCACTTTCCATGGCCTGCCTGCCAGGCAGCATAACGAGCCATTCACATTCCATGGCCTACCTGCTAGGCAACACAAAGAGAAAGGCAATCAAGAGCCGAGTAGTTTTTAAATTCTTTTTAAATTTTTAAAATTCTTTAAATTTTTTTTTTTTTTTGTTTTGTTTGCTGAAACTGCAGTTTTCACAGCCCTCTGAATAGCTGAAGGCAATATTCATTAAAATGACACAATGTGCAGTCTCATTTTAATTATGACCCCAAATTTGGAAGATAATAATCGGTCATTATATTGAAACAACTCATTTAAATTGAGACCTAACTACGTTGGATCACTCATAGTCATCTATTAAATTAAGAGTAGTCATATTTCATTGTTGAAGTCCAGAAATTTGTGTTGCATTTCTTTGAGCAATATTAGGAATGTTGACGCAACAATAAAGACTACACAACCATTCTCAAACTGGTACGAGGCATAACTAAGGCAATTATAATATTCTTGTCCCAGCCAACAATGATTTAATCAAATGGAATCACACTTATAATTGAGGATCTATTTTAAGTGAGATATCAATGACAAACATGGTCCTCCCATCCATACATGTAATGTGAAAGCAGTACCAAAATACAAAATTCAACATGCATAGTGCATAGGCACCTAGATAAATTTCAATGAATGTAATACAATGTTCTACAGTGAGGACATCGCCATTGTAGTATTGCATACCGATCTACATTTAGATCCACACAATACAAATCACTGCAAATCTCTCTTACACATACGCCTACATACAAATCATCCTCGAGGCGGGGATGCCTCACTGACGGAATCTGATACATACGAGTCAATAGATGCTTTAATGATGTTAATTTGTGTCTAAGGGATTTTAATCCTTTGATCGGAAGTCTCTTTTCTTGTACGCGGCTTCCACGCTGTCATGATACAATCTGTATGGGACCAATTTGGTTGGAAACACCTATCCTCCCGCCAAAAATTACCCTCTTTCATATCCCAACCGTCATATGTGTCCATATCGACGTGTTGCCGTGAAGCAGGTGTCCAATACTGCATCTGAATTAAATTCACATGTCCAGGATCAAGACTGGGATTCGTCAACGCTTTAGCCATCCAAAATGGTCGGAAGTCGTCATCTGCAGGGCGCACCGCAAGGAAATAGCCAGCGTACACATCACGACTAACGCAAAATGAAGGGGCTGGGCGGTCACGCCTACGGCCACCAAAGGGAGCATCCTCGGCAAACTCCTCTCGGATTGTCTCGTCGTCTTGAAATTGGTCCTCCATTTCAGGTGCAAACCTCAAAGATGGCCAAAATCCATTTTGCAAAATCTCCCGCGCCGAAACTGGCGTGGTTAGCGCAGATCTCACCCCCTGCCAATAGTATTTGAGGGGCTCATTCATCCTCCTGAATTCTCCAGACAAATCCTCATTAGCCATAGTGCCCCATAGAGCAATGAATCCATCGAGGCCTTTGCAAATCTCATCAAGACATCGCATCTGATTTGGGGCCAGTGGGCGAGGCTGTCCACTGGGCACCATTCGACGTCCATCTGCACTCTCCTTCCACAATCGAATTCCCCCACCCTCCTTTGGCAACCAGTCGCTGTCTGTACAAAGAATTTTGTACTGCACTAAAGGCCACCCGTTAGAATCTTTGTAGAACTTGAACTGTTGAGCATTGGTACGACCTTGCAAAGCATCATTACCCGTGCACAAGTACCCTTCAACGAACCCTTTGAAGTTTGGAACTTCTTCAATAAGGTGCGGAATGACGGGCTGAGATTCAGCATCCATGAAGGACTTCATGAGTCTGGGAATCCTTGGGTAGTCAGTTTCTCGCAATCTACGGCTCCATCGACCGAAGAGGAGATCGATGTCATCATGAATGTGCCCCACGATGAGAAAATTGATGAATATCTCGCGGAAGACACCTTTGTGTACAAGGAGGGAGCAAAATGCAAAGACCCATCTATTCTTGTTGTCGCCACACGCGTTGTCAAGCTGAAGAGTTAAAGTGGGAGGGAGTGGTTCCGCGATGACCAGCTCCCTTGGAGGAGGTGGGAGGGATTCCAAGCAAATCTCCAAACCTAGCAACAAGGCCTCGAAGAGATCAAAAGACCTACTCCCAGTGAACAACTCCTGCGTTGAATACTTCAGCGGCTTCTCCAGATCCCGTAGTAATTGGACAATTGAATCCACGGTATGATTCGAATCACTCGGATAAATGTCTAGGCCATAATGTACATATCTAATGTCTCCATGGCCATGCGCAATCATTCCAGTCACCGCAACCGGCAACTTCATGAAGGAATCAACTGCCTTGCTCTTGTGAGAATAATGCGGCGAGGCAGTCTTTAAGTAGTCCATTTTGTCATGGATGATGGTAAGTAATTTGTTCGGGAATTTCTCAAACTGATCCCTATTACCATAATACAGCTCTCTGTGAGCCCTTTGTTCATTTATGTGGGCTTTGAGTTTCGTAGTCCATAGAAGGGACGCACGAGACCCTGACGTGCAAGCGGAACGGAGCTGTTTAATCCTATCACATGTCCCACATCGAGAAAAACTATCCCCACCAGCCTTGGGTGCAAATTCAGGAAAAGACTCGCTACGAATTCTACTCAGTCCGCTGGATGACACATTCGGCAAATCAAAGCGCGCGTTGACCTCATTGATCAAAGGCAATGTCTCGTTCCACTGAAAGGAGGACGGTAGACACATGGACACGACTTTCTCACTAGACGGAAGTGTTTTGGACTTGTGAGGCATCTGATCTGCGGAGTTCTCGAGCAACGTTCGAAGAGTGGCAGTGGCTTGCAATGTTTGCAAGCGGGGCTTCTTTGTCCCAAGGTTACCATGCGGCTCCGGGCGCACGCCAGATTTTGCTCGACCGTGGTAACAATGGTATGTAGCTCTCGACACCGAATGAATGAAACACCATGCTATAGGGCACACCTCAATTCCCTCCAAGGTAATCATCTCTTTACCGTTCGCATCTCGGTGAATTTGACGGTGCACTTCCAGCAACAGATGCTTTCGGAAGTATACGTTACCAGTTATATATAATTGGGTGCGAAGGGCTTGGATCTTTGCCCGCGGAAACGGCTGCACGCAGTTTAAAGGACAACAGACATTGCTCGACACAGCGTTAATCGACTAGGCAGAAAGTAAGAAGTCCTTATTGGGAGGGGTAGCCAGCTTAGTTCTCTCACGTGTGGTCTCGTAAGGCCTAACCCCTTTCCGGACACGCCTCCTCGATGCATTCAATTCTGCCTTATATATGGCTGTTTGCTCGTGGTCGTACAAGCTCGCTCCATTGAGGAAGACCCTGGAGATATGCCAAGATCGCATAGACCACATCCATACAAACGAAACCTCCTCCTCAACGAGTGATTCTGCAATGTGAATCGCTACGCGCTCATCGCCGAGAAGCAAACCGTTTGTGTGTCAATCACGAGCTTCGGATCAACACTATGGCAGATACCCTTTGCAACATCAATCCCATCCGCGTTGGTGATCGTAACGCCCCTTGTGGCCCATGATGAACGTGGAACACCCTCACATAGTGCCACGCTTAAGGGCAGGGTTGGCACCTTTATCTCGAACTGTGGATGCGCAACCGTCTCCATTCTGTCACAAGACAGATCACGTATTAGACAGTGAGCTGCATGGTAATGGTGTGAATGCTGTACAAACTATTATCCTCGGGCCGAGGATAATGCTATTGGCTGTAATGCTTCCGGGGTCGGATGTCCGCATATTATAACACCGTCTATAGTACCCTCGAGTCGAGGATAACTGTGCGACAAACTCTACCAGATTTCATTCAGCACGGAACCCGTGCATAGACTGCCCAAAACCGAAGGCGTACTTCATGTCTGTAAGAAGAGTCAACGTCTACGTGTATCAAAGTGATCCATATCCTCGACACGAGGATATGGTTATAGGATACTGATGATAACGTGTACGTCATGTCTGGACTTCTGGTTTATAGTTCGGGAGGACATGATGTCCCCATCAACTTTATCCTCGACTCGAGGCTAACTAGTCCTTGAATGCTTCAAGTACTGTCCAATGCGGAGCATCGGACGAGTGAAACGATCAGACATTGAAGATACGAGTATGTTATCCTCGACTCGAGGATAACTTATTATGTATGTGTCATGTCCTATGGCGAACCCGTCTAATTATCCTCGACTCGAAGATAAGTGGCCCGGTCACATCAACGTTACTGGATAGTACTCTTCTACCTTGGTGCGTATTGTATTATCTACAATTTGTGTCAATATGCCTATCTTTGACTCGAGGATAAATGTATCCGCATATCATAGTTCTTTTGAGTACCCTAAGTGACTTATCCTCGAGTTAAGGATAAGTAGTTCAGTTCTAATCTTTCAATCAGAACTTTTGTAGAAGACACTAGTATATGAGATTATTCTAAATATATTCAGACTCGAGGATAACCGTGTATCTATTAGTTCTATCGTATACTCTGTTGTATTTATCTTCGACTCGAGGATAATTATATCTCAATAAATCCTATCGTACATTTTGTTGTACTTATCTTCGACACGAGGATAATTAACTCTCTGTTCATCCTGTCGTATATTCAGTGGTACTTATCTTCGACTCGAGGATAATTAAATCTCTATTCATCCTTTCGTATATTCAGTTGTATTTATCTTCGACTCGAGGATACTGGATTCTGTGACTGAAGTGTCACGCTGTGACATCCATGGTATTCTTAAATATATGTTATGTCATGGAATATATACACTTTATCTTCAACTCGAAGAAAAACTATTCTGCAACACTATAAAGGTGCCCAATAATGACTCAACTTTTACTCGAGTCGACGATAACAAAACCAACCAACTTTTGAAACGATGGACCAGATGAACAGTTCAATTCCATTCAATTCCGAGTTGCAAATTAAATATGCATTGACTTCAATAGATCACAATGTATTCCAATTTGCATAGCCAACGCATGCTTGGGATATAAGCAATGGCATGCACAATTAAAAAGAACGCATACACTCAATGAATAAGAAAACAATCCCTCCAATGTGCACTCTCCTAGTTTGCACCCCAGCAACTGAACTAATCAATCACTGAATGCAGAAAACCACTGAACTATATATATAACCACTGAAGTGAACTTCTAAATCAACCACGCAACCATTGACCTACACATTTGAACGTAATGCTAAACAATCCATAACCAAGATCATGTCGCACCCTACACCGTCTTCAAAACACACAGCAAATTAATACGGCACATAGTGACATCAACACTTACATTTGGAGCGCTTCAGCCACGCGATAGTGCAGACAACAGTTCTACAATACACAAGCGACAAGAAGAGGGAGAGTCCGCAAGCAAGATAGACAAGAGCGGCGAGTGGGCGGAGGAGACTACAAAATCAGAGACGCAATACAAAATGAGAACACGCGGGAGAGATGAGAATGAAGAAGCGCCCAAAGTTTCCACCGTCTTGGATGCCTTTCCAAAACGGCATCCTAGTCTACAGTGAATTCGCAACGGCTTCCTGCACATAAATGCAAAGCACTCCGCGACTATGCAACTCGCAGGTTACTATACTTAAAAAACGATTACAAGCCACTGATATTCACTGTGGTCAGTGGAGCAAGGTTGCCAACTACATTTTTACAGTCATCAATTATGAACTTCCTGAATTCTAAAAATTTGGTCCCTTGAAATTCACAATGCCGCTATGTCAAACATACTATTAGTGCCTCTGCAAAGCAAAATCAAAACCGCTTTAAACTCAAAATCCGCCTCCAAAAACAAGTAACTGCTGCAAAAGTCAAAACTAAAATTGGCGATTGCTCCCCACTGATGCCGCATCCGATTCTCCACCTCCCGCCGTGACATAGAAAGATGTGTCTGATGATATCTCAATCACTTGTTTGGTCCCACCACCATTCGAATTTGTGGGAGCACAATCACAGAAGTCAAGTTGCACGCACCCGCAATCCTTTCTTATCACCGCCACTCTACGAAGTAAATCTGTGGAAGGACCGTTCACAAAACTTGCCACTTCAGCATATGAAACGCCAAAAAAAGCTTCCAACAGTGCCATCTCTTCGCTACAGTGGTAGTTCCAAACAAAATCATCTGCGCCGCTAACAATCTCTCGCAACGATGGATGAGGAGGAAGATTTCTCTTCCATCAACATGCATCGGAATTGTAAACAAACCACAAAAACCCAGTTAATTCCCCTAAAGAATGAGGACGAGAAGGGAGAGACAAAACTCCATGGGTTGGGTGCCTAGAACCCATGATCAAAACAGAAAAACAAGGAGGAGATGAATGAGGAAGGGGAAGGAGTGAATGAAGAATGAGAAAAAGTTCATACATTCAAATATTGAAATGTGGAAGAAGGAGAGTACTTGAAATAAATTGCACTCTCATGTGAGCCGCCATTCATCCAACGTAATATAATACACAAATATCGGTGATAGCCATTGCCAAAGTAATTGTATGGATAGAATCCATAATTAATTATGTAGAACTTTTATTCATTCATCAAAGACAAAATATCCGTCTTACTTGCTTTTTGTTATGTATTTTTTTAAATCTGCCAAGTTTGAAAAGAGTGAGAACATGAAGGCGTTAAACTATAATTATTTTAGACTATACTAATCGCGATGAACATATTTGGTTTTAAGGGATGAAAATTTAATTCGACATACTATTATTCAAGTCCAACATACTTTGAGTTGCATGTGACATGTGATAGAATGGTGATGTCGGTTGCAATGTGTTCTTAGCTGCTACAAAGTTAACATATAATAACTCATAACCCAAATTTTATAAAGTACAAATAAAATGCTACTTATTCAATAAATATGACCAAAAACGTAATAATTTCATAATTGTCATACGGTTAATTATTGGAACCTTTGCTGATAGGGTCTCGCGTTCGGAATCTACACATTTCATCTATATATAATTTCTAGATTATTTATATATATATAATAAAATAATTTACTATTTCTAGGTTCATTAAGGTGTATTCCACCTATATCCTATGAATATATCTAGAATTCCAGAAAATTGGTTTAAAAAAACCAAACATTACTCATATCAAATAAAAGTTACTTTGTAGGTCTCATGTATAAAAGACACCCCACATTTTTTGGGTGAACGTGGTGATCTATTATGTTGATAATTATTTTCCTAGAAGAAATCAAAATTTAAATTTCTTTAATATAAATTTGTAAATTTGAACAACATATATGTTAATTGCCCCTTTAGCGGAATGTGCAATTGCATATCCCGGGGTTTGTTACTTAATTGACTTAGGATTCAATAATTTGTCATCGTTGTCTTCAATTTAATTTGTAAAAATAAGTAAGACACCTAAATGTTTATATTGTAAGAAATTTCCCATAATTGGTGATAATTTATAAATAGCACTACATGATGGTGAAATTCATAAGCACTATCCTAGGTACTTAATTACCCTAAATCATGTCCTTACTTCAATCTTTCATATGATAATTCATAATTCATATGATAAGAGTAGAGTCATGACGTACATAAGATATACTTCATGCATATGCGATGATTGAGCTCGATGTACTTGTAGGAGGGGGATGCATCATGAATGCAAATCATTAATGCTTGGATGAAATTAAATCATAATTTGACGCGCCTGCCTTCATTTTCTAGACGTATGAATTCTGACGCGTCCCTTCACCACATGCGATGATATTTCTCATTCATCCAAAAGTCTCTTGATTCTTGTGCTAGTTAAGTACCATTTATACGGTAGGGATCTTCAAAACAAGATGATGATGTGAATTTTCTAAAAATTACAAAAGAAGTTTGTCGAGTGGTTTCTATGAAGTTTCAGTCTTAGTTCAGGAAGTGAGACCTTACACATGATTTTCCATTATAATTATAGTCAAACAATGGAGACCTTACCATCTTGTAATGCGTGTTATTCCAATTTCATTACAATATTTTTCAATTTTTGTTTATTTTTTTGGGATTTTTAATTATATTTCAAGCATAAACCATGCAGAATTAATTGAAAGATATTGAGAATAATTTTGATGAATCCAACTGCACAGACAATTCTCTTTATGTTGACAATTACAACTTTGCTTTGTACATCAACTCCATTTTTGTTTTTCATCAAACATTTTAAAACAAATCTTTGATAATAGTGTTCAATCAATACGTTGAAGGGTAAAACAGAGAAGGAAAAAATATAAAAAAACATAAATTCAAATTTAGAGTACATGTCTTATTTAAACTTTGAAGTTATATAATACAGTATTCTTGATAGTATTTTTGAATCGAATCGTACGGGTTAAATCCACGATGCGTAATCTGTAACTTATTATTGTATACTAATTCTATAGGATTATACCTAGGCAACTAGTTTGACGTTATTGCATTTAGAGGCCTCTCGAATATTATCAACAGCTCTCCATCGCAAGAGATTTATTGCAATTGGTACAAAATTTAGTAGGCTTAGAAATATGGATTAATAGATAGAGATGCGAGGTTGTCTGAGAAAGTTGCAAGGCTTTGAATCTGTTCGTCATCCAGTTTCTAAATGCTGGGACATTTAGGGTATCAAATGATAATATTTCCTTTTTAGGCTTGGCCTACCCATGCCGGGGAGCCAAGCATCGGTGCCGAGCCTAACACCTCAGCTTCGATGCCTGCCTAACACGTGAGCTTCAGTGCCGAGCCGGACAAACGATGCGGTGCCGAGCCTAGTGCCGAAGCTGAGCCTCCTCGTTCGGCATACGATTGGGAGGTCGTCTCTCTCCCTAGGTCATCTCTCTCCCTTAGGGTTTTGTTTTCGCTCCAGCTCTTACGTTCCTCCGTCGTTTAGCTTCTTCGTTTAGCTTCTCTTGTTGCTCCCCCGTCGCCTGCTTACCTTCTGCGTCCCGTTCTTTACTCCTGTTGACTGGTTCCTCTGTAAATTTTGAACTCCTGTGTGCATTTCTCTTGATTCACTCGTATGTCTCCATAGCTGCTTCTTATATATGCAATAGGTCAGCGCGTTTAGGGCAGATTGCGCGATTGGCGGTATAGGGCCTCGAGAATGCATTACACGCTCTCTTGCATTTGTTCAGTTGTTGGGGTTGTGTGTGCTTCAAACTGGAGCTGCTCCAACTTTCGTCAGGTAATTCTAACCTCTTTGTTATGCTTGATTTGCTTGTTGATTCCCATTGTTTTATGTTTGCTTGTTTCCTTGCCTGCTGGTTTGTTTTTGTAGAGTTTAGGGTGCTATTGATCAGAGGTGTTACTATGTTTCATTAAGAACAATTAGAATTGTTAGAATTCTGTAAGAATTGTATAGGGTTCAAGGTGCGTATTTTCAGAATTGCTACAATTGTTATAGACTTGCTATAGCTTGCTTGTTTGTATTGTTATAGGATTGCCCCACAATTGCTAGAATTGCTACAGAATTCGTAGTTTCCTTGTTTGCTGGTCTGCTTGGTTGAAATTCTGGCCATAAGGAAAGCATATTGTTCCTAATTTGTAATAAAATAGGGTTGGCAGATTTAGCACAGCACAAGGATTTGTCCAAGTGGAGGTGGGGTTCGAGTTATTGCATAGGAGGGAGCTAGAATTTCAAGGACAAGCACCTTGGTTTTCAGAGGTACTCCTCACTTTTTAGAATGTTAGATTTCTTGTAAAAGCTAGAGATTTCCATATCAATACACTGAATAGATCATAAACTCTAGAAAGATAATTATCTTTGAAATTAGTGAAAGTGCCCTGAAGTCGAAGATAATTATCTTCGACTCGTGGATGATTATCTTCGATTCAAGGATGATTATCTTCGACTCGAGGATAGTTATCTTCGACTCGAGAATGCATTATCTTCGACTAGAGGAGAATTATCTTCAACTCGATCATAGTTCTCTTCGACTCAAGGATAGTTTTCGTCGACTCGAAGAAACTTATCTTCGACACGAGGATAATGCTATTGCAGTCGAGCACAATTATCTTCGACTCGAGGATATATCCTAAAACCACTACATACTATGAGAACAAAAACCATAACAAATACCAATAACAAACATAGAATTATCCTCGACTCGAAGATAACAATCAACCAACCCAATCAAGAATTGCTAATTTAAAATGTATGACATTGGCGCAAGAAATTATCATCCAGACCCATACCATTATCCTCGACTCGAAGATAAATATCACTCGCAAGCAGACGGCAGAGACCAAAACGATATTACAAAAGTAACTCCACGCACAAAAATCCACGAAGATATCCTCGAGTCGAGGATAATTCTCAATGACAGATAACCAACATCTGTCCTAAATGGAATCTACTTTACAAATAATGAAAACCAACAAGTTTATCCTCGACTCGAAGATATAAAGAGTCCCGAGTACATTGACGAAATTCACGAAATCAATAATTTTCCATACCAGTACCATGCGCCGGCATGTGCAAACCCATTTCCGAGTCACAGGAGTAGTAAAATATTATCCTCGACCCGAGGATAACAACGTCATATCCTCGACTCGAAGATATCAACCATCAACTGCACAGAAGATATCCCAGAGATACAACAGTAAACCAGATTGCCTTCGCGATTCTCGACAACCCAAGCGGTTTATCTTCGACCCGAAGATACTCATAACCGAGTCCGCAATGATAACAATGATTTCAGCTGAATTATAGTGAACCCAGACAAGTTTATCCTCGAGTCGAAGATAAAGTCCGCATATCTTACCACACCTAACGCATCCCAAAGAAAAAACCGATCTTTGGGTCGAAGATACTATAGTACTGCGCGATCGCTAACAAACCGTATTCCCAATGTCATGTGCAGGACTATTCCAATGGCTCAAGCGAACACTTATGACTATTCCTCAACACTTCCATACATAGAGCCATTTGAGAATCCATTTGAGTCGGAGCCTTTCATCCCACCAGAGATGGAGTCCACCCACGGATCTCTGTGGAAATTCAAGGACTGCGTGGAAGCTTGGACATTCGGGGTGAGCCAGTTCAAGAAATATGTCTACCTCAAGCACCTTGAGAAAAGAGGACCCGGATTCCTAGTGTGGAACAACAATGATGTCCGCACAATATTCCACCATGACCCCTGCCTTATCGAGCTATATCGTTCAATTGCATAGACGGTGGCTTCAACTTACTTGAACGCAACGTGCTTGCCGATGGCACAGCGGAAGGCAACGTGCAAAGAGGAGCTCAATATGACAGTGGCCGCTAGCGCCGCGCTGATCGTAGGCGACCAACCGTGCACTGAAAAGAGAAGAACGACGAGAGTGGCCACGAAGATGCGCAGTGAAAAGATAGCCGAGGACGCGCGGATACGAGCGTCGAGACCCGAAGGTGCACGGAGACGGTGCAAGATGCAAAACACCAGCACGTGAATCCTTGACAGGGAATCCAGATCCTCGAAGCAGCTAGCCCGTGTGCGGCCACAGAACAAAAACCGTACCCCTCAATCCTAAAGCCTAACTGGAGGCTCTATGCATCTGTAATCCCGTTATCCGAACCTAATTCCAATCCCGACCCTAACCCAGGTCCCGACCTGACTAATGTTGGCCCAACTTCATTAATGCATCTAATAATATCCTCACTCGTCTTTAGTCGTTTATCGTTCATTAAAGTTTGGCAACTCACAGATATTGAGAGTAGCACAATACGACAATAGGATCATAATACAAATGAGCAAAATAATTGTGAAAAATTCAAATACAAAGAAAATGAATCTTTAATTGCAATGATATGCTTATGTGGCGATGAGAATAATTGCCCGTAAATGTTATGTATATTCTAGAAGTGTAGACTCTATAATAGATCTAGACTCCAAATAACAAATTTCAAAACTTGCATCGTTGGATAATCTCTTACAATCGATCTTGAAGCTAAGTCTTCGTTGCCTTTGACGAATTTGCTCGGTCCTTGTGTCGCGTCTTCAACAACCACAAATTCTTGCAAACTTGCCAAATCTGTCACTTCTTCTCCAGAAAAATCGATCCTCACTCCTACAAGATTTTCCTTAACAGTCAGTCGTGACATGTGTTTGGACAATCTCATCTTTGAACGTTGCAACTCACGTCTGCTCGAATATAGTAGCCTCCCTCGTTTCTTTTTTTTCTTTTGTCCAACCGCGATCTCTGAGTTGATAGAACAAGTATCGTCCCGCATCTGCATAGATTAATCTCCAACATCCTTACATTCTAACATCTGCATACACTAAGAGTGTCATCACAAAGGTCAGCTCACACTACGCTATCTGTGTTCCAGTCCTTGCAATCCATCAAACCGTCACAACTATCTTACAACTAGTTCTTCCTTTCAAACTAACTCAAGCGAGCAAGAGACTAGTTGTTTATCATTCTAATTTCAAATATAGTTGAAATTCTAAGATTTTCCTATAATAAGTAGAGTCCTATGTGGTCAATTACACCAATAATTAGTATCAACGCCATTCACAAAAACTCCAATCTTCTATGTCAGGTGTCACTGACATACTCATCATATATATGCCTTTACGAATTACGGATGCTTGCTATAGAATGTAATTCCACGTTCTCCATATCCTGACTTTGTCGTCTTTGATTGCAGTATTTATTGTAGCCTACGTCCTAGCCTAGGAGGTCGCAGCTTCAATGTTAATCATATTCATTGAACTCGGCGCTTACAGTAAGAATGACGTGCGCAACAACAACAGTTTAACTACGTGTTCTAATTCCTATATCTTATCTCATACTCTCGATTTCATTGCCTTCCTCACTGCTGTTAACACTCGCAAATCTGTCGCCACAAAATCTCAGTGAGAGTCATGGATGCTTTAGAAGATGGCAACGTTGAGGATGTGCTCAACTTGGAAACCATTGGGAGATTGACAATTAGAAACGAAGAAGACTATCCCGTAGTGTCGAGGATTGGATGTTTGGTGCAGATGATGAATCCCATCAACAGCTTGGAGGGTGCAGTGGAATTGTGGATGGGCGAATTCCCAAATGGAACAGACCTCAACATCGACCTCGCAATCATCTTGCTTGACAAAGATGTTCTACGTTTCTACCGCGTCCCGTGTGAAATTTGGAATTCCCGCCCTCGGCATCCTCTTGTCAGGAGGCTCATTTGGTCTCATTATGTATGCCAACTGCAGGGCCTCCTTGATCCTTGCAACCTTGAAAGTGAGGGTGTTCCAATTGTACCAGAAGAGATTGCAACTGCCGTCCATGACTTCTTTGACGATGACCCTAAGCCTCCATTTTGGGATTCCATTCCAAACACCATGCCCATCTAATCTCCTAGCCATTGACAAGACTTCCAAGCTACTTTAGTGGAGGCTGAAGCTTAGTTTTTTATGATTTAAACTAGAATATCCTTGTACGAAGCAAGAGGTTTTAGTATATAAATTAATCAGCAGTAACGATAATTTTTATATTATTTATTCAAATCTTATAATGACAGTGGGTGCCACAGAAGCTTCGTTTAAAGTACATATAGAGTTGTTCTCGAAAAAGCTGCACTTTCATAAAGACTGTTGTTTCGGTTTCAGTATATTAATAAAAATCAAAAACAATTTCTTTACGTGAATATTAAATCACTTTATGGTATATGACAAAGCCAACAACGAATTGGAATCTTCCTAGTCTCATGACAACCACTCATACACATTGAACTGCGAGCTAATGCATGGAGCACGCAACATTTTGTCTATATTTTAATTAGCGAGCTCCGTATATTAGTCTGACATTGTTTAGATTAGTCATTCATTTAAAGTGAAATTCATGTCAGTTGCAAGGCGGCTCCAATCTTAGACCTATCTCACCATTTACTTTTTAATCTCTACCGTGACACTGAATATAGTCACTCCCCAGGAAACGTCACCTCGTTATAAGCTAAAACCAAATTCAAAGCCCCTACGAATCCATCTTCCCGTGTCTTCATTGCCGATTTCTCTTTGAACTAGTATCCCTCTACCCGATATTCTCTATGGCCAATATTTCCGTAAGAGGTGACGAGGACCCACTAGTTCTACCAGTAGGTGAGTTTGGCTTTGTCAAAGTCACCTCTAACCTTCTCTACATTAGGTTCGGTCTAGCAGAAAGCTCCATCATGGTCGAAGAAGAGGTCCTTGAGAAGTATGGAGTAGTCAAGGAGGGCATATTACGGTCTAGATGTACAGAGGACGAGGGTTACTACTGGCTCCTCCATCCTGGTCAGTACAAAGCATACGGTCTTACCCCGCAGCAACTCGCTGTATCTACTGAAATTTTAGCCCCTGCCTCAGATACTTCCACTGTAGAGTTGCCTCACGCACGTCGTGATAGGAGGCAATTTGAAGATCCAACTCGTTCCGTTGCAAATATTATGGTTAATCTACGTAATGTGAAACGCAAGACTTTAGACCCCATCATTGAGTTGTCCAATGAATCTGAGGGAGAAACACCATCATGACCCTCGCAACTCCCAAACTTGACTGAACCAGTTGCTTTTGTTGCCACTCAGCCTACTGTCCGCACCATTGGATGTGGTCAAAAATTGAAATAGCTCTTTCCTTGCTTGAGCAAAAATTTCTCAGCCGCAAGGGCATCAAATTGCATCTGCCCAGTTTCCAAGGCTCTTGTCAATGACTGAATCTTAGATTAAGCACGTTCTAGCTCTTCTTTAGTGGCCGCTACCTTTACCTCCTCCTACGCTAGCTGTTCTTGTATCCCTTCCATCTTGATCTTCTCTGTGAAGACATCTTGGCCTTGCTCTTCAAGGCTCTTGATCAATTCTGCCTTCTAAAGGGTCTGCTTTTTAAAAGTACCCATGCCCCATTCAGATTGCTTGCTCTTCCAGACGGCGGCATCAAATGTTTCTGCCGCCGCCTTCTTCAATTCTCTCTTGTGCTTCTGCTCCAAGTGAATTGCTTCCATTAAAGCCTCTACATCTTGCAACCGCTCCTACACCATGCCCTTCTTCAATGCCCCACTCTTGTATCCACCAAGAATATCATCCTGCACGCAAATCCCTGAGGCCATTCCAGATTCAAACCCACCGTCCCCCTCACCATCAACTGGCACCCTTCCTTTGGGATTCGGTAGCTGCCTTCTCCCCTTGCTGTCATTCCCCTGCTCCTTCTTGACCTCCCAACCAGGCTCTACCTTGATCCGACACCATTCTTTCTCCAGCACGTCAATCTTTTTTTTCCCCTCCACACCCCTGGACTCACCAATTTTCTTCCTCAATTCTTCAAGCTTAGTCCAATCTAACGTGTGTCGAGTGCATTGCCGATTATTGGTTTCTTCTCCAAATGCACTCCAATTCACTCTGCCTACACTTTCTTTATGCTCAAGAGTGACCCCTTCAGCAAATCGGACCGTGACAAGATTTGGTGTTTCCTCCTCTCCATGCTGGTACAAAATGAGTAGCAAAAATTTCACCCTATCTACAACCTCCTTGACATAACAATTCTTCCAATTAAATCCACCGCGCCCACCATCTCCGTATGGCTTACCAAACAGCTTGCGCAATGAATTTATAGTCACAGTATTCTTGCGAAAGTGGGGCAGATTGTCCCCTGTACTTGGAAGTCCAAACTCTTCCTTGAAATCTGCCTTCCTCAACTCGCGAGGAGGCTTCTTCAGCCTCCCAATTTCTTCGTCCTCATCTTCAACGGAGTTGGAGACTTTTTGTGATCTCCCTGCTCCCTTCCCCTTCTTCTTTGCTGCTGCGGATCTAGACTCTGAATTTGTCTGATGCCTCACCTCCTCTTCAATATTGGCACCAGCTCTTCCTTCTACTGTGGGTAGCTTACACGTTCCCCAACAAGTTACTACACCCCTCTGCCGCACCTCCTCGTCATTGCATTCGTCTCCGTCTCTCCCAGCTCTTGAAGAAGACTTTGCCTTCTTGCGTGCGGACTTGCCACCGTCCTCCTCGTCGCTCCACATACTCTGGTTCCCCCTCTCTCTTGCCAAACCACCCGCAATTATTGCAAGTACTAGTTGTGCTACCCGAGCAAACGCTGGTACCTCTGTCCATTGCTTAGATTCTAAACATTGCCAAACAATTCCATTACACTAGACGAAATACATTCAGCAATAGCATTACGCAACAGCAATAGCATTACGCAATAGCATTACACTAAAAAAAATACATAACGCAATAGCATTACACTAAAAAAAATACATAACGCAATAGCATTACACAAAACAAAGGTAAATCCAGTGCGTAAGCCTAAACCCGTAGCTACATTGCAATCTAGAACTCCACAGCATCACTTGCAATCCTAAGCTCCACAAGGAAATCCTAAATCGACGCTTGCATTCTAAAACTCCATACTGCAATCTGAAAGCGCGTCACTTGCAGTCTAAAACTCCACAATGCAATCTAGAAGCGCCTCCCCTAACACTCCACAGCACAAGCATCGACAGAGAACCCCCTAGAAAAATAGAGAAAAATAGAATAGAGAACGCTATACCAAGATTCGTAGCAAAGCGGAGCAAAGCGGAGCAAAGCGGAGCAAAGCGGATCAAAGCAGAACAAAGCGCCCTGAAGCAGAGCAAACCGGAGCAAACCGGAGCAACACGGAGCAACAATGCAACTTGCTTGAACAACACGCTCAGCAACACGGGTTCAGCGAATACGGAGCAACAATGCAAGAAGCTGAGCAACACACTGAGCAACACAACACGCTGAGCAACATAAGCTGAGCAACACGACACGTTGAGCAACACACACCGAAACAGAGCTGATCTCCAAAGGTGGGAGACACAGCAAAGGTGCGAGACGATGGTGACTGGCTGAACTAGTTGCCAGGAGTCATCTCGACCTTGGTAACCAGTGACTACCATTCACCCAACATTTCATGACAATTGTGACCGGTGGTCACCAGTCATCTACCCCCTTAAACCTTTATTAACCACACTCCTAAACCCAAATTAACCACCCTAGTAATAAACCCCTACTAACCACACTATTAATCCCTTTCACCTCAACATGATTTGACATGTTAGCAATTTTGCCAATTTACTCTCCACTCTTAAATATTTTGACATATATCCGTTCGATCATGACACCTCATTAACATTGTGAAATAGTTGTACACTATAGAAAATGGGCGCAAATGAGGATGAAATCAACAAAGTCTTTTTACAAATATATATACAAAAATTACTAATATTTTATTTTATAACCACAACTGTCCTCAAAAAAAATTTATTTTTTAAAGTTTTTCACATTTCTTTTGTAGGATTCTGCAATGCCACAATGACAAAAAGACAAAAACCCAAATCAACTACTCTATAAAACCCCTATTAATCACCCCATTAAAACCCTTGACTTGAACATGATTTGACATGTTAGCAATTTACTCCCACTCTTTAACATGTGGACAAATTACCGTTACAATGTTACCTAATTGACATTCTCAAATAGTTCTCGACTCAAAAAATTGGGCAAATATGAGGGTGAAATCAACAAAGTCTTTTTTAAAATATACTATAATCGCAAATATTTTATTTCATAGCTACGACCCTTCCCAAAAGTATTTTGGTTTCTTATTGTTCTTCGTATATATTTTTGGAAAGATTATGCACCGCTATGACAAAAAGACATGAGAAAGAAAAATCCAAAGAGAAAAAGTTCTTTCTCCTTCTTATTCGTTGCAGTGTGGAGTTTTGCAACTGCCATATTTGAAGAAGAAAATAATGAATACAAAAATCTTGAATATGAAATTTCGAAATAGAAGACAACAGAAATTACAAGAAGGAAGACAAGAAGGAAAACAAAAAGGGAAGAATTAAACACAAGTTGAGATAAAACAAATAAGATAAAGCAAAAGGATAAAAAAGGAATAAGAGAAGGATTTTTTATATATAAATTATTGTTTACAATGTAAATGATTCAATAGAAACAAAAATCGTTGCTTTTTAGTGATTTTTTAAACAATATTTTTAATGCGTCCGGGGACCAAATGCACAATCAAATAACCACATGCGAAAATAACGTACTGTATGTTTATATCAGACTGCATAGACAATATAGACAACATGAAACCGCTAAGACCTTATCCCAATTACACGATAATCCCCATTGTTTGGATGGTAGTTCCTTATATTGTATAATTTTGTAGATAAACATATATTTATAGGTGTTTGAACACAATGTTTCATAATGGGAATATATGTTCTATGAATGTAACAATGATTTGTCAACCCTAATTTCTTTTCAAAATGTTATCTATACAACATCAAGTTTAATACTTACCCAATATATATATAATTATCACTAAATTATTGGTGCACATTATTATTATAGTGCATAGCGTACTCTAATGTTCAAAGGACAAATTAAACTACTACGTGGAAGAATACAAATTTTGGTATTGATATACAAATTATGAAAGTTCTAGATTTTGAATTTTACATTCCAATTGCATGGATCGATTCATTCATATACTATCATAGTCAATATCGGTGGACAAAATTTGAAAATTAAAGTTAAAAAATCTTTCTATTAAATTCAATCACAAACAAAAGTCTAATGTTCTTTCAGCAAAATTCAATGTTTTGTACAGTGGGGTCCAACATGGAATGGCGTTTTTGGTTTCGCAGTGAGAAAAATTTCAGTACTGCCAACTTTGAAAGCCTCCCGAGAGTTCAAATATTGGTATTTTACCACGAAATTTTTACCAAAGACTTATCTTTAAGTTAATTATATGTATGCCAAATTTCAAGGCCAAAAGATTCACCCAAAAAAAGTTATTCAAAATCTACAAACATTGGTAGCTGTGGAAAGTTTTTCACTGCTGCCAACTTTGAAAGCCTCCCGAGAATGGAAATTTTTTTTCCTTACTTTGATTTTTTTTTTGTAGAAACCAATTTGTGTTAGTAATATATGGTAAAAACATCAAGTCTAAAATATTAGTGAAAAAAAAGATATTAACAATCTACCAACATGTGTAGTTGTGGGAAACAATGGGGAAACCATTTCATTCCTACCAACTTTGAATACTGCCAACTTTGAAAGCCTCCCGAGAGCTCAAAAATTGGTATTTTACCACGAAAGTTTTACCAAAGAAATATCTTTAAGTGAATTATATGTACGCCAAATTTCAAGGCCAAAAGATTCACCAAAAAAAAGTTATTCATAATCTACCAACATAGTAGTCAAAGTTGGTAGCAATGAAATGGTTTCCCCCATTGTTTCCCACAACTACACATGTTGATAGATTGTTAATATCTTTTTTTTCACTAATCTTTTAGACTTGAGTTTTTTACCATATATTACTAACACAAATTGGTTTCCACCAAAAAAAAATCAAAGTAAGGAAAAAAAATTTCCATTCTCGGGAGGCTTTCAAAGTTGGCAGCAGTGAAAAACTTTCCACAGCTACCAATGTTTGTAGATTTTGAATAACGTTTTTTGGGTGAATCTTTTGGCCTTGAAATTTGGCATACATATAATTAACTTAAAGATAAGTCTCTGGTAAAACTTTCGTGGTAAAATACCAATATTTGAGCTCTTGGGAGGCTTTCAAAGTTGGCAGTACTGAAATTTTTCTCACTGCGAAACCAAAAACGCCATTCCAAGTTGGACCCCACTGTACTAGATCATGTAGGCTATTTTCTATATCTCGAAGCATTTCAAATAAAATTGAATCTCTGTCATTGGAATGAACTAGAAACAATTGCTCAAGATACTCTTAAACGTGGTAATTCTTTGTAATTTTGGTAATTCTTAAACGTATGACTCCGTTTTGAACACTTTCTGAACAGTTTGACCTTCAAGAGTTAAAGTCCTATGTCATATTTAAAATATACATAATTTCATATAATATTTTAGAGTGCTTTCTTTGTATCAATGAACCATTATCTTCTAAAAATTACCAAATGTGAAGATTGTATAAGCATTCTTTGCATAACATTGTTTGTTTAGAGGTCATTTATACTAAATTATATAACCATAAATTAATTTATATCATTGTTTATTAGTTGAATGATTTTTCAAATCTTAATCTTCTTTTTGAAGTAGTATTCATCCAAACTTCATCCAAAAATATCCTGCAGTTCTGGCAAATCCATAGCTTCAAAGCCTTTAACAAACATATTAATTGCACAGGGCCATGGATGACTGTACAAAGCATGGATGATTCTATACAAAAGGGAGTCCACGTGACCTCGAACATGCACATTCAAATACAAATTCCGCCACCGAGGCTGCACCTCCACTCCCGCCAGGCCACAAGTTTCAAATTTGGCTAACTGCGAAATGCGTGGACAGCCATGTAGATTAGCCTCAATTAATGATGTGTCAGAATTTCTCTTCCCTCATAGGCTGATCCAGATCGGAACGCCCGCCCCTCACGATCAGGGTTGAACGGCTGAGATCAACTGTGCTGATGTACTCAAAGTACAATGGAGTACTCTAATGTCTCGACAGTACAGTAGGGTTTTGCCAAAACTGCATGGGGTGTAGCATACACTCACCCCAAATGGAAGAGTGGGAGGATGAAACATGGCAGAGATGGAAAATGTGAAGGCCGAGAAAGATCAGACTTTTAATCACAAGGACGACGTCACAGCGTCGTGCAGAGGTGATTTTCACCCTACAGTACACAACGGTCTGCATAGTCTGTGCAATATGATCAGCCCCTTATCGTACACAACATTTTGTCCACGTAGGGGCACGCATTGCAGGAGCATGGAATTATGCACAGTCATCTATGCTGCTCTGCATGATGAATGACAGTGTAGACTGCCAAATTTGATAATCACCACCAATAAGTGCACTATTTCTTCAACTACAAGATTCTTGATGCGGCTCATTACCATTCGGCATTCACCGCACTTCTGGCCACTCTCGGAACAAGCGTCGCATGCGAGGTTTCTGCTTCACACTGTAAAACCAACATAACAAACAGTGAATTCTGGACTCGAGGACCTCTTTCAGCTTATAATTGTATAGTAGGTTCATACTATGAAAGGAAGCAGCTATAGCTTTTCAAACACCACTTCAGGAGACCGTAGTATTTGTTAAATTGGTACATTTTGAAACAAGTGCTCTCAATTAGGAAGTGGACCAGTTAGAAACACTCAACCAGAAAGTCCTATTGTTCAGCACTTGAACGCCTCTAACGATTTGGCACGTTGAAATCAAGGTTGTTATCTCCAAAGAAAACGTCTCTGAGGTTATATATGCTCTCTTGCTCTGATTTCTTTCCTCGCTTTCGCTTGCACATATGAGTGCTTGCTTGTAGGTTTCTCTTGCACGTCTCAGTGCTTCCACTTTCATTCTGCATCCGCCTGCAATTTTGTGCTTTTCGTTTTATCCGTTGTGTACATTCCTCTGACGTGTGTGTTGTCATCTGAGGGCCGTGTGCGCATGATTGCGGGGGTCGGCTCTGCGGGGTTGCCAGGGTCTACAATGTATTGTTGACCCCTGTGCATTGGTTTATACAAATAATGTGTATGTCACTTAAAGTACTTTTTGTTGGTGCAACGGATGCAACTTATGCTTGCATTCTTGTGTACAAACTAAGCCTTCATGATTGTAGACTCCAACTTCAAAACCTACTCCATAGAAGCCCAAGTTCTAATGAAACAAAACAATCCGTTGCGTTGTGTGCGGAAATAAAATGTTCATTGTAATAAGATTATTTAATATGATACAATGGCAATAGTCAGACCATTGTGACTTTCCACTATATTGGACTTCTTTGATTCTATTTATGGTAAAGATTTAGTAGAAACTTGCCCACTGAATCTATGCCATTTGTAGATTTCAAAGAGTCACATTACGACGGCAAGCCCCAATTAAGCGAATATTGCCATTCCATGTGAAGAGAATGATTGTTTTTTACGTTGATTTGTATTTTTTTCCCTTTATGAATTGCAATTATTATGTACACATATATTGAAGATCGTACATCTGTAGAATATGTTGTGCACAATATTACAGTCCAGCGTATAGGAATGTCTATCAATATAAAATTTGGTGGAAAATTGCCCACTGAATCAGCAAGTGCTATTAGATAAACTAGGGGAGTGATGTTTGTTTCTATCAAACATAGCATTCCAGAAAATAACTTTAGCATAGCCCTACCTGATGGACAGGGACTACGTATATCGTAGTCCGTGATAAACCAATGGCAGGGTACATAATGAACAACACTGTGCTCGCCAATGGCAATAGCCCACTAATTAGTCAATGAGTATTGTAGAGTAAATTCAAGTATTGACCGGGATTACCAATGACGAACTGCCTACATTAACAGTGTTGGGTCACATTGTCCACAACCACTGCAGTTTAGGAATATTGTATCAGTGCGCCGCAGCCCACTTGCCCAGTAGATTACTAATGCAGATTTAGCTAGTTAAGCAACGCTTGGGATACACAGTTAGCGATTGCACATTTAAAACTTGTAGGGCTTAATGTGCCGTTGGCAGTTTACAGCACGACTAGTATGACCAATTGCTTACTTAGCAATCCTGTAGCATGTTGCACTAGGTATTATGTTAATTTTGAATCAATTGGCACAATGTAGCCCTCAAACTGTATAACATGCGTTGAAGGGCGTTAGCCAGTGTGCAATTGCACACTGGGCTAACGAGAATGTCAAGAAATGGAATAGTGCTACGGATTGAGGGCGTTAGCCAGTGAGTGTGCAATTGCACACTCGGCTAGCAAGAATGTCAAGAAATGGAATAGTGCTACGGATTGAGTGCGTAATTTTCAAAGATATACTTCAAATTACATCTCTGACAGAGTCCTAGTACGATACGTGTTGGAACCGTACAATTCACTAAAAGTATGACTGTCTGCATGTGCAATAATTGTATAATAAAATGCCTACTGATGCGAACGAACGTACAATACTTTGTTCGTTGTTGGCTTCATCTCAATATCAATGTACATGCTGCAAGCCTTTCTCTGTGCACACAAGCATGCAACTAACAACAAAATAATTGCATGTATGCAACTCACATTGTGTGCAGTAATGAAAATGAGATCAGGTTTTCAGAAACTGTAATCCAAGAAAAAATTGGGAGGTTGATGTAGCTAGGAAATTTGTGGTGAACTTAGCAACCATACTGTAAAATGAACATGAAGAATTGAAAATCGCAAAGTTCCTAGTTATCTCAGACAACTATGAGCATTGCAAAATCAACAATATGAAAAACTGAAGCAGTGCCAACTGTTCACTTAGCATTCCAACTGACCAGTGTAATGGAAGAGTTGGGTCTCACTTGCACTCTATCAGCAACACAATTGACAACAGAGTATTGCCAATGCAACGTAGAATCAAGACTGTTGCCTTTAACCGAAGTGCGAGTACGTGTGGTACTCAAGCAACTGGGTTTTCGTTAAGGAACATGCAAGACAAAGTTTAGTGTATACTAAGTAGATGAGTGATTATGAGCGCCGCCATGGCTTCCAGTTCTGTACTTCACGTGGATCAAGATTGAAACGTAGGCCATCTCATGTAGATCTTGAGCGTGTGCCCTAGCCGGATGACAACATTCACGTAATCTTTGGAGCAGTAAGGTCGGCATACCCAAATTTGCCACTTTTATGGCTACGGAGCACACTTAGGACTTGTCGATTTTCTCTTCTTTGTTAGGAAATGAAATAGGATTTCAACATATCAAAGATTGTCTCATTCTGATGCACGCAAAAGTTATGAAGGGTGGAAGAGTTTTATAACACTCTACTCGATCTTTTTTGTTTCTTTGTATGTGATTTAATTTTGGAAGAAGTGAAGAAAATGCATACCAAATACAAGAAGAATATTCGAAAATTTGGATTTTTCTTCTAAAGGCTCTTAAGTCCTACTCGCTCAAACTAAAGCCCTATCCGGATTGGACAGTTTTGCAAACTAAGATGCATTCTTAAATGCAACTTAGAGAGATCATATTTTCAACTTGATGTATGAATACAAAGTGTGCACACTAGTGTACCGTGTCACTAGACCAATAATGTGAGAGGTCTCGGAAGGGTTCCGAGCACCAACCATATGCATGTACATTCTAGTACCTACAGTCGATGAATCTACGCAATAATCTCAAATTAATGACCACCAAGATCAGTTGCTGGACATCTAGTAATACAAATACAAAAATAAATAAAAAAGCCAAAAGATTAAAAAAACACTCTTCTGCAGTAGGACACAGGTGGCCGCATGTGCTCTCAATCCTCGATTTTGGAACCCCAATTTTGTCCCAACTTCACGGAATAGTCCCAACTAAACAAATATAGAGTTATTTGATCTATACGCCAAAAGGATCGCAGCTTCCAAAGAGAGCTCAGAGAAAGTAGTCGATGCCATGAGAAAGATTGCCTAGATCGAAGAATACGAGTATTGTTCAGACTAGAAGGTTGTGACAATAAGATACACCATTGTGGATGCTTGGATGATGTTGGCAACAATTGTTTTGAGAACTAATGTTGATGAACGCGGTCATCACTGACACAATAATTATAGTCGAAATACCAAGTTAAGGATGCCGCCGAAATTCTCAGCACCCCAACTAAGCATTAACTTAATTTGAAAACATTGAATTTAGGATAGACTTGATTAGTAAAAGGGGTTATAGCAAGAATTCGCCGATATCTTATGATGTAGGAATTGAGGAACTTTTTGACATGTGTCATTATAGAATTATTATGGCATCGTCATAAACACGAGCACATGGCAGTGGCATTATTTAGCATCTTTTGGAACAATTTGATTCCCAAGCTTTGAGTATATATCCTATGTATGACTAAACAAAAGCAGTGTATATTACCAATGCAATGAGATTGAATGTGATAGTATGAAAGAGGATGAGATTGTTGTAGGGTACACATGAAGCAAGGAGCACCGTCGAAGAACGTGACACCAGAGAAGAAGAGGAGACTTGGTCAGTCGGACTTTAGGGGCAGCAAGGCAAAGCGAAGGAGGGAAGCCAGGAGGTTGAAGCACGAGAGCTTGCTTCCACGTACTCCTAGAAAGCAATGTGAGGTGGATGTTGACGACGTAGGACTCCAGACTGAGTAGAAAGCATATTAGCATCAACAATCTAACACTAGGTTCAATTAACGAGGGAATTGAAGAGGACCAAAAGCGCACAGAAATAGGAGAAACATTGCTTTTAGAGAGAGTTGATCTAATGTCTGATCATCAACAAAGAAAGAGGCAAGGCAATCTTAGCACCTGTTCAAATATGAACGTTCGGTCGTGGCTTGACAACAACTACAATGAGGGTCCTTTGACGATTGCAGATGACGATATGGAAATCAATAATGGAGGTGAATTTATGGAGATAAATGGGTGGAGTTGGAAATTGATGTATGTTCAAAGTGTCTTGTGAAGCTTGGTCGTACTCGAATCGTATAGAGCTTCATATCTATAATTCCAATTTGCAAAACCTTGTAGATTGGAAAGTTAGGACTTACTGTGGAGTTAAATAGATAACGTAGTAGGCAGTGTCGACACTTCCATGTCGAATATATAATAGACATTTAAACATTGTAGGTCGGCACTTTCAAAACTAATTAATAAAAATTCAGCTATTAACAAGTAACATCTTTTTTTTTGCGATTGGACATTTTCTTAATTTTTTTTCTACAATAATTCTTTGACTCTATAGTTGTTGTTTTCAACCAACTACTTGAGGAATTCATATCTTTTTTGGCATTTTCATGAGAAATTTAAATCCTGTCGACCTTGCCTTCCACTTAAGGTGAACTAAATTTTACTCTTGAAATTGATCTCCATGGAACTGAGGATACATCCATGGAATCGAGGATACATCAATGATACCAATGCATCCATGGAACCGAGGATGTAAGGGGGTTTAGGGGCCAGTAGTTGCAATGGGGCCAGTAGAGGCAACGAGGCATCTATGGAACCGAGGATGTTACCTCGTTTAGCGGGTTTGGGCGGCGTAGGTCATTTGGTATGGGCGCTGTAGGTTAGCGAGCAGTGTAGCATGTGACCCGTACCCTAATGCTCATTATCGCTTTTGATTCCCCACCATCCTACAATTTGAATTGTGCGCGTGAGTGAGACAATTCGTGATGGAGCGGCAGGGGCAAGACGCATCAGTTAAAGCAGTGGGAGAGGATCCTCAGAAGATGAGAACGTCTATACTTGAGGGAGCATCGGTAGATCTTGGTTGCCAGAACGAGTTGCATGAGTCATAGGTTGATGCTGAGCAGACTAATGGTGAGGACAAATCCGAGGAAGGCGAGGACGATGCCCAGGAGATTGTCGGCGGGGACGAATTTGGGGATGCGGAGGACGAAGCCCACCGCGAGGACGTGTCCGAAAGCAGAGGAAGACGACTGGCACTTTAGGAGCGCGCAAGCATCTGAGGACCAGGGCAACTATGGCAATGGCTCGAACGAGGAAGGAGACCAAGAAAACAAATAGCAAGACGCACCGCCGGTTGCTTGTAACGAAAATGAGACTCAGGGAACGAAACTGAGAATCAGGTTTACCACGGAGGATACTTTTTGTAAGTCAAGTGTTTAAATAATTTGGAGTGTGAAGGGCTGTTAATCGTCCTGGGGCACGAGTACGACCCCGGGGAGGTCACTTCCAAATATTACGTAACAACGTGCGAACAAAGATAGGGTCTAAATAAATCTTTGAAGATAATTTTTATAAATGATTTACATTAATATAGGATGTTCACAATTCATTACAAGAATAAAAATGAGAATATTCTTAAAATATTACTAATTATAGTAAAAATTATTTTTAAATTTTAGGGTGCTTTTAAATACCCTTTGTTCACATGTGATACTCAAATGATACAAAGAGTGACCTCCCCAAGAGTACGACGAGCTGGCTACATCCATGGTCTGTCACGAACCTTGGATATTCCACGGATGTGTTGATTGTGCATGTCAAGTGTTTGAATAATTCTTGAGTGTGAAGGACTGCAGGTCGTCCTTGGCCACGAGGATGACATGTTGGCTGCATCCACGGGCTGTCAAGAACCTTGGATATTCGACAAATGTGTTGTTTTTGTAAGTCAAGTGTTTGAATATTTTTCTGTGTGGTGGGCTGTAGGTGTTCCTCAGCCACGAGGATGACATGCTGGTTGTGTCCATGGGCTGCCACAAACCATAGATTAACCACGCAGGTTTTTTTTGTATGTCAAATGTTTAAATAATTTGGAGTGTGGGGGGCTGTAGGTTGTCTTTGGGCACGAGCACGATGAGCTAGCTGCATCTATGGTCTGTCACGAACCTTGGATATTCGACGGATGTGTTATTATTGCAAGTCAAGTGCTAAAATAATTTTTGAGTGTAAGGGACTGCAGATCGTCCTCGGCCACGAGGATGACATGTTAGTTGCACCCAAAGGCTGTCACGAACCTTGGATATTCCACGGATGTGTTGTTTTTGTGAGTCAAGTTTTTGAATATTTTTCTGTGTGGTGGGCTGTTGGTATTCCTCGGCCACGAGGATGACATGCTGGCTGCGTCGATGGGCTGCCACAAACCATGGATTAACCATGGAGTTTATTTTTGTATGTCAAGTGTTTAAATAATTTTGAGTGTGGGGGGCTGTTGATCGTCCTTGGGCACGAGCACAACAAGCTGGCTGCATACATGGGATGTCACGAACCTTCGAGTTACCAAGGAGGCTTTTTTTCCACTGACGTTGTTCGATTGCGAGAACGAGTGTTGAATGCTGATCAATGTTTTTAGATTTCTTATTGGCATTCATGAATTTGCTGTGTGCAGGATGGGCTCAATAACACGGTCTCGCCTATAGAGCAGGTGATTAACCTAAGTGATGATGATAGCAATGAGGTTTCTTATTGCAAGTGCGCGAATAATGGCGTGCTAGACGTTAGATCTACTGATCTAGACGACATACCTTTGAAGCACTTGGTTGTTGTTAGGACATTGCATGCCAATTCAGATCGAATTCGATTGAATGTGATCCGAAAAAGGCAGGCAGAAGCATTGACTGACTTTTACCGGAGATCAACTGGACGATCGCCAAGATTCATGTAGATTCAGGGTTAGTATCTAGCTAGTATGCTGCATCCGTGTCAATTCCGACTATACTTGTGGATTACCCTACTTTAATTGTGTATTGAATTGTTCTATTGAATTGGTCAATTTTTCTTCTAAAGGTTGTTGCTACAGATTCCCACGAGGAGGATGGGCCGCACATGAAATGCCCAGAGGATGTGTCGACTGTCGCGGAAAGTGAAAATCTTCATAGGACAAACCTAAAGGTTGACACCAATGGGCTGATCAACGAGCTTTGAATTTTTCCGGTTAAAAATTCTCGCCTCTAAATTCCGTTGTGTCGGATGATCGTCATGGACGAGGTATGAGCAGTTGGAGAGCGGGACGTGCTACGACTAGAGAGCAATTTTGTGAATGGCTATCGCAAAGGTGACCGCGTCCTCTACCTTTTGGCTTTCAATAGTCTTCATCTGTCCTGCGACTTGAGTGAAGAAATCGTCCAATTTGCGGAGAAGTGAACGAAGAGTTTGAACTCGAGCTCGAAGCAGATGAAGATCTTGCACAACCCTATGGCAAGATGTATTACGTGTGGGATGGGAACCACCGATTGACAGCATGGACCCGCCATATTAGGAATTTTCATCCGGACGAAGTTGACTGGCATTACAGGGTTCACTGCATTTTTTTGGACCCTAGAGGCTCTGTTGCTCGACTGTTGAACACAATGACTGACGTCTATTGGTCTAATCTCTTATCAACTTATTGAATTCATATAATCTTAAAGAAAATTAATGTTTTACTTAAACCATTATTATTGATGTTGTTTGTTGAAGGTCCACCGAGCATGACCATGTGCAGAGTACGATTCCTACTAAGGTTTGTCGAATTTGAACTTTGGCTCTCATCATTCAAAGATCTCAGCTCTGAATAGGAGTTTCGCTATTGCAAGAAGGTGAAACCAAAGTTCAAAACTTGGTTCTCTGTGACGGTCGACGTCTTTATCAGTTTTCTTTAAACGGTGAGCACTCACATTTACCCCGTAATTTCTTTGTCGTGATTCTGACATCATATTGCCGAGTTGATTGAACTTCATCGGGGGTTATCGCAACGGGAGATCCAACTCACAGCTGATGAGGCTGCTCACGAGTATTATAGGGAAACGCGGCCTAAGAAGCGCACTCCATCTGCTGTTTGGCATGCGATGAAAGGAACAGGTCAGCGATTTGTCAAGCATCAGAAGATAAAGGACTTCGACAAATTCTCGCTACAGCAAATCCAACCAACAGAGCTGATTTCGTGAAGCAAGTATATATCCTTCTCTATGGCCTCCACGTCTTGCGCGGGTTGATCTTGAATTTGTAGTATTAATGGTAATAATTATTAAGTCCAGATTGATCGCCATTGCAGTGACTTTTCCCCCCCAGAGATGTCGATTGAGAAGCTCTTGAATATCGCGACCGCCAAATGTGATCCAAAGCACAAGGAGTGCTGGCTACGTTGGTGGAATTCCTAAGAAGATGCAAGACGTGCATATCGTTTTTCCATACGAAAGGACAATCATGATCTTGATCTTTGGATCGTCAAGGACATGTTTTGGGCCAAGGTACGATCATTAACTTTTACTTTTAGGGTGTATTGGTTTAATCATCGCAACTCTCTTAGTGCGCTTCTTTGTCCTGTAGTTTGAAGACGCAGTTGTACGCATTGTCGTAGCACGTGGTACCAGATACTCCCCTAGAGCGCACTTTTTCGTATTAAGAATGCTCGTAGAGGTGATTTCCAGGTTATCGTTCTGCGGAGACGTTGTGAAGTGGGAAGTTTCCGGAGATTGACCCGGATTAGTGACTGCTCTCTCTTTCCCGGTCACCAACTAACTCCCTTTTTCGTACTAAAACCGGATCTTCCCTACTGACTGACCCGGCTATGGCTAGATCCGATTTTTGTCCCGGTTGGAAATTTAACCAACCCTACTCTACCCGGTCTAACCCAGCTACTAAATCTGGTTTCCCCTTAACCTCTGTTTTCCCTCAGAGGGTTCTCCATTTGCATTTTTAAGGATGCTGGATAAAATGTCACACCCTCCCCTACTGATTTCCGTGACAGGGGATTCACCACCTCCCGGTTCTCCAAACTCACTTTCTAGTCGGGATACTCTCCGAATTGCTCTTCAACTATGGACTTATCCCAAACCCACAGCCCGTCACACAAGCGCAACCCGGTTTCCCCATTCTCTCCAAAATACTACAACGACTTGCTAACTGGAATGGACAGAATCCGGGGTGCCCGAAAGAGATTGAATTGCTCAAGACTCGTTTTACTCTCACTACTAGGAGAGCATACGAAATATGACTACGGCTATATGACTAGATATGACTATCGGGAGGATATGACTCACCAGTAACTACTTTGGTGACTAGAACAGTCCATAGTCATCACATGACTATGATTCTAGTCATATTTACATGGGACCTCAATGGGAACGTAGTTGGGGAACGTATTCTTCCGTGGGCAGCCATATGACTTTTTGCATGGGCAGCGATATCACTAGATTTAGTAGTTATGTGACTACAGTTTTGGGCAGCCATTTGTAAATGGGTTTTTGAGTGTGGCCTTCATGGTTTTAATTCAAATTTATATCCTTTGTTTAATGATCTATATATTATATCAATTTCACTTTCCTTCCTTTTGATTAGGGTTTTCTTTTGAATTTCTTTTGTTCCTTCGAGGTTTTAACATTTTATGCATTGTATTTTTTAACTTTTTATTCAAAAACAAGTTGGCATTATTTGCTTTTGTTTTTCATATTTTTTCGTTCCGTACTTTTTTTCGAAGTCATACATATTTTATATCACTTTTGCAATTCATCTATCATGGATATTTATTCCAGATACCCTTCTTACTGTCTACAGTCTTATGAGTTCTCTTTGCACCTTGTTCAAATTCTTGTCATTTATCGATTTTGCATTGATGTATTGTTTTTCTCTTTTGACTAGGATAGTTTTATTTTGACTACAGCGCTTCTTCCCCTCACGTATTCTTTCCACTTTTGTTTACTCTACCTCTCCCTCTTTTTTATCAGCTTTTTCTTTCAATTTGTGCTCGTTTCACGTCCATGGTGACTTTTTTCTCAATCATTGGTTTAGTGTTGCTTTGGTATTTATCGTGAATTATAATTTAAAGTAGTGCCTTGGAAAGTGCACTCTACATTATGTTTGAAAATCACGTGCGTTCATGACCCCTTCTAAAACCCCATCGCACATGAGAGGTTCTATGTCTAAATACCTTTATATACAGATGTATTTTGTTCTAAATATATGTTTAGTGTAAGTATACGTGAATATTTTTAGTTCTTAACCCCTAAACGTCCACGCATCCAGTTATGGGATGTTTGTTGGTCAAACCCAATTTTGATCTCGAAGGTGATTTCTTTTGCTACTACAGTCAACAGAGAAAATGAATTTTATCAAGTCTAGTTTGCACTCCACTTTTCAAATCTTAAAAATTTCATGTATACTGTAAATTATCTCTTTTGCAAGCTTTGTAATTCAAGCTCCGAATACACTACATGTGATGATTACTTTTCGAATTTCAAAATTTAACTAGTTTTTTTTTAATGGAAAACATATCAATGATATCATGTGATTCTCCATTGTGATTTGCATCTCATCCAAAAATTAATCAATTTTATGAAGTCTTTTTGTAATTAAAATGAATTTGTGAAGCATTTGACTTAAACTTTTTTTAAAAATCATGTTAAATCAAAAAAATCTGAAAATTTCAGGACTTTTAGGAAACACTTAATTTCATGCATGAAAATATTATAAAATATACTTTGATTATTCTTCAAGGCTTAATTCTATATATTTCTGTAGTTTGACTTTTCCAGAAAGGACTGGTACGTTTAAGGGTTAATGTGTTTATTGTTTGTGTACGTTATATGGCAATGTAACTCAAATTAATACCCCTTTTGTGCACTCACGTATACTCGTACATTTTTAGAGTAGTGCACCCCACGAGGGTAGTGCGCATGCATGTTCTAGCGTCCATCAGTGAAGTTGAAGATATTTACATGGCAGATCACTTTGTATACCATGGCAATGTAGAGTTTGCAATGTGGAATTGGCCATTTGCTACAGTTAAAAAAGTACTCTTACGCACTATAGACGGTAAACACAAGCGAATGACTCATATTAGTCGTGCATGTAGAATCACTGACTGAGTATAGTCATCAAGATTACCGATACCACAACTACTACATATTATGGTTCGTACTTGGTTTGCTAATACAATGGGCTATGCCATGCATTTGGCCTCTTTTCCTACTGTGATGGCACATCATGTCCCACCTTTAGATCCTCCTCTGCAGCGACCAAAGCTTGGTTTACATCTTCTGTGGTTAGTCTCCTACAGCTTCTCAAATCAGGAGTGTCTAGTTCCCTTTCCACGGTAGTGTATTCAGGCCGTAGGCCTACATGCTCCTCATCTCTACCTAACTACACACTCTGCAGATCATCTCTTCCGCCATCACTTGACTCGACTCTTGCGCCACGCGGCTGTCGTCGTAACACAATCTTCCATCCACTGCTATCCTCGTCGTCTACATAAAAAACTTGTTGTACGTGAAGAGGGAATGCAAAGGAGTCCGCTGAATATGGAATCAATCGATCAAATCTGAACAACGTGAACCCATATTCGTCACATTTCATTGTAGCACGAGCTCCCCTCTTGTTTGCTTGGCCCATGTGCAATACAACACCACCACTTCAAATTTGCCGTAGTCTACGCTGATACTTTCGTCCACCCACCCAACATACTCCAGATTTGCTGTCCTCATGTTCTTGTCACTAGAGCTAGCGCGACACAATTGCAGAAACGTAGCCGCTACTCCACTATCGCATGTCAACATATCTACTTCTGCAAAGCGTACTCGTACATGATTGCCGTATGCATACATCGCCTTGTATCCCTTCACTTCTCGTCTAGGAGGCAGTAACAGTGCGAGTATATCCCCTGAGACATCAATGCCCATTGCAACGTCTTCAGATGCAGCAGTTTTGAACCACATATTGAAGGATTCATGTCGTATATCCATGGGATAATCTGGAAGTTTTCTCCTGCTTCGTTTTCGGAATTCTTTTCTGGCCTCTTCTCGTCGAGTCATTTCACTCGCGTACCGCCTGCAATATACACATCACTTCTAGTCCGTCATTATTCCTAAATTTTTAGAAGACAACCTCATGTGCACAGAAGTTAGTAAGTGCTTCCAGAATGGTGACTACACGTAGTCGTTTTTTCCACTGTTCTGACTGTCCCGTCTGTCTCGTGCTAATAGCTACTCTTTTAATCTAAAATGATGACCAGACGTAGTGCTTTGGTTATTTTATATAGCTATGTGGAAATCATATTGCACAGAAGCTTACTCTCTGTAATCTTGAAGGATTTCAGCGTTGTTAATCACGAACTCATGAATCCACTGTTGCAGTTCCGGCGACAATATGCGTCGTCTCCCCTTCCCTTGCAACACTTTGTCATTCATACTGGGCTCCTCTTTGTCGTCCCAAACACGGCGTGCTGTCATAGTACAATTTTGCATGTACTCAGTGCAAAATCCAATCGCCTCCTCCATGATGTACCCTCTTGCCATCGACCCCTCCGGTTGTGCTCGTTGTCGTACGTAGCCCTTCAACGTTTTCAGATACCGTTCCACCGGGTACATCCAGCGTGTGTGGTCTGGACCACAAATGGCTAACTGTTGCACTAAGTGGATCGGAAGATGTGACATGACATCAAAAAATGACGGTGGGAATACCTTCTCCATCATACACATAGCTACTGCTGTTTTTTCCATCAAATCTTGCATTGTTGATGGATCCACAGACTTTGCACATAAACGCTGGAACACTCTGCTAATCCGGATTATTGTTGCCCGAACATCCTTCGGTAGAAGTGTTCGCACACATAAAGGAAGAATCTGCTGCATCATTATGTGGTAGTCGTGTGACTTAAGCCCACGAAGGTCTCCGTCAACGGTTATCCTCTTGGACAACTGCCCCACGTAATTGCTGGGAGTCTTTAGGTTCCGGATGGTTTTGATGAATTTTGCCTTCTCCACCTTTGACAGCACATAAGGAGCAACCGGTAGTGCGATGGTATCATTTCCAACATGTTTTGGGTGGAGTTCGAGACGTATGTTCGCCTCTTCCAAGTCTTGTCGCACTTTTAGAGTATCTTTCAATCCCCATATTGTCTTCATGATGTTTTCGCACAGCTTATTTTCGCAATGCATTGGATCCAGCACATGGCAGATCATGAGACACTGCCAGTGGTGCACATCCCATGTTAGAACATACTTATAAATGCGCTCACTACGGCATACAAAATGTAGTCGTACATTCGGTTTTCATGACTAAAACTAGTCATATTCTCATTATTCTCAAACTTATTGATCATACATGTTACTCAGTAGGCACACAATACAACAACATGGTAAACAAGAGTGAGAAGGGGTCAGTTGAAATGGTAGACTAACCTGCCAATACCGAAGACTGTACAGGGTTGACAACCTCTTCACTCTAGTTTGGTGCACTGGATCATTCTCCCCCCTTGGTCTGTTCTCATTAGAGGTATTTAGCCATTTTTCCCTCGCTTTAGCATGCCGCACGATATCTCGACCAGTTAGAGAGCAAGGAGGTGCTCTAATTTTCTCCGTGCCATCAAATGCTCTTCGGAGTCGTCGATACGGGTGATTCCTTCGTAGATGCTCTAAATTGGGCGACCCTCTGTTCATTCACTCTCTACAGTTCCAGTCGTCCGTGCCAGCAGATTTTCGTGCTTCCAGATAGCAATAGAGTTGATAGTGTGGGACCGGAGGTAGAGAGTTGTGAGCAACCATCTTGTGCAGATTCTGAGCGCCCGGGAGTGAGAGAAACTAAACACCCGGTGAGGAACAGCGACGCGAGGTTAGAATTTGACATAGGCGAGCATCCGGACAATTCGCACTGCTATTTCCGGCGGAGTTTGAGGAAGAAAAGAAGTGCGCAGCCAGGAAGAGGGTCACGGGTTCTCCGGGAGGTTAGGAGAACACCACGAAAGCGGAAAGGGAAGCACCCGGAGCGGGAAGCGCGAGGTTTACTAAGGAAAGAGACGGCGGATCCGGAAAAGGAGCTGCGCCACATCCGGAGGAGCGAAGAAGTCCGCCCGGGGTCCGCAGTCATGGTACGCAGGGAAGCTGGGGCCAAGATTCCGGTGAAACGCATCTGCACGGACATTCCGCAACACGAGCAAGACTTCGACGAGCTAATGCAGGACCTCCAGAAGATGGGGTGTTTGGGATTGTTTGGAAGAGTGTGGGATGTGCAGGACTCTCGGATGCTGGAGGAAATCGAGGGCGGGCCAATGGTGAACGCCTTCCGAACAACCATCCGGGCGAAGTATGGCAGTTGGACCCGGGAGATGTGGCGGGAACTGTACGACTTCCCGGACACCAACGAGGACCTGGAATCGGGAGGCAAGGGCGACACGGACTGGGTGAAGATGCTGTTCAGTCATCTCTCGGACGAGGACGGATTCAAGGTGGCAGATTGTATACTGCCTCGGGAGCAACGGCTGCTCCAGTACGTAGTGCCCATCCTCAGTCCGGAGAAGCCTACCAGCCTCACTGTGACGCTAGCCCGGGGTATCTACTCCGCCCTTCTCCGGAAGAAACGGATCAACTGGACGATCCTGATCCATCGGAACACGCAGAAGTGGGCGGGTAACCTTGACAACAAGAAGGGATGCCCGTTAGCCCCATTTCTCTACCACTTGTACAAGAAACATGGGTGCCTCACGGCAGGGGAGAAGAAGAGGTTGGAGGTAGTGCCTATTCCGGGGGTGAGAAGCCGGGCCAAGAAGAAGATGGCGCTTCCGGGAAGAGGAGCGGGGACCAGCAGGCCCGGTTCGACGTCCCGACCGGAGGAGAGAAGGATGGCTCCACCTGCACCCCAACCGGATAGGAGCAGAGTCCAGGGAGTGGAACGCCGGAAGGCGAAGGCAGATCAACCAATAAGAAGGCCACCGGGCGATTCCAGTCCCAATCTGGAGAACATGACCAAGTGGAGAGAAGACCGCCCAGAGGGAGGCCGACCGGGTGGCGCCAGACCGCAACAGGAGGAGCGGCAGGAAAGGAGAAGGGACCCGAGGCTAGACCGACCGGGTGGAGCGAGACCTGAGCCGGAGCAAAGAACAAAGCCGAGGGAGGATTCGGATGAGGAGGAGGATTCTCCATAGCTAAAGCTGACCCCGAAGAAGCCGGCGAGAAGACAAGAGGCAATTCCTCAACCGGAGGTAGGCGGTCCTTCCAAGACGCAACCTCGAGTGGATCCGATCAAGGAGTCCAGACCAGAGGAGGAGACAAGGCCTTCTCCACCCCAGCCCCAGGAGCATTCGGTAGAGGGACCCGGACCAATGGAGGAGGATTCTACCCCAGCGGCTCTACAGGAACGTATGGAAGAAGGGAACCGGCAGACCGGGAGGGAGGTCTGTCTCAACCGCGATCCCAGGGTCGGAAGAGGAAACTAGTCCTCACAGTTGAGGGGGAGGAAGAACCGAAAGGGCCATAGACCACGCCCTGAAAGAAGGGACCGACCCGGAGGAAAGAGACCCCACTCAACAATCGCCCCAAGGAAGCAGGGGAGGACGAAGAGGAAACCGGAGACGAGGGGGACCAGGAGCAGGGAATGCCAGCGGCAGCAGAACTGGTCTAGGAAGCACGCCCATCCGGAAATGTGCCAGCGGAACGAGGAGACCTGCTCCGGATGGAGGACATGTTACAGCAGACACGGGTGGCCCTGGACATGGTTACGGAACAGTACAGCCCCATGTTCGCTGCTATCCGGGAGACAGGGACCCTTTTCCGGACGAACGACGCTCTGGAGTATTCGACGCGGGTTCGGAAGCTCCAGAGGAAACTCATCCGGAGCAGGGAGAGGGAGAATGAGCTAACCGGACAACTGCAGGGTATCCGGGAGGCAGAGAGCGAATCTGCGGCTCTCTTGAAGGGATTTGAGGAGGAGCTGCAACGAAAGGTAGCCTACATCAATAAGATGGAGGCCCACGTATAGAGGAAGGAGTTGCAGATCCGGGAGCAAGAGGATACCATCCGGAGGGTAGCAGAGACAAGCCGGCAGTGCGTCTCCAAGCTATCCGGGTTGTTTCAATCGGATGGGGATGCACAAACAAAGGCCCAGTTGTACGACGAGCGGGTACTTCAACCGGGATTGGAGGGAGCAGCTGGGATGAAGAATGTGGTCCGGGAGTACTCGGACAAGGTAGAAGCATACTTGGTGGAATTCCGGGTACTGGCGGAATACATCCGAGAGAGCTCTTCGGAGGAGGAGTCGGATCAGGAAGAAACTACCTCCCGAACCGTGGTGGATATGGAGCCAATCCACATGGTCCGACCCGCGGGAGTAAGCCCAGAGGAAGTCCGGGATTTGAGCAAAGGTATGGAGGCAATGGATGTCCACCCGGACAGGGCGGAAAAGCAACAGGTGGGACAGCCGGCGGCGCATAGAACTCGGGGAGATAGGCTGGCGGATCCAATCGTGGTGGGGAGCCCGGAAGATGAGGAACAATAGCTGCCGGAGGACCAGTAGCTGCCCGGAGTCATCGGAGTCCCGGAATTAGTGGCCCGGACTTGGTGGATCCGGCGACTTAGAACTGGCCCTTTTTGAGTAAGTAGGGTAGGACTTCGTTTAGGAGTCAGGTTTTTAGGATTCTAATGTTAGTTGGAGAGTAGGAAGAGAATTGAACCGTGGGGTAGTTCCCCGGTTTTTTCGGATCTGCGGGTTCCCCGGTTCTGATCGGCTTTGTGTTTTCTTTTTATCCAGGGATGTTCTTCATTCCTGGGGTCTTTTTGTGTACCATTTTTTCCTTTGTAAATGATCATAGACATGCTCTTCTCCGGACCAGAGTGTTTTGTGTATGTGTGTGTGTGGTTGTTGATTGAGATTGTGGTCCAATTAGTCCCTTGGTGACCGGAAGGGTTGATCGGATTCTGTTGTAGATCTAGTTGTTCCGCGCTCGGTTGCAAGGTATACTCCGGGTTAGTGGCTGAGTGGATAGGAGGGGGTACTCCGGTTCTCTCAGAACTCCTGGACGGGTAGTCCGGTTGAGGTGCCAGCACCTGGGTAGACCATGTGACAGAAGAGTCCGGAATAGCTAGAGTAACCGGGTTCTGTTGTATATCCAGTTAACAGTCTGGGTATTGGGAAAATTCAGAGATTGTTTGAAGGTGGTTGTTCTATGCTCAGTTGTAAGGCATACTCCGGGTTAGTGGCTGAGTGGATAGGACGGAGTACTCCGGCTCTCTCAGAACTCCTGGACGGGTAGTCCGGTTGAGGTACCAGCACCTGGGTAGACCATGTGATAAGGAGAGCCGGAATGATCAGAGTAAAACGAAGTGTTAGGAGTCCAACCGATTCCGGATACCCCGGATAAGGGTCCATCCTGGTTATCAAGTCGTTGTATTTTTTTTAGAAAGGGGAAGCCCGGGTTGCGCTTAAGTGACCGGTTGTGGATTTGGGATGAATCTGCAGCTGAAGTGCAGTACGGGAATTACCCGGATTGAGGAGTGGAGTTAGGTATAACCGGAAGGTAGTGAATTTCCCATCACTTGAATCAGTAGGGAGGGGTGTGTCTTTCAATCCAGCACCACTAATGTGAATGGAGAATCCTCTGAGGGGGAAACAGAGGTTAAACGAAACCGGATCAGGTAATAATGGTGGACCGGGGGAGAGGAAGATTAGTAGAAATCCTCCCCGGAAAGATACCGGATCTAGTCGTAACCGGGTCATTCAGTAGGAGAAGGCCCGGTTTGGTAGGAAAGAGGAATTCAGCTGGTGACAGAGAGAGAGAGATCACCAGTCCGGGACCATCTCCGGAAACTTCCCACTTCACAGAGTCTCCGCGGAACGATAACCCGGAAATCACCTCTACGAGCGTTCTTAATACGAAAAGGTGCGTTCTAGGGAATATCCGGTATCACGTGCTACGACATGAAAGACCGGTACCAATCTTAAAAGCCGTGCGGTAAGCGAATAAGACGGTCGGTATCTGCCGATCCCAGTCTGTTCGGTTGTGATTGACGAATTTCTCAAGGAGTTGGACAATCACCTTGTTGGTAGACTCCGCTTGACCATTTCCTTGAGGGTAGTAGGTGGTGGATGTCGTGTGGCGCACTAAGAAGTGCTCCATGAGGGCGTAAATAACCTTGTTGATGAAATGTACTCCTTGGTCGCTCACGAAATGAAGTGGACAGCCAAAGCGGGTCAGGATGTTGTCATACATCAACTTAGCCGTGTCTTTGGCGGTATTGTCACGAAGTGCAACTGCTGCCACCCAGTTGGTGGCGTAGTCTGTGGCCACCAAGATGTATCGGTTGCCGGTGACGGTGCGTTTGAGGGGACCTACAAAATCCAGTCCCCATTTCATAAAAGGTTCCGTGGGTAGAGTGGTAAGTAATTTACCGGTCACAGCTTTCTTGAGTCCTCCTACGCGTTGACATTTGTCACAGCTCCGACAGTATTCAAAAACGTCTTTATGGAGGGACGGCCACCAGTACCCGGCGACGAGAATTTTCCGAGTGGTGATTTCGGTAGAAAAATGTGCTCCCGAGTTACCATGGTGAAGGTCCCTGATAATCAATGTGGTCTGGTTGTCAGTAATGACCTTTTGTAAAGAGATATTTTTCCGTTGTCGATACAAGGTGCCATCCACTAACTGAAATCAAAGGGCTCGGTAGGCTAACCTTTTCTTGCGCTCGGTATTCTAGTCGGCAGGGAAGGTACCGGTTTTGAGGTAGTCGTGCACTGTTGTGAGCCACTCCGGTTGTATGCTGAATAGTTGGGCGTTGGACGTGGTATCGGTAATCCCGGTGGGTGGTTCGGCTACCGTGTTCCGAGAAAGTGTGTCTGCAATACCGTGTGTCTTTCCTGGTTTGTAAATGACCGTGAAGTCAAATTCCAGAAACAAGAGTAACCATCGAGCAATACGGCTGGAAACTTGAGTCTTGTTGACCAAATAGATCAATGCCATGTGATCGACGTAAAACACGAACCGGTTACCGAGGAGGTAGTGTCGAAATTTGTTGATGGCGTAAACCATGGCTAAAGCTTCACGCTCAGTAGTCGTATAATTCTTCTCTGCGCGGCTCAGTAGTCGGGAGGCGTAGACGATGGGATGGTCGATTTTCTCGGTAGGGTTTTGCGCCACCATAGCTCCTACTGCAATATCCGAAGCATCCGTATGAATGTGAAATTCCAGCTTCCAATTGATTGCGATAACGATAGTCGCGTTAACATAACGCTTTTTCATCTCGGTAAACGCTTGGTTGCACTCGGTAGTCCAAGTAAATGGTTCGTCTTTTCTTGTGAGTAAAGTGATGGGCGCCATAATCTGGGAGTAATCGCGGATAAAACATCTATTGAATTGGGCAAGGCTGTTGAAAACCTGGATGTCCTTGATGTTCCAAGGGTGTGGCATTGTGACGAGAGCTTCAAGTTTCTTTGGATTGGGGAATTTGCCCTCTGCAGAGACGACATACCCAAGAATCATACCGGAGCGAACAAGAAAACAGCATTTTTTGGGGTTAAGACTGATACTAAACTCACGGCACTTGGTGAAGCACTTTCGGAGTTTGTCAAGGTGTGTCTTGGTAGTACTATACAC
Organism: Pohlia nutans; assembly: GCA_022496805.1. Classification (NCBI taxonomy): domain Eukaryota; kingdom Viridiplantae; phylum Streptophyta; class Bryopsida; order Bryales; family Mniaceae; genus Pohlia; species Pohlia nutans. The sequence goes on along the minus strand of CM040107.1, from coordinate 3,610,315 downwards.
ACTGAAGTCGTCGAGGAAGAGCTTCATAAAATCACCGAGGTATTCCTTGAAGGCTTGGTTGATTGCTCGTTGGTACGTTGGTAGAATGTTCTTCAAACCAAACAGCATGACTACCCAGACGAAGGCTCCCCAGTCGGTAATGAACGCTGTCTTGTGGCGGTCCTCGGGTGCAATCTTGATCTGGTGATAACCAGAGAAGCCATCGAGAAATGAGTATATTTCGTTGCCTGCTGCAGAGTCGAGAACCTCATCGGTAAACGGTAAAGGATACGGATCCTTCTTTGTTGCCTTGTTGAGACTCCTGAAATCAACGCATATGCGAAGTTTGCCGTTTTTCTTTGGTACCACGACGATTCGTGATAACGAGGTAGCATGGTCCACACGTTCAACAAATCCTGCGTGCAAAAGTTTATCAAGATCGGTTTTCACCGTTGCCACATAATTCGGATTCATTTGGTAGTGTACCTGATGAGTTGGGGAAATGCTGGTATCCACTTCAATCTTGTCTTGAGCGATGTGTTCCGGGATGCCGTGTAGGTCATGGTATGACCATGCAAACACATCCTTGAAAGTGCGGAAGAGATCTTCAGCCTCCGGTAGTAGGAAGTCCGGAACGGAAGTACCGATACGGATAATGTTGGGGTCGGTATCGGTTCCGAGGTTGAGGTCTCGTAATTGCTCTTCCTCTGTCTGTGACCATTTTGCTACGGAGATTGTTTTTACCTTTTCCCAAATCGGTATTTCATCAACTGGCATGCTACCTTCCGTATGGGTTATGGTTGGTAAGGTGAGCTCGGTAGTGCTTAACCTGGCAGAAGCCGTCAATAGCTAATGTTCCAATAGGGAGGAGGAACTCTTCTGCCTCGAGTAGAATGAGTTCTTCTTCGTTGGTAAGGCCGTCCACGTAGTTGTAGCAGACGAGAGCATCGGGAGTTGTGGCTTCAAAATCTAACTCCCGGTTAATCCGTACCGTTCGGATGGTACCATTATCCATGATCTGGATGTGGTTGTTAGCCCAATCGTGAATGACTCGGGCGTCCCTGAGCCATGGTCTACCGAGCAACAACGTATAAGCTAAATTGACATCCTTACAAGAAATAACGGTGAGAATAATGATATAGGGAATACCGTGAATGAAGATCTTGATCGCCCTGAGCAAGCCCAGAGGTTGGACAAAGGAACTATCTACCATTCGTAATTTAAAAGGTGCCGATGTTGGGGTCGGTAGTCCAAGCCTGCGTCGCTCGGTTTCGGTGATGACATTGACTCCCGATCCCCCATCTAACAAGACATCATGTAATTGATGACTCCCAATTTTAGCTGAGATGATTGGAAATTTTAGTCGACCGCTACTACCGAATGGACTACCACTGTGGGTGGCTCGGTAACCGGGATGGTTGTCGGGGTTATCTGACCGAGACAGCGTTGGATAGGTTTAGTAATACTAGATGCAATAGCCATAAGGTTTTTTAGACTAACCCAGATTGTTTGTGATTCGATTTGTTGAAGGATGGTCTCGCAGATATCCATGGTGCTGTCCGGAGCGGTTGGAGTGACGCGGCGTGATGATGGCTCCAATGGCGAGAGGTCTTGTATTTCACAGACGGTCTTTATCATTTCTTCGCGCAGCTGCTTTTCGGCTTGCCAATCGAACGCCTCGATTTGGCGAGCTGCTTCGGTAGTTGGTGTGGGACTGTTTGGAACTACCGAGTCTGGATGCTGTGTCTGACTCCGAGTGCGAGGGCCGATATGAGAGACATATATGGTATGTACATCGGTAATGACTACCGAGGATATTGAGTGGGAAGGTAGTTTGTTTTTGATGGCTTTTTTAACATCCTCATCCAATAGAAGTGGACAACGATGTCTCGGATGTTCAAGTGATCCACAAACATTGCATGGGTATCGTTGTATCGGGGTCATTCTACGAGAAGTACGGCGGTTTTTGGTACTTATTGGAGTTGGTGCTCGCTAAGTTTGAATCTGATGGACGGAAGCCGTATCGGTTTTCTTCCCGTAGTCACTGGCCGGGTTGCGGTAACATGTCCCCCATTCATGACCCATACAACCGCAGCTGGTACACTTCAAGTTACGTCGGGGGTTGTCTCCGGTACTGGTTGAAAGAAGGGTCGGTTGCCGTGATTTGGGTAGACCTTCCTCTGTGGTGTGTGCCCAGTCCTCTACTTCGAAAAAATGTTTGTCGTTGAAGGCCTACCGTGGCTACCTGCAGATACTCTAATAAGCCAACGCAAAAATTGCTCAACATGAACATATCATCCGGAGGTACGGTTAGATTTTCCGTGAGTTATTGGAGACGTTCGGCGTAATCATCGACAGATTCCTTCGGCTGCTGATTGATTGTACGAAATTGGATGTACGTTTGGTCGTCTGTTTTGATGGTTCGGTAGCGTCTTTTGAATGCGGTAAATACCTCTTGCAATGTATTAGTAGGATGAATTCATCTATGGTATGCAAACCAATTCGACTCTTTGTCGGTGAGAGAGTTACCGAATAATTCCAATTGGACCATAGTTTCCGTTTCGCCATTTAATCTAATAGCAGATTTGAACTTGGGACAGTGTGTCTCAGGGCACTTACCGGTTTTGTATTCCAGATACGGTACCGCTTTCCGAGCAGTCGAGGTAGGGCGTCGACCCGTGGGTTGAACGCTTGGGTCGCGGGCAGGTCGGTAGGTTGGAATTGGTACTTCGGAAGCCATAATGCGTCGCGTGGTTGGGGGAAATTATAAGGACAGGAAATAGAAGGGTGGTCGGTATGGCCACAGAACGTGCAAAACCGAATAGGAGGTCTAGGATGAACCTGGTGGTGGTGATGTGGAGAAGGATATCCGAAAAATTGCTGCTCTACCGGGTATTGGTGTCCCGGAATCGGTTGTGGGCGCACCGTGTGATGCATTGATGGAGCATGTCCTTGATCTTGTCGAAACTGTCAAAAACGTAAATAGGGCAATTGTAAACGAGATGCAGCTAGATCGAGGTCCAATTGGGGTGTCGGTTCGAGGGGTGCGAGGAGTTTGTGATCCGTTGTGTCTTATGTCGGTAGTTGTTGGAGTCGGTTTTGGATAGCCGAGGACTGCAGAAATGTTTGGATACGAAACCTGTTGCGTTCTTCGACGGTGAGCTGTAAGTCTTCTCTGGTAGCTACCGGGTTGTGGAGTACCGAGTCGGAGGATGGCCTCTGCCAAGTGGATGAGTGTGGATGTCGTGCAGTTTGGAGTTCTTGCGGGGTCGGTAATTCGACCTGCGTGAGTAAAGGTTGAGGCCGTCGTGTCGGATGAGTAGCTGTTGAGGGAGCTCGGAACATCGGTGACGGTAGCAAATCCTGTACGCTCCGGTGCATGCGAGTGTTGGAAATCGTGAGAGCCTTGAGGTCAAACTCGGGCGGTGGTCCTGCAGATCGAGTGTGGCGCCGGGCCATGGGAAAGTCTAATCGATTGGAGTTTTTGACAACCAGACTGAACGATTCCGATATAACAAATAGGGGGCGCGATGTCACACTATCGAAGTTAGAATAAAGTACCGGGATCGGTAACTCTGTGGTATTAAGCAATGGAGTTCTACGATTCGAACACTGGATGGTCGCCAAATGGTAGCTCCTCCTGGTAAGAGCCTGCTCGGTAATCAATACCGGGAGGATTGATAGCTACCGAGGAGAAGAAAATTAACAGAATAGGCAACAAAATACTCAAAGCTAAGTTGGTTATCAAAAGCCGAGAGAAAGCAAACTAATCCGAATAAGCAATGGCGCACAGAAAACTACTCGATAGATGATAAATCAAAGAAGAGTACTTCTAGCAAAAGTCAGTTATCTGGGAAAATGGAGCATGCCAATGAGGTTGGCTCTATTGCTTTTATACCACAGTACAACCAGATCTGACAGTTAGGTCAGATCGGTAAAAAAGTGTTTCCTAGATCTCCCTACTGGGGTAACTTGGAAAATTACCCAGGTAAAACTCAGATCGGTAGACCTTCTGATACTCCTAATTTATGGTTAATAAGGTACCTTGTAGCGGATCATGTTGTAGAGGGCGTTATTCTTTCTTGTCGTCGGTTCTTCTGTATCTCTTGTGGGACCCCTGTATGTGGTCCAGATATTTCTACAGCTTATTATCTGGTTACCCCACGTCGGCTGTTGTTGTGAAGATGGTTGGTTCAGTTGTAGTACTTCGAGATGTTCCTCAGCTGATTTGCATCCCGGGTGTACACAATGTACACTTTCCACGTGCGAAGTTCATCTCGACATGTCTCACCGCATCCTCGATTTTGGAGCTCCTTGGATGCGAAAATGCTTTGCTGCCCATTGATAATCATGAACTTTCCATCCATGATCTCTTCCCAGGTTGCAGGCCTCTTTTGTAGTAGCTTATTATTTTCGTGAACGAGCGTCAAGTAGACGTTCTGCCTCTGTTTCACGTCGTTAATCCGAATGAGACTCTTCTTCACGTCTTTGAGAATGTCCCTCTGCAGAGTTCAAATGACGTATACGTCCTTCGCTAGAATGCACTAATCGATGAGGACCGTTTTCACTGCCATATCATGCTCAATAATAGCTCTTCATGCTTTGCCCATAACACCTTTTGTATCTCCGCAATGTTCTCAAACTCGGGAATCTTCTCTAGTCTATTTGGTGGGGTTGATACTATAGTCACTACCGAACCAAAACTTCCACCAGCAGCTGTAGCACCAAACGCACTTGTCAGGCTTCGCTTTCGCTTTAGGGTGGACCGTTCAACCTCTGTCTCGGTGGTGTCTCCTTTCCCGTTCGACATCCTTGGCTGACTCGGCTTGGCCTTTATGCCTCCCGGTCCTTCGACAGTGTTCTTTCTTTTAGCCCGAGGAGTTGAGGTATTTCTCTGGGATCAACTTGCGCCTCTCCCGAGAGTGGGTCTCCTCTCTACGTGTTCCATAATATAATATAGTGATCTAGTGTCAGGTAGATTTGCATGAGTCAATCGGCGTTAGACTTCGCCGTTCCACTCACCCATGGAACGTAGCCAAGTTCACTTTAGTCTTTGTTTAGACTGTCCATGTCAGATCCCTCAAGGAAAGCAATGAGGTTGTCGAGATCAAACTTCCAGTGGCTCTTGTTGACATCGATTACAATTAAGTGACAGTGATCGAGAACCTTCTTGTCGTCATCGACAGCGCGCAGCACGATGACAACGTAGTCATCCCTTTGGCTCTCAATGATAAAGACTTTCTCATGTAGATTCCACTGCAGATAGTTCGTCTTCCCTTCAGATCTGTAGCGGAGGAATACGTAACTCTTGAATCGGTTCACACCAAAACTGCAAGTGTCATTGTGTTCTTTAAACTCCCAAAGTTTCCCACAGTTTTCTAACATTTCTATCATGAACGGCTCATCCGTCACGGAATACTTGAACGGGGTCAGGTGGGGTGCGGTGGCGGAGTAATCATAAGTGTCTTCGTCGGCCAAAATTTACAATCTGTGGCACGGTTCGGGATTACATGTTAGAGGTCACTAAAGTTTTCAAGTTTAGAATAATAAATTGTCCTAGTTATCATCGACTCGACGCTAGCACTAGCTGTTGCGTGAAGCAATGGTTTTTCAGATCTAAACACGTACTTCTGATCAGGAATTACTTTAGGGGCAGTTGAATGCTTCATTGTGGTAGCACGTGGTACCGGATACTCCCCTAGAGCGCACTTTTTCGTATTAAAAATGCTCATAGAGGTGATTTGCGGGTTATCGTTACGTGGAGATTCTGTGAAGTGGGAAGTTTCCGGAGACTGACCCAGATTGGTGACCGCTCTCTCCCGGTCACCAAATAACTCCCTTTCTCCGTACAAAAATCGGATTTGCTCTACTGACTGACCCGGCTATGGCTAGATCCGGTTTTTGTCTGGGTTGGAAACTTTACCAACCCTACTCCACCCAATCTAATCCCAACTACTAAATCCGGTTTACCATTAACCTTTGTTTTCCCTTGGAGGGTTCTCCATTTGTATTTTTAAGGATGCTGGATCTAAAGTCACACTACTCATTTCTGTGACAGGGGATTCACCACTTCTTGGTTATCCAAACTCCATTCTCTAATACGAGTACACTCCGGTTTGCTCTTCAACTATGGACTTATCCCAAACCCACAACCGGTCACACAAGCGCAGCCCGGTTTCCCCCTAATCCCCAAAGTACAACTACGACTGGCTAACCGGAATGGACAGAAACCGGGGTGTCCGGAAGAGATTGAATACTTCAAGACTTGTTTTACTCTGACTTTCCCACACTCTACAGTTGCAAGATCTGCCCGGATGCTGGAACCTCTACCGCACTACCCGTCCAGGAGTTCTGAGAGAACCGGAGTACCCCCTCCTGCTCTCCCAGCCACTAACCCGGGTTTTCACCAACAACCGGACACAAGGAACATCACCTTCAAACACTCCTAGTTCTTCCAAATCTCCTATCCGGTCTCTTAACTGACTTCACGTCCGAACCTAGCTAATCCATCCGGTCACCAAAGGACTACTTGAGCCACTTTTCCGGCAATAACACAAGCAAATACACATATGCACACACACACACACACAAAGTTTGTGCAAGGAATATGTGCTTCTACTCATTTACACAGAACAAAGGTACACAAAAAGACCCAAGGAATGAAGAACATCCCTTGATAAAAAGCCAACCCGAAGCCCAGATCGGGAAGATCCTCAGATCCTACATTCCCGGGATCCGGAAATCCGGGGAGCTTCCTCCGCGGCTCAATTTCTATCCTAAGCCGCCATCAACATCAAATCCCTAGAAGTCATTTACATCAAAAAGTCTTCTACCCTACCTACTCAAAAAGTTCTATTCTAAGTGGCCGGATCCACTAAGTCCGGGCCACTGATTTCGTACCCCTGGTGGTCCCGGGCAGCTACTAGTTCTCCTTTGGCTGCTCATCCTCATCTTCCGGGCTCCCCACCACGATCGAATTTGCTGGCGAATCTCCTCGCATTCCGTGTGCCGCCCGCTGTCCCACCTGTGGTCCCACCTGATGCTTTTCCGCCCTGTCCTGTTGGACATCCATTGCCTCCATACCCTCGCTCAGATCCCGGACCTCCTCTGGGCTTACTCCCACGGGCCTGACCATGTAGATTAGTTCCATATCTAGCGCGGTCCGGTAGGTGTGCTCCGGAGTTGATCTTCCCATCCTCATCAACCGGTCAGTCTCACCCTCTTGAGGAGCATCTGCAGAGATGTTGAACACACCCTGCAGCCCATCTCCGGAACCTACCCTCTCACCACGGTTGGTGGCTTCCTCCTGATCGGGTTCTTCCTCCGAAGAGCTCTCCTTCGTAGACTCCGCTAGTACCCAAAACTCCACCAAATACGCTTCTACCTTGTCCGAGTATTCCCGGACTACATTCTTCATCCGGGCTGCTCCCTCCAATCCCGGCTGGAATACCCGCTCGTAGTTGAACCAGGCCTTCATCTCTGCCTCCCCATCCGGTTGGAACAAACCCGACAACTTAGTGACGCACTGTCGGCTCGTCTCTGCTACCCTCCGAATGGTATCCTCCTGCTCCCGGATCTGCAACTCGTTCCTTTGCACGTGCGCCTCCATCTTCTTGATGTAGGCTAGCTTTTGTTGCAGTTCTTCCTCCAAATCCTTCAAGAGAGCTGCGGATTTGCCTTCTGCCTCCCGGAGACCCTGGCACTCTTTGCTCTCGGCCCCCCTCGTCTACGGTATCCTCTTTGTCCTCCCCTCCTTCCTTGGGACGTTTGTTGAGTGGGGTCGTCTTCCTCCGGGCCGGTCCCTTCTTCTTCCGAGGTGTGGTCTCCGGTCCTTCCGGCTCTTCCTCCTCCTGGACTGTGAGGACCAACTTCCTCTTCAGACCCTGAGGTTGCACCGGAGACGGACCCACCTCCTGATCAGGTCGGTTCCCCTCTGCCGCCTGTTCGTGTAGAGCCACTAGGGGAGGATCTCCCTCCATTGGTCCGGACCCCTCCACCGGTTGTTCCTGGGGCTGTGTTGGAGAAGGCCCTATCTCCTCCGCTCGCCTCGACTCCACCACCGGATCCACTCGTGGTCGCGCTTGGGAAGAACTGCCTACCTCCGGTTGAGGAGTTGCCTCTGAGTCCCTCAGCGGCTTCTTCCGGGTCAGCTTTGGTTCTGGAGACTCCTCCTCCTCCTCCTCTTTCGGGTCTTCCCTTCTCTTTGTTCTCAGCTCCTGCTGAGGTCTTGCCCCACCCGGTCGCCCTAACTCCGGGTCCTTTCTCTTCTCCTGCCGCTGCTCCTGCTGCGGCCTGGCGCCACCTAGTTGGCCTCTCTCCGGGCGGTCTTCTCTCCACTGGTTCTCTGCTCCAGGTTGGTGCTGGCCTCGCCCGATTGTCCTTTCACCGGGTGGTCTTCCCTGTCCTTCCTACGCTCCTCTCCCCGGAAGCTGCTCCTATCCGGTTGGGGTGCAGGTGGAGCCATTCTTCTCTCTTCCGGTCGGGACGACGAACCGGGTCTGCTAGTTCCCGCTTCACTTCCCGCTTCACTTCCCGGAAGAGCCGCCTTCTTCTTGGCCGGGCTACTCAATTCTCGAATGGGCACTACCTCCAACCTCTTCCTCTCTTCTACCGTGAGGCACCCATGTTTCTCATACAAGTGGTAGAGAAATGGGGCCAACGGGCATCTCTTCTTGTTGTCGAGGTTCCCCGCCCACTTCTGAGTGTTCCGGTGCACCAGGATCACCTAGTTGATCCTTTTCCCCCGGAGAAGAGCGGAGTAGATGTCCCAGGCCAGCGTCACGGTGAGGGTGGTGGGCTTCTCTAGACTGAGAATGGGCACTACATACTGGAGCAGCCTTTGCTCCCGAGGCTTCTTGCAATCCGCCACCTTGAACCCGTCCTTATCCGAGAGGTGGCTGAATCGCGCCTTCACCCAATCTGTGTCGCTCTTGCCTCCCGGTTCCAGATACTCGTTTGTCTCCGGGAAGTCGTATAGTGCCCGCCACATTTCCCGGGTCCAGCTGCCATACTTTGCCCGGATAGTCGTCCGGAAGGCGTCTGGAAGGCGTCCACCATTGGCCCGCCCTCGATTTCGTCTAGCATCCGGGAGTCCCGCACATCCCACACTCTCCCAAACAATCCCAAACACCCCATCTTCTGGAGGTCCTTCATCAAATTGTCAAAGTCTCCATCGTGCTGCGGGATGTCCGGGCAAATGCGCTACTCCGGAATCTGGGCCCTGGCCTCCCAGCGTGCCATGGTTGCGGACTTCGGAAGGGCTTCTTCACTCCTCCGAGAGTAACGCAGCTCCTTTTCCGGATGCGCTCTCTCTTTCTTCGGCAAACCACGCGCCTCCCGCTTCGGACGCTTCTCTTTCCGCTTCCATGGTGTTCGCCTGATCTCCCGAAGACCCCGCGACCCTCTTCCCGGTTGCGCACTCACTCCCTTCCGCAAACTCCGCCGGAAATGGCGGTGCTCACTGTCCGGGTGTTCGCCTCTCCCAAATTCTAATCTCGCGCTACCGTTTCTCATCGGGGGTTCAATGTCCCTCATTCCCAGGCGCTCAAAATCCTCACAAGCCGGTTGCTCATTGCTCTCTATCTCCGAGCGCAAAATGGAAATCCTATCGCTCTAGGGAACTATGAAAAATGGCGTGCACAGAGGATTGGAGGAACCGGGGAGAAATGAATAGTGAGCTGCCCTATTTAAGGCAGCCCAATTCAAATCCTGGATCGTGGCCGGGACCGGCAGAGGCCCGTCCTTCGACATCCGGTATTCCATCCGGTATTCCATCCTGTGTGGTCCGCTGCCATTCCCAGGCTCCGTAGTGAACACTTAAGGTGCGCGTGAGAGCACCACTCTCTCCAAATAAATAAAGAGGCCATAATGAACTCTATTTCTCCCATTTATGACGACTAGGCTACCCCTTACTGCCCTACAAAACCCTAACTGCCCGTTTTTAGAATAAATGAGGTTTGACATTCATCACATGACATTTTATAATGGTCATCCATAGATTTATTTTAATATCCTCTCTTTATTGGATTTTATCTTATCCTTTGTCTACTGTTCATGTATTTTGCACCGCAGTTATTTGAATTTGTTTCTTTCATTTTTCACGGTTCATTGGTTCTATCTTTAATTTGAGGTGGCCTTACTCGTCAGTGTGGTGTACTCTTCACCGGAATTTTGCACCTGGAATCGTCGACCCAACGATATGGTCTGTTCCTTGAACACGGAAATGGTATCGTCGATTTGACGATTCACTAAATCATGCGTGTGTCTGCTATAGGACTAGTATGCATTTAATCATCTGGATAATATGTATTTTTACTTCGCTTTTATTGAATATTGTATTAAAGTATTCGGAATGTTCATAGTGTATAGTTGGGACGTCAATAAGGCACAGTACGGGGGTATCGTCGACCCGACGATAAGGGGCACTTTACAAGTATTTTAGTGTTTTTCAATTAATATGTGATTAGTGAAGTGTATTTAATGTGCAAGTTTTACGATATGTTTTGTCTTCTTTTTATCGAGTATTTGATATTTATTTTTACTTTTATTTTATGAAATTGGTATTGACGAATTCAGATTCATTCTGTGTTTTTTACGTTCGTCATGTCGAAATTGGTGTATTGTCGGGTCGACGATAAGGCACAGTGCATTGGTGGTATCTTCGACCTGACGATAAAGGTCACTCTACAATTACGTGAAGTGAGTTTTCTGTCCTGTTTGGTTTGTAAAGTGACTTCAATCTGGATATCTACTGCCATTGAGAAGCTGACTTAAATTTGTATATCTTTTGCTCTATCGTCGAGTCGACGATACAGAGACATTAAATATACATATGCCCTAATTCATAAACTAGAATTCTTAAACCCTAATTCAGACCATAGACATTGAAATTTTTACATTGTATTAGAAGCTGGGCTTAGTGTAGTTGCGCTTCATGATGACAAAGATACAGGAACTAAGTCCAATACACAGCTGCCATGAGTAGAATTCACGATCAGTGCTTACCAAAAACAACAAGGAACCAAATTTACATGCATGACATACGTTACAAATCAGGAATAACTAAACAAATCTATGCCTCAAGCTTAAAACAAAACCCATAACAAGCCAAAACCCTAGAAATAGGGAAATTGTAGGACTAATACAAACGAACGTAAATTAGAACCCTAGCGAGCAAACAAAACCTTAACCACCCTAAATTATACCATATAGAGACAAATCAAGTACAACATCGTTCACATACAGACTTAGAACTCATTTTTGTCTCATTGCCTTGCAAGCAAAAAGAACCGTAGTAAGCAAGCACGTCGATAACTAGCAAACAAAAGTGGAAATCTATGAAGCAAGCTGCGAAACCCTAGCGAGGCAATGTAAAACATGAAGAATCAAATAACAAGGGTTTTCATGTTGCACTCCTAGTCTTTTGTAGACTAAACCCTAAGACCAGCCTTAAGTCCTAATGAAAATGGAAAATTGTTTAGACTAGACTAAAACCCTACAAAACCAGAGAAACACTCCCAAACAAAACAATGACAAAACAAACCCTCCTAGCCACTTCCAACGTCTAAAACCCTACGAAACCCGGCCAAACAAAACCCAGACAAAACAATGATAACAAAGAATAAATAAGCAATGCCAACAAGCAGAAATGGGAGGGTTAGAATTACCAATCCTTGGTCTAGACAGGCGCTCCAGCTCGAATTTGCTTGATTGCATGCGCTCCACCTCAATAGATGCTCCACAGCGTATCAAAAAGCTCGCCCTTATGTACAGAAAACCCTAATTCTACAAGTAGCAGACGAAAGACTAGAGGAAGCTAACTACACGAGTCTCTAGTGCCCCTACAGTACTGCTGCAAGAGCAAACACACTAGCGCCAAGATAACAGGCACGTGAATTGAGCAAGAAGAGTGAGTGAGCGACAAACAAGTACGGATTGTGCACTCCAAGAGGAGCAACCAAGGGCACGCAAGCTAGAACGTTACCACGAGCAGCAGCAGCTGTCACGCGCAGCAAGAAACACAGGCGCAACAACAGACACAGCGCAAATGATCAAAACCGTGGAAATGCGAGGGAATGGCTATGAAGACGACCTCCCGACCCTATGCCAAAATTGCAAGCTCGGGTCCCGTAATCGGTTCGGCTCTTAGGCTCGGCACCGATGCACGCCTCCGAAGCTAAGCTCCCAGGCTTGGGTGGGCCAAGCCTAAAATTATTATTTTACCCCTAATCGTACTGATCTTTTGAACAAGAGTAGATGCTAGCCTCAAAAACAGATATAAGCATGATTCAACTGTACATGAGGTATACATGAGAGGACCTTTGTAGGAATGAAACCTACTTAACAATTTTGGATCACTTGCATTGGAAAGCGTCTCCAATATTATCTGCATCTCTTCATGACAAAAGAGTTACTGGAATTAGTAGAAAAGTTAATAGTTTTGCAAATGTGAGTTGGATGAAAGTCATCCTAGATTGTACGAGACAATTATATACACTGAAATCTGTTCATGATCTAGTTTTGTACGCTATGACGTTTAGAGGTTAACAAAATACAAAATTAACTCATGTCAAGTTCAGTTATATAAGTTCACGGGTGTTACGAAAATTAACGATTCTAAATATTATCATCATAAAGTAATTTTTGAAGAATATTTTGGAATTGATATAGAAAACTGCAGCTCCAAGTATCTAAAATCTCAAACAAGTCTGCCCCGTTTGGCTCCATGCTATGCTGCCCGACTTGACAACCGAGACTAAGAACATAATATTATATCACAGAAAAAATTAAGAAATATACATATGCCAAATTAAGCTTTAAAAGTTCCCGGGTGTTATAAAAACCTTCGATTACAGAAAAATCACCATAAAGTACTGTTTAGATTGAAGAACATTTAGTAATTTATATTCCAACGGAAGTTCTACATTTTGGAATTTAGTTCATTTTGTACGGTTCGAGTCATCGATCCTATTACCAATTTTTAATTACAATAGTAAAATAGGCAAGTTACAAATTCATTCTAAAATTGATTACAAACAAAATTGAATATTTCATTACGTAAAATTTGTTGGAACGAATTTGAAATGAGCTTGGATAATCGGTTCGGCCCCAAAGCTCCACCCCAAAGCTCGGCTCTGAGGCTTGGGTGGGCTGAGCCTAAATATATCTTTTTTCTTGTAAACGTACCGATATTTTGAACACAAGTAGATGCTAGCCTCAAAAATAGATATTAACATGACTACAAATATGAGATGCCCATGAGGTGTAAATGAGAGGACGATTGTAGGGCTGAAATCTAGTATCCAGAAGATTTGGCACCCTTGCATTGGAAAGCCTCTGCAATATTATCAACATTTCTTCATGACTAAAGATTACTCTAATTAGTAGAAGATTTAATAGGCTTGCAAAGGTGACTTGGATGATACTGATTTTAGATTGTACGTGACAATTATTGGGCTTGAAATCTGTTCCTAATTTTGTTTCTAGTCGTTAAGATGTTTAGGAGTTAACAAAATACAAAATATTTGAATGTCAAGTTCATTCCTAAACGTTTCTGAGCGTTACAAAAATTAACGAATCTTAAAAATCATCCTAAAGTACTTGTAGAAGAATATTTTGGACTTGATATACCAAATCGCAGCTTCAAGTGTCTAAAACCTGAAACTAGTCTTCCCGGTTTGGCTCTATATATTAGCATAACTAAATATAAATAGATATTAAAGTAGATATTGAATTTAAATAGATACTAAATTTAAGTATCTATTAATCGAGATATTAAAATAGATACTAAATTTAAATATCTATTAAAATAGATATTAAAATAGATACTAAATTTTAAAATCTATTAAAATAGATTTTAAAATAGATACTAAATTATAATAGATATTAAAATAGATACTAAATTTAAAAATCTATTCAAATAGATATTAAAATATATACTAAATTATAATAGATATTAGCATGACTCTGCTGTACAAAAGGGATGAAATCTACCCAAAAAAATTGGCTCACTTGCAATTAAAAGCCTCTCCAGTATTATTACCGTTTCGTCATGACAAAAGATTCACTCTAGTAAGTAGAGAATTAAATAGGCTTGCAAAGGTGACTTAGATGAAAGTCATCGTAGATTGTACAAAAAGTTACATGGCTTAAAATCAATTCATGATCCAATTGTTGATCACTGGGATGTTCAATGGTTAACAATAAACAAAATATATCTATATCAAGTACACTCCTAAACGTTCCCGAGTGTTACAAAAATTAACGATTATAAAAAACTCATCATAAAATAATTTTCGAAGAATATTCAGGACTTGATATACCAATCAAAGTTGTAGGTATTGAATTGTAGTTTCAACCGTCTTTTTTGATTCAGTAATATTTTACCAATTTCAATATTAGATTTGGAAATCGAAATCGAAATTGAAAACCTTTTTTTTTCCAATTTGATCATTTTCAATTTGATCATTTTTTTCAGTATTATATCTCTTACTAGTATAATATGTGTAGACGAATTTGAAATGACATAGGTTTAAATATAGATTGAAACTTTGAGAGTTCCACTTTCTAGCCAATTAAAGTGTGAATAGAGTAATTGTTTTGTAATGAAGACCATAATAAGATACTTTGGAGAAGAATATTTTGTTATTCGTATTCCAATAAATGTTCTAAATTTTGCAATTTTGTTCCTTTCGTACGGTTCCTTTGTTTTACTCGTGGTTTCTTCTTTTTTCTTTTTCATTTCATAGTTAAAAAAAAAAAATCAAGATCTTTCTTCATTATTCTGTTTTGATTATTTGTTCTTTCTTCATTTTCTAAGTCTTCTTTTTTACCCGTAGTATATTGTTTAATTTTTCTTTATCATTTTATGAAAAAAATCTAAAAAACAAAAAAAAAAATTCTTCATTCTTCTCCTGTTTTGATTGTTTGTTCTTTCTTCTTATTTTAATTCTTATATTTTACTCATGGTTATTTTTTTATTTTTTATCAATTTCGTTTTAAAATGAAAAATAAAAAGTAGATAAATCTTTCTTCATTCATTTTTTTTGGTTGTTTGTTCATTCTTTTTTTAATTCTTCTTTCTTTGTGTCTAATTTATTGTTTTTTATTTTTCCTTTTAAAACTAACACAAAAATAAATTGTCATTCATTTTCTTTCGTGGATTCAGGGTTCACTCCACTACGTGATCAAAATTCAGAAGCCTACAGTGGAATCCCATTCGCCATCCACGGGGCGGTCACTCCTCGTCGCAGTGGGAACAATGTGCGAAAAAAAATAGGGTCCATTATATTAATTGTAGGTAATGATTATATCTGTTTTCATTCTAACATAGTATTGGTTTAGGGTCATTAACACCTTTATAAACAAAATAGGGCCATGGGAAATACTAGATTTTACAGTTTTATTATATAGAATATAGGGTACATCTGTAAGCTATGGGGGAGTAGTGTATAAGGTGACTGCTTGGATGAATGAAAATTTGCTTGTAATCCCTGTAATGTAAAAAAAATGGTTGGTTTTCCATCCACGGTTTAAGGGATGAAGATCAGATTAGGGTTTCGTTCATGCGTCTTCTCTCACTTGCTCTCGCACGGCCAAGCATTCACTGTGGTTTTCCGAGCACTCACTGAGCTTACACCTTCCTGCAGACATAGGGTTTCTATCATTTAACGCTAGGAGCTCGTTGGATTGATTGCGATCAGAGGTTCAACGTGAAGGGTTTCTTGGCGAGTGTGGTTTAGGGTTTGTTTTAGTTGTTCCGGCTTGGTATTGCGCAATTGAGAGCGGTTTTTGTTTAGGCCTGAAGAACCCCGGATCACTCCAGTGAGGTATTGTCGTCCAACTGTTTGCTTTGATTTCTTAGGGTATTAGGATTCCCACATGTTGTTCCTCGTTTGTTTGCTTTGATTTCTTAGGGTTCTGACTTACTGTTGGGGTAGGACTTTGGGTTAGGATTTGCGACATGTCTTTCAAGGTTATTCTGTACACCCTAGAAGATGAGGTTTCAGATCCTACGCGCCTGGATTCTATGTATGCCGAAGTGGGTGTGTCCTATTCCCAGCTGCGGGCAAGATTGGAGGCCGTTGATGCTATCGAGTTTCCCTTCGAATTCTGGGACCAAGAGGAGAAGTGCAGGATTAAGGTCAGACTCAAGCGATTGAACAAAATACAACCTACCATCTACGTTATTCATGTGCTGTCGGAGACAAAAAACAGTTGTAAACGTAGACGGGTGGGGATCGGCACGTATATACACGGAGAGGCAGTTGCTAGTACAGACGACGTTGAACATGGTGATCTCAATCCAATAGAAGAAGAGGTTGTCAATGTTGATGGTACCTGATCCTCCAGACATTGCAATCCAACAGCGACAGAAGATGGACCAGGCTCGGATTTGAAGTCGACATTGATATCCTCGGAGGCGATAGAGAGATACTTACAACGAGAGGTGAAGCTCTGCAAGGATTTGTTGGCTGTGTCCATGAAGGACCATGCTTGGCATCTGAAATCTTGGGATCATAACGGAGTTGGAATACGAAAGCTTTCCTACGTGGAGTGCAGTGTTGACTTCGGTGGTCGGAGTGGAGATCACACGAAGGCCACAATTCACAATATGTTCAATAACTTCAAGAAAAGTCATATTATGAGTGAACGTCACATTCGAGTCTGGTGCGAGAACAAAGGAGTTCGGTACAAAAATCACCCTATGTCTGAGCCGCCTGCGAGAAAGAAAGGGCTCATCATGTCTCCTGAAGACCACAACAGGGCCATCGTTGAGGGTTTGGAGATCATGGCAGAAGTTGACAAGGAAACCGATCTGGAGAAGGAGCCCTTCCAAGTGCTCGGCGACCCGGTCTCACAAGGTATTAGGATTTTTTACGCGAAGATGAAGTGCAATTACTGTGCAGACATCCTGAGTTTGTGTCCGCCAAAAAAAAAACTTGATGAGTTCTTTGAAAAACCACTTGGCCAGTGCAAAGCACATTGCGTCTGTGGAGAAACTTAGGGTTCCAAGCTCTGTCGGCTCTGCCCTTACGAGTGGCAAAAGGGGGAGACCAAGCAGGTCGACGAAGAGCACCAGCAACACCTCTCAGAGGGATTTGCACATTTTCTACGCTGGTTCACAACACCAGCCATGTGACTTGCTTTCGTTGGATAAATTTGATGTTTTGGGGTTGACATGTTGGGGTTTTAGGGGTCCGTCCTGTGTGTATGGTGGTCAAGTTTATTTCGTTAAGTCATTGTTGGCAGATCCCAACCCGGGTGTTGAATGGTACTGCAAGCCACACTTAGTGGGGTCCATAGCCATTGGGGACAAAGTGGTCACTGTTGACAGTGCTTTCCGAGCTAGAGATTGCAATAGATTTGTTGTTTGTGGAGAACCCTTCCCTGCATTGACTTGTTATAATTGTGCGAAGATTCCTCTTCAAATGGACTTTAGATTACGGCTCACTAGGGAGAATGACCGGGTAGAGAAGAGGGGAGGTAGGGGTATAGGCACTGGGAGAAGACTAGGTTATCTTTCAGTGACCGAATTAGCGGCTCATGGGAAGAATTTATCGAAGCTATTACGTGTAGAACGTGTTTATCATGAGGCTGCAAAGGCTAGGATTGTACAGTTGAAAATCAGAAGACGAACCCTTAGGGAAGTTGCCCAACAAGGGTCCAACGAGCATAATGTGTTCAAGTTTTGCAACAACCTCGGGGGGTGCACTGTACTAAACATGTACGAGTATACGTGAGTGCACAGAAGGGGTATTAATTTGAACACTACCGTATCACGTATACATACAATAAACACATTTAGAGCTAAAAATATTCACGTATACTTACACTAAACGTATATTTAAAACGAAATACATCTGTATTCAAAAGAATTTTAGACATACAACCTCTTGTATACATGGGTTTTTAGAAGGGGTCATGAACGCACATGATTCTCAAACATAATGTAGAGTGCAGCCTCCGAGGCAACAACATTATTGCTGCACATCGAACTGCGGCGTTTGGTGGGAAGCCTACCTTGTGGAACTTCCTGCAAGATGTCGCAGCCAATCTGAACCATGACCGTCGTGGACATAGGTTTTTAAATAATACTATTGCGTTCTCGCAGGCTATGAAGATCTTTGGCGATTGTAGGATGTGTGATTTGTATAAGTTGAACTACGATGGTCCGTCCATGACTACTATTAAGAGGGCAAACAAGAACGGTGTTTAGTTCTTGCCGGGAGAGCATGCTGGTATATTTTCTTGCATAGCTTGGATATACTGGGCTGCAAAGTTGGCTGATAGCATAGATACCCTAGTACGAGTAACGTTGGCAGAGGTCGAAACAAAGGTAAAAGGTAGAGTTTCGTGGGAACAGAAGTTTGATACTTGAGCTGGTTCCTGCGGGCCGAAGGAAGACCATCAATGCGTGTCTAGTTTCAAACATGTTGTAGAGAATGGAGAGATAGGTTACAACAACATTGTAGATTATTTCAAAACTGACAAAATTGGAGGTTTTGCCAGGGTTTTAGTGGTGAACCCGCTGCACAAAAAATTACCCCAACTCGTGCTCATTGTCACTTGCACATGTAACTGTCTTGATAGTGGATGGGTAAGGAAGCAATGGTGTGCTATTGACGACTTGTGGAAAAAGGAGTGTTTGAATGCCGTTGGTCCGAATGTAGCACATGCAAGCGACGGTGATAGCAGGCGCCGGCAGTAGATGCTGAATGATTACAAAATAACCAAGGGTACTTGATTAAGAGTCAATTGCCCCGGTTGGTTATTTACAGCAGGCTCAAACGCAAATGCGGACGGAGTTGGACTCAACGACCAAGACTATATTCACAACGGCAAAAAGCTCATCAACCCCCTC
This sequence comes from Pohlia nutans, assembly GCA_022496805.1. Classification (NCBI taxonomy): domain Eukaryota; kingdom Viridiplantae; phylum Streptophyta; class Bryopsida; order Bryales; family Mniaceae; genus Pohlia; species Pohlia nutans. The sequence goes on along the minus strand of CM040107.1, from coordinate 3,591,474 downwards.
GACTCCCCTGTCCGGGATCTCATGCTAGGCGGACACTTGTGCACGATAGAGTATGTCGCACAAGTCTTCAATAAATTCACCCAAGACGAACACCAGCTGAAGTTGGCAGACGTAAAGAGGGCAGATTGGCCGAAGAGGGCCTCAAACACATATTTTGTTGTAATGGGGATATTCAAAATATCAAAAACTCCATTGAGCTTAATTTCAACATCCAAAGTTATCAAAAAGCTGGTGTGCGTGAGCTAAAGTGAATATCAAAACTATATTTGCAATCATCAGAACACTTTCAGAGAACCAAAATTTGCACAAACAACTCAATAAAACAAGAAAGTCGATTAAAATGGGAGTCAATAAAAACTCCAATAAAACATGAAAGTCGATTAAAATGGGAGTCAATAAATACTCCTGAAAACCAATTAGCTCAATAGTTAGGGTTTTAAGGCACAATGTTCCAAGTAATTGCTAAAATCAGCCGCTGCTAATAAATGGAAAAGAGGGCTTCTACAATTCTGAGAGGATACCATCGGCTGAGAAGGGTGTAACCAAGTGAATATCGATGATTTTCGAGATTTGCTTATTCAGCTCGACCAGAGCTAAATTTCTCATTTACCTCGACCAGAGCTAAATTGCTCATTTAGCTCGACCAGAGCAAAATTGCTCATTTACCTCGACTAGAGCTAAATTGCAAAACCAGATAAGATAAACTAGTAGCCGTCATTCTACTCATCTTCCCTATTAAATTGCTCAATGCTCTCTTTGATGATGACAATTTGCCGGTCTGATATTGAGATAACCGGACGACGAGAGCCAGGTTTTGCACTGGATTTCCATGACGAAAAAATAGCTCCACCGTGAAGCCATTCCGGGATGTGGCTATCATCAACCTTCCATTCGAAAGTGTTCTTCGTATCCCAACCGACATAGGTCTCTTGTACCACATTGTTTGCGTTTGTAGGTTTAAAATATAGGATTTGAATACACCCTGGATGATTGTGATCGACATCAAAATCGGACAAAGCCCTAGCAATCCAGAAAGGTCGAATATCTCCATCAGCAGGGCGTACGGCTAAAAAATACCCGGCAAAAACATCCCGACCAACACGGAACGACTCCCTTGGTCTGTCGCACAACTGGCCAATGAAATGCGGATCACGCGCAAATTCCTCGCGTAATTGGCCTGTGTTTAGGAATTCTCGTGTCACAGGTACTCGAGTTAAAGGCCAACACCCATTCTTCAATGAAAATGACACTTCTATAGGCTCCACCAACGCAAGCTTCACAGCCCGCCAATAGCGTATAATCGCATTATGCCGCCATCAATACTCTCCCGATATGTCTTCCGAATATGAAGTCTCCTACATCTTAATGAAACCCCCAATTCCTTTGACAATCTCATCGCGGTTCTTCATAGGAATTGAAGCCAAAGGTTTCATCTCACCCGTGGGCAACAACGGCTTTCTAGTACTTGTATCTTCCTTCCACAATTTCATACGTCCATTGGTAAAGGGAAGCCACTCACTGTCAGTACATAACACCTTGTACTGCATCATGGGCCATCTATTATCGTGCTTGTAAAATTTAAACTGCTGGCCTTCCGAATGTCCAACAAGAATTTCCTCTCTTGAGGCAATGTAGTCTTTGATGTAACCCTTGAAGTCTGGAATTTCCTCTACCAAATCGAGAAGGAGTGGCAGTGCGTCTGTGTCCATGAATGACTTCATCAGCAATGGAATCATCAGAAAGTCGTTTCCTTTCAAAATCATGCTCCAACGTCCGAAGAGAGCGACAATATCTTCATGCGTGTGTCCCTCCAACAAGAAATTGACATATATCTCACGAAACACACCAATGTGCACTAGAAGAGACCAGAAACAAAACATGAACCGGTTCTTGTTGTCAGAAGCCGCGTTGTCAAGTTGCACATGCAGGACAGGAGGTAAAGGCTCCTCCACCCCTAAGATTTCACCTTCTGGAAGACGAGAGTTCAAACAGGCTTCTTTTCCTAATAGCACAGCTTCAAATAAAGGGTGCGTCCCAGAACCAGCGAATAGTGATTTTGAAGACGATATGGGAATGCCTTCAAGGTCTCGAAGAAGCTTCAATATTGAACGGACCGTGTGATTGCAATCACTTGGATAAATATCCAGCCCGTACTGAGCATACCGAACATCGCTATGCCCGTGCGCAATCATGCCCGTGACAACAATTGGAAGTTTCATCAACGCATCGTTCGCTTTTGTTTTATGCGAAAACAAAAGGCACGCGGTCTTTGCATGCTCCATCTTCCCGTGAATTATGCAAAGAACTTCCCTCGGTCTCTGGATTGACATGGAACGATTTATGTAATAGTACTCGCGATGAGCCTGCTGCTGATCTAGATGGTGTTTGAGCTTCTTTATCCACATATTCTCTTCAGATGATCCGAGCACCATTGACTTGATCATTGACTCATTCCTGTCACATGTAGAGCAACGAGCGAAATTATCACCAGGTGCCTTCTTTGAGTACTCCGAGAATTTGGCCTTCCTGATCTTGCTAAGGGTGCTCTGCGCGATGCATTTCAAACCCAAACTCTCATTGATGTCATTAATTACAGGAATTGCATCCTTCCATTTGAAAGACGACGGCAACGACCGCGACACCACTTTCACACCAGTCGTAAGCATCTTCGCTTTGTGAGGCATATGATCAGCAGCCTTGTCTATCAATGTCTTTAGAGTGGCTGCAGCTTGTTTTACGTGCAGACGAGGTTTCTTTTGACCGACGTTGCCATGATGTTGAGCACGCAGTCCTGCTGCAGCTTTGGACTTTTTCCTGTAGAAGGTAGCAGGGGGGACTCCTGTTATATGTTGCCATGCCCGCGCGCAAACATCGATGCCTTCAGTGGTCACCATCATCTTCCCGTCCGCTAACAGGTGAAACCGATGGTGGACATCCATCTTAAAGTGAGCCTTGAATTTAAAATCTGAGGACTCGTACATCTGCTTTCGAAGAGCAATAATTTTCTCTCGAGGGAAAGGCTGGCAACAGTTTTTACTGCAGCATATCTTACTTGCAACCAAGTTGACGGACTCCAACGTGAGCAGCTCCTCTCTCTTGGTCTTCACAACGCAAGCATTTCTTAGTCCCGACTGATACGGCCGAACCCCCTTCCTCTTCGGATGATCACGGGCATAAACGGCAGCATTGTATTGGTCCCGACGTAAATGATCATGAAGTGATCATCCCTCACATATAGGATGGGTATGTTGCCATATTCTCGTTCCGAATATGGAATCCGCAGGAATGACGTCCACATTCACACACTTCACGATCTGCACGGCTACTTGGTCTTCACCTAACGGCTCGTCATTTTCAAGTACAAAGTCGGAGTCCACGCTCTGACAAATACCTTCTGCCAGAATATCCAATCCATCGTTGAGTAGCGTTATAAATTTGGTAATCCACCTGTTCCTCGAAAGACCGGGGCAATCCTTCAACTTGTCCGGCAGAACCAGCTCAGGTGGGACATCCAACTCCTGTTACACCAAACACAATGATGTCTCAGTCACTTAGGCAGACGAACTATGGATTATTACATAACATGAATGAAATAAAAGGTTTAGGAGAGATGCAATACCTTAGATGAAACACAGTTAAAATCCAATTCGCCATCAGATGCACTCGACTCTATAAGAGAATGTTCGCAAGTACTGCAGGACCAATATATTGACCGGGAAAAATATCTACAAGGCAACGACAAAACGAAGTGAGTAATCACATGTCAAAGAAGATGATGCACCACTTCAGTTATCATAGAAACTGATTAAATCAATGCTTGCAATACAACGCTCCGCTCTATAATTTCAAATAAACCGTGTACAACCTCAACTTAAATTAGCTCGACTCGAGCTAAAGAAATTAACACTGACATTACAGTACTAAATAAGATGGAACATATTCAAAATACATTCCGGACACGAGATTGCCACTCGGATAAGTCTATGTGAGAGTAGACATGTGATTAAAAATAATTAGTAGACGGGCATAACTTGCAGATAGTTTATAATGTCAAATTAGCTCGAATTGAGCTAAACAACAGTCAGGAGGCAACAGGCCTAAACCTGTCTGTATTAAAACTTCTGACAAAACTCAAGAGAACAATCATCAATCATCAACAATGAAATGATATCGGCCATACAGAGCAAATTAGCTCGATTCGAGCTAATTGTAAAAGTCATGTCGTCGACAGGAAACTATCGCCTAATTTTGGGTTTAGGAGTAACCTCAGTCACCGCATCATCATATAAAAATTGTATCAAGAGTAGTTCGTAGCTTTACTGCTAAACTCTCTGTCGTAGCACGTGATACCGGATATTCCCCTAGAACGCACTTTTTCGTATTAAGAACGCTCGTAGAGGTGATTTCCGGGTTATCGTTCCGCAGGGATTTTGTGAAGTGGAAAGCTTCCGGAGATGGTCCCGGACTGGTGATCTCTCCCTCTCTGTCACCAGCTGAATTCCTCATTCTTACCAAACCGGGTCTCCTCCTACTGATTGACCCGGTTACAACTAGATCTGGTTTTCGTCCGAGTTGGGAATTTATCCACCCGTACTCTGTCCGGTCTATCAAAACAACTCAAACCGATTTATATTAGCCTCTGTTTTCCTTCAGAGGGTTCTCCATTTACATTTAGCGGTGTTGGATTTAAAGACACACCCTTCCTGCTGATTCAAGTGATAGGAACTTCACTACCTTCCGGTTATACTCAAAACTTCCTAAGCCCGGGTACTTACCGTACTACCCTTTCAACTGCTAGTTTTATCCAACCGGCAGCCTTGTCACGCAAGAGCAATCTGGTTTCCCCTTTCTCCCACTTACTACAACGACTTACTAACCGGACTAGTCAGTATCCGGGAAATCCGAAACTAGTATTTCAGGAATCCTCGCGCCCTGTTTTACTCCCGTGATCTCGTATTTCCCCTTGCCTGGACCTTCCTAGTGCTGGCACCTCAACTGGACTACCTGTCCAGGAGTTCTGAGCAACCCGGAGTACCCCCTCCTGCCTGCTCAGCCACTAACCCGGATTACCTAGCGTACGGGACTTAGAAACCACTCTTTCAAACAGTCCTCAAATCACCCAAAAACCATATTCAGACGTCACACCCGAATCACTCGAGAACCCGGACTACCTACCCGGTTACCAAGGGACCCTTGACTGCTGTACCCTTCCACAAACAACCCCACAGCACATACACAAATTTCAGATAATGCTCTACAGCAGTTTGCTTTTAGGGAAACAGTAATACAAGAAGACCCCAAGAATGCCAAGCATTCCTGGGCAAGAAGTGGCCCACGGCCACCGAACCGGATTTCCCGCCCAGATCCTACAAACCCGTGATCCGGAAATCAAGGGAAATCTCATCCAAAAGATCCCAATCCTACCCTGAAAAAGATCCTAATCACACGCGGCTAGCCTACCTAGATCCCTAGCCTGATCCGGTTCACACTGCACTCCGGATCCTACTGATCTTCGTACCCCTTCGGGCCACTGACCCTGTCACCCTCCGACCCCCATCCTCTTCCTGGTTGGATTTCGGAAAAGCATCCTCCTCTTTCTGGGACCGGCGCTCCCGAACTTCCCCCTGGTCACTCTCCTCTTCGGACTCCGGTTGACTCCCGTCCGGCTCGTCCTCCTGGGTCTTGTGTTCCTCCGGTTTGCCCGCATCCACTTCGCACTCCTCTGGCTCACCGGCATCCGTCCTGTCTTCCTGGCCACCAACATCAGGCCGACCGTCTACCTCCTGGTCTTCCCCGGGTCCTAACTTCCTACCCGGGGTGGTCCCGATTTCCGCCAAATCAGCAGCCTGGTCTGCCAAATTAGCCAGACTGGCCTCCGATTGGTCCCCTCCGGTACTGGCATCCGGATTTCTCCGTGGCATGCTCACCACCGGACTCGCAGCTGGCCTTGAAGTCTGTTCTGGGGTGGATTGACCTCCGGCCATCATCCTATCCATCTCCCCCATTCTGGGTGCATCCTGCGATACACGGAACGCGGCCAACAAATCACTACTGGCTAAGGGTGCATTCATACCTCTCGGATTTGCCACCCTCTCATCCGGTTCGGACCCGGATGGAAATCTTGCTTGATGCTCCGCCAGCAGTTTCCAGAATTCCACTAATCCTGCCTCGACCCTTGCGGCGTACTTCTTTACCACATTCGTCACTCGGGCGGCATCGTCCAATCCGGCTTCGACCACCTTCTCCCGTTATAACCGGGCCTCCGTCTGGGCCTCCCCATCCGGTTTGAACAGCGACTCGAGGAGTCGGTAAGTGGGCAACTTCTGCTCCTTTAGAGCCCGGATCTCATCCTGTTGCCATACCAGTGCCAAACTCCTTTCCAAAGCTTCCCTCCGGAGTTTGTCTACTTCCTTTCTCATTATCCGGACGATCTCCGGGTACCTCTCCACCTGTGTGCTCTGGATGATACCCCCAACTTCCTCCATCGAGGTACAGATGGGGCGGTACTTACCTTCCATCGTCTCTAATGCCTCCCTGACTGCTTTGAAGAAGTCCTCCTCCGATTCTCGTCGGAGGATGTCCTCCAGTTCCGGTCCTGCATTCCGGAGAGCTCGCTCATAACCCGGTGCCTCTTCACCTGCCCTCGGGATGGTGTCTCCTGGTCCTGTTCCTCCTCCGGTTCCGATTTGTCTGGAGTCTCCTGGAGTTTCTTGAGTTGGCCTCGGGTGCGCGCCCTGCAATGGCCCGCCCTCACCGGTGTCTTCTGACCTAGTTCTTCCCCTTCTCCTCGGGTCTCCGAGGGCTCCGGTTGGCCTTCCTCTATGAGCGCTGCCTCGTCCGCTCTTCTTTCTTCCTGCTCTTCTCGTTCTTCCTCGTCCGGGTTGTCCTCGTCCTTGCTCTCATCCGGATTCCCCTCCCGGGCCCTTGGCGGCCCCCGGTCCATGATCCTTCGGCAGTTCTCCCATTGCTCTCTCTCCTTGGCCTTGAGACATCCGCGCTTGTCATACAAATGAAACAGAAAAGGGGTTAGAGGACATCCCTTCTTGCTTCCGAGTTTGCGCGCTTCCCGGACCACCAACTCATCCACAATGAGTCCCCATCCGGTCTTCCGGGTGTTGAAGTAGACCTCGTAAATGGTCTTCGTCAGCTTGATCGTGCAGGTGGTGGGTTTGTCTGGGCTCAGAATAAGCACCAGAAACCGCAGCAGGCGCCTCTCCCGGTCGTCTATGCAATCCTGCACCCGGAATCCGTTTTTCTCCGAGACCGGTTGAGAAAACCTTTCCTTCACCCATCCGTAATCCTGCTTGGTCTTGTCGTATCCAAACTGGCTGTCGGGGAAGTTGTACGTCACGCACCAGTGTTCCGAGGTCCACTTCTTCCACCGTCCCCGGATTTCGCTGTTCCGGAATTCCGCCGGTACAGGTTCTCCACCTAACTCCTACAACATAGTATCACTGTGGAGATCCCAGGGCAGGTACAGAAATTCTTCACAACCCATTTTGCGCAAATCCTTCCGCAGCTACTCCTTGTGGCCCGCATCGGTCGGAGCAACCGGGCGCACCAACTTATCCGGAACCGGCAGTCCGAGCCTCCAATCATCCTTCCGTCCCATCGCTGCTAGCTCCAAAACTTCCTTCCCTCAATTGCGCGCGCTCCGCCTAAGCTCCCGGAACACTTGTTCGCCACTCGGTGGTTCTCCCTGCTCTCTCACAACATCCGGAAACACGAAACTCTGGTGCAGGGGTGGATTGGAAACACTATGCGAAAATGAACAGTGAACCGCCCTAATTAAAGCCGCCCATTTCAAGGCGTGAAACGTGGCAGGGTCCTTTCCTGACCCGTCCATCCCCTACCCGGTTTCTAATCCGGTTCCCGTTACCAACCCGGACACCTATTGTCAAAACCGGATCCTAGCAATAACTCTACAACGCGGGCGAGTGCCTCCTCCACATAAATAACTAAATGTGCCATTATGGTCACTCCCACATTCATTTATGGAGATTCAGACTACTCCTGGCTACTCTAAAACCCTAACTCTCTACTTCTAGGTCGAACGAGGTTTGACACTCTCAACTATACTCGTACCTGTAGTACCATTTAGCTCGACTCGAGCTAAATTGAGATACCACAAGAACGGTATTATGTAACCGCAGTTGGTCAACTAGTGTAATTCAGTATTACTACGGTTTAGTTGAAATAGCCCATTGTGACATCCACGGATTAGCTCGACTCAAGCTAAACAAACAGCTATCCGGAGTGAGGAATCACCACGTCATGATAAACATTATAGCTAGATGAAGTTCTCTGTTGATGAAACTCGGGGCTAAAGTACCATTTAGCTCTACTCGAGCTAAATAAATGGACCATGATAAGGGTGTTTAAAAACTCTATAGATTGGAAGTTGGTCAAACTAATGAAATGCAAGCTAATGACGTTGAGAAACAGATACCCTACCGTTGTCATATACGGATTAGCTCGACTCGAGCTAAATTGACATCTGTCTAGTATCAGTATCTGCCTCGAATTCTGTGCAGTGCACCGTGGAGTCCTGACAGGCTCCTCGGGAATCGTGCACGCTTAATATCTAGCCGTTGCTTCGATTTCCGTGCGAACCTAGTCCGACGTGCTGTATGTTACTCTCGGTTAAACAATTCAACAAATACCACAAGCAACCACTCAAGTACAAACGAACCACGCAACAAATGCTAGAGCGGTTTCAAAATTGCATTCAATGATACCACTGTAAGAAATGTAGGAGTCCGGATCTCACCAAGAATGGGGGCCGGCCGTCAAGTCGAGCCTCACAACTGCAATATTAACAGCAACAAAGCGAGAGCAGCATTGACGAAGAGTGCTAATAACATAATCAAGCTATCAGATTCAGCTGAAATAAGTTCAACTGAGCTAATCAAAATTTGATAATAGCAGAATCCCACTACAGTAGAATGAGCAGGAAGAGAACAATCGCCCGCGTGTTAGGGTAAAGGCAAAAATGAAGGTCAGAGGCTAGAGGTGCAGGACGGAGGTCGGAGGCCGAAGGGGAAAGGACGGAGCTGAAGACCCTAGACAGTACGCGCGACTGGAAGTGAAGGTTGGAGGCCGAAGGAGAAAGGCAGAGGACCGAAGTGAAGGCACCACAACATTAAGGACGAAGGCCGGAGGCCAAGCACAGAGGACCGAAGTGAAGGACGGAGGCCGGAGGCCAAGCACAGGGGACCGAAGTGAAGGACGCAGGCCAGAGGCCAAGCTCAGAGGACGGGGGTGAGCAAAAAAAAATGTCGCGAACGAAAAATCGAAAAGAGCGGATGGCGCCAACAGAGAAATCCGCGGGAAAAGGTGTTCCTGACACCAGGGACTGACAGAAGGTGCCCGCAGTAAAGGAAGATCCGTTAACTTAGTGAAATTAATGCTTAGTGACCAGGGTTTTAGGGTCTAGAGTTTTAGGGTTTAGGGTTTTAGGGTTTTAGAGTTTAGGGTCTAGGGTTTACGTTGTAGGGTCTAGGGTTTAGGGTCTAGAATATTATGTCGATGGTTTTTAGACTAGGTTTAGAGTTTAGGGTCTAGAGTTTAGGGTCTAGGTTCTAGAATTTAGAGTTTACGGTACTTTGAAATAGATTAAATATTTATCAAAAGACAATCGTTCCTAACCATCCACGTGAAAGCCTATCACTTATATATAAATATATATATATATATCACATATATATAAATATATATATATATATCACATATATATAAATATATATATATATCACATATATGTAAATATTTATATATATCACATATATATATTTATATGTATATTTAGGTATATATAAACATATACATATTTTATTTTTTTAATGTAATAATTTTGAAGATAATGTTGAATACCCAATGCTAACTAGTTTATAAAATAAAAGTTTGATTCACTTTTGAGCACATCTAGAAACATATGCATATTAATTTCTTATAACACTACGATTTCGAACAATGTATATACAGTAGAGTATTATTGAGACACTCTACCTAGGAAAAAATAGGGGGGGGAGCTAATCAACTCTGCAACCGCAATAACATGCATGAATAACAAGCCTTCATTGCGCAAATAAAAACCTAAAACGTTCTCTAGGAAACATGCTCATCCCTTACCTAAGAAATGCGACCTCTCCTCTGAAGAGAAATGAACCTCCACAAGCTTCCACAGAGATTTTAAGCGAGGAGACAGTACAAGAGTTTTGAAGGAAAATGAGTGAAGGAAGTGTGTGGAGAAGTTCCATTGTGACAGGGAGGTTGAGCTAAAGTTGATTTATGGAAGACCTCATTAGGGGGCTAAAACCTCTCATCCACTTGAGACTTATTTTCCAATTTCTTCTTAACTATCTCTTATTCTCTAGACTGACCTGAGATTCCGCAATTGTCCTAGTATATATATATATCTATATATGTATATATGTATCTCTATATATATGTATATAAATATATATATATATGTATTCTTCTTATTTATGTATTTATTTTGAAGATAATGTAGAATAGCTTATGAGTAGTTCATAAAATTAAAGTTTGATCGACTTCTGTGCACGTCTAAAAACATATGTAAATTAATTTCTTATAACACTACGGTTTCAAACAATATATACAATATTACTTTGACATTTCGGAACATAGTTATTCTATAGTTATTCCATAGTTCCATAGTACTAACAAGAGGGTACTACATATCATATTAAATGGTCTAGTGTTCGGTCTTGTAATTGGATGATGGAATCGAGGGACTTGTATTTATTTCTTCCATTTGCAAATCCTAGTCAAAAAACATAGTTCCAGAAAAATGCCTGTAACTGCTAGAAAATTACTTTTCCTAACTTCTTTCATCATACTTTATTAGTTCATGAGGTTGTTCCGTACTGTATGAATAAATTATCTTTATAACCTCAACCCTAAACCAATACTTTGCTAATATAACTAGCACAACTAATAATAATTAGACAATAAGAATTTAGGTTTGGGGTATAAACTAACAACCTCAATGGAGCACTGTACTGAACATGTATGTGTATAGATTTTTTTTTAAATTTATGGTAATTTCTTAGTATTCAAAGTTTGACGTTCATTACATAGAATTTCCAAATATATATGGCTGCTATGAATATCTAATCGAGCTTCTAATATATCATTCCTCTACCTTATATGGTTCAAGGAAATGCTCACTAAATGTACTAGCTGAATACTTGACTATCATAGTGGAAAATACCTGAATACTTGACAATCATAGTGGGAAAAAGAGACAATGTGGTACATTAGAATAAAAGCGATATATATCACATAGAGTGAAAACGGTCTTGTAATAAAGAGTATTACAGGAGTACTGTAATTTCAACCCATTTTCTGATTTGCAAAATGTGTTAGTCACAATCAACTATAGTAAAGAGAATTCTTTGTTCCAAAAATCTCTTGTGTGACTAGAAAGGATTGCCAAAAAAACTCCGTGGTTCAAAGTATACGTTTTAGACGCGGTCTAAGACATCTACCCTAAACATATTGGAGTTGATTAAAGTAAACTCGAGGATGTCTCCCGCACACAACTGATTGGTGACAACGAAGGTCTCCCACCCTGATGCCAGCCGCGCTTTGACCTTCAGTTCAGTGTTGTCTTCTAATATCTGAGTTGTGCGCTCCAATTTAACCGCCATCAGGGCCATGTTCTTTGGGCCAAGGAGGTAGACCTCGTCTCCATGAATCATGGGGCTATTTGAGTCCCAGAATCGTCCAGGAATCCTCTACGCATACGTCGGTGACCAAATTGTGAGCACTTTGAAATAAAACAAAAATAAAATAAGAATAAATGATTTTGTTTTTAAAATCTCAAAGTTTAGGAAATATAATTATATTCATTCGTTTACAAATGTTTGACTAAAAGTTCTATTATTCAGGAAAACAAAGTCATAGGTGGCCTTACCAATGTCATCATATCATCTGGGTTGGCGAGTGCGGGGTCAAGGGATAAATGCCATTGAACGACGTTGACTACGAATCGAGGGTAGTGGGGTGCAAACCCGCACGTTTTGCATATTGGGCTTTCCACGATACTCGGGTTCCGCAAAATGCGCACGTGGAACTCCGAGTGTGCCCTCAAAGAAAAGAACAAGTGATCGCCCACTCGGATGTTGGTGTCCAGTATGAAAGTTTTCAGGCCACCCTGACCATAGGCAAACACTCGGCACTGTCTCAGATGTTTAAAGAACTTGGTTACTGTCAATCGAATTGGCCAAAATTTTGCAAGGTCTCCTTCCAATCTAAAGGTGACGTCCTCACGGAATTTCGACCCATAGTCCTCGACAAATTTGAAAGGAATATCCTACAAGAGAACCAATGACAGACATTTAGCTCGACTGCTCGACTAAGACAACATTTACAAAAGTCCAGCATTAATGGTCTCATTTAGCTTGAATCGAGCTAAATACTCGTGCAGTTTGCGTTTTAGCTCGAGTCAAGCTAAATCAACTTGCAACCATCATTGAAAATGGACTACAATCAAATATCGCGCATTTTGGGCTTTAGCTCGAATTGAGCTAAATGGGCAGGGTATAGGGTTACCATGCTGAACCTCCACGGCTCACTCACAAGCGCCATGACCATTGACAGGGTTACAGTCTTGTGGAAGAACGGGAGACTGGACTCTTTGTAGAACTCCGTGGCGACTTGGAGTAGACATTCAAATCTGGTCGCGGATGGATTTCCCTCCCCGTTTGGCATGCTAAACGGCGTTGTCATGTTTATACACAATCAATGGTAATTATATACAATATTTGGAAATGAGTGCACACTCGATGATACTTAGTACCTGCATATTCAATGCCGGCGATTGTATAATTATCAAACATTCTAATGATTAAGATTTGCCCTCAGACTGAAAAGACTACAATTTTCCTTTTTGAAATACTATACAAGTGTTACTATAACACCACTGATATGGTTTTCAACTGTATCGCATCAAGTTGATAAGAATTTACCAAATGGAAACGAAAACTTCAAAAACTTAAGCAACTGACATAAATTAATTGAATCAAGTCAAGAAATAGACACAAAATTCAAAATTAGATTAGAAAACAAGATAAAAAACGACATCGAGCTAAAATACCATATCGAGCTAAAAGAACACCGTAAGTCCTACACGTGAGCAGACCACAATCCCTCAAACTGAATTGAAACATAAATTAAACGATTGAAATCAGGCATTGGAAGTCTTACAGACTCACCTTAGTGCACAATGATCCACTGATAGACTCACTGATGTGTAAAGGTGAGACAGTACGTGCTTAGTTCTGTCTTGACAAACTTACCTTCAAGATGTGTACTAACTACTGAAGGACTTGCAACTACAGCTTCGTACAGCAATTAGTGGTACTATGATGAATCAGCAAAAGAAATTAAGCCTCCAGTAGCTACAAAATTAGTGACGGTCAACAGTTTGCAAAAATAATGCTCACTCAGACAGTCTATTAACAACTCACTAACAGAGTGACAATGAATCATAGTCATGAATTCAAGCGATTACAGAATAGCTAGAGAAAAACAGAACGTCTATAATAGTATAAACTAGTTGATGAGGAGTTTTTGAGAATCACTCACGTGATATGGGAGAGACAAACAAAAGTTGCAGATACTGCAGGTGAGCCTGAGTGTCTGTTGCATTCGCTCCGTGCCACCACAATCAAACTAACGTGCAAACAAGCAAACAAACACGAAGAGTAGCACTCCAATAGCGCGCACAATCAAAGTAGAAACCTAGTAAGAAATTGCAGCAGAGGACGAGCGAGGAGGCTAAGCGCGCACTGAGAAATGGTGCAACAGGCATGACAAACAACGCTGAAATGGGAGAGAGGGGTCCCTATGCACGCGGACCTGCGGGCAGAATAAGATGACTGCGGGCAGAGGTACGACAGGCAGGGGTGCTCGGGCGACAGCAAGTCGCGCCCCGCCACATGTACACCCACGCAGCTCGAACCCGCCCGTCCAAGCGGGCAGCTAGGTGAACGGACATCGTCACTCTCCATTCTCGAAATGCTCACTCTCGCTCCTGCATTTGCTTCGTGCTCGCTTGCTGTCAATCCGCTTGCTGCCGAGCTCGCTTGCTGTCGTACTCGCTTGCTATCGCTCCATGCTCATACGCTCTGCCGCTCGCATTTTCTCCATGCTCGCTAACTGATTCTCCTGTTTAGCTGATGGGTGCTCGAGCGTGTTCCTCTTTTGCTGCAGCGTTGGGGATTAGGGTTGTCGATCATTGCCTGCATTCAGGTTTAGGGTTGTTGCACATTGTTACGGTGGTGGGTTGCTCGCGCTCTACACTGTGCACTTAGATTGTGTTGCGTTAGGGTTTCTAAGAACGATGTTGTCGAGAGGTCTGCTATAGCTGGAGATTAGGAAGCATTTTAGTACTATCGATTTCAATTTGCTCAACAGGTTAGCAGGTATGGTTCTCTTCCCCTTGTATTGTGAATTGACAATGTTTTAGACACAAGTTTTGCAATTTTGATGTTTGATTGTGCATTTTCCTGCAATGCTGCTTGCACAATTTTAGCTCGATGCAGATTTAGCTCGACGCTCATTTAGCTCGATACTAATTAAGCTTGACTACCCTGTTTTAGCTTGACTCGAGCTAATTCCACGCTCTCATCAATCAATGCACGTCATTCGTTATGTATTCGACGATAACGAATGCTCTGATTTCATTAGAAACAACGTATACATTAACTACTCGTCAGCAATTTAGCTCGATTCGAGCTAAATATACTCAAATTCGTAGACATGGATGCCATAAAATTGAGTTACAGGGCCCCGACTATGTTAGTTTAGCTCGAGTCGAGCTAAAATTTATGCATTTCATTCCAAGTTCTGTTCAATTAGTGCGGTTATTCCGAGGCCAAAATGAATATTTAGCTCGACTCGAGCTAATCGAGCTACAATGTCGCATAACATCATTGAAATTGCCAGGATCACAATCCAAATTACTTAAGAATTTAGCTCGACTCGAGCTAAATTGGCGCTTCCATCTTGCAATGCACTCGATTCTTACTGTATTTTGCGATAATGAAAGCTACGATTTCATTACAAACAACCTATACATTATTTATTCATCGACAATTAAGCTCGATTCGAGCTAAATATTGTCAAATTCGTAGTATTAGATGTTTTGAAATTGATAAAGGCCGAACGGACGAGCTGTCAGATTTGCTTAAGGGTATATTGCGCTGCGCTTATACAATATTCAACCATGTCCATAATAAATTTAGCTCGATTCGAGCTAAATGTCTTCACCATAATCGTTAGAATTGCAGCATCATAAACTGATTATCCTTTGTCATAGTTTTTGAAGCCCCTCCGTGCTTTGGCTGGTGGTGTTACTCTTGAGTTTGTCTTTTTAGCTCAAGTCGAGCTAAATGTCCCGTGAACATGCTTTATTAATTGGTCACATGTCTTGAAATCGCTCGTTAAGCTAACGTACCAGATATTGTGCTGATTTACAGTTATGGCACGGACAGCAACGTGTGCAAGAATCGTTCAGGATGACCCCAATCCTCTTGCTGGAGAGCCTGACTCTGAAGTCGACATGGCAGTGCAAGAGAAACCAGCTGTTCCTAATGTAAGTCCTACTCTGCGCCATGTCAAGTTTTCTGTTTTATTACCATCTGCTGGTCTCAGTTTAGCTCGAGTCGAGCTAATTTGGCAGATGCTTAATTAGTCATTTCCTTGATATCGTGGCAAATTACCTTGAACCGATAATTGAGCTCGTGGTTTGAATTTAGATCGAGTCGAGCTAATTTGCTCAATGTCTATACTTTGATTTGCAGGTAACGGAGTCATTTGACAGGAGGACTCTGGAGGGCTTTCTCGATATCTTCCGGGTGGAGACCTCCCACCCGCTTGGACCGATTGCCTTGGACTTCGAGACATGGGGGAATTTGTGGATACCCAAGTAGAATTCTATCATGTCGTGGTCAATTAGAGCCAAGGATAATACCCACTTTCTCTTCTATCAACAGTCTGAGGCGCATGGGGGGGCGTTCCTTCCCCTCTATCTGGATGCGTATATTTCTCTCGTGACGTCTGAGGATGTCTACCTCCTAGTTAAGTTCGAGACGTCCGAGGTGTCGACTTATGTATTCACCATCGTGTTCCCGCCCAATGAAGTCAGATTCTATCACAATTTCGTCCATGAATATTTGGTTGGGAAGGCGGAGCCATCTCAAATTCATCATCTTGAGACTAAGTTACTCCCCGTCCTCACCTCTCCGAAGGCCTTTGTGAGGTCCTACAGTTCGTATACTGCTCAGATTTGGAAGGCACTGTCCGAATTCGAAGCACACCGAAAGGGAAAGGCATCATCCAGGAGGCCAGGCTCGCTTGCATTGCAGGCGAGGTCTACATCAGGGACTGCTCGATCGGGTTTGGGGACACCTGGAGCAATTCCCGGCGGTCCGAGCAACAAGCGCCCGAACGCAGATGCGTGTAGTTCTGGCTCCAAACGATCTAGAGGAAGCATGGGTGACAGCGCACTGACTTCCATGAATCCTACAATGAAGGCGGCGGTAACCAAGAAAGAAATTGATTACGAGGAAGCCCGTAAGTCACTCCAATAGTATTGGGAGAAGTGCGCAGACTGTAATATCTTTTGGAAGAACAAGCCAGTGGATGTTGACATCGACCGCCTGGACTGTGCGGAAGAATGATACATTATCCGATCCGTGCAGGCGTCTGGAGTAGCGCACTACAAGAATATCCTTACCCATGCAGTGGACGTCAGTGGGTGGCAGACAATTTGCATTATGCCTATTCTTGACGAGGCGCCGGACGAATGAGATTGGAATGAGCTAGTACGCTCGTCTTGTAGGTTTCGGAGCATCGACGGGCAGCATCATGTTGAAGCTGCAAAGGAGTTGATCCGCGATCAAAAAGTTGACGATGCAAAAATCAAAGCGCTAAAGACGTGGAGGCACACGTTGTTTGGCATAAAAAGGCGGCCAAGATTATGGAAGTTTCCGCAATGGCAAACATTTCAAACAACGCTGGCATTTTCACTCCTTCATGCGCAACAAATATCATGGGGACTAAGAGTGTTTGGGTGGACTATGGGCGTCCTTTGAAGGTGAAGAAGCCCCACGGTCGTGAATCGGCCGATGAAATAAAAACCGGAAAAACTATGAAGTACGTATTGTTCCGGCATGGCAACACTTGAGCCCTCTTTCCCTTATATTTGGTTTTTTATTAGGGCTAGAAAGTCATGGCTGGTTTAGCTCGACTCGAGCTAAAATTTGCATTTGAAACCTTGCTTTTATGGCCTTGCCGTTCTGCACTCTTTCACAGCAGTTTCATTGGTACAGGAATTTGCGGCTGCAATAGTGAAGCGGTTCGTGAGCATCAACACGAACAACGCGAAGGAGAAAATTATTAGATCATCGGACCTCCGGAACGAGCTGCTCATTATTACCTCTTCTGAGGAGGTCTACCAGCTGTAGGTGAGGTTCATCGTTGATTACGGAATGGGAGAGTTGATCGAACCCGACACTGAAGTGAAATTGAATCAGGCCAAGGATTGGGAGTCAGTTTCAAAGAAATTTACTTTGAACCGGGAGTTCTTTAAGGCGATGGGGCAGCTGGGCGAGCGGGATTTGAAGGTAATGGCATTGCATCTTCTGAACGAAACTCTTGGTCGAACATTGAAGTATCCGAAGGTGACTGTGAAGACGCCCAGGAAGAACTATTTCCACTGCATGTCCGCAAAGCAGTGGGTTGAGAACCGGAAGAGGAAGAACACTGTCGCCAGGGAGCTGCACAATCTGCAGCCGTCGCTTGGGTTGTTCAACTCCGAGTGGAATTTTGACGCAGACATGTGGAAGCAGTTCAAGGTGGATTACAATTTGTCGCGTCAGACAATGGCAATGCTACTCTCTGTTCCGGGTAATTCCTTCTTCTCCACGTATCGGCAGAAGAAGGCGAAGAATAAGAGGGTGGAAGAGATTTCCGAGTACGCAGCGGAATTCTTCAAGAAATTTTTGGATGTCAAGGGGACATTCGAACCGCGTACTCCGGTTCTTCACACTCGACTTTTCGACTCATCCGAGTTTAAATTCGGCGCATGGGACGGAGATTATGCATGGGGCGACTCCAGGTGTGCCATTGGCATCATCGATCTCCGTTGTATTCCAAGCAATGGAAGTAAATCGGATGATACAGAGAATCCCTACTTTTAGGAGTTCCTTGATACGTAAATGGACACAGTGTCGGACCCGTCTTTGAAGAACACTTATGTTTAGCTCTGGATAACCGAGAACGTTGATCGAAAGTGCCAAGCCATTGTATACGCGAACAAGATAAAGGATGAGTATGCACACAAGGCTTCGTACTATATGCCATGCAATAACGAGCGCCTGAACGGTATCCCGGAGGGTGTAGTGTTAGAGAAGCATATGGTTCCCTTGCTCTTTCTTGTAAAGAAGGGAAGCAATATGGGCGATATTCACGACCAAATTCCGCCCACTTTCTATGCTCCCGATTTGCCGCTCTACTCAAAGGCTGGTATGTACAGGGAACACGACTTCGGCGTGAGGATGACAGAGCTGCGCTTACAATTCTACTGTTGTGTTTTAAAGATGTTCACTTTTCCCAACGATAAATTTTTATCGCTGATGGCGGGATCCAAGCCCATGCTGGCGGGAATTGTACGTTCCGCTGCACCTTTCTTTGCGATCATTTGTTTAGCTCGAGTCGAGCTAAAACTACATGCCAACGTGGATGTGAATTCCTGTCACATATGTGTGCCGGAATCTTGTTCTTCTACCTTTGATTGATAATTAGCTCGATTCGAGCTAAACTTTGGATTGGTGCTTTCAATTGCTTGTTGATCGTGTTTTACGTTAGTATCACCATTCTTCTACTTACATTTCCGATTTCCATGTTCTGTAGATGTGTCAGCTCGAGACGCACGTTGTTCTCAAAGCCTCTAAGGGTGATGTTTACGTGAAGACGGCTAGGGATTATTAGGACTTGGATTACAATGACTTCAGCGTGGCCGCTTATGTCAATCCTGCTGCCAATCTCGAGCCTAAACCACTCTGCTGCCAATGCAGCGGGTGGGAAGGGCAAGTCGAGCAAGGGAACAAAGAAGAGCGCGCATGGAGCATCTCAAAAATCATCGGCTAGAGGACTCGTTGACGATGGTAATAGTTCATCGTCGTTCTGGGAGGACGATATCGAGTCAAATGCTGGCCTCTTGACCCCGACGGCAAAGTTGGTCTCCTCGTAGGCCATCGAGTCCGTCTGGCACGTCTCCCACCGACCTCTTGATGCCCCAGTCATGAACTGGTCTGACGTTCCAACCGAAAGTCTACACGCTCCCTCTCGTGGTCGTGCTGCGTCCGGGTCTCACGGTTGTGGTGCGGGTCGGTCTTCTTCTACCCTAAAGTGCATTGGTCGCGGTCGCAGTCCCGCTCCGCAGGGTGCAGCGACTGGGCCGGCGTCTTCCCTGCCGCCAAGTGATGGCGGTCGTCGGTCTAGAGCCACTGCCGTGCCTGGTGCGCCCTCGGTTCAAAGATCTCTATTGGCAAATTATGCTGAATGCGATCGCGAGGGGGACGTGGAGGGTCGTGAACCGCGCCTGCAACGCAAGCGCCAGGAGCAGACAAGCGGTGCTGATTTAGCTCGAGTCGAGCTAAACGCTGCTTCGGTAGACCACGCTACTCAGACCACGGCTGACACCCCGCTGCCTGTCGGCGAATCGTCTGAGGATAGGGATAGTACTGATGAGGACTCAGCCCGTCAAGAGAAGCGCACAAAGCATGTCAACGATCAAGCCAGGCCAGCGGATCATGAATCGGATGGCGACTATGATGTTCAGCTGGGGCAGGAGCGCATGCCACGTGAATCGGGGACATCTGTTAGTGAGTAGGGCGACAGTGATGGCGGCAATGACGAGGAGGGCCACGGTGATGGCGGCAATGACGAGCAGGGCGACGCTGATGGCGGCAATGACTACCACGATCATGAGCCTATGAATTTGGGGATGGAGGTCGAGAATGCCCCACTGGCCCTTGAGGAGAATTTGAGTAGTCCAACGGTCCCGACGCCTGTCGAATCGGCTGCAACTGTTTGTCCCTTGAATCGGACCTCTGGTTACGTGTTGAAGGGCAAGTATGATGCCTAGTGGAAGAAGGGAGTATGGAGACCAGAGGACACGCCTGAGGACAATGTTGAGATCAAGTTCTACGACTTCACAAAGGAGCCGGAATCTCCTGTGCGTCACGATGTTGATCTTCTCGCGGGTCCAATGAGGCCAGCAGAGGTTGGTGAGCCATCACACCCCAGAGTGAAGGTTGAGTGCCATAGCGCTACTCTTAGCAAGGAAGAGAAGCGGGCGCAGAAGCTGAAGGAGAAGGAAGAGAAGCGGGCCATCAAAGAATTCAACAGGAAGAATGAGCTCGAAATTGAGCGGCAGGAGAGGGAGAGGCAGGAGGCAGCGCGCGAGAGACAGACTCTTGATGATATTGCTGCTCAGAATGCACGAGCTGATAATATTGAGTCGATGGTCATGAGCAATCAGTTTGAAAATCGAGAAAAGGATTGGAAATATCGAATCACTCTTAACCTGCCTTGTTAACTCAGCTTTGCCAATGCCTCAGCAAATTGCCTTCTATAACCCTGATCAGCCTATCCTGAGCATCTGTGCGACAACTACAAATGATGTCGTGGCCACAACTCCTGCTTTCCCCATCCCACCTGATGGATGCTTCGTCGATGTCCCACCAGTCACAAATGCACCTACACCTCTTCCGCGTGACGAGCATTCTCCATCGGATGGACCGACCTTGCGGGATGAAGTTCGCGAGCATGTGACGCCCCCACTTCCGGTCGGCCCCGCTGCAGTCATTCAGGAGGAGGATCTTCTTGAGTTCGATGACATCGGACGTAGCGCGTGTGGGGTGGGGGTGGTGGGGACTCTAGGTGGTTAATGCACTCCGGAATCTGGAATGCCGATCGCACTTTCCCCAGCGCGAGAGGGCGAGTATCTGCTTGACATGCCGGACGAGCGGAACGACAAGGTCGACTACGAATTCAGTGGTCAACCGCCGGCGCAGGTAGATGTCGACGACGATGTTGCATCTGCCACCCCGATTCCCGTGCCACAGGAGGGGGAGTGTGCACATGAGACGGCTGTGGAGGGGACTGATGTCCAGGAGGAGAAAGGGGATGATTTTGCTAGAGGCAGCCCTGAGGAGTCCACCGTTTATGTGACTGCATCGGAGCGCTTCAGGTCTTTTGAGACTGCACCAACGAACTTTGAGGTAAGCTCCTTTGTTTTCTACATATTTAACTTCACGATGATGGCTGGTGACGGCAGTTGCTCTGCTGTTCCGATTTCCTTCTTTTTCTTCCCATGTAGTTTTCTTAATGCCGGCGCTCCTTGTTTTTCAAGAGTCCCGGAAGGGTGGAGGCGAGTAGGTCGTGGAGTTGTCTCCCTTATTGGTTGTTGTGGTTCATTTTGTAATTTGTACTTAGAGACACATTACTCAATAAATTGAGACCTTTTTTGTCTTAAAGACTTGTCGTGTCACGTGCGTGCGCGTCCTTCTCATCACTGGGCCCTAAACTCGCTCGTGTTCTATAACATTATATTCATTAATATGAGAGGATTCCAGAATAATGAGAGTTCAAAAAGTCTAAAATAAACCCAAATTGAACCACTAACCATTCCGAATATAGGGTTAAACAGTAGAAGATGGATCATCGAAGATCAAATAGAGTACATATAATAGAAGTGTGCAATAAAAGATTGCAGAAGTGACATCTATTTATAGTAAGTATAAAATGAATATACATTTTTTGGGTGTTTGTATTGCAGGACGGTAATCCAATCTTGATAATGTCTCATAAAGCTAGGAAAAAGAATGAGCGAAGCGTAAAATCCTATATAAGAACATGAGCTCCACGTATTTTCATAAGTCTATAGTAATCACAAATAGAATGCCTAGCGGATCTAGGGTTGCGATCGACTCTTCAGTTCAGCTTCGGCCTTCAACTGAAGTTAAGCTACTGCCTTCAACATCACATGACCACAACTATCGAAGTGATACATCGACAATCGCCGTTGCGCGATCTCACGCCTCTGTTGCGCCAGTCTCAATTCCTCCCTCTCATCTCGAACCGGAGCGGATCTCCTCCTGAATTTGTCATGCGACTTAGTCTTTTGAAGACCCACATTCACTGAAGGGAGACGAGTACGCAAGGGCGCACGAGAGGGCACATGAACACGGACTTGGGTTAGAGGAGGCGGGTCTGATGACAGCATCGCAGGAGTCATTCGAAAAGCAATCACAGTAGCAGAGGACTTGCATGGTTTGCGAATGTCGGAACCCTGCAAGTACAAGGGAATCTACATCAAGTATACATCAAGGCAAGACCGTCTAAGCGAAATAAAGGTGCGGGGAAAGAAAGTACTCGCACCTCAAGAGAATTAATTGGGTGTAAGGCGTCCTCATAAAGCTTTCTCTGAGGCACCCTAACAGACGGAGAACGCGAGCGACGAGAAGTGGAGGGTTCTCGTGACTGCAAAGGAGAAGGTGAGGACTTGGGCACAAGACGGGTACCACCGTTAGGAGGGCTGTCCACAACACCATGTTGAATTGGCTTGGTGGAAAAGTCCATGGTTGACTGTGCCGTAGCTGCCGAGCACAAGACGTTTCGTCTATTGAGTATAGCATACTGGCCATAGTCCATGATAGAATCGGTGGATGCTGTGCTTTGGAGGCCAGCACCGTGGGCTGGATTGGAAGTGGCATACCTTGCTTGAAGAGAATTACCAATGAGGTCAATTTCCACGAGCGCATTGCAACGAAACAGAATTTTCAAAGCAATAAAAAAAAGAGAAGAAAAATGATGCAAACTGTATAAGGGTGCCATTAAGACATAACACATTGCAACGATAACATTCAAGTGTCCATAATATTCATCTCACAAAGTACTGAAGCGCAGATGTTGTGAAGACAAAGGTATATTACAATTACAAGGGATTATACACATCAGTCAAGGCAACCAGAAATCAATAAGATAGTCCGGAACGGCTACTTCACTAAGAAAAGGGCGTCCAGCTATCGAACCGTAAAATGAACTAGGAGCTAGGCAGACTATGAGATGCGTGTACAGCCTCCATGAGCGCGCTGTATTCTCGACGGTCGGGCTCGTCGCAGAGCATACGCCGCCCAATATTATTGTCCCTACGGAAAGATAGCAACCCTGTGCCAGGACTGCGATGGAGACGCCTAAACCATGGAAAGAGAACATCATGAAGGAAATTGTCACGCGCACCATCTCCAACGTAGGACCAAGAGTCAGGGAGTATTACATTATGGGGCTCATTCAAAATGTGCTTATTCGGGCTGTCGTCCACTACAACGGTGTTTGCGGACGTGAATCTGCCACCATAGCTTGTGAACAGCTTAGCCAGATTCTTCACGAACAAGTTCTTATCAGTGCCAGGCACTTTGAACGAGGACAGCCGACCGTGCCTATCCCTACAGTTAAGGGTCTCGCACGACTCTTGGCCAAGTACAAGGGAAGGGAGGGGCTGGATGCCGCGGAATAAATATCGCACTACCATGTCAGTGGTAGACTTCTTCATGGAGCTCCAGATGGTAACGTCGGCAAACATGGTCAGCTCCCGTAGGAACGAGAAGCAGAGTGGACGCACGTACACTGCTTTGGGTCCGACTACAGCGGGGAGAACGGCTGAGTGCTGCGCCGAGTATTCATTAAAGGCCGTAATCCCGGACCGGGATTTCAAATCCTCACAGACGCAGAGGATTCCATTCAGGTCCAGGACGACATTGAGCCATTTTTTGGGAGGCCTAAGCTGTGGCGACCGAATGACCGACTCCGAAGAACCTCCACGAGTAAGAGGAGGACCGGATCCCTGGCGACAACGGGCAGACAAATGTGCAGCCAGTTATGATCCTGAACCGACACATTTCGGACGGCATCGTAATAAAAACGACACACGAACGAGCGCGAAGACAACAAACACGAAGTTCCAACCATTGAGAAACGTATGGAACGCACCTGAAGGCCGGAGGACCCAATAGACTTCGCACTGACGACAGGTGTGGCTGTCGAGGGTGCAGCGCCGGCAACGTAACGAGGAGGAGAGGCCGATGTACGTGTCCGCTCATCCAATTGCGAATCCCGCTGAAGTCTACGACCTGACACCAGTGATTGGGAGGCCGGAGGGACGACAGGAGAGGAAGGGACTGCGGGCGAGTTCGGACTGGGCACCAAGGACTGACCGCCGCGATTACATTGCGCGGGCGGATTAACAGCAGAAGGCAATTGAGCGTCAGGCACAATGTGGGCACCGATGGAGCCTGCGATGACAGTAGATGAACGTGAATTCCAAGTGACGAGTGTGTAAATTATAGAAAGGCCAAAAAAATTTGAAGTACAAAAAATGTTCATTGGAAAATGTCCTAAGGACTCTACTGAACCAGGAGTTGAAAATCCTACAAATCCTACAAATCCTGAGCCGTGTATACAAAAAATCTACAAAAAAACTTATGATACAAATCAACTCGAGCTAAATCTATACAAATGACATCGAGTGATTATTGGAAACCACCTGCTGCAGCGTCTGTGCCGGGCGAGACGGCAGTGTCTGCATTGTCACTGCCAGCGGCTCCGCCGAATCCCAGACTGTCGTCAAGACTGTATGGATCGGCGGCATCACTAGCAGCGCCCGATGACACATGCGGAGGAGCCGGCGAAGTGGATGGAGCAGACGCAGGAGCAGCTGGCGGCGGTGGAGGCGCAGCGACAGGCGAGGGCGCAGGAGGAGGCGCACGCGGCGCATCAAGAGACGACGGCGCAGGTGGAGCAGATTCTCCGCTGGTGGTTGAACGCGACGGTTGATTTCCAAGCAGCAGAGGTTGAGAAGCCAGCGGCGACGGGTTCAGCACGGCCCCAGAAGGCGGCAGAAGGCTCTGCATGAGCGCCTGCAGCGTCTGCTGCATGACATTTTGCTGCTGCTGCTGCTGACGCTGCTGTTCCAAAATAAACCTCTGGAAATCATACTGCTCTTTTCTCGTCTCCTGGTTCATCTTCATATTCTCCTCCGCAGTCTTCGAGGTCTGAACCGTGAGAGCTGCAACCGTGGCAGCCAACGTCTTCAAAATTTTGTTCGAGGACTCACGATTCTTTCTCTTCGACTTCCGCTCGGAGGAAGGAGTGCCAAAGGACGCGGACGAACCTGGCGCATCAGATCTCCGGGGGGTACCCAGAGGAGGAGCATGGTCTTCGTCGTCCTCGTCGTCATCATCCTCATTGGAAGAGGAGGTTGACGAGTGCTCCTCATCCCGCTGCGTGAGAGGGGGATCAGACCACTGATCTCTGGATCTCCTCTTCGGTCTGGAGGACCCAGGTCGTGCAGCAGGGGTACTCTGCTCCCCATCAACATGCACAGGGTATCCGTCCTCCAGGAAGTCTACCTTATCAAGGTCCAAGGCGTCGATCGCAATAGAAGCAAACCTGTCTTTCATTCTTTTGTCCCCGACAGCGTAGCTATTCACGCAACACATCAGCACAATTGGCATGGCAGTCAACAAGTGAGTCAGGGTTGATATAATTGGGGGCTGAGCAGGATTTAGATCGCCTCAACCTAAACTAAGAAGGAGAGGCAGCACGAAGGGATGAGGTAGTACGAATGGACAGTTCAGGTCGAATCGATCTAAAGAGTGGGGGCACTGAGAAGGTAGAAGGTTTAGTTCAGGTCGACACGAGCTAAACAACAGCATCGACTCTAAGAGCTGCACACTAAACGTTTAGGTCGACCCGACCTGAAACACATTGAGGATATGGTTTGGGCACTTCCCAGAACAGCAGGTATGCCCGTATGAATTTTAGGTCGACCCGATCTAAAATGTATGAACGGTAACACTACGTAGGGTCAGATCGACTCGAGCTGAAGATCATGATTCCATATTCTGAACTACTCACCAGTGCAAAAAAGTGAACTTAGATCCCGCGTAGACGGAGACGACATTCGATCCCGGCATGCAGAATCCGTTCATAAGCCACAAGTAGAACTCCATTCTGAGTTTTGCGTTGTACAACAGCGGTACAACAGCTCATCGTACGCCCGGGGCTTTGTGTATACCGTGGTCTCCGGAGCGTAGAAGTCGGGGGGGATCCACACCATCGGAATATCGGGCCTTTGCAAGAAGACCAGGTGCACTTTCGCCCGCGCCTTCTTATGGTTCGCCGGATAGTCTCCCAGTCGCTCATTCCTCGCTGGATGGTAGTCCGCATACTCCATCTTGTATCTGCGGAGTTGGTCGTCGTGCTCAGCGAAATGAACTGCCTGGTTCTGCTCTATCATATCGGCGCAGATGAAGAGCCACGCAGGTACTTCATCGAATTCTGGTTCACGTCTTTCTTTTAGAGAAGACATGAACTCGTGAAAGTACGGCATATCCGTACTTGACTTCTCCTTGTCACCCACCCCGGGGAGGACTCTGAAGTCGATGACCCCCAGCTTCATGTCCACAAACGTGACGGATGACCAGGCGTCCTCGGGTCAGTCGGCGTGCTCGTTTAACTGCGGGTCGTATGGCCAGAAGTGAGTGTTGACGGCGGGCTTCTCGAATTTCTTCCTCTTCTCCAGGAAGACTTTGAAGAACTCGTATGCGTACAGGGAGATTACTGCGGTCTTCTTGTTCTTGCTTCTGACCTGCTTTGCCTCCCTGAAATATACCTCCCCGGCCGCTCAAGGAGTACATTCATTGTTGCCCTCGTGATGTGGTAGTCCTCCTTGAACTGCCTCCACTTCTCCGGAACCAGTTCCCCCGCCGGATTGAAGAGTCCCAGATCACGGTTGATGTTGTGCAATTCCTTCTTGACAAGGTGCTTCCGCTTCCTTCTCTCCACCCATTCCTTGGTCGAGTAGCACCTGTCCTGAACTGTGGATATTGCCTTAATCGTGACCTTCGGGTATCCCCGGGTCCATTTTGGGTTCCTGTGGTTCAGGATATGCCTCGCGAGTTTGGTGAGGTCCTCATAGGTTAGGTTTCCCAGCCATTTGAAGAACTCGCGCGTCAGATTCCCACTCTCTTGATTCCAGTTAGGCTTGTCCTTGAACGGCAAATCAGTGTCTGGGTCATGGAGCTCTCCGGCACCCGCTCTTGAGATCACTTCGCTCCAGAGGTCGAACACGTCGTGCGGAGCAGTGATCAACTTCAACTCATTATGGATGTCGAGCAGTTCGGACGCATTACTTTTCTTGGCGTCCTTCTGCGCCTGCGCCACGTCGAGCATCAAGAACCGCAGCTTCATAGCTGCTTGAAACTCCTGCAAGGGCACATACACTGTTAGCTATTATAGAGTCATTTAGGTCGAGTCGACCTAAACCAACACAGACTGGGGAGCGCACGGGTTACAAGGACACTCAGTAGAAAAGATCACGACAGCATGAGCATTTTAGGTCGACTTGACCTAACTCACAGGTGCCACGGATCTACTCTGTAGGGACGGACTAGGACTTGGAGTACTATAAAAAGATATTCAAGTCAAGTCGAGCTGAACATTACGTTGAATTTTGTTTTGTTGATCGCAGCCTCCTTCGTTCGCGACGCCTGACTGCTTGTTCCCACCTGAACTAACTCCTTCGGGTTCTTGGGGCGATTGAGTTTAATCCAGACCTGCCGCGCTCCCAAGATGTTAGTCGCCCAGGACGGCTTGATGGCGCCGAAGTGGTTGACCCGGTTGTAGTACGCGGATATTTGACGAAGTTTTTCGTTGTTCTTCGTCCAAACGATAAAGCAATTCCATTGCGCGAACTCTTTGATGTCTTTGGGATCCATCCTTTGTTCGCGCATCATGAAACTTGCTTTGACACTGTGCTGCCCGTTGATCGGCCAAAACTTTCCATCTTTGATGGAGTCCCAACTAGTGGGCTTCTCGTCCAGGTCGCAAGGCATGACGCACAGAGTCTGCTTTGTGCCTCTATCGGGCATGCTGAGAAGGAAGCCCATGATCTTCTCTGCAAGACCCAGCTCGTACGACTTGATGTTCATGTCAGGAGGCGCATCGACTAGTTGCTCGATGGGGATCGTTCTCTTATCTTCGATTCCCCAGACAAAGGCGTCAGTGCAGGTCGACCTGAACGTCTTGTACGCCTCGGTCGACCGTGTGAAGTCCGGTTTCTTGTTTCCCTGCACGGGCTCTGGCAAGTCGGTCACACCGGATGCCAAGCTAACGTCGTCGACATCTTCAGGAGCCCTCTTGTCCACAGTTTTCCCCTTCTTCGACGTGGAGCCGAGATGGCTTTTGGTTGGTGGTATAGGTGTAAGAGGCATGTTGGGCTTGCGCTTGCCGCGGCTCTGTTGGGGTCTTGGCGAGTCTGTGAATGTGGATCCCGCACTACCTCCCGGGCTGCGGTTATTGAGGGACACACTTATTGGTGTCATCGATAGACTCTGCATGTCCATCTTGGCTTTGAAGGTTTCGAAGTTCTGGATCACCTTCCGGATTTTCGAGCAGAGTTGAGCCCCGCGCAACGGCTGATCGTTTGTAGACGTGAAGTATTGGTTGTCAAATTTATTCTCCAGCTCCTTCATCATTCCTCTAAATTTTGTATGTTCGAGAGAGGCTATCATGGGTCTGATATTGAATGGAATGACAGCGGAGTCAAGAATCAGCGTGAAGTTGTACTGATTCTTCTTTTCCCATTCAGTTCTCGTTGTCACGCAGTGCAACATGATTTTAGAGCCATCGCCGTTGCTGATGTCCTTCACCTTCTCGTGTAATGAGAGTGGGAGGTAGGTCGGTGTATTGGTGTTCTTCATGATCAAGCAGCAATCACGAGTCATTGGTATCATGTTCAGACTCCAGAACTGCACATGTTGTTGTTTTTGCAGTTCCCAGAACTCCCCGAAGTTCGCGAGGTCGTCGCCTTCTGCATCATCCGTGCTCTGTGGATGTGCAACTTTCTTGTAGTAGAGGTTGAGGGGTTCACTTTGCTGTTCCCTTGGTGTCTTCCTCTCTGTTGCCATTCTGTTCACAACGAGGACTGACAATGTTCAGGTCGGTGCGAGCTAAAATGCACAACAAACATATCAACATGCCTATGTAGATATTCGTATTGCAGACTTGTTAGTTGCGAGCATCTAGGGGTTCACTGTAAATTAGATCGGATCAATCAGAAAATTAGACGAGGCTCTTAATCTTGAATGATGTAGTACGCTTCATATGTATGAAGCATTGAGTCGTGAATGAGATACTCTTTAGGTCGACCTGACCTAAAGAGGACATATAGGTATGGACTATGTGTATTAAGGCATTACGGATATTTGGAAGTACATGAAGAAACACAGAAGATGTGAACATTCAGGTCGATCCGACCTGAATTGCCCTACTTATCGAACAATTTAGGTCGGGTCGACCTAAATGTTCACATCTTATGTGTTTTTTCTTGTTTACTATACAGGATAAAATTCGATCATTGTAGGCCATTCATGGTTGTAAAGGCTGTCTCGATCTGAATCTGCGCATCTCAGGTTGCTATTTAGTCAAATCGTACTGATTTCTAGGGTAAATTAGGTCGATTCGACCTGAATTCACACTTGATACATGTTTAGGGTTTAGGGTTTGGGGTTTAGGGTTCAGGGTAAACCTGTTCTTCGTAAACGATGACCGGTACTTCTTTATTTAGGTCGATTCGACCTAAACTGCTGGAGGGGGAGAGTGCTTTTACTATTTATGTGAATTAATTATAGGATTTGGTATTCTAGGGTATCCCGACCTTTAAGTAGGTCGTCCTAGACTGAAGTTGTTCAATATTTGGGTAGGTTATTTGTGTGATTTACGTCGAGTCGAGCTGAATCTTAGGTAGATCAGACCGATTCGTATTGCTTTTTAGCATAAAATAGGTCTACTCGACCTGAATTCACACATGGTACATTTTCATCTTCTACATGTTTCAGCCTAGACTTGGTGTACTATATCGTGTAGTTCTGAGATTAGATCGGAATCGAGAGCAATTTATGTCGTGTCGAGATGAATTTCTTGCAATTTAGGTCGGGTCGACCTGAATTTACTGCAATTTAGGTCGTGTGGACCTGAATTGACTGCAGTTTAGAGAGAGTCGACATGTATTGACTGCAATTTAGGTCGTGTCGACCTGAATTTTAATTTCAATTTAGGTCGTGTCGACCTGAATTGACTGCAGTTTAGGGAGAGTCGACATGTATTGACTGCGATTTAGGTCGTGTCGACCTGAATTGACTGCAATTTAGGTCGTGTCGACCTGAATTGACTGCAGTTTAGGGAGAGTCGACATGTATTGACTGCGATTTAGGTCGTGTCGACCTGAATTGACCGTTGTTTAGGGAGAATCAAGCTCGGATGTGACTTCTATTGGTGAAGTTTAGAACGGGTCGACCTGAATTACCGTTTATCGCGCGAGTTTCGTTGCCTATTTACGTTGTGTCGAGCTAAACTGACATCGACCTAAACTGACATCGACCTAAACTACCGTCTGGTACTTGTATTTAAACTGTAAATCATAGGACTGAAACAAAGCGAAATAACACATTTTTGCTGACCTACTCTCAAAAACTCTTTCTACAGTACTGTTACTTACAGTATTGGACATTACTATTACACATCCCACAATAATGTACTACTGTTAGTAGGTGTTCGGGTCGAGCTAAACTAACATTGATCTAAATTGACATCGAGCTAAACTGCCTATTGTCACATGCAGGTGAAAACAAACCTAAAACTACCACCGTAAACAAACATGTACACAGTAGCATTGAGCGTACAGAAGAATGAAAATGAAAGAAGAATGAAACAGTGAGTAGAGAACTAACCTTATCTCGTGGAGTATGATTATGATAGTTACAAACAACTACTCCGATGTATGAATTGAACAATCTGAAAATTGCAAGCTTTTCTTCATTAGTGAACTGAAATTAAATACCACGCAACTCGCTGTAGCAACTAGAAACGGCCATGCATCAAAAATTATGCACCATAACTTTGTGCACTTCAACCCATAGAATCCAAAAAAAGCTCTCAATATGCCAATCAACAATATTGAATTTATGAATCCAAAATCATCGATTCGAAGTAATTAGACTGGTTTCTTGTTTGTTATGAAAATCAAGCAAACAAATCACTGCAGCAACTTGAACCACCACCCAAAACACGAGCTCCATGAACATGAAGAAACAACTATAAAATCTGTATAGCATTACTAGATGAATAAAGAAAAATCCCCAATTGACAATAAGCAGCTTGATCACTCCAGAAACTTGTTCACAGAATTAAACAAAAATCACTCAGTGTAAGAATGCAAACCCACGCTTTCATGTACTAAATTATTAAACATCAGTACAAATGTTTAATCTCCTTGAAATCAAACAACTACTCACATTCTAAGCCACAAACTGCTGATGTTGTTGAAATACAAACAATGAAAACAAGATAGTACTAGGTAAGACTGTACACACATTAAGCTCTGGCCTCCTTATAAAACCCTAATTAAATTGCATAAATGTTGTAAGCAAGCAATCTCAAATGCAAACAATGCAATTCAGACAATACCAAACTTCAAGTCCAGCCACGATCTGATACCCTAAATTTAAAAAAAATTGCCGAAAAATGGAGCAGTGGGAGAACAAGCGGGAGAACAAGCGATAACAAAAAGTGAGCCCCAAACCCTACCCGCGGGGAAGACAACCCCTACCGGGTTGCGAGCAGCGGCCAAAATCACGCGCAGCGAAAGAGACGACCCAGCAGGCAGTGGGCAGCAGGCAGCGCATCCAGGGCAGCGGGCAATGGGGAATAAAAGTAAACGTGTGTTAAATACGTATAATTATGTATAAATTTATATATGTACATGTATATATACATAAATATATATATATATATATATAATTATACATATTTGTACATGTATATCATTTAGAAGTTGTAAAGAAGAGAGAGACACGTAGAAACTAAATGAGAGAAACAAGCGCGGAGAAGGGCCAAAAAAATCGAGGCTAGAGACAAAACGAGGGAAACGGGCGGAAACGCAACCAAATTTGAGACCCTAGTTGTGAGAGAGACAACGTCCTCGGGCAGCAGGCCAGAAAATGGGACATTGGAGAGCAGGCAAAGTGGAGCAGCGTGCAACAAGGGCTACGACCAGCGAAAACTTGTATATATATTTATATATATTTATATATATATATATATATATATATATATATATATATATATATACGTGCAAGTGAGGGTTGGTAGAAAATAATGTTTGACCGACTAGATTGTCCGACCCCTACTTTTCAAACTTTAATTACTTATTCGAACAACGAGGAGCGGAGAACAACAAAGAGCAGAAACGAGGAGAATGAATCTGAAACCCTAGCTGCAAGTCAGAGAGACGACCCTCTCGGGCAGCGCGTGCAGCCGGAAATATATATATATATGTATGTATATGTATATGCATATATATGTATATGTATAAAATATATATATTTGTATGGGACTCGTACTCCCGGGACTCAGACTCTCGGTTAAAATATCTGGAACTCCCCTGACAGCCGTGATGCGGTCATACCAAGGCTACTACAGCAGATTCCATTAGAATCCTGAAGTTAAGCGCCTTTGGGCCGGAACAGTTCCGAGGTTGTTGTCTTCTCGAGTTGTGCATGATTTTTTTTTATCACGCTTTTGTCTTTATGCAAGTTGAGATTGTCTTTATGCAAGTCATCTTAGAAAGCTTATTAAATTATCCTCCAATCACAATAAATCTTTGACTTCTGATGGGAAATTGTTGATAATATTGGGGAGGCCTCCGACTACAAATATGTCTGATTTGTTGGATAGATTGTATGCTTACATATAAATCTTTGCCATACTAATATCTGGTTCTGAGGCTAAGTAGAATCAACTTATGTTCAAAGGGTTCACGTGGTACGTTTAGGGGTTACAGAGACCTTTCTTACAACGTAAATTTTGTAGAATACTGAAGTATTCCTTATTTTTCATCCATCCAGTCACAATTGTCTATGTTGTTGTATTGAGTTTAATTTTTGAATAGAAGGTTTAATTTGGACCAATCGTAACTTCAATCTTAATTCCAAATTTTGTAGCCCCTTCTTGCCCTCACCTATGTCCGGTTTGGGTAGTTTTCTAACAACATATTATAAAATGCAACTACTATGAATATTCAAAACTTGATGTATAAATAAAAGTTATTTATTATACGTTTTGAATTTTAGATTCTATTTATTCATATGATTTAATCTAACATTGTTATCACATATAATTTTTCTAAAATTTTAGAAACACATAATAAAAAACTATTCACTAATTTGATTACGAATATTAAGATATAATTATATAAAAACAGATTGTCTGGATGAAATCTTTTGAATGTGACAGGTTATAATGTACTACTGTTAGTAGGTGTTGTGATTTTTGTATTTTTTTTAATTAGATGCTTGATTTTATGAGTTATTCTTTCATTGAAGAATTATTTTAGAGTCTGTAAAATCTTCATAATTATAGGTGAAACATTGAAACACAAAATAAGGAATAAAATTTCCACAAATTCTTTCCCTTTCATTGAAATTGGTGAAATCACACGCACATGAAGCTATAGTAACCTCGCATACAAATCTCAATTAAAAAAGATTCATAGTACAATCATGAAGATTACATGAATATAATTGGCTTCAGTTCGTATTTTAAATTCAAACATGAATCATCGGAGGTATGAGCGGATGAAGTTTAATATTTGGTTCTTATAATTCATCCATCCGTAACATACACGTACTAACCCTTCATCATTTGAAAGAGTGTCATATATATTGGGAAAGCAATTGAGAGGGTCTATGGCGTGAAATAATGTATTTAAATGAAAGTATTTCGAATCCTAATATAGTTGTTGAATCAATGTATTAAATGTAAAATCATGATGATTTCATTGACACTTGCTTTAAAATATTACGTTAAACATTTTATAATCTGATTGTGGATCATTTTATCCTAAACCTTGAATTAAGACCTTTGTGATTCTAATAATAATGTCTTAATTTTCACTAAATTTTTAGAATATTTAGGTGATATACAGCTGTATCATTCGAAAGTCATGAAATATTAAATATTAACAATTTAGTCATGCTTTAAAAGATTTGGGTTTGATGAAGTGGACTGCATGGAGATGAGATTAAAATGATTTTTTATTTAATCTTTAGACGTGAATCGTAGAAGTTATGAGCGGATGAAGTTTAACATAATATCTGAGTGATAATTCATCCAAATAAACATCAGTTAGAGTTTAGGGTAGAGTAATTTAATGCTTTCGGTGTATTATAAATTATTTACAACTTGTGCATTTCTTTTTATCATGCTTTAGGATCATAATCACTTGACATTTAGGGTTCACTTGAGGCCCCCTCAAGTACAATCATCAATTTGCAATTTTTCATATTACTTGCACGTAAAAAATAACCTATTGTAAACACTTGCCATATTACTTGCAAATGTCTAAGTAAGTCATTTTAATATATGTGTGGTAGACATGATCTTGTCTTTGATACGAAATGTATATTTGCAAGCATGGTGTCTATAACGCCCATAGTTCTAATAATATTTCATGATTTTTCAAGATTTTTGTCACTCAAATTAAATCTAGTGTTCCTTAATATGTTCCGATTATTTGATAACTCACGTACATAATTCATGAATTTGAATTTTCCGTATATCAATTCAATATATTTCATTATTTAATAATTAACATGAATAATACCTTTAAACTAAATATTAACACAATAAAGTAACACATTAAACTTAAATTTAACGGAAATACTTCCAACTATATTGTTACTTGCTTTTATATATTTAAAACACTCCTAATTAAGACAATTACATTACATTTGCCATTATTTTATTAACGTCACTCACTATAATATTAGAATGCGCCCTCACTTGTAGGTGGAGTACATTTTGCCTTACTATATAAGTTACCTGCTTAATACTACAGTGAAAAATACATAGATACACTTGGGGAAGTCTCTTAGTTAGTGAAAGTTTTGGATACGTATAACCGTAAAAAGTTATTTAATAGGGGGCTATGAAACAATTGGAATATGCCACTATCTGTAGTATGTTTAGGGTATACTCTACGTATATTCCAAAAAAAATTCCAAAAAAATTCCTAAATTCGTTTTATCACACCCTATATTACTTTTACAAATTTAGAATTTTTTATCTCAATTGAATATAATGATCAGTATTGTAATTCAAAACCTTCACTACGCTAGAGTTCAATTGATACTAGTGTGATACAGAAGTTGCCAAAAACAGGTCGTAGCTTTTTAAAACACGACAATCGTTAGAAGTCACCAACTGAATGCATGTTTTGAAAAATCTACTTTACAATTATTCTAAAGAAGTCGTACTCAACTTAGTCATTATAATTTTGTTATTATCAAATGTAGACTGAATTATTTAATTTAACTTTCAAAATTTATAATTAAATATCGTTGATAGATTTAGTAAATACTACCGTACGGATGGAATCTACAAGTCAAAATGGTGAACTTCCATTTCTATAAAAAGTCAAAATTACTCTTAGTTATAAATAGTAGTTTTGACGATGTTTACCAATATGTTCAGTGGTTACCTTGAGGTAGTAAGTGAATGTCGAGAATTTCCATAACTATATGAGAACAAATATTGGGTGTCCTTTTTTCATTTAAGATAAAAATCATAAATGTATAGAAGTAATATAGGGTGTTTTAAAAATATTTAAAGAATATTCTAGGAATATTCTTTAAATATACCAGAACTGAACTATAAATACTAGAATATGCAAAATTACTTCATAGTCCTCGATTAAATACCCTAAAACCGCTCTTGAAATTTAGAGGAAGATACCTCTCCGAGGTGGTTATTTTATTGTCAACTATGTTTGTACTTTCGACAAATCCAACAAAGTGCAGTTTGAATGATATTATTATTATGATCTACAATTTAAATTAGAGTAATGTCTCACTGTAGAATTTTCCGTTCCCAAAGTTCTTGTTACATAGGGATGGAATCTATAATTATTTGAATGAAGTATTCAAATACTGTACAGAAATCTATTATTGTCGCGTATATTTTCAGTAAGCTTTCTCCCTCCATAGTTGTAAAGTCCACCGAACCTCGTGGACGATATGATTTTTAAGTGGATGAGAAACGACGGTTCAAAATTCTCCCTTTCTCTTCCCGCCACATCGTTCCAGCCCTATTGTCTATAAATGTTGAAGTGCGACTGAAATATTCCTTTTCTCGTTTCTTTGCGTGCTCATGCTCCTCCGTTCGCATACTCCTCCGTTTGCGTGCTCATGCTCCTCCGGTCCTTGTACTTTCGCATGGCCGAAAGGAGGAATTTTTTGTTCTTAAGCTTTGAGGAGACTGCGTGTAGTTGCGGGCTGAGGCTGTAGAATCGTGTCAAGAGGAGCTGTGTTTGCGACATATTCCGGTAAGAGATAACTACCTATCCAGAACTTCAAGTTATAGGGTTAGGGCGCACGATTTAGATAGGGTTCATTTTCAGTTGCATCTCATACTGTTATGTTATAGTAAGCATTCGGACAGCACTTTCTTTCCTACCATTGAATTTTGCGTACCTTTCATTTGCAATCCACAGTTCAGTTGCTGTTGCTCTAATTCGAAATGCAGATTGTCCATGCCGTTGCTTTCCGATATTGTCGCCGTAAATTCCGGGACATATTAGCTCGACTCGACCTGAATATGTTCCAAGGTCCTCGAGAACGGAGCATCCTGCCCCAGTAAAATTAGCTCGACTCGACCTAATATGCACCAACGTTTCAGTCTTCTAGCCTTGTACTTGATTAAGAATCACCTTCCAGTTTAGGTCGAATCGACCTGAAATGCACCAACGTTACCTTTATATATCCGGTACTGGAGCGAAATAGACCTTCCAGTTTAGGTCGAATCGACCTGAAATGCACCAACGTTACCTTTATATATCCGGTACTGGAGCAAGATACACCCTCCAGTTTAGGTCGACTCGACCTGAATTGAACCAACGTTATCTTTGTAACGCCGTGTACTAAAGCTAGACACACCCTCCAGTTTAGGTCAACTCGACCTGAACTGAACCAACGTTACCTTCGTAAAGCCGTGTACTGAAGCTAGAGACACCCTCCAGTTTAGGTCGACTCGACCTGACTTGCAGCCACGTTGCATTCTTAAATCCGTGTACTGGATCTTTGATCATCTTTCCAGCTTAAATCGACACGACCTGAATTGCACCAACGTTTACTTCGCGAAGACGTGTACTGGAGATCTGATCCACCTTCTAGTTTAGGTCGACTCGACCTAAACTGCACCAGCCTTGCCTCCTTATACTCGTTTGCTGGAGCTCTGATCCACCTTCTTGTTTAGCTCGACTCAACCTAAAGTATACAAGTACTTGAGTACTCACCTGGACTCTTCTGGTCTATTCATTTCGGGTAGAGTCGATCTGCATCGTCACGTAATGAGGTAATACAGATTGAGGTCCATCGCATCTAATGTATATGAAGCCCCGTCCTTCTGTAAGCATTGTATATTGTATTCCATGCCGTCTGTTCTCTTTAATTTAGCTCGAGGCGAGCTAAATCGCGAGGACGCTTACATTCCATTGTAGATGGTCTACATCATTCGAGACACTGCATTTCATTCCACATGGTTTACATCATTTAGGTCGATACGACCTAAACATCCCTGCCCGATGATCTTCTGTTGGCAACCTAACACTGTCATATTTCTCACCCTCATATTTCTCATCTAGTGGCGACCTCAACTGGGGTACCCTTCCGTGTACGTACATGAAGTGAGCGGATAGTGGAGGAGATTCTTAAGATGAAGTTAGCTCGGTCCGACCTAAATTGATGTGATCATGGAATCAATGTCTCGACATATCTTGATCGATACAATTTAGGTCGGGCAGAGCTAAACTGAGACATAATCAAGACAAATGAGATCGATTCCATCTAAACGACATCTGCAGACTGACCATAGCGTTACGCTTGAGACTCCAAGATTATCCACACTATAATTTTCGAATGCCCCTTGTTCCATATGTACATCCTCCGATTTCCTTTTGTGATTTAGCTCCCCCCGAGATAATCCTACAAATGAGAATCTCATCTCCACTGTACTATATTCTAACATTAGGGCATGCAATCGTTCAGGTTTCCTCACTTCGTCTACTGCTGCCATGGACCCTGCTCGGATGCTGATTCATGGAGTCGACTCTTCCAACGATGAAGCTGAGGCCCAACACACATTGGACGTCGAGTTTCCGGATTGTGAAGGCATTCCGCGACCTCAGTGGAATACTCATTGTGTAGCTTTGTTTAATGAGGACGGCTTGCATGTTGGGGACGGAACTTGTCATAGTGTCAGCTCAGACCTTGTCCTCGGTGCGGACGGACCACTTGGAGACACTCACGTTGCTGTTCACATAGTCCGCAGTCACTCCGAGGTTGACATCCCCTGCGAGTCGAGGTACTCGTTGCGGGCTTGGCCGATTCGGCTTGTCCATATCAATGGAGCAAGCCTCCATGATCATGAACTTCGCGACAACTACAACCGTCGCCAAGCTAGTCTCACGCAGCCCTCTTCCGCTAGGTCGTCGAGATATACTAGTACAGTGAGGAATCCGCCCCGGGAGACTTCCATCAAATCGCAGCAACTCCTCAGTCAAGACTCTATCAACTCCGTCTCCAGCAAAGTTTGTTGCAGCAAGAATTGCCTTCAACCCTTTCCGAGGGATAAGATTCGTGCCTTCCGCGAACGTATGTATCAAGGCACCTCTTTCCAATTCAGATTCCACATGAAGATGGACATCCACAGGCAGATTCATCGTGATTCTCAAAACCGAAGGGTTGTGACTATCGAAGGTATTGATGTTTGCGTGCGAGCATGGATGCATATTGCAGGTGTCCCCGAAGCAACATTCTACCGTTATCAATCATACGCGGTGCAGGGCCGGCAAGCACATCCTCATGAAAATTCAGGAATCCGGAAGCCTCGTAATGACACCGTTCAAGCCACCGCCACGCTGCGATGTATTCTAGAGAAATCCGCGGACCACATGCCCCACCGGACGAGGACGCTTAAATCCGGGGAGAAGGTCGTTTCCATGATTCTGCCGGCAACCTTTCAGTGGAAGGACACCATTCCCGAACTGAACAGGGTGAATGCAGCGTTTGGGTTGAAGGATGTCTCGCCTTCAAACTTGAGCAAGATCAAGACATCCACCTTCAGTGAGTTTGATGCAAAGAAACCAGGTGACAATTTCGCTCGGTACGCAACGTGCGACAAATACCATTCTCTTAGGAAGGGATCAATAGCTGGATCCCAGCAAGCATTGTTGTGGGCTAAGAGGTTAGACAAGCATTTGGCTCTTGCGCGTGTGCACCGAGAGTTCTATTACGCCAACCGCACCCGATCTAGAGACTTCCTCCACGAGTGTCTCACGATCATGCATGACAAGATGGACCACGCGAAAACAACTTCTCCGGTTTTCTCCCACAAGAGCAAAGAGATTGATGGCCTTGTGAAGTTGCCCGTTTCCGTTACTGGTATGCTTACACATGGCCACGGCGACGTGCGCTATGCGCATTACGGCCTGGATCTATTCTCGCACGATTCCAATTACACTATCGGCTCAATGGCTAAGTTGTTGCGGGATCTAGAGTTGCCTCCTAAGTTTGCATCTGGGGAATTGTTTGTGGGATCAAGGTCATCTCCATTGTTTGATGCTGTGCTTAAGGGGGCAGAGACTTGTGAACCATCGTTGCGTCCTACCGTTGGAACCTCTCCTCTAGCGACTCCTTTGCCGCCCGTTCTCCATGTGCACATGGACAATGCTACCCGGGACAACAAGAATAGATATGTTTTTTGTTTTTGGTCTCTCCTTAGTGCAAAAAAAATATTTCGTGAAGTTTATGTTACTTTTATGCTGGTGGGTCACACCCACGACGACATCGATGCGTTGTTTGGAAGGTGGAGCATGTTGCTGCGGAAGGACAACTTTCCTACGATTCCTTTGCTCATGAAGTCCTAAATGGATGTGGAATCTATCCCCACTATCCCACACCTTGTCGAAGAAGTGCCTGATTTCAAAGGATTCATCGAAGGCAGTATTCTGGAGGGAGATGAAGCATTTGTAGGGCACACAAAGGCACAACAGTTCAAGTTCTACCTTGACTCCACTGGTTGTCCGGTGATGAAGTACAAGATTTTCTGCACGGACGTAGACTGGTTGCCCAAAGAAGGTGGAGGGATCAAATTGTGGAAGGAGGATTCCGAAGGTAGGAGTTTGTGGCCCCGCGGTGAGCCAAATCCTGTTGAGCAGCGTCCGATGAGAATTGTGGAAGACATCTTCAAAGGTATATCTGGATTTATCAAATACTGGGAGAATTTGTGCAATGAGGACCTTACCGGGGAATTCAGAAGACGATATGAGCACTTGATTCATTATTGGCGGGCTGTGAAAGTAGCGCTTCAAGAGCCTCCGCAACCGTCCAATGTTTTGAAAGATGGCTTCTGGCCCACATCTCGGGTTGAAGCGATTGTGGAGGATCAATACGCAGAGGACGGTGACATTTGGGAAGAGTTTGCAGAGGATGACATTTACGTCGGGCAGATGCGGGGTCGTCCATTGCCATCATTCAGGGTGGGTCGAGACCTTTACGAAGGCTACTTCCTTGCAATCCGACCATCAGATGGTGACACTCGGCCAGTTTGGATTGCGAGGGCGTTGTCTGATCCTAACTGTAACCCAGAAAGACCAAACTGTGTCCTCATTCAGTACTTTCGTCCAACATCAAGGGCTCAAAATGTCCAGGACTACTACACTGGATGGGACACCTGGAGAGGTTTGCGTTGGAAGGTTGATGATACTGCACCTCTACTTTGGGAAGAAACAAATGCTTTGATGACAGCATGGAAGTCTAGGATTAAATGAGGTACTGTCGAGTGCATGATCAAAATTCCATCAGCTCAGATCGAAGTCATTAACCAAAGTTTGGCTTTGTATAATTCTACTTAAGCCGCTATTGATTGGAGGCGATAGAGAGTATGGCTTGCTTGCTACGTCTATGTGATAGTGTGTATTTGACTATTATTGTGATACTTTGCGCTTTGATGCAAGCGATATAGAGTCTATACTATAACTAGTTCATTAGACGTTGTAGATTTCTTTTGACTTATTTCTAATTTTATTTTTGCGTGTATCACTTTGAAGTTGAAGATTTCCATTTCAAAGACTAAGTGTTTTGATTTAGAAAAAACAAACGTATTGCAAGTGCAATATTTATATTTTATTAATATATTTACTATTACATTGTACGTTTACTTCTTTGTATATTTGATCCGTTTTCCTTAAAAGATTAACTGTATGTGTTTGATTTAAAAACAAGTATATATAAAAGGTTTAGTGGTTAAGACCATTGTTTTTTTGTTAGCGCGTTAAGCACTTGTCACAGTTTAGGGTACGGGGCTGGTTGGTTGTTACAAATTTCCTGCCTGCCGAGGCTCACTTAGCAGCACCAAGTCATGCATATCTCATATCCGCTCAAACGAATTCAACGGGAATCGAACCCGGACCACCTATATGAGATAAACACCCACTCACAACCAACCATTGAGCTCATGACTTGGTGTCCAGGAGATGAGAAACCACTCTCTTATACATAAACATTATTTTTATTTAAAATGGTACTGTATTAGTGTCGAATCGACAGTTCTTATCATGACTCTCATTTTAATGGAAACTCCTCCTTTCAACTAGGACCGATCATTCTTTCGGTAACTCTCGTTTTAATGGAAACTCCAACTTCCATAGGATATATGTACTTACTATCCACCTAAATTGACAACCCATTTAGATTCAATCCTCTCCCTTGAAAATGAGAGATATGATTTTGAGAGGTCCCAATTCTCTCATTTTAATGAATATTATGTTCTATCAGGCCACCCCTTTGAAAACCATATTCCGACCGGTTGCTTCGAAGTCCCCCGTCGACCACCTCCTGTTGCGAGGGGGTGTCGCGGTCGAGTCCTTCTCAATCACTGCTGGCAGTCAATTGTATGCTTCAGCATTTTGCAAGGTAACACTCCCCTTGTTTTAATACCATTTGATATTGTCACTTGTTGTCTTGCTGCAGGCAAGACAATCCGAACATCCTCTAATGCGTATTTTGCCTGAACAACCTATAACGGGTATTTCGCCCACTCAAATGCGAGCCCGGCCGCAGTATGTTGAATGTGGTGTTGGAGTTGAACAGGGTCCTGTGTCACACTGTGCCAATGCCTGAGGCGCTCGCACAGATCCTTCGTTTTCCGGATTCGAAACACCCTACCGTTATTTCCTCCACGGTCCTGACTTAGTTGCTAGCACAGCCCTCTACTGTCGTCCTGGGCTTAGCGTGTTCCTGCGTTTTTTATCTCTCTTTGCTCACATCCACGTTTGGAGTACAGCGGATCGGAAGGTTGTGTCCGGTCTATGCTGCTTATTGTTCTCTAAGTCGAAGACCGCCCCTCAAGTCGTCTTGGCTTCCAACCAGTGCGATTTTGTGCTCCTTAAGGATTACAAGAAAGCCATGCACCCCGGCACAAAGATCCCATCCTCTTAAAATACCCGCGGCATCGTCTGTACCCTAGGAAGGATGCCAATTTCAATGACCGTAATTTGCTCATTGTCGACAGCAATCTTAAAAGTTGCTTAGTGGTTCCTACTCAAAACACTATTTTTCCTGATCCCTGGATTCATTCACATGCGGAGGCATCTAAACCGGAGAATACGTACTTATGCAAGACGTTAAGCGAGTTGATTCTGGCCGTGCATTTGAATGGTCTGGACAAGTTGTATGACACAATGCGTTGCCGTAGACCCTCACAGAATGACTTGTCTAATGATTCTGACTTCTATAAATACTTGAGCCGTCATCTTCAGTCTTCTTTGAATCAGGATCTCATCAACGGAATAAAATTGCCGTGATTACTTTGATTTTTGGTACTTTTTGAAATTTCTCCAAATGTTTAATATTGATGAGTTCCCAAAGTCTGTCATTCTTGAATATGAAGACAGTCTCTGGAATGTTTGGTGAATTTTCCCTCGATTGATAGGAGTAAATGTGTGCCTTTATAGGGCATAACTTCCATTTCTTCGTCATGGACTCAACATGTGGATATAGTGTCTATATCATTCAGGTTGCTTCTTCTGGACGTCAGTTGCGTTCCGCTCCTTCATCTGCTCGGGATGCCAATACTCAAATTGGTCCCTCTACGGTGTCCAATCCCTCCTTCACAAGTGGGGACTCGAGGACTTTCTCGGAGAGGAGGCGGGGCATTTTGATCTACCCTGCTCCGGACGACGCGTCGGCTGTGGATTATAGCAAGGAGGACATGGAAGATGACAAGGATGGTATGGTGGACAGTCCTCTGATTCAGCATTTGCCGGGGACGGAATCCCATCCACCTCGAATTGGTGGTGGACTCGCAAATCTCATAGCTGATCCATCCCTTACAACTTTATGGCACTCCCTTCCGGATGATCAGATGCCCCGGATGACGTTAGACCCTCGGGCAGTGGAAACTGACAGTCTGGTGCAGAACCCAGTGGTCGAAGTCAGCGCGGATTTAGCTCAAGTCTAGCTAAATGGAACTTTGCCAATGGCAGCGGCTGGTGTTACTTTGTCTTCTGGGGCAGACACTCGCCTTGTATCATCACGGTCATTGGGTGGGACTCATCGTCTGCTTCGGCGGTATGTTGCGAAGCGGTATATATATAATGCGTTTCTGGAGGGGGCCGAGGCTAGATCTTCTAAATACTGTCGTAGAGAGGAAGTCCTATCCACCCACAAGGATCATGGTGGGGATTCCACTGCTCGTCCCCGTAGTGCTATTTAGATAGTACTAGGCTGATGCCCCTGAGGTCTACATTTACACCACTACTTTGTTTTTGGACTTATATATCAATAAAATTCTCTCTTTGAGGATCACACACCTTGGCTTGGTCATCGTTCAATTGGTCATTTTGTCTTTTTATTTTGAGAATATTCTTCCATTTTGATAATAGTCTGTTTATTT
Source organism: Pohlia nutans (assembly GCA_022496805.1). Classification (NCBI taxonomy): domain Eukaryota; kingdom Viridiplantae; phylum Streptophyta; class Bryopsida; order Bryales; family Mniaceae; genus Pohlia; species Pohlia nutans. The sequence goes on along the minus strand of CM040107.1, from coordinate 3,547,305 downwards.
GATAATAAATCTCGTGAGATGGCTTCTAAATGGGGGCCTACAAAATTACCAAATTCTCTATATATTCCCATTATAACGAAATAAGTGTTCAATCATTATAGTTCAAACACGAAGAAAAGGATGCAGCCGAAATTCTCAGCCTGCCAAGTGCAATGCAATGTAATCGAGGAAAAGATTGATTAGGACAAGGGGTGATATATAGAATTCGCCGATTTTTTTGAAATTGGACTTCTGGATCTTTTTAAAATATGTTTGTATTGTATAATAATGGCATGGTGATAAACATGAGCACATCGGGATTAGCACTATCAACAATCTTGTGGAATTTTTTGATTCTCGGATTTGAGTATATATCCAATGCATAACTAAACAAAAACAATGTGTAGAAATGATGTTTGATATTGAGTTTGAGAGAATGAGAGAGGAATAGATTGTTGTAGGGTACACATGAAGGAAGGGGCACCATCTAAGATCGTGATACCAAAGAAGAAGAAGAGACGTGGTCAGACGGACTTTAGCGGCACCAAGGCTAAACGAAGGAAGGAAACTAGGAGGAGGTTGTTGCATGAGAGTTTGCTTCCAGGTACTCCTAGAAAGCAACCTCATGTAGATGCTGACGACGGAGGATTGAAGAGTAGAAAACATTCTAGCATCAACAAACTAACGCTAGATTCAATTGACGAGGGAATTGAAAAGGACCAAGAGTGCAAAGGATTAGAAGAAACATTGCCTTCTGACAGGGTAGATCCAATGTCTAATTAGCAGCGAAGGAAGAGGCAAGGCGATCGTTGCACTCGGTCAAATACGAACGTTCGGTCCTAACTAGACACCAGCTACGATGAGGGTCATTTCAAGATTGCAGATGACGATTTCAACATTGACAGTGCTTGCCTCCTAAATGAGGTAAGGAAATAGAGTTGCAAATTTTCACATGTTTCAAGTATTTTGCAGAACATAGCTCTATTCCAATTACGTAAGAATTTGAATAATTTGCCTTCCTACAATAATGTGTGCTTGGAATCCCTAATTCCAAACTTCAAGTTTTGCTCAGCTAGTGACACATATAGCAGATCTAATAATTTCCGTTTGAGCCACATAGTATAATTGATATTTGGAAAGTTTAGACTAACTGTCAATTTACAAAACTAAAGGACCTACTTCAAATTGCATTTGCATAAGTGTATTGTGAGATTGAATAAGCGTGCTCATTTAATTATCGTGCTCATCGTATATTCACATCGCATAATTTCATTACTATAGCTTGAATGTCCAAAATATCCTCAAACTTTTATTATTTGACTATGCAGTGATGGCAACGTGCTAAATGTCCATATATAAATTTCTTCATATCTTTTTGGACAAAGTTTATATACATTTGCAATGGAATAAACTTAGAGATTGATTGTAATTAGAATTGATTGCAAATTCATTGGTCATTCTTTAAAAAGTCTTTGCAGTTGATTGCAATGGGCTTAACCCTTTCATGTGCCACTAGAGTTAACAGAAAAGAAGGCCATGGAACCTCCCTTATCAACCTTCTATCAAGCGCTCTTTTGAGCTCCCTTGAACTATGTTTGGGTTGAATAGTGTCGTGTCATAACTTGTTCCCTTGTGGGCCATGGGCTTGGAGCTTTGGTTGGAGGTGTGGAAGTCATTGCGAGGTGTGGAAAATAATGACAATGGCTTGCTTTAGATTGTCTCCCAACTCACCTTGAACTAGTTTTCGGTCTATTTATATTTCAATATGAGTCCAAATTAGACAACCTTTGGCCACCAAAATTTCTCTTAGTTCTTGAGCAAGTTGACTATCCTTTGTACCGTTTGGAGGCCCACGTACGAAGTAGAGCTGCGGCGGCTTTTCTTCTTTGCAGGCTGTGAGACCTTTTCCGATGCCTGAGGAGACGTGGTGATCTGTCCAGCCGTCACCTCCGTGGCAATGCTGCTCATGCCCAAGGTGCGAAACACCTCGAGATTACGCTCGATGTTCTTCTGTCTCTCAAGCTCGTACGGGGTTAGTTTGGCGGTGGCAGACCACTTCTTTGCTGCACTCGGCTTGCCCTTCTTCTTCCCCCTTGCTTCAAAGTTGTTGCTGTCGGTGTCTCCGTCGCTGCCCTCTTCCTCGTCGCTCTCTTCCCTGTTGCTCTCCTCCTCGTCGCACTCCTCCTCGTTGTTCTCCTCCTCGTCGCTCTCTTCTTCGTCGTTGTCCTCCTCGTCAATATCCTTCGTCGTTCTCCTCCTCGTCGATGTCCTCTTCGTCGTTCTCCTCCTTGTCGCTCTCCTGGCACCCCTGGTCGTCGTCCTCCGCGCTCTCGTGCTCCGACCCTAAACCCTTGCTTGCGCTTGCACTCTGACCCTTCGCCGCCGTAGATTCGGCCTTCTTCCCCACGATCGCCAACTTCGCCGCCCGCGCAGCTCCGGTCGACGAGCTGATCTGCTTCCCCGACTTTGCCGCCCTTGCAAGCGCAGTCGACGAAGTTGCCTTCCCTGCTGACTGCCCCTTCTCTGCGATCTCCGCATCCCCGCTGATTTTGCCAGTGCCGAACTCCAACTTCCTCGCCGCCGTATCGTGGGCTTCGGATTCCTCGCTACCCCCGCTCTCCTGCTCCTTGTCAGACTCAGCCTCCTCTGACTCTTCCTCCTTAGCTTCTTCTTCACTAGATTCTTCCTCCTTCTACGGCTCTTGCTGCTCAGATACTGTGGGCTTTTGCGATTTGGCCATGGCGACAAAGCCTCCAAGCGCGCCGACCAGGAGCAAGTGAAAATCTCGCAGCCGCCACCATCTTTCTAACCACAGCAAGATTAGGGTAAGGTCACTTGCAAATCTTACGCAATTATGATTGAAGAGATCTGCAGAGGAAGTGAGGAAGTGGAGTGAAAGTGAAAATCAGAGACATTAGGGTTTCGTACTGAAGGGGTGGCGATTGCAGGAGTTAAAAGTTTGCGCCGACTCTGCCCGTCACCTTCGTAGGCTATTTATAGCGTTTAGGTCATCCATCGATGACTAGGTGTAGTCAACCTTTCTGCTTCGATGACTATTCGTAGTCAGATGTTCTGCATACATGACTAGAGTGAACTGAAAGTTGTGTTTATTCTTTTTAGGTGGACCACGGAATTGCTAATGGATCCTACATCCCGAGAGGATCTTCTGCATTTGCAACTGTGGGAAATCGAAGAGAAAGAAGCAGACAGACAAGGTCTTAAAAGTTACCCTTGCCCATGTAAGAAATGCATGGGTGCAAAAATAGTATCAAGGACAACCATCCGCAAACATCTACAGAAGTACAAGCGAGATCCTGAATTCAAGACATCCATCCTGGTATGTTATCCACCAGTTTAGTCTGATATCTTGGTTATTAAATATGTGGGTGCCAATGCGCTTGCCTTACTTTGTTGCGATGATACATGTAGGAAACACAGAGATATGTTGTTCTGGCCGCAGCAGCTGCTGCATTAAATTCAGTAATTTCAGCTCCTCTACCGCTTCAAAGGAGCATAGAGAGTAGTTTGTATCCCAACCATCAAGCATCTGTGGATACTGTTCAAACACATATCGATTATGGGCAGTGGCGCATAGGCACCATCCCCAAGCTCAAAATTTTCACATTTTGGGAAAGAAAGTGGGAGGTTAGGGTGTCAACACATCCGCACATGGGATGGGGCCTATATGCCATGGAAGCAGCCAAATGTGGTGATGAGTTATTGCCATTTGTTGGGAAGAGATTCTCAAAGGCTGAGTTCCACCGTCATTGTGAGGCAGACAAGCGTTTTTTGAAGTATGCAATACGTGTGAAGAAAAATGTGTACCAAGATGGAGATGTGTTGAATGGAAATGTTGCAGGGTTTATTAAGAGTTCTTTTGGAAGAGAGCATATAGGGAATGCTATTTGGGAATACGTGTCATTGCCTGCCCCATGGAACCCCAAAACTTGGGGGTATATTATGACTGTAGCAACACGTGACATTGAAGTGGGAGAGGAACTTTTCACATATTACCCTCTTAATTGACATGTTGCTTAGATTGCATCTAGGAAATGGGTAACAATACAAGAAACTGCTGTAGTACTTTAGTGATTGCTTGTCTGTTAAGGAAGAACCACGACTAAATGTAGTCATTGTTTTTGTAGAGAGGACTAGCTGTAGTGACAACTTTTGCAGATATGACTAAACCATAGTCACTGTGCATGCAAAGATGACTACATCATACTCACTATTTCTCTTGAATTAACTATTCGTAGTCATAGTTATCAGATACATGACCACTGTACATATGGATGAGCTACAATCATGAAAGTTTGTTTACATACTTGTAAGCTATGCAAGAACCGTGACATACTAACATATAATTGGGGGGGTTGTGAATATCATCTGTGTAGTCTGGTTTTGTGTACGAAAGTGAGCGAAATTGTCCAATCCTTCCTGAATCCAACGAAGCGCACGAGGAAAACCTGACAATGCGAACCGGATCAGAAGAATTTGATGTTGCCCGAATGATCACAGATTGCCTTGGCAGATACGACAATATCCCTCCCGCTACTGATGACGTCTCCGATGAGGATGAAGATGACATTGGTTTCAACGACGACGACTTCCATGATGTAGGCCGTGCGAAATTCTTTGAAGAATCAAATATCCCACTCTACGAAGGTTGTCAGACAAAGCTTTTAGTTGCACTAACTACTAGAGAGTGCGTAAAAACCAAGACAAAACCAACACACATCTGTTGAAACCAACAGAGAATGGGTTTAACGTAGCAAACATTTAGTCATCTGCACTGAACCAACAAGTTCCTGTTGATTTCTGCTGGAACCAACAAGTTCCTGTTGATTTTCCTCTTGGAACCAACAAGTTCCTGTTGATTCACTACTAGAGAGTGCGTCAAAACAAGACAGAACTAAGACACATCTCTTGGAACCAATAGAGATTGGGTTTAACGTTGCAAAACCGAATTCATTGCACAGAACCAATAGATTCTCTCTTAGAAAAAAAAAACAGCTCCAGCAAGTTAACTCTTAAAAAAAGTTCTCTCTTAAAAAGTTCTCTCTTAAAAAGTTCTCTCTTAAAAAACCAACAAGTTAACTCTTGGAAAAAAAAAACTGTACAGAACCAACAGGTTCTCTCTTAGAAAAAAACACAGCTCCAGCCTTCAAGATTTTGTCAAAAATAAATAAATTCAAAAAAATTTGAAATTTTTTCTATATACAGAAAAATCCCTGCATATAATATTGCAGAAAAAAAATTTGAAAAAAAAGTTTTTTTTACATCGTTAAAAATATTCAAAGACTGCTGGGTAAAAAATAACAGCTCCAGCCTTCAAGATTTTGTCGAAAAAAAAAAATTCAAAAAAATTTGAAATTTTTTCTAGATACAGAAAAATCCCTGCATATAATTCTGCAAAAAGAAATTTTGAAAAAAAAGTTTTTTTACATCGTTAAAAATATTCAAAGACTGCTGGGAAAACAAAAAACAGCTCCAGCCTTCAAGATTTTGTCGAAAAAAAAAAAAATTCAAAAAAATTTGAAATTTTTTCTAGATACAGAAAAATCCCTGCATATAATACTGCAAAAAAAAAATTTGAAAAGAAAGTTTTTTTTACATCGTGTAAAATATTCAAAGACTGCTGGGAAAAGAAAAAACAGCTCCAGCCTTCAAGATTTCGTCCAAAAAAAAAAAAAATTCAAAAAAATCTGAAATATTTTGTACATACAGAAAAATCCATGTATGAAATAGTGCCAAAAAAAAAATTGAGAAAAAAAGCTTTTTGTACATGGCACACGAATCGGCAATGGTTAAATTCTTTTATAATTAACAAGATAATTCTCGTACTTGCATGAGCGTGTGTATGTGGTGTGGTGGTTTAGTAAGTGGTTGGGGTTTAGAAGGTCTTGTGTTCGAATCCGGCCGTTGGGAATTGGTCTTCGGTTAGCCGTGGTGGGCCCTACGGTGGTGGGTCGGGGTTCTTGGAAGAAACAACAGTAACTATGTGTATGATGGAGAAGGTATTCCCACCGTCATTTTTTGATGTCATGTCACATCTTCCGATCCAGTTAGTGCAACAGTTAGCCATTTGTGGTCCGGTCCACACACGCTGGATGTACCCAGTGGAACGGTATCTGAAAACGTTGAAGGGCTACGTACGACAACGACACAACCGGAGGGGTCGATGGCAAGAGGGTACATCATGGAGGAGGCGATTGGATTTTGCACTGAGTACATGCAAAATTGTACTATGACAGCACGCCGTGTTTGGGACGACAAAGAGGAGCCCAGTATGAATGATAAAGTGTTGCAAGGGAAGGGGAGACGACGCATATTGTCGCCGGAACTGCAACAGTGGATTCATGAGTTCGTGATTAACAACGCTGAAATCCTTCAAGATTACAGAGAGTAAGCTTCTGTGCAATATGATTTCCACATAGCTATATAAAATAACCAAAGCACTACGTCTGGTCATCATTTTAGATTAAAAGAGTAGCTATTAGCACGAGACAGACGAGACAGTCAGAACAGTGGAAAAAACGACTACGTGTAGTCACCATTCTGGAAGCACTTACTAACTTCTGTGCACATGAGGTTGTCTTCTAAAAATTTAGGAACAATGACGGACTAGAGGTGATGTGTATATTGCAGGCGGTACGCGAGTGAAATGACTCGACGAGAAGAGGCCACAAAAGAATTCCGAAAACGAAGCAGGAGAAAACTTCCAGATTATCCCATGGATATACGACATGAATCCTTCAATACGTGGTTCAAAACTGCTGCATCTGAAGACGTTGCAATGGGCATTTATGTCTCTTGGGATATACTCGCACTGTTTCTGCCTCCTAGACGAGAAGCGAAGGGATACAAGGCGATGTATGCATACGGCAATCATATACGAGTACGCTCTGCAGAAGTAGATATGTTGACATGCGATAGTGGAGTAGCGGCTACGTTTCTGCAATCGTGTCGCACTAGCTCTAGTGACACGAACATGAGGACAACAAATCTGGAGTATGTGGGGTGGGTGGACAAAATTATCAGCGTAGACTACGGCAAATTTGAAGTGGTGGTGTTGTATTGCACATGGGCCCAAGCAAACAAGAGGGGAGCTCGGGCTACAATGAAATGTGACGAATATGGGTTCACGTTGTTCAGATTTGATCGATTGATTCCATATTCAGCGGACTCCTTTGCATTCCCTCTTCACGTACAACAAGTTTTTTATGTAGACGACGAGGACAGCAGTGGATGGAAGATTGTGTTACGACGACAGCCGCGTGGCGCAAGAGTCGAGTCAAGTGATGGCGGAAGAGATGATCTGCAGAGTGTGTAGTTAGGTAGAGATGAGGAGCATCTAGGCCTACGGCCTGAATACACTACCGTGGAAAGGGAACTAGACACTCCTGATTTGAGAAGCTGTAGGAGACTAACCACAGAAGATGTAAACCAAGCTTTGGTCGCTGTAGAGGAGGATCTAAAGGTGGGACATGATGTGCCATCACAGTAGGAAATGAGGCCAAATGCATGGCATAGCTCATTGTATTAGCAAACCAAGTACGAACCATAATATGTAGTAGCTGTGGTATCGGTAATCTTGATGACTACACTGAGTCAGTGATTCTACATGCACAACTAATATGAGTCATTCGCTCGTGTTTACCGTCTACAGTGCGTAAGAGTAGTTTTTTAACTGTAGCAAATGGCCAATTCCACATTGTAAACTCTACATTGCCATGGTATACAAAGCGATCTGCCATGTAAATATCTTCAACTTCACTAATGGACGCTAGAACATGCATGCGCACTACCCTAGTGGAGTGCACTGTACTAAAAATGTACGAGTAATCGTGAGTGCACAAAAGGGGTATTAATTTGAGTTACATTGCCGTATAACGTACACAAACAATAAACACATTAAGAACTAAAAATATTCACGTATACTTACACTAAACATATATTTAGAACAAAATACATCTGTATATAAAGGTATTTAGACATAGAACCTCTCATGTGCGATGGGGTTTTAGAAGGGGTCATGAACGCACGTGATTTTCAAACATAATGTAGAGTGCACTTTTTAAGGCACTACCTCAAATTATAATTCACAATGAATACCAAAGCAAAACTAAACCGATGATTGAGAAAAAAGTCAGCATGGACGTGAAACGGGCACAAATTGAAAGAAAAAGCTGATAAAAAAGAGGGAGAGGTAGAGTAAACAAAAGTGGAAAGAATACGTGAGGGGAAGAAGCGCTGTAGTCAAAATAAAACTATCCTAGTCAAAAGAGAAAAACAATACATCAATGCAAAATCGATAAATTTGAATTTGAATTTGACAAGAATTTGAACAAGGTGCAAAGAGAACTCATAAGACTGTAGACAGTAAGAAGGGTATCTGGAATAAATATCCATGATAGATGAATTGCAAAAGTGATATAAAATATGTATGACTTCGAAAAAAAGTACGGAACGAAAAAATATGAAAAACAAAAGCAAATAATGCCAACTTGTTTTTTAATAAAAAGTTAAAAAATACAATGCATAAAATGTTAAAACCTCGAAGGAACAAAAGAAATTCAAAAGAAAACCCTAATCAAAAGGAAGGAAAGTGAAATTGAAATAACATATAGATCATTAAACAAAGGATATAAATTTGAATTAAAACCATGAAGGCCACACTCAAAAACCCATTTACAAATGGCTGCCCAAAACTGTAGTCACATAACTACTAAATCTAGTGATATCGCTGCCCATGCAAAAAGTCATATGGCTGCCCACGGAAGAATACGTTCCCCAACTACGTTCCTATTGAGGTCCCATGTAAATATGACTAGAATCATAGTCATGTGATGACTATGGACTGTTCTAGTCACCAAAGTAGTTACTGGTGAGTCATATCCTCCCGATAGTCATATCTAGTCAAATGGCCGTAGTCATATTTCGTATGCTCTCCTAGTAGTGCCACCTGCACCCCAACCGGATAGGAGTAGCTTCCGGGGAGAGGAGCGCAAGAAGGATAGGGAAGACCACCCGGTGAGAGGACAACCGGGCGAGGCCAGCACCAACCCGGAGCAGAGAACCAAGTGGAGAGAAGACCGCCCGGAGAGAGGCTAACCGAGTGGCGCCAGGCCGCATCAGGAGGAGCGGCAGGAGAAGAGAAAGGACCCGCAGTCAGACCGACCGGGTGTGGCAAGATCTCAGCTGGAGTTGAGAACAAAGCGAAGGGAGGATCCGGACGAGGAGGAGGAGGAGTCTCCATAGCCGAGGCTGACCCGGAAGAAGCCGGTGAGGGGTCTAGAAGCAGCTCCTCAACCGGAGGTAGGCAGTTCTTTCCAAACGCGACCTCGGGTGGATCCGGTCGAGGAGTCCAGGCCAGAGGAGGAGACAAGGCCTTCTCCAACACAGCTGTTAGAGGGGGAAAAAGGTGCTGATCTAGTAGTACTCTACCTACCAGTACAGAAGATTGACACCAAAAGACTGCATTGAAAAGTACCTACAACCTCCATGTGTTCTCAGACTAGGAGGTCTCACTTATATAAGAAGAAGATACAATGGGAAGATCCAAGATCCGGATCTAGATCTAGATCTAGATCTGGATCTGGATCTGGCTACCGAGTCGACCACCTAGTCGACTACCGGGCCGACTTCCTGGTCGACTACCGGGTCGTCTTCCTGGTCAACAACCGGGTAGACTAGCCTCTGGACCACTAGCCTCTGGTCGACTACCGGGTCAACTACCCAGTCGACTACCGGGTTGTCTTCCTAGTCAACTACCGGGTCGACTACCGAGTAGACTAGCCTCTGGTGCTACTGAATCGACTACCAACTGGGAGGAGATACATCGTAGCACTGCCTACATGGGTACTGGCTACTAAGGGTTATAAAATCCCGTTAACATTATCCTCCCTCCTAAGGCGTTACGCCCTCGTAAACGCCATACACAACTAAGACATTAGCTTACAGATTCTACAATTAGTTAAAAGTGGCCGCCATTTGGTAGAATTTCTTGTTGGAAACCTTCCTTCAAAAGTCTTGCTGCCACTTGAAAGCATCCTCGCCATTTGGTATTCACCCCTCTAAATTTGACTCGGTTACTCCTTCTCGGTTCTTCATGAGTCCAATGGGAGTCCAATGGGAGTCCAATGCTCCTTCTGATGGTAGTCACTTCACCACCGGAAGTACCGGGTTTAGTAGGTAGTTACTTTAGGGCCGTCCGAACGATTGACCTCCAGCTTGCAGTTACTCTCCATCTGGTGTTGCCAGGTCGACTAGCCTCTGGTGCTACTGGGTCGACTTCTGACTAGTGCAACCAGGTCGACATCTGACTGGTGCTATCGGGTCGACTTCTGACCGGTGCTACCGGGTAGACTCCTGACTGGTGCTACTGGGTCGACTCCTGATCAGTGCTACCGGGTCGACTCCTGACTGGTGCTACCGAGTCGACTCCTGACTGGTGCTACTGAGTCGACTCCTTATCGGTGCTACCGGATCGACTCCTGACTAGTGCTAGTAGTTCGACTCCTGATCTGTTCTACCGAGTCGACTAGCCTTTGGGAAATCTCCATCCGGTGTTTTCTCCTCCAACTCTTTAACTTCAATAGAAATCTGCAAACTTATATACTTCTACTAGGGAAGAACATTTGAACACTTGGATCGGTAATGATTGGACAAAATCGGTAGTGACAGACTGTACTGGACTGTACTAGACAGTACAGGACTGTACTAGACTGTACTGGACTGTACTGGACTGTACTGGACAGAGTCGGTAGAGCAGACTATGGCTTTAAAATAGACTAGAGTCACAATATTTCTACCCTTTAGTTTTAGTTCTTCAGATTTTGCTCTTTCTCTTAGCTTTTTGGTATCTTGCTTCTATGGCTCACCTCATCTAAGTTCATCAAAGCATCAAACTTTCACTAAAATCTTCAAGAATGTCGCTCCAGATCTAAATCTCTTTTGAAGAGCTACCAATCTTCCAAAACAATAACCTATAGATCCAGGATGATAACAAAGAGCACAAGAAACAACATATTCCAACAAGAATCACTTTGCAAACAAGAGATTAGAGTACGAAACACTACATGGTCGCCAAATGTTAGAGGGGGAAAAAGGTGCTGATCTAGTAGTACTCTACCTACCGGTAGAGAAGATTGACACCAAAAGACTACATTGAAAAACACCTACAACCTCCATGTGTTCTCACACTAGGAGGTCTCACTTATATAAGAGGAAGATACAATGGGAAGATCCAAGATCCGGATCTAAATCTAGATCTAGATCTAGATCTGGATCTGGATACCGAGTCGACTACCTGGTGGACTACCGGGTCGACTTCCTGGTCGACTACCGGGTCGTCTTCCTGGTCAACAACCGGGTCGACTAGCCTCTGGACCACTAGCCTCTGGTCGACTACCAGGTCAACTACCTAGTCAACTACCGGGTCGACTACCGAGTAGACTAGCCTCTGGTGCTACTGAATCGACTACCAACTGGGAGGAGATACATTGTAGCACTGCCTACATGGGTAGTGGCTACTAAGGGTTATAAAATCCCGTTAACAACAGCCTTAGGAGCAACCAGTGGACGGGTCCAGACCAATGGAGGAGGATCCTGCTCCGGTGGCTCCACAGGAATAGACGGCAGAGAGGAACCGGACAGACCAGGAGAGGGGTCCGTCTCAGGTGCGACCCCAGGGTCTAAAGAGGAAGTTGGTCCTCACAGTTAAGGATGAGGAAGAGCCGGAAGGACCGGAGACCACACCTCGGAAGAAGAAGGGACCGGCTCGGAGAAAGACAACTCCACTCAACAAGCGTCCCAAAGAAGCAGGGGAGGACAAAGAGGAAACCGGAGACAAGGGGAACCGAGAGCAGGGAATGCCAGCGGGAGCAGAACCGGTGCAAGAAGCAGGCCCATCCAGATATGTGCCAGCGGAACAAGGAGAACCGCTCCGGGTGGAGGACATGCTTCTACAAACCCGGATGGCACTGGACATAATGACCGAGCAGTACAATCCCATGTTCGCTGCACTCCGGGAGACAGGGACTCTTCTCTGGACAAGCGATGCCCTGGAGTATCCGGCGCAGGTCCGGAAACTCCAGAGGAAACTCATCCGGAGCAGGGAGAGGGAGAACGAGTTAACCGGACAACTGCAGGGTATCCGGGAGGCAGAAGGCGAATCCACGGCTCTTTTGAAGGGTTTTGAGGAGGAGCTGCAACGAAAGGTAGCCTACATCAAGAGGATGGAGGCACACGTACAAAGAAACGAGTTGCAGATCCGGGAGCAGGAGGATACCATCCGGAGGGTAGCGGAGACGAGGCGGCAGTGCGTCACCAAGCTGTCGGGATTGTTCCAACCGGATGGGGAGGCACAAATGAAGGCCCGGTTGTACGACGAGCGGGTAATCTAGCCGGGATTGGAGGGAGCAGCCCGGATGAAGAATGTAGTCCGGGAATACTCGGACAAGGTAGAAGCGTATTTGGTGGAGTTTCGGGTACTGGCGGAGTGCATGAGGGAGACCTCTTCGGAGGAAGAACCGGATCAAGAAGAAACCACCAACCGTAGCAAGAGGGTAGGTTCCGGGGATGGACTGCAGGGCGTGTTCAACCTCTTTGCAGATGCTCCTCAAGAAGATGAGATCGACCGGTTGATGTGGAAGGAGAGCTCAACACAGGAACATACCTCCCGAACCGCGCTGGATGTGGAACCAATCCACATGGTCAGACCCGCAGGAGTAAGCCCAGAGGAAGTCCGGGATTTGAGCGAAGGTATGGAGGCAATGGATGTCCAACCGGACAGGGCGGAAAAGCAGCAGGAGGGACTATAGGTGGGATAGCCGGCGGCGCACGGAATGCGAGGTGACCGGCCCGCGGATCTGATCGTGGTGGGGAGCCCGGAAGATGAGGAGGAGCATCCGCAAGAAGACCAGTAGCTGCACGAGATCACCGGGGGTCCGGAATCAGTGGCCCGGACTTAGTGGATCCGGCCACTTAGAATAGACCTTTTAGAGTAGGTAGGGTAGAAGCCTTTTTGTTGTAAATGACTTCTAGGATTTTTTTTGATGTTGATGGCGGCTTAGGATAAGAATTGAGCCGTGGAGGAAGCTCCCTGGATTTCCGGATCCCGGGAATGTGGGATCTAAGGATCTCCCGGATTTGGGTGTCGGGTTGGCTTTTTATCAAGGGATGTTCTTCATTCCTTGGGTCTTTTTGTGTACCTTTGTTCCGTATAAATGAGTAGACGCACGTATTACTTGCGCAAACTTTGTCTATGTGTGTGTGTGTGCATATGTGTATTTGCTTGTGTATTGCCGGAACAATGGCGCAACTAGTCCCTTGGTGACCGGATGGGTTAGCTAGGTTCGGACGTGAAGTCAGTTAAGAGACCAGATAGGAGATTTGGAGGAATAAGGAGCGTTTGAAGGTGATAATTCCTGTGTCCGGTTGTAGGTGAAAACCCATGTTAGTGGTTGGGAGAGCAAGAGGGGGAAATCGGGTTGTAGTACTTTGGGGATTAGAGGGAAACCGGGTTGGGCTTGAGTGACCGGCTGTGGGTTTGGAACGAGTCCATAGCTGAAGAGCAAACCAGAGAGTACCCGGATTAGAGAGTGGAGTTTGGATGACCAAGAAGCGGTGAATCCCCTGTCACGGAAATCAGTAGGGGAGGGTGTGACTTTAGATCCAACATCCTTGAAAATGCAAATGGAGAACCCTCTGAGGGAAAACAGAGGTTAATGGTAAACCAAATTTAGTAGCTCGCGTTAGATCGGGTAGAGTAGGGTTGGTTAAGTTTCCAACTCGGACAGAAACCGGATCTTGCCATAGCCGGGTCAATCAGTAGAGCAGATCCGGTTTTTGTGAGGAAAAAGGGAGTTATTTGGTGACTGGGAGAGAGCGGTCACCAACCCGAGTCTGTCTCCGGAAACTTCCCACTTCACAGAGTCTCCGCGGAACGATAACCCGGAAATCACCTCAACGAGCATTCTTAATACGAAATAGTGCGCTCTAGGGGAGTATCCGGTACCACGTGCTACCACAAACGTCCAACAAGAAAAGAGACCCCCCACATACAAAGGCTGAAGGGTGCACGTGCTACCACACAAACTGTGCGGGTTTGCACCCCACTACCCTCGGTTCGTAGTCAACGTCGTTCAATGGCACTTATCTCTTGACCCTGGACTCGCCAACCGAGATTATATGATGACATTGGTAAGGCCACCTATGACTTTGTTTTCCTGAATTATAGAACTTTTAGTCAAACATTTGTAAACGAATGAATATAATTATATTTCCTAAACTTTCAGATTTAAAAAAAAAAATCATTTATTATTATTTTATTTTTGTTTTATTTCAGAGTGCTCACAATTTGGTCACCGACGTATGCGCAGAGGATTCCTGGACGATTCTGGGACTCGAATAGCCGCATGATTCATGAAGACGAGGTCTACCTCCTTGGCCTAAAGAACATGGCCCTGATGGCGGTAAATTGGAGCGCACAGCTCAAATATTAGAAGACAACACTGAACTGAATGACAAAGCGCGGCTGGCATCAGGGTGGAAGACCTTCGTTGTCACCAATCAGTTGTGTGCGGGAGACATCCTCGAGTTTACTTTAATCAACCCCAATATGTTTAGGGTAGATGTCTTAGACCGCGTCTAAAACGTTTACTTTGAACTACGGAGTTTTTTTGGCAATCCTTTCTAGTCACACAAGAGATTTTTGGAACAAACAATTCTCTTTACTATAGTTGATTGTGACTGACACATTTTGTAAATCAGAAAATGGGTTGAAATTACAGTACTCCTGTAATACTCTTTATTACAAGACCGTTTTCACTCTATGTGATATATATCGCTTTTATTCTAACCTACCACATTGTCTCTTTTTCCCACTATGATTGTCAAGTATTCAGCTAGTACATTCAGTGAGCATTTCCTTGAACCATATAAGGTAGAGGAATGATATATTAGAAGCTCGATTAGATATTCATAGCAGCCATATATATTTGGAAATTCTATGTTATGAACGTCAAACTTTGAATACTAAGAAATTACCATAAATGTAAAAAAAAAACTATACACATACCTGTTCAGTACAGTGCTCCATTGAGGTTGTTAGTTTATACCGCAAACCTAAATTCTTATTGTCTAATTATTATTAGTTGTGCTAGTTATATTAGCAAAGTACTCGTTTAGGGTTGAGGTTATAAAGATAACTTATTCATACAGTACGGAACAACCTCATGAACTAATAAGGTATGATGAAAGAAGTTAGGAAAAGTAATTTTCTAGCAGTTACAGGCATTTTTCTGGAACTATGTTTTTTGACTAGGATTTGCAAATGGAAGAAATAAATACAAGTCCCTCGATTCCATCATCCAATTACAAGACCGAACACTAGACCATTTAATATGATATGTAGTACCCTCTTGTTAGTACTATGGAACTATGGAATAACTATAGAATAACTATGTTCCGAAATGTCAAAGTAATATTGTATATATTGTTTGAAACCGTAGTGTTATAAGAAATTAATTTACATATGTTTTTAGACGTGCACAGAAGTCGATCAAACTTTAATTTTATGAACTACTCATAAGCTATTCTACATTATCTTCAAAATAAATACATAAATAAGAAGAATACATATATATATATTTATATACATATATATAGAGATACATATATACATATATAGATATATATATATACTAGGACAATTGCGGAATCTCAGGTCAGTCTAGAGAATAAGAGATAGTTAAGAAGAAATTGGAAAATAAGTCTCAAGTGGATGAGAGGTTTTAGCCCCCTAATGAGGTCTTCCATAAATCAACTTTAGCTCAACCTCCCTGTCACAATGGAACTTCTCCACACACTTCCTTCACTCATTTTCCTTCAAAACTCTTGTACTGTCTCCTCGCTTAAAATCTCTGTGGAAGCTTGTGGAGGTTCATTTCTCTTCAGAGGAGAGGTCGCATTTCTTAGGTAGGGGATGAGCATGTTTCCTAGAGAACGTTTTAGGTTTTTATTTGCGCAATGAAGGCTTGTTATTCATGCATGTTATTGCGGTTGCAGAGTTGATTAGCTCCCCCCCCTATTTTTTCCTAGGTAGAGTGTCTCAATAATACTCTACTGTATATACATTGTTCGAAATCGTAGTGTTATAAGAAATTAATATGCATATGTTTCTAGATGTGCTCAAAAGTGAATCAAACTTTTATTTTATAAACTAGTTAGCATTGGGTATTCAACATTATCTTCAAAATTATTACATTAAAAAAATAAAATATGTATATGTTTATATATACCTAAATATACATATAAATATATATATGTGATATATATAAATATTTATATATATGTGATATATATATATATATTTATATATAAGTGATAGGCTTTCACGTGGATGGTTAGGAACGATTGTCTTTTGATAAATATTTAATCTATTTCAAAGTACCGTAAACTCTAAATTCTAGAACCTAGACCCTAAACTCTAGACCCTAAACTCTAAACCTAGTCTAAAAACCATCGACATAATATTCTAGACCCTAAACCCTAGACCCTACAACGTAAACCCTAGACCCTAAACTCTAAAACCCTAAAACCCTAAACCCTAAAACCCTAGACCCTAAAACCCTGGTCACTAAGCATTAATTTCACTAAGTTAACGGATCTTCCTTTACTGCGGGCACCTTCGATTTTTCGTTCGCGCCATTTCTTTTTGCTCACCCCCGTCCTCTGAGCTTGGCCTCCGGCCTCCGTCCTTCACTTCGGTCCCCTGTGCTTGGCCTCCGGCCTTCGTCCTTAATGTTGTGGTGCCTTCACTTCGGTCCTCTGCCTTTCTCCTTCGGCCTCCGACCTTCACATCTAGTCGCGCGTACTGTCTAGGGTCTTCAGCTCCGTCCTTTCCCCTTCGGCCTCCGACCTCCATCCTGCACCTCTAGCCTCTGACCTTCACTTTTGCCTTTACCCTAACACGCGGGCGATTGTTCTTTTCCTGCTCATTCTACTGTAGTGGGATTCTGCTGTTATCAAATTTTGATTAGCTCAGTTGAACTTATTTCGGCTGAATCTGATAGTTTGATTATGTTGTTAGCACTCTTCGTCAATGCTGCTCTCGCTTTGTTGCTGTTAATATTGCAGTTGTAAGGCTCGACTTGACGGCCGGCCCCCATTCTTGGTGAGATCCGGACTCCTACATTTCTTACAGTGGTATCATTGAATGCAATTTTGAAACCGCTCTAGCATTTGTTGCGTGGTTCGTTTGTACTTGAGTGGTTGCTTGTGGTATTTGTTGAATTGTTTAACCGAGAGTAACATACGGCACGTCGGACTAGGTTCGCACGGAAATCGAAGCAACGGCTAGATATTAAGCGTGCACGATTCCCGAGGAGCCTGTCAGGACTCCACGGTGCACTGCACAGAATTCGAGGCAGATACTGATACTAGACAGATGTCAATTTAGCTCGAGTCGAGCTAATCCGTATATGACAACGGTAGGGTATCTGTTTCTCAACGTCATTAGCTTGCATTTCATTAGTTTGACCAACTTCGAATCTATAGGGTTTTTAAATACCCTTATCATGGTCCATTTATTTAGCTCGAGTAGAGCTAAATGGTACTTTAGCCCCGAGTTTCATCAACAAAGAACTTCATCTAGCTATAATGTTTATCAAGACGTGGTGATTCCTCACTCGGGATAGCTGTCTGTTTAGCTTGAGTCGAGCTAATCCGTGGATGTCAAAATGGGCTATTTCAACTAAACCGTAGTAATACTGAATTACACTAGTTGACCAACTGCGGTTACATAATACCGTTCTTGTGGTATCTCAATTTAGCACGAGTCGAGCTAAATGGTACTACAGGTACGAGTATCGTTGAGAGTTTAGCAGTAAAGCTACGAACTACTCTTGATACAGTTTTTATATGATGATGCAATGACTGAGGTTACTCCTAAACCCAAAATTAGGCGATAGTTTCCTGTCGACGACATGACTTTTACAATTAGCTCGAATCGAGCTAATTTGCTCTGTATGGCCGATATCATTTCATTGTTGATGATTGATGATTGTTCTCTTGAGTTCTGTCAGAAGTTTTAATACAGACAGGTTTAGGCCTGTTGCCTCCTGACTGTTGTTTAGCTCGATTCGAGCTAATTTGACATTATAAACTATCTACGAGTTATGCCCGTCTACTAATTATTTTAAATCACATGTCTACTCTCACATAGACTTATCCGAGTGGCAATCTCGTGTCCGGAATGTATTTTGAATATGTTCCATCTTAGTCAGTACTGTAATCTCAGTGTTAATCTCTTTAGCTCGAGTCGAGCTAATTTAAGTTGAGGTTGTACACGGTTTATTTGAAATTATAGAGCGGAGCGTTGTATTGCAAGCATTGATTTAATCAGTTTCTATGATAACTGAAGTGGTGCATCATCTTCTTTGACATGTGATTACTCACTTCGTTTTGTCGTTGCCTTGTAGATATTTTTCCCGGTCAACATATTGGTCCTGCAGTACTTGCGAACATTCTCTTATAGAGTCGAGTGCATCTGATGGCGAATTGGATTTTAACTGTGTTTCATCTAAGGTATTGCATCTCTCCTAAACCTTTTATTTCATTCATGTTATGTAATAATCCATAGTTCGTCTGCCTAAGTGACTGAGACATCATTGTGTTTGGTGTAACAGGAGTTGGATGTCCCACCTGAGCTGGTTCTGCCGGACAAGTTGAAGGATTGCCCCGGTCTTTCGAGGAACAGGTGGATTACCAAATTTATAACGCTACTCAACGATGGATTGGATATTCTGGCAGAAGGTATTTGTCAGAGCGTGGACTCCGACTTTGTACTTGAAAATGACGAGCCGTTAGGTGAAGACCAAGTAGCCGTGCAGATCGTGAAGTGTGTGAATGTGGACGTCATTCCTGCGGATTCCATATTCGGAACGAGAATATGGCAACATACCCATCCTATATGTGAGGGATGATCACTTCATGATCATTTACGTCGGGACCAATACAATGCTGCCGTTTATGCCCGTGATCATCCGAAGAGGAAGGGGGTTCGGCCGTATCAGTCGGGACTAAGAAATGCTTGCGTTGTGAAGACCAAGAGAGAGGAGCTGCTCACGTTGGAGTCCGTCAACTTGGTTGCAAGTAAGATATGCTGCAGTAAAAACTGTTGCCAGCCTTTCCCTCGAGAGAAAATTATTGCTCTTCGAAAGCAGATGTACGAGTCCTCAGATTTTAAATTCAAGGCTCACTTTAAGATGGATGTCCACCATCGGTTTCACCTGTTAGCGGACGGGAAGATGATGGTGACCACTGAAGGCATCGATGTTTGCGCGCGGGCATGGCAACATATAACAGGAGTCCCCCCTGCTACCTTCTACAGGAAAAAGTCCAAAGCTGCAGCAGGACTGCGTGCTCAACATCATGGCAACGTCGGTCAAAAGAAACCTCGTCTGCACGTAAAACAAGCTGCAGCCACTCTAAAGACATTGATAGACAAGGCTGCTGATCATATGCCTCACAAAGCGAAGATGCTTACGACTGGTGTGAAAGTGGTGTCGCGGTCGTTGCCGTCGTCTTTCAAATGGAAGGATGCAATTCCTGTAATTAATGACATCAATGAGAGTTTGGGTTTGAAATGCATCGCGCAGAGCACCCTTAGCAAGATCAGGAAGGCCAAATTCTCGGAGTACTCAAAGAAGGCACCTGGTGATAATTTCGCTCGTTGCTCTACATGTGACAGGAATGAGTCAATGATCAAGTCAATGGTGCTCGGATCATCTGAAGAGAATATGTGGATAAAGAAGCCCAAACACCATCTAGATCAGCAGCAGGCTCATCACGAGTACTATTACATAAATCGTTCCATGTCAATCCAGAGACCGAGGGAAGTTCTTTGCATAATTCACGGGAAGATGGAGCATGCGAAGACCGCGTGCCTTTTGTTTTCGCATAAGACAAAAGCAAACGATGCGTTGATGAAACTTCCAATTGTTGTCACGGGCATGATTGCGCACGGGCATAGCGATGTTCGGTATGCTCAGTACGGGCTGGATATTTATCCAAGTGATTGCAATCACACGGTCCGTTCAATATTGAAGCTTCTTCGAGACCTTGAAGGCATTCCCATATCGTCTTCAAAATCACTATTCGCTGGTTTTGGGTCGCACCCTTTATTTGAAGCTGTGCTATTAGGAAAAGAAGCCTGTTTGAACTCTCGTCTTCCAGAAGGTGAAATCTTAGGGGTGGAGGAGCCTTTACCTCCTGTCCTGCATGTGCAACTTGACAACGCGGCTTCTGACAACAAGAACCGGTTCATGTTTTGTTTCTGGTCTCTTCTAGTGCACATTGGTGTGTTTCGTGAGATATATGTCAATTTCTTGTTGGAGGGACACACGCATGAAGATATTGTCGCTCTCTTCGGACGTTGGAGCATGATTTTGAAAGGAAACAACTTTCTGACGATTCCATTGCTGATGAAGTCATTCATGGACACAGAGGCACTGCGAGTCATTCCCCATTTGGTAGAGGAAATTCCAGACTTCAAGGGTTACATCAAAGACTACATTGCCTCAAGAGAGGAAATTCTTGTTGGACATTCGGAAGGCCAGCAGTTTAAATTTTACAAGCACGATAATGGATGGCCCATGATGCAGTACAAGATGTTATGTACTGACAGTGAGTGGATTCCCTTTACCAATGGAGGTATGAAATTGTGGAAGGAAGATGCAAGTACTAGAAAGCCATTGTTGCCTACGGGTGAGATGAAACCTTTGGCTCCAATTTCTATGAAGAACCGCGATGAGATTGTCAAAGGAATTGGGGGTTTTATTAAGATGTGAGAGACTTCATGTTCGGAAGACATATCGGGAGAGTATCGACGGCGGCATGATGCGGTTATACGCTATTGGCGGGCTGTGAAGCTTGCGTTGGTGGAGCCTATGGAAGTGTCTTTTTCATTGAAGAATGGGTGTTGGCCTTTAACTCGAGTACCTGTGAGACAAGAATTCCTAAACCCAGGCCAATAACGCAAGGAAATTGCGCGTGATCCGCATTTCGTTGGCCGCTTGTGCGACGGACCAACGGAGTCGTTCCGTGTTGGTCAGGATGTTTTTGCCGGGTATATCTTAGCCGTACGCCCTGCTGATATAGATATTCGACCTTTTTGGATTGCTAGGGCACCTCAACCGGATTAGAGCAGCATCCGAGAGGAGCGCAGGAAGGGGAGAGAAGACCTGGTGCGACCGGGTGGAGCTAGCGCAATCCCGGAGCACAGAACAAAGAGGAGGGAAGACCGCTCGGAGGAAGGCAAACCGGGTGGTGCCAGGCCGCGGCAGGAGAGAAGGAAGGACCCGGACGTAGGCTGACCGGATGGGGCAGGACCTCAGCAGGAGTTGAGGACGAAGCGCAGGGAGGACCTGGGAGAAGAAGAAGAGGAGAAGGAATCCCCGCTGCCGAAGCTGACCCGGAAGAAGAAGGTGCCGGGAGCGGGTTCTCAACCGAAAGCAGGAGGTCGTCCCAAACGCGGCCCGTGGTGGAGCCGGTGGTGGAGTCCGGACAAACGGAGGAGACAGGGCCTTCTCCAACGCGTCCCTAGGAGCAGCCGGAAGCAGGTTCCGGACCTATAGAGGAGGATCCTGTCTCGGTGGGTCCACAAGAATGACCGGCTGAGGAGAAGCGACCGGAGGAAGGAGGTCCGTTTCAAGTAGGACCTCGGGGCCATCCGGACAGGAAGAGGATGCTGGTCGTCACGGCAGAGGTGGATGAGGAGCCGAAAGGTCAGGAGACAAAACCGCGGAAGAAGAAGGGGCAGGCCCGGGGGAAGACGACTCCCCTGAAGAAGCGTCCCAAGGAGGCAGGGGATGATGGGGAGGAGTCCGGAGATGACGGAGACCTGGAGCAGGGACCGTCAACAAGGGAAGAACCAGTCCGGGAGGCAAGACTATCTGGAAGTGTACACGAGAAACGGGAGGCCTCGCTAAGGGTGGAGAACATCCTCCAGAAGACCAGGGTCGCCCTGGACATGGTCACGGAGTAGTACACTCCGGTGTTCCCCGAGCTACGGGAGGCAGGTACGACGCATTGAAGTACTCGGCGCGGATCCAGAAGCTCCAGGGGAAATTCCTCGAGAGCCGGGAGAAGAAGAGCGAGTCGGCCGCCTTCTTGCAGGGATTGGAGGAGGAGCTACAACGGAAGGCAACCTACATCGAGAAGATGGAGGCGCACGTCCGGAAGAATGAGGTGCAGATCCGGAAGCAGGAGGAGACCATCCGGGGCATAGGGGAGACAAGGCGGCAGTGCGTCACCAAGATGTCACAGCTGTTTTAACCGGACGGGGAGGTACAGATTAAGGCCCGGTTGTATGACGAGAAGGTGGACCAGTCGGGATTGGAAAGAGCAGCCCGGATGAAGAACGTGGTCCGGGAGTATTCGGACAAGGTCGAGGCCTTCCTGGTGGACTGTCGGGTGTTGGCGGAGCACATGACGTGGGAGAGTCCCCGTGCCTCGGAACCGGATGAGGAGGAGGCCACCAACCGGGGTGAGAGGGTAGGTTGCAGGGATGGGCTGCAGGGTGTGTTTAATATGTCTGCAGATGCTCCTTAGGCGGGTGAGATCAACCGGTTGATAGGGATGGGGAGCTCAAAGCAGGAGCACACCTCCCGGGCCGTGCTGGATGTGGAACCAATCCACATGGTCAGACCGGGAAGAGTGAGCCTAGAGGAGGTCTAGGATCTGAGCGAAGGCATGGAGGCAATGGGTGTCCAATTGGACAGGGCGGAAAGGCAAGCAATGACCTTGATGAGCATTGGATATGGGCTCTAAAAGAGACAGTAATAGTGATTCTATGGAGGTTTTTATTTATAAGTAAACTGTTTGAATAATTTGTGGATCTGCTGGTCGTCCTCAGCCGAGAGGATGACACGCTCGAGCATCCATGAGCTGTCTATAACCTTGGATATTCCACTGAGTATTTTTTAGGTAGGGAAAGTGTTCGAATGATCTTTGGGTATGGTGGGCTGTTGGTAGTCCTCAGCCACGAAGATAACATGCAGTCTGCATCGATCGGCTGTCTCAAACCTTGAATTTACCACGGAGATTTTTTTTTTAATAATGTGTTTGAATATTTTGGGGTTGGATCATTTCCAACTTTCAAGATTTACGCATTCTATATTTTGCTTTATACCTATTTGGCAGGGTCCTTTTAGGACTCAAAGGATCTAGGGTGTAGAACACACTACTCAAGGTCCTCAATGAGAACTATAACAAACAAGGATCTGCAGAGGGTCCATGGCTTACTTGTGTCGCAAACTCTAAAGGTCACAAAGTGCTCCAGGGGCCAAGACCACTCTCCACAGGTGTCGGCTTTGGAATCAATTTGATGTTTGCATCTCAATGCGCAGTGCTATGGTGGCCGTGATCGTGGATGTGCCATGGTTCCAAGCATCATCTCCATGCACCCTTGATCCATGGTGAATCTCTGACTGCCCACGATGACATTTTTTCCATTGTCAATCCCTGAATCACTAACTGCCCACGTTGTCCAAGGTCCATGGTGAATCCATCACATAGCGAGCATGCAATTAACAAGCATGCAATTCATGTAAAAGAACTAGATTGTGTACAACCGAGTTCATATAGAAAGAAAATAACATTGTGGTATTAACTAAGACCCTCAAAGAGGACAACACATCCAAGCATCATCTCCATGCAGCCTTCGTCCATGGTGAATCCCTCACTGCCCAAGGAGTCCTTGGTCCATTGTGAATCCCTGAATCACTAACTGTCCACGTTGTCCAAGGTCCATGGTCAATCCATCTCTCAGCAAGCATACAATATTCAAACATGCAATTTTCAACCATGCAAATCATGTACAGGAACGAGATTGTGTACAACAGAGTTCACATGGAAAGAATAGAACATCGTGGTATTAACTAACGCCCTCAAAGAGAACAACACATCCAAGCATCATCGCCATGCACCCTTGGTCCATGGTGAATCCCTGACTGCCCACGGTGTCCTTGGTCCATTGTGAATCCCGGAATCACTAACTCCCCACGTTGTCGAAGGTCCATGGTGAATCTATCACTTAGCAAGCATGCAATTTAGAAGCATGCAATTCATGTAAAAGAACTAGATTGTGTACAACAGAGTTCATATGGAAAGAAAAGAACTTTGTGGTATTAACTAAGGCCCTCAAAGACGACAAAACATCCAAGCATCATCTCTATGGAGCCTTCGTCCATGGTGAATCCCTGAGTGCCTACGGTGTCCTTGGTTCATTGTTAATCCGTGAATCACTAACTGCCCACGTTGTCCAAGGTCCATGGTCAATCCATCACTTAGCGAACATGCAATTTACAAACATGCAATTCATGTAAAAGAACTAGATTGTGTACAACACAGTTTATATGGAGAGAAAAGATCATTGTGGGATTAAGTAAGGCCCTCAAAGAGGACAACACATCCAAGCATCATCTCCATGCACCCTAGGTCCATGGTGAATCCCTGAGTGCCCACGGTGTCCTTGGTCTATATTGAATCCCTCAATCAATAACTGCCCACGTTGTCCAAGGTCCATAGTGAATCCATCACTTAGTAAGCATGCAATTTACAAGCATGCAATTCATTTAAAAGAACTCGATTGTGTACAACAGAGTTCATATGGAAAGAAAACAATATTGTGGTATGAACTAAGGCCCTCAAAGAGGACAACCTATCCAAGCATCATCTCCATGCACCCTTGGTCCATGGTGAATCCCTGACTGCCCAAGGTGTCCTTCGTCTATTGTGAATCCCTGAATCACTAACTGCCCACGTTGTCCAAGGTCCATTTTGAATCTATCGCTCAGCAAGCATACAATATTCAAACATGCAATTTTCAAATTTAGAATTCATGTACACGAACCAGAGTGTGTACAATAGAGTTCATATGGATAGAAGAGAACATTGTAATATTAACTAAGGCCCTCAAAGAGGACAACACATCCAAGCATCATCTCCATGCACCCTTGGTCCATGGTGAATCCCTGACTACCCACGGTGTCCTTGGTCCATTGTGAATCCCCGAATCACTAAGTGCTCACATTGACCAAGGTCCATGGTAAATCAATCTCTCAGGAAGCATGCTATTTAACAGCATGCAATACATGTAGAAGAACGAGATTGTTTACAATAGAGCTAATGTGGGAAAAAACATAGGATCATTTTATTTACATTGTCAAATGCCCACTGTATTTACACTGTCTAATGTCCATTCCGCATAACTACGCGTGGTTCTAAACTCAGAATTTGCTATCCTACTGTAAGAGCCTATATCACCATAACCTGCCCACGTTGTCCATGGTCAATGATGTTCCATGGCCCATGTTGCCAATTGCCAAATGGGCCTTATACGTATGTCTGGAGCAACGATCTGCTCATTGCTGATTTGGTCACGTGTCTTTACAAGGTCTCTGCAGCCCTTGGCGACGTGGTGGGTCTTCTCCGCCATAGATTTTTTTTATGGCTGCAGCAACACCTCGATGCATTAGGACGTGTTGTTTCCTTTCAGTACGACAGTGTTGATATACATCAAACACGCTTTTGCCCAGCATCTTATTACAGCATACACACTTAACATTCTCTGCTTGGGGATTGGAGTAATGGGCAACCAAATCCGGGTTCGCATCAAAATACTTAATGGTTTCCTCTATGGCAATCGCAAAGTCATCATCACCCTGAATATCGTCAGATTGCTCCTCCAATTTGTTATCTGCCTCAATTTCCGCAAAAGCAATCTTGGGTTCTGTAGTTGATTTTGAGGGTGGCTTTACCGTAGGTGGGATTACCGTGTCCCGTGGAGACTGGGCTGGCGAGGATTGCGGCGGCCGCGTCGCAAGTCGCCAGGGTGGCGAGGGTTGCTCGGGTGGCGAGGATTGCTGCGGTGGCATCAGCCGTGGCAAGGCTGCCAAGGGTTGCGGCGGTGGCGTCCTCTCTGGCGAGTGGTGAGTCGTCTCACCCGAGACTAGGACCTGACCCTCTTCTTCACCTAAGGCACCAAGAATACCTTGGGATTCGCTTGGAATTCTATGGCTAATTGGTTGAGCAACCAGTTGTGGGTGGATCTCCGGCGGTGGTGTCCTCACTTAGCCACCCGTTGTGGGTGGATCTCCGGCTGCCAGTGGCTGCAGGCCTGGTGTTGTCTCTCCCCCTCGTATCCTTGGTGTATGAAGCCCCGTTTGAAACACGTCGAAGACTTCTTTGTCATCATCTTGGTCCCAATCATAAACTGGTTCCTGCATGCCCAGGCTTCCCATGGCGTCATTATAGCAGAGGTTGATGAACTCCTGGGATAGAGCTGCCGGGGTGACGAGGTTCTTTGTTAAGAGAGCGTGTACGTTGGTGACAACGTTCTGCACGGCCCTCCTTACAAATACGGCTTTGTTGGCCTCAAAATTTGCTGCGGCCAACTCTGTCGGCGCACGTGCTGCTTCCTCACATGCAACACCCAAGCTCTTGCATCTCTCCAAGTACTCCGCGTTCTGCTCCTGCAATGCTTTGACTCGCTCTTTAGCCAATTCATGCTCCTTGGTGAGTGCGACGTGCAAGTCCTTGGAGTGCTTTACCTCGAGAGTCAAAGTTGAGATTTAGGTGCGCAAGTTCGCCACGACATCCTTGGTTTCATCGATTTCCTTGCGAGCTGCATCCAACGTCTTCTGTGCTGATGCTTTGGTGGCTTGGACTTCTTGAGTGCACTTGATCTCCTTGTTCTCTAAAGCTTGGAGTTGCTCATTCTCCAAGGTCTCCTTACGCTGCTCCAAGGAATGGACGAATTCAGCGAGCTCGTCCATGACGTCCCTCATGGCGGCGCAACGTCCACGGAAGTCTTTGGTGACTGGTCCCCACCCCAATCCCGATTCCAAGGCCGGTCCGGATGGCCCTGGATCCAAACGCTATCGCTTGTTGCGCGCTCCCTTCCTCCGTGGATTCACGGCGACCGCAAGCTTTGTTGGCGAGTTCGCGCTGTAAGTCCTCCTACGTGCTTATGGCCGGTGGCATATTCCTCTTGCTGTAGATCTGGAGGTACTGGTTAATGTACATGGTAAGGAAGGGCCCGATCAAAGTTGTACAGTCTTCAACCCTATCATAATTGAAGTAAGCCTGCAGCTGGTCCCTGAAGCACTCGTCGAAAAGCTTACCGCAATTCACCTTCTCTCTGATGTCGGCCTAAAGAATGACGCGCAGGTGCTCAGGTGCCATGACATTGCTGTTGTTCCGGAAGAAGATCTAGCTGCAAATGCCCCGTATGCGGGCGAACCACGGGTCTCCCACAAGATTGCCAACTTGAATGTATCGTAGTTGGTCCCCCTCTTTGGGCAGTCGCCTACAAACTTATCCAAATCCGGTTTAGATTGCGCGTTGGTCCCCTGTTCCCAAACCACGGCGCCCATGCCATCCCACTCATAAAAATGATAAAGACAACGAGGTGAGTACCGAACCAAGACATCTTTCACCATGCTGGACGGGAATTCTTCATTCGGGTCTCTCGTCTTCATGGATCTCAAGAATTCAAAGCACAGCATGAGGTCAACCGTCTCCGATGCTTGTTTAAAGAATCGCGCTAGGTTTGTCTCCTCTAACCAAAGCATGTGTGGGTGTTTCTTCCACTCTTCGATCTGGCGCGGAACGTAAATACCCTTGGGTCTCTTCACCGAAGATGATGCCATGGCAACGAAGGAATGCAAGGGATTACAGGGAGTATACAGGCATAGAGAGAGAGAGATAATTAAGGGAGGAAGATGATATTGCATTTGATTGAGAACTGGGATGGAGAGAACTGGAAAATCGGAGTGCAGAGGTAGAATTGGAGAGCTTGAGACAAGAATGCCACAGCACTAAATGCGGACTTGAACGTCTAATTAAACCTAGACTCCACACTTTGGTTCCATGGCTGCCTTGGGAAAATGAGTTGGCAGGACCCGGTGTTGGCGGCGGCAGCTGATTGATGCGGGTTTCAAATGGAACTGAGTGCCCAATCACCATGGTGTCCATGGCTACTATGATGTGCTAGGCCACTAGGGCAGAACATAGACTTTTGGGGTTGGGCGGCAGGAAATGATATGTTTGGTCTACCGTGGTGTGGCTGAACTTGGCCAGGATGTGTGGTTCATGGTCCCTAGACCTGGATTCTATGGTTCTTTGTTATCCCCTAAACGATAATGCAAGCCTCACGGACTTAGTCAATTCTGGGTGAATCTAAACTCTACGTTTCTACTGAATTTTCTTAAGTGGGGTGTCTAAAAAGCCAAACCGAGCACCTTAGTGAGATCTATACTTCTGTAGAATAGAGCTAAAGCAAATTGAAAACAATATCATGTTTAAAATGGTTTTTTGAAGAAATTTTGGGTGTGGTATCAAGAAAGCATATGTCGTTTAAGGTTTAACTATAAACATCCCCAAGCTAAGCGTGGGGAATGCAATTGGTGACTCTAAACCTTGACACCCTTTTAATCTGGCACCATTGACAATTGTTCCTTGTTTGTCATATCTTTCTAGGTTGACTAATAGAACTTTCTTTTTTTTCTAAACCAATTGAACCTTCGTAGGCCCGTGCCTAAATAACTAGACCCTAAACATAGACAGCACAAAACTAGAAAAAGGGGAACTATCAGAAGACACTAAGCTGGGAATGCAATGGGAGTATTCGAGATCTTGGATAAGCCTCAAGCAAACAGATGTACTAAATTGTTGTTGGATCTTGAATGTATAAACATAATAACGCACTTGAAGAAGGTCCATGATGGCAGACATGAGTGGGCCTTAGCTTCTAGTGGCGGCGGACCCTAATGCCGCTGCCCAATTACCATGATGCCCTGGGCTACCGTGGCTTGTTAGGTGCATGATATATCCAGACCACACTGTCCATGTTAATTCCATGTTACCATGCACCCCAATACACTACTGATCCCAAAAGTACTGAACCCACGGTTATAGGTCCTAACCAATAAACTTAAAAACAAAAATCAAACTTTCCTAGGCTCCCCACCCCAACCCCTAAGTACTATTTTTAGGAGGGTAAAAACTATTTTTAGGGGGGTAAAAACTAAATTTAGACGCCTTTTTTACCCTAATAACCTAGATCTAGTAAATAAATTCTTCGAAATTTACTAGGTAAATGTGAATTTTCTGCTCTCCGCTCTCCTATTTCTGCTCTCCACTCTCTGCTCTCCGCTCGCACACGAGCTTTCCTCGAGTGACCTGCAACATGCAAATGCCGAGCTTCAATCCCAAGGTGCAAGTGCTTTGAATTATCAGTAATCTCATGGCACTGTCACAGTTGAACCAAGAATCCCGAACTTGAAAGCATATATTTTATACTCCCTCTGTCCCAAAGTTATTGTGATGTTTGCAAGTCATGATTTGAAAGTGCCTTTTTAAATAGGTCAAAAAAATACTTCCTTGAGGCTAATTTTATCTAGGTTGCAATGAACACATGCAATGTTCTTCAATCATTCTAGTGACATAATTTGGAACCTTTTTTAATCATGTTTCTTACAATATGATCAATGAAATTGGCTCAAAGAACTATCAAACAAATTTGTATGACAATAATTTTGGAACGGAGGGAGTAGCAGATTAGAGTACATCCCATATAGATTTCCTTTTATTTAATCTTATGTGTGTTTTGACCAGTGCATGGAGGAAATCGAGACCGATTCCGGTGATAGGATATTTGATCTTCTCCGGAGTATGTTTTACATAGTGTAAAATTTTCATTTTCGAACCAAAAATCCTTAACAGGTTCAGCGTTTTATCTGTTTTTTATAGACGCCCAAAAGAATCTCACATGCAATACATTCGAATCGGCATCTGGAGGGGATTGGTATAGAAGGCGTTGGAATAGCTGTGTTCCCACTTCTTTGTTGCAGGCATACACAGAGCATTAGGACCTGCAGCAAATGCACGGTCACCCTGAAAAACAGAAAGGTGCAATGTGAGTTTTCTCCATTTAAAATGGAACGCTACAAGAAAATGTTCACAACTCAAAAAAAATGACTCCATGTTCCCCTATACGTTGAATGGGTCGTTATCCCCTAACGGACCAAGAAGGGCCTCATGAACATTAGTTTTTGGCAAGTTCGGTCGGTCCTATGTAGAATTCTTTTTGATTAGAGTTCCCTGTATCTTGGCCAGCACATGCAATGTTCTTTGCTAATTCAGGTATACCATTGTTGCACGGTATGCTCTGAATTATATTTACTACAATATAATTGATTGTATTTTTTATGTTAAACCCTCCTAATCTTTGGTTCAAGAAGAGCACCTGGATTCTCCCGCGTTGCAATTGCACCGTTTCCCTAGGCCACTAAGTCTGCATAGAACTTGCAAGGATATGGAATCACTCGTACAAGGCTCTCTTAGATAAAGTCATTGAACAACGAAGATTTCACTCATCAAAAGCAGAATACAACTACTGGAATAGTGATTGCGGAGAGTGCCTGTGAGAAGGGTCATTTGGATATTAAATCGGTTGAGAGGTGTCCACGCTTGTTGCATTGGATTGATTAGCATCTGCAGAGGTGATCTTTGCCAACTCTGCAAAGTCCATGGACTTGAATGTATAATTCCATCTGGCTCATGCGTTTTTGCACCACCTCTTGTCCATCACACCCATTGAAAAAAAACAATAAGTAGAGTCTGATCCCGGCCCATACTCGCAAGTAGGGCCTCTCACATCACAGAACTGATTGCACTTTCTTAGAAAGATTTCCCACTCATAGCGGGATGTACAGTAAAAAGGGAAAAACCTGAGGAACCTAGCTCCATACTAAACGTGTCCCTGTGATCACATCCTTAAATGTCCCTGACAAGGAGAAGGTTATGTAGAGCCTAGTGAATGTGACACTATCACAATATGAGAATTTATTCACTAACCCTATGAGAACTTTGAAACTTCGTAACAATGTTCAGAGATGTGTGTTCCAGCGCATTGGAATCATCTCAGGGCCAATATGGAAATCAACAGTTACCCTATTACTGATATGAGCACAAGGAACGTACCGTGCGGTTGAAGATAGCTTTGTATTGCTCCTTCACTCCCATCAATTGGAACTAATATTTAACTAATTATTGACAAATTTATAGTCCATAAATAAGTCGGCCCTCAGCCGACAAATGCCAAATATGCAAAGGATGCAGAAATCAGACCAGGAATATAGAAATTATTTGAATTTTCTTTTTGTTTTTTGATTTGAAAATTAAAATCAGTGAACAAATACAAGTTGCTCAAATGGAGCAGAAGAGTGTCGGCCTGCAGCGGATACCTCTAGCGTAACAAATGGAGCAGAAGATAGTCGGTCCGCAGCCGATACCTCTAGCCTAACTAATGGAGCAAAAGATAGTCGGCCCACAGCCGATACCTCTAGCCTAGCATAAAGAATAGGAAAGAATCTTGTACTTCAGGGCATGTGCAACTTTGTAGTGTCTGACCAAGTCATCTGACCAAGTCTATGAGAATGCTTCATATAATCACTAACAGACTCAAACTGATGTAAGGGATAAATGAAAGGAATAATATCTGTTGCAACATTAGGAATAGTCCTGCTTGATGCGGTGAAGTCTCCCTGAAATGGCCATGGCATGTAGCACGCAGAATCAGAAGTCCTACGTAGAGAGAGAGTGCTAACATCAACGAAGAGGACTTGGTCAGGCTTGCGTACATCCCTGGAATGGCGCTTATAATAAAGAGTGTCGAGAACCTTGTAAGACCAGGGATAATGTTCAGGACATTCACAATATTCTCTACCAAAAACAAAGGATAGCCTATCTAGAACACCCTCCGGGAAGATAAAATTTAGGAAGAGCTTCAAGTCTCGGATTGGCATCTTAGACTAGAGGCCAACATGGAATCGCACCAACAACATAGTGAACAACTTCCTAACACCAAGCCTCTTCACAACATTTCGATGAGTATTCCAATGATTTGGCATAACATTAGGATTGACGTAGCAAAGCAATCCCGAAACACAGAGAACAATACACTTCTTGACGGCATGAGGTTGAGCGAAATCAGAGTCCATGAGGCAATCTCCCTGAACAAAAGCAGACGAATAACTCATGAATATGGTGGTTAGAGAAAGAGCAAAAGTGGACGACAGTGAGAGAGAACGTAAATAGCGGAACATCTCGGCCGGCAGCCGACAACATATAAGAAGCTAGAACATAGAACACATATCGGCTAGTAGCCGACAACATAATAGAAGCTAGAATATAGAGCATATATCGGCTGGCAGCTGACAAGAGTATGAACGTGAGAAATCCAGTTGAACGGGACAGATTGAGAGAGTGAGCAAGATACAAAAATAAAAAGAGACAAAGAATGATGTGAAATTGGGCAGAAACGCTCATAATATTGAACAGAAGAAGAGCCATCGAAATGATAATTCGAACAGCTATTCCTCTATAAAAATGATACAGTATTAACAAAAAAAGGTCCTCAAAATGTACATTTACAGGATAACAGCGTCCTCACAACTACACAGCCTGCAACAGAGTGACTAGCTACAGAAATAGATCCTCAACATTTACAATTACTCGGCATTAAGTAGGTCCTCAAAAGTGCATTCTCTACCAAAATGTACACCTATGCTAAAGATATATAACCTAGGTGACTAGGTACGCTGGGAGAAAGTCTATCAGCCGGCAGCCGACAAGTAGAGCCTCATGAACTTCGAGGCTGCTAGGTGCTGAAACTTTAAAATCTCCGACGCAAAAAAAAAGGCTGGAGAGAAGTCAATCTATTTGGCTAGCTCCGTCAGCTGTGGGTACCAGGCATCATCAGATAAACACGGCGTTGCCCAAAAGTTTGGTGGGCCTGCATGAACTTTGGAACAAATTGTCTAGAGCAATACAGCTTATACAAAAGGGGCATTAAGAAAGGTTTGCGACCCTTCCCCAGCTTTGTCTCCAAGTACATCGTGCATGTAGGTGGGTGAATAGCATTAAAGGAATTGTTCAGGGCGTTCTTGTATGGGGAGTCATCAATGAGGAGGGTGTTCTCCACAGTGGCTCCACGCCTCACCAAATCATGACGGAGTTGAAACAGGTACTCTAAAGACTTAAAAAAAAATGGCTTGTCGGGAGCGTTCTTGTCTCTATAAGCACTGACCTTGCAAGTTCTCTGACCAAACTGCAAGCAGTTTTCTGGAAGGCGAGGGACTTTGCCCCGGATGAAATCGATCCGAGGAGCAAGGTTGTGCTCCATGACACAAGAAACAAATCTCCATCCCGGCGTCTGGAACCCAACCCAGGAATTATTCTAGACCCGGTCGAGCCCTGGACTCACCCTTCTTCACCCTTTCGCCACCGAGTAGTTTAGGGTTGGAGAAGTGAATGAGAGTCCCATTCGCGTCGAAGAGTAGAAAATATTTCTTAGGAACTACCTGCGGTGTTAGGGTAGTTGGAACTGGCCCTAACGCCAGGATTTGAGCAGCATCACCCTCGCCGTCAATATCGTCCTCTCTGTCGTCACGGTCCGATGACTCGTACTCAGAGAACTCTGCAAGAGGATGAAGCATTCATTCGATGAGCGACAAGATAGCAGACAAGCACTCCAGACTCCATAGAATATGAATGAGGCAGGATAGAAGTGAATAATTGACGATTATAATATGCATCGGCTGGCAGTCGACATTGCGAGCCTGTCGGCTGGCAGCCAATACAAAGCCAAGTTAAGGCAGTGAGCAAAATGCTCAAATCCATGGCTACACTAGATTGTAAGAAATCCTGATATTTTGTATCGGCTGGCAGCCAACATCAAAATCTTGTCGGCTGGCAGCCGATACAAAGCAAAATAAATCTAGTGAGCAGAGTGATCAAAATTGTACAGGCTATAGACACTAAGGAATCTTGCATATATAAACGCAGAAGGTTCTAAATGAGGACTAAGACGATGCAAATTTACAGTGGTAGTGCAGAATCTTGGGCACTCTATATACAATAGACTAAAACACTACTCTGTCGACTCGGACAAACCTCTAGTTGGCCGCTGTCGCTTTGGAGAGGACTGAGTGGCAGGCAGCGGTGATAGCTGCTCATTCGGCTTGTCAAGATCTGCCACATTTTCAAGTAAGTCCGCCTCCGTGATCTCCGTCAACAGCAACCGCTTCTTGGACGTAGCCTTTTGCGAATCAACGGAAAGTCGGGATTTTCTTCCACCCCCCCCCCCCCCCCTTGGTAAAGAAGCCGAGGATGTCGGCTGGCGACCGACATGAGGAGGACCGGATTGCAATGAGGACTGCCTACCCTCCCCCGCCTGCTTATGACCGACATCGGTGCGTCGCGATCCAGGCACGATATCCGCCAAGCGCTTCGTGATAACCTCAGATGAAAGAGGAGCACGCAAATCCACTTGCATTGAGGCAGCGCTTCAAATGTTGAGATCCTCTAGGTCGTCTAGCGCTTGCTCTCTCGGCAAAGCAGTATCCGACATGGAAGAGGAGTCCTTCGTGGACTCTGAGGTAAAGATACCATGCCCAAGCGTCCAAGGAAAGCTCGACGTATCCATCGGTGGCGGAGATAAAGTAGTAGCGCCATCCTAGACATACGATGCCGGCTGGGAAGATATGGTGGTGGCAAGCGTGAGAATCAGGGGAGTCTGATCAACCTCCTCCTCTTCTCCTAGACCCACATTGAGTGCACCGTGTTGGCCGGCAGCCGATACAGGGGGTCCCGCCGCTGGCCCAGCATCTTCTTCGGTCGTCATGTTATCGTCTGTTGTTGGCGCAGCATCTTCTTCGGTTTCCATGTTGTCCTCTGCCGCTGGCCCAGTATTATCTGCCGGTGGCCCAGCATCTTTTTGGGCTTCCATGTTATCGTCTTCGTCTTCGTCTGACTTGCTAGAGGGAGGTTGGAGGACCATGTCCAAGTTCAGCCCCTTCACTCGGTGCTGTGCCTTCGCTACATCCTCCTTGGCACGAGCGAATTCGAGAATAGACCTGCCATTCCTTTGTACATAAAGGGAAAATGATTAGCAGTGTATCGGCTGGCAGCCGATATAGGACAATGAAAGAAGTCAGAAGATCAAGTAGGAGAGGATGATGAAGTGGGCAGCGTACCAGGCTAATCTCAATTACGTTACCGCCTCCCTAGATGTTGATGATAGAGGCATTGGTTGACGAACGCAGTGAGGGCTTGATCAGCTTCTCCAGGGTCTCATGGTCGACGCCGCAATTTCCACTATTATAGTCAGGAGCTCCCTCTGGACACGTCTGGAACCAATGAACGGGCTTCTGGATTCCAGTGAATTTCTTGAAAACTTTGAAGCCGCCCTCTAACGTCTTGGAATATGACAACGACACTGTGACAAGCAGATAAGAGTCCATATCCGATTTCTTAAACCCAGCGCGACTGGAGGAGTGATAGTACACAGTATGCACCAACCACGAAGAATCATTCGATCCCGTCACATATAAGATATCTTGCTGCTTAGAATCGCCAATGAGGAGCATTGGGACAAGAATCTCGGGATGCTCAGGGCGCGTAGGCAAGTTGCCCTCATTGTCGTCAATGAAGGCTGAATTAGTCGAGTTTAAACACCGCGCGCTTCGCAAGATCCATGATGTCTTCTCTCGTGACGGTTCTAGGATCTTCTGAGGATGAGTATGCAAAGAGCACAATCAACTTAGGGCAGTCGGTGATGGAGACAATGCATGCTTCACTTGAATCCAGTGCATGAAGAACGTCCATGATGGAGTCCGCCTCTAGGCAGTCATACCGCTGCTTCGTACCAGTGGATGGCACGATTGGAACTGAGACCTTCATGTGGGCCTGGATAAGTTGATTAAAAATTGGAGGCGCAACACCATTCTTGTACTTGTCCGTCGTGGGATTCATTGCATTCGCGCGTCCCTTCAACCAGTCAGACCCGTCTGTGTACTTCTTGAGGTCAGTCCAGACATTCCTGACCATGTCATCAGTAAAATTCTTCTCCTCTGCCAAATCGTCCCACTCTTTGTCAGCATAGAGAGTCTAGCCCGCATCCTTACACGGCAGTAGGTACTGCTTAAGCTTCCACATGAGCTCGTTCTTAATCACGCGGTCGAGCTTCGTGTCACGGCACCAATCTGGCAACGTAAGCCTGTCACCGGTCTTGCTGTTGTTCTTGATGCAGATTCTCTTCGCAATAATTGCCTTTACGCACTCGATGAGATCAGAGTCACGCAAACCCAAGGTTGAGACGACGTCGGTCTTCGTAATATCCGTGAGCGGCACACGCTTAATCAACGGTGATGGCTCCTTATCGTCCTCTCCAATCAGCTCTCCAGCCTCCCATGCATTAAAAACTTCAATCCAGCTATTCCAACCTCGTCGGTCTTGCAAAACAGGAGGGGAAGCTTGCTGGCTACCTTCTCCCCAACAAAATGTGCCATCACTTGGGCCTTTGCAGTCTGCAGAATAGACATGGAGATGTGTTAGGCCATATATCCAAGATGCGCCTATATCGGCTGGCAGCCGATACATAAGTCGAATGAGCATAGCAAAGCTCATATGACAACCTATCGGCTGGCAGGCAACACATGATATGACAAAGCACTATAAGAAACCCGTGTTTTTTGTCATATCTTAAAAACAACGTGTAGACATGGTGTAAGAGATCGTGTAGCATGTAAGATCCAGTGAACATCTTGTCATGTCTTCAACAACGCGTAGACATCCGTGGATGTCTATCAAATTTCGGAGGCTGAAAGGTGTGACACGTCGGCGCCACGTCAACGCCACATCAGCGGCAAAAGGACGGGCAGTGCCAGGTCGGGATGGAATTCATCTTCCCCGTGGGTCACGTGGAAGAAAACGTGGTCCCGCCACTTTCCGACGTGGCGGCGGAAAAATCCGACGTGGACCCGGGAAATTCTGACGTGTCACCCGGGATAATCTGACGTGGCATGCCACGTCAGCAGATGCCCGTGTGTCTTTCATTTCCGCCACATGTTGCCCTGGACGTCTCCCGGGACATGACTGTGTTTCAATAGACATTCGCGTATAGACGCGGACGTGTCCTGCGAGAGCTCCGCGGCGACATCGTTCTGTCTTTGAGGACGTTCACGATGACATGCGCCTTCTTATTCAAGACGTGGCAATTTGTTTAGCTTCTCGTGGCAGATGTCCTGCGAGACATCACTATGCAATCGTGCTAATGTTCTCCACGACGTCTTACATAACATCCATTGCGGTGACGTGGATGTTTTTGGAAGACATCATCATGATAAGAGAGTCGTCCCAGAGGACATCCCGAGGTCATCTCATACGTGTCACGGAAGACATCATCGTCATCGCAAAGACGTGGTCTGTAATATGTTGCGTCATTTATGAACATGTTCTAAAAGACATGAGCATAGACATCCTTCAGTCGACCCAGAAAACAGCCTGACGTCTTGTAGCATGTGCTGTGAGATACAGCCGCGCTAATTGTAGACGTCTCACGAAGCATGGTCACGTCATTCGGCAATCGTGCCCATGCTCTCGAAGACGGCTTAGAGAACATGCACTGCGTCACGAATTTCGTTTCTGGAAGAAATCATCGTGATAAGAGAGTCGTCCCACCTAACATCTCCAGATCTCGTAACACGTGTCACGGAAGACATCATCGTCATCACAAAGGCGTTCCCTCAAACATTTGACGTCACTCACAAACATCTTATACAAGACAGAATCATCATCACATAGTCGACCCATAAAACATGCTGATGTACTTTACCGCGTTTTGTGAAAGACAGCTGCCGCTATATGTAGACGTCGCACGCCGTATATTCACGTCACCAGTCGAACATGCACCGAGTCATCCTTCGCGACCACCCCAACATCCCCACGTCATGATCAACATGCACAACAATACATCTCCCGTAACATGCACTAGTCTCGGTGAGCATCCATACGTCACATTGCAGAGCAGTTGTACTATACCATGGGAGTGATGCGTGCTAGTCACAAATACGTAGTCGCATTGCATATGCTTAAAATGTTTCAACTGCACAGTTCGATTGTGATAACTATTTAGTCCGTGACATAAATTGGCGCTGAGTCCACATCTACAGGCCCGTCCACCAGACATCGCTCTACTATGCATCCACTAGCTGCGCACGCTCCAATGACATCGGTTGCTTTTGGTGCTCCCAAAATTATCAGTACTCTCATCGGCGCTTGTCTGAGACTGCACATGAACATATGCCAACAACCATTGCGGTTAAGCAAGGCCCACGACAATGGCCGTAAACTACGGAAATCCTCATACTTGGGACGTTCTACATATGCATGGAATGTTGTACACGTGCCTGACAGTTGGACCCTCATCCAATACGATAAACAACGTTCTATACGTCTCCTAGCAAATACTTCAAGCTACATCACAGGTTAAGACATCTCCTGGGATGTTCTATGAAACAAGCGGCTACGCTGCTGGAGTCGCGACAGCGTCTGAACTGACGTCTGCGAAGACGTCGTGCCCATAGTCTAACAAGTACCGTTGCGTTCAGTCCAGGTTGCTGTGGCTCACCTGCGTCTCATTTGTGGGACATATTCATTTCTTCTTGGCCGCCTCCGCTCTTGTTGACGTGCCACGCTGCACTTGTGCAATGACATCATGTCATGGACTCTTTCTATGCAATGTCCCAATATACTATGAATGACAACCTAAAAACCACTTAGACATTGCATAATTTGCCGTATTCAACGTGAATCACTGAATTCCAGACATTCACGGGAAGCATACATGCACGTCCAAACATGACAGTGGATCATTATTTCCCAACTTTCTCAGTCGCACTCTCCGGTTTCAACAGGCCCGCTTGCTTCGTGGAATCAACCTTGGTCATTTTGGATGCCCCCGTCGGCTTCGTTGTGTCACGACTCCCAGCTTTAGACAATCCTGCAGGCTTCGGAGTCTTTGCAGGTGCCTTTGTTACGCTCTCGGGCTTATTACTGCGCCTGACACTAGCTGTGGAACCCCCGAGTGTGTCGACAACCTCCTGCACTTAGAATTCAGCGGTACTACTTGTAATGCACGCATTCACTGTAGACATCTACGCAGACAATGCACAGCAAAGCGTGTTCACCTCCCCTCCCCACCCATGTCCAGACATTAAGTGTACCTCCCGTACTTATCAGCACCCAATCTTTCATTCACGCACAGTACAACTTCAGTTCCATACACTTCACAGTCATGACGTCTGTAGAGGAAAACATACATCGCAATCAAGAAAAACCATGCCGAATTGCCTAGACAGAGTACCATAAAAAGCATCACATAAAAACATCACAGTGTTCCAAAACATGTCTGATAGGACGTCTCACGTGGCGCTAGGATGTTTCTTAAGACGTTCCTGCGCTTCCTAACACGTGATCACAGACGTGGTTACGCCTCATTGCTCTAGCATATCTACGCTGAGCTCGTTACCTGCTCGGTCTGGACCGCAGGTTGTGTCTGCTCAGCGGACGGCTCTGTCTGGTCCATCGCATATGGATCATCTTGGTGAACCGGCTCCGCGACGGGTGTGGTGACAGCTGCCTCTCCCTCCACCGTGCTCCCTCCTTTGGCCTGCTCCATCGATTGCCCTTCCCCCACCTCCGCCGCAGCATCGACGTCGTCATCCCTAGGCAATGAAGTCTCTGTCGCAGCCGATGCTCCGTGGTTTGGTGACGGTGCCCTACACGCCTTAGTGATGCCCGGCGGCGTCGGAGTCACCTGCAACGACACCGGGGTAGCTGGCGCCGCCGCATGCTTTGTCTTCGGGACAGTGGAGTCCGTGCCCGACGCCTTCCCGGACATGAGCTCCCGGAACATGCCCTCGATCTGCGACTTCAGCGCATTGTTCGATGACGTCATCTTCGCCTCCAGCCGCGCCTCGAGGTCCTCCATCCTAGTGTCGATATCATCCTCTTCTAAGTCCGCATCTGATTTGGACTTATCCGCATTGTTCAGCCGATCATATTGATCCTCGATCTCGTCGTTGATCTTGGACTCCCATGGTGCTCGACCTTTCTCGAGAGTCTGCCACAATCCAACCAAAAAACCATATCGACACAGCAGGGGGTACACCAGTCAGCACACAGTGAATGAAGTGGCTTAGGCAGATCTGAAATATGTTAGAACACGCGTACCTCGGCCTAAAAAAACCTTCGCTTTCTCCCTGCAGCCAGTATTAGAAAAAACAGCGGTTTTCCACGTAGAGTTTGCAAAAGATGTTGCACTGAACATCTCCTTAGACATCGCACTGAACATGTCCTAAGACATCTCATAAGACAGCTCGTAAGACAGCTTGTAAGGCATCTCGTAAGGAATCTACGAAGACATCCTAAGGCATCGCGTAAGGCATCTCCTAAGACATCTGAATTTAATATTCCGACATACTTGTGCTGGAAATGATAGAAGCAATCAATTCCAAGTATCTCAGTGTTGTAACAAATGTGCCTAAAAAAAAGTTAAAGTTCTACATCATTGCATTTATTAAATCTCAATACTGTGCTCAATAAGATGAGAACCCAAACAAGTCAAGACACGAATTTTCGGGTCATACTTACTGACCTTCCAAACTTACAATTCAATTTCTTATCCAAAAGCCAAACAAGTGCCAAATAAACATAACGACATCAAGGTGCAAACACGACAACAAGAACCTCAACCTTCTTCCATTGCTCCTTGCACATTGCAATACATTTAAATCTATTTGTGACATAATACAAATTTCAATATTTATAAGAAATCTCGTTGGCTACTGAGAGGAACGAAAAATAAATAAATTACAGATTTGGATGTTCTCGATTGCATAGAACTTGACATTCTGCATAACATTATCTAGTAGTCTTCAAGAAGGGTGCCTTTTTGTTTCATCCACCTCAGGCATGTTCGAAGACATCTCCTAAGACATCGCTTAAGTCATCTCCTAAGACATCTGAATAAGGCATCGCCTAAGACATCTCCTAAGACATCTGAATAAGGCATCACGTAAGGAAACATTACGTCTTCTTAAACATCTTCACGTACGGAAAGATATTGACGGACGTCACCTACTCTGCTGACGACGCCATTGCAAACACATGGATGTCCCTAGAGGCACTGTGACTGACATGAACTTCTACAAAACAGCTCTACACACTCCCCAAACATCCAAACAGCAAGCTGTAATGACCATCGTACATTGCAAAAGCTGTGACTCACCAGTTTCACTATAGCAGCCTCTCGAAGTGCGGCCCTCTGCGTCGACCGTGTGCCCTTGCCCTTGGATACGTTCCGCATCCGCGCCGATTTCTTTTTTGATGCCTCAGTCGCCCTCTTCGTCACAAGATAGTTCCACTGCTTGTCGAAGATTTCGGGTGGCTTCTGTTCTTTCTGGTCGATCAGGCGGTTGAGCCTGAACCGTCTGTTCGTGAGCGCCTTGTTCACTTTTTGGCTAATCCACCCTTCTCGTACGGTCTTCCGGCCGTGATCGCCCCTAACCTCCTATACTGCAAAATCCAACATCAGAAACGTAGCACCATAGTCATGCACTAGGCAAGAATACGTACAAACATCAACATTCATTCAACATACATTCACGTCGACAACACGAACTGGTCAGACGAGTCAGCAGTGGCAATTCATAGATCCTACGCGATCTAATAGAATACGTCCCAGACGTCACATTCGGCGTTTTTCCATGCGCATACGCAGACGTCTTTGAAGACATCCTTCCACGTCTCCATGGACATCCGCCGACGTCTCCTGACACGTCTCCATGGACATCAATTCAGTCATCCTTACACGTCTCCATGGACATCCGTCCAGTACGATATCTGGACATGTCTTCCTTTAAATGTAATGTACAATTAGTACATCCCTTGTGATAGGCAACAGAGAAAATGCGCATACAGATGTTGGTTGCATTCTGTAATAAGGCTTCGTAGTCTCTGCGACAAATAAAATGGTTGTACCTGACAACAAGCGCTGCATGAATTTTTCGCATGCTTCTGGCTGCTGTTCTTGCCAATTGTGACCGGGATCCAAGTCCCTGGACAGGCGCCGCAACTCCGTCTCGAACGCCTCCACCAATGACCCGCACGGAGTTCCTCTTCCATCCACATAAATCGCCTTCCTCTCCCAGTCCCGCATCACAGTGCCGCGCCGCCGCTGAGAAGGAGGCGGTGTCTCCTCCTCTTCTGACTCCTCATCGTCATCCTCTTGGTCCTGTTCGCCCTCTTCATCGTCTTCATCGTCGTCCTCTTCCTCGGAGTCATTGGGGTACCCTGCGCTGTACAACAAAAATCCTTGCCTAATTCATTGTTAATATCAGATACCTTAACCATGTCTTGTGAGATGTAACTATGTCATGTTAATCCTTGCCTAATGTCGTGTGAGACGCCACCATGTCTTCTGAGACATGGTTCGTGCATTAAAAAAAAAACACAGCGGTTCTTTGGCCAATTCAGTTCCATCCACAAATGCATTACTTACATGCAAGAGGACTACATGTGCTTAGTACATAAACTTGTTAATCCTATTACTATAGACACTAACTTTTACTCATACATAGTCCACACACAATGACATGAATCCAAAAAGAAAAAGACAACTTTAAAAATAGCTGCATACGGGAGGAATAAATAGACGATTGTCTGTCACATTTCCTCGTGAATCACAGACAAGCAAAGTAACGCAACATCGTTCATAACATCGTTCAACCTGCATGTGTGCCACGGCCATTGTGGATGACAGCCTCACCTCAAGTCTTGCTGCATCTGCAGGTCTCGCATGGCCACTTTGCCCTTGCCTTTCGTGCTTGCACTAGTGCCCACGCGACCTTCGATGTTTACGCAGACGTCCTTTTTGGTGTTGGGGTTGTTTCGATTTGTCCACGATTTTCTTGCTCTGCGTGTAAAAGTACTTGAATCAGAATTCAATTACCCATGCGACCTTCGATGTTTACGCAGACGCATGCTATAGATGATGTTCGAGATGTCGTTCGACATGTATTCACCCCCATCGCTGGAACCAAATCTGTGCATGTAAGTCCAGGCAGCGCGCGCCACTGTTGGAGACGTGGTAACGTCTCTCATGACGTCTCGGGTGACGTCTCTGACAACATGTCACCATGTGTTCTGAGACATGGTTCGTGCATTACAGTGACCAGCACACTGGTTCCTTAAATTCATACAGTGTACCATCAGTACTACAACATGAACCACCTGAGAGCAGCATTGGAACAATTGAAAATCCCATCGTTCCTATGACAGGGATGTCTAACCTCGAAGCAGCATACAAGAGGACGTCTGCGCAAAAGACGTGGAGATGTCTTTCATGACATCTCGAACAACATCTATAGCATGAAGGATACAGAGGGCAGCATACAACATACACACAGACACGCACACAGGACCACACATAGTACGTATGGCACGGACGCAGTCACTTAGGCACGCACAGTCGTCAACAATTTCAACAGCAAATGAAACCCTGAAACAAGCAAGCATTTGTGGGCAGAAAACGTGGAGACGTCTCTGATGACGTCTCTGCCAACGTCTCGGACAACATGTGTCGGAGGATACATACAGACAGGCACGCATGGACAAGCACACAGGCCCCCACAGAGGCACGCAGGGATGCACACAGAAAGCAAAATTTAACGAGAAAGTGCAGAGCTTCCAAACCCTGAGCAGCAGTATCGAGTGGAATGACGGCCAGCGCTCCAGCAGCGTACGTGGAATGAACGACGAGATGTGGAATGAACACAGCGCTCTAGCAGCGTACGACAGCGCTCCAGCACAGGCCGCAGCCTCTCCGGCGAGCGATGACAGCATACAAACACAGGAATGTCTCCCAAAACCTGTGGGAGCACTCACTTATACGCCGGGCCCTATAACCTCGCGCCGATACGCTATGACCGTGGAGCGCCGGACCCTATAACCGCGCAAGTGTCACTCACGCAAGGAGGTCGGAACTCACCCTTGTTGCTTTCGCGATCGCAGCAGGCGGTGGTGTGGCGATGAGGTTTGGAGCAAGCGCTTGAGTTGTACCAGCAAAATCTGCGTGCAAGGGTTTGATGAAGCGCTGGCTCCGCCGCACCTGCGTCGGAATTTGGCGTGTGCCCTTCATTGTGTGAGTTGGAGGCGTGACCCTCGCAATTTGTTCAACAAAGTTGTTGAACACGTGGAGCGCGGCCTCCGTGACGTCGACGTCTCGCACCTGTGCTGGTATACTCTCTCTCTCTACTTCAATCCTATCATGTAGTGAGGACTGTGTACGTACTGCCATGTTTGATCTCCCTTGTGTCAAATGCCCTACAGTAGGGTTTCGAACGACCCCCGGCATAATGTGCTACAGGTACCTGCGCCGGCTCCTTCTGTATTTACTGTGTTTATTGCACTAGGTTAGACACGTGGACTATTTATGCTGGACAGTGCTTGAGACGAATTAGTGCGTATAGACAGCCTCCAAGACGTCCTGACGTTGACATGGATGTCTGTTAAGACATCTCCAATGACATCCATGTACACATCACAGAAGACAGAGACAATTATACTGCGAATGTCCGAAGAGACATCGCCGATGACGTCTTTCATAACGCAGTCATGTCCACGTAGACATCCATGTCCAGAAATCTCAGTCACTGTACAGGACCCTGTACATATATATCGTATCTGCTTAGATATATATATTAATATTCATATGTGACCTATTTGCAGTGACTCGAATACATTTTACATCCGCGTACGCCTGGACCAGAA
Source organism: Pohlia nutans (assembly GCA_022496805.1). Lineage (NCBI taxonomy): Eukaryota > Viridiplantae > Streptophyta > Bryopsida > Bryales > Mniaceae > Pohlia > Pohlia nutans. Next base: position 3,502,581 of record CM040107.1, on the reverse strand, counting down.
GTGCAATAGAAGAGCATCAGGAGAACAAACAAAGCTAGTCAACATGCAGGGCACGATGGACATGGATCACCAAGGTATCGATTGTCATGCTATTGTGGATGCTGAGGCAGTAGAGAATCTTGCCCAAAAGAAAGCCCAGCTATGTCGTGAAACCCGTAAACTTCTGATACAATATGACACAGAAGGGTCCCAGAAAATGCGATTAAAAAGAGAGAAAAATAAAAAGGTCATGCACGACATGCAGCGACGGTCGGAAGAGATGTTGCGACAGACAAAAGAAATGTTTCGAGCGTCAGAAGCAATCCGCCGAAAGGCATTGCGACTACGGGAACAGTCCGGATTACTCATAGAACAAATCGAAGATGACCTCCGTAGTTTGGCTGAGGACACGCATGAAGCGCCTCCGTAGAATGTTGTACGGATTGGTGATGGACGCATATCGGTAATGTGGCAAATATATTTGAAGTTGTTATATTTGTTACACTCTGTCCTGTGCGTGAAAACGTAATGCGTGTGGGTTTATGTGTACATTGATGGATGATCTTGGTCATCTGGCCTTACTCACGGTTTAGGTGATTTCTAATGATGTAATGTCCTCTTCAGAATCATGATGGGGCAGAGACAACATGTGTGGCGAACCCGTACTGTTAGTCCCGTGTGCAATATTTGAGGTATGTTATGAAATCAGTACAGTTTGTTGTCAACCACTGTTGTCGACACTCGTGTTATTTCTACATGACAAGTGTGCTTAACGAGTGGACGTTTCTGAGGATGTCCTCGTAGACGTCACTGTAGACATATGTCGTGATATTCGTGGACATTCTCGGAAACGTCGTTGGTGGTATTCCTATACAGTCCAGCACTCTGACATTGACGTGTACATGCACGGAACGTTCAATGTACCAGAATCAGAGGGCCTATAGATCGTGCCTTTGTCGTCCGCATGGCGTCGCATGCCGATGCATGTTCAGATGTGGAATCCGTGGGGGAATGCGATCCTCCATATGAACACTATCCATTCGAAGATTACGATGCCCAACATGCAGCGTACTTGCAGCGGCTAGCGCTTCTACATAGCAAACACATGTTTTTCTACGAGCATGGTTTGTTATGCAACAAGGATTTCATGACTGAGTCCGTGGACGATGTCTACCACAAGAACATGTACAGCATGTCATGGTTCTATGAGGGTTGCTATCCTTTTGACACTTGGGAGGAGAACTACGAGTAGTGCCTCTATGACCAAGTTCTGCTTGCCATGATAGATGGAGAGCATGTACTGTCACCTTAATTACAGGCATTGTATGCAGATGTCATTACGGAAAATAAACATATGATTTTTTTGAAACTGCACTCCTGGTGCTCTCACGACAATGTGCACGATGGATGAAGAGTTACATAGGCCCGATAGTGCATGTGCTATGGCTATGGAAACGTCTGGCCTCAACAACTTCTCTCCATTATTGTATATGTTATGATATTGCACTGCCACATATCGGTGTGGGAACGTATGAACGATGCGTGTTTAGAGAAGCATCCCCACTGCCTAAAACACAGTGATATCATTGATGTTTATGTGCAAAGCGCGCTGCATGTTCAAGTGGGGTTTACCCCACCGTGCACGGTTGGAATTATCGACGGAGATGTGTTCCGTACAGTGCTACTAAAGGAGTAACCACAAAAATCCATTCCATACAACGTTCACGGCTGTCGACAACAGCCACCGTACATACGTAGTGGTGAGTTAGCACGACATGGTGCAGACAACGGGTCATGTCCGTCGGGACGTCAGTGGCTTGTCTGAGACGTGGTCACAGACGTGTTGTACAACATGATGCCGTTGCACAGCACTTTGCACTTTGCACTTTGCACAGCACTTTGCACAGCACAACGCGTGTTCGTACTCACTGTTTCTGCGAAGGAATCCAGAGTAATGAGTACGAACACGCGTCATCGCGGCGCAAGAATACGAATAGATGGTAACGGCAGGACAATGCGTCACATCCCTCTTGGTGACCTTATCCTACAAACGGAGCTACGCGTGGCAACGACTGAGAACCTCACAATGTATCCGTGCCCTTGCCGCACCTGTCGTGGGGGAATACGAAAGCGAATCTCCGTCATCCGAGAGCACCACGCCTTACTGGGCAGAGACCCACATCTCACGAAGTCCATCATTGGTGGAGATTCACCGAACGGGTATCCAGCCGACGGTCTGTGGGTGCAGGATGTTGCATACGACGACGACGTTGTAGATGATGGACGTATGCGTGGCGCTGAAAATGTCCTACCGGACGTCGTGGAAGACGTTCCTGAACATGAGCAGCATCCTGCAGACACCCCTGCACTCGATGAGTATCACGACGTCTAGAGGTAGGTCATGGAGGCTCTCGACCGCGGTGATGCGCTGCACAGGGATGCAGACGGCGAACCTTCTACGGGCTTCAATGATGAGCTGGACAGCGACACCGTGGATGGCCTCCACCGCTTGTACGACGAAGCCACTACTCCGCTGTACGCGGGATTGAAGACCAGCGTCGTCTCTGCTACCATTGTCCTCATGAACATGTGCGTAGTGTTTGGTGTGCCGAACACATTCACCACTGAGTTGTTGCGGTACTTGGCGGAAGACTTACTTCCGGACGCCAACAAGCTTCCAAACAGTCATTATGCTGCTGCGAAGACAATCCGTCAGTTGGGCTTGGACTACAACAACATCCACGCATGTCCAGATGGCTGTGTTCTGTACGAGGACGAAAACGCGGAGTTGCATTCATGCCCTAAGTGTTCGAAGTCCCGGTGGTTGGAGGGCACAAATTCTATCCCGGCGAAGGTGATCCGTCACTTTCCTCTCATACCCCGCCTCAAACGGATGTGGCGATCGACTGAGATTGCCGGCATGTTGACGGGTCACACGAAGCATGTTAGTGACGACGGCATCATGCGTTCCGTGGTTGACAGCCCTGCTTGGAAGCACATCAACACAGATGCTGCGTTTGACAACTTCGGAACTGAGGACCGCAACATGCGACTCGCTTTAGCACTCGACGGCGTCAACCCGTTTAAGTTGAGCAACACGACCTAGTCGACGTGGCCAGTGCTTGTCTTGATATACAATTTGGAGCCCTGGTTCGTCACGAAGAAATTCTTCATTTCGTTGTGCATCTTGATATGGGGGAAGCGGTCGCCAACGGCGACAAACATAGATGTCTTCTTGCGGCCCCTTTTGAAAGAGCAACATCAACTGTGGCATGTTGTCGCGGCCCAAGATTTCACCCAACCACTCGGGTCTCGACGCTTCAACCTACGTGGTTTGCTGATGTGGACCATTTCCGATTTTCCAGCGTACGGCCTCATCTCAGGCCTATGTGTACATGGATATAAAGGATGTCCGTGTTGTGGTCCAGAGACGGACGCTCGATCTGCAAAGACAAGGGATCTGCGTGCAGACTGCACGACGCGAGGGTACAAGATAGTGTTCAGAGGAATACGGAGGTATCTCGCACGTCAGCATCCCTACCGTCGCAACACTCGGTTTAATGGCAATCGTGAGAACCGGACGGCGCCTCCAACCATGTCAGGGCAAGACGTCATTCGGTACGCTGCGATGCGGCAGTCATACCTAGATCTCGGTGGCAGGGAAGACGGCAAATATGACCCTGTGCACCGAACGGGCGTGAAACGTCTGAGCGCATTCTTTAAACTTCTATAATGGCAGGTAAACATATCCTCCCTGTGCTGTTTGGTCAGATATACTCGGCACTGTATGACAGTACTGGACATTCCAGATGTTACATCAGTGCTTCTGAATGTCTTCGGACGTCTATGTAGACGTCCAGCAGACGTGTGTGTAGACATCTACAAGGCGTCTTAGAAGACATCTAGAGAAACTCTCTGTAGACATGTAGCAGTCGTTTGTGTAGTCATGTAGTAGACGTCTATGTAGCTAGACATGTTGCAGACGTCTATCTAGGTAGAGAAGTTGCAGACGTCTCGGACAACATGTAGCAGACATGTACGTAGACATCCACGCGAAGAGACAGGCGTTGCCAGCAGCGCACGCCTGCATTTTGTCAGACTGCGCATACAGAGTATCGTTCTAATCATTTGACGTGGTACATTCTAGCAGCATCTGAAGGTTTGACATGTATTGGACGTCATGCACTGCGAGAAGAATCTATGCGAGAACATTTTGAAGACTTTGTTTGGAATGAACGACAGCCCAGGAAGTCATCAAGATGTGCAGGACCTGAACATACGGGAGGAGCTATGGTTGCAGCCCCCACGTCGCCGAGGTGACGAATACTACATGCCGCATGCCCCGTACATCCTGAAGCCGAATGAGAAGCAACAGTTTGTCAACATAGTTTCGAACATCCGCACTCCCACGAACTACGTGGGGGCAATTCAGAAGCGGCTGAAGGACGGAAAATTGCAATACATGAAGACTCACGACTACCACATCCTCATGCAACAGGTATGCGTGTAGACGTTTAAGACTGCCTGCATTAGACATGCGGCCGAAACAGGAAGACGCTCAGTTGAAGACATCTTCTGAAACATACACTTCTCTTGCACAACTGTCAGGTGTCCGAGGACATCTTACTGTTCGCGCTGTCAGTGCTCATGTTATCCGAGACATCGCTTGATGTGTTAGCCGAATGAGATCCTGTTATTGCAAGCATGATTCGTAGCGCGTACGGGCATTTCTGAGTTGGACATGGGAACCTGATTATTGTATTTTTGCTTGTAGATCCTCCCGGTGGCCGTTTGAGACTTGCTGGACGAAGGGTGCGCGTCGCTATCATCAAAATGTGCAGAGTTTTCCAGCGTATTTGCGAGAAAGAGGTTCGCGAGGATAGGAGTGATGATCTCATGCGAGACGTGATAATGGCCACGTGCGTGCTAGAGAAGGAGTTCCCGCCAATGTTTTTGAACGTCATGGCGCACCTTCCAGTACATCTTGTGCAACAACTGTTCATATGTGGACCGGTCCATTGCAGGTGGATGTATCCGATCGAGAGAGACATGAAAACGCTGAAAGATTACGTGCGGACGTACGCACATCCAGAAGGGAGTATTGCGGAAGGGTATCGACTGGAGGACACACTCGGGTTCTGCACAGAGTATATGCAACGACATAGAGCATCAACGTACCGTGTGTGGGACCCCAACGAAGATGCACGCATGATCGACGAGATTGTGCGGCTCAATGAACACACCAAGCGACGAATGTCCGATGTAGTATGCGGCTACGCACATGCATTCGTCATCAACAACGCACCATGCTTGGAACCATGGCGAGAGTGAGTTCTTGTACCAACGTCAGGCCCCTCCTATGAGCACCTTCAAATTTATGCACGTGCAGATGGCCTTGTTCATATATATGATTGAGTCACAGTAGGAGACGCATCCGCGTCACAGGTGATGTCCATTGGGACATCGTCTAGAACATGACGGCGTTGTCAGGGATGTTTTGGCATGCAGAGCTCATGTCTTTGGGGACGTCAGCACGGACGTGCGACTGTCAGTACTGACGTCTCAGAAGAGACGTGCACAGTCTCAGGTGCTGCAGGCGTTTACCATGCATGTCCATAGTCTAACAACAGAGGTGGGTGTGGTGTCCAGGGAATACATAACCGCAAAGGGACGCCGATGGGAAGAGCGAGAGGCGTTTCGAGTGCAGTCGCGACGTCGTCGACTTGGTAGAGCAGTGTCGTACCCTCCCGAACTCAGCAATTTACCATGCTTTGCTGATTGGCTAAAGGAACGTGTGCTGGAAGCGGAAGAGGCTGGTGTTCGACTTGACGAGGACGTCGTACAGTACTCATGTCCTCCTGAGCGTTATGCAACCTCCCATTGGCAAATGCACGCATTCCGTATGCATTTGCATGTTCGGACGGCCGAGGGGGGCCTCGTCACTCGAGACTCGTGTGTAGTGGCCGCCTATACATAGCAACTGCGTTGGGGGATTTGCAATGGGAGGCCCATTGACCATACCGCTGAGCATGTGGGGTACATCGAGGAAATACTCGAGTTGGATTATCGTAATCATTGCACCACGGTGTTGCTATGCGATTGGGTGAAACACTCACGGGATGTGCGAGTTCCCAGTATAGAACGTGACAAGTACGGATTCAACGTGGCAAATTTCAACCACATGGATAATAGAGTACATCAGGATTCGTTTGCATTCCCATTGCATTGTCAGCAGGTTTTTTTCTCCGATGACCCCACGCGAAGCGGGTGGAAGATCATTTGCCGAACAGACGTCTGAGGTAGGCGTACATTACTTCTTGCTTGAAATCCAGTGCCCGATGGAATCACTGTCGGTAACGACGATGACTTCGAAGGCTTGCAACCACAAATTCGGGAAACAGATCCAATTCGAACAGCAGCTCCAACGGGAGGGAGCTTTGTTACAGCCGCAACATAAACAAACAACCGGGCTCAAATCGAAGAGGACTAGCGATTGATGACCTTCGTATTGCTTGTACCACCGTTCTGTAGCGCTGCATTCCATGATCCTACGCGAACACTCTTGTACTCCTTGTGTTTGCGAATATATGTACATACGAATATTGTAATTGTAGGCTTTATAGAGGGCAATGCCTCTGCAGTATTTATTGAACCAATGTCTGAAACAGTGACTGAAACAGAGCAGTGAATGGAAGATGGACATCCGCAAAGACATCCTCGTGGACGTTTCTGCTAACATTCCCAGGTCTCGGATGCGGCGCACGACGACTTCACGGATGTTTACAGAGACACCGATGTGGACCTCTTCAGAAGCATTACAGACGTCTTGGACCACGCCATATCCCTATACTACGGAAGACATCCAGAAGTTCTGGTGGACGGTGTCCACAATGACCGGTGTTGTGACTTCTCAGACGGTGCTACGTCCTCCCCTACGTCGAACGACGTCGTCGACCGTCTCACAGTGGACGTCTCTGCTAAGACGCCCTACAGCAGGAGAGATGTATGCGGCGATGTCGAATGGTACATCGCTGTGAACATCTTAAAAGACAATGATGAAGACGCGGGCACGTCTGTTACGGATCTCATTGGTGACACATCACAAACAACGTGCAAATGTCCGCAGGGATGTTCCAACCGACGTTCGGAGCGTGACATCGGACATGACTGCACAGACACCGCGCACATCGAGTGAGACGTTCGTGCAATACCAGGTCCCTGATGTCGCGCCCGATGTCTTCACGGGTGTTTACAGAGACACCCGTGACGACGTCTATAGAAGCATCCCGTACGTCTTACACCACGCCATACTGCTATGTTCCGCAAGACATCCCGAACGTTTTAGTGGACATTGTCCACAATGTCCGTTTCTTTGTCTTCCGTTACAGTGCCATGACATCCATGACGTCTGAAGACGTCTTGGACCGTGTCACAGTGGACGTATCCGCCAAGACGCCCTACTGCGTGACGGATGTATGCGGACATGTTTGATGGGTCATGCTCATGGACATCGTAGAAGACATTGATGAAGATGCGGGCGCGTCTGTTACGGATGTCATCGCTGAGACATCAGGAACAACGTGCAAATGTCCGCTGGGATGTTGCACCCCACGTTCGGAGCGCGACATCACAGATGATCGCAGAGACAACGCGCACATCGAGTGAGACGTTCTGTGCAATACCAAGTCACTGATGTTGCGCCCGATGTCTTCACGGGTGTTTAGAGAGATACCCATCATGACGTTTAAAGAAGCATGTCGGACGTCTTAGACCACGGCAGTTCCCTATGTTCCAGAAGACGATTCCGATTGTTTCGGTAGACGTTGTCCACATTGTCCGGTTCTGTGACTGCTGTCATGGTACCATGTCGTCGTTGATGTCTGTAGATGTCCTCGACCGTGTCGCAGTGGACGTCTCCGCAAAGACGTCATACTGCGGGACGGATGTATGCGGTCATGTCTGATGGGACATCTTTATGGACATCGTCGAAGACAATGATGAAGACGCGAGCACCTTTGTTACGGATGTCACTGCGGAGACATCAGGAACAACGTGCGAATGTCCGCCGGGATGTTACAGCCCACGTTCGGAGCGCGACATCACAGATGACCGCGGAGACACCGCGCACATCGACTGAGACGTTATGTGCAATAACAGGTCACTGATGTCGCGCCCGATGTCTTCACGGGTGTTTAGAGAGATACCCATCATGACGTTTGAAGAAGCATGTCGGACGTCTTAGACCACGCCATTCGCTTATGTTGCGGAAGACGATTCTGATTGTTTCGGTAGACGTTGTTCACAATGTTCGGTTCTGTGACTGCTGTCACGGTGCCATGTCATCCTTGACGTTTGTAGATGTCCTCGACCGTGTAGCAGTGGACGTCTCCGCCAAGACGCCATACTGCGGGACGGATGTATGCGGCCATGTCTGATAGGACATCCTCGAAGACAGTGATGAAGACGCAGGCGCCTCTGGTACAGATGTTATCGCTGATACATCACGAACAACGTGCCAATGTCCGGCGGGATGTTGCAGCCGACGTTCGGAGCGCGACATCAGAGATGACCGCGGAGACACCTTGCACATCGAGTGAGACGTTCCGTGCAATCCCAGGTATTTGATGTCGCGCCTGATGTCGTCAGTGTTGTTAAGAAAGACACCCATATTGACGTCTGCAGAAGCATCCCGTACGTCTTAAACCGCGCCATATTGCTATGTTCCGGAAGACGACACCGAATGCTTAGTTGGATGTTCTCCAGAATGTCCGATTTGGTGACTTCTGGGACGTTGCCATGTCATATCCGACGTCTTCTGACGTCGTATACCGTGTCGCGGTGGACGTCTGTGCCAAGACGCCCTACTGCATGACGGATGTATGCGGCGTTGCTTGATGGGACATCCCCTTGGACATCCTAGAAGACAATGATGGAGACGCGTGCCCGTCTGTCACGCATGTCTTCGCGGACATGTTATGAACAGCATGCGGACGTCCGCGGGATGTCCCAGCTGACGTTCGAAGAGCGACATCACGGGCAACTCCTCACACATCTTTGATGTCAGCGCAAACATAGTCTACGTGAACTAAAACATCCATGGGAGGACGTTGTATCTCATGTCGCCAACTATGTCTCAGTGGATGTTTATGTAGACATCCGCTGCAACGTGCTCAGAAGTATCCCACATGTTTTGTAGGGTGACGAGGCTACAATGTTTCGGGAGACGTGTAGCTGTTTGATGGGACGCTGTCTGAGACGTCTCCGACCGTGACTTACGTGCTTCTGCGATGTCTTCCAAGACGTCGGCTATGTGAGCATTCACTGTTGCACAGTAATTGATAATGGTGATGTACCATGGGACATTGCAGTTCACCACCGTAGACATCATTGCGCTTCGAGGACGTCGTTGCAGACATCCCAATGGATGTCCACGAAAACATCCCCACGTCATCGAAGTCATCGTGAATCAGATGTCTTGCAGACGATCGCCTAAACACAGTATGTCGTGGCAGCTCGTCTAACGTGGATTTTTCCGTGCCATGTAGGTTAAGTTTTGTAAATTTGGAAATTCCAAATTATATCCACGTGTATTTTCCACCATAAATGTTGAAAAATTCTCCTATATTATGAAAAGCTATTTTTGTCCGACGTGGATTTTTAATATTATTATACTAATAAATTATAATATTTATAATATTTTAATATTAAAAATCAATTTTTATATATAATTTATATTATATAATATAAAATTTATTAAAATATTATTATTTTAATATTATTATATTCTTATGATATTGTTATAATATTATAATATTATAATTTACAATTATTTTAAATTATAGACGAATCAGAAATATTGCGAGTACAAGATATCGAATATAAAATCACTATTCCAAATTATGTGGTGATTTTAAATAAAAGTATATTGGACAAAAAGGAAATAGAATTTAATAGTGTGAACGAGTTTTTTTTCTGCTCTTGCAAACCGCTGCCCATTATGCTGAATTTTTTACATCGGGTAGCATTTCACCTTGCATTCCAGTAAATTTCAAACACTTACCCTCGGTGAAACCGGAATCCCATGCCAGCGTGGCAAGGTTGCGTCTTTCCGAATGTCTGGCGTCATGTCTTCAGAAACGCGCAGATGCACGCAGACATCTACACATTTTTTCCGAAACACGCAACTCGCCGAACCATCTAATCCCAAAATTATCTTCAACAACGTAGAGACATCCCGTTGTTGTGCGAGACATCCATACCATTGGGAAAGACATGACAAGGATGTCTCCATGTTTTCCGAAGACATGACAAAAAACACGGGTTTCTTATAGTGAAGTGAAGCAAAGGAGAAGTGAGATCCTATCGGTTGGTAGCCGACAGGCACGAAGCATGATGAATTACCTCAAATGCTGCTAAAGGCTTGCCACCACCTTGGTGTGGCTCAGGGCGTCCCTTTCTGATCCAAGCGGCCCTGCCAAACTCGGCGCAGGAGCGGAATGTTTCTTTTGCAACCTTCTCCGCGATGTTCAAATTTAGATCGTTGGAGACTCTCACGCAGACTTGCGTATCACGGGTAAAGACTGGGATCACCTCGAACTCGAGCAGCTCCTTGCGTGCTTCAGAATCAGCGGAAATTTGTTGTTCAAGCTCACGGCATGCGGTAACAGTGTGCTGACCAGCGATTATGTACCAGTGGGTATCCGGATGCTTCCACCACTCAACCTTGTATACACCAGGCATCACCATCATGGCATTCTCCGCGGGCATCGAGTCCATGACAGGATCCAAGACATTTTCTCCTATGTCCGCAAGCTCAGGCTCCGCTTCAGCGGAAGAGCATGGATCTCAGGCTTCTTCCTGATTGCTCCATAGCCCTTGTAAATTTTCTTTACCTGCCATCACGCGATGAAGTGGGTCATCTGAGTCGTATAGAAAGATGTCGGCCGGCAGCTGATACCATCAAACAACTCATACAGAAGGACAGAGACTAATAATTTACGTGGCCCAAGCACGCGGTGGCAATTTTCCTGTACTTGAGCTCGTCCTGCGCAATCCAGAGCTTCTCAGACGGAATCACCCCTGGAAGCCTCCGTTTCTTGTACGGAAACGCATGCCCAAGTCTCGCCTCTATAGCCTTGTAGATTGCGTTGACCTCATCGTCCTTTGTCTTTGTCGACAAGCGGTTTCCACGCGTTTAGGCCTCATCCAGTGTGAGCTCTAGTTTCTTCCCGACAGCGGCCTTGCTCTTCCCCTTCCGCTTTGGCTGGCTGCTGCCCTCACCAGTTTTTGAGCCGGCTCCGGATACTGTTCAGCACTCCAACCGATATCCTTACTCTGAACTCGTGGTCACCTGATCCCTGTCGGCCGCCCACCGATACTAAGTTGAACATGTATAGCGTGCTGGTCGACTGGAGTTTTTAGGGTTTCGTAAAGAATTTCTAGGGTTTAGTGCCACCTTATCCGCGCTACGTAGTCGCTGTGTTTGCTAAGTTGTAGTGTCCACCCCTATCGGCCGACAGCCGATACAATCATTAAGACGTCACTACCTTCGACGTTGGACACTGAACCAATCGATGCATTCATGAAGAACGGTGGCTCTGGGCGAGGAAAAGTGGGTAAGGGAGTGGTAGTTGCGTTAACCCACTCCGGATTCTACTATGCGAGACGTGCACTTATCAATCGTATTGTCTCTCGCGACCTGTATCTCCTTCATGTCCGGGTTTTGGATGTTGCTGACAATATTGAGATGATCATACCTTACCCAACGGGTGACATGAAGTATCTCAGTCAATGTGCAGGGAGAAATATCGTGTGGGAGGAGCGATATGTGTATCCATATTTTTCTGAGAATGATACTGCTCCCACGCCTGTCGGCTGGCAGCCGACACCGGACGCTACTGAGGAGAAGCCCATCGACCAGTTCCTTACTCTCACGGTGAACATGAAGGTAGCTCTTTTGCATAGTGACGAAAGTGACCATCATTGTGCTGGAGTGGGAGTCATTGTGGATTGTTCTCCAAAAGGAACGTGGAAGGGATTCCGTGTTCCTCATAGCTTTTTCGTCATCGTTTGACCCATGACGATGAAGAAGGATTTCTTAGGCTTGGCGGCATACTGCGAGAATTCAGATCATACTTCCCTTGGAGATTGCCTCGGATATAGAATCCTGTGGAGTGGTTACAAGGTCCGGCCGCTGGATCATCCACTGCAGACGAACATCCTATCGACTGGCAGCCGACACTGCCTACACTGAAGAGAGTGAAGCTCGAGGCAGACGACAGTGGAGTGAACGGTGAATCTCCAATGATCGAAGGCTGTGGTAGCACTGGGAATACACAGTCTGGTATTGATCTCACCGAGTATGATGGTGGCTCACAGACGGATGTTCATTCAGCCCCGCTCCACCACAGCGTCGGTCCGAGCAATGGCTCTGAGAGTGATAGCTTAGGAGACGGAAATACTCCCATCGCCTCCTTTTCGACTGAGAGCCACGAAGCGGGTCCAGATTCGAGTCTGCCATATCCAGATCGGCCCCTCGGGGGAAATAAGTATTGCGAGCTTCTGAACAAGGATTTCTCCTTGTTTGGAAGGGCAATGATACAAGTTTGTCTTCCAGATGAGGCGTGCGATGAGAATAATCTTGGCGATACAGATGTTGGTGTAATGTTCGTATTCGAGCACGGATCTCTGCAAATGACGACAATGCGTTGGCCGTTATCTCGCACCAGACTCGAGGGTGGTCGACTTCTATCTGACATTGTAACGCTCTGGTCTGAGGCTGCTCAGATGGACACTACGGACTGTGCGGGGCTGCAAGGTATTCCTCGAAATCCCTACAGGTTTGTTCGTCGGAAAATCTTATCAAGAAATCAGCCCCATGTATCCAAGTTGAAATTCAAGACTTTAGAGGATGAGGTTCGAAAGGTTAGTTCGCAGAGGTGTTGCAAGTATCAGTGCTATCAGACGTTTCCATGGGAGTCCACGAGGATTCTCCATCGATAATTCAACTCTTGCTCATTTGAGATCAGGAGAGAGACAGCGTATGCTGTCCACAGACAGCTTCATGTTCGTCTACGTTGTAGCAGATCTACGTTGTAGAACATCTACGTTGTAGAAGATCTCATGAAGGCTTTCATGGACTCGCAAAAGACGGTGGCCTTCATTCCCAAGTTCGTTCAAGAGGTAGCAGATTTCAAATCATACGTAAAAGACTACCACCACGACGGTGTCAACAAGATCATTGGATTGGGCGATATGCACCTCTTCAAATTTATCGTTGAGGAGGACAAAGATGATAGAGGTTGGCCAGTGATGAGATACAAGAAACAAGCAACTGATTCATCTTGGCTCCCGCCGAGGCCTGCAGTCAAGATGTGGACGGCTGATTGCCACGGTAGACCTCGTCTTCCAACTGGAGATCCACACCCTGTTCCATTTAAGCCATTGTGGGGAGTTACGGTGGTTAATTGGAGGAAATTGAATTCCGAGAAGGAGCATGCCCGGGCTATTGAATGCACAGAGAAGCAGGGTTTTATCAAAAATGGAATCTCCAAGTATATCGACTTTTGGAAAGCCAGTATGGCCCGGAACAGAAGATACTCTGAGGAGATGGCGGGATGTGTTTCTTACTGGGAGCGAATCTACTTAGAGATCACTTCTCCGTTACCCACAACGCCTGCAGCACTTGTGGAGGGATTTGGCCGGTATCACATTGGACTCGTGATCATGCTCGTGCATTCACGGACCCCGGATCTAGTCCAACTAATCCCGAGGACACTACGCCCGAGGACGATGTTGACCCTTTTCCATATTGTGGTCCGGTAAAGGGGAGACCAAGGTTGATTTTCAATCCATACCGGGACGTGCTGCTTGGAGACTTTGTTCTTTGTCAACCAAGCGATGACCATTACCTTCCTGTTTGGCTTGGAGGGGTGCTAGAGTGTGTCGACCTTACCCCAGGCCCCAGATATGGTAACTTTAACTAAAGGTAGAATGGTGGATTCCTTTGATATCAAAGAAGGAGGGGAACAAGGTTGCCTCTAGGGAGTGTTGGACACGCCGTTGGCAGAAGGAGCCCCCCTTTTTGCTACATTTTTATATCTGGTTGTGTGAGCTTCTTCTCCTTTACCATTCACTGCATTCCCTTCCTCAGTCACCACCCTTGCTTCTGTTGTTTATCATCTGGCCTCCTCCATATATTTGCATCATCTACATAGCCATCTTTATGGACTCTAGACTCCCTCCCCAAGCTGAGCCACCTGTCCCTCCTCATCTAGAGACTCAGGGTGCATTGACTGGATACCTCTGGTTCGTCTACAATTCTGATGCAGTTGATCGTCTTCCTCCTCATCCATTGTTGCAAGGGCTTGTTAGTGGCGAGCCCTAGAACCGGAACTACAACTATACTCTAGAGATGGCACGTCTGGAGGCTCATTCTGACATTGCATGGGATGATGTTTCTGACCTTGTGAATCGTCCATCCTCAGATATGCTTCGGGCCGTGCCGGTGATATACCACGCTTGCGGGTGCGTGCTCCTTGATTTCTGCGATTGCTCTTGGACATCAGCGCCTGAAAGCACGAGGAACAAAGTCATTAAGATATCATCGGATTCATCTCTCTACATCACAGGGCAGAACGATGAGGCAGGAGCTTTGGATACCGCATCGGTGAGGAGCAACCGCCAAGCTTAGAATTCACATTGTCAGCACCTCCCGGATTACTCGTTTGGCGTTTGATTTTGGGATTCGACCGGCTGGTTTTGGGATTGCGCGTGCAAGAGTTTTGCCCTGCTCATACGAGTATTGCGAATTTTGAGGCACCAAGGATTTTTAATTTTGCTGTTCTGAAGTAGTGTATGTTTTTTGTTGCCCACCTTCGTGGTCTTTGCTCACTGGTTAGGAGCATGTACATTTGTTTTATGAATATATAGTAATACTACTGATGTCGGCTGCCAGTTGATACCTCTAGTTTTTTATAGGCACCACCTCGAACATATTTCGTTTGGCGGATGATTTTGAAATTTTAGCGGCTCGCTTTCGGATAAGGCAGACAAAAGTTTCGCCCTCCTCATAGGAGTATTTCGAATGTTTTGGCACCTAGAATTTTCATGTTATGAAGTAGTGTATGTATTTTGTTGGCCATTTTTGTCTCGTTTGCTCACTGGTCAGGAGTATGTACATTTGTTATATCAATATTTTGTAATACTACCGATGTCGGCTGTCAGCCGGTACCTCTAGCCTACTTGTTATGTTTCGGCCTTCTGCTTTGCCTTTAGTCTCATCTGTGTATCTCTGTATCGGCTGCCGGCCGATACCTCTTTCACACGTCTTTTTAATATGGTTGTTGTTGATCATGTACTCCGTCATATTTGAATTGGGCTGTGCTGCTTCTAGAGTTCTATAGACATCAATTCATTCTTTGAGTGAATTTCCTTTTCCAAATGAATTTTAATCGTATGATTGGTGTGGCCTGTGTTTCCATTCATGTATTCCCTGAATTGGATTTTATTGGAGTGATCTCTTTCCTATTGTTTACTGTTTTAGGGTCTACGGGTTTAGGGTTTAGGGTTTAGGGTATAGGTTAATTAAGTAATAATTGTGTCGTAGGCCGGCCGACTTTTTTCTTTGACTTCTTTGCCTTAGTTTTTCTACATTAATTGTTTTTATAGGGTTTAGGGTCTACGGTTTAGGGTTTAGGGTTTATGGTATTGGTTAATTTAGTAATAATTGTGTCGTAGGCCCTTCGACTCTTTCCTTTGACCTGTTTGCCTTACTATTCTGTACATTAAATGTTTTAATGGGCTTGGTTTCTATGGACAATGTGTTGGCGGGCCACCGATACATTCGGTGAATGTGTTTATAATTTCTTCATATTCAAGTGTTTTCCAATTTTTGCTTCCTCATTTTGGGCTTTATCTACAATTTTCGGACATATTTCACCGTCATAAATTGTATGAATTTGTCCATAATTAGCACAATTGTCCATAATTAGTTAAATATAAGTTTTGGGCAATACCATATATAGACTAAAACAATCACTTCTGAATCGCGTAACGTCGATCCAAACCATTAAGGTGGATGCGGTAATTCAAAGAAATCTTACATCTGTAATGGCACTCAGTGGCAACCTTGAACTAGAGTACGAATGGGATGTCAAAGAATCCATTGTCATGGTTTTAACCGTCTACAGCCTGGCTTTTAGGAGGTCAACGCAAGCATGGTTTAATCACTAGTTTAGTGAATGCCACCATGTTCGTTTTTGGAAAACTCTGAAATGATCCAATACAACTCCGAACTTCATAATCGGGACCATGTGATTAATGCAGCACTTGGATATCATGGAAATGCTTCTCGTAGCCTCCAAGGTGGTTCAATCAGACTAAATGAGATCAAACATCGAGCGTGGAGCATCAAGGACATTCAGCGAGAACCTATGCAAAGTAGCATATTCACAAAGAGGTAAGCCTTTGAACTGCCCGGTATAGCCATTTGCATCACAAAACTGTACAACATTGGTATAGAAAATATTGCCACGGTTTCTAGATTGCCCTTGCTTACATCATTCTGACGCTCTTGTTCATTGCTACAAGATCGACAGTGCCCACTGTGTCAATCTACAATCATTTTCATACACACATACGAGTTGCAGCAAGGGGTTCAAAATTCCTACTCTACATAGAAAGACGACACTCTTATAAGCGTGCAGTTTGGTGTTTTGGAGAATATATTTGATTATTGCTAGACAAGTTATTCTGCGCCACTCACGGGTGTAGTGTAGAGTCTCAGAAGTAGTGTCCGTCCTCAATCCGCATTTCGCCTGGGGTGTTGCCTCCTACCTCTTCCTCTTCTCCTTCGTCCCCGGTTTCTTCTAGCTTGTTCTTCCCGAGGCCTCTCGCCCCTGACCAATGCATTCAAGCGGGGAATCTCTGGTGCTGGGACTGCCTCCCCTTCGTTCCTCAGATTAGGCCAAAATTGGGTTGCATTCATGTCCAACGGGAGCTGCAGTCCATCCAAATCCCCCGATATCCCTAGAACCTGCTCGTCATCGTTGTCCAATACTCTCCTTGATCGGAGCTCTTTCTGCAGTACCACACTCCACCTAGGATGCAGCCAGTCGGGTATGAAGAATACCTAGCACGAGCACAAAACAACATTTCCTCGAATTACTTCACGCATCAATAGGCCAATTCATATTATATGTTGTCCACGCCCAATGTTTACCCACATCCTCGATTTCTATTTGAAGTGTTAGAATCTAAAATAGACTCTCTCTAGACACCGCTGTTTGAGTGTAAATACGAGTTTGGCTTCCCTCTTGCCCTGCATGCATGGGATTTCACATTGCCTAAAAGCATCTCCACCCCTACTCCAAATTTTAGGCTCGCAATTTGAGATTTGGACGGCCCCAAACATGAACAGTGGTGTGGTAGCACGTGGTACCGGATACTCCCCTAGAGCGCACTTTTTCGTATTAAGAATGCTCGTAGAGGTGATTTCCGGGTTATCGTTCCGCGGAGACTCTGTGAAGTGGGAAGTTTCCAGAGACTGACCACGGTTGGTGACTGCTCTCTCTCCCGGTCACCAAATAACTCCCTCTTTTCCTACAAAAACCGGATCTGCTCTACCGACGGACCCGGCTATGGCTAGATCCGGTTTCTGTCCGGGTTCGAAACTTTACCAACCCTACTCCGCCCGATCTAATCCCAACTACTAAATTAGGTTTACCATTAACCTCTATTTTCCATCGGAGGGTTCTCCATTTGTATTTTCAGGGATACTGGATCTAAAGTCACACCCTCCCCTACTGATTTCCGTCACAGGGGACTCACCGCTTCTTGGTCACCCAAACTCCACTCTCTAATCCGAATACTCTCCGGTTTGCTCTTCTGCTATGGACTCATCCCAAACCCACAGCCGGTCACTCAAGCGCAACTCGGTTTCCCCCTAATCCCAAAAATACTACAACGACTTGTTGACCGGAACGGGCAGTAGCCAGGGTGTCCGAAAGGACTTGAATACGTCAAGACTCGTTTTACTCTAATCCTTCCCACACTTCTACAGTTGCAAGATCTGCCCGGATGCTGGAACCTCTACCGAACTACCCGTCCAGCAGTTCTGAGAGAACCGGAGTACCCCCTCCTACTCTCCCAGCCACTAACCCGGATTTCATTTATAACCGGACATAGGAAATATCACCTTCAAACGCTCCTAATTCCTCCAAATCTCCTATCCGGTCTATAAACAGACTTCACGTCCGAACCTAGCTAACCCATCCGGTCACCAAGGGACTAGTTGCGCTACTGTTCCGGCAATACACAAGCAAATACACATATGCACACACACACACACACACAGTTTGTGCAAGGAAAATGTGCTTCTACTCATTTACATGGAACAAAGGTACGCAAAAAGACCCAAGGAATGAAGAACATCCCTTGATATAAAGCCAACCCGAAGCTCAGATCCGGGAGATCCTCAGATCCCACATTCCCGGGATCCGGAAATCCGGGGAGCTTCCTCCACGGCTCAATTCCTATCTTAAGCCGCCATCAAAATCAAAAATCCTAGAAGTCATTTACAACAAAAAGGCTTCTATCCTACCTACTCAAAAGTTGTATTCTAAGTGGCTGGATCCACTAAGTCCGAGCCACTGATTCCGGACCCTTGGTGATCTTGTGCAGCTACTGGTCCTCCTCATCTTCCGGGCTCCCCACCACGATCGGATCCGCCGGCCGATCTCCTCGCATTCCGTGCTCCGCCGGCTGTCCCACCTGTGGTCCCTCCTGCTGCTTTTCCGCCCTGTCCGGTTGGACATCCATTGCCTCCATACCTTCGCTCAAATCCCGGACTTCCTCAAGCGCTTACTCCCGCGGGTCTGACCTTGTGGATTGGCTCCACATCCAGCACGGTCCGGGAGGTATGTTCTTGTGCTGAGTTACTCTTCCGCATCAATCGGTCGATCTCCCCTTCTTGAGAACACACCCTGCAACCCACCCATCCCCGGAACCTACCCTCTCACCACGGTTGGTGGCTTCTTCTTGATCATGTTCTGCTCCCCCTGGCACTCCCTGCTCCCGGTTCCCCTTGTCTCTGGTTTCCTCTTCGTCCTCCCCTGCTTCCTTGGGACGCTTGTTGAGTGGGGTCGTCTTCCTCCGGGCCGGTCCCTTCTTCTTCCGAGGTCTGGTCTCCGGTCCTTCCGGCTCTTCCTCCTCCTCAACTGTGAGGACTAACTTCCTCTTCAGGCCCTAGGGTCGCGGCTGAGACTGACCCCCCCCCTGGTCTGTCGGGTTCCCCTCCGCTATATGTTCTTCTGGAGCCACCGGAGCAGGTTTCTCCTCTTTTGGTCTGGATCCATCCACGGGTTGCTCCTGGGGCTATGTTGGAAAGGCCCTATCTCCTCCTCTGGCCTGGACTCCTCGACCCGATCCACCCGAGGTCGCGCTTGGGAAGAACCACCTGCCTCCGGTTGAGGAGCTGCCTCTAGGCCTTTCACCGGCTTCTTCCTGGTCAGCTTCGTCTGTGGAGACTCCTCCTCCTCCTCGTCCTCTTCGTCCGGGTCCTCCCTTCGCTTAGTTCTCAGCTCCTGCTGAGGTCTTCGCCCACCCGGTCGATCTAGCTCCAAGTCCTTTCTCCTCTCCTGCCGCTCCTCGTGCTGCGGCTTGGCGCCACCCGGTTGGCCTCTCTCCGGGCGGTCTTCTCTCCACTTGGTACTCTACTCCGGATTGGTGCTGAACTCGCCCGGTTGTCCTCTTACCGGTTGGTCTTCCCTATCCTTCCTGCGCTCCTCTCCCTGGAAGTTACTCCTATCCAGTTGGGGTGCACGTAGAGCCATTCTCCTCCCCTCCGGTCGGGACGAAGCACCGGGTCTGCTAGTCCCCGCTTCTCCTCCCGGAAGAGCCGCCTTCTTCTTGGCCGGGCTTTCCAACCCCAGAATGGGCACTACCTCCAACCTCTTTTTCTCTTCCACCGTGAGGCACCCTTGTTTCTTGTACAATTGGTAGAGAAATAGGGCCAACGGGCATCCCTTCTTGTTGTCGAGGTTCCCCGCCCACTTCTGCGTGTTCTACCGTGCAGAGGCCATTTTTTGCAAGGCCGGAGTTTCTTGAGAGCCCACCCAAACCTTTTCAGTTGCCATGCTACATTGAGCCTGTTGCACAGGCTCTTGCAGGACATGGTATTAGTGATCACATTCCAAAGCCAAAGGTGTTGAATTCTGACGCACTTGTATACTTTGATGTTGAGGCTGAGGAGTCTGATTGTGATGGTATTAGTTCACCGAGCCGCTCTACATCTAGCTCTTGCTCAGGGTCTACTGCTACCAGTAATTCTAGTGATGATTGAGAGGAACTTTGATGTTCTCTCCACATATTTGTACTACTTTTTATTTGATATTTGTAGTGAGACTAAAAGGGCCACTACTTTGGATTTTTACATCTGTGTTGTACTTTACATTGCTAAACCATTCTATTCTCCTACCTCATTGATTTGTTCAGTCCTTTGTTCATGTTGTAATTTTGTATGTTCAATCTCTACACCCTAAACCCTAAAACCCTCAAATTTTCATTACTAATTTGCATAGATGTAGTATGTAAATTATACCGATTTCACATTTAAGCTCTAAACCACTCCAATTAAATGCAATCCGTGTTGTACTTCACTACCCTAAAATCCTAAACTTTACTATCCAACCTCATTGATTTGTATACTCTCTCGTTAATGTATAATTTTTCAATGTTCGAACGATACACCGTTGATATCTAAACCCTAAATGTTTCCTAAACTATTTGCATACATGTATGTAAATGGAAAATTTGCAGTTCAATTATACTCCAAGTTTGCTGCTCACTGAAATTACGGTTATAGGTCCCTTACAAAAAAACAAAAAAAATTTGAAAATTTTCTAGGCTCTCAGGCTCTTAGGCTCTCCTCTCTAGGCTCACATACTAGCATTCCCGTACCTCGCGCACATTCAATATGCTCGAAATTTGTGGGAGCTGTACCGGATACATACGCCAGCCCAGCAGGATGTATTCAAGGTAATTCCTGCGTTGTACGTGCTCTCCCTGGATTTTGCATATGTAACGAGGTGTCGCTGTCGTCCTTGTGGGCAATTGCCTATAGGAATCGGAGATGTAATGTGGCTTGTCCATAAGCAAGTGACCAGTCGTCACGCTGATGTCGTCTCAGTGGGCAATTGCCCACTAGCATGCGCAGCAATCCTTAAAACTCATCCTCAATCGTCCCGATGTGCTGCTACAAGAAGTCTCCTTGAAGGCGGTGGAGACGTTGAATGCCGTGGTGTAGAAGAACATGAACAAGTAATTCAGGCACTACCCAGGCGAGTTTTGTGTGATCACCGCTGGCGGTGGCATATACCACGCAATCATGCAATGCTTCCAGTGGTACGAGAGTGGTGATGTCATCAACCCCGACTCCGAGACCAAGTACAATGAGGAAGTTGGCCTTAATAAAACGTGGGGGAGGAAATACATTATAGCCTACGCTTTCAAGTGCCTGCGAGGTCTAGGGCAAACAAGCATGACGCGGCTCATAAACAGGATATCAGCGGGTCTGAATTATTGTGGCGGACATAGGCGTGAACGGGAAGCGGCGGGTCTCCCGAAGGTGTACTAGGGATTGCCGAAGCCGAAGAGGAAGTTCATGTATAGGGCGATTGCACGCTACGGTGGACCATTATGGATTGTCACAGTCCATAGGTTTCAGGGGTCTAGAAGTTTGTAGGGACTACAAGTTGTTTGGAGATGTTATTTAAATTGAGGGGACTTGTATATGTGTTGAAGACTTGGTATACTATCATGTTGTAGAGTTTTATTTCTTAATTTATTGTATTCTCAAAGGGGGGGGACTTTTGAATCTCTTCATAGGGACTTTCCCACTCCTCAGGTATAGAGGGTATGGACTCGTGTCTTATATAGTAGAGAAGGTAAACTCCAATATTGATTACAATTTGAAATAGAGATAAGTTATTAGAATAGTTTCCTCTTAAAAAATTCAATGAACATACACTTATATGTGCTAATATGGACTTTCGAGTCCTCTGAAATCTAAACTATTTTCGGTGTAACTTTTGACCCCCTATTTTTTATTTTTTCATGAGACAACCTTCACTAAATTTCTTTAAGGAGTCTTTTTCTAGGGTTGTTTAGATTTTAAATTGGATTTTCTGCCCGTTTGCAAAACTGCAGTCACAAAGACGCACTATTCTTGGTATCGTCATACTGCTGCCATCTGATGTAATAGGATGAATGCAATTAAGGGTTTCATCTTCAGTTTTTTCCCACTTCGCTCGAGCTTAGGGTTTCCGTTCAGTTTGCTCTTGTCGCTCCCTCAGCTCTGCCGTGGCAGAAACTTTGTTGCGCCTAGCCGCCTTGAGCTTCCTTGCGCCATGCCACCTTGGAGCTTGCTTACGCCCTGCTGCCATGTATGTTTGGGTGGGGTTTGCAAGGTTGTTGAGGGCGCCTTTTAATGCAAGTTGCCATTCCAGGACGTCTGAGCTTAGGGTTTGATTAAGTATCATATTGACACCGAATTTTGAAGTGTACAGGGAAGAAGCGTGGGAGTGACAAGAACTGATTCGGAGGCGGCTGGGATAGATTTTCTTCAAGTGCAGGTGATTTTGTGTACGTTATTTCTTTCTTGAGCGAAGTTAACTTCGGAGTTTGTAAATGCAAGTGTTTAGGGTAATTGTATGTACCATTTTTGCGCTAGATATACTGATTTTGGGGTTGTATGGTTTTGGGGTTGGAGTTAGGGTTTAGGGGTTACAGCTCCTTCTGCATTTGGATACGCGTGTGTTAATGGAGTCTCAGAAGGGGAAGGAAAGAAGGGCAGGCGTGAGCAAGACACGACCTCAACAACGTCGAGCTCTTGTTGATAACGTCGAGCAAACAAGGGTGTTAAGGTGTGCTGCGCAGAATGCGCGGAATGCAAGTAGCCGCGCTCTTCTTGCAAAGATTGAAGCCGATCGTGCAATGTACCTTGCACGTCTAACATAAGAAGAACGCATGGAGCGCAACGAGCGGGACATAATGCGGGACGTTGAGGACTCCATGACTGCTCGTGAAGAGAACAGACTTGCTACCATTATTGTAGAGTGTATCCAGAGGAACTTAGATGTGTGCCTTGGACCTAGATCTAGAAAGTCATTTATTGGGAGGGTCCTCGATCATAGTCGACTTTGTGTTGATGACCCAAACTATGTTTTGCCAAAGACGTTGCACAACAAGAAATTTTGCGTGGTATTACTATACGCCTAGATGAAATGAGGAGCGCAAACAGCGCTTCGAAATTGGCAATAAAGCATGCCATTTTGGACGCATCGATTCTTGAGCAGGGCGACTCCTCAGCAAGGCAAGTTGCAAGGGTTTTGCGGATCCATCACCGCAACGTCTCTAACGCCGTTGTGAGGCGGGAGGTTCTACACACTGCGGGAGATTTTTTGTTTTCTTTGTCAGTGAGGACAAAGCGTGTTGATGGTGTAAGGCTTGATGAAAAGTAGATCATAATCAAGTGGTGGATTTCGGAGACAAGAGTGTCTCCAAATAAGAAAGACGTGACTCGGAAGCGGATCTCTGCAAGTGTACGAGACGAGAAGCCCCCAAATTATTTGCAGGAGACTCAGGTATGGCAGTCGAGACTTCTTTATTTTTTAATCTTGAGTGCTAATACTGAGTTCATAGAAGGACTGCATGGAGAGTTGGTCACTCATATACGTTCAATTGTCTATATCCATCTATGAAGTGTGTAGGACAAGTCCTTCATTGTGGGATTCAATGTTAGAGAACTACCTTTTAGAGGTTTAAATGGACTATGTATATTGTGTCATGTACTCACATATTAGATAAAAAAATGGATTGAATATTGCAAAGGGATTTTAGGTTCAATTTTGTAGTCAAATAGGTTTGGTAGTCCATATTCATCCACTGCATACGTAGAGCAAGTCCCCTACTGTGGACTTTAGCTTCTCAAGAGTCATAAACCATAGGTTTGAATGTATATAAGCACAAGTTCAGGACTACGGGTCATTACGTGGACTTTTGGAAGCATCATGTATAGATGCCTAGTCCATGAATGTGGATACTTTATGGGAGAGTGTCTTTGTATGGACAGTTATGTAGTCACTAATGGTGAGGAGTCCATATTGAGTGGCTAGTGGTTTAGTGTATTTCAGTTGATAAATATGGAGTAAGTTGTGCCAGGAGATATATACTCACACATGTGAGAAGTCCATAAGCATATAGTGGGCATAGGTATGGAGTCCTTCAATAATTGTTTATGTAGTCAATATTGTTCTATTGTGGACTCCCGTATGTAAGAAGTCCATGAGGGAAGTGATTGTACAATTAAAATGGAATACAAGACCATTGTTCCACTGAACATGGACTACAAGCATGTGAAAGATAGTAGTTCATTGAATGCATGGACTAGCGATTGAATGAATGCACTCACATTGAGAGTGTATGGTTGATGTGCTGCAGACACAGTTTTTCATCAGATCCAAAAAGTACATCCAGAAGTATTGTCGGCAAGCGCTCTTTCTTCAGCTTGAAACCATTCTTCATTAAAGCTATGAAAGAGCACAACACATGTTGTTGTATATACCATATAGAGCTCAATGAATTGAGAATTGCTCTCAACAAATACCATGCGACTAGACCCAATGAGCACTTGTGCCAGCATGGAATGGAGTCAGGAAGCTGTGAGGCTTCTTCTATAGAGTTTGAAGGGCTAACATCATTGTGGGAGTCTGTGGTCTGTCCAAAAGGCGAATTTGACGAGTGGCACGACCTCAAATGCTTATATGGTGAGTGTATTAGATGTGGTATTCAGAAGCTTCCTTTGTGCAAGGACGAGAAGAAGAGAGAGACGGTAGGCAAGTCGAATGGAGACGGTTTTTCTTACGAGGAAACCCTCTCAAAAAAAAGGTAAAGTCCTGAAGAAACCGAACCTTGTGTACAAAAGAACAACAGCTGATGTGTTCTTTGATTACTTGAAGCCTAAATTGTAGGCATTTGTGACCCATATCTTTGTAGCCCGATGAGAAGATGCACAATTTAAGAAAAACATTCGATCATTTCCCAAGGATACAGTTGTATCTATAGTGGACTTTGCAGAGAATTACAAGTTTGAGATCCAGAATGAGGTGCCGAGCATGCACTGGCACTCTTATCAAGTGAGTATCTTGGTTCACATTACGTTCAGACACAATCCAGACCTAGACCCGTACAATGAAGATACTTTCATTTTGACAGAGTATCATTTTTACATTACAGATAACAAGAACCATGATTCGGAATTTAATCAGCATTGTTTTGGCTTGCACTAGGACCATATGAAGAGGAACGGTTTTGAGCCAAAACAGCACTGGGTTTGGTCAGATGGTTGTGCATCTCAATTTAAGTCCAAGAAGCCTTTTTACTTCATAAGTCGCTATCCTAATATGACAAATGGCTGCTCTATGCTCTGGAGTTTCTTTGGGTCAGGTTATGAGAAAGGACCCCATGATGGTGCTAGTGCAGTTATCAAATGTTTTATCAAAAGGGAGCAGCTCAAACCTTACAGTGTGAAACTTCAAAGTGCTGGAGACGTTGTAGGTTACCTCAGAGCCAATCTTTCCGAGAGGCCTGAGACGTCATACACGGGGCATAGAAAGCCGTTGAGACAATATTTTCACCATGTACTCGAGTCTAAGGTGCAGCCTTTGAGGGATAATACCCATTCTTGCAATTTTGTTCCTGGAACAACGAAGCTACAATTCATCCTCGCAACCAACAAAATCTAAGTTGGGATGTTGATAGTTAAGGAATTAGCTTGCTTTTTTGCCCATTGTATTGACAATGACTATGCTAATTGTATGAATTTGAAGTGGACAAGAGAATGGATTGCAAGTTTTTTGCAGCCTGTAGATCCAAAGTTCATGAGAGAAAGCATGTTGCGGGTTTGGGATGGTAGTAGTGCATATAAGGCGGAAGGGGAGCTTCTAGCGGCCACCCTTCATGTTGGAGACATTTTTGCAGTCAACACAGTAGCAGGTAACGACGAAGGTGAGGATTTTTGGATTATCATATGCACTAGGATCCTTCATATTGTTTAAGTATATGCAGAGGATGTGCGCACCAATGGCGGCCAGGCAGCACGCAGATGGGGAGGAATCTCTGGACTTGACCAGATTCTCTGAGGTCATCTGCAAATCAGTTGAGGTGATCCCATTCAGCTACTTCTTTCCGGTGTTGGCGCACCACAGGGAAGATCTGTGGGCGCATGTCGGTGTGAACCGCGCCACACATCTGCGTTCCATTCATTTTGTAGTAGCAACCTGCAAAGAATGGAAAGATATAGTGACCTCCCAAACAAAGTATGCGGCCTTGCGTTTGGCGGAAATTGACCGCCTTTGGGAGCTTCGCCCCCGCCGTATGTCTGCTGATGATTTTGTTGTTGACAAGTTTGATCGCAACGCCGCATTGCTATCCAAATCGTAGGAGCTTTCTACTCCCATGCCCACTCATCTCCCCACGGCACCCCTGTCGGAGTTGTCTGATGTGGAGTTGGACGCGCTGCAAGGAGAGCTTCAGGCTGGCTAAGGTGTTGAGGCTCGCGTGTCTAAGGGAGCTGATTGGCGTTCAATGGAACTTCTTTGGGTCACCCCCTCACTGCGTGATTGACAAGGTAACTTGAGATTTCGTAGTTTGTGCAGGTTTTGACAATATATATTGATATGTAGATAGAGCTTCCGTGATGTAGGAATCAGGTGAACCCTGAAAACTATATGTATATTGTGTTTTTAAATACATAAACTTTTGCAACTATTTTCCCTTGTCATATTCTACTAGTTTAGCATGCATACGTTTCTTTCTATAAGCTCTATATTGTGTGCAGTAGAGCTGGCTCCTTCTGTGAGGAATGCCTTCCTGTGAGGGATCCCATTGTATGTTTTTTCAGCACCTAAGTTTCCAAGCAGTAGTTGCTTTGCATATCCCACAATCTGTAGCTCACAATTTGGCCACATGTTACTTTCCTTTGTGCAAGACCGTATGTCTATCTGTTATCATATGTACACAGAATTTGAGAGTTTATATAAGCAACAAGCTGGCCCTAGTGCTGGCCCACACTTGTTAGATGGTCAGCATCTAAACTTGTCTACATGTTACGGGTGACGAATATTTCAGTTTGAATGGACACAAAGCCCGCTCACTTTGTATCATGGACAATCTGGCCACATGTTACTGCATATCGTGCAAGATAGTATGTGTATCTGTGTGAGGGTATTTGAATTCGACCTTGTCATCGGTGTTGTGTTTGCAATGCATGGAGTAGTTACTGTTTGCATATGTGATTAACACTAGGTAGGGTGAGGATTGCTTTGACTGAAATTTGAAAATTTGACGAAAAATGGCATGCCAAGGCACATCACTCTACAATTCAGCTATACTAAGTACTTAATGCAAATTGCATCCCAATTAGATGTAATGCCTATAAAATGTCTTATATTTGTACATTGATGCAAAGACATGTTATATTTCATTTGTGTTAGTGTTTTCTTTCCCATAATCTACCAACTCAAGACATTCTAAGGAAATAAAAAATCCCTTGAATAAGTATAAGCCCTAAACATCTTAACAAATAATGGTATATATAACAAGAACATTTCCTTTTTTTGATGGTAATAAGGACATTCCTTTCGTAATAAAGGCCTTGAAAGTACACCTAACAAAAGGGCCTTAACAATACACATAACAAAAGCCAAGCTAAGCAAATGACAAGGGCCTCAATAGAATACTTAACAAACAAGAAGTTAAACAAAGCACCGGCCAATACAAAGGTCACTCAAACCTCATTGTGAGAAAAGAAGTAGAGGTTATAAAGTTCATACAAGCCATCTAGTATTACACAACAACTCAACTCATTTAATTCAAAGTATAATCAAATCATCAAATGTCATCATTCCATTATCATTTGCAAGAGTTATTCATCGACAACTTAACTAGTATCTACATGGTGTACTACAACAATGCTCCTTAATCACTCACTACGTAGGCACACCAAAAAATATAAAAATTGTATAAATCTAAACCCTAAAACTAATTGCATACACAAAGAAGCATCTCAAAGACTTCAATCCTCTGATGTACACTTGAAATTGACGTTCTTTGGTATGTACATATTGCAAGGGAGTCCAAATACGGACAGGGCTAGAAATGATGCCTAAACCTTCACTTTGAGCTTTGGGCCTTCCCAGCACGGTTGTTGGATGCCTTCGATATCCTGTCAACAACTAGGGTCTTCTTCCTCTCCCCTGCATTGACAACTCCATGTGCATGCTTTGGAGCTCCGTCAGATTTGCCAGCCCTTGCTTTAGAACATTCAATGGCTTTGGACCTCTTCCCAGCCCGATCACTTGCAGCTGCTGATTTGCGCTTAGCGGCAACCTTCTTGTGGGAACCCTTCTTTGGACGACCTCCTTCCTCCATTCCCTCCACTTCTTTTGCCCCCTCTCCATCTTCTTCTTCTTCTTCTCCTTGGTCCTCTTCTTCCTCTTCTTCTTCATCCTCTTCATCATCTACCTCATCTTCTTCATTTTTTTCACTTGTAACAGTAGCATTCAGATGCACCCTTGTGGCTCTTGCTCCTTTCGTATCCTTGGCTCCTGCTCCTTATGGCGCCATTTGCTCTTTTCCCGACAAGTCACCGAGAACAGGTGCCACATCTGTCGACATAGGATTCGACTTGCTTGACAGAGCTGGAGCTGGCTTCTCTACTGAAATTGGGGCTGGAAGCTCTATTTCCACACTTGGAGTAGAATGGGGCAAAACACTCAAAGTTGGGCCTTCTTGTGGCACACTCACGACTGTTGACCCTGAGGCTGTAGCTGCAGGGCTAGACGAAAGGTAGCTCGTCGATTGCACCCTCTGAGTAGCTTGACCTTTGATGGGGGTACCAATA
Source organism: Pohlia nutans (assembly GCA_022496805.1). Lineage (NCBI taxonomy): Eukaryota > Viridiplantae > Streptophyta > Bryopsida > Bryales > Mniaceae > Pohlia > Pohlia nutans. The sequence goes on along the minus strand of CM040107.1, from coordinate 3,473,642 downwards.
AACTGCACACCTGCACATCAAAGTACATAACGTTCAACAAAAGGAGCCACAATAAGGAATGGACTCTGGCAAGCTTCTATTTCACATCTAAGGACTTTAATATGTTCTTGATGGACCATGGAGGAGCATTACAACAAATCAGATCATAGAAATGGACTCTAAATTAAAAGATCAACCGTAGACCAAAAAACCAGTCTATAGTCCACTACTAGGGACTATTGGGAAAGGGTTGTATGCTATTGGATGCCTTCTGTGTACACTTCCATGATCCTCATGGACTCCTGCATCACTAGTAAAACGCCACAAGTATGGACTAGTGGTAGGGGATTAGATCTCTCATTGACTACTGTCTCTTATATGTACACGTTAGTGATCTTCATAGACTCTTGCATCACTAAGACTCTATTTGTATGGACTACGGGTTAGGCCTAAACTCACTACATTCTCTTCTATGTATATTTGCATGATCTTCCAACACTGCTGCATCACTTAAACCCACAAGTATGGAGCATTAGTTAGGCCTAAAATCACTACTACCTCTTATATGTACACTTGCATGATCTTCTAGCTAGTACTCCTGCATCACTTAGACTCCACAAGTATGGACTATTGGTTAGGCCTAAACTCACTACTGTCTCTTCTATGTACACTTCCATCATCTTCTAGTATCCCTGCATCACTAAGACGCCACAAGTATGGAGTATTGGTTAGGCCAAAACTCACTACCGGTTCATTCTATGTACTCTTGCATGATCTTCATGGACTCTTGCATCACTAAGACGCCATAAGTATGGAGTATTGGTTAGGTCAAAACTCACTACCGGTTCATTCTATGTACTCTTGCATGATCTTCATAGACTCTTGCATCACTAAGACGCCATAAGTATAGAGTATTAGTAAGGCCAAAACTAACTACTGCCTCTTCTATGTACACCATGACCTTCTAGCACTCCTTCATCACTAAGACGCCACAAGTATGGAATGTTGGTAGGAGACTACTCACTATTGATCACTTCTATATACATTTGCATGGTCCTCATGGACTTCAGTATTACGAGGTTGATGATCATATAGACTTTAGAATACTGGAGTGGACTTTCAGTTTTTAATTCTAAACCAAAATCCATGAGTCCATTAATATAGACGAGAAACTCAAAACTATGGAGATGAGAACAGAGCAAGAGATGGGAAAGTAAAGAGAACCTAGAGGTGAATTGGGAAGCTTTTTGATCGCCCTTGGAGTTGAGAAAACACGTGCAGATGTGCCTGGCTTTACCAAACCAACTACACCCCACCACCCCTCGTGCATCTCTTCATCACAGCCCTCCTCAACACACTTGGTTGAATTCTCAAATTGGAACCTGCAACACCACTCGTGGTAGCCGTGTTTGCAAGATGCAAGTCTCACATCCCGTACTGGCTCAAATTCTAATCCACAAAAAGAACACTTCTCTAGCATAACCCATTCTTTCTCATCTGGCTTATTGTGTTTAAATGGTTGCGGGGCTATGGACCTAAACAACCATGCCCCTGAATCTAACCTGGTGAGGATAATCTCCACAACTCGAATTAAGCGTCGAGCCTTCTTGGAATCAATCTGCAGTTCAGCCACCCTAGCAATAATACCCTCCTCACCTTTATTGACCTTCTCCAACTCAGCATCTCCCTCATCAGCCATCCCCTCAAAGTTGCTTACAAGATTTTCTTGCGCTCGCAATCTATTGCTCATCATCTGGATCTGAGCGTCCTTCTCACCATCACCATTGCTCCCAGCAGCTTCAATGCGCTCCCGCTCTTGCTGAATTTCAGCGAGTAAGTTCTCCATTTTTTCTCGAGCTGAGGCAAGCCAATTGTATACAAAGTCTGTCTCGGATCTTGCTCGTACCTCTGCCAATGTGTACTCCTTTGCCTTTAAACCTAACTACAATCTGCTCTCCACTTTTGCAAGCTCCTCCAGGGCGTGACTCTGAAAACTCTTCCAAATCTCTGTCACTTCAGGAACCCCACCCGAACAAGCAAAAACCTCAATCACGGCCAAATCCCGCCTAAACCCTAATTCGCCATTTTGCATACTCCCCTTCGACTGGGTAGATCCGTGGTTGTCAATCTTCCTGAGGTTTTCATCGTCAGAAAACGCGGAACTGTCCTCCCCTTTTCCCTTTCCTGGCCTCTTGATCCTCATCCTTTGCCTCCACTACTCTACGTTAGTCCACTCCGCATATGCCGCCCAGTTCACCTTTGGATCCTTTTTTGCCTCACAATATATTCCTCTCGCCATGCCCTTCGTAATTAACCTAGTGGCTAGCATCTGCGACTTCTGGTGCATTTGCATCCATCTGAGCTCTATCTTTGTAATCAAAGCGACATCTTCAACAATGTACCGGAAACCATTTTTGTTAATAACCGGTCCAAGACAATCTATAAGCTCGTCCTCTGTGCAATCATTGGGACATTTTAGCTGCTTTGGCGACAAGCCAAAGAGCTCTAAACCGTACTTCTCGTCGAACTCCTTTCGCGTGTATCCCCTATCTTTCCTCAATGGAAACAAATCTGGAGCCTTCGCATAAACGAGAGCAGCATAACCACTAATGCGTGTAGTCTCTCGCCTTCTAACTTTACTCTCACTCTTCTAGCCTCACTCGGTGATTGGGTGCCTGTACCTTGTGCCATCTTCACTAATCAGTGCAAACAAGCAATTAAAACCTAAACCCTTACAACAGCGTCGTGCGAGCCCTGTAGCAGGACGTTAAGCATCAATGCGTCAGCAGCAAGCTTGATCGAAATTCCCTAATCCTTGTCTAATCCCAGCTCGAGGGTGTTTCAAAGACTAACCATAATTCCTAACCAAATTACGAAGAAGAAAGGGCAATCGACCTCAGAGCCACACAATCGGGTTTGCGTCCATCCGTCCGGCCTTCTAATTCCGGCAAATGCCGAGCCCCTAAAACCGCGCAAGGTAAGCATGGCCAGGTGAGCATTGAGTTGATCGTGAGCTTACAGGTGGACGCTATGGACATCGAGTCCCGCCCACTTTGGTCCACCTTAGCTTGCAAGTGCCCTATAGCTTGAAAGAGTGGATGGATAGACGGACATCCAAGAATGCAGTGGTGCGCTTCTTCAACAAGAGGTGGACAAGCGAGATTTGGGAGGATGGTGATGTCAACTTCGAGGCGTGGAAGAAGTTCAAACTTAACGTGGGCTTCAATTTCGCGCACATGGACGAGCTGATCCGTAGAGGCACGAGAAGTACCTCTACAACTACCTCAAGGTCAGCGACACACCCAAGTGTGAGCAGGATCCTCTACCAGAGCAAATTTCTACAAAGATCATCCGAGTGTTGCTGAAGGCGTAGACGCTGCAGCTCAACCAACACAACAGGCGACCAATGTGCGTGTACAAGACTTCCGGGCACCTACCAACGTTCGTCAAGGGCAGGGACTGGGCGATACCTTTTGAGTGTAAGTCGGAGGATAGGGGGATCTTTGCGACTATCATCACGGCATACATGCAATTCCAGGGCGGAATTCTTGATTTTCGTGGAGTGGACGAGTTCATGGAGAGAGAGGAGGTGCCGGTCGACCCGGAACTCGGGAGGTGTTACACGGCCATCCTGAAGCCCATCGTGGACTCCAAGAATTACCAAAGGGCTTTGCCGTTCTGGCAAGTCATCTACCACGCATTGCAGAGCACGGAGGCGTCAAAGACGATGCGGAAGTTATTGATACTATAATTATGCGGAAGTTGCATGTTATTGATACTATAATTTCAAATTGAATACGACATGTTTGTTATATGATAAGCACTCATGCAATTATTGTGTGTTTTCAATATCCATTTCGTGCTTGTGTTGTATATATAGAACATGACAATTGTCGTATGATTGCAGCACGTTCTACGTGTATTGAGCAAATTGTTTACAAAGAAATGATTTTTGCATTGCATTCTTAGTTGATAAAAATACATATTCATAAATATAATTTCAAACTAAGCGCCTATTACAATATTTGGTTTTGGATCAAACATGAAATTTAGCACTTGTATTCTCCTAAAAAACCATTACAAATAAACAATTGACCCAACTGCGTTGATTACTATCTATTGATCCCAAATAGAGCTTCAAAGATGCATATTACAGAAGTTACACAAAAGAGAAGTCTACTAAAGACTACTATTAATAACTCTATGATCTCAGGAGTTCTCAAACATCAAACTAACCTTATTTGCATGCAAATAAAGCAATTATAACATCTTTTGTTGCTATAGAATCTTGTGTAGATTCTAAAGCTCGTACCAAATTCTTCGTATGCTTGTTTACTTCTAAACCTCCTTTAATTCCCCTGCACTAAAGAAAATAGTGAAGTTGGGACTAAACCTTGTAATTTCCAGGTTGTAATGATCATGATCTTCAATTGATGGAGAGGCTTGATTATTACATCTCATGTTTCTCCATAGCACAGCTAATCCACTCATTATGATGTTCATGAGCAATGTAGAGATGGTAGCTGGTATTGCTGTTAATAGGGATGTAAAATGTGCAATGGCTAGTACCGCTTCCAAGGTAGAGTTCTTGATTCCAACTTCAATTGATATTGAATGTAGATCACTCTTCACTTTGTAGGACATAACATAGAAAAGCACAAGTTACAATAAAGTATTAAGGAATAACGAATCCAAAACTCTAATATAGACAAATAAGAAGTTTGGAAGAAAATCTATCAAATTCTAGAAGCCCAAATAAATAAAAAGAATCCTCACTTTTAAAACTTGATTAGATTTTGAGGTTCAAAATCATTAAAGATTGAGATGCTTAACTTAAAAAAAATCTAAAACAACTAAGTCACAGAGGTAACACAAAGAAATAATAGAGAAACAAATTACTCTACAAGTAATAAAATCTTTCACAGACAGCCAAATAGTAAAAATACACACCTAGAAGTTCTCTCCTCAACACTTCCTTCTCGAAGTCATTAATAATGCATAGAGGCCATGAGCATGAACCCACATCAAAACATACCCATGAGCAATTCCAAACGTACCCTCATAAAGTTCTTTCTTGTAATGTCGACATGTCGGCCCCATGAAATTTTTCTTCATCAAATTTGCTATGGCCATTCATCTATATATATTCATATTGAAATTGTCATCCAAAAGTTTAGAGGTGTACCCCAAAACCTCAAGCTTTAGAGATTCAAGAAAGACTTCCTACATAGCTTTTAGAAGAATTGTGCGTAAAATATCAAGTGCTCATAGTAAGAAGCTCCACCAAATTGCAATCGCAACCTGTTGCCAAAGAACTTGTGTTTACTACCTAGTTTATTGACAAGCAATCCTCATTACTCATCCTAGTATTGTGTGAGTGCAGAGAAAGATTTCTTTCAACAACGTACTATGATATGATTTCAAAAGGACATGCAAGTTAACCCATAAACGTCAAAGCAAGCCCCACGGGCTTGGTATAAAGGAATAATTGGAGAAAAAAGTTTCATTTCTCAACCAAATCAAGCGAGACTTGTTGCGTTGGAAAGCTACTGAAAAAGCAATCTAGATTCCAAATTTTCGCCTCATTTGAGAGATTGTGGAATCGTCGGTAAGCAATCAAAGTTATCAAATTGAACAAGTTTTGAGGTTGGGGCAGTTGAAGTTCAGCAGTGCCGCTGTGCTACAGTGCTAGCCAGCAGTGCACTGCAGAGCCATTTTTGCAATAAAATAAAATAAAATAAAATAAAATTTAGATTCCTTCCGGGCTGCACCATTCAGGCCCTCTTGACGTTCAAGGGTTAAGAGTAAAGTTTGACGCACTCATGATAGAGGAAATTGTATAGAGTAAAGCTCTACTATTAATTAACACTCTAGCGTTAGATTGAACAGACTTCACATAAAATTTCAGACTTTTTCAAGTATACTAGCTTCGTTGGTAGCATAGCTTCTAGAAACCGAGAACTCACAGATCATTTAAAAAAAACATATTGGATATGTTTAGCTAGTCAACATGAAAAATAAGCCATAATTACAAAATCCAGAAGCCTGCGGTGATAATAAAGCTGAAACTTACCATCCAAAGGGAGAAATTGAAAATTAAAAAATTGGTGGCAAGAGACAAAAAGAGAGTTGTCGATGCCATTAGAGCTATCAATTGCATCAATTGCACACCTGCCAAGTAATTGTCCTTCGGAGTCTTTTTGAAGGGACGCCATAGAGACTTTTGCCTCTTCAAACTTTTGAGTTGCCTACGAAAGAAAATGAAAAAACTTCATGACTGTATTGTATTACTGTACTACTATATAAGAATGCTTCCAAAATCACACAATAATATTAAAGAATTGCCTATTTGCTAAATTCATGTTCTTCTAAATGTTTTTTTAGCCATTCATACCTAATATCAATTGGAACAATATGAAAATAAATAAATAAAAAATTGTCTAATTTAACAATTTTTAACATGTCTCCAAAGACCGTCACAAAAGGTCAAAAAAAATTGTTATTTCATATTTTTGCTTCAAACACTATAAACTTACAATCTGTAATGTACAGTCAAATTCTATAAAAATTTTATCATGCATTCTTTTGGTAATCTAAAGCATGATCTTGTGGTTATAAATGCAAAAAAAATTATATATAAGGTTCATTTGAAGCCCTACTGGCACTGTTCATTCTCCCACAAAAAACCTCTTTCTCTCCAGAACTTCCACTTACGAAGCTTGAACTGAAAAAAAGATTCCCAATTTTGTATCGACATACCGAATTCCATAATATCTTTTACAAAATTTAGATTAAAAGTAAACACTACCGGAACCCTACCCAAACGTTCAAATATCCTGGTTATGACATATTGGCATTTAAGGGTTAAGCTTCTTCCTATAATTGGTTGCAAACTCTGTGACAAAACCTCTATTCATCTCAGCCCTAGATCTACCTGATTACAGAAAAAATCAAGCTTACCCAAGACACCCTAAACCCTAAATCAAACCAGTGACAGAAGATGACCTAATTGTAACACCATACAAATACAAGTTGATTTTGAGAATGTTCATCAGAACTTGTGTTGTTTCAGGTCATCTACAAATAAAACTTTAAACCCTTTGCATGCAGCATCTAAATTAGGCATACTTTGGTGCAATAGAATACCCTTGCAATTGTTAACAAGAATAAACTTGTCCACTACTAATAATAGAAACTATACTTATTGCTTAACCCCTAAAGGACCAAGGATTCATGGATTTAAAATGATAAATTCAATTGATCACATTGTGAAAGACGGAATTTAGATGGAACCAATTTTATATCGCCAAAATCACTAAAGAACATTGTATGTGTTAGTCAAGAAACAAAGAAATTTGAACAAGAGCAAAGTCCACAAAAGACGTACTCAAAATTGCTAAAAACACATGAGGCCCAATTTGGGCTTTTTGGTCCTTTAGGGGGTTGAGGACCAAGGATTCATGATTTTAAAATGAAAAATTTAATCTATCATATCGTAAAAAATATTATTCAGATATAACCAAATTTTATATCACTCGAATCACTGAAGAACATTGCATGTGTTGGTGAAAAAGGAAAAAAATTTGAACAAGAGGAAGTCCACATAAGACCTACTCAAAACTGCTAGAAAAATAAAATGAGGTGCGGTTAGCTGAAAGCAAACAAAGAATCAAGAAGCACAATTTATGAAAGTTGTATGATAACATAATAAGAGCATTATCATACCTTCTCTTCTGTCCAAATCATGTTGACAGCCCTCAGTGAGCAAGTGCTGAAAGAAATCGGTAGTAAAATCATCCCGGTGGCGTGAGCCTACAATGGTATCCAGTCCCAGAAGAGAGTCTCTGATCATAGCCAGCGTTTTGTTATGCCGCTGCATGTCGTCATCCACCTAAAAACAACTCATAACACTCCATGCATGCGATTACCACAATCCACTTTTCTCCTTGATTTGGAGAAGTGACTCTACACGATACATACATGATCCATCCAGATTGCTCAAGATGCTTGAATCACTCTTGTGAAACCGAAACATAAAAGTCCTTCAAAATGTGGGTTTGAAATAAATTGACTGTAGAGAGAATAAACACAACCGACTTGCACTCATCATCAATAAATGCTCTATGCACAGCATGTCACACAACCTACTTACCCGCAACAACAATCTTTAACCCTATACCGTCCACGACAGTTTAGCGATGTTGGGTCGTTTGCAAGCCGTTTTTTTTTTATCTTCATTACCGAGTAACAAGAGAGCCACACTCATATTCCAACCGTTTAGATTGGTAAATAGCTTCGCTATCAACTTGTGTGAGAAGGAATTTTTTGAATCGGCCTTGTGGATTGGTAGATTATAGACCTAGATGGTACCCTATATTTTGGTTCAGGTTGGTTTGATTTCTGTGGTGCTCAGTTTAAGCCCACATGGTGACATCTAAACCATTTCATGATTTTTTGGAATTTCAGTTTAGCGATTACCCATCTCGTGCTCTTGAGATTGACATGTTGCGCGTTTCATTTCGACAATCCTACATTTTTTGATGAATTCTGAACAGACATGACACCGTGGTATACGGTTCCCGGGCTCTAAAGGGTTAAACCACTCCATTTTCGACACATAAAATACGATTCACATTCTTTACAATGCAAAAGTTTGTTACAAGCTCCTCCAAAAATTTATTCATAAGACTTCAAAATACAATCATCACAACATTTTCAAGTTTTCCAAAGGCATGCTTACATCAATCTTATACTAACTACACATTCATTATTATTCAGAGGAGCATGGTTATTATAGAAAGGAACTCCAGCAAATGTTGTTTGAATTATGTTTCTTCCCATTACCATTATCAGTATCAACTTCTTGTGATATACACCTCTTCAATATAGGCTCCAACACATGAACCTGCAGCCAACAAATCCACATCAGCGTGCAACATCCATCTCTCCACACCTACCAATAATGGACGTAGATATCGATACACTAAAATATTGATATCCTTGGGGAAGTCACTTAGTGTAAATTTTGGATATATATGAGCAAACAAAGGGTATTAATGGGGAGCTATGAAATAATTGGTTATTCTAATATTTATAGTATATTTCATATACATTCTAAAAATAATTCTACAATATTCCCATATTGGTTTTAAAACACCCCATATTACTTCTAAAAATTTATAAATTTTATCTCAAATGAATAAAAGACACCCTATATTTGTTCTCTCATAGTTATCTAAATTCTTAACAGTGACTTCCCGGGACGTTTTCTAAATTTTTTCAGGTCATAAATCATGCTTGCAAGGCCATGAAGTCAAGAACAGTACAATCAGTCACTCTTGTTAATTATAGTTAATTAATATGCAAATTCATTTGGTTATTTAGTACCGAAACTTTAATTGTAGCTCATTTGCAAATGGCAATTTCCTAGGGTTTGTAAGTACACTTGAGATATTAGTCATAATATCCATTGCGTTAGCAATATTTGTCAACACTGAATATATTATTTAATGCATTCCAAATACGGTTCTCCAATAGCTAGGAAGTGCACGGGAGTTCCAGAAGGCTGTGACCTACGCAATTTGCTAGACTGCCACTCGTTCAAATTCTCATATGTAAGCTGGCCAGTCCTAGAATTTAGAGCTCCAGGTTCTCATTGGAAAACATGAAACCTGTCTGAGAACTTGAAGGTCAAAATAAGCTCAACATTTTGGCCACAACCTGCAAATTTAACTACAACTCTAGTCATCATTGGACTACAACGCTAAATAAAAATTGAAGAAATACAGACAATGGGAGAGAACAGTGAAAGAAAACGTGACGACCATCTCAGACTGATGGAGCTACGAACCTCACTCAATCAAGCTTGCTTGGAAATCAATCAAATAATCAAGCTCAAATTGCTCACCTCATCAATCAATTCCGGCCTCACTATTTACACGCTTGTCGACACTACAGAAACATCCGGAGTGAAATCTAGTCGCTCTTCCAGCAACCACTGTGAATCATTATCACTGCACCCCCGTTGTGAATCGTTGTGAATCATCGTCACCGATTCCCGACCGTCACCCCCTCGATCAAGCAATAGATCGTGTTGGTATTCGGAACGTCAAGTCGGAAACAGAAAGAAGCAAGCTGACTACCCTAAGCAAGGCCGACTACCCATAGAAACACGAAACCCTAAACAAGGAGGCCGACTACCACCACCGCAGTAATGAGATTAGCCAGAGATACAACTCCAATTCCGAAAGTTGTACTGTGATGGGTATTTCCCATCTACAAACAGAGATAGAACTGCAATTTTGAAAGCCCATCGTGATGGGTATTGCCCGGTCGCACCAATTGAAAGACAAAACAGAGATACAATTGCAGTAGCGAAAGGTCTAGGGTGATGGGTATTGCCCAGCCATACTAGAAGATGCAAATCCAATTTTGAGAGCCTACAGTGATGAATATTCTCCAACCACAAACAGAGATAAAACTTCAATTTTGAAAGCTCTACCATAATGAGTATATCCTAGCCCGCACTACCGCTTCAACAATGGCAAGCTTTAAGCGTCCAGATAAATATATAGAAACTCCGGACCTCTTTCGAGGTCGGTGTGAATAAAGTGTCTATTCATCTTGATAATGAGCCGATGCCCACCGGACAAAGGGACATTATTTAAGCGTCCACTCTACAATTACCCTATCAAATCTCATAAATTCTTCGCATTTTCAAATACATAATATCTTCCGGCTACGTTTCTCACATAAGGTATTGATAAACCGATTTACCGTGAATTTTTCATAATTGTTTATATAAAAATAAATTTTATAAGATTTTTCAAAGATTTTTTCTTGTAAAATTCATCGTAATTACAAAAATGCTAAGACTAGTATGAATTTTTTAGGGACAATGTATATAATAGTGATAAACAACAACATGTAAGTGGCATGCTTCATGAGCTTCTACGAAAATAAATTGGATAGAAAATAGATTCTGCACTATATATCGGAATTTTTGGGTTTGTAGATTTAACAAAAAGAAAATTTTAACAATTTTGAAGAATGGTAAATTGGACTACAAAGTGGAAGTTAGCCCCCACACTTTCTTAGTTGGGACCATTTTCACTTGAAATTGGGAACCACATGAAAATGATCGTTTCATTAGAGAATGATCAACTAAAACGTCGCCCCACAAGGCTCTTCGCACGCTTACAGGTTAAAGGACCAAAAAGCCCAAATTGACCTTCATGTTTGTTATACGGTAGTAGTTTTGAATTGGTTCTATTACACTTCCTTTCATTCAAATTCATTTGTCTTTTGATCTACACATGCCATGTTCTTCATTGATTCCAATGATATAAAATCTTGTCCTGCCTTAATTATTTTTTTCACACTAAAATCAATTGAATAAATCATTTCAAATCTATGAATCTTTGAGTGTCCTTTCAAAGATTAAAGGTTAAGAAGTCAACCTTTCAACTCGGGGAGGTCACTTCTAAGTATTGTGTAACAACGTGCGAACAAAGATAGCGTCCAAATAAATCTTTGAAGATAATTTCTATAAATGATTTACATTAATATAGGATGCTTGCAATTCATTACAAAATTAAAAATGAGAATATTTTTGAAATATTAATAATTATAGTAATACTTATTTTTAAAATTTAGGGTACTTTTAAATACCCTTTGTTCACATGTGATACTCAAAAGATACAAAGAGTGACCTCCTCGAGCCTTTCAAAATCTAAACTTGCTATTATGGTCATTGTTGAACACGTTCACCATAATCACAAGGATTAAAGAAAAGGAGGTGCCAAGAAATTAGGAAATTTTGTAATTTTTAAAAATCATACATAAAAAACATACGAACTTTAGTCGGAACAAATTTTGGATGTAATTGCCATATGGTATGTAATGCAATTGTAGAAGTATTGCGACCATGTGATGTATGTAAATGTTGCAAACATACATCTTACTCACGCTTTTGATGTCCACCTTCAAAAGCCCAAAAACATAACCCGTTGATGATTCCTTTGTATGTCATTCGCTTATGTTGCACTTGTATATAAAACATGTTGAGTCAACAAGTACTGCAATCGTACGAAATGCATACAAAAAAACATACGTAGAACATACATCAACACTTTAAAAAACAAAACATTGAAAAAACATTGAAAAAACATGACTTGCCAAGTTTGTGATGATGACACGTATCTACACCAGTACCACGAGGGTCACATGCTCGGCAACCAGCTCATCGGATTTGAGCACCTCTTCCACACTGGTGTGGATACAGATGACGCAATTCCTGCGTCTGATATGTGGGCACCAGTCAAGCCAGAGGAATTAGAAGAGCCGAAGGGTTCAATTTCAAGAGACGAGTCGGACTTGGATACAACGGAGATATGGACGAAGATGGCACATGATTGTGTCGACGAATCCGACGAGGACTCAGGACAGTCTGTCCCACAAGAAGTGGTGGAATATAGCGAAGAGGACTCGGAACAATTTCTTCCAAATGATGAGGTGGAGAACAGTGAGCGCTCCGGGGATGAGACGGACTTGGGAAACCGCATCAAGACGGAGAGAAGTCCGAGTCAGGAGATTTACAGCGCTTTCAGGGTGCGAACAAACGACGAGTAAGGGTGCGAACAAACGACGAGTACGGGTGGAAGCCGGTGATTGCGCACATGGCGAGCAGTGAGGAGGAGGTGGACGCGCTGGACACTGACGACGAGAATCTCATCGCTGGTGGCACGTATAGGAATCCAACAACAGTAGCGGTAAGAAGTTACATAGAAGAATGCTGAACAGAGCTCAAACAATATAGTCATCGTATAGGATGCACAATAAATCTATTTGGAAGTAGGAGGTTCATTGTGCATACTACAATACATAGCATCAAAACCAATGCGCTCATAATGTACTATAGTGTGCCATTGTGGAGACAAAAATGGTCCACCTGAGATGAGCTCAGGATATATTGTACAGAATGAGAACTCTAAAAGTGTACTGTAGAAGCTGCACTACCAGAGTCCACGTGTTTGTAACACAGGAAAGCAAGAACCACCGTGCGAACCACCGTGCGTTATGTAATAAAGCAAAATCACATTCAGTATAACAATGCTATGCACTGTTACTGAAGGGCTTAACAATACTCTACACTATCACCTACCAAAGTTCGCTATGAGCTTTACGTCTGATTAAGTTACGGTGTTCATTTTAGCAAGCATGTATGAATGAGCATTTGAAATTGTTCTTGAGATACTTGGGCTTATATTGTAAGATAATTTGTATCATTCCATTTGTCTTATTTGTACTTTTTAATTTTGTAATGGTATAGGGGCTTTCATGGGTTCTAACAAACTTTTGTTAGAAATTGTGAATTGAATAGTTCTATGATGCATAAAATAGAGAGCGCTCAATGTAATTTCATAAATAAGTTACACAAAATCAACTATTGATTGGTTAGTTGGAGTAAGCCCATGGAATCAAAAAGATTATGAAGGAAAAAGATGAAATGATACAAATTATCTTACAAGTATAGGGCCAAGTATCTCAAGAACAATTTCAAATGCTCATTCATATATGCTTGCTAAAATGAACACCGTAATTGAAGCAAACAGTGAGAGCACTCAATGGTAGATAGTGTGTATATTGTTTTTAACTTGTTGTATAACTTTCACTAATACATGTGTAAATTTGTAATGATATTGTAGTACACGCTGATGTGTTTCCAACGCACTTTGCGGTTTCCAAATCGGATCATTTTTGAGTACGCACGGAGTGCTCAAAGTTTTCAAAAAAATTCCATGCAGTGGGAATTCGTAACCAATTCCTACCTGACTGTACAGTGGGGTGACACCGAAATTGTCCCCTTGTGCAATTCCAGGGAAAGTGCCCACACTGCTACCAACTTTGACAGCCTCCCGAGCGCTGGAAAATTGTTATTTATACATGAAATTTTAGACACAGAATCATTGTTATGTTGAAAACATGTGTACCAAATTTCAAAGCTAGAAGATTGATACAAAAGAAGATATTCAAGATTTACTAACAAGGGGTAGCTGTAAGAAATGTTTCACAGCTGCCAACTTTGACACCCTTCCTACACCATCCAATTCCAGCCCTCTCTCCAAAACCCCCCTCCTCCTTGATCCAAAAATTTCCAAAAATTTCAATTCCTGCCCCCTCCCCCCCCCCCCCCCCAAACAACCTCATGATACTCAAATTAGTTACACCACCACAATTTGTTTCTTACTACATCCAACTAATCAACACTGTCATTTACCCTGCCCTACCTAGTAACTCCATCAACTTAAAAATTATCCAAAAGCAACCCACCAGCAATATTTACCCTCCCCTGTTCCTCAACAACCAGACTGACCCATCATATCAGCTTCTTAACTCTTTAGTGCCTAGGGTACTGTAGCAAACAGCTCTAGATTTCAGTGGGTTTTTCCACTGTGGTTGAGACTACCAAAAATAGAATGGGTTAAATTAGAAAGTAACCGTACAATTCTATTCTCAACTCGAGAGCACACATTTTATTAAAATTTGAGAATCATCCGATGGTGGGATCGGAAGATTATAGTATGTATTTGAACTGTATAATGCACGCTCAAAAACGAGATTTTGGGGGGTGTGTGACTTCAAAGTTAAATAGAATTTGAGGTAAATTTTCAAAAATAAAAGCAAAGACGTTCAGCTATGCCCTATGTCAACACCTCTCCGTTGCAATCTTTCATATCAAAAATAGACTCACACATAATTATTGTGAGATTTATAAGTGAAGGTGACTTGTCCATGTACGGTTTAGGACAAAATTTTATACGTTGAAAATTGACAGGAATGGGTACATTAGCCAAGATCGGATTACACACACTAATGGAAGATGAAGAAGAGAACACAATCCAAAAAAATAAAACAAGATAACAAACTTCCAAACACAAGAAATACTACACAATACATATGTTGTATTTGTAAGTATTTACTGTATTTTCAAGTATTTGCAGTATTTTTGCGTTCTGTTGATAGGTATTTTGATAGTTGTACAATTCCAAATTGAAAATTTCTTTTTCTGGAAGGTGCGTAATGTATGTGCGCAAATCTGAACTTCAGAACTGAAGTTCCAATTCTTCACGGATTCTCTGTTATTTGCATTTCCGACGTTGCAGTGACCATAATCTGGCTTGCTAGGCACTAAAGGGTTAATCTGCTCCCCTCCTTAATGCCCACAGAACCCACCTATACAGAATAAAAAAAATCAACATGTCAATACATCACTTGGGAAGAAAATAACCACTGCCCCCTACCCCAGAAATAAAATGAATTCTATCTCCAGCCTCCCATCATCCATCGCCTCAAAACATTCTGGCCAAACCAATTATACATCCATCCTCCATAAACCAATCTTTCCACCCAAAAATCCCCATACATCAATGCCCACCCATTCCATTCAGTCCCCACCACATTTGACACTCACCAAATTATTTTAATTCCAGTCCTCCCACCAACTCAGCCCTTAGAAACCAAATAAAAATTACCACTCCCCTGTCTTACACCCTTTACCCATCCAGAACATTAACCCTTAAACCTAAAGAGGGTCTGGACAGGGCAGCCCGCAAGGCATCTAAATTTTTTGGGAAAAATTTAAAAAAAAATAAAAAAAAATAAAAAAATTGCAAAAACGGCTCTGCAATGCACTGCTGGCTAGCATTGTAGCACTGCGACATTGCTTAACTTCAGCTGCCCCAACCTCAAAACTTGTTCAATTTGATAACTTTGATTGCTTACTAACGATTCCACAATCTCTCAAATGAGGCGAAAATTTGAAATCTAGATCGCTTTTTCAGTAGCTTTCTAACGCAACAAATCTTGCTTGATTTGGTTGAGAAAATCAACTTCTTCTCGATTATTCTCTTTTAAATAAGCCCATGGGGCTTACCTTGACGTGTAAAGGTTAACCTCATCTACCATACCAACCTCATTTATTAGAGGCCCCCTCAACCCAATTTAACTCAGTCCAAATTCTGGCAATTTCCTAACCATCCTATCACACAATTATATATTGCCCTGATCCACCCAGCCATCCTCACCATATTCACACAGCACCCTCCTCTACCTAACACCAGTATATACTCGGTTACAAGCCCAAAAACCAACCCTGTCTCGATACCCGCAGCCATCCCTGCCCAGACACTTACCCATCGCTGCCAGCCCCTCCCTAGTTCTCACCTCACATCCACCAACCACAGATCTACTTACAACGACCTAAAAACCCACACACAGTAAATAACCATTTTTCCCCATTTCACACTACCATCTTTACAGATATCACTAAAAGTATTAAGATACCTCATCACCCCACCAAGAAATTCACCTAGCCCAAAACAAACATATAAATCACATCAGCCAAAAAAAATATATATATATATATACAACAATGGACTTGGCCTACCAGCCTCGTCCGAATAAATAAACTTCCACCTCAAAAAATAAACATAAACTATACCTAAATAATTTTCCCTTCTATAAACTCTCCCACCAAACTCAACTTTACTCAAAATCCCACCAAAACAAAAAGCCTATACACAAACACAAATCATAAACAATTAAAACAAATATTAAGAAATAAAGAAGCCACCTTCTCCCAATTCTACCATTCACACTGACAAAAAACACACAAAGAAACATAAATATACAAACCTTTTACTTCTTAGATGCGGTGATGTTGAACGTAACCTAGGACCCATGCCAAATATATTAGAACTACACCCTCCCGCCTCGCACAAACAAAGAGGTAAAGTGTATTTTATCCCATGTACAATTAAGCTACAACCAGATTACCAATACCTTGCCAACAAGTTTGCACCCATCATCAATCTATCATATCACAACCACCAAGATACCATCACAGATTATCCTATCCAAATATATTGTTACTCGGCCAGACACACGGCCGCCACGGAGGACAAGGAGATAGCAAGACGGCGGCACTGGGAGTTTTCTGTCAAGTAAGCGGATCAGGCTAGTATAAGAGTAGTCGTATACATGAGAGAAACTCACTTCTTGGTTTTGTAGATTAACCGTTTTTTTGACAATACACTCCAATTTTACACCAGCAGGTCGCACTCTGTAGACTCTCTTGCTTAACATGGAAGCCATGGTTCTACCTCTATCTACTGTATGAGTACACTGTTTTCATCCTTGGAATATGTCTTTACTTTCTCTTGTGCTCTAAAGTATTCTTGCTCTTCATGTTTGATTCACTTGTCACACTTAACTAACTTACCGTGGATCGCAAGAAAACAAGGCCATTTCCCTAATTTGTACTTGTTTCCACCTCCCTTACTCTCTTTCTCTTTGTCTTCAAACTCCCAAGTCCAGTATCACCAAGGACGACCAAGGGTTGTATCTTAAGGGTAACCAATAATATTTAATACTATTGGGAACCACAAAGAGCTTTCGGGGATTTGCGTTACGTTCCTGACCAAAACCAAGTCCTTGCACAGCCAACAATCCCAAGACAATTTTATTTCTTCCATGGTCTTTATTGGTGCTTACTTACCACTCCTTCCGTGGTCAGACAGTTCAGATGACCTGGTTTTGGTCTTTGTTATCTCCATGTAATCACCCAGACTAACATTTTGGCGACCATGCTGATGATCGAATACTAAGACATTCTAAATTACAAAGAAAATTATACTTTGTTTGATTTCACCATGCCTCTACGAAAGGCTGCAATTGAAAGAAACAACGAAGCAGAAAACACCATACAACAAGATGACGCTGATCCCACCAATGAAATACTACAATTCCTCAAAGATCAAATGACAAACCAGGCTGCCAAAAACGATGCTACAAATGCAAGACTAGAAATGTGAAGCATTCAATACCAAAATCTCCACGGCACCGCTACGCACAAGGCTGTCTATGCGACGCCACAAGCTTTTGAAGTGCCACTGGAGCCTCTTAGATCTACCCCCTCTCTCAAGAAAATTGTGCCGCCGCTATGTCACAGAGCAGGGACGACCTTGATAGATCAACCAAGTTTCCCAAAATACCTTACTCGGTGTTTGACGAGTCTGCAGACCCTGACTAGCACATACGGCGATTCAAGGTCATTGCTCGCACCGATGGCATCTTTAGTTCCTCAGACTTACAAAATATCTTTGGGACTACACTCCCAGGAAACTATATTAATTGGTACATCGACTTTGAGAGAGAACATCCCCATGCCAGTTGGGAAGACATGGAGTGGAGTTTTCTTCATAAGTTTTGTAAACTAAAGACTAATTCAAAGATACTACATGCATTAGGTAGCATTACCCAGGACAAGAATGAACCCGTGGACAAATACTACGATAGGTTCAATTGAAACAATTAGGTGATAAGCTTAGTCAACGTCCAAAAGAGGATTATTTGTGTGAGTGATTCAAAAAGAGATTTTTTTACCATGGATGCGACAATGAATTGTCATTGGAGGTGTAAAAACCTTGAATGATATAATTACCGCTGCCAATGACATTAGCTGAGAGTTAGGTGCGTTGAACAAAACACAGGCTCCACTATTGCCACTACCAACAATAAGTCTTGATAGTTGGACGGCGCCTACCCTTTGCGGAACATGCGGGAAGGCTCATAATGGACGATGCTGGTTTGCAACGGGTAACACCCGCCCCGAGAACAACCTTTGGCCTCAAACCACCACTGCAGCCATGTACACCGAGGATATCAATGTTGATGTCTTTCAAACTGGCAGATACGATACATGTAGGGAATGTGGGTCACCGCATCACAGGTGAGGCCATTATCCAATACTAAGGCAACGATGGACACAAACCCACACGTCTACGGAACCCAGCCGTTCGACACCACCAGCCATGGACAACCAAAAAATCTTAGCACCCATTCAAAGGGGTGGAGTAACATTCACTGAAGTCCATGGAACCGAGACTAACGTTTCTACTATTAGAATTGCCGCGGTGAACACAAAATCCAATCGACCACTACGGATCACGTAATGGAACATAGAAAGCGTTTTCCAGCGAATCATTGGAAAAGACTTCACAATATAAGAGCAGACTTACAGAAAGGACTAGAAATTTCCACGGTTGACCAAAAAATGCAACAAATACAGGACAAGACAAACGTCACCATAACGTTGTCCAAATTGTTAAAGTTAAGCCCCGAACAACAACAATATCTACAAAGGGCTACTATAACTGAAACCACGCCAGACCATACCGTCATTGAAGTCAATGCCACCACACTTCATCACGACGCCGCGAATATACACTTACAACTAGGAAAACATGAGTTGACCAAGGTATTGGTAGACAGGGGCTCAGGTGTCAACGTTATGAGCAATCATTTGCGAAAGCAATTGGAAATGCCACCCCCCTAAGATCGCTAAATTCATACGATGTTTGGCTTACGACGATCCAATATCACCCCTACGAATACTGGCTTAAATAGCCATTACTACTCACGGAGTATCCATGCCGGCAACCTTTGTCATCATTGACATGCTAGACAGTAGCAACTTCCTAGTTATATTTGGACGACCATGGTTCCGAGACAGGAATGCGATACATGATTGGTCTCGAAATCAGATTCGCATACACCGACAACGAAAGACTGTAGTCATTCCGGTTGATAGTTGCATCACCCGTGCTCAAGCAAATCAGACTCGTCACAGGGCAGGGACTAATATGGTAAAGAGCCTCTCCCAAGAACAAGAAGCGTTATTTCTCCATGCCAACCAAGAATTAATACCCTTGGCAGAAATCCACTTGGCCAGCTTGGTAACTGATTAAGAAAAGGTAGACCTCCCGCCACAATTTTCCAAGGAGGTTCACGAGTCTGTTACCATCAACGCTACACCAGCATCACTCGCTCTTGGAAAAGAAGTGGTAAATGGTTGGACCCATGGCGCCAAAGACAAAGTGGAATTGGTGAATCTCCGAACAAAAGAGGATCCCAAGTTCATCAAGACTAATGCAGATGCTCCAAATACCATCAAACAAGCTGCTATAGCCGTATTCCACGAATATCACCATATCTTTGCGTGGAGCCACGAAGATCTCAAACGTATACCACGTACATTGGCCGAATATACCATTGACTTTGTACAAAACGCCACGCCTGTGCAACAGAGACGCTATAGAATGAATCTAATTAATGCAATGAGGGTCAAAAGAGAGTTGGACAAGCTCCTGTAAGCCAAGTTCATATCACCAGTACACTCTGCTCCTTGGTTGTCCCCGATGGTTAACATTCCCAAGAAAAATGGGGCACTACGTATTTGTGTAGATTTTCGCAAGCTAAACGCGGCCACCAAGAACGATCATTATCCTATGCCTTATATGGAAGAAATCATAGACGAAGTTGCCAACCATGAAATGTATTCCTTCCTAGACTGTTTCTCCGCGTATTACCAAGTAGCCATGGCACAACAAAATAAACATAAAACAACTTTTCCAATGGAGTGGTGACCATACCAGTTTGAGCAAATGCCGTTTGGAGCTAAAAACGCACCCATGACATTCCAGCACGTCATGAAACTAATTTTTCGACCATATGTCGTAGCACATGGTACCGGATACTCCCCTAGAGCGCACTTTTTTGTATTAAGAATGCTCATAGAGGTGATTTCCGAGCTATCATTCCGCCGAGACTCTGTGGAGTGGAAAGTTTCCTGAAACTAACCTGGATGGTTGGTGACTGCTCTCTCTTTCCCGATCACCACCTAACTCCCTTTTGTCCGTACTAAAACCGGATCTTCCCTACTTATTGACCCGGCTATGGCTAGATCCGGCTTCTGTCCGGGTTGGAAACTTTGCCAACCCTACTCTACTCGGTCTAACTCAGCTACTAAATCCGGTTTCCCCTTAACCTTTGTTTTCCCTCAGAGGGGTCTCCATTTGCATTTCTAAGGATGCAAGATTAAAAGTCACACCTTCCCCTATTGATTTCCGTGACAGGGAATTCACCACCTCCCGGTTCTCCAAACTCAACTTCCTAGTCCGGGTACTCTCCGGATTACTCTTCAACTATGGACTTATGCCAAACCCACAGCCGGTCACACAAGCGCAACCCGGTTTCCCCCTTCTCTCCAAAATACTACAACGACATGATAACTGGAATAGACAGTATCTGGGGTGTCCAGAAGAGATTGAATTCTTCACAACTCGTTTTACTCTAGCTTTCCCACACTCTACAGTTGCAAGATCTACCCGGATGTTGGCACCTCTACCAAACTACCCGTCTTGGAGTTCTGAGAGAACAGGAGTACCCCCTCCTGCTCCCCCAGCCACTAACCCGGGTTTTCTCCTGCAACCGGACACAGAACACCCTACATTCAAACGATCCTAATTCTTCCAAATCTTCTACCCGGTCTCTTAACTAACTCTACGTCTGAGCTCGGCTAATCCATCCGGTCACCAAGCGACTACTTGCGCCACTGTTCCGGGCAATAACACAAGCAAAGCACACATATGCACACACACACACACAAAGTTTGTGAATGGAATATGCGCTTCTACTCATTTACACGGAACAAAGGTACACAAAAAGATCCAAGGAATGCAGAACATTCCTTGATAAAAAACCAACCCCGAAACTCGGATCCGGGAGATCCTCTGATCCTACGTTCCCGGGATCCGGAAATCCGGGGAGCTTTCTCCACGGCTCAATTCCTATCCTTAGCTGCGACTAACATCAAAACCCAAGAAGTCATTTACATCAAAAAGTCTTCTAATCTACCTACTCAAAAAATCCTACTCTAAGTGGCCATTTCCACTTAGTCCGGGCCACTGATTCTGGACCCCTGGTGGTCCCGGGCAACTATGCGTCCTCCATTGGCTGGCCCTCCTCAACTTCCGGGCTGTCCACCACGATCGGATCCGCCGGCCAATCTCCTCGCACTCCATGCCCCGTCGGCTGCTCCACCTGCTGTCCTCTGTTTGGCTTGCCCACTTGCGCGCCTCCCGGCTGGCCGCCCGGGTGAACTCCTGGCCCACCCTTATGCCTTTCCGCCCTGTCCGGTTGGACACCCATCGCCTCTATGCCCTTGCTCAGATCCAGGACCTCCTCTGGGCTCATTCCGGCGGGTCTGACCATGTGGATTGGTTCCACATCCAGCGCTGCCCAGGAGGTGTGCTCCTACGTTGAGCTCCCCATCCACATCAACCGGTCGATCTCACCCGCCAGAGGAGCATCTGCATGCATGTTAAACACACCCTGCAGCCCATCCCCGGAACCTACCCTCTGATCCCCGTTGGTAGCCTCTTCTTGATCCGGTTCCTGGTCGGAAGAGCTCTCCCTTGTCATGTGCTCCGCCAATACCCCGAACTCCACCAGATAAGCCTCGACCTTGTCCGAGTTCTCCCGGACCACTTTCTTCATCTGGGCTGCTCCCTCCAATCCTGACTTACCCACCCGCTCGTCATTTAACCGGGCCTTCATCTGTGCCTCCCCGTTCGGTTATAACAACTGCGACAGCTTGGTGACGCACTGCCGGCTTGTCTCCTCTATGCTCCGGATGGTCTCCTCGTGTTCTTGGATCTGCAACTTATTCCTCTCAATGTGCGCCTCTATCTTTGCGATGTAGGTTACCTTCCGTTGCAGCTCCTCCTCCAAACCCTTCAAGAAGGCGGCTGACTCGCTCTCCTCCTCCCGCAGACCCTGCAAATGTGCGGCCACCTTGTCCTCCTTCTCCCGGCTCCTGAGGAGCTTCCTCTAGAGCTTCCGGATCCGCGCCGGATACTTCAAGGCGTTGTCTGTCCGGAGGAGAGTACCTGCCTACCAGAGCGCGCCGAAATCCGGAGTGTACTGCTCCGTGACCATGTCCACGGCGATCCGGGTCTGCAAGAGGATGTTCTCCACCCGGAGCGGGGCCTCCCGTTCCTCCTGTACACTCCTGGAGGGTCCTGCCTCCTGGATTGGTTTTTCTTCTACAGGCGGTCCTGCTCCTAGTCTCCCTCGTCTCCGGTTTCCTCCCCGTCGTCCCCTGCCTCCTTGGGAGGCTTATTCAGGGGAATTGTCTTCCTCCGGGCCGGTCCCTTCTTCTTCCGGGGTGTGGTCCCGGACCCTCCGGCTCCTCGTCCTCCTCGGCCGTCAGAACCAACTTCCTCTTCAGGCCCTCAAGTCGCACTAGAGACGGATCTCCTTCCTCTGGTTGGTTCCCCTTTGCCGGTCGTTCATGTGAAACCATCGGGGCAGGATCTTCTTCTATGGGTCTGGAACATGCTTCTGGTTGCTCCCGTGGATGCGTTGGAGAAGGCCGTGTCTCCTCCGCTTCTCTAGACTCCACCACCGGATCCACCCGAGGCCGCGTTTGGGAGAAACCTCTTGCCTCCGATTGAGACCCTGCCTCCAGATCCCTCACCGGCTTCTTTCGGATCAGCTTCGGCTGCGGAGACTCCTTCTCCTCCTCGTCTTCCGTGTCCTCCCTACGTTTAGTCCTCAACTCCTGTTGACACCCTGCCCCACCCGGTCGGCCTACCTCTGGGTCCTTCCTTCTCTCCTGCCGCTCCTCTTGCTGCGACCTGGCACCCCCCGGTTGGCCTCTCTCCGGGCGGTCTTCCCTCCACTTCGTCGTCAGCTCCGGGTTCGTGCAGGCTCCACCCGTTTGCAACGGGTCTTCCCTCTCCTTCCTGCGCTTCTCCCGGAAGCTGCTCCTATCCGATTGAGGTGCCGGTGGAGCCATTCTCCTCTCATCCGGTCGCAACGAGGATCCGGGTCGACTTGTTCCCACTACTCCTCCGAGAAGAGCCATTTTCTTTTTGGCTGGGCTCCTCAGTCTCGGAATGGGAGGAATCTCCAACCTCTTCCGTTCTTCTTCCGTGATGCACCCCTGTTTCTCATACAAGTGGTAGAGAAATGGGGCCAGCGGACACCCCTTCTTGTTTTCGAGGTTTCGGGCCCAGTTCTGAGTGTTCTTGTGCACCAGGATCGCCCAGTTGATCTTCTTCTCCCGGAGAAGAGCGGAGAAGATGCCCCGGGCCAGCGTAACAGTGAGGGTGGTGGGCTTCTCCGGGTTGAGGATGGGTACCACGTACTGGAGCAGCCGTTGCTCCCGAGGCTATCTGCAATCTGCCACCTTGAACCTGTCCTTCTCCGAGAGATAGATGAAGTGCGCCTTCACCCAATCCGTGTCGCCCTTGCTCCCTTGTTCCAGATCCTCGTTTGTATCCGGAAGGTCGTACACGGCCCGCCACATCTTTTTGGTCCAGCTCCCGTACTTCGCCCGGATGGTCGTCCGGAAAGCTTCCACTATAGTCCTGCCCCCAATCTCTTCCAATATCCGGGAGTCTTGCACATCCCACACTCTTCCAAACAACCCCAAACACCCCATCTTCTCGAGATTCTTCATCAACTCGTCAAAATCCCCATCGTGCTGCAGGATGTCCGGGCAAATCCTCTTCTCCGGAATCTTGGATCCAGTCTCCCTGCGTGCCAAGGTTGCGGACTTTGGACGCGCTCTCTCAGTCCTCTCGAAACGGTGCAGCTTCTTCTCCGGGTGCGCTCTCTCTCTCTCTCTCTCTCTTGCAGGCCACACGCCTCCCTCTCCGGACGCTTTCCCTTCCGCTTCCGTGGTGTGCGCCTGACCTCTCAAAGCCCTTGCGCCTCTCTTCCCGGGTGCGCACTCATTCCTTTCTGTAAACTCCGCCTGAAATTGCAGCGCTCACTGTCCGGGTGCTCGCTTCTCCCCAATTCTAACCTCGCGCTACTGTCTCTCCTCGGGCACTCAATTTCCCCAAAATCCGGTCGCTCATTGCTTACTCCCTCCAGACGCGAAATGGAAACCCTAGCGCTCTGCGGAACTGCAAGAACTGGTGCGCGCGAAGGGCTCGAGGAATTGGGGAGAAATGAATAGTGAGCCGCCCAATTTAAGGCGGCCCTATTTAAATCTTGGATTGTGGCCGGGACCGGCAGAGGCCCGTCCCCCGACATCCGGTTTCCCGTCCGGTCCGCCGTCATTCCCAAGTTTCGTAGCAAACACTTAAGGCGCGTGCGAGAGCACCACTCTCTCCAAATAAATAAAGAGGCCATGATGAACGCTACTTCTCCCATTTATGGCGGCCGGGGCTACCCTTTACTGCCCTACAAACCCTAACTGCCCGTTTTTGAATAAACGAGGTTCGAAATTACCCCTTTTTCAAATGTAAGCGTCCCCGCAAACATCGGTTCTGAAAGGATTACCCCGGAGACACTTTTCCCGAATTACTTGCTTACAGCTCTAGAATCCACGTCAAATCCGGATTCCAGATGGTATTTCTTAACTCGGGAGCCGTTTACCCGGGTATCCATCCATTTTCCCTCTAAGTCCTCTAATTGTTGTGACCCGTTAGGAAAAATCTCTGTGACTTTGGAAGGCCCTAACCAACGAGTATGCAACTTATCCGAAAACTCCTTATGGCGACCGTCGTACAGCAACACGAGTCCTCCATTCCGGATTCCATGGTCTTCCGGTTGCTTCCCATCAAAGGTCTTTTTCTGGTTGGCCTGAATCCAACAGTTTCTCTCGAGTGTTTCGGCCCGTCCTTCTTCCAAATCCTCAAGCGCGAGTAAGAGGAGAGCGAGATCTTCGACCTGGGTTCCCAACCGGGCTGCTATAATCCGGTAGGTCTCCACGGTTAGCTCAATCCCGTGCACTGCTTCTTGTCCGAAGACTAAAAAGTATGGCGTCTTTCCGGTTGTCGTCTTCTCGGAAGTGTTGTAAGCGTGAATGGCCGATGCCAATTTCCGGTCCAAGTCCGTCTTGTGCGCGGAAACTTTCTTGTTCAAATTTTCCCCACAATTTTGTTTGATCTTTCCATAAGCCCATTTGCTTTCGGATTGTAGGGTGTGATTTTCTGGTGCTTAATGGCGTACTTGGTCGTGATGTCCACTATGATATCATTCAAAAAGTGCTTTCCCCGGTCGCTCACCAGCTCGAAGGGATATCCGAAACGCATCATAATTTCTTCAAATAGATATCCGGCTGCAGTCCGGGCGTCATTCTTCCGGGTCGCCCGGGACTCCATCCACTTGGTTGCATAATCTGTGGCCAAGATGATGTATCTCTTCTTTCCGGAACTGATTGGCGTGATCGGTCCTACAAAATCAATGCCCCACTTAACAAAAGGGGCCAATGGCACAATGGGGGTTAGTGGCCAATGATTTCGGAAGCTGGGCGCTCCGATTCTCTGGCACTCGTCAGAGCTCCGGATGATAAAGGGCCACTAGTACCCGGCACTTTTAATCCGGTTTACTGTAGTCATGGTAGCCAGGTGTCCTCCGGAATTGCCAGCGTAAAGGGCTTGCATCACTCCCTTTCGCTCACCCGCCTCGAGGCAGCGCTTGAGCTTATCGTCCGTGCCCATCCGGAACAAGACTCCGGAAACCATTGTAAAAGACGCCACCCGGTGTTGAAACACGCTCTTCTCCTCCCGAGTCATTCCCTCTAGATACTCCTTCGTTGTTAGGTAGTCAATGACATCCTTGAACTCGGAAGGTGGCTGGTTTCCTACTTGAAACACCCCAACTTCCGGAAGTATCTTTTCTTCCGGGAACTCGTCTGGGAAGTTAGAGAAAATGTCCTCTACTGCCGCTAATCCTCGCATCCGGGAATGGTAATCCGTATTCGAATTAGACTTTCCGGATTTCACTACCACCTCGTAGTTAAACTCCTGCAGCAATAGTTTCCACCGGGCAATCCTCCCGGAAAGATCCGGTTTATTTACAAGGTAGTTTTAAGGAATCATGATCCGTATGAAAAATTACCTTGTACCCGAGCAAATAATGCCGGAACTTCTTGCAGGAATACACCACTGCTAAAGCCTCCCTTTCCGTGGTGGTGTAGTTGCGTTCCGCAGAGCTCATTTGCCGGCTTGCACAGTAAACCGGATTCTCCCTCTGCTGTTCATCAAACTGCCATAGGATAGCTCCCACGGACCATCTGGATGCATCAATGGTCACGTGGAATTCCTTTGTCCAAACCGGAGGGGACAGAATTGGTGCACACACCAACTGTTTCTTCAAGTCTTCAAACGCCGCTTATCTCTCGGCAGTCCACTGGAATTCCTCCGCCTTCTGTGGTAACTCGGTTTGCAGCATTGCTCTCTAGGCGTAACCATTGATGAACCTCCGGTAGTACCCTACACATCCCAGAAATCCTCTGACCCCCCGGACATTCCGGGAAGCCAGTAGAGCAAATATCACAATTACCTTATCAATGTCGACCTGCAGCCCCTTCCCACTGACTACATGGCCCAAAAGCAATCCGGATTCCATTCTAAAGAAGCACTTTCCGGGATGCAATTTTAAGCTAGTCTCCTGGCATTTTTGGAATGTCTTCCGAAGATGCTCCAGATGCTCTTTCCGATTTCCAAATACGGCGAAGTCATCAGTAAAGACTTCTAGAAAATGGCGTAGAAAATCTTTAAAGATGTCCATCATTAAACGTTGGAAAGTTTCTGGGGCATTACATAGCCCAAACGGCATCTGGTTGAAGGCGAACGTTCCCCACTTCGTTGTGAACGTCATCTTCAGTTGGTCGTTCTCCCGGATAGACATTTGGTTGTATCCGGAAAACCCGTCCAAGAAACTGTACAACTCTTGTCCTGCCACGTGATCCGAGATGATATCCGTGAAGGGCAGTGGAAACTAGTCCTTCGTGGCGGCATTGAGCCTTTGGAAGTCCTGGCAAACTCGGATCTTCACCTTCCCGTCTGCTCCGGTTTTCTTTAGCACCACTACTATGGGTGAGACCCATTCCGAGTTGTGAACCGGGTAGATGAATCCGGCCTCCAGCAACTGGTCGATCTCCTCTTTCACCATCAGGGAATACCTTGGGTTGAGCCGGTATTGCCTTTGCCTAACCAGTGTGGCTCCTTCCACGAGATCTATTTGGTGATCACCCAACTCGGCTGGAATTCCACTCAAATCCATGGATTGGGGCCCACGCAAACACATCCGCGTAATTAGCTAGCAACAATCCGTACTCCTTCTTCTCCTCCGGACTCATGGTTTTCCCTATGAAAAACTTCTTTCCGGTCTCCACTTTGAACTCCCCAAAGTCCTTATGGGAGACCACTCCCTTCACCTTTTTTGGTTCTTGTTCTTCCGGGTACATACGTGCCTGGCTCCACGACACCGGATATAACCCTGTCATCCGGGCTGGCTGCCCAACCGGATCAGAAATTTGTCGTCTCATCCATTTTTCCGAGAGGGATACGCAAGATTCTCCCAAGGAGCGATCCTGTGCTTCCGCGATGACCGTCTGGGTTGTTTCCGAAAGGACAGTAGCACCCTCTTCCTCTACTGCCACCAGGAACTCGAAATCCTTCTCCACCAGACTAGCCAATTCCTCCACAAGGTAGCTTGTCTGCACATCTGATTCTTCCGGATCTAACCAGTCCGTGGTGTAGCCATTTGTCTTACTAGTCTCTCCTTCGTGTGTGAGATGGCTCCAAGGAATCCGGAACGGGGGTCTGCCCACCCGGAACTCCTTCTCTCCCCAATCCCCCACAACTTTAGCCAGATACAACCATGGCCGTCCGAGTAACATCCGAAAGGGTCTCCCGGCTTCCACTCGGATGATCACATAGTTAAGCAGGTAGGTGTGGACACCAATCCGGGAAGATACTTGTGAGAGTAATCCCACTGGTACCACCTGGGACTGATCTGCCATCCGGAGAACCAATTTGGTGTCCTCTAGGGAGATGTATCCCAAATCGAAAGCCGTATCTTCCAACCTGAGGTTGACTCCGGATCCTCCATCTACCGAAACATGATGGACACTACACCCGTCTACTTCCACTATGATCTCCGGGGCACCAAAATCTTCCACTTTGGCGAAATTCACAGCTACTCCCGGAAGCTTATACCTCTTCTTCCTTCGCTGAATCCAAGCCTCCCGGATCACCTTTTGGTAGTTGACATTATTGTCCAAGTGTTGCCCAATGGTCACGTTAGCTTTCAGGTCCTTGATGTCCTGTAAAATATCATACTCATCAACCCGGATTCTAAGATCCGGTTGGAGAATAATCGGTTGGTCATCAAATCAGACTCTCTGGGTAGTTTGGACTTCACCCGGATTCACCAACTGTTCTCTAACCTCTTCACTAATATCCCTATCTAATCTACTCGGTTCTACCCCTTTTTCTAACTCTGCTTGGTGTACGGATTCCACAGGGATCCGGACGGTCGGTTGCAAGTCACTTTCCGTATCCGGTTCCTTGTGGACCCTTCTATTACCTTTGTTACCTTTCTTCCTACGCCTAGAGCTAGTACTAACCTTTTCCTTAGTGGAACTACGAGTCGCAACTTTGTTCACCGTAATCTCCTCCTCCGGTAGTTCCACCTCACATCGTCATTTCTTCGGATTCTCCACTCCGGCCGTGTGGCCATAATTGAGTCCGGTTTGCTCCCTGGGTGGTACATCTACCGTCTTGAACAATACTCATGGCTGAGGTGGTTCTGGGCACTGAGTTGCCAGTTCTCCGTACTTCCCACAATTCTGGCGCGGAAGTTGCAACATCCCACCCTGTTGTGAGGGTAGCATGCAACTGTTGGCGTAATGTCCGGGTCCTCCACACTTGTAACAATAGATGACCCTTTCCGTATACCCGATTGGCTGGCCTCCCGGATTTACACTCGATCCTGCTCTTGTAAAACTCTTGGGAGGTACATTTGGGGGTGTACGTGGTTGACCACGTCCCCTTCCGTACCCGGACTGGATTTGATAAACGGGTTGCATATCATCCTCCTGTAGTACACCTCGGTTTCCGGATCCACGAACTGGACCGTCTTCTTGGAAACCGGTTGCATACATTCGCTTGCAAAATGACTATGATCTTTGCAACGAGAACACCAGACGTTAGCCCGGCTGGTGGGAACGATTTTCCTCGGCATCCGGGTCCCCGCCAAGTTCACCTAGATGGCTTCCAGCGAATCTTTGATACTCTTCATCACGTCCTCTTGCTCCACCTTAATCCTCATAGTGCCCTTGTCTCGTCCGGACCTAACCACCTTGGAGTTGTGGGCCTTGCCATACTTCGGCTGCGGTTTGCTTTCTGAGCTCTTGAATTCCTCCGTGTTGCTATCCGAGCTGCTCGAACTGTTCGAGCTCTCCGACTCGGAATACTTCTTCTTTTTCTTCCGGCCCCAATGACGATGCTTCTTCCCTTTCTCTTCCTTCTGGTCATTCCTCCTGAGTGACTTCCAGAGTCACTGGGCCGAATTCTTGTAATTTTGAGCAACTTCCATAGCTTCTCAGAGGCTAGTCGGACGGCTCTGCCGGATGTGGAATCCCATCTCCTTGGGATATCCGGCCACGTACACTCTACTTGTACGGTGGGGGCGATCTCGGTGGTGAGTTTCTGAATAAGCCCCTTCACACGTTGCCCATACTTCCGGACAGACTCAGTCTTCTTCATGGTCATAGTGCTCAGGCGTCCTAGGGCCCTGGCCTCTCCTCCAACTTCCCGGAAGGTCCGGACAAAGGCGCTGGTTAGCCTTTCCCAATCTTCCCTGACTTCTACTGGAACGTCCAAATACCATTTGAGGGCTTCCTCCTTAAGTAATCCGGCAAACAGCCAGAGTCTTGATTTCGGATCTTCTTGGTTTTCCCGGGCAGTGGCCACGAACTCATCCAACCAATCATCCACATCCATCTCCCCATCTCCCTTAAACCGGTTATATTTCAACCGTGTGAGTGGACCTCTCCGTACCACCTCCATGGGAGCTTCTTCTTCTTCTGAATCTGGGTGGGCATCCCCTTTCGGTTGAAACTCCCTACCGTACTGCTCCACGACCAGGACAACAACTTCTTCCGGTTGAGTGGCGTAGTAGTCTCTTCTCCCGGTGGATTGAACTCTCTTGCTAACGCTGATGGCCTACCATTGGCACTTGCCTTCTTCCGTCCGGATCTTCTAACTCTCCTCGCTTTGTTTCACTCGGTTGTCTTTGAGTCATGAAGCAAATCCGATAATCCTCGGCTGCATCTCCTCTTTCCTCCGGACTTGCACTTGCGACATCCACAGGTAGGAGTCCTCCAGTGAATTCGGTCTTGATTTGGCTCCGAATATTCCGTACTCCGAATTCCGGCGTCTCCGTCACTTTCCGGCTTTAGAATCCCCGGTAGCGGCGCCAAAATTCGTCCGAATCGTAGCACGTGGTACCCGATACTCCCCTAGAGCGCACTTCTTTGTATTAAGAATGCTCGTAGAGATGATTTCCGGGTTATCGTTCCGCGGAGACTCTATGAAGAGGGAAGTTTCTGGAAACTGAACTGGATTAGTGACTGCTCTCTTGCGGTCACCAACTAACTCCCTTTTGTCCGTACCAAAACCGGATCTTCCCTACTGACTGACCCGGCTATGGCTAGATCCGGCTTCTGTCCGGGTTGGAAGCTTCGCCAATCCCACTCTACCTGGTCTAACCCAGCTACTAAATCCGGTTTCCCCTTTAACTAAGCTAGGATCCGCTATTTAAGCTAATCACTGCCTGTGCCAGTGTCCTTCTATCCTCGGGGGGTTCATTGGAGAAAATTTTAGAAACAACGTGCGATAAAAAATAGGGTCCAATATATTCATTGTAGATAAATTTCGTAAAAAATGTACATGTAAAATAAGGGATTTTAAAAAAGTGAAACATGTTTACATGTAAAATACCATCACATATAATATTCTCAGGCTTTTTACATGTAAAATACCATCACCTAATATTTTTTTTTGCTAAATTTTTTTGCTAAAATAACCCCCCAAATAAATAGGTCATTATCGCACGTGTATGCAAAATATAAAAGGGAGTGACCCCCCCAAGCTCCTATCCCTTGTCCTCCGTGGCGGCCGTGTGTCTTGGTCTGATATCATAGAGCAAAATTATTCCACAACAGAAAGTGAACCCTTGCTATGATCTATGTCGTTAAGAAATTCCGCCATTACCCGTTGGGGAATAAATTTCGTTTTATGGTTGACCATCATAGTCTCTCATATCTAGTAAATCAACCACTAGTAACCGGAACAGTAGCTAGGTGGATTATAATGCTCTTAGAATACGACTTTGAAGTAGTATACATTCCCGGTAAAAGGGGAAAGCTTGTACGTGAGCGGAGAGCGGAGAGCAGAAAGTGGAGAGTGGAGAGTTGAAAATTGAGCCGAGAGCAAAAAAAAAGAGCCCTATGACCACGGAATTATGATTTCCAGACTAAAAATAAATTTAAATTCCAAATTTAGACGTAAATTTATTCTAAATTTAGGAAGGAAATCCTATAACCGGGGGGTCACATATTCTCATTACCGTGTAGTCACACAACTAATGACGGAGTGACGTTGTTATCTGTCACCGTGTTCCTATTGGACCTAAAAACTGTGCATCCCCATGTTACCACGGGTTATATTCTCCGTGTAACATGGGGATTACCAGGCAGTTAATAGCGATTGGTGTCGTAGCACGTGATACTGGATATTCCCCTAGAACGCACTTTTTCGTATTAAGAGCGCTCGTAGAGGTGATTTCCGGGTTATCGTTCCGCGGAGACTCTGTGAAGTGGGAAGCTTCCGGAGATGGTCCCGGACTGGTGACTACTCTCTCTGTCACCAGCTGAATCCCTCTTACCTACTGAACCACGCCTTTTCCTACTGACTGACCCGGTTACGACTAGATCCGGTTTCTTTCCGGGGAGGACTTCTTACTAATCTTCCTCTCCCCCGGTCCACCGATATGACCTGATCCGGTTTCGTTTAACCTTTGTTTCCCCTCAGAGGGTTCTCCATTCACATTAGTGGTGCTGGATTGAAAGACACACCCCTCCCTACTGATTCAAGTGATGGGAAATTCACTACCTTCCGGTTATACTCACAAAAACTCCTCTCCTCAATCTGGTTAATTCCCGTACTGCACTTCAGCTGCAGATTCATCCCAACCCCACAGCCGGTCACTTAAGTGCAACCCCGTTCCCCTTTCTTACAATTACTACAACGACTTACTAACCGGAATAGACATTATCCAGGGAATCCGAAACTAGTATTCGGGAATCCTAGCGCCCTGTTTTACTCCCGTGATTTTGTATTTCCCCTCGCCTGGACCTTCCGAGTGCTGGCACCTCAACCGGACTACCCGTCCAGGAGTTCTGAGCAACCCGGAGTACTCCCTCCTACCTGCCCTGCCACTAACCCGGATTACCTAGCGTACGGAACTTAGAAAACGCTCTTTCAAACAGTCCTCAGATCACCCAAAAACCATATTCAGACTTCACACCCGAATCACTCGAGAACCCGGACTACCTACCCGGTTACCAAGGGACTCTTGACTGCTGTACCTTTCCACAAACAACCCCACAGCACATACACAAGAATTTGGATAATGCTCTACAGCAGTTTGCTTTCAAAGAAACAGTAATACAAGAAGACCCCAAGAATGCCAAGCATTCCTGGGCAAGTAGTGGCCCTCATCCACCAGACCGGATTTCCCGCCCAAATCCTACAAACCCGTGATCCGGAAATCAAGGGAAATCCCATCCAAAAGATCCCAATCCTACCCAACTGGAAAAAGCGCCTAACCTACCACGACAAGGTCCTATTCACAAGTGGGTTTAGTCTACCTAGCCTAATGCCTACTCCCTAGCCTGATCCGGTTCACACTGCAATCCAGATCCTACTGCTCTTTCTGCCCTTCCGGTCCACTGATCCTGTCGCCCTCAGAGCCCCTGTCCTCTTCCTGGTCAGATTTCGGAGAAGCATCCTCCATCTTCTTGGACCGGCGCTCTCGGACTTCCCCCTGGTCACTTTCCCTCTCAGACTCCGGTTGACTCCCATCCGGCTCGTCCTCCTGGGTCTCGTGTTCCTCCGGTTTGCCTGCATCCACTTCGCACTCCTCTGGCTCACCGGTATTCGTCCTGTCTTCCTGGCCACCTTCATCCGGTTGGCCGTCTACCTCCTAGTCTTCCCCGGGTCCTAACTTCCTACCCGGGGTGGTTCCTATCTCCGCCAAATCAGCTGCTGGTCTGCCAAATTAGCCAGACTGGCCTCCGATTGGTCTCCTCCGATACTGGCATCTGGATTTCTCCACGGCATACTCACCACCGGACTCGCAGTTGGTCTTGAAGTCTGTTCCGGAGTGGATTGACCTCCGGCCATCATCCTATCCATCTCTCCCGTTCTGGGTGCATCTTGCAATACATGGAATGCGGCCAACAATTCACTACTGGCTAAGGGTGCATTCATACCTCTCTGACTTGCTACCCTTTCATCCGGTTCGGACCCGGATGGAAATCTTGCTTGATGCTCCGCCAGCAGTTTCCGGAATTCCACCAATCCTGCCTCGACCCTTGCGGCGTACTTCTTTGCCACATTCGTCACTTGGGCGGCACCGTCCAATCCGGCTTCGTCCATCCTTTCCCGGTACAACCGGGCCTCTGTCTGGGCCTCCCCATCCGGTCTGAATAGTGACGCGAGGAGCCGGTAAGTGGGAGACTTCTGCTCCTTCAGAGCCCGGATCTCATCCTATTGCCTTACCAGTGCCAAGCTCCTTTCCAAAGCTTCCCTCCGGAGCTTGTCTACTTCCTTCCTAATTCTCCGGACGATCTCCGGGTACCTCTCCACCTGTGTACTCTGGAAGACACGCCCAACTTCCTTCATCGAAGTACAGATGGGGCGGTACTTACCTTCCACCGTTTCTAATGCCTCCCTGACCGGTTTGAGGAAGTCCTCCTCTGATTCTCGTAGGGGGATGTCGTCCAGTTCCGGTCCTTCATTCCGGGGAGCTTGCTCATAAGTCCGGATCTCCTCCGGATACTCCTCTTCGTCCCGCACCGGTTTCGATTCTCCCGCCCTCTTGGTTTTCACCCGGACGTTATTCTGTCGTCCGCTCGACTCCGGTTTCCTCTTCCTCCGGTTATCCACCGGTGTCACTTTCCTGTATCTCTTTCCCGGAGGAACCCTAACTCCGGTCACAATCGTGTCCTCGTCCTGGTCCTCTTCCTCCTCCTCTTCTCCCGGAATCCTCAGGTGCCTCTTCACCTGTCCTCGGGGTGGTGTCTCCTGGTCCGGTTCCTCCTCAGGTTCCGATTCGTCTGGAATCTCCTGGAGTTTCTTGCGTTGGCCTCGGGTGCGCGCCCTGAAGTGGCCCGCCCTCACCGGTGTCTTCTGACCCAAGTCCTCCTCCAGTTCCTATTGGCCTTCCTCTATATCCGGGTTGACCGCTGCTTCGTCCGTTCTTCTTTCTTCCTGCTCTTCCCGTTCTTCCTTGTCCGGGCTGTCCTCGTCCTCACTCTCATCCGGATTCCCCTCCCGGGCCCTCGGCGACTCCCGGTTCATGATCCTCCGGCTGTTCTCCCATTGCTCTCTCTCCTTGGTCTTGAGACACCCGTGCTTGTCATACAAATGAAACAAAAAAGGGGTTAGAGGACATCCCTTCTTATTTCCGAGTTTGCGCACTTCCCGTTCCACCAACTCGTCCACAATGAGTCCCCATCCGGTCTTCCGGGTTTTGAAGTAGGCCCCGTAAATGGTCTTCGTTAGCTTGATCGTGCAGGTGGTGGGTTTGTCCGGGCTCAGAATAGGCACCAGAAACCGTAGCAGGCGCCTCTCTCGGTTGTCTATGCAGTCCTGAACCCGGAATCCGTGTTTCTCTGAGACCGGTTGAGAAAACCTTTCCTTCACCCATCCGTAATCCTGCTTGGTCTTGTCGTATCCCAACGGGCTGTCGGGGAAGTTGTACGTCACGCGCCAGTGTTCCGAGGTCCACTCCTTCCACTGTCCCCGGATTTCGCTGTTCCGGAATTCCGCCGGTACAGGTTTTCCACCTAACTCCTGCAACATGGTATCACTGTGGAGCTCCCACGGTAGGTACAGAAATTCTTCACAACCCATTTTGCACAAATCCTTCCGCAGCTGTTCCCTATGTCCCGCATCGGTCGGAGCAACTGGGCGCACCAACTTATCCGGAACCGGCAGTCCGAGCCTCCAATCGTCCTTCCGTCCCATCGCTGCTGGCTCCAAAACTTCCTTCCCTTGATTTCGCGCGCTCCGCCTAAGCTCCGGAATACTTGCTCGCCACCCGGTCGCTCTCCCCTCTCTCTCACAGTATTTGGAAACACAAAAGTCTGGTGCAGGGGGGGACTGGAAACACTATGCAAAAATGAACAGTGAACCGCTCTAATTAAAGCCGCCCATTTGAAGGCGTGAAACGTGGCCGGGTCCATTCCTGACCCGTCCATCCCCTACCCGGTTTCCAATCCGGATCCCGTGACCAATCCGGACACCTATCGTCAAAACCGGATCCTAGCAATAACTCTACCGCGCGCGTGAGTGCCTCCTCTACATAAATAACTAAATGTGCCATTATGGTCACTCCCACACTCATTTATAGAGATTTGGGCTACTCCTAGCTACTCTAAAACCCTAACTCTCTACTTCTAGGTCAAACGAGGTTTGACAATTGGGCCATACCATTATTACATACAAATCGTAGCCATTGTGATTACCGCATTAATGAGATTGAGGGAGATATGTTAAATATATACATCTCATAATGCAAATCCTTATGATGGCAAAAAATCTGAGACCAGCTCTTCTTCATCCCACATGGTAAATCGAGATGCAATCAACTCGATCTCATATTTGACAGCCATATCGTCCGAGTGCAGCATTCTCATAGTCCGCGTCTTCAATCTCCTTCTCCCAGTCTTTGGTCCGATTTGCATTGCAGGAGTTGTTTAGGATGGTGATTTACGTAGCAGAGTTGTCGCTGATGTTTTCTGAAGAATGGCTGACTTCAAAGATTGCTATAGTGGTGGTCTTCAACGACATAATGCCGGAGACGCATCCTGAGAAGTTAGAGGATGGCAACTGCTTTATCGCGTACTTAGAAGTGTTGGAGAATTTGACCAACCGCGGAGAAGATTGATGTGCGCTGATCGAGACAATGCCATCCTAATGTGCATATTCTGTTACTCATCGTCAGGAAGGCATGGGAATAGTGAGGAAGGCATGGGAATGTTTTTTAACTACTGGGCGGAGACTTTTAAGCTTTTTATGACATCTCGGGACATTCCATTTGATATTGATCAGAGGCTGGTGAAGTCCGATTTGCACTATTTGTGCCTTCAGGACCGAGTGCTACTCAGAGCTCATCTTAAGGCATCTACAGAGTTCGAGATCTTGGGGCCGACTCCAGGATACAGTCTCAGCACTGGAGCAAGCTCATCCCATAGCCATGAGAGTGACCGGCACGCAAGGTATTGGGCGCCTCGTAGAGTCTACATAAACGATTAGGACTGGCCAATCGGAACAGTGCTCTACATGGATACAATAGTTGGACGTCGAGCTGAGCAATGGTGTGAAGACTTCTATGGGTAGTTCAAACATCTGAGTGGCTTAGGACAGGGTTCCTAATATGCTTGCAATAGCATGTAGACATTGTAATGGAGTAGAAATTATAGTATAAAGGTTATATGCGATAAATAGCACAGCCACCAATTTTACTATTAAGATGCCATGTACAAATGTATGAGGATTTTGAAATATAGATAAGCTTATTGGTACACAACGACCTGATTTCCTACACTACTTGCGACAGAACTATGTATCAGGCTCATTCAAAGACTCTGATCAAGTCCATTGCATTTAGGCACGCACACACAATTATCATTGATACAACACATGAAGAATAGGAAACAAGATGTGCCAACCCGCAGTCTGTCGTGCCCGGGAGTGCCCCACGTGTGACCATTCGGCAGCGACAGATTACGCCCAGCTACCGGCATCGACAGGCTACCGTCGTCTTTACCATCTCCATCGCCGTCGACCTCGTCGTCTTCACCATTATGAAGAGAATTGACTTCATCGACTGCATCCTTCCGCAGTGCCTCTACGGAAGTTTGAACTACAACTGGAATACTTGGAATTGACTATGAAACATCAGATGACAAGTTCTCGGAAAGTGAAGATGAAGAGGACATGCTGGCTAATTCAAGATCCCTTTTACGCTTAATGCCGCACGACTGAGGGACCAGATGAGAGAGTTCAGTTAACCTCAACTCACTACTCAACTCATTTCCAATCTCTGTTATTCGTAATTGAGAGTGAGGGGGTAGAGGATTAGAATGGCAGGGTGACGAAGAAGCAAATTGAGAGCTCTGTATGGGAGGCAGGTAATATACAGTGTTTTAGGGTTAAGAATTGAGGGATGGTACTAAAGACGGAGTACATCGATGAATATAAATTAATTATCCACACTAACATGTGTGGAATCGATGCCAATATTTTCCGATCTTAGATTGTACGTGAGGAACTACATATTTTAAAATCTACGATTCAGATCTAACTGGCGTACAAGAACTCAACGAATAGAACATGATTGCACAAGGGACAATCAGCCGCCAGATGGGTTCCAAAATTATCATGCAAGCTATTTTAGCCTGACTTAATCCTATGCCATTCATTATGTCGAAGTTTGAAACTTGTGGTATTTAAACTTGTCTATTCTGTAAGGTTGGAGCACTTATAGTGATGATATGTTTGTACGTACAAGGACATTTATTGAAAGTGTAAGGTGGTATGAGTAAGTAGACGATTGTGACTCCCGAGAGTGGGACAATGGGAGTCATCATGCACTCTCACCATTGCATGATAAGCAAGATTTCTTAACACTACACTCCCGGGTCTCGTCATGCCGCACTCTCACTACCTACTAAGAAAAATTTCCCAACACTTATTTTGGACTAGTCACGCAGTTGTGCATCAATCCCATCAGACTTCTCACGAAGCAATCTGGGGTCTTGTCATGCCACTCTCCCGGGTATCCTTACTTTGCAAATTCTCGTGATGGGGCTTCCACACTAAGACTCGAATCGTTATAGGACAGTCGCGGGACTCTATGGGGCTAGCCACGCCATGGATCAAGCAAAGGCTTACAAATAAATATTGTGAACTCTATAAATTCGAGTGACTAATCAGTGCACTTTGACCAAAAATGTTTCGAACACAATCAATAGACTAGGGGGTGAGAAGATGAGAGGTTAAAATTTGACAAACACTTTTATATGCATTAAATACAAAACCCAAACTTGCCAATCAAGGACTAGTGAAGCGGCTATCCGAAGTTTCGGTTGTGGCGTCATCCCGTGCAAAATGGTCAATATATCGTTCCACTTCATGAGTACAACATACTTGTTTCCTCTCTAGTAGAATTGGAGTGACTTGCAGGGCAAGTAGACGAGCAGTTTGCTCAGCGTACTCCGGCAAAGAGAAAGAGCGGCTGGGAGACCTGGCGGCACGAACACTACCAAATACTAAGGTAAGCCAACAATCTGTAAAAATGGGCAAACATCAGTGGCGGAATTACGAAGAGTGACTCACTTACGCATCCTGGATTCGTTGGCGCTTTCTGACTCGCGACGATGGCTGGAACTGGAGCTTTTTTGTTCCTACTTGAAGGTGGCGGTAGAGGTTGGTTGGAGTGGAGGAATATGTCCTTGGCTTTAATGTCCAAGAGTTTGTTGACAAGGGGCTCCAAGACACCTACGAAAATATCAGAGTCCGCCTCTATAGCAACAATGTGATGGTCCCTAGCAACACAAGCATGTATGGAGCATCCTGCGCATCATCAGAAATTTAGAGCACGTTATGACAACATAATTATAAGAATGCCGCACAAGTAAGAATTGTTAGAGGAATAGGGTGAAGCGAACGCCTACCTGTAGCTGGAGCGACATCAACCACGACGTCCGTCTCGTCCGTGGCAGAGACGATGAGACTCGAGAAGAAGGTTGGATCCTTCCCCTTTGGACCACGCCACGGACCATTTGCGCCAGTTGTTAGCGTCTCCGCGACCCAAAAAATTGACAATTGCGTCCTGCTTGCTCAAGTCGATGGACAAACTTTCTAGCACTTCAGATGATCTGAAAGGAAATCCAGAATGCCTAGGCGTGCTGTCTGCCTCCAAGTGTGTGCAGGCAGTGCGGACGAGGAGGGTCACTTTGAACATGCTAGTTGTGGAGCCCGGATTCCTTGCAGACTTCAAGCACATTCGATTTACATCGGTCCAATCCCTAAACACTTTGAAGTCAAATGCGAGGAAATAGGATTCAATCTCCATACGTGTTTGATTGTTGTCATCACTGTAGATGACAAACACTGCCCCGTCGTCATGTAGATACTCATTGGCAAATTGGAATAATTTCTTGAAGTAGTCACTTGGACGAGAATTCCAAGCTGGCACACACTCGTCGGACGATGAAACACCCGGTGCCGGCAGATTGTCCGGGACATCAGCAAGCACGAGGTCGACATAATCGCTCTTGGC
Organism: Pohlia nutans; assembly: GCA_022496805.1. Classification (NCBI taxonomy): domain Eukaryota; kingdom Viridiplantae; phylum Streptophyta; class Bryopsida; order Bryales; family Mniaceae; genus Pohlia; species Pohlia nutans. The sequence continues at coordinate 3,433,376 of CM040107.1, read as the reverse complement.
GGTATCCTTTCCAAAAACTTTGCAACGCTTGCCACGGTTACATTCCTTCGCAAATTGGAATATCTCTTCAAACATACGGGGATGCAAGTCCTTGTTGAGGGCAAGATGACTGCAGCGACGTCTCTGTCCGAGCCTCGATTGCAACATGGGTGCGGATGGAGCATTGAGAGGAAAGGACAGGGATCGGTGAGTTGAGAACACAGAGTGCGAAGGCTGAGCAGACAATCTGCGTCGATGGAGCTGGCGCTTCCCTCTCTCGATTACCGGTGATATCTTCGACAGGAAATTCAGCCTAAATCTGACTGGCAGGACACAAAAGCGGCTGAGGGAGCATCGTGCGCGCCACTGACAAGGGTGTCGAGGAAGTGGAGGCCACGGTTTTTTGAGAAGACTCTTGCTTCTTCTTCTCCCTCGTAATCCTCGCAGCGAGGGCCCTCTTCTCTTTGGCAGCCTTGTTCCTCTCTTCCTTGGTCAAGTCTATGGTTTGTGGTGTCTCGATTTCAGCCTCGTCATCAATCATTGGAACTCTGCCATTGAGCCGTACCTTAGTGTCCACTTCCTCTGGACTACAAAAGTTCTTAGGGCAGTCAAGATACCAGTAGTTCTCTTCCGGATGTGCATAGTCATTGGTCTTCTTCTGATTTTTAAAGAAAATGTAATTCTCGTTGGTGGAGTCACACCAAGTAGTCGCCCAAGGCTGCATAGCTCTTAATGCCCGTGTGCGTACAAGCTCGTCTCTCAGATACCTGCGGAGTTTCGTACACATGGTGAACACTCCGTATTGGACACACTGAACAAGATGCCAACAATGATCAGTAGGAAGGTTTTATACCGATACACTAGCCGCATTGCAAATCCTCTGTGCGCTGGCCATTCCTCCCATATTGTTGACAGTGTGAAATGAGACATGCCTGTGAAGTTTTCCATGTATGTATGCTTTCTCCTAAACCTTGCAACGCCACTTGAGCAAGTAGGTAGGAAGCAATTCGTAATTCACCGACTGCAGATCCAATGAGGGTAAGAGGTCGTCGAGTATCTTAACAACCTCATCCTCTATCTGCAAAATTCAACGAGTGGAACAAACTGAGTCTATACGTGAACTTTTGCAACACCAGTGTCCACATATATGTCTGGGAAATAAGTTGTAAAGGAACTTACCCCCGCATAGAAGGACGCACAATTCAACCAAGGAAGCAACTGACTCTCTCGATATAAAGGTCGCACAAAGAAGAATGTGTCACGAATGGCCTGCCCGCTGTTCCACCACTTGACCTACATGATCTTATGCGTTGCGGCGATAGGAGAAGTTGCTATTGTTTGAAGTTTGTCAAGGTGCATCTCGATCCTCTCAGAGGGAGTTGACCCGTAATGCTTGCGTATCTGCTAAACTCAGAATTTTATGAATCATGAATACGAATTATTACTTTTATGAATGTCACTAGTGTGCTCGTGTTGCATCTCTCGCGTAGCTAGAGCGAGCTCGAGCTCGACCTTGAGCGCAGCTAGAGCGAGGCCAGAGGGACAAAGGGGTAACTCATGGTCACGCCAAGGGCAGCACTTGCGAGCTCAAGCTCCACTTCGAGCGCAGCTAGAGCGAGGCAAGAAAGACAAAGGAGTAACTCATGGTCATGCCAAGGGCAGCACTTGCGAGCTTGAGCTGCAGCCATGACGAGTTCACCGGGACCGATGGGTTACTCAAAGCTTCTTCAAGGGCACCACATGCGAGCTCGGGCTGCAACTCGAGTGCAGCCATTTCAAGCCCATCGACATCGATGGGTTACTCAGAGCCACGACACTGATTACCGAGTAGGCTCTTACCAGGAGGAGCTACCAACATGACCGCATTCTTGCAAACCCTCGTCCTTTTGCCATATTATAAATACCACAGAGGAATTAGGGTTTTTCTTTCACAGAGCCATTTCTTACATAACCTACTCGCGTGGTTGTCATTGTTGTTGTTATTCCTCTTCTTCTCCTTCTTCTTCTTGTCACCACTGAAAGACAGCATCCATATTTCTTCCTAGTATTCTGCAACACCACACAGTCAGCCATTGTAGAGACATCGAGCTAACTAGATCAAAAATGCTACTAGATCAAATTCCCAAACTGAAAACCTTACATTCAAAGAAAACGGCAATGCTCACAATAGTGAGTTTCAGAGTTTTTTGAATGCTATGTGAGGCAGTTCAACAATGAAAAGGAATGTACACATATGGTAGATGAAGTCTTCAACGTTACCCATTTCGAAATGATATTGCATTCATGCAATGGCACCCTTTTAGAACAAATAAAACAGGGTTCCGTCGCAAAGAGAACCAAAAGTACAACTAGCCCTGCCACTTGTAAGTGCAATGGTACCTTTTTTAAATCACACTAACTACAACATTAAAAGCTCAGTTTGAGATGCTCAAACAAGGGTTGTTAAATGTTTTGAAAGGCTCCTTTTCAATACTTAGGTAACAGATAGTTCCAAATCATGATTTCTACGACATTACCACATGTTTAAGAAGCATGTGAATTTTCTACTAGACTCTTGAGTAGAACAAAAGAGAAAAAAGAATCAACGACATTCAAGAAGCTTCAAAACCCTAGATTTGAAAACGCGAGAAACGTGAACGACATTCAAGAAGCTTCAAAACCCTAGATTTGAAAAACGAGAAACGTGAACGACATTCAAGAAGCTTCAAAACCCTAAACATGATAATGCGAGAAACGTGAAAAGGATCATGTGTGCACCCAACTTTTGAGATGGAGGCTCTTCAAGAGGTTTTTGTTTGTGGGGCTTTATCTTTCGTGTTGACAACGTCTTTTGCCGGAGCTTACGATGGTCGCAGTCTCACAGCCATTGGCATTTCGGAGCTACAAAGACATGAAACCCTAACAGTGCTCAAAAATCACAATTACGATAGACTCAACCCGAAGCTAAGCTATCCTGCAATCGCAACTAGGGATAAAAATCCACACACTTAGAACGCAAAAAAAGTTACGCCACAAAACCCTAGTATGCGTGGTCAAGTGCTGAAAAATGCAAGAATCACTGACTACGATTAGGTCATTGGAACTTCACAAATGATTCTAGAATACGAATTTGAGACACTTGGAACAAATTGACGAAACCCTAAGAAGAATAAGTAGCAATTCGAAAGGCATGCTAGGGTTTGCTAATGAACGGACCTTCACCAAGTTGAAGGTCACTAGCATCTTCCTCCTCAATTGGTGCGCCTGATCAAGCTGCCATGGTTGAGTATTGCTAGGCGCCGTGCCGGACACGTTCCTCTAGTCAACCCCCGCCACGTGTACTTTGTTGACCGCGCCCTTAGTCATATAGATGACTAAGTAGAGTGATGTATGTAACACGCAGGAGTTATACAACACTCTACAGTCACAGACATGACGCCCTATAGTCATCTATATGACTCTGTAGTCTTGTATGACTCTCTCCAGTAATATTTACTACGCACAGTGGTATGAATGAGTTAAGTGCTAGAAGTGGCCTTTAGTGTGTGTCAGAATAGTACTGTCCCTACCTCAAAACACAAAGTTAAACCGCTCCCCCTAAAATTCTATGCGGCGCATATCTCTATCAACTGCTATAATCCTTTGCAATTAAAGCCTCCATCTAAATACTAGTGATTATAAACACTAAAAACTCTAAATCCAAAAATAGTATAATCAGCTGCTCAGTGTTCATAAATCATCTCATAATGAAAGAGCTCAACGAAATTACTTGTTTGTTTTCCTTTACAGAGCCTTCTCTACGATGTTGTAGACCCTATATCTAAAAACAGAAGAATGTATCCTAAACCCAGGCCTCTTAGTGCATGGCATTTCCTTGTACCATAGAGCTGTGAACCGGATAATTTGTTGTGATCTTTTGTAGATCCTTCTCCATGATGTTACAAATGGTAGAACTAGACCCTAAATCTTAGCCTCTTTGTGCATGGCTTTCACTTGTACCATGAAGATGTAAACTAGGTTCTTTGGAGTAGGGAATCTCGATTTTGTAGACTTGATAAGACTCACGTGCTATAATCGTATCCGATGGAGATACAATCAATCAAACACATTGTCCAAAAAAAAACAACCTGACAATTTTTAATAAGGTTGTAAATAGAACGTCATCCTCTAAAGGATTGAGCAGCCATATATTAATGTGTGATTGTAACTCGGGGTGACCATTACTGTTTTCTTCATGGCCAATTTTGATGGCCAACCCGACATGAGACCTCCACCACGAAGGATGAGCGGTCGAGAGCACTTGGCATTTACGAATGCTCGACAAGAGTGGACAAGCAAGATCCAAGCGAACAAAGGACGACAAACGCCGGTCCATGTACACGAACACGGGGTGAAGAGGAGGACATGTCTTTTTGTCCTTCCCAATTGAAAAGTAAGTGTATCTAACACAGTTTTGTACATTGACATGAGTGTACACAGTGATGTTGTCATACGTGGACACTAAATTCTAACTAAATGCAGTGATAGGCCGTGGAATATGACTGTGCACAGTGCAACTCTGAGTTTTAGAATCCAATTTAGGACTCAATGCAGTGATGAGACGCGGAATGTGACTGCATGCAGCGATGATGTACTACATGGTATCTAATATGTGACTTTGTGGAGTCACTGTACAAGATCTTCTTATCCGATACACGTTGGATGTAACGGACGTAGCCAAGTCGTATTGATCCATGTATGCATATGGAAACCACCTCCGTGGCCGGAGTGCAGAGACGCAATTGACAACCGCAAACTCGGGGATAGCCGCCACCTTTCGACAACTTTGTCGCGCGGATACCAAAGATGCAAACCTCCGGGTTGCGGAGTTTACACCATATTCGTTATTTTGGGAGATTTCCAATCTCCCAATTTAATGACAGTTTAGGTCAAGCCGACCTAAATTGTACTCACTGAGTGAGTACTTCACTAAAACTGAACAAAACAACCAATCGTCGAAATTTTCAAATGGTCATAATTTACTCAAATTTTGTCCAAATTGTCATCTACATTTTTGTAGATATCAAATAACACCTCATATGCTCAATTTGGACAAAATTTGAGTAAGTTATGGCCATTTGAAAATTTTGATGATTGGTTGTTTTGTCTAGTTTCAGTGAAATACCCACTCAGTGGGTACAATTTAGGTCGACTTGACCTAAACTGTATTTTCCCAAAATCATAGAACTTTCCCATTATAATGAATATGGTGTTAGTTGGAGTACGTGGGGTGGCTGGAGGAAATCCTTTCAGTGGACTATGGACAATATGAGGTGATGGTCCTCTACTGCAATTGGGTGGTTGCAAACATGAGAGGAGATGGCTCTACATTTAAGAGGTCTTTTTTGCACCGGATGTGGCCAAGTGTGGATGGGAGGTTGTGTTGCGCAGAGAACCACGAGGAGTTCGGACATTCCCGATCCACCAACTCACGGATGAAGTACAGTGCATATCATTGGAGAGAGCAAGTGATTTTCCCGGACTTCAAGCCACAGGCCTGGATTTGGATCTCTATTAACGGTAAAATAGTTACCTACCGGTAGTACTACCAAGCTCCTTTTTTACTAGGTAGGTAATTGCCCAAATTACCTCCGAAAGTAGATCTAAAACGGCTTTTTGACCGATCTGACCGTTACAAGTCAGATCGGGTTGTACATGTATAAAAGCAGTAGAGCCAAACCTCTTGGCAAGCGTTGTTTTTCCCATCCTCATTTCCTATTGTGTTATTTTGTTTCCTTGTGTGTCTTGCAGGGTTCTTCTCTACTTTCAGCTCTCTTCTGTCTTCTTGCTGCCGCATTTACGATTAGAAACCTTTCTCCTTTACCTTCCTTTCTCACCTTATAACTATGCTGAGATCTCAGATCTACTACCGAGTAGAGTCCGGAAGTCCTAGATTTACTATAGGGTAGAGTCCGGCAGTCCGAGATCTACTATTAAGTAGAGTCGGAAGTCCTAGAACTACTACCGAGGTGAGTTTGGAAGTCCTAGATCTACTACCGAGGTGAGGTTGGAAGTCCTAGATCTACTACCGAGGTGAGGTTGGAAGTCCCCGATCTACTACCGAGGTGAGGTAGGTAGTCCGTGATCTACTACCGAGGTGAGGTAGGTAGTCCTTGATCTGCTACCGAGGTCAGGTAGGTAGTCCCTGATTTGTTACCGGTAGTCCTTAATCTGTTACCGGTAGTCCCTGATCTACTACCGAGGTGAGGTCGGTAGTCCCAAATCTACTACCGAGTAGAGTTTCATTGTCTCTATTTTCTGTATTCCTTCTGAAATTACCTCTCCCAAACCTTGGTAGTCCACTACTGAGCTCCTGTCGAGAAAGGGGAACTCCCAATCTCATACCTCAAACACCTATTTTGAGCGATGCAGTGGAAGTAGCACCGGAGGTGGTGGCTAAAGCATTAGACCGCCTCGGACAGGATGACACATTGTTAGATGATTTAGACTATTGCGACTTAGAGCAGGATTGACCGAGTCCTTGTTCAATCACATACAATTGTGAGCATTCTACTCGGTGTTTATATCTATATATACATATATATACATATATTCACAGGAAATTGTGTAATTAGCACCCTCAAATCTTAGCCACGCAGCACACAGTAATTTCAACCTCCTAAATCGATAAGTTGCACACTTCTCACGTTAGGTGCCAACTACCACTACCTGCAAGCACAGACACAATTATAAAACCCTTAATAATTCTACCACATATTCATTCTCAATGTAAGCCCCCACCTCCACCCTAAACCACTCCACCACGTAATTGAGTGAATAAATTATTTATTCATCAATTATTAAAATAATGCACATGGCCAATTCCTAATTACCCTAAACAAACGAAAAACTACTCAACTTTGGACACAAATTCTCCCTATAAAATCAATACCCTAAATTCTCATACAATACAATGATTAAGAAGGCCAATATACATGTAAACTGTCTCGGGCAGTGTTTATAATCTAGGGCAGCCCCAAAAAAAAATATACGACTATAGGGAAAAATGTGACTGCAAAATATGACTAGGAGAAAGAAGTGCCGTCCAAATATGACTGGGCGTTCCCCAGGAACGTTTCCACTTGTTCCCTCTCGTTCCCTACGAAGATATACGTCCCTCCCACCCACTTTATACGGTACACGTGGCAAATATGACTGCAATTATAACTGCCAGTCCCATTGTCTAATTTGGCTTCCGCCGACAATTTTGCCCTCGCGGAATGTGACCGCCGGCAGTCGCCTGTCACCCCCAGTCATATTCTCCCAGTCAAAAAAGTACCCATGTCCGATAGTGATGGGTTATTTACAGCCACACCAAGGGCAGCACTTGCGAGCTCCGGTTGCATCTCAAGCGCAACCATTGCGAGCCCATCAGCATTGATGGGTTACTGAATGCCACGAGAAGGGCACCATCTGCGAGCTCGAGCTGCATCTCGTGCGAGGCCAATGCGAGCCTATCGACATCGATAGATTATTCAGAGCCACGCCTAGGGCACCAATTACGAGCTCCGGCTACATCTGGAGCGCAGCCATTGCGAGTCCATCCGCACCAAGGGCTCATGTGAAAGGTGGTTTTTTCTACACCTTCAGTTAATAATCTCCCGTCCAGAAACTCTGCAAAAAAATGAGTATTGCTCCCTGAACTGCTCTCTGTAACTGCTCCTATGACTGAAATCCAATAACATAGATCTAGTCCAATTTTGGGGCTATTTCTCCAGATCTAATTCATTCTTGTCATCCTATTGGGCTGATCTACAAGACCTTCCAGCTCACAACCCAGATCTGCAACACCCACCAGCCAAATGGACTACCTTTGATGTTCAACCCTTAGACTTGAATCTCAAGCATGTTCACAACTTAAATCCATTCAAGCTCTGCATATTGATCTCTGGAAAACTGTACAATCATACTCCTAAGTGCTCCCAGTACAACCTGGACCCTCCAGGTATCATGAACCTATTCCAGCAACAGCACCCCTCTACTGTCTAGCCTCCACTCCATTCTACACACACACAGAGACACCGTTAGAGAGAGCTCCAAACTGAGAGAGAGAGAGAGAGAATGAACCGCCCCAAACTCCCTTAATACCCCCTCCTAATCCTTATCCGCCGCCTTCATCCATCCAGTGAATTTCATCCATCTAGGGTTTCATCCAGGACAGTTTTACTGCTATCCAGGGCAGTAACTAACAGTTTTTTTCCTCCTGCAGTAACTAACAGTTTTACTGCCACAGTTTCTAACACTTTCCCCCTACTACTGCCTAGGAAAATACGCGGTTAACATTATCTTCCTTTCAGTTTACATCTGCCCTTAGATGTTCCCGTTGTGGTTAATGGAAAAAATACTTGGGTAGAAATTTCAAAACACTCCCAAAAAATCAAAATTAGAATGTTTTTTCTTTTAATGGTCCTACTAATTTTATCCCTAATCATATGTTCTCGACACAAGTCGGTGCCGCCATTTCCGCCGTTGATGCCGGTCCTCCTGGTGCTGCCTCCACTTTTCATGGTGATGGTACTGGTGGTACACTCGGAATGCAGGCTGCTGATGTGCTAAAAAACGCTGGTGTAACCCCGGGAAGATCCGTGGCGACTCCCTGGAAGCTGTGTGGCATTCCAAACTGCCCCTCGGTACTGGCATATTGGCTAGAAAATTGCCCCTACTCGCCCAAGAAAGACTCTACTGTTCCCTTGCTATACTCACCAACTAGTCCCTTGACTGTTTCCCCCTCCACTGGACCTCCTTCCTCCGTATCATATCTAATACCTGAAGTAGTCTCCTCGACAGTGCAAGAAGCTCCAACTCCCTCCAAAGACTGTCTAACATCTGACATCATCTGGTCCTCCTCTCCCTGCTTATCATCCGATCAATAGACAAAAGATGGAAAGGCCTCAGGAAACCTCATCAGGTACCTGGAGTACCTTGCTTGGTCCTCAAAATAGACCCAAATCTCCTCCAAGATTTGCCTCTTAGCGGTGGTCAGCTAGTGCCTAGTTTGTCCCCGAGATGTCGGAGTAGAACTGGCCTCAGTTGACTCCATCTGTTGTCGGAGCTGCTGGTTCTCCATAGCTAGTGTGTCAAAGTCCCTGAATTTGGCGCTCATCCTGGCCTCCAACTCCATTTGCTGTGTCTTGACCTCCTCAGCCGCTATCCCCTACTGAGCCCACTCCTGTCGTTCTTTCTGTTGTTCCTCCATGAGTGCTCGCAACTGCTGCTTGGTCTTGGACCAGGATCCCTCCAGCAAGGCACACTCCTGCTAGCTGTGCTCGAGTTGAGTAGTCAACTTCCTGAGCCTCCCCTCTAGGCCAATCTTGGCGCTGACCTACTCCCTATAGCTTGGTCTAGACCTATCCTCTAGCTCGTGTAGCTCCTTTACCCGTGAAGCATCCGCCAGTACGACCTGTAACTGCTGGACCAACTGATCCAGAACCTTGGTGACTCTGCTCTGGTCCCCTGGACCCACCTATTCTGGCCCTCTTGACTCCCGTGTTGTCCTTGCCTCTACCTGGTCTGTGGATATCTCCATAGCCCATTCTTCCAGCGCCTCTTCAACATGCCCCTCCTGTTGCTGATCTTCCAAGACTAGCTCCTGCGATTGCTGAGTCATGGCTCGACTCAACACCAGTAACTCCTCCGCGCTGCTAGAGTGCTGAACTGGTCCTGCCATCCCTTTCTCCAGCCTATGTTCTAAGGAAAGGAAGGTGAGCTAAATAGCTCTGCCTACCTTTCTCTCAATCTTGGTCCTCCTCGGGGCCCTCGCAAAGGTATTGGGGAACTTCCTCCTGATGGGGTTGCCTGCAATTGCCCCCTTCATTGTTGGTTCTCCTTCTGGTCCCTTCTTTTGTTCACCTTCTGGCGCCCATTGAGTCGCTTGTGGTGGTTCTTCCCCCACCCTCTGATGTAGATCCATCTCCTCCTGGTGTATAAGTACACCTGTAGTATGCAGATAATAGGGGGTTTTCTAGGAATTGACCTTAAACGAATGAAGCTACTCCGCCACTACAAGGAAACGAGTGTCTAGATGACTAGAAGTTGACAGTGAAATGTCCAAATTGACAAGTGCTGGATTTTTCTTCTGCATTTTGTCATTTCGTACGCTCGTTGTGGTTTTTGTCAATTTTCTGTCAATTGAACTGTTGCCTTTACAGCGTGGAGCATGGGACTAGCTTGGAAGTCAGGCCATTTTTATATTTACTTCATAGATTGCCTTGAATTTGTGCACCTTTATGTTTACATATATATATTTTTTTTGCCGTAGTGAAAATATCGGATTACGATATGCCACGTGGCAAATCGGTGTTGCCGTGCTACTTTTCACAATGACAGCCACTACGTCTTACCAGACTCAAGCGGGTTCAGGGTAAGTTCTATAGATATTAAGTAATTTTTGATTAGATAACTATTCAGCGTGAACACATCTATAAGCCTATAAATACTCCTTTTCCGGGAAATTTCGTCCACAATATTTTGGCACCTCTGTATTTACTCCAACAGTACTCCTCTGAGATCAACTATGTTATTGTTTAGTCCTAATCATCAAACCATAAGCACTTCCATAAATATTTACATAAATAAAAAGAATACGCGTATTACAAAATAGAAATCCGCGAACTAGAGAAAATGAGCATGTCTATAAATAGAGACACATCCAGGTAGAGCCTCACATGTACAAAAATCTAATATAGTATATAAGATACACTAAAAACTTACAGTGTGGCCTATGTGCACTTACTATCCACTCCACGCTCAACTGTAAAGTGAAGATCTTGTTTCGTTGAAGGCCCATTCACATGTAGCATAGCTTCTGGAATCTATGCGTGCGTCAGGTAACATTGAGGGAATCCGTTGGAAAACAAGAAATATAAAATATGAAATTATAATTTACAAGAACGCATGAGAAGAAGGCACGCTACGCAAAAAGAAATCAAGGCCCAACTTCCAGTTTTATGAGTAGTGTATTTACTGTGACGTGATATAATGTGCTTACCCCTACTACTTGTCTAACTGTAATTGTCAATTTGTGGGTAAATACTGTTGGCGGTTATCATCCAATTTGATTCTTTCTCTGTTATCATCCAATTTGATTCATTCCATTTATAAAATTTCATTTCTTCCATCAAAACTTTTCGTTTGAACTTTCATTCCTCACTCACACTAAATATCCATATCTTAACAGATCACAATGTCAAGAGGTCACTATTCTTCATAAATTGTGTGAGAATTCAAATGTAGTGGTTTTAGAAAAGTATTTAATTATTTATTTATAGTGATGTTTGTAATTACAGTGCCTCACAATACATACAGTATTTAGTGTAGTGAATTGTACTTGCACAGTAGTTGCAGCAAGAGAATACAAGGCTGTCAAATTTTACTTGGTTTTCAGTTTTACCTTCCTCCATTCCGGTTTAGGGAATGCAAATGCGGTGGAGGCTTGGTGTCTATTTCCCATGACGAATACTGCAAGAATGGCGCAACATGAAAGAAGGGGTTTATCAATACTGGATTTATCTTTAAGCCATGAACATATTACTATGATATAAAACCTTGATCATGTCACTCATAGCAGAAAAAAGTCCTGTTGGTGTTTTTTTACCTGCAATACGGTCCAGTGATCCTTAAAAAAGTATTCTGCATTTGCAGAACATGTTCGTAGAAGCCAACGTCTGTGAGAATTAATTGCCTTAGCTTCGCTGTCATTGTCATTTCAAACTGTGCACTAAGTATCCTGCATTCATCAACACAGGAGTTCTAAATTAGTACATCTCTGTGTTTTCCTCATAAATAAAAAAAAACCTCCTGACTTGATGTTGCACCTACAACCTCGCAGCCCTGATGTGAAGACACCGCTCTGTTGCTACACGTCAAGTTCCATGAGCCTCTATATGACCCCCTTCATTTGAATCTTACCCTGTTATCACATGATTCCACAGTGTAGACAAAAACACGCAAAACAGTAAACCCATAACTTCACACACATTTATTGTTTTCGCAATTACGGTTTCTTTATTTTTTTGGATCATACAAATTTCCTGAACGCTAATTTTTTTAACGAAGATTTCATTTCTACAATGTACCTCCCAATCGTGTGCACTTCATGCATGTCGACATTCAAAGAATTATATCTACAGGTCATGTACTAATCACTGCTGTAATCATTGTTTAGATCAACTCACCTCGTCGTCTTCGGTATGCTCTGAATTCGGAGAGGAAGCATCTGATGACGAGACGTCATACTGAAACACATCTTCATTCAAGCTGGTTCCCTTGTTGGTGTCACTGTTATCCTCTATCTCATGTCTCTGGCGGACGTTCCTGCTCCTACGGTGTTCATTCAGTGCTCTTCTTCTTCTATCAGCTCCTTGCGCATTGTCAGCATGTGCTCTGTATAAACGTTCTTCTTCAGCTTCTTCATCCTCTGCATTGTCCGAACTTGGTTCGGGATCCTCTATTGGAAATCTCAAAGGACCTCCACGCCCGCCACGCCCGCCACGCCTGCCACGCCTGCCCCTTGTGCCGCCTCGGTTGGAACCACGAGCCCCGCGCCCTCCTCGTATTGCTCTATTCCCGATATTGACCGCTTCAAGTACCACGTGCTCTCATGTTGTGGCTGCAAGAAGCTGCTGTTCCCCTACTTCCCGATCAGGCCGTAAGCCCTCGAAATCTTCGTCCCTGCCTATATGAAACAATTCGCCCTCCTCTTCGCTTTCGTTGTTTGGTACAACTCGTTTTCCTCGGACCTCTTTCCTCAACACGACTCTCCGATCTGCACTCTCCCTAGCGTCTGAATAAAAGACTTGGTCACAATGCCTTGGAAAAGCAAAACTATCTCTACAAACTCTACCATATCGTCTTTCGTAATTCGCTAATGTGAAACCCCACTTATCTTTTTTTATTGTTGCATTTTCCCCGATGTAATTGGCCTTTACAAAGTCACACACTAACAATACTACGCAATGGCGTCTGTAGTTTAGTTCTAAAATCTCCTCAATGTGTCCTACGTATTCCACATCTGCAGTCACTAGGTTTCCATCACGGGCACTATTCCTGCATGCCTGTCTAAACGTAGCAGCAACTCCACTATCGCATGTTTTCATTGGCCTTTTATAACTTAGAACTCTATAGTGGTTTCCAAACGCAAACATTGACTTATATGCCGCAACTTCATTCAATGGACCTCTAGCCGTGTCTACTACCCTTGGATTCACAGCAACACCGGATTATAACTCACGTCTCACTTCTTCTTGGACCCAATCTGCAAACACTGGTAGTGGGCGTAGCTCTATGGGGAACACATACCGGGTCCTTCTACCGCCTCGACGCTGACTTCGACGATACGTTTCTCTTTCTCGCTCCCGTTCTGCAACAGCTTCTCCATATTTCCTACACATTGTCAACGACTATAAGATGGGTTCCCATTTTCAGTTTCAAGTAATGTCTACCTTACTACTGTGCTTTATGTAGACATTGCTGCAATGGAAGTTCAGAACGCCTATGGTGCAACCTGCAATCATAACACTTCTTCCACATACGGCCTCATCCAACCTTTGGTACAGCAAATATAATGATTTTAAACATGTCCTGCACCCATTAATTGCTGAAATCCCTTTGCGGCCGTATTGTATATTTAGTATTTGATGGTATGTGATAAAAATAACAATGACTACATACATTTTAGTCCAAAGCAAACTTGATAATCGTGATGCTATGTATCTAATAGTATATTTTATTTTGTATAGTACACCATAGTTGAAGAATTATGCGGCTAGATACAAGCCGTAGAGAGGGACCCCAAGTGCCTTTCAAGGGTTACTCCCATACCGTCCTCACCTTCTTCAGATTATGAGGTTTATGAAAGACAGATTATAAAATGCAACAACGCTTAATATTGTCCAGTTGATGAATGAATAAAGGTAGTACATTATGCATTTCAGATTCTATTTATACGGTTCGATTCGCGATTGCTATGACCAAATTCGTGTATTACATTCCTACTTTAAAACTTAGATCTCTCTTGTTATTATATTACAAATAAGACATTCAAAATTTAGTAATGAAATTTGTTGTGATGGGTTTAAATATTATATTGTAAGTGTGGTAATTTTTAGATTTTTTTTTATTGCTTTATTGTAGTAGTTGAATTTTGAAGAGCACTTCTACACTGAAATCCTTATTGTGCACAATGCTGCAACTGAAATTCATCACGTCTATGGGACAGTCTTCATTCATAACAATTGCTGCATATACGTCCTCATCCAAGCTGAGGCCCTTACATATAGCAAAAACAATGGATTAAAACACAAACTCCATCCCTAAACGTCCTCCCGTTTTTCTGTTTTGGAAGTTTCTCAGAGACATAATATACAATGCAACAAAGATATATATTTTCATAGTTATGAATAAATAAAAGTTGTACATTCTGCATTATAGATTCCATCTATACAGTTGAAATTGCGATTGCTATCACCAAATTTTGATTATTACATTTGTATTTTAAAAATGTAACTCTCTTTTGTAAAATGATTACAAATAATAAATTCAAATTAAGTAATGACATTTGTTGTGATGGGTTGAAATGTAAGGACCGCTTCACACTATGGCCGAAGGTCGAGAGGCCGTCGGTTTCCACCAATCAAATTGCAATAAACCATGGTTTTGGCCTCTCGACCCTTCACACTAGAGGCCAAAGTCCAAAGGCCGTGGACCTTCAAAATGTTTACATGACAACACTTATTAACCAAGTTGACGGCCTCTCGAGAGGAAGTTTGGGACCTACATTTTGCAATATCCCTCACTATGGTCAAGAGGCCGTCGATTTTTTTTCATACAAAATAAAAACTATATTTAATTGCTATTATCAGTACATTTTTTTGGACTCTCAACAAAGTTTTCACTCTCAATCCCACGGCCTCTCCACTGGGACGGCCATAGTGTGAAGTGGCCCTAATACTCTGTGTGTTGTGATATTTGGGGAAATTTTGGTTGCTTAATTATATATAATAGTTTGGTTTTCAAGAGCACTTTCACACACCAATTTTATAACTTCTAGGTGCAACAGTACAACATGATATGAGGCATTTAAAATTTTCAAATCATCCCATCGCTAATCGTATCACATATGCACGGACCTAACTTCCTGTACAAGTTCAATAACAAATCGAGATTCCCAAAACAGCATACGCGATTAGAAAACTAACTTCCAATTAGTACATCGTCTAATCTAGGATGGTTGGTCACTTAGGGTGTAATGCAGTCAGTCCCACAACTGTACCTCTCCACTCTGGATTGCAGCACGAGAACTTCCAATTCCACAGTCTTACCTAGTAAAGCTTCTAATCTAGCAAAGTCCTTCCTCTTGCAAAGTCGTGAAGCACTGTTCCGTACTTAAATAAGTGTCGTTTTCTTACAGTGGGTAGCGTGTTAATATTTCAACATTTTAGTAAAGTGCATACGTCTGAAGAGTGACAAAAACAGTACCTTCTGTAGGGTTCCATGTGCTCGGTGTTCTCTAAAACAAATTCTTGTACCAGCTTCAAGAACTCCGGTGTCATCGGTCGGTCCCTTTTAGCCCCCTCCAATATTTCATCATACATGGCAAGTTCTTCTTTATCATCCCATGCACGCTTTGTTGTCGGAGTATATTCTGAGAGATATTCACTCAGAAAGCCAACTGCCTCTTCTCTCAAATATCCATTTGCCATACTTCCTTCAGGTTTAGCCTTGTTCTTCACAAATCCTTTCAACCCCTTCATGTACCTCTCAAACGGGTACATCCACCGTGTGTGGACCGGACCGCAAATGAATAACTCCTCAATTAGGTGAATTGGTAGATGCATCATGATCACAAACACTGATGGTGGCAGCTCTTTCTCTAAAGAGCAAATAGTTTCTGCAACATCTTCTAGCATAGCAGCTTTTTGATTGACATCTACCACCTTTGCACAAATGTTTCGAATAATCTGCTCACACGCATGATTGCACCAACGACTTTGGAATCACCGACGTTCCTCAAGCACAAAGGAATTACTTGTTGTAGTAATATATGATAGTTGTGAGTTTTCAAACCTCTCAATTTTCCGTCCTGGATCCTTCGGCGTAGGGCACTGACATACCCTGATGGAAATTTTAAATCCCTCAAGGTATTCAAAAACTCTTGTCGTTGCTCTCTATTCAGTACGTAAGGGGCGTCGGGCTTGAAATATGTGTGTCCATCTGGATTTCGTTGCAAGTGCAGATGGTTCCGAATGCCTCGAACACGCATGTCCTCCCTTGATTTTGCATCATCTGTCTCGCCAAATAGAGTTCGAAGCAAGTTCTCACACACGTTTTTCTCACAATGAATCGCGTCTAAAGTGTGCCTTGTAGGAAGATTCTGTACACATAAAAAACAAATTATTTTCAAAAATCACATTGTCACAGCAGTACCTTGGCCTATATATTCTCACAGCAGTACCTTGGCCTATATATTCTCACCACAGCAATATGACACCTGTAACCGTACTTCAAGGATCCCAAAGTTCTAATTTTAGTACTGGCCATTACAGTAATGGGTCACATATCACAATGAACATCCAGTATCACGTAAGAAAATTGGGTGTAAAAAAGGTAAAATAGCCAATTCAATTACAGTTTTTTGTTTAAACAATGCAAGGTTCAATATGTGAATTCAATTTGATTTTTTTGAGTTTCTTATTTTCTCCATAGACGTGGTATATGTTAGTACATTTTGAGTAAAAGGAAAAAAAAATTGAATAACCATCTCCCATGAATATTCTTATGCATTTCTAAGTAGGAAAAAAACCTTGAAAATAAAATAAAATGTGATTCATGTACTTAAAAAGTTTGTAAACAAAAGGTCAAAAAGTGCATTGAATTATTATTTTGTACGTACTGCACTCAATGTGGTGCCCTTCACCCCTAAAGGACCGCGGTTTTTGCTGATTTTTTGCATCATTTTGACCTCTTCCTATTCAGTGTTTTTCAGATTATTTTTTTACATCTTCATAGAAAATACCAAATTCAACAATTCAATAAACTTCATGACTTTTTTACCCAATTTAAAAAAATTTCCCATGTCTTCAAAGATTGTCAAAAAATATCCAATACAATGCAATTTCATCCTTTTCACTTCAAACGTTACAATCTTGCAATTTTTATTGTCAATTTCTATGAAAAGTTCATTAGACACGCTGATGGTAATTTTTAACAAAATCCTACGGTTAGAGTTTAAAAAATTATAATTTTTAGGTTCAGTTTCAGCGCTGCCCGCACTGCCCATTATTCCCGAAAAACGCCCTTCTGTTCCATAACTTCAACTTAAAAAGTAGGAATCTTAAAAAAATTAGATTCCCATTTTTGATTTAACATCACAAATTCACATGATTAATTTCGAAAAAATGAATAAAATATTTACACCATGGAAACCTAACCGAACTTTGAAATGTCCTACTGAAGAATCTTTCTCCTGTTGGGGTTTACATAATCAAAAACTCCAAGAATATAAAAAAGGAAAAAATACAAAAATCTCAAGGTCATCAACAGTACGTTTGAAAACAATTTTACACATTTCTTTGAAGCACTACTTCTAGTAAATATTCATTTAAATCTTCTTTTCAAGCCCAGGATTTAATAACCTACAACAACAGAAGAGGGCTCCATAAAATACAAACCAAATGAAAATAATAATTTGTATAATTTCTGAGCCTGTGACAAAAACATTCCACATTTCAGCACGTCGCAGTACTTCATTGGGCTATTTACCCATGCTCATACCCCACTCCTATTCATTGTTTACTCTCCTTTGCACAAACACTTTATTACCATAAACCAACATTGCATTCTCCAGATCAGGGTATATCCATTTACCGAAGCATGCCACTACATCAGATCATGCAAAACAAATAAAATAAAATCACATCAAGACATTCGAATGCTTCTGGGCATTACATGCACTGTAATGACACTTATACACTTGTTATATGTACATTCTGAAAACATGGCCTACCATGTTGAAATTCGCCAAGAGTAGAGAAGACATAATTAGAAAAGACAGAACATTACCTCCCAATATGGAAGTTGGAACAAAATGCTCACTCTCTTCACACCTATTTTCTTCAGTGGGTCAAATTTCGAATTTGGTCGCCCCCAAGTTGCAAAAAAGACTCCCTCCATGCTCCTCGCTGCCTCACTGTCAAACCAGATTGTCGAGGAGGTGCTGCGTTGTGGTTTGCAAGCCCATTGAATGCTGCGCGAGCCGACCGCCAACGGTGAATTTCCCGGAGCCACCTGCGATGTCCTAGAAATACAGTCTTGCGTGCCTGTCTAGAATATTCAGCAAAAGTACCCTCTCCACAAATAGGACAACCAGCATAGCCTTTCCCGGATTGACCAGAAATCAATGTATATGCCGGATAATCATGAATGGTCCACATCAGCATGCCACGCAACTTGAAGTATCTATTTGGACCTTCTGGCTCAGACATATCAACAGCTTTGACGCCCACCCATAGCTTCTTTAACTCGTGTATTAGAGGCTCTAGATAAACGTCTATCGTATCCTCTGACGGAGACTTAGGTCTAGGTATAATCATACTCAAACTAATGAAGAACCTCTTAGTTAAAAGATATGGTGGAAGGTTGTAAAGGACAATCAAAACTGGCCACACCGAATGTTTAGAAGACTGCAAGCTATATGGGTTGACACCGTCTAAAGCAAGCCCCATCCTAATATTCCTATCGTGCCTGCTAAAGCTAGGGAAGTGGTCTTCAATGAATTTCCACTGTTCACTATCCACTACGGATCTCATTTTTCCATCCTCTGAATGATTTGCACTGTGCCAACGCATGTGCTTCGCTATTTCTGGACAACAAAACATTCTACGCAATCTTTTAATAATAGAGAAATAACGAAGCACCCTCACAGGAACTGTATTGGACCCAGGGATGTACCGCGACTTCTGGCAATGAGGACATTCTTGTAATTCTGCTTTATCTTTCCAGTATAAGGTTTTACCACATTCGCAACAATGTATAGTCTCGTGAGACAGTCCTAGCTTATTGAGCATGGACTTCATCTCATATGAAGACTTTGGGCAGCTTTTGTCCGGTGGCAACACATCATATTTTAGGAATGTGAGAATTTCGTCTAAGCAATGATGGCTCACGGAAAATAGTGTGCACAGAGACATGAGTACAATGCTGAATTGTAACCTGGTATTCTGTGATCCTGGAAACAACGGTTCCATTGATTTTCGTAGTACCTCCTCAAGGTCTGGAGGTCGGTCAGGTTCTTCCTCTTCTGAGGATAAGTCTTCAAAATCTAGAACTTCCTCTTCCTCCTCACTAAAGTTTTGGTGGATCTCGTCCACCCTCGCAAAGTAATTGTATGCCATTTCTTCGAAGTTGATGTTCGTGTTCGGAGGAGCTGGTTCAAAAGCCTCGTAATCTTTTGCATCTAAGAAGACCTCGTCATCAGCAATGTCAACGTCTTGTTCTGCCGGTGTAGGAACGTCTACATCAGGGGTCTGAGGTTTGCAATCAATGCCTTCATTCGGATTCCTTGTGAGTTTGTATGGAGTGTCGTTAAGAGCCTTTACTCTATTATAGTGAACCTGAATTTATATCGGTTCTAGCTATTTTTTTGATTTCAACAAATCGTACTTTTCTAAGTCAGAAGATTACGTGAATACCCTGTCCGGCTGGCAATTGTCACTACATGAAACGACAAAAAAAGGTATCTAGGTTTCTATGTTATCTCTTTTGCATTCAAAGAATTCATGCACTAATAAGCATTAGCTACCTAATATTTGAAATTAGTGCTCAGTCGGGCATACAAGTTCAACACTGATCATTGTTGCTAGGATTTGTGTAACGTCAGTGGGTTTACGGACTTATATGGGGACTGCTTCTACAAAAACTGTGATTTTGGAGAAATATATTTTTGCAAGACTAAATCAGTGGATAATATTAACAATGTGAGGAAGTTATGGGCGCTATGGCTGCAATTATAGGCACGATGTTCAAGTCAAAATTCTAGCACACAGAAAATGAGCAAAACATAATTCACCCTATGTGAGATGTGTCAAAATGATACCGATATCATGCCACTCCCGCAGTGCAGTTACTTATATTCTAGACGATTAAAACATATAAAATGTCCAGAAACCATGTCATATAAATATATATGTTCGAAATACTGAATTACTAAAGGAATGCACAACTTACCAGAAGAGGCTCCTGTAGCTGGGCGTCCCGTCCGTACTTGCGATGGTGAGTTTCAACTCTCTGAACCGACTGCGTCTGGAATCCATGGCAATGTTCGCATCCACATGGATAGCGTGTAATGCCTTGGCGAGCCGCTAAAGCCCTCTCGATGTGGTAAGCTTGACATAGGCGTGTTGGCCTCATTTTGGTTTATTGTGCCCTTTCTATAATGAAGATAATACGAAGAATTTAAGGGTCATGAGGTTTTTGCAATATAATTAGATACACCTATTCCATCCATATACTGTGAACACTATAAGCAATTAATTTCATTACAACAAACGAGTATCCTGCTCCATATATTTCACATGAAGAAACACTGCCAAAGTCACCTACCACAGTAGAATAAAATTGCAGTGGAAAACGGAATGTACGAGTTCGTAAGCAGAGAACATGGAAAACAGAGAAGATTTGAACAACCCCTAGACAACAATTGAAATGGACAACTTTAGTTCCCCACAAACCCTCACAACTCTTAGTACATACCTTAAAATGTGCCCTCACGGCTAAAAAAATGCGTTGTTAATGAGATTTGTACGTGCCCAACCACGTGTCAATCTGAAAAACCCATCACAAAAGACAACGTCATCACTAGCTGTTTTCTACCACACAGTTTGTAATGTACATGTACACAGTAACATCATATCCAATAAGGAACGCGTTTAAAGGCTTCAGCACGATGTGTCGCGGAACTTCTCATTTCAGTTCGATATTATAGTTTTGTTACATTCACAAATAAGTCCGCGACTCTCGAAATGGGAGTCATGGATGCATTCAAAAACATCCTCCGACAGTTGGCGAATCTTCTCTTGTAGTTTGACTAGTTTCAATGAATTCTGCATTATTAAATATGATTGACGAAGCATTTCTATAAGTATCCTCCTTCTAGCAGCATTTTTCCTCCGTTTCTTTTTACCAGCATCGTCATCTAGTACTGGGTGCTTTGTAGCACCCCTAGCAATAATATCGTCAAGGAATTGAAGTGTTGTTTTCCCCTTGCCAATGCCAACTATACCTGAAACAGGCCTTACGTCTACACTATCCCCAGAAGTTCTACCTGTAGCTTTATAGTCCCGCATTCAGGCCATGTGTAATTGCTTCTACGTCTCTCCTCTGTAACTGTAAAGGATCACTTGTCGTTCATGAGGAGTTTAGAATTTTCCGGGATCTACAAGAAACAACAACACATAAATCCTTCACTTAGTCAAGTAACGCTATTTTTGTACTCGGAATTTTACACGATATATATATATATATATGTACATCAATGTAAGCACTCATTAGGTAACTTGAGATGGGAGTTTTTTGTTCCAACATAACCGTATACCCTCTCTCAAATGTCTGATTTTTCATTCTAGCTCCCTACTTTGTGCTCTAATTTTCTTGTTCTGTGATCATTGACATGACAGTATCTCTGTTGTATGACTATTGTTCAGCTATGAGGAGTGGCCCTGTCAAAGTAGGAGGTAGCCAGGTAGGACAGACCGCAAAACCAACCTCAGAATGTATTTTGTCCTCGGACATGGGACATTGAAGATGTAGATGTGACATACAGAACTATAATGAAATATACGCCTTTTGGTATACTACCAGAATAATATGAAGATATTACCTTGATACAATCATCCAATTCTATTTTTAGAATCTTGCAGCCCCTGGGGTTCATACTTCTCTGTCATGCAAACAAAATGCAGACAAAATGCTTACACATATAATTATGGACAGATGACATACCGTTCTCTTGCCTCGTAACAACAGCTGGCATTTTTTGTCACACTTCTGTAGTGCACGAGGACACCAAACTGTGAGTGAATCTTCTGTTACTAAATTCCCATGTTTCATTGCACATGGTCTATACTAATTATACTGGAATGGAAAAAAGCAACGAACCTTCTGTGTTGCCGCCTATGTCAAATCTGGGGGCAATATCGAGGTTCACAAATTTGCATGTCTACTGGTACCCTAAAATAACACACAGAAACAGAACTTTGTAAATGTCTATTAAGGAACAAACACTCTACTCATTTACAACTGCAACCACGAGCAGAGGAGACCATCTCCAGTAGGAATGTCAAAGTTTGTCATTTTAATGACATTGAACATGTTGCATTCCGTATTGGAATGACAGTTCAAATTTTCAAGGTGTGAGAAACGGCATACGCTAAACCTGAAGTACGTCCCTTGCTACTAACATAACCTATTCATGTACACGTTCTCTAGAAGTCCAGACAAAACTTCTAGTTATAGAACTCCTGGATACTCGAGGAGATTTTAATTTTCACCTTCAAATAAATATGGCTCTACGGAGGTAGGAAGTGCATGTCATCAGAAATACTCTGAGCGAGCAATTCTGACTGCATGTGCAGTCGTGGTAATTTCTGCGCGATTCTATCTGACAATTCAAGCAGCTCCATAAATGTCATGCATCACACTTGCACTTTCTTAAAAAAGGTGTATATGGCACACAGATACAATCCACAAGTAGCCACATAGTAATGACCCATTCCAACAGTACATATTTAGACCTATAACTTCCTAAGCTCACCAAAGCTTGGTCCATCGTATTCAGTGAAGTGATCACTATTTGAGCTATCACTATCATACTCCGAGTAATTATCCAAGTAATTACTACTGCTGCTTTTGGGTTCTGCCAATCGTAATTGAGCTTTCTTTTTCTCTGGATAGAGACGGAAGCAAAAGTCGTGAGGGAAGATGGGTATGGATTTGGGCTCATGCCTACATTGCAATCGTTTTTTTCTAACTCTTGCGTCTAATGTCAACCCATGGCAGGGGGATGGTAGTTTGCAGTTGCAGGTAGGCATTCGAACCCAACGTGCTACTACGCAAAGGATGCATTTGCAATCCTCACAAACGTGGCTATGATTGTGATAGATGTACAGACGGGTTATAAATGGGCAGGACGTGAACCTATACAATGTATAGGCTAGCTCGGGAGTAGAATTGTCATCCGCAGACATATTGTGAGCACGATGAATGTGGCAGTAGAAGTTTGAGCTTGCACCTGGCAATGAAGTTGACATAGAAGTTCGGTTTTGCGTCCTTCGTGTAAAATGAGCCTCACGTTTCACATCCACCGGGGCCTATACTGTCTTCCACATTCACCTGCGCTAGCATAGTAATGCAAAGTAAATGTCTCTATAAAATGATTCAGCGTAGAAATTAAATGTGGGTGTAAACATTGGAAAGTACAAAGAGGAAGTCATTCATAGTGGCATACCGTGGTCAGTATAGCACAAGACAATTTGTATGGGCTCACCTGCTACTGAAAATGGTATAATACAAATTAGACAGTTCGTATTATGTCGGTTACTGAAAGAAAAGTCCACAGAAATTCTCCTGTGATGTAGTGACTACGGCATGAAATGTATGTGACATGCGTTGCTGTCATAATTGATACCATGATTCAATGTTAAGAGGTGGTTTATGATTTGCTTCAACGAACGTATCATAAACATTACATGTCTTGAAATAATTAATAATTGCTGTTCACAAAAGCTGTTGATATTTTCAGACGCCCATGCCCGGTTAAGGAATTCAATTTCAACTGAGTTATAGCAAATTTATGGTAATCCCTCCGTCCCAAAATTATTGTGATGTTTGAAAGTAATGTATGAAAATATTTTGTAATGTAGGTAAAAAATATACTTCCTTCTAGCTAATTTCATTTACGTTGCAATGAACACATGCACTGTTTTTCAATCATTCCACTGACATTATTTGGAACCTTTTTTAATTAGGTCTCTTACAATATGATCACTGAAATTGGCTTAAAAAAATACCAAACGAAATGGCGTATTTCAATAATTTTGTGACGGAGGTTGTAATAATCAAGGGAGATATTGAGAACAATTACCTTCATTAACCTCGACTTCTGTATGTGGCACTTATTTCCAACTGCAGAATTACTCCATTCCTTGACTGCTGCAGATTGCCTACCCTGCACACAACACACAATATACAGTAATGAAAACTCATTTGTATGTTGTAGCAGAACAAGCTATCTAAATTAATTTAGTCAAACAAGTTTTGATATTGAACAATTGAGAGTCCGTCACTGCACTGTGCACTTCACTGTCATGATTTTTGTGTACAAGTAATTACAATTGGTAGTGTACTCTGCAAACGCCCATTTATAAATCACAAATCTAGTTTTACACATAAATCAAGATTGTGTTATTTCCAAGAACAAAGAGGGCATTAATTACAGGTTCACAGGTAATATTGAGGCCTAGATTTTGATTTTGGTGGAATTTTGTGGATGCAGAATTGACAGAAATGTTAGTATGTGCTGGGCTGGACTGCAACTATGCGCAACTAAGTATTCAAATGAAGTAATTTTAGCTTTATTTACAGGTCTCCAAATATTCCGTCAGCCTTACCATTCACTTACTACGTAGAAGATGGACTGCGTTCAGATTTTGAAGATCGATGGACAGTGACTGTCTGAATTGACATGTTGTGTTTGCAATGATGGACTCCATTAATTGTGATGTAGGTCCGTTGCAGAGAGGAGTCTACGGTCTCTAGTTTTGCGATGAAAGTAACGCATACAGGCAGAAGATGTAAGACTTACTCACCCGGGTTTGTCGCAATTTGAAGCCGAACTACTTCCTTCACGCGCGAAGTGCAATTGCGATGTCTTGCTTCCGCATGCCGCAGTACCCTTCCTCCCCTGCACTGAGTAGACTTTTTCTTGTATACCTTCGCTGTTCTGAGAGTTAATTGTCAAGCGCCATTGTTTTCTTCTAGGAAGTGGACGAGAATAGAGAAAGGATACTATTTTCTGTGCTTTTCGTAGCAACAGGTGTGGTGAACGTGGAGATATTGCTTGAGAGAGACGCACGCATATGACTGTGGCCCAACGGTGGTGAAACTGCAAAAGAGCGGAGAGGAAGTGGAGCATGAAGGTTCCCGCATACGAGTTAAAAAGATACAAAACGATTGTGGATAACGATGAGTTACTTCGGCGAGAAACTGGCGTAGCAACTTGGTTGTAAGTAATTTACCTTGCCGATGATATTGCAGAACTTACGGAACGCATAGTGCTCCACAGCAGACATCTGGAATGTAGTGTGGGAAATGTGCATATTTTGTAGCACTTCGCATGTGAAACTAGGGATGTGTAGTAATTCTATAGTGTTGCTTAAACCGCTGCGGACGCAAACAGCGACAATTTCTGGCTTATTGGCTATGCATGATTGGAGTAGCAAGAAAAGTGCATGGACGCTTACACAGAAAACAATAGAAACGAGATTGTATTTCTATTGAACAGCGGGAGCAATGTACGAAGTGTCCACAGTTGGACATACTTTCATCGGGTTAGGGTTATAGTGGATGAAAAGCAACCATGCATCGTCTTGGCCCAAACTTTGATGTCTGTGCCCCTGTCGTCAGAGGTTATGTCGTTGTCCTCAGTGCTCTTGCATGGCTTCTGTCAACTTCTTGTTTGTGGTGGCTGACTTCAGCTGTGACGGCCAGGGTTTCGTCTACTAGAGAAGAACGTGTCCGATTCTAATGCAGCTCATGTCACTTCTCCTGTGTTAGTACTGCGAGCCTGGAAAATTTACGTCAGCTGTAGAAGGTAGTTTGCTTAAAAACGTCCTCCCTCAAAGCAAAATTGTGTTTGTGTAGGTATACTGCGCAAAACGCTAAAGCTTTGTTTGATACCAAAACTGCGCTTCTGACAGGAGAAATCAAGACTCCATCCTAGTGTTCCAAATGGAGTACTGAAAGCGGCAGGAGTAGCAAGGCGGTGGACAACAAACACTCTACTTCCAGTGCAACCACTTTGAGCATCGGAGAGGAATACAGTATCACCCAGTCTGAAAACTGCAGCGGCTCTGGATCGGACGGAAGCGAAGAGGACGACTTGGAGAACTCACAGTATGTAAACACCGACCAGTCAAGTGAGGAGGAAGACGACAGCGACTGTACCGGAGAGACATCTGATGTTGAGGAAGACTGGGAACCGGACGACACAACAACAACCGAGTCTTCATCTTCGATTGAGGCAAACTCAGAGGTAAGTATAATGTGAGGGTTTATTTCTGCCTTTCTTCTGCAAGACTGGGTTTCCGTCGTACTTGTATACAATGAATTGCTTACGTACAAAGAGGTCATTTCGTGTATACACATGCGGCTGGTTGGCAAAGTTGTGAATACATATGTTGTCCTTGAAATTTATTAATGTTTGTCCAAAACAAATTGGTCAGTTACTACATAAAGGCTAATATAAAATTTCTCTTGTCGATGCAGGGGAATAACAACGTCCAAAAAAAAAGGTGCATTTCCGTGAACTGCATGTTCCCATAATATTCCATTGAAGGCTGTTGTTTTCGTAGTGGGAATTGCATGCATGTGTGAGTCAATGACATGATGGGAGACTTGATATGTACTGGTGGGGTCTTTGGTAAAGCAATTCACAAGGTGATTGGCATCTTAAGTAGGAAGCGGACATTGGACGAAGAGAAGTGTCCATCTAATTGGAATAGCTCAAGAAGTAGGACAGACGGAGCAACACTTTCTGAGGTACGTTAATATTCTTG
Source organism: Pohlia nutans (assembly GCA_022496805.1). Taxonomy (NCBI): domain Eukaryota; kingdom Viridiplantae; phylum Streptophyta; class Bryopsida; order Bryales; family Mniaceae; genus Pohlia; species Pohlia nutans. Next base: position 3,406,554 of record CM040107.1, on the reverse strand, counting down.
TCAGTTATTCGGATTTTTTTTATTGCACCAAACGATAGAGAATTTTCATGTGTAGTAGTGTTTGTTGGATTGCTAGCATAATAACAATAACAGACTCCCGAGGCCAAGTTTGCCTTGTGTTGATAAGTTTGGTTCATATGTTTTCTGATGAGTTCATGAACAACAGAGGCATACATAATTCACAAGTACTACAGTCTATGTAACAAACGCTTGGTTTATCTCGTTATGATAGACCAAGACAATACTTTGAATTTTCAGTATTGCTCACACGGGGTTTATTTGTCTATTTGGGCTGGAGTTGACTAGGTTGTTTTCAAGAGTGACGGCAATAATTGTTTGGCCTGAAACTTGCGACAGTAGTGAATGCGGTTGGTGCAGTATCTGGAAGTACATATTACAAAATATATAGAGAAGAATAAGTCAATCATGTTGTTTTCACCCCAAAGGAAAAATACGATACAAAAGAGAGGATCAGAATATAGGGGATGGTTATTATGAATTAAACGTTGTAGTAATAGATGCTGTGCATGAACTTTACAAATCCATATCATAGTATGGGAGGTGGGCCAAGTACAATAAGGTAGGTTAGGTTTAAATTGTGTACAAGTTCAGTAGAGTGTACGAGAGGGGATGAACGAATTATTAGAGTAACATTTAGACAACGTACAATTAAAATATCCCATTTATGAATCATATGATCCAATGATGCAGGTGATTGGAAACATTTATAATGTTGCCAGTTCTATAGTAGTTCACCCATCCAGGACGAATTTTAGTCACCGGTGTCTTGTTGTCGTAAGGATAGAGATATAGTATTTATAGGAATGACAGTATATGTTTTCCATGTTCCGAGGTTTATTATACTTGGAGTAATATTGTTGTGAGGCTACAAAGGAATCATTTTTTTTCCAACAGTACATGAGTAATGGAATGCGGTTTGAATCTATGAACCTAACTTCATTACACAATAGGGCACAGCTGTTGTTCTTTGTCATACAAATGAAAAAAGAATAGCAAAAAGGAACATGATGGATTTTGCTTACTGTAAGAGCATTTATTTAGTATCTCAACTTCACAGAGAAGTAGAAATTAACCTAGGAGAGGAAGTGCGAATTTAGCTTAGAGATAGTATGGTAACCATGGTGTTGTTTTCGAAAAAGGATTTTTATCACAATAGGTTGCTTTCGTAGTGGTATTATTTAGTAGATTGGGAAGTGTGGACGAATATAATTTTAGTGAATGGTCTACTATAAGTAACCACATGGCATGTGTAGGAAAAAGAAATATGGATCGCTAGTTTACAGTGTTTATTTTCACTACTGCATTGATGCTACTAATCGTTAATTATAATGTGGCACTTGTACAACCGCAGCGTATTGAAGATGTAAATATTATTGTATTACATACGATGGACTGCAGCAAAGGTTATATTTCGTTGTCTGAGACACAATAATAATGGCATGTCACTGTGATATTTATGGCAGGGAATGGGTCGACCCGAGCGTTCAGATCGAGGGAATGAGCATTTTGTGCAATGGAAGGAACCTCTGCCATCAAAAGAAAACACAAGTACTGTTGCTGGTTTTCAATCTTCTGGCAGAGTCTGAAGAAACACACCGACAACAAGACAGAAATCACTGCTTTCCACACTCGCAGCTACAATTCAAGGGCCCGGGTTCGAAGAACAAGACCATGGTACGGGCCCTACTGCATTTCACAGTGATACCGCAGGTGGAACGTCATTACCAAATCTTCCAGACGTGCATTCGTCACCTGAAGCACCTAGATTCAAGCCGCCTCGACAGTTGGATAATACAAGATCCAGAGGCCGACCCCGAACAAATGTAATGGACGAGGAAACCGAAAACGCAGCTCACCAGGTAGCAATAGTTCAAAATGTTGGGGTGGCGCGACGACAATCAGTACCGCATCACAGTGACTCAACAGCACCAGAAGACAGGATTGGAGGACCAGCACATAGAGGAGGACCGCAAGGTAAAATCAAGTGCACCATTCATTTGACTCATTTTAATACGATGTTCTGTGCGTAGAAAACGAAATAATGAAGTACAGGGTGTGGAAGAAAATATTGTAAAGCATAATGGGACCTGTAAGAAAATTAATATCTTAGCAAAATGAAGTGGATAAGTAATTTTTGAATGAAGAAATGAATTTTTTTAACACGCGCTGAACCAATAGGTTCACAGTTATTAATAGAGTCATAGTAGTACCTGTAGTTGTGTTATAGTGGTGGAGGCACAAACATTGTGTACGCACTTTATTGCGTAACATGATGAAAGTAAGCTACTGTATAAAAAGAGTGCGTGGACAGTACGTTGCTGTGCACATAGAATCGTTTGTGGACACATCCATTCCTCATACGGTAAACTCTGAACCCAGTACAGTGTACAGCACATACAAGTACACTTCCAAATTAACCGTTCTCCATACAAGCATGTCTTTGATGCGTATGCATGTTGGAATGTGCGATTGCCAGTAGTTAACCTATGAGAATAGTGGGTATGTTTTTATTTGGGGAGACCTGTACTTCACCATTCTATTACACATAGACATAATCAGTGGAAGAAATAAGGAGAAGCCCGAATTGTGAAGTTTATACAGACTAAGTGAACAAGGACATTGTACTGTTCTAATTGCAGGAGTTATGAGGGGTAAGCATCCACAGCAACGTGCAGTAGCACCATGTCCTGATAGGGCCTTTGAAGGGCAGCAAAGGGTAGAAATAGGAAGAGGATCTCCATCAACGGTAGGTGCCACGACGACCACACGCACGGTGGCCAGGGAAGTGCAGTCCTGGGCGATACCAACATCACAGAGTCGACGTAACGATGTCGAGAGTGATGAAGAAGTACGCCATGAACATCCTGGTACTCCGCGTTCTCTACGTCACGAGAGTCAGCAACGAAGCCCTTCATGCGGACCAACAGGAACATCACCATTAGTACAGACTCAGCAGAAGACACGGAGCCCAAGTCATGCAGGACCATCTAATGAAGTTGTTACATACACCCTAACTCCTGTATGAATGTCGTACTAGGTTGCATTAATACTAGGAGTACAACAGTATGGAGTATGCAATGTCTATGAAATGTCCCTGTGCATGTTTTTTGACTGAATACGCGGCGCATTTATGGAATGCATGTAGCTATTATTATGTTGTGAAATTGCAAAGATTGAGTATTTATGGGGTACTTGTTCAATACAGGTACGTCGAGAATTTCCATAGGAACATGAAGAAGTCACAGTCAGGAAGTCACATGCTCCGCGGTAGCAACCGCCATAGACGTACTCCTTCTACAACGCAGAGAATGAAGCTGACAGTAGCGATGGCAGTGAAGAAAATGACGAAGAAGATGTCGAGGAATTACAGGATGAAGGCAATCAAGTAGCGGAGGACATGGTTGCAGACGACGTCTACTGTGAAACAGAAGCAGAGAAAAGGAAAGAGAGGAGACGAGCGAAGGTGGCTCGAGAAAGAGAAGGGGAGAGGCGGCGTCGCGAAGGTAAACCGCGAAACTATTTACTAGTGGATGAACACACAAAGAAACTGTACGGCGTAGGGGTTGGTAATTGGCGGAGAGAGGTGATGTTGCTCTCTAGAAAGTTGGACCCAGCAATTGGCTACATTAATCAACAACCTGAGGATGTTGTTATGGAAATCGCGGATTGGATTCAACATACCTGGGAGTACAATTTCCCCATAAGTTTCGGGTACGTGAAAGAAGTTATAGCCCGTGGAGTGTCTCTGAGGCGCACAGAGCTCTGGAAGAAAATCCGGAACGGTGAACCAAAACCAGAGGATGTGTCAGATCGGGCGTGGCGTTCATTGGAGAGGGAGCTGGAGAACCCAACAACACAACAAAAAGCCCTGAACTGTAGTAAGGCCAACGCAATGCGGGTGAATTTCGGACGAACAGGTCCGTCTGGAGAGGTGGGGGTGCGTGAAAAATTGAGAAAGCGTTATAGAAGATCTTCTGAGCCACACGAGTTACAGTTTGAAATGGCCAGAGACAAGGGGTACGGTGGTCGCTCGAAACGCTTGAAAAATAAGGACTCTGTCGTGCATGGGAGTGATCGTGCATCACCAGTATCATTTGAGGTGGCACACATCACCGACGGTTGCGGAAATACGTACGACGACGACGATGAAGACGCATATAATGCTCCTTCAACACCCGCTGCCCAGGCTCGAATGCATAACGGAAATGAGAGTGCAGAAGGAGGTGCAATAGGCAATGTGGCATCAGGGGCAGTACACACAATGTCAGCACAAGAACTTGCACGAAACCCCTTTGTAATGGAACTCATAGAAAAAATAGCAGCTTATGAAAGGCAAAAAAGCGAATCTGCAGTACAAGTACCAGTCGTAAACGACAAAAATATGAACACGACTCTCGGTGGACGTGGCGTGAATCAGGTAGGAGGAGCAGTACACCCAGCAGCAGTGGAGGTAAGTCATTCTATTCAAGCTGAAACAACGTGATTTGAGAATAAGAGAAATGGGATGAAATTTAATGTCTTCCCCTACGTATTCCGCATTCATTGTGTACTGTCGTTCCCAACAGGAAGCGGTCCATACTAAACTGTTTTGTATGATTTACAGTCTCCACCTGCCGAAGCACCACAATTGGCACAGCATGTAAACAACATCCAGGTGTGTACATCCGTCATGCTTGAACTTGTGTCTTATGTTTTTGACGTATTTGTATAAGTCAAGATGCTATAAGTTAAAGCATCAACATGTATTGGATAAAAAGTGTTAATTGTTAAACATCGATAGCACAAGAAATATATGGAATGGTACATTCTCAAAAAGTTTGAATGTAATTGTGAATAGTGTTGGCTAAAATGAGCACTGTATTAACTCGAATTGTGATATCAGGAACATGTCGTGCAGCGGAGACCTGTTCGTGAATCCTCCCATGTAGAACAGGTGTGTGAGTCAAGTAGAAAATAATGGGTGAGGGGTATGGACTAATGTGGGGCTTCCCTGGCATGGTCTCAGAGTGGATTGTTTTAACAATAGTAACGTCATAGTCATGGAATCAGAGTGAGGAAGGTGCCACAATCGTGACTTTTTGGGTATCTAGACCTTACTAAGGAAGATCTGGGCACTGCAATGTTAAGGCATTTTTGCGGGCATCTCATAATGCAAGAGTTGCAGTGAAGTATTTGGGTTTAACCATGTGAAGTTCTAGGAATTGTTTGTGCCTTCATGGACTGCAGTTGGTTAAAAATGCATGGTCTGTCCGCTTCCAGTCTGTCCGCTTCTCATTGACCAGTTTGCTTGGCAATTGGTCAATTACTTTGTTTGTTGACTCTGCCTGGCCATTACCCAGGGGGTAGTATGTCGTAGAAGTTTGGTGCTCGAGCAAAAAATGTGCCACGAGGTGGTCGATTGCCTCAATTATGAAATGAGATCCCTGGTCACTAACCAGTGTCAATGGACATCCGTACCTGGTAAGCACCTCCTCGTACAAAAATTTAGCAGTCATTGCTGCTGAATTGGTTCTCAAAGCCCTGGCCTCCACCCACTTGGTGGCATAGTCCGTGGCCACCAGTATATATCTGTTACTTGTTTTTGCTGCCATACGCTTGATTGGACCTATAAAATCCAGCCCCCATTTCATAAATGGTTCCAATGGCATGCTGGTCACCAGTTGTGCGAGACCAGTGTTGGCCATACCGCCCACCCTTTGACACCTATCACAGGCCCGATAGTATTCAGCCACATCTCGGTGTATGGTTGGCCAATAGTATCCTGCATCCAAAATCTTCCTGGTGGTAATTTCTTGCAAAAAATGTCCACCCACCACTCCATAATGCATTTCCTGCATCACAGTCTTTGCCTGAACAGGGTCCAGTACCCTGCGCAGAACTAAGTCTTGGCCTTTTTTGTACAATACTCCCTTGATAAGCGTATACTGCAACGACTTCAAGATTAATTTCCGTTGTTCCTCCTTGGACAAATTTTGTCGAACAATGCCCGTCTGAAGGTAAGTACTCACATCATCCAGCCATTCTCGCTTAACATAAAACAATATGGCATCCTTGGTCTGGTCTTCTACACCCGTTGCTGGTTCTCCATTTGGCAATCTGGATAGCGCATCTGCAACTCCATGAGTCTTCCCCGGTTTGTGCACAACCGTGAACTCATACTCCTGAAACAACAATAGCCACCTAGCAATCCTGCCCGAGACCTGCGGTTTGTTCACGAGGTATACCAGTGCCATGTGATCCACAAAAAATACAAACTTGTTGCCCAGCAAATAATACCTGTACTTGTTCAAAGCATAAACCATCGCAAGAGCTTCTCTTTCAATGGTACTATAGTTCTTTTCAGCTGAATTCAACAAGCGGGAAGCATAAGATATGGGTTGGTCGCACTTCCCTGTTGGATTTTGGGCCAGCATTACTCCGACTGCTATGTTCGGAGCATCTGTATGAACATGGAACTCTAGGTCCCATCTTGGTGCAATCAGAATTGGTGCATTCTGGTACTGCTTCTTAATTTTCCTCCACGCCTCCTCACACTGGTCTGACATGGTGAACTCCTCTGACTTCCGCATCAATCTGGTGATAGGCTCCATGATGTGGGCATATGACTCGATGTAGCATCAATTAAACTGGGCAAAACCGTTAAAAACCTGTACATCACCCGGTTTCTTTGGTCTTAGCATTTTCTCAATTACCTCAATCTTCTTTGGGTCTGGGAATTTACCTTCCTTCAATACCACATGCGCTAGGATAATTCCTGAATACACCAGAAATGAACATTTCTCGGGGTTCAGGCTTATGCCATATTCCCTACACTTTTCAAAACACAGTCTCAACTTGACCACGTGACGAGTGGTGTCACTATAGACACTAAAATCATCCAAAAACAATTTCATAAATTCACTGTTAACCGAATATTTGTTAGATATTCCCCTAGGCTAAGAGTAGGCTAGTCTATACCCGGCAGGAATAGACCCGGCAGGCAATACCCAATAGTACAGGCTGGTAGAGACTGGTCGACCCGACTATTCCGGCCGACCAGTGTGACACTGTCAGACCAGTCTCCTATGTGTACTTTCCCTCTCGTTGAGACAGTTGTTGCTATACATTTTGTACATCTTCTTGGCAGCCTCAGTTGTACTTCGATCTTGTCTTGACTCTTCTTGTGCGCACTAGTATGTTAGACTACCGCTGTTTCTTGCTCTTGAATCGCTCTTTGTGGTTGTACCTTGGTTAGTTGCAGTAGTCTCTGGGTATGTAGGAGTCGACTCTCTTGCATACTGGAGCTTTTTCCTAGTCGACAGTACGTTCTCCTTTGTAGAAACTCTTACTACTCCTCTCAATCTCTAAGTGGCATCCCAACTCTCCCGACTCGACCCCTGGCTATACTACCGACCATGTATACCACGACTCATCAGTTTACCCGCCCCACTCTCGTGTTCCAGACGATGTCCAACCCGTCTTCTCCACGAAGGAACCCCGACGACCCACTCGACTTACCAGAACGACATTCCAGTGCGTATCAACAACTAGTAAGGTATACTATCGACCGTCCCATCATTTCGCATCAAAGACAGTTAGAGATAAATCAACTACGTTGTAGTAGGGACAAAATAGACTCCCCCCTTGCCGGTCTCTTATCCAGCGAGAACCCGACATCTGAGCAACTACACTCGGAATCTCAACCTGGTCGACCGGACCCGTCGACTACATTTCACCAGGAACCCAGTTCTCCTGGTCAAATTTATAGTCGACCCGAGACACCTAGAACCGACAACCAATACCCGATTGGCATAGACGGCTTCGATAATGACATAGTCGATAGGATCAGACAGATCTATCAATCTAACCATCGAATCGACCAGGTTGTAACTCGACCCAGTCTCCCGAATATTCGCATTCATACTCATGAGCCGAATATTATATACCTAGATCAGTCGAGGGTAGCTCAAACCACCAATCCCAGAGTGTCGACCCCTCGGACAAGCCTACCACCTGGTTACCTAAACTCAGCCTGCAATAGGCATTCCTATGATTCAGCCTAAAAACCAACCAACGTTTTTACAGGCATATACCAGGCCTCTCCCACAGAACCCTTCCAGCCAACTGATAGCTTCTCAGCCATCAGTCCTACTGACTGTCAACCAGTGCCAACCCACCATACCTACAGTGGCGACCAGAAGTCTTCGCACAGTGGCCCATCACTTCAACAGGTGTTGACTATAGCTTAGTAAGTGGGTTTACAGGAGATTTTTTGGGTTAGCATTAATTGATACACCACATGGCACCTAATTAACATTGACTCCCCAAAACTTTGCCACTTGTAGAAATTATTCATGCAAAAATCGTGAAGGGGTGTGTACAACTTAATATGCACATCAGTTGTACACACCACTATCTTCTCATTAAAATTGCACTTGTGAGGCTTTTTGTTTTGGATTTTTTTTGTATGATTTGGAGAGGCCTTTGGTGATTCACTATGGCTCCTAGAAGGTCTGAGAATCAACGTAGGGCAGTTCTTGAGATGTATGAGCGAGGCAACTCATATGGCCAGATTTCTGCAGTTTTGGGCATTCCTCGAAGCACTTCTTCTGACATAGTGCGAAGGTTCCGTGAGAGAGAGAGTCTAACAGATAAAACTTCACCTGGTAGACCTAGAATTCTAGATGAACGCGGTGACCGTGGCATTGTGAGGAGATTAAATGGTCCAAATACTAGCACAGCGGCAGCTATAGGAAGAGTGTTACGATCTGAGAGCTTCCAATTGAGTGATAATACGGTGAAAAGGAGTCTTCGGAGGCAAGGGTTGAGAGCATGCATGAAGACCAAGAAGCCACTTTTGACAAAGAAACATCGAGCACGTCGTTTGCAGTGGGCAAAGAAGTGCAAGCATGCAAATTGGGAGTTTTGGGCTCATGTCATTTTTTCTGATGAGTCTAAATTCAATCTTTTTGGCTCAGATGGACGTCAGTATTGTTGGAGAAAGAGTGGAGATCGTCTTTTAGATCAGCATGTGCAATCTACAGTCAAACATGGAGGAGGAAACATAATGGTTTGGGGTTGTATGACTTGGGAAGGAGTTGGCAAGCTTCACCTGATTGAAGGGAAGATGGATAAATATGTATATCGCAACATTTTAGAGACGGAACTTATGGGTACTATACAGATGCAAGGTTTAGAAGAGGATGAGGTTATTTTCCAGCATGATAATGACCCAAAGCATACTGCACATTATGTTGTAGAGTGGTTGCGTGCTCAAAAATTTGAGCTTATTGGACACCCTCCACAATCACCTGATCTCAATCCAATAGAACATCTTTGGAATGAAGTAGATCGTCGTCTGAGAAGGTCTAAAAGGAAACCAACTAGTAAAAGTGACTTATGGGAGAAGATCCAAGAAATTTGGTACGGTATAGAGCCTGATGTTGTTAGGAAGTTAATACGCTCTATGCCTCAAAGAGCTCTTGATGTCTACCATGCAAGAGGTGGCCACACACGGTGGTAGTGTTTGTGAGTGCTTATGAGTTGAATCATTGAGTTATAAAGGTGTTTAGTAATTTTTAGTCTTATTTTCTATAGTTGATATGCAATAAAAATCAATTTGACCATAAAGAATTGTACAGTCTTGTTACACGTTTGAATTATTGTGTGTTTTTCTAATTCATATTTTCATTGAAAACTTTGTGTTTTATGCCTGTTGCAACTATACGTGCTTGTGGTTGTGTTCTTGTTATTTTATGAGAGTTCATGTAGATTTGGCAAGTATTTAAAAAAAAAAACTCCTCTTGTACAACTATTTGTGGTTGCCACTGTATGTGTGCATCTTGTAGTTCCTATGGTCACCTTCTCGAACAGTGTGCACTATACAACCCTCGGTCGATAGACTATTCGGTACCTGCAGCCCAGATTCAGCAGCAGCCTTCCTTCCCAGCAGCTACACTCCCGACTCGGACGACTGCTCGGAAACCGGTAGCAATGCCCACCTACAAGGAAGGTAAGTGTGCCATTACTCATGTCCATCGATTTCTCTATGCCCTCATTTTGAATGGGGACACTCATGCGGCTATTACTATAGCCTTATTTAGAAATTCGCTAGTCGACGCGGCGAACTATAATTGGTTCTCGACTCAACGAACGTCTTACTTAGACCCAGACTTACACGACATTCTCGATGCCTTCAAACACTGCTACCAGGATGTCGACAATGACGACCAGGCTTACCTACGTTTCCGCAGTATGAAACAGGATGCCAAAGAGTCGGTTGATGATTACTACGAACGGATGATGAAACTAGCCAGCCAGTTTGAGGTCCTTCTGGCTGATAATTTCCTACTAAGCAATTTTCGAGCTCGTTTGTTTAAGTATCTGCAGGTAGCCCTAGTCGCACTACGGAGAGTGACACTAGCCAGGCCAAGAAAACGGCTAAGCTAGCTGAAAGTGGACTACCTAAGGAACCCGACTCAACCTCTACCAAGCGAGCCGAGACTACCAAACGAGCATTTTGTTACCGATGCAAAAAGCCAGGCCATCTTGAACGCGATTGCTGGCTCAATCTAGAAAGCGAGATTGGAAAAAGGCGTGCAGCAGCTAATACGACAGTCCCGGTAGCAGCAGCCACACCAGTGTCGACTACCTCCGAATCAAGGGGTCGACCGCCCCGGGATAGCACACCACGACGAATATTCCCTTGTTCTCTTTGCAAGACCTTAGACCATCCAACAGACATGTCTCCCGTCTTGAAGGATGCGAAGGTCGTCAAATTCCTTAATCAGCAGATCAAAAACAAGCCCAATAGGTCGTCAGTAGTCATTGAAGAACTACCGAACACTACAGTTGGTGTCCTGACGGTCGCAGCGATTACGTAAAGCCAGTTGACCACCAAGCCGACAACTCCTAACGAGACCAAGGAGACGACCGACTGGTCTGCCCAAGAACTACTACGTGATCAAATGATGCACGAAGTTCGTCAACTCCAAGCCGAGTTGGAAACAACGACTTCCACTAAAGACCCAAAGTCGACTGAGGACTCGCCCTCACTTGACTGGGACGCGGATGCATTACCGCAACAATTGATCACCCCTCGAGATGACTAAGACCAACCGACTCGGGCCACAGTCGACCAGGGCAGCATCGCATTCGGCGCCGTCCAGCTGCACATCCTCGATCAACTCCAAGACTTCAAATTGCAGGAATGCATCCGCGACTTACTACAGTTATCACCGACCCTCACCACACTTGTTCGGGATCGACTGACTCATCCTGATCCAGGGTCAACTCTAGAGTCACCCTACTCGACTAGTGAGGAGGTGACGATCGCCGCTACAGCAGTCATCGACAAACACATGCCAGTCAGTAGAGTCTTAGTCGGCAAAAACATGATAGACGACGTTCTGATTGATGGCGGATTCGGCGTCAATGTTATCAACAAAGACGAACGCCGACGTTTGGGACTATCCAAGCCCTCACCATTCAACCTCAAGATGGCAAATGGCACCATAGCACGGCCCATAGGATTGATAAGGGATGTCAAAATTCATATTCATGGCATCCCCTACATAGTCACTCTTATAGTCATCGACTGCTCGACAGTCAAATCAGACTACCGGTTGTTACTCGGTCGACCCTGGCTTCGACACGCCAAAGTGATACATGACTGAGGCAACAACAAGGTGCAGATCATGTGCAACGGCACCCTCAAGATAAATCTAATGTTAGGATACGAGGCAATTACACGACATGCGCTAGTATGTTACAACTTCGCGGAAGGCATCACCGCTGAGGAGGAGGAAATCTTGATGGCCTCCGACCCGACCCTCCACACAGTGGACACAATCGACTGGAACCTCCTAGCTACCGAGTCGACAGTCGACCAGACTAGGATAGAATCGACTACGATGGCCAGTACCACTAGACAACAGGGTATTGAGCATACACGAGGAACAATGTTGGTGGACGAGACACCAATACAAGACAAGCTGCGATTTATGAACATTGCCCACTGAAATCACAATGAAGACGATCAACTCGACCATATCAACGTCGGTACCTCTACCGACCCCAAGATGTTGAAGCTGAACGCAAATCTGAGCCCTAGTCTCAGAGCCAATGCCGAATCCCTTTTCAAGGAGTTCATACACATCTTTGCCTTCTCTTACGAAGATTTGCGAGGCATACTTGAACAAATAGCGACTCATCGGATTGACCTCGACCCAACCATCTTGCCTACTCACCAGGCAACATACCGCATGAACTTGAACTATGCACAAGCCGTGAAGGACGACTTGGAACGGCTTCTAAAGGCAGGGTTCATTGCGCCTGTCGACCAGGCTACATGGCTATCCCCAATAGTCGTGGTTCCCAAAATAAATGGGAAACTACGGATATGCGTGGATTTGCGTCGAATTAATGCGGCAACCAAGAAAGACCCGTACCCCCTCCCGTTCACGAACGAGGTACTCGACGCAGTCATAGGCTATGAAGCCTACTCCTTCATCGACTGCTTTTCAGGCTACCACCTGGTACTGATCGACCCGACCGACCGCCCCAAACCACCTTTAATCACCAAGAGGGGCGCGTATGTATGGGTCGTGATGCCGTTCGGATTGAAGAACGCCCCGCCTACCTACCAACGCACCGTCAACCAGATCTTCAAAGAGTACCTGGGCGACTTCATGAAGCTATTCCTAGACGATTTCAGTGTCTTTAGTGACATCGACTCCCACCTACCGAAGCTCAGACTAATCTTCGACCGATGTCGATAGTATGGGGTAAGCCTCAACCCAAAAAAGTGTATCTTCTATGTCCCTTTAGGAGTTATTTTGGACTACATTGTAGGGCGGGAAGGCAAGTTTCCGGATCCAAAGAAGATTCAGGCCCTAGTCGACATGCTACCACCGAAGGACGTCAAAGCTATTCAGACGTTCAACGGACTAGCCCAGTTCAACCGATGCTTCATCAAAAATTATGCTGCCATCATGGAGCCTATCACCAAGCTGACCAGGAAAGGGAACAGTTCGATTGGACGCTGGCTTGCGCGACAGCATACCAGACCATCAAGGTTCGACACGAGACCGCACCAATCCCGATCGGATTCTACAGGTCCCTTGACTTCCACATACACACAGACGCATCCGACATAGCGGTCGTGGCGATGCTCGGACAGAACTCGACTGGCAACATTGACCAACCGATAGCCAACGCTTCCCGACTACTCAACAAAGCCGAGAAGAACTATACAATAGCCGAGAAGGTTGCACTCGCAATGGTGTACGCTATCAACAAATTCCGTCATTACCTTCTCGGTAATTAGTTTGTCTTCTATGACGACCACCTAGCGCTCCAGTACTTGATCAACAAACCCGAGGTCTCGGGTCGACTGGCACGCTGGCTACTACTTTTTCTTGAATTTGACTTCAGTGTGGTTTACAAACCAGGAAAAACGCATGGAGTAGCTGAGGCATTATGAAGAAATGAAGGGCCGAGCCAGCCATAAGCATACCTGACCAGACAGTCGATGCGCACCTCTTTTCCACCGAGCCCGACTGGCTACACTCAGTAGTCGACAACTTCACTACCGGGACCTTTCCAGCCCACATGACAAAGGAAGCTTGCAGGCGAATAGCTCACAAAGCCATCCCGTACCAAGTACTCGACGGCCAACTGTATCGACTCGGCAAGGACCACCAGCTTTGACAAGTCCTAACCGGCAGTCAGCCTGCAACAATCCTCCAAGAATTACACAAAGGCAACGCTGGAGGACATTTTTCTCATGACATCATTATACGAAAAATACAAAACGCAGGCTACTCGTGGCCGACTCTACACCTAGACGTTGTGCGGTACTGCCAGTTGTGTCATGAATGCTAGATGACAGGCGGCTTATTCAAGACAGTCTTGTCAAACCTCGTTCGGCCTAGAAGTAGGGAGTTAGGGTTTTAAAGTAGCCAGGAGTGGTCCAAATCTCCATAAATGAGTGTGGGAGGGACCATAATGGCACATTTAGTTATTTATGTAGAGAAGACACTCGCGCGCGCTGTAGAGTTATTGCTAGGGTCCGGTTCTGACACTAGGTGTCCAGGTTGGTCACGGGAACCGGATTGGAAACCGGGTAGGGGATGGACGGGTCAGGAATGGACCCGGCCACGTTTCACGCCTTGAAGTGGGCGGCTTTAATTTGGGCGGTTCACTGTTCATTTTCGCATAGTGTTTCCAGTCCACCCCTACACCAGAGTTTCGTGTTTCCGGATGTTGTGAGAGTGCAGGGAGAGCGGCCGCGTGGCCAACAAGTGTTCTGGGAGCTTAGGCGGAGCGCGCACAATCGAGGGAAGGAAGTTTTGGAGCCAACAGCGATGGGAAGGAAGGACGATTGGAGGCTCGGACTGCCGGTTCCGGATAAGTTGGTGCGCCCGGTTGCTCCGAACGATGCGGGCCACAGGGAACAGCTGCGGAAGGATTTGCGCAAAATTGGTTGTGAAGAATTTCTGTACCTACCAAGGGACCTCCACAGTGATGCTATGTTGCAGGAGTTAGGTGGAAAACCTGTACCGGCGGAATTCCGGGACAACGAAATCCGGGGACAGTGGAAGGAGTGGACCCCGGAACACTAGCGCGTGACGTACAACTTCCCCGACAGCCCGTTTGGATACGACAAGACCAAGCAGGATTACGGATGGGTGAAGGAAAGGTTTTCCCAACCGGTCTCGGAGAAAAACGGATTCCGGGTGCACAATTGCATAGACGACCGGGAGAGGCGCCTGCTGCGGTTTCTGGTGCCTATTCTGAGCCCGGACAAACCCACCACCTGCACGATCAAGCTCACGAAGACCATTTACGAGGCCTACTTCAACACCCTGAAGACCGGATGGGGATTCATTATGGACGAGTTGGTGGTCCGAGAAGCGAGCAAACTTGGAAGCAAGAAGGGATGTCCTCTAACCCCTTTTCTGTTTCATTTGTATGACAAGCACGGATGTCTCAAGGCCAAGGAGAGAGAGCAATGGGAGAACTGCCGAAGGATCATGGACCGGAGGCCGCCAAGGGTCCGGGAAGGGAGTCCGGATGAGAGCGAGGACGAGGACAGCCCGGACGAGGAAGAACGGGAAGAGCAGGAAGAAAGAAGAGCGGACGAAGCAGCGGTCACTCCGGATATAGAGGGAGGCCAACCGGAGCCCTCGGAGACCTGAGCAGAAGGGGAGGAACCGGGTCAGAAGACACCGGTGAGGACGGGCCATTTCAGGGCGCGCACCCGAGGCCAACTCAAGAAACTCCAGGAGACTCCACACGAATCGAATCTCGAAGAGGAACCGGACCAGGAGACACCATACCGAGGGCAGGTGAAGAGACACCCGAGGGGGACTCCGGAAGAGGAGGAAGAAGAAGAGGAAGAGGATGAGGACCAGGACATGATCGTGACCGGGGTTAGGATTCCTTCGAGGAAGAGACACAGGAAGACGACACTGGTGGATAGCTAGAGAAAGAGAGGACGAGCACCGGAGCCGAGCAGACGTCAGAATAACATCGGGGTGAAAACCAAGAGGGCGAAAGAATCGAAACCGGTGCGCGATGAAGAGGAGTATTCGGAGGAGATCCGGACTTATGAGCGAGCTCTCCGGAATGCAGGACCGGAACTGGAGGACGTCCCCCTACGAGAATCGGAGGACTTTTTCAAGCCAGTCCGGGAAGCATTAGAGACGATGGAAGGTAAGTACCGCACCATCTGTACTTCGATGAAGGAAGTCAGGCGTGTCATCCAGAGTACACAGGTGGAGAGGTACCCGGAGATCGTCCGGAGAATGAGGAAGGAAGTAGACAAACTCCGGAGGGAAGCTTTGGAAAGGAGTTTGGCACTGGTAAGGCAACAGGATGAGATCCAGACTCTGGAGGAGCAGAAGTTTCCCACTTACCGTCTCCTCGCGTCGCTGTTCAAACCGGAGGGGGAGGCCCAGATGGAGGCCCGGTTATACCGGGAGAAGGTGGTCGAAGCCGGATTGGACGATGCCGCCCGAGTGACGAATGTGGTAAAGAAGTACGCCGCAAGGGTCGAGGCAGGATTAGTGGAATTCCGGAAACTGCTGGCGGAGCATCAAGCAAGATTTCCATCCGGGTCTGAACCGGATGAGAGGGTGGCAAATCCGAGAGGTATGAATGCACCCTTAGCCAGTAGTGATTTGTTGGCCGCGTTCCGTGTGTCGCAGGATGCACCCAGAATGGGGGAGATGGATAGGATGAAGGCCGGAGGTCAATCCACCCCGGAACAGACTTCAAGGCTAGCTGTGAGTCCGGTGGTGAGCATGCCACGGAGAAATCCGGATGCCAGTACTGGAGGAGACCAATGGGAGGCCAGTCTGGCTAATTTGGCAGACCAGGCTGCTGATTTGGCGGAAATCGGGACCACCCCGGGTAGGAAGTTAGGACCCGGGGAAGACCAGGAGGTAGACGGTCGGCCTGATGTTGGTGGCCAGGAAGAGAGGACGGATGCCGGTGAGCCAGAGGAGTGCGAAGTGGATGCGGGCATACCGGAGGAACACGAGACCCAGGAGGACGAGCCGGACGGGAGTCAACCGGAGTCCGAAGAGGAGAGTGAGCAGGCGGAAGTTCGGGAGCGTTGGTCCAAGAAAAAGGAGGATGCTTCTCCGAAATCCAACCAGGAAGAGGATGGGGGCTCGGAGGGTGACAGGGTCAGTGGCCCGGAGGGGTACGAAGATCAGTAGGATCCGGAGTGCAGTGTGAACCGGATCAGACTAGGTAGTAGGGTTTAATCTAGGTACGCTAGCCGCGTGTGATTAGGATCTTTTTCTGGGTAGGATTTGGATCTTTTGGATGAGATTTCCCTTGATTTCCGGATCACGAGTTTGTAGGATCTGGGCGGGAAATCCGGTTCGGTGGCCGAGGGCCACTACTTGCCCAAGAATGCTTGGCATTCTTGCGGTCTTCTTGTATTACTGTTTCCTTGAAAGCAAACTGCTGTAGAGCATTATCCAAAATTTGTATGTGCTGTGGAGTTGTTTGTGGTATGGTACAGTAGTCAAGAGTCCCTTAGTAACCGGGTAGGCCGTCCGGGTTCTCGAGTGATTTGGGTGTGAAGTCTGAATATGGTTTTTGGATGATTTGAGGACTGTTTGAAAGAGTGGTTTCGAAGTTCCGTACGCTAGGTAAGTCGGGTTAGTGGCTGGGCAGGTAGGAGGGGGTACTCCGGGTTGCTCAGAACTCCTGGACAGGTAGTCCGGTTGAGTTGCCAACACTCGGAAGGTCCAGGCAAGGAGAAATACGGGATCACAGGAGTAAAACAGGGCGCTAGAATTCCTGAATATTAGTTTTGGATTCCCCGGATAATGTCTATTCCGGTTAGTAAGTCGTTGTAGTAATTGGGAGAAAGGGGAAACCGGATTGCGCTTGCGTGACACGGCTGCCGGTTGGGTAAAGCTAGCAGTTGTAAGGGCAGTATGGTAAGTACCCGGGATTAGGAGTTTTGTGAGGATAACCGGAAGGTAGTGAAGTTCCCATCACTTGAATCAATAGGGAGGGGTGTGTCTTTCAATCCAGCACCACTAATGTGAATGGAGAACCCTCTGAGGGGGAAAACAAAGGTTAAACGAAACCAGATCAGATAATAACGGTAGACCGGGAGAGAGGTAGATTAGTAGAAGTCCTCCCCGGAAGGATACCGGATCTAGTCGTAACCGGGTCAGTTAGTAGGAGAAGACCCGGTTTGGTAGGAAAGAGGAATTCAGCTGGTGACAGAGAGGGAGAGATCACGAGTCCAGGACCATCTCCAGAAGCTTTCCACTTCATAGAATCCCTGCGGAACGATAACCCGGAAATCACCTCTACGAGCATTCTTAATACGAAAAAGTGCGTTCTAGGGGAATATCCGGTATCACGTGTTACGACAAGTCTCCTCCAAGCTCATCACCCAACTACCCGCGGAACCTTTTATGAAATGGGGACTCGACTTCATAGGCCTCGTCAAGAAGACCCGATATACAGCCTTTCGATACATTTTGGTGGCTACCAACTATACCACCAAATGGGTTGAGGCTAGAGCTCTCCGAGGAAACACCGCCAGGGAGACCACACAGTTCCTATACGAGGCAATCTTTACCCGGTTTGGATGTCCACTTCACCTAGTAAGCGACCAAGGTGCCCATTTTATCAATAGCACAGTTCACACTCTCACCGAGCATTTTTTACTCTGACACACGACTTCAACGACATACTACCCGCAAAGCAACATCCAAGCCGAGTCGACCAACAAGGTCAGAGTCCGGATGCTACAGAAGCTAGTAACAAGAGTAGGACCGACTGGGACTTACAGCTCCACACGGTCCTCTTCGCTTACCGGACGGCATACAAGGTTGTCATGACTCACACTCCATTCCAATTGGTGAATGGCATAACACCATTAATGCCAACTAAATACATTATCCCGACCCAACAGTCAACATCGACTACCGACTTCGCTCCCAGGCAAGTACTAGCAGCCTGTGTCGCCGACCTCGAAAAATTAGACGAGACCCTATTGGCAGCGGCCACCTACCACGGCGCCAAACAGTGGTACCGAGCACAATAGGCTCACAATGGGCTCAGACCCTAGGCCAGTCGACACTATACAACGTCAGCGACTACGTCCTCTAGCACCCGATAGGGACAAATGTCCATGCCGGTAAACTTCGTAGCAAATGGTTCGGCCCGTATCGCGTCCAGTATGCCCTCCCCAAGAACACTGTCCTCGTAGTCAGCCTTCAGCACTTTGACCCCAACCCGGTAGTTGTCAACGTCAACAAACTCAAACCCTACCGAGTATTAGGCGGTAAACCCCCTACCGAATTGTCTAGCCCACTCACTAGCAAATCAAACATTAGGTCCACTTTAGAACAGAACGAAGACGAGCCACGCCGACAGCAACCGACCCGACCCGACCTAGTAATGGTCGGTCGACCCGACTGGTCAAACCCTAGAAGAGCCGCCATATTTATGGCCGTCGACCTTACCTATCCCATCAGTTTTGAATGCAAGGCCAATAGGGCAAGTATTTAGCACTATGGCCGCGCCCCTTCTTTCTCCTCTTGCTTCGTTAGCTTCTTCTCCGACTGACCGCCACGCCGCAGCCTTTGCCTTGTGCATTCTAAGCAAGCGCTTTAGAAAATCAAGAATAGATTGGCGCAGAGTTGTCAAGCGAGCTCCTAGCCCGACTGTGCAAGGGATAGACGAGAGTAGAGAGAGTAGCAAACGACTCCGCCCATCGCCCCTACAACCGACTGCGAGCGAGCCGACTTCGGGGCCAGCCCGGCCTTTTTCTTGTCTCTTTGTGTGCAGATTCTCTGCCAACCGATCGATGGCGTAAGGCAAGTCTACCGACCGCGGCCAACAATGTCTCTGGTGCTCCACACCACTGACTCTCGGGAGTACGCCAATGACCACGCGTCCGAGGCAGATTTTATGAAGGCGATCGGCATCACCGAGCTCGCCGCACTCGACTGGGACAACTCCCAACGCGCGCCACGCATGGAGCTGATTGAGAAGTTTGTCAATGCCGCGATAGTCGACTCCAAAAACAAGAAGATCGAGGCCCACGTCCGCACACAAACAGTCACGATCGACCCGACCGTCGTCCACGAAGTACGGAATCTTCCATTCGGCATTACCATGTAGCCGATTGAACCTGAGGCTTACCCACCGGGTGGATTCCATGAGTATTTCGCTGCCGGCAAGACTGCTGAGGCTACAGCATCTGCCACTAAACACCCGAACACCACAGGCGACTGACGGCGTTCTTTCAAGGCCTCAGGTTCAAACGCAAGAAGACTTACATCAGCAAGGAAATGCTCGACGTCCTTTGGACAGTCGAGTCCCTTATCAACCGTGACATGCAATGGGACAGGGCGACATGGATGTTCAACTCGATCGCCTTCGACATCAAGACGATGCAGACTACGAAGACCACGATTTGTCCTTCATCCGAGGTATTGGACTTCCTCCTTGAATTTTATTTTCCTAGCACTGACCAGGAGTATACATACCAAACAGCCGCCCAGCAGAACACCAGCGACGGACGTCGACATTCCGAGAATTCGGAAAACAGCTCTCGAGGACCCGACTACATAGTTTTCCTAGGCGGACTTGGAGCTGATCGAAAATCGAAGGAACAAGTTCGACCTCCACGACTAGTCGACCAGGGCCTAACATCGACTGTCTGGCCCCCTAGTCAGCAAACCATGCCCGACCCAGCGGCACCGACAGCCACTACTGGGAGTCAACCGACAACAAATCATAGGAAGACACGCTCCTCACATGAGCGCAAGCGGGACCAGGAGCGACAAGAGAAACGTTGTTGTAGCACGTGGTACCGGATACTCCCCTAGAGCGCACTTTTTCGTATTTTGAATGCTCGTAGAGGTGATTTCCAGGTTATCGTTCCGCGGAGATTCTGTGAAGTAGGAAGTTTCCGGAGACTGACCCGGATTGTTGACCACTCTCTCCCGGTCACCATATAACTCCCTTTTTCCGTACAAAAACCGGCTTTGCTCTACTGACTGACCCGGCTATGGCTAGATCCGGTGTCAAACCTCGTTTTACCAAAATCGGCTAGTTAGGGTTTCTAGGGCAACTAGAAGTAGTCTTTCCGCCATAAATAGGAGAAGTAGTGGCCATAACGGCCCAGTTATTTATTTAGGGAGAGAGTACCATCCGGGCGAAGCCTAGAGGAATTATTACAGGACTAGACCGACAGTAGATTCCGGTGGGAAACAGGATGGGAGACCCGATAGGTGAGGCCGGGTCTCCGATGGACTCGGCCACGGTCCGAGCATTGAAGTGGGCCGCTCTAAACTGGGCGACCCACTGCTCATTCACTCTCTACAGCTCCAGTTGTCCGCGCCAGCAGAATTTCAAGCTTCCGGATAGCCGTAGAATTGATAGTGTGGGACCGAAAGAAGAGAGCATTGAGCGACCGTATTGTGCAGGTTCTGAGCGTCCGGGAGTGAGGGAAACTGAACACCTGGTGAGAGACAGCGACGCAAGGTTAGAATTTGAAATAGGCGAACCTCCGGACAGTGCGCACCGCCATTTCCGGCGGAGTTTGAAGAAGATAGGAAGTGCACAGCCAGGAAAAGGGTCGCGGGGTCTCCGGGAGGTTAGAAGAACACCACGGAAGCGGAAAGGGAAGCGCCCGGAGCGAGAAGCGCGAGGTTTACCGAGGAAAGAGAGGGCGCATCCGGAGAAGGAGCTGTGTCACATCCGGAGGAGTGAAGAATTCCGCCCGGAGCCCGCAGCCATGGCACGCAGGGAAACCGGGGCCAAGATTCCGGAGAAACGTATCTGCCCGGACATCCCGCAACACGAACAAGACTTCGACGAGTTAATGCAAGACCTCCAGAAGATGGGATGTTTGGGATTGTTTGGGAGAGTGTGGGATGTGCAGGACTCTCGGATGCTGGAGGAAATCGAGGGCGAGCCGATGATGAACGCCTTCCGGACAACCATCCGGGCGAAGTATGGCAGTTGGACCCGGGAGATGTCGCGGGAACTGTACTACTTCCCGGACACCAACGAGGACCTGGAACCGGGAAGCAAGGGCGACACGGACTGGGTGAAGATGCGGTTCAGTCATCTCTCGGACAAGGACGGATTCAAGGTGGCGGATTGCATACAGCCCTGGGAGCAACGGCTGCTCCTGTACGTAGTGCCCATCCTCAGTCCGGAGAAGCCCACCACCCTCACTGTGACGTTGGCCCGGGGTATCTACTCCGCCCTTCTCCGGAAGAAACGGATCAACTAGGCGATCCTGATCCACCGGAACACGCAGAAGTGGGCGGGTAACCTCGATAACAAGAAGGAATGCCCGTTAGCCCCATTTCTCTACCACTTGTACGAGAAACAAGGGTGCCTCACGGCAGGAGAGAAGAAGAGGTTGGAGGAAGTGCCTATTCCGGGGGTGAGAAGCCCGGCCAAGAAGAAGACTGCGCTTCCGGGAGGAGGAGCGGGGACCAGCAGACCCGGTTTGTCGTCCCGACCGGAGGAGAGAAGGATGGCTCCACCTGCAACCTAACCGGATAGGAGTAGAGTCCGGGGAGAGGAGCTCAGGAAGGAGAAGGAAGACCAACCGGTAAGAAGGCCACCGGGCGATTCCAGCCCCAACCCGAAGAACAAGACCAAGTGGAGAGAAGACCGCCCGGAGGGAGGCCGATCGGGTGGCGCCAGGCCACAACAGGAGGAGCAGCAGGAAAGGAGAAGGGACCCGGGGCTAGAACGACCGGGTGGAGCGAGAACTCAGCCGGAGCAGAGAACAAGAGACCGGGAGGGGAATCCGAATGAGGAGGAGGATTCTCCACAGCGGAAGAAACCGGCGAGAGGACAAGAGGCAATTCCTCAAACGGAGATAGGCGGTCCTTCCCAGACGCAACCTCGGGTGGATTCGATCAAGGAGTCCAGGCCAGAGGAGGAGACAAGGCCTCCCCAGCCCAGCCCACTCCAGCCCGAGGAGCAACCGGTAAAGGGACCCGGACCAATGGAGGAGGATTCTACTCCGGCGGCTCCACGAGAACGTATGGAAGGAGAGAACCGGACAGACCAGGAGGAAGGACCGTCTCAGCCGCGATCCCAGGGACGGAAGAGGAAGTTAGTCCTCTCGGTTGAAGGGGAGGAAGAACCGGAAGGACCGGATACCACACCTGGGAAAAAGAAGGGACCGGCCCGGAGGAAAGTGACCGCACTCAACAAACGTCCCAAGGAAGCAGGGGAGGACGAAGAGGAAACAGGAGACGAGGGGGACCAGGGAGCAGGGAATGCCAGCGGAAGGAGAACCGGTCCAGGAGGCAGGCCCATCTGGAAATGTGCCAGCGGAACAAAGAGAACCGCTCCAGATGGAGGACATGTTACTGCAGACCCGGGTGGCACTGGAAATAGTTACTGAGCAGTACAACCCCATAATCGCTGCTCTCCGGGAGACAGGGCCTCTTCTCCGGACGAACGACGTTCTGGAGTATCCGGCGCGGATTCGGAAGCTCCAAAGGAAACTCATCTGGAGCAGGGAAAGGGAGAATGAGCTAACCGGACAACTGCAGGGTATCCGGGAGGCAGAGAGCGAATCGGCGGCTCTCTTGAAGGGATTTGAGGAGGAGCTGCAACGAAAGGTAGCCTACATTAACAAGATGGAGGCTCACAAACAGAGGAAGGAGTTGCAGATCCGGGAGCAGGAGGATACCATCCAGAGTGTAGCAGAGACAAGCCGGCAGTGCGTCTCCAAGTTATCCGGGTTGTTTCAATCGGATGGAGAGGCACAAACGAAGGTCCGGCTATACGACGAGCGGGTACTTCAACCGGGATTGGAGGGAGCAGCCCGGATGAAGAATGTAGTTCGGGAGTACTCGGACAAGGTAGAAGCATATTTGGTGGAGTTCCGCGTACTGGCGGAATGCATAAGGGAGAGCTCTTTGGAGGAGGAACCGGATCAGGAGGAAACCACCAACCGTGGCGAGAGGGTAGGTTCCGGGGATGGGTTGCAGGGGGTGTTCGATTCGTCACTGGTTGACATCGCTGGAGTGCTGGGTCATGCTTGGTGAGCGGATATCTGGAGGCAATCTAGAAAAGTCGAACCCCGGAGAGTGTGGTGAAGAGACTACCGGTGAGTCAACTGGGGTGTTGACTATCGGTGGTGTGGGTGCTGTCGTCATCTGGTTGGGTGCTAGATGCTGCTGATGCTGCTGCTGCTGTGGAGAAGGAGGGTGCTGAGCTGCTGGCTGCTGTTGCACCGTGTCTTGAGAGTTGGCTGGAGGTGTCCGTGGCTCTTCTTAGTGCTGATCTCGATCCTCGTCTTCATTGGTCGACTCGCTGTCATCTTTGTCGTCGTCCTCACTAAACTTGACGTCAGTAGTCAATACCTCGTCGTCGTCAGCCTAGTGGTTCTCCCAGAGCGAATGGTCGGGTTCGAGGTGGCTCGAATCTTTGTCTTCGTCTTTGTCGACAGGTGGAATGTCCAAGTCCGGGTGGTCGAGCTGATGTTGGTCGAGTTGCCGGCGGTACATGTTGAGCTGGTGGCGGTCAATGTTGAGGGTGTGTTTGAGAACCTTGATTTGGTTTCTTGCCTTGAGTCGGAGGCGGTACTTGCGCGCTCAAAGTTTGTGGAGTTGCAGCTCCCGTGTTGCAAATTGGCGAGACTTCTCCTCGTTGTCTTGGAGCAGGAAGTCGAGACGGTTGTTGGAGTGGACTATGTCCTTCCGAGCTTGCTGAAGACTAAGCTCGGTTGCTGCTACCTCGGCTCGTGCCACTCCGAGTTCGTTTCGTACTACCACGAGCTCGCTCTCGTGTGTATGTTCTTGCTGTCGACTGGTGTTGAGGTCGGCTTGTAGCTGGGCAAGTCTGTTGTTGGTCTGACTCTTCTCCTCCGTAACGGTGGTGAGAGTAGTACGCATTCTTGCTAGCTCGGTAGTGAGGTTGTCGACCTACTCCTTGTAGGCTGTGGAGTCCTTGGTGAGTCGACTACTCTCCAATTGGTTGCGGTCGAGCTCGGCTTGAAGGGTGTTCTTTGCTTGAACCGCCTCGAATTAGAGGAGGTTCACTCAGGAGCTGACATCTTCGAGTTGACTTACTGCTCCTTGGACGTCATCCACGCGCTGGCGCCAGGGACGAGGATAGTGTGCGCGCGGGGAGCGGGGAGCGGTGAGCAGTGAGCGGAGAAATGTGGGATTACGAGCAAGAATTTCAGGTCAACCTTGGTCAACGACACTATAATTAGCTATTATTCGAATATTCATTTATTTTTAGTAAATTTTTGGACCTATGACCGTGGAATATTTGGTACCTATTACCGTGGTTTAGGGTCAGTGGTTCAGAGATAAAGGCACATTAAAGGCACACTCTGTCTCTATAACCGTGGTAATTAGGGTTTAATTCGGGGTTTAGGGTACAAAGAGATTGTTATTTCAGCGTCTTAATAGGGGCCAATCCACTCGTTTGGAGATAATTATTTGGATTCAGGTTAGCAAGTTTAGCGTTAAGATCAGTTTGGGTACAAGATAGAAATAATACCAGAGTTTAGGGTTTAGGGTTTCGTAAACAATACAACACGATTTTCAAATCTGCAGTAGTGGCCCTTTTAGTCTCACTACAATTTCATTGATTTGGAGAGTGAACATGTCAACAATGGAACCAACAACATTTTTGTATCCTAAGATGTTGGATGAGTCAACAATCCGCTCTCAAGGACTAGCTTAACTTCGTTGAAGCTAAGAGTGGGTGCATGTATGAAGGCATCCACATCAACATCAAACCCACAAACAACCGTGAAGACAAAATAGAGATGTTTGCAGTGAGTCCATTGGTTGCGTCCTCTTTTTGCCTTGGGCACCATCTCCTTGAAATAAGGGCAGGAGGAGTCTGGAAACTGGGAAATTGTGAGAAGGTACTGCTGATTTGTCGGAGGCGTGCCCGAATCCAACGTGACGATGCAACCCAGGGCAGGGACTGGAACCATGCCCACCTTCCTTATGCAACCCTTGAATGCTGCAGCGCTAGCACAATTGTTAGCTTGCTTGATGGATGGGCTCTTCTTGTTGCGGTGGACATTCTTGCCATGACGTCGCTTGGGAACTTCAGCAGGGAAAGCTGGAGTTACATATGTTGACAAGTCGACGGGGAGAGGGTGGTCTTAGAAGAGCCTTCGGGGCGATATGACCTCGCGCTGTGGAAGTCGAAAGCCGGCGTTTTCTAGGGCAAGTATCTCCTTGCGTGTTAGGTTAGTACCGTTCTTGACGGGCCAGATGTCGGGGACCTCAGGGCGGGACATAACCCACTTTCTGCGGGTTCCTTTGACACACCTCTCGATGTCATCGTTGCAGAAGAAGAATTGCATGCGCTCCTTGCGATTCTTCTTGTAGTTGTCCATCATGCCCGTGTACGTAGGAGCAGCGGTAGATTTCCCGTCTTGTATGATTCGAGCAATGCACTTCTTCTTTGTCACAGCCTGCTGCGCGAAACAAGCCTTCGCACATGGGGCTTTTAGCCTAGCTATGTGCCACTGACTCTCGTCGCAAGCCGTTTCTTGGACGGAAGTAACGTGGTGTACAGCTGCTGCTAGGGTTGCATCTTGAACCTGCACTAGTACATCAGACTTCTCTAGTTCATGGGGAGAGACTGATAGCTCTACAGGAGAAGCATTTAGGTTTAGGGCGTTGTTCCCTGCACCCCGGTGTGGACTCGAGGACGAGAGATGCTGATCTTGTCAGGTCCGTGAGAGTCGTACTCCGAACCGATGGGAACGTTTGCTTTCCGCTTCAACGACAAGAACACTTCTTCTCCTTCGAGTTGAGGCATTCGAGTGCAAAACTCCTCTGCTCCAGGCATCTTTGCTAATGCTTCGTGTAGGGATTTCGGGTTCCCCGTGCGCCCTGTAGACTTCTGTGCAATCCGGAGTTTCAGTTCTTCTTTGGTAGGGCCAGTTCCAGCTCTATCTCCCTTCAGGTATTGGTAGTACGCGACGCTCTGCATGAAGGATCGGACGAAGTCATCCACAGTAGCGACAAACAAGTCTGACCCTCAATCACCAGATTGCTATTTCCATTTGTTGTGGATACTTTCGGCTAAGTTGCAAGAGGGCATTTCGGCCAACTCGTCCTCAGTGAGGTCCTATTATATAAAAAGCAATGCACATTTAGAGTTAGGGTTGTAGAGAGGAGAACAAGCAATGGCATGGACTTAGGGTTATAGTTTCGGGTTTTGGAGCTTACAAGTTGCATGAAGCCTCCCCACTGGCGGTATCGAAAATGCCAGAAGGCTAGCCATAGGTCAAGACGCCTCAATCCATCTTCAGTAGTAGCTCCGAAGGAGTGTCACCAAGCTCGGATACCAAGATAGCGGGAATCTGCCTCCGTTTGCGTCGAGGCGTTCTTGTATTGCTTGCAGAGCATGCGATGTTGGTCTTGGAGGTCAACTCTGATGTCAGCCTTTGTGTGCTTCTCCAATGACTGCACCCAATGGAATAGACATGTTCGCTCTTTATAAGGCATTGGGATTGAAGCATCTCCACTCCCGTACACAATGCGTACAGCATTCCAGTTTGCTTGCGCGCTGTCTGCCATGAAGCCCTTGAAGTTTGGATCTTCAAGTCCGTGCCGAGCAACGACGGCATTGAGATTCTTCCAAACGACCATTTGAGCTGCGACGTCTTCTTACTGCATATCGCACAACGCAATAGGCATAACACGGCAATAAGTGGGGTCGTAAACATGGCAGCCCATGGTTGTCCACTGTTTCACCCTCTTCACATGATCAAATATGAGCCATGCACTCTGCAGGTCTCCACCAGGCTGCATTCGCTTCAGAAGGTCAACTCCGCTACCGGGACCAATCTCTGACATTTTGAAGACGAATACCTTGTCTGACTCCGATCCTTGACCAGGAAAATTGTTCTTCTGGACAAATGACCAGTTGCTGGAGCCGCGAAGCTTGGTGATGCTATCCATGATACCGAACCTTCGGAAGTACTTGAAGCCCGTGACCTTGTTGCGAATGTTGGGGGACGTCAACTCCTTGCATCTGTCAAATAGCGGCAGGAGGTCATCGAGTTCAAGAGTTTTTGATTTCGCACCTTCGGCTGCCACAAGCATTTCCCCTACCATCTCCTTTGTTGCCTCTAAGACTATCGCAAACTTCGTTGCAGAAGGAGTTCTATGCACATGCTCCTCCACCAAACTCTTGCCTTTGGCAATATCGTCTCGGTAAGCCCCGACCTTGACAGGGTGGTCGTGAGTTCCAAAATGAACACAAGCTCGAGTCATGTTGTTTTGACCTAGGACGTAATATATTTTTGCATCGCAGGTTGCAAGACAGGAGGGAGGAACTTTACAGCTTTTGCAAACAAGGGTGGAGCCCTTTGGAGGATTAGTTCCCACGTCAAAAACAAATGAAGATACGCCATCCCATTTAGTTTCTTTAACAGCTGTCATGCACTGAACGCGGGTTAGAAAATCGCAGTCGACATTTTCACATCGTAAATGACCACAATAGTAGGAGGTACGGAATATCATCCCAAAATCATTGACAATGTTGGACGTGTGAGTACGAGTCCACACATGCCCATCATAGTGTTTGTCCATGCCACGGAGTTGCTTCGCTCTGTTGCTTCCTGAAGAAGAGCCCAGGGGAGGGAACTCAAAGATTACATCGCCATTGTACTGAGGTGGCAAGAACTCGACTCGTTTGAGAGAGGTAGAGTTGTAGTCAAATTTTTTGAATATATTCCTAGAACCCTTTCTAGCACATAGCAATTTCAGGCACTCTACGACACTTTGTTTAGGTGACAGAGAAAA
This sequence comes from Pohlia nutans, assembly GCA_022496805.1. Lineage (NCBI taxonomy): Eukaryota > Viridiplantae > Streptophyta > Bryopsida > Bryales > Mniaceae > Pohlia > Pohlia nutans. The sequence continues at coordinate 3,378,235 of CM040107.1, read as the reverse complement.
CGGTGTAGGCTGCTTACTAGTGGAAGGACAACTGCCTGCAGAAGTTTTGGGATTAGGCTGAGAAGGAGGAAGGATGGGATCGCATTCTACATTCTCTGGGACGTCATCATCACTAAGTTCATAGATCGTCTCTAAACCTGGCTCAATTTTCACTCGGCCTGGCATGGTGGTTTGCACAGTGCAAGTGGATGACTCCCTTGGAGTCAAGAGTTCGCTAGATGCACCCATAAGGCAATCGGATAGATCGTAAGCTCTATACCTACCTGCCTTAAGCAACCACACTCTTCCATCAACAGTAGTGGTTGGGAGCTGCCTAACGGTGTGCGTAAGCAAACCAGACTCAGCATCGAATACCTCTTCATCAACGTGCACCGTTGCTGCAAGAAACTGAAACGTTAAACTAAGACTGAACGCAGAAACAACTGCTACTCCGTTGTCCCCTAGCGGGAACGAAGTAGGGACGCCTGCTCCTTCGACACGAACGAGTGCCATGGTCTACTTTTGGGGAAGTGTAAATTCAAGACATTCAATGCAATCGGGAAAGAGAGTGAGGATCTGGGAAATGAGCGCTTAAATCTAGATGCGTGTTTCTAGAACACTAAAGCCTTAAACCTAGATGTGCGTTTCTGTAGACAGATATAATTGAAGTTGCAGCTGTTGCCTTCGGAATACCATTGAGATTGGAAGTAGCCGTCCGAACTGTGACAGATATCTAAATACATTTACATGGATGCTGCACGATGAGCATGATGGCAAGTTGACACTAAAGTCTGCACTCAGGATTAGACTCTCTTAAAGAATGAATGATTCATACCTCAATATTAGGCGCTCATTGATTTGAATTGCCTATGTCAGTCTACCATACGGCTGCCAAGCTGACTGAATGCTACTTTCTATCAATAGTATTCATTCAAAACAAAAGTCATAAATTGCAAGTGCCCAGTACCTAGTTGTTAACTGCTTGAACGATGGGAGTTCTTCATTATGCTTAGAGGAGCCCAGAAGAGAAGACAAAAGAGTAGTCTCAGGTTCAGTAGTAGAAAGCAATTGCAGCGAAGCAGGATGCGGTTGAGGCGTGGGAAATCTCAGGAACCTGCCCAGGAAGACACTGCAATAGTATTGCATTATGGCAAACTTGTCAGTGAGAGCGAGTTGGAGACGATTCAAGAGACAAACTTCGAGATGCCTAGACAACAGCCTCCACAACAAAGCGATCAACCAGACATTTGTGAGGATGAGGAAAGTGATTCGAAGGAAGAGTCGCATGATGTGGAGGTAACATTGTCTTTTTTATGTAAGCAGTCAGAGCAATAATTTTCCGTCTTTATGTAAACTCCATTAACACTAAGATTTGTATGTTTTCTATTGAAAATCTTTCTACAAAAAATTGTTGTACGATCGATTAGCGCCTAGACGATGAGATTGTCCAATAATCAGAATACAAATTTCTTTTGTGGACCTTGGACCTTATCCTAGCCTTCACATTTTTTCTTGGGTCTTCAAGTTCTAGAGCCATAACCTTACATTTGAAAACTAAGGCCTTTGGCCTGGCGCCGGTCATCGTGAGGTGGGCCCTGGCCTCTTTAGGGTTTTGGGTCTGCACTCGCCTCTCACCTGCCAGTCCGCAGTGCAGTCCCCTCCCCTGCATTTCTCACGAGCACTCTCCTTAACACAGGTGGTCCATCGTGCACGCTCCTAGCCCTTGCCTTTTTTCTTCTATGAATCGAGGCCCTCATCCCGATCTTCTTGCGCTCCAGGCCCTGTGTTACTCGTGCTTCTAGCATCAGGGTTTTCTCTCTTCGACCACCAGTTCCGTATGCTGTTGAGACACTCAGGGTTTGCTTTCCTCCGCCAAAATTTGCACTACTAAACACGCTAGCCTGATTCTTGATTCTGATTGATTGCTTGGAGAAAATCAAACTTTTGATTGATGACCTTGTTGGTTTAGGGTTTCACCATTTTAATTTTTGGATTCCGCAGATGGAGGTCGAAACAAGTGGTGATGTTCAAGAGAGAGGGGGAAATACTGTTGGACAAGTTCAGGAGGTTGCAGGCATGGAGGTACTGGAGACGGGGGCCACATTAGAAACTGAGATCACGGCCATCGAGACTCAACACGTTCAACAAGGTATGGCTGCTCAAACATCTTCATGTCTTTGAGTGCTTAGAGGAAAGCAAACCCTGAGTCTTTGAGTGCTTTGAGTGCTTATGAAATCCTCCAATACCCAGCCGGATGAAGGCAGTCACCAGCATGCAATTTTAGTGAACAATAATCCTATACATAATGGACAGTGTTAAGGATAGCCTCGAGTACCCATCAGGTTTAGGCTGCCCCTAGAATCATTTATTGGGGACAGACTTTAGGGAGACGTCCAGTACCCAGATGGTATGGCAATTAAAATAGCCTTGGGAAGCTTCCAGTACCACAAGATGGCAATTTTAGAAGAATTCAGACCATCATGGACAAGGCCTAGGACTGCCTCCATTACCCAGCCGGTACCGGCTGCACCATAACAAACAAATTGTGGTTTACCATATTTCTAAGCATCGTGAACAAAGCCTTGGGAAGCCTCGAGTACCCTGCAGGTTTAAGGGAAATCCAGCATAGAAATTTTAGTCTACAAAAATTCAATCAACAGTTGATCTGGCCTTGGGAAGCCTCCACTACCCAGCCGGTACCGGCTGCCCCCCCAGCATAGCTTATACTTGAAATTCATACCATCGTGGACAAGGTGTAGGGAAGCCGCAGTTACCCAGCCGGTACCAGCTGCCCTTAGCATGGCGTTTTTTAATGAGTTCAGACTATTTTGGACAATGATTTGACTCTGCTTGTAGTACCCAGCCGGTACCGGCCTATCCCCAATATGCCCATACGTTTTTACTAGAATTCAGACCATTTGTATTTACTAGCACTCAGACCATCGTGGACAGAGCCTTGATAAGCCTCCAGTACCTAGCAGGTACCGGCTGCCCCTTTGCATTGCAATTTTATAAGAATTCAAGGTGTTGAAAGTGTTGGTGTTGAGAGTTTGAGTGTTGCGAGCCAGTGTTGAGTGTTTGAGTGTTGAGACATTTAAGCCTCAAGTACCCAGCCGGTACCGGCTGCCCCCCAGCAAGCAAATTTTGGTTAACCATAATTCTAAACATCGTGAACAGGGCCTTGGAAAGCCTCCAGAACCCTGAATGCATCCCATTGGGGACAGGCTTTAGGGAGACGTCCAATACCCAGATGGTATGGCAATTAAAATAGCCTTGGGAAGCTTCCAGTACCACAAGGTGGCAATTTTAGAAGAATTCAGACCATCGTGGACAAGGCCTAGGACTGCCTCCAATACCCAGCCGGTACCGGCTGCACCACAGCAAGCAAATTGTGGTTTACCATATTTCTAAGCATCGTGAACAGAGCCTTCGGAAGCCTCGAGTACCCTGCAGGTTTAAGGGAAATTCAGCATAGAAATTTTAGTCTACAAAAATTCAACCCACAGTTGATCTGGCATTGGGAAGCCTCCACTACCCAGCCGGTACCGGCTGCCCCCCAGCATGCAATTTTAGTTTACCATAATTATAAACATCGTGGACAGGGCTTTGGGAAGTCTACAGTATTTTAAGAAGAATTCAGACCAGGGAGGTGAGAGTTTTAGGAAGCCTAAGAGTACCCAGCCTGCCCCCCATGATGGCAAATGAATATGTATTTTCTATAAACTTGAACATAGTGTAGAGGGTTGTGGAAAGCCTCCAGAATTCAACAAGGCAATTTTAGATTAGAAGAATTGAGACCAGAGTAGACAGGGCCTTGGAAAGCCACCATAACCCTGAATTCATCCCATTGGTGACAGGCTTTAGGGAGGCGGCCTGTACCCAGATGGTATGGCAATCTAAAAAGCCTTGGGAAACCTCCAGTACCACAACATGGCAATTTTAGAAGAATTCTGACAATCGTGGACAAGGCCTAGGACTGCCTCGAGTACCCAGCCGGTACCGGCTGCCCCTAACCATGGCAATTTCATATTTCCAAGCCTCGAACACACCACCCAAATCCCTTCACCCCATACATGTACTGGGTGCACTCCTAGCTTCCCCAGCCCTTAAATCCTGACCTTTGAATGCCATGGTTTAAGACTAATGTTCTAAATTGTCAATCAATGACAAATTTTGAATATCAGTGAGAGATTCTAATCCCAATGCCAATATAATGAATGTTATGGAAATTTCACATGTTCTGTATGGTTGTGTCTATTGCAGTGGACGTTAGCAAATTAAATTGGGATCTTGACTATCCGGATGATACTTATCTGGAACCATGGAGTTATTACAATAACGTAGAAGCTAGTGACGAGAACCATGTTTAGTCCTCTCAGCATATAGTGTAAGGTTATAGAGATCAGTGGATAGAAGTAAGAGCATTGAACGAGGTCTGAATATCCAATGATTATACGTTATTGCTTCTGATGTTTTGTGAAAACTATTGGGTACTATCAATGGACTTAAAACTTAGTGGACTTAAAACTCAATGTTCCACTTTACTAAATGTTGAATTCTTCTAAATACTATATTATAAATAGTAAATGTTATACTAACCCTTTGACCTATAGTTTAGGTAAATGGGTTGACAACCATTGTTTAGAAGCATTGTGCAAGGTAGTGGAATTATCAAAAATTAAATTAAATTGAGAATGCATAGTGTGCTTGTTTTTAGACTAATTGTTCTTTGGGTATTTTGTGTACTATTATACACACGTCTTCATGTCTGCACTCTTCAAGCTCTGTTTCTAGCCTTGTCCACCCCTTTTCCATGCCATATACAAGCCCCGTCTCAAGCCATGTGCAGCCCCTATCTTTCCCTGGTCCAATATTCATCCTGGTATCAGGCTGTATCGATAATTTGCCCTAACCCTTTCTAGCTGTGAACTGCCTTTATGGCTCTATCCCTAAGCTAACAAACCCAAGCCGGTACTGGCTGCCCCCAGCATGCAAAGTTATTCAGTTCTATGTTATTCAGTTCAAAGATTGTTCCTCAGCCCGTACCTGCTTCACGCGAGCATAGAAATCTTACAATATTTCAGACCAGAGAGGACAGGCGTTTAGAAGGCACAAGTACCCAGCCGGTACCGCCTGCCCCCAGCATGCAAGTTATGTATTCAAGAATTCAGACCAGAGCGGACAGGGCGTCGGGAACCATCCAGTATCCAGCCGGTTTAAGGCTGCCCCCAGCATGGCTTATGTAGATTATTCAGTGTACTGTGGAACACACGTGTTACTAAACACACGTGTTAGTCGGTTCAAAGATTGTCATTGCTCCTTAACTAACTGTCCTTTACCTGTGATTTTATAGAACAATCGCAAATGGATACGAATGGTGAGTTACATGAAAATACAGAAGAAGACTTTGAAGGTGATATTCTATAACATTCTTTATCCTCATTTCATGTCAAAATTTCTCCTTTGAAATACTAAATTTTGAGAACTTACTATTTTGAAGGTGATTCCGGTGACCTTGGCAAACGTACGCAAGAAGAGCAGCTGAGTGAACAAGACGTTCATTCCCAGCTCAATTCAATTCTGCTGAGTGAGACCCCTAATACACGATCTCGAATCGAGAGGCTTCGGTTCCAACCTCGTCACAAGTCTCGCTTGCTGATTCCCCTTTGTAGAATGGTATGCCTTCCTGTTGTGAGACCTTTTCTCAAAAACAATGTCATGAAGCTAGCATCCCACTTTATAAAAAATGGATACATGGAAGGTAACGGTGTGTTTTATGTGGCTTCTGAAGACAACGACGGTAAGACCAAAAATGTCACTCAAGAAATTAAATCATCTTGGAGTCAGCATTGGATTAGTGTCAACAATGAGTTCGAATCCATGCTTGCTGCAGATCCCATCCTCAGTGTGTTCTGTGGAAAAATGTTCCATGTCTGGGATGGAAACCATAGAGTCCCGGCTTGGATGCCAGTTATAAATCGAGACCATCCAAATGATCTAGGATGGCATTATTCAGTAGATAGCATCATCCTGGAGGTGAAAGGAGATATTCCCACGATGCTCACTGCTCTACACGAAGTCAATTGGTACGATTTCTATTACTTATTAACTTTGCTTTCATGCAGTGTTTGTGTATCATTTCATAACTAGACTAATTCAAATGTATTTGATTTAACAGGAGAAATGAAAAGTCTCATGTGACTTCCAACCTTGTCCATAAACTCTATCGAGTTCAAACCATTGGGGCTCAACCTCTCTCATATTTTAAATCATTGGTGCCACCTGAGGACCTTTGACTCTCTGATCAGAAACAAAAGGGTGACAAGAGCCAGACGTGGTTTTCATTGACTATTGATTCTCTCAATGCTCTTCTCAATCAGGTATAACCATCACTTAACTGCTGAAGTTTGTGAATAATGTTGACAATTAGTTCTTTCATAATGTCTGTTTAATTGTTGTCTTCCTATTGCAGCAAGAGATTGGAGAAGCAACCGCCGTTGCTCAGAGGAGATTTTATGAGAGATATCCTAATCTAGAAGATTGGACTGCTAAGAGACTTGAGGAACTGGTGCACAGGGCTGTGAAGAAAACCAAAGTTCATTACAAGGGTGAGTTGAAGAAGATGCTGCCTGTTGCTGATCCCAGCAACACCATACCTTTTCTTGAGGAAGTGAAGTATCACTATGAGTCTCATGATGAAGAACCAGAGATGAAGCTTGAGAAGCTTTGGATGCTTGGCACCAGCGTTATAGATCCTATCATGAAGGTTCTTTGGCTTGAACGATGGAATCAGCTTGCAAAACTCCGAGTGCTACTCACGTTTCCTAAACTTAACTTTAGTGATGACACCTTCTTGATCTGGCTTCACAAAGCTACTTGGTGGTCTCAGGTACATTTCCAAGTTTTTTCTACCAAGTTCTCTAAGTTTTTTATCAGTGCTCCCACAATTTGATATAGGATTCTTATATCACATTGTTATCATTTCATTACATCTTTCTCAAATGTTAAATTTTTTACAGTTGACCATGGAAGCTAGGGTCATTTTCGAGTGCATTGTTTGAGATCAAAAGGTCACAATCGATTACCACCCAGATGGTAGAGACCCAATACCCACCATCTATGATTACATTGAGGAATGAGAATTTCACTCTGGGACACTGCTTTCTACAGAGAATTTGCTGTTGATAAAGGCATCCACAAAAACAATACGGTTGACAAGCAATATCTGTTCAAACCTGCATTGCACCGTGTCTTGTACCGATACTTTAAGTATATTTTGTTTCCGGCAAAGGCCATGTCTAGGTCCCCTCCATTATTTGTGAACTATCTTGATCAGGAAAGTGATGAGTTCATGTTCACAGAAGGGCTTTTGAAGCAATGGGATAGTGTGCACTGGGACCGGTGTGGGTGGTACTTAGATTGTCCACTTACAAAGCCTCCTTTATTTGACATTGCCCTGCGAGACTCCCTCGAACCTAGTCTGATTGGAACAGGTACACAGAAGGACACAACAACGACTGAGAAGGAAGCTGCTTCGTCGCAAAAGGCAACCACGACATCCAAGCGTGGTTCAAAACGCAAGGCTGATGCTCTAGAGACCTCTGCACCAGCGGCTCCGGTTCCATCTACTCCCATTGTGGCCAATACCGCAGCACCGCCACCAGCACAAAGTCCACTTCTAGCGATGGAGACCCCAGCTGTGACAGCAGCGGAGCCTGCAACGAAGAGGGTGAAGTTGTCCACCCTAAACCCTTCTAGTCCAACGGTGTTCCTTTCTCCCCCGAAACGAGCACCCATGTTGAGCAAGCCCGGTGTTAGTGTTTCAGAGTACACTTGCCTTGACCTTCTTGTCAACGACTCTTTCTTGCGAATGGCAGATGAGAAGAAGAAAACCGGTCAATTCTGCCCAGAATATAATCAGATTGTGGAGTTCTTGAAGAAGGTGAATACTTCATCTATTTATTAGAGTGTCCTCTTTGCCAATTGTTGTTAGTTTGTGTTTTGAAGTTTCAATATTTAATTCTCTATGTTTCTTCATTGTGACACAGGTTGGTGCCTCTAGACACCTATTCTTTGACGGTAAGGCTCTAGATAAACCGGGGGTTGATCTACTTATTGCAGAGTATCCAGATGGATTGAGAGTCCCCGGTGTATCAGACCCTCCATCGCAGGTTCCTAATTGGAATGAGAGTCTTGAGGGTTTTCTGAAGGTGACCATGGGATTTGCGTATGCATATCTCCATGACGATGGGGCATTTCTCCTTTTTTACCCCGACAATCCCATTGTCAAAATACCTAACGGCATCCACAGGTAATTTTATTCTCTTTCGTTGAATTCTAAAATTAATATCATGTGACTTTAAACCCTTTGTCCCTAAGCCTTTTGTATTTTGTTGTGCAGGTGCGTCTATCCGTGCAGCACGGGCTTGCAACCGTCACATTGTTGCACTTGAAAGCGACGCAAAGCTATTTGCTGAGGTCTTGAAGCCCCTCATTGCTCTTCAGCCATGTACAGCGCCACCTAACACCGCTCGCATCAACCTTCCTGATTCCGATGATGAGACCGTTCCTAACGAGCCCCTTGATTGTCCATGTGAGTAAGTTTCAATGTTTATATAATGCACCTTGCAAATACTAGTTAGTACATCTTCATCTAAATACGTTTTCTAATACTACTACACTTCTCTTGTTTGCAGTTTGACAAGGACTAGATCACTACAGCGGCTCCGTTTTAACCTTAGAAAGTCCTTGCAGAGTTTGGTCAGCCCTGATAGTTCCCCTCAAGGACTTCCAGTGTACGCACAAGCATTGGCAGCAGCATTTGCCAATGCTAGTCCTAGCCCTAGTGGTTCTTCATGCTATTCTACACCGCATCGACATTATGATCCTCGTGTGCTTTCATATATCGATGTCAGTGCTATCGAATCTGATACAGATTCACTTTGATTGTACGGTTTGAGTATTTATTTATTTCCACATCATTTCTTGAATCTGTAACAAGTTTGAATGCATTTATGTTAGATTCGGGAACGAGCGATTGCTGTTCTAAGCTAATAAATTCCACTAATAACTCTTAAAATACACCCTAAATTCCACCGCTATAGGTACTTTTTATAAATCAATGTTTCATAAATACTCACTAATTACACCTAAATCCGCGGAAATAGGAGGTCCTTTAAAATCTAACAGCCCGAAATTTTTCCAAAAATCTCTGCTCACTGCTCACTGCTCACTGCTCACTGCTCACGTAATAGCTTTTCCCCTAGCGCCATTGCATTGCAAAGGTCGTGGCTCGTCATGTTGGTGAGTCAGGTGCTGGTCGATTGACCTCGGGTGATGGCGGAGGTCGAGACGTTGGGGAGATAGGTGGTGGCTGGCGAAACTCGCCGGTTGGTGCCGTATCATATGCCGCTTCGAGGTTGAGCGGCGCGAAGTCGGATAGTGAGGGCGGAGGTGTGTCAGGGAGGGGGGTCTCACCTAGCATTGGTGGTGGAGTCGACTGGGCCTCGCTGTCGGATGAGGTCAGGTCGACCTGTCGAGGTAGAAAGTGACTTAAGCGGATGAGTCGGCCTCGCTTCGCACGCTTCTCTTGTCGCTCCTGGTCTCACTTGCGCGCGTGTGAGGAGCGTGTCTGCCTTCGCTCGGTGGTCGGAAGACTCCTGGTTGTCGCTGTCGGTGCCAGTGGGTCGGGTGTGGTTTGCTGACTAGGGGGCCGGGCAATCGATGTTTAGCTTTGGTCGACTGGTCGGGGAGGCCGAACATGGTCCTTCGATGTGCGGTCGGCTCCAAGCCCGCCTTGGAAAACGATGTAGTCGGGTCTTCGGGAGCTATTTTCTCAGTTCTCCGACTGTCGACGTCGGTCTTTGGTGTTCTGCTGGGCGACTATTTGGTGTGCACACTCCTCGTCAGTGCTAGGAAAATAAGACTCAAGGAGGAAGTCCAATACCTCGGCTGAAGGGCGGATCGTGGTCTTCGTGGTCTGCATCGTCTTGATGTCGATGGCGATCGAGTTGAACATCCATGTCGCCCAGTCCCATTGCATGGCGCGGTCGATCAGGGACTCGACTGTGCACACGACGTCGAGCATTTCCTTGCTGATGTAGGTCGTCTTGCGTTTGAACCCGAGGCCTTGAAAGAACGCCGTCAGTCGCCTGTGGTGTTCGGGTTTGCAGTGGCAGATGCTGTAGCCCTCAGCCGTCTTGCCGGCAACAGAATATTCTTCGATCCGACCCGGTGGGTACTCCGCAGGGTCGATCGGCTGTATAGTAATGCCAAATGGGAGTTTCATGTCCTCGTGAATGACAGTCGGGTCGACCGTGACTGCCTGTGTGCGGACGCGGGCGGTGATCGACTTGTTGGGGAGGTCGACTATCGCGGCGTTGACGAACTCCTCGATCAGCTCCATGCGTGGCGCGCGTTGAGGGTTGTCCCAGTCGAGTGCGACGAAGTCGGAGACGCCGATCGCCTTGATGAAATCTGCCTCGGTCGTGTGTTCATTGGCGTACTCGCGCCATTCCTGAATCGGCTGCATCGAATGAAAGGCGTTGGTTTTGTAGAGTCCCTCCCTAGTGCAGATCGGAATTTCGTAAATCGGTAGTGCAGAGGACCAGAGGTGTCATGGGCTGCGGTCAGTCGACTTGCCTTTCGCCATCGATCGGTCGGCTGCCAGTCTGCGCACAAAGAGACAAGAAAAAGGCCGGAGTAGCCCCAAAGTCGGCTCGCGCACAGTCGGCTGTAGTGACGATGGGCGCGGCCGTTTCCTACTCTGTCTACTCTCGATTATCTCGCGCAAAATCGGGCTACGGGGTCGCTTGACTACTCTTCGCCGTTCTACTCGTGATTGTCTAAAGCGCTTGCTAAGAATGCATAAGGCAAGGGCCGCGGAGTGGCTGACGGCCGGCGGAGAAGGGAAGGAGGGCTCTAGGAGACAGAGCAAGAGGAGAGAGGAGGCGCGCGGCCTGTGGGTCAGTTGGAGGAGGAGCTAATGAAAATGGCGAGGAAGGAAGACGAGAAAGAAGGGGTGCGGCCATAGTGCTAAATACTTGCCCTATTGGCCTTGCATTCAAAACTGATGGGATAGGTGAGGGTGGCAGCCATAAATACAGCAATTCTTCTTGGGTTTGACCGGGTTTGGATGTGAAGGCAGTAAAGAGACCGGGTAGAAGATTTGGAAGAATTAGGAGTGTTTGAATGTTGTGTTTTCTGTGTCCGGTTGCAGGTGGAAACCCGGGTTAGTCGCTGGGAGAGCAGGAGGGGGTACTCCAGTTCTCTCAGAACTCCTGGACGGGTAGTTCGGTAGAGGTTCCAGCATCTAGGCAGATCTTGCAACTGCAGAGTGCGGGAAAGCTAGAGTAAAACGAGTCTTGACGTATTCAATCTCTTTCAGAGACCCCGGATACTGTCCATTCCGGTTAGCAAGTCGTTGTAGTATTTGGGGATAAGGGGGAAACCGGTTTGCGCTTGTGTGACCGGCTGTGGGTTTGGAATAAGCCCATAGTTGAAAAGCATCCCGAGGAGTACCCGGACTAGGGAGTTGAGTTTGGATAACCGGGAAAAGGTGAATTCCCTGTCACGGAAATCAGTAGGGGAGGGTGTGATTTTAGATCCAACATCCTTAAAAATGCAAATAAAGAACCCTCTGAGGGAAAACAGAGGTTAAAGGGAAACCAAAATTAGTAGCTGGGTAAGACCGGGTAGAGTAGGGTTGGTTAAGTTTCCAACCCGGATAGAAACCGGATCTAGCCATAGCGGGTCAATCAGTAGAGAAGATCCGGTTTTTAGTATGGAAAAGGGAGTTAGTTGGTGACCTGAAAAGAGAGAGCAGTCACCAATCCGGATCAGTCTCCGGAAACTTCCCACTTCACAGAGTCTCTGCGGAACGATAACCCAGATATCACCTTTACGAGCACTCTTAATACAAGAAAGTGCGCTCTAGGGGAGTATCCGGTACGACGTGCTACCACACGGAAGAAAAGTTATGGCGCCGCTCCTGAGGATTCTAAAGCTCGAAAGTGACGAAGACGCCGGAATTCGGAGTGCGGAATATCCGGAGCCAAATCGTGACCGAATTCACAAGAGGACTCCTACCTGTGGAAGTTGCATGTGCGAGTCTGGAGGAAAGAGGAGAAGCAGCCGAGGGGTACGGGATTTGTTTTATGACTCAAGGACAATCTAGTGAAACGGACACGAGGAGAGTTACCAGATCCACACGGAAGAAGACGAGCGCCAGTGGTGGGCCATCAGAGTTAGCAAGAGAATTCAACCCTCCGGAAGAAGAGACTTACTACGCCGCTCAACCGGAAGAAGTTGTTGTTCCGGTTGTGGAGGAGTATGGTGGAGAATTTTAACCGGAAGGGGAGGCCCACCCAGATTGAGAAGGAGAGGAAGAAGAAGCCCCCATGAAAGTGGTACGGAGAAGTCCACTCACATGGTTGAAGTATAACCGGTTTAAAGGAGACGGGGAGACAGATGTGGATGATTGGTTGGCTGAGTTGGATTTCACTCGAACGACCATGGTTGTACCAAGCTAAAGTCGTGGTGGATTGGGGAGAAAAGGAGTTCCGGGTGGGCAAGCCTGCAATCCGGATTCCTTGGCGCCATCTCAATTACGAGGGAGAGACTAGTGAAACGAATGGCTTCACCACGGACTAGTCAAACTCAGAAGACTCGGATGTGCAAACAAGCTACCTCGTGGAGGAATTTGCCAGTCTGGTAGAGAAGGACTTCGAGTTTCCGCAGGGAGTAGAGGAAGAAGGTGCTGCTGTCCTTCCGGATAACAGCCAGACGGATATTCCGGAAGTCGAGGACCGCTCCTTGGGAGAATCTTGTGTGTCTCTCTCAGAAATATGGGTTAGACGACAAATTTTTCGATGCGGTTGGGCAGCCAGCCCGGATGACAGGGTCAGATCCGGTGTCATAGAGCCAGGCAAGGATGTATCGGAAAAGGTAAAGGGAGTGGTCTCCCCTAAGGACTTTGAGGAGTTTGAAGTGGAGACCGGTAAGAAGTTTTTCATAGGAAAAACCATGAGTCCAGAAGAGAAGAAAGAGTACGGAGTGCTACTAGCCAATTACGCAGATGTATTTGCGTGGGCCCCTACGGATCTGAGAGGAATCCTAGCCAAATTGGGCGAACACCACATAGATTTGGTGGACGGAGCCACCCCAATCAGGCAAAGGCAATACTGGCTCAACCTGAGGTATTCCCTCATGGTGAAAGAAGAGATCGACCGGTTACAGGAGGCCGGATTCATCTACCCGGTTAACAACTCGGAGTGGGTCTCTCCCATAGTAGTAGTGCCCAAGAAAGCCGGAGCAGATGGGAAGGTGAAGATCCGAGTTTGCCAGGACTTTCGGAAGCTCAATGCCGCCACGAAGAAGGACTACATTCCACTGCCCTTCACAGACATTATTTTGGATCATGTGGCGGGACAAGAGTTATACAGTTTCTTGGACGGGTTTTCCGGATACAACCAAGTGTCTATCCGGGAGAACGACCAACTGAAGACAACAATCACAACGGAGTGGGGAACGTTCCCTATCAACCGGATGCCCTTTGGGCTATGCAACGCCCCGGGAACTTTCCAACGGCTAATGATGGACATCTTCAAAGATTTTCTACGCCATTTCCTAGAAGTCTTTATGGATGACTTCGCCGTATTTGGGAACCGGAAGAAGCATCTCCGGAAGACATTCCAAAGGTGCCGGGAAACCAACTTAAAATTGCATCCCGAAAAGTGTTTCTTTGGAATGGAATCCGGATTGCTATTGGGCCATGTAGTCAGCGGAAAAGGGCTACAAGTCGACATTGACAAAGTAATTGTGATTCACGCTCTACAGGCTCCCCGGAATGTCCAAGAGGTCAGAGGATTTTTAGGATGTGTAAGGTACTACCGGAGGTTCATCGATGGTTACGCCTAGAGAGCAATGCTGCTCACCGAGTTACTAAAGAAGGCGGAGGAATTCCAGTGGACGGCTGAGAGACAAGCAGCGTTTGAAGACTTGAAGAGACAATTGGTGTGTGCACCAATTCTGTCCCCTCCGGTTTGGACAAATGAATTCCACGTAACCATCGACGCATCCGGATAGTGCCTGGGAGCTATCCTATGGCAGTTTGATGATCAGCGAAGGGAGAATCCGGTTTACAATGCGAGCCGGCAGATGAGTTCTGCGAAACGCAACTACACCACCACGGAAAGGGAGGCTTTAGCAGTGGTGTATTCCTGCAAGAAGTTTTGGCATTATTTACTCAGGTATAAGGTAATTTTTCATACAGATCATGATTCCCTAAAATACCTTGTAAATAACCCGGATTTTTCCGGGAGGATTGCCCGGTGGGTACTATTGCTTCATGCGCTTAAGCACGAGGTGGTAGTGAAATCCAGAAAGTCTAATTCGAATGCGGATCACCATTCCCGGATGCGAGGATTAGCGGCACTAGAGGACATTTCCTCTAACTTCCCGGACGAGTTCCCGGAAGAAAAGATACTTCCGGAAGTTGGGGTGTTTCAAGTAGGAAACCAGCCACCTTTCGAGTTCAAGGATGTCATTGACTACTTGACAACGAGGCAATATCCAGAGGGAATGACCCGGGAAGAGAAGAATGTTCTTCAGCACCGGGTAGCACCTTTCACTATGGTTTCCGGAGTCTTATTCCGGATGGGCACAGACGATAAGTTCAGGCGCTGCCTAGAGGCGGGTGAACAAAAAGAAGTGATGCAAGCCCTTCACACTGGCGACTCCGGAGGACACCTGGCCACCATGACTACAGTAAACCGGATTAAAAGTGCCGGGTACTGGTGGCCCTTTATCATCCGGGACGTGCGGAAATTCATCCGGAGCTGTGACCAATGCCAGAGAACCGGAGCACCCAGGTTCCAAAATCATTGGCCACTAACCCCCATTGTGCGGTTGGCCCCTTTTGATAAGTGGGGCATTGATTTTGTAGGACCGATCACGCCAATCAGTTCCGAAAAGAAGAGATACATCATCCTGGCCACAGACTATGCGACCTAGTGGGTGGAGGCCCGGGCGACCCGGAAGAATGACGCCCGGACTGCACCCGGATTTCTATTTGAAGAAATCATGATGCATTTCGGATACCCTCTAGAGTTAATAAGCGACCAGGGAAAGCACTTTTTGAATGATGTCATAGTGGACATCACGACCAAGTACGCCATCAAACACTAGAAAACCACACCCTACAATCCGAAAGCAAATGGACTTACTGAAAGAACAAACGGAATTGTAGGGAAGATTCTGAACAAGATGGTTTCCACGCATAAGACGGACTGGGACCAGAAATTGGCATCGGCCATTCACGCCTACAACACTTCAGAGAAGACGACAACCGGAAAGACGCCATACTTTTTAGTCTACGGGCAAGAAGCAGTGCACAGGATAGAGCTAACAATGGAGACCTACCGAATTATAGCAGCCCTGTTGGGAATCCGAGTAGAAGATCCTGCACTCCAGTTGCTCACCCATGAAGATTTGGAAGAAGGCCGGGCCGAAGCACTCGAAAGAAACTGGTGGATTCAGGCCAACCGGATGATCATGGAATCCGGAACGGAGAACTCGTGGTGCTATACGACAGTCGCTATAAGGAATTTTCGGGGAAGTTGCATAGTCGTTGGTTAGGACCTTACAAAGTCACGGAGGTTTTTCCAAATGGGTCGCTTCAATTAGAAAACTTAGAGGGAAAATGGATGGATACCCAGATAAACGGCTCCCGGGCTAAGAAATACCATCCGGAATCCGGATCTGACGTGGATTTCGAATCTAACGTGGATTTTGAATCTAACGTGGCATCCAAATCTAACGAGGATTTCGGAACTGTAAGTGATTAATTCGGGAAAAGTGTCCTTGGGGTCATCCTTCCAGATCCGGTGTTCGCGGGGACGCTCACATTTGAAAAAGGGGTAATGTCGGACCTCGTTTATTCCAAAACGGGCAGTTAGGGTCCGTAGGGCAGTAAAGGGTAGTCTAGCCGCCATAAATGAGAGAAATAGCGTTCATTATGGCCTCTTTAATTATTTGAAGAGAGTGGTGCTCTCGCGCGCTCTTTAGGTGTTCACTACTGAGCCTCCGAATGGCGGCGGACCAGACAGGAGACCGGATGGGATGCCGGAGGTTTGGGGACGGGCCTCTGCCGGTCTTGGCCACGATCCCGGATTTGAATTGGGCCGCCTTAAATTGGGCGGCCCACTATTCATTTCTCCCCGGTTCCTCCAGTCCTCCGCGCACGCCATTTTTTGTAGTGCCGGAGAGCGATAGGGTTTCCATTTTGCGCGCGGAGGTAGAGAACAGTGAGCGACCGCCTTGTGAAGATTCTGAGTGCCCGGGAGTGAGGTAAACTGAACACCCAGTGAGAAACAATGACGCGAGATTAGAATTTGGGATAGGCGAGCATCCGGACAGTGAACACTGCCATTTTCGGCAAAGTTTGGGGAAGAAAGTAAGTGCGCAGCCAGGAAGAGGATCACGGGATCTCTGGGAGGTCAGGAGAACACCACGGAAGTAGAAAGGGAAGCGTCCGGAGCGGGAGGCGCGTGGTTTGCCGAGGAAAGAGAGAGCGCATCCGGAGAAGGAGCTGCGCCACTCCCGGAGGAGTGAAGAATTCCGCCCAGGGACAGCAGCCTTGGCACGCAGGGAAGCCAGGGCCAAGATTCCGGAGAAGCGCATTTGCCCGGACATCCCACATCACGATGGTGACTTCCACGACCTGATGAAGGACCTCCAGAAGATGGGGTGTTTGGGAATTTTTGGGAGAGTGTGGGATGTGCGGGACTCCCGGATGCTAGAGGAAATCGAGGGCGGGCCAATGGTAGACGCCTTTCGGACGACTTTCCGGACGAAGTACGGAAGCTCGACTCGGGAGATGTGGCGGGCACTACACGACTTCCCGGACACAAACGAGGACATGGAACCGAGAGGCAAGGGCGATACGGATTGGGTGAAGGCGCGATTCAGCCATCTCTTGGACAAGGACGGGTTCAAGGTGGCGGATAGCACAAGGCCGCGGGAACAAAGGCTGCTCCAGTACGTAGTGCCCATTCTCAGTCTGGAGAAGCCCACCACCCTCACTGTGACGCTGGTCCGGGGTATCTACTCCGCTCTTCTCCGGGGAAAACGGATCAACTAGGCGATTCTAATACACCGGAACACGCAAAAGTGGGCGAGGAACCTCGACAACAAGAAGGGATGCTCGTTGGCCCCATTCCTCTACTACTTGTACGACAAACATGGGTGCCTCACGATGGAAGAGAAGAAGAGGTTGGAGGTAGTACCCATTCCAGGGTTGAAAAGCCCGACCAAGAAGAAGGCGGCTGTTCCGGGAGCAGAAGCGGGGACTAGCAGACCCAGTGCTTTGTCCCGACCAGAGGAGAGGAGAATGGCTCCACGTGCACCGCAACCGGATAGGAGTAACTTCCGGGGAGAGGAGCGCAGGAAGGATAGAGAAGACCACATGGTAAGAGGACAACCGGGCAAAGCCAGCACCAATCCGAAGCAGAAAACCAAGTGAAGAGAAGACCGCCCGGAGATAGGCCAACCGGGTGGCGCCAGGCCGCAGCATGAGGAGCGGCAGGAGAGGAGAAAGGACCCGGACTAAGATCAACCGGGTGGGGCAAGACCTCAGCAGGAGCTGGTAGCAAAGCGAAGCGAGGACCCGAATGAAGAGGACGAGGAGAAGGAGGAGTCTCCAGAGCCGCAGCTGACCAGGAATAAGCCGGTGAGAAGCCTAGAGGCAGCTCCTCAACCAGAGGCAGGCGGTTCTTCCCAAGCGCGACCTCCGATGGATCCGGTCGAGGAGTCCAGGCCAGAGAAAGAGACAGGGCCTTCTCCAACACAGCCCCAGGAGCACTCGGTGGATGGATCCGGCCCAATGGAGGAGGATCCTGCTCCGGTGGCTCCACAGGAACGTACAGCGGAAGGCATCCGGACCGACAAGGAGTGGGGTCCGTCTCAGCCGCGACCCCGAGGTCTGAAGAGGAAGTTAGTCCTCACAGTTGAGGAGAAGGAAGAGCCGGAAGGACCGCAGACCACACCTCGGAAGAAGAAGGGACCGGCTCGGAGGAAGACGACCCCACTCAACAAGCGTCCCAAGGAAGCAGGGGAGGACAAAGACAAAACCGGAGACGGGGGGACCGAGAGCAGGGAGTGCCTGTGGGAGAAGAACCAGTCCAGGAAGCAGGCCCATCCGGATATGTGCCAGCGGAACGAGGAGAACCGCTCCGGGTGGAGGACATGCTTCTGCAAACCTGGATGGCGTTGGACATGGTGACAGAGCAGTAAAATCCCATGGTCGCTGCGCTCCGGGAGACAGGGACTCTTCTCTGGACAAGCGATGCCCTGAAGTATCCGGCGCGGGTCCGGACACTCCAAAGGAAACTCATCCGGGGCAGGGAGAGGGAGAACAAGTTGACCGGACAACTGCACGGTATCCGAGAGGCAGAAGGCGACTCCGCGGCTCTCTTGAAGGGTTTCGAAGAGGAGCTCCAACGAAAGGTAGCCTACATCAAGAGGATGGAGGCACACGTACAAAGAAACAAGTTGCAGATCCGGGAGCAGGAGGATACCATCCGGAGGGTAGCAGAGACGAGCCGGCAATGCGTCACCAAGCTGTCGGGATTGTTCCAATCGGATAGGGAGGCACAAATGAAGGCCCAGTTGTACGACGAGTGGGTAATCCAGCCGGGATTGGAGGGAGCAGCCCGGATGAAGAATGTAATCCGGAAATACTCGGACAAGGTAGAAGCGTATTTGGTGGAGTTCCGGGTACTGGCGGAGTGCACGAGGGAGAGCTCTTCGGAGGAAGAACCGGATCAAGATGAAGCCACCAACCGTGACGAGAGGGTAGGTTCCGGGGATAGACAGTAGGGTGTGTTCAACCTTTCTCAAGAACGAGAGATCGACCGGTTGATGCGGAAGGAGAGCTCAACACAGAAACGTACCTCTCGGACCGCGCTGGATGTGGAACCAATCCACATGGTCAGGCCCGCGGGAGTAAGCCCAGAGGAGGTCCGGGACTTGAGCGAAGGTATGGAGGCAATGGATGTCCAACCGGACAGGGCGGAAAAGCAGCAAGAGGGACCACAGGTGGGACAGCCGGCGGCGCACAGAATGCGAGGAGATCGGCCGGCGGATCCGATCGTGGTGGGGAGCTCGGAAGATGAGGAGGAGCAGCCGAAGGAGAACCAGTAGCTGCCCGGGATCACTGGGGGTCCGGAATCAGTGGCCCGGACTTAGTAGATCCGGCCACTTAGAATAGAACTTTTTGAGTAGGTAGGGTAGAAGCCTTTTTGTTGTAAATGACTTCTAGGATTTTTGATGTTGATGGCGGCTTAGGATAGGAATTGAGCCGTGGAGGAAGCTCCCTAGATTTCCGGATCCCAGAAATGTGGGACTTGAGGATCTCCTGGATCTGGGCTTCGGGTTGGCTTTTTATCAAGGGATGTTCTTTATTCCTTGGGTCTTTTTGTGTACCTTTGTTCCATGTAAATGAGTAGAAGCGCATATTACTGGCACAAACTTTGTGTATGTGTGTGTGTGTGTGCATATGTGTATTTGCTTGTGTATTGCCGGAACAGTGGCGCAACTAGTCCCTTGGTGACCGGATGGGTTAGCTAGGTTTGGACGTGAAGTCAGTTAAGAGACCGGATAGGAGATTTGGAGGAATTAGGAGCGTTTGAAGGTGATATTTCATGTGTTTGGTTGTAGGTGAAAACCCGGGTTAGTGGCTTAGAGAGCAGGAGGGGGAACTCCGGTTCTCTCAGAACTCTTGGACGGGTAGTTTGGTAGAGGTTCCAGCACCCGGGCAGATCTTGCAGCTGTAGAAGTGTGGGAAAGTTAGAGTAAAACGAGTCTTGAAGTATTCAATCTCTTCCGGATACCCCCGCTACTGTCCATTCCGGTCAACAAGTCGTTGTAGTACTTTGGGGATTAGGGGGAAACCGGGTTGCGCTTGATTGACCAGCTCTGGGTTTGGGACAATTCCATAGCTGAAGAGCAAACCGGAGTGTTCCCGGATTAGAGAGTGGAGTTTGGATGACCAAGAAGCGGTGAATCCCCTGTCATAGAAATCAGTAGGGGAGGGTGTGACTTTAAATCCTGCATCCTTAGAATTGCAAATGGAGAACCCTCTGAGGGAAAACAGAGGTTAAGGGGAAACCAGATTTAGTAGCTGGGGTTAGATCGGGTAGAGTAGGGTTGGTTAAGTTTATGAACCCGGACAGAAACCGGATCTAGCCACAGCCGGGTCAGTCACTAGAGCAGATCCGGTTTTTGTACGGAAGAAGGGAGTTATTTGGTGACCGGGAGAGAGCGGTCACCAACCCGAGTCAGTCTCCGGAAACTTCCCACTTCACAGAGTCTCGGCGGAACGATAACCCGGAAATCACCTCTACGAGCATTCTTAAAACGAAAAAGTGCGCTCTAGGGGAGTAGCCAGTACCACGTGCTATCACAGTTTTTAAGATCTTTCTTAAGCTAGGATCTTTTACTAGATTTTGGTGCAATGCAGTCTTAGAAGTCTTAGCCTAGGTGCATTTCCTATGCTCCTCCAGTTCTCATACTGTCAGTCCTGGTAAATACAGTTTTGGTGTTTCCAGTCCTAATCTTTCCAATCTTGATGTTTCCTTTTTTATTTTTTATTTTTAATTTATTTTTTTATTATCCCTTCTAACTTTGTGTACTGTTTCCTAACATCCTATATAAGATGAGTAGTAAACGAGAGCTTACCTAGATATGAGCGACTATCCCCCTTTTTCTCTGGAGCTGTCCTCATCTCCTGGGAATTTGTCTCATGTTCTGGTTACAGCCACTTGCGCCCTCCTGTTCTCAACTTGCTACTTTTGCCTCCTTTGGTGAGCTACTTCATTCATCTCCTGCCTAAAGGATGTCACTATCACTGGTTCCAATCAGCTGTCCAAATTGTTGTTGTCCGCTCTCTAGATAGCCACTGTACCTGTCACAGCCTCAACACTACAGCTCTGGTACTATCTTGCCGTGTGTAGCAAGAGCCACATGATCTGAACTATAGCATTGTCGCCAATGTCAAAGTTGGTTTTCCTACACCTTCAGTTAATAATCTCCTGTCCTAAAACTCTGAAAAAAAATGAGTACTGGTCCCTGAATTGCTCTCTGTAACGGCTCCTATGCCTGAAATCCTATAACTTAGATCTAGTCCAATTTTGGGGCTATTTTTTCAGATCTAACGCATGCTTGTCATCCTATTGGGCTGATCTACAAGACCTACCAGCTCACAACCCAGATCTGCAACACCCACCAGCCAAATGGACTACCTCTGATCCTCATACCTAAGACTTGAATCTCAAGCATGTTCACAACTTAAATCCATTCAATCTCTTCATATTGATCTTTGGAAAACTGTACAATCATACTCCTAACTGCTTTCAGTACTGCCTGGACCCTCCATGTATCCTGAACATGTTCCAGCAGCAGCTCTCCTCTACTGTCTAGCCTCCACTCCATTCTACACACACGCACACACACCCTAAGAGAGAGCTCCAAACTGAGAGAGAGAGAGAGAGAGAATGAGCCACCCCCCACTTCTTTAATACCCCCTCCTAACTCTAATCCGGCACCTTCATCCATCAAGTGAATTTCATCCACCTAGGGTTTCATCCAGGACAATTTTACTGCTATCCAGGGCAGTAACTAACAATTTTTTTCCTCCCGCGGTAACTAACAGTTTTACTGCCACAGTTTCTAACAGTTTCGCCCTACTACCGCCTAGGAAAATACCCAGTTAACAGCTCACTGAAAGCCACTCAAGGGCATGGGTTAGTCACGGTTAAGAGATAGTCACGGTCATGCTAGGGTCACACCCGCGAGCTCGTTCTGCATTTTGAGCGCAGCTGGTGCAAGGCCAGCGGGACCCAGGAGTTACTCTATGTTGCGCCAGGGTGTCACCCGGCAATCTATTTATGTTGCTAAGTGGCCCCGAGTGGCGTACTTGTTATATCAATTCTGTCACTAGAGTGTTCGGAAGCCTACCTCATTCATGAATTTCGGGCCCATCGCTGGATTTGCAATCGACTGGAGCTTGCTAAATCTTGCAACCAGATCCCTTTTCAGCTTTGTGATCGCCTTGTCAATAGCATTGCGGTGACCCCTTACTGTTTGATCCTCCGGAGCAATGTCTGATTTGTACAGCATCAACCCCTCCTCCGCCACATCTGCAATTTTGTCTTGCTCACCTCTCAACGATGTACCATGATTATTTGCTCGTCCAATTCAACAACATGCGCATAAAATGAATCAGGTGATGCAACCAGTGAGCGTGTTTTTAGTACCACCTATAGAAAACAAATCATCATGTCGCCGGTGAGCGCGTACCACGTATTACTCTTCGCCTTCTTGATAAGACAATCATTATACTTTGCTTCGCTGATCATTAGCTTGTTGTACTCTACACTTTGGCTCCCGAAGCGGTTCACACTCTCTAACTCGAGCCACAAGTTTGACTTCACGTGTGCGACTTCGTTGGCCCTGCATTCATGAAGCTTAATAATAGGATTCTAGAATAGGGTTCATAGAATTCTAGAACAACAAGTAATCTAAACTTACGAGTTGATGTCATGCATTGCTGTCTGAATCTGCGAAACACCGTGAGGAGGTATATCTAGAACCATGCAGTCCGGGTTTCCTCTCTCGCTGTACCACTTGTTGAGATCCTCGAGCTGGGCCTCTATCACTCACTTCCAGGCTTCAAGTCTATGATTTCCATCCCACACGAAAAACATGAGACCACTCACCTGCTGTAAATCATAATCCTGATTGAGAATCGCCTCGAACTTCCTGTTCTCTTCCTTCCATTTATCGTTCCACGTTTCCTCAATCTCGAAACTTCCAGTCATCTTGCTTCCGTCACTGCTGGTTGCTGCTATGAAGAAGCAAGCAAATCCGGGCCGGTATCATACTGAAACTCCGGCATCAACCTCTGCACGTCCCTCTCCAATGTCACCCTCACCTCGGGCATTCCAACCATTCGGCACAGCGGAATCTTTTACTTGCTAAACTTCTCGATCGGTAGACGGCGCATCAGATTCACACAGGCAAACGAGTCCCGGCCGTAGTCTTTCTTCATCTGCTCCTCGGCTGCAGTAATGCTAACTGGAAGTTCCAACTCCTCCTCTTCTTCGCTTAGCTCTTCCGCGGGCGCAGTTGCCATTGGAACCTGATTTGCAACTCTGATCTCGGGAATAGATTCGGCCTCAGTCCCAACCTCCTCGCCTGACTTGCTCGATTCTCTACTAGTATCCGATGTTTTGCTGTTGCGTCGTCCCTGAACGTTCTCGGGTTCCGAGCGTCCGCTCACTTTGGGGGATGAAGTGTGTGCCAACATCTTCAACCGCTCACTACGCCGCACGGCGCCCTCTTCTACACTGGGCCCTGCTGTTCCTGTCATCTTCGGAGTCACTGGTGTTCCTTGTGAATCGTCAATTGTCTTCCAGCTTCCACGCCCCCCTCTTCCACCACGACTGGTTTGTGCCACAGATGCTACCCGTTTGCCGTGCCCTACTATGGAATTAGGGCTCTGCTATCTGATCATGGCGCCGCTCTCCGTCACTATCTCGAGCGACCCTTGGGCCTCTGTTGGTTCCATCTCCTAGCAACAAAAACAAATGAAATCGGACTACTTAATCCCTAATCACGAACGGTGGGGCCGCCGCGACACAATAGCTGTTGCGAAGTCCGCACTCTCACTCTCGTCGCTCGTAACTCTATTCCACTGATCACAACACACACTCAGACGCCGCTATCGTAATCGCATTGAGCACTTAACGCACACTCTGACCAGATTGGTTGACACACACAAAGCGCACGATAGATCTGGCACTCGCACTGCGCTCGCAAACCCTAGCTCACAGTCCGCCTTGCAACTTAAACTACGCAAACACGCACTTCATTCCGCTTGACAAGACACAAACGCTGAGCTCACGAAACGTACATTGTCCGCGGCCAATGACCCAATATGATGATGGAGGGGAACAAACTATCATTCAATACAAAAGCCCAAAGGGCACGAGATTTAAATTTAGTGAGTCTAGTCTTTATGTCGAAGCAGATATCTTTGATGGCGATAGTGACTTAGAACCTTCCCACACCATCATTCAACAGCCAGTTGAGATCGTAAGAGACAGTAGAGTTTGGAAACTTCGCCCTGGAAAGTATAGTGTCTACAGTCTTCCTGAATCTCATGTTCCAAGTAGTCCAGGATTCGTAACGCCCCGCCAATCTTCCACTTGCATGATGCAGACTCCTCCTTTACGGAAGGTCAAGATTGAACCTGGAGTGGGGAGGGAAATGACCTCTTCATCTACACCGCGTCTTGATCCTTGCTCTGCCTTGTTTGTTGATCTATCCAGCGACTCCTCTGACGACGACCCGATGCCGAAGTCCAGATCTTCAACTGAGCCGTCACATTCACTCTTTGAGTCCTTGAATATTTGCGAGCCATGTGAACCTTCCGAGTCCGCTGGGCCCAAGAAGACTGGGAGCATTGTTCAGTGCTTGACACAACTAGCTGCTAGCCCTGGGTGTAATCTCCTGAAAAAGATCAATTACGATTCCCTCAGGTCGGAGCAGGTTGACCATCTTCTGCCGACTTCTGATGGACACATTGTGTTTGAACTCCCCCCCGTCACCACCCTTGCCGCTTACTCATCCGCCAAATCTATGCAAGGCATGGACAAGAGATATGACGGCCACGTTTGGACGAGGACCATAACAACCAACATCAGCAATGGCATGGGGCTAGCATTTCGGAAGTCCATTTGTGTGGGTCACTTGTGGTGCACAAACAGTGATTGTGATTATTTTAGGCGCGCCCACAGGACGTCTAAATTCAACGATACGGAGTTTGAAGGTTGCACGCCGAGGCCGTTCTCCAACGGTGCTCATCCTCCAGCGGATTCTACCTTGGTTTGCAGGATGTGCAAAGAGCCCCCGACATTAGTTAGAGAGTGTGGTGCTAAAATATATTACATACATGGCAGGTCGAGCATGACTAGGGCCTGCATCCACCTTGGTCACCATCGCCACCAGGTGATGGTCGGTGGTTACAAAGACGCAAAGTAGAAGATCAACACGCTCATTGGGGAACAAATCGAGAAGACACCATCGTCGACAAAAAGTGCAATCGTGCTTGAGGCCAGTAAGGAACTTTTCAGTGAGTATCTCTTACGCAACGAAGACGAGCCACCCAAAGCATTGACTTTGGATGAATTGCTCCCAGTTTTGGATAGGTTCAAAGACATGGGCTCTCTTAGCATCAGAAACAAGGTAGTCACGTTTAGATATCTCAAAAGATTCGGTGTCATGGACAGCATCACTAAACTCAGAGGTCTTAGTAATTGGTCATATGTCCAGAGGAACATGTTCCTTGGACAAGGTAAGGATTTTGAGAAGGAGTTCGAATTCAAAATGTCCGAGATGGGCCCCGGAAGTGGTGTAGACTTGGTCAAGAGGATGCAGCCAGGTGGTGATTTAGAGAGCTCTTGGATCATGTTTGATCACGTTAAGCATATCAAGCACTGGACCACCATGGCGTGTCACGTTTACGACTCCAGGTACTACCGGGTAATGACTATCACATGTTGTAACATGCAATCAGAGGATAAAGATGCTCAGGTTGTGTTTTGGAAGAATCTGAATGCAGTCATGGAGCGACATGATGTTCCAGACCCTCACTTCATGGGCTTTATGGCCGATAGCTCTCAAGCCAATTGGAATGCAGTGAGAATAATATACAAGAACGGGAATCCTGCTGATCCAATGGAGAACAAAGAGAGAACATGCTTCTTTCATTGGTCACAGTCCTTTGAAAAGCATAACAAATAGTACATTGCGAAAGAATTTTGAGAGCAACACAAGCGTTTGCGCATGCAGTACCGAGACTCCACAACGATGGCCGAGGCGGAGATGAGATACCTAGCTATCCGTGCTTGATGGCTGTTATCTGGAGCTGCGTTGAAGACGTCTTTGAGGAGCTTTGACTTGTGGCTTGCCTTTTGGCACTTTCGATACCGGCAGTGGGGTGGCTTTGAACATGCAATTGGTGAGTATTCCACATTTGATAATTATATGGATTTATAAATACGAAATATTAGCATCTGACACAAGTGAAATGTTCTTTCCACAGGACCTTGATGAAGACGAACTTGCAGAGATGCCCTCATGCAACCTCGCTGAAAGTGTTCATAACAAGTGGCTCCAAGCATCCGGCAACAAATGCAACGACCTATATACGGCTAAGGTAGACGACTACATTCGAGCGCTCAGGCAAGTTGTGGCTTACTATCAATAACCAAAGGGAGACGTTGGAGGCACATGACCGGGCAAAGAAGAGGTCAAGCTTAGAAATGCGCATCGCCATGCCAGAGTCACCGGTGACCCAAAGGTGCTAAGTGACGCCATGTTAGAGATGCCAAGTGCCGATGAATTCTGAACCCGCGACCCTCATCTTGAAGGAGAAGGGGTGATTGGCTCACTCAAGCGGAAGCCTGACGTGCCACTTGGAGCTGATGGTGAGTCTCACAGGCCGGATACTGTGAACTACTCTCGGCCTCGAGCATCCAAAAAGGCAGCGTTGGCTCCACGGGCGCCTCTCTTCGTCATATCCGAAGAAAGCGATGCGGACGTGGAAGAGGTGGATGCAACGCCTGGTTTTGACAGCGCATCACCAGCTTTGGAAGGTGGGATTCGTCGAGTTACATCTGTCTACAAGACCAAGGTGAATGAGAGAATTTGGCACATTGCAAGGGTCCCCAAAGAATGTTCCAGGGCATGCCGGGCGCAAAGAGCTGTGACAAAGAAGAA
The DNA here is from genome assembly GCA_022496805.1 of Pohlia nutans. NCBI lineage: Eukaryota > Viridiplantae > Streptophyta > Bryopsida > Bryales > Mniaceae > Pohlia > Pohlia nutans. The sequence continues at coordinate 3,351,415 of CM040107.1, read as the reverse complement.
ATGTACGGCGAAGATTGTACAAAATGCCAAGAGTACCCCTGCTCCAACATACACCGGTGAATGGCTCAACTTGAAGCTGGGTAGGGAAGTGACCGTCCAATTCTTCTTCTGCTCTGATGATATTGAGAGGTGTGTGAAGGGCACGCGACGGAAGTGGGTGACTCAGTATTCCAAAACAGAGCCAAGGCCGCCAATCTCTGATCTCTGGCATGTGAAACTAGGCATGAATCTCAAGCGGAGCGAGATTTGAGCCCTTGAGACAGCCAGCTTCCAGCTGCCCAAGAAGAAGCAAGTATTGCCAAGGAGGCTCTTCTCGACTAAAGCAATCTTCCACACGATCTATCTGCTATCCCAGTTCCAGAGAATGCCGACGACTATCCTCGCATGCGGAAGTCCAAAAAAATTCGACGTCAAACCAATGTTCCAACCGAGAAGCAACGTCTCAGCATTGACTCATCACTCATATTAAAGGCTAAGATCGTCAAGGTAACGATGATACCTCATCCCGGATATGGGTGTATCATTTCTCTGGACTCTGGAGCACCACCCAAGGTTACCCAATATTAGATACCACTGAGCTCTCACCCGGAATGCAATTTTCCGGCATTCAAAGGGACCATGGCAAAGTTTTGGAAGAAAGACGGATCATTCAGCTACTGCAAACATGTTTATTATGTACTCATCAAGGTTTGCAATAGAGATCCCAACTCTGACCTCTTCATGCATGCACCAACACTTAGCTTCAACGAAATCAAGCTTCTCCACAAAAGTCGTATCTTGACCCATTCAAAAGAATAGGACTAGACCAAGGGCATACTTTAGTGTTATCTACAAAATGCAAGTGGTGGTGTTCATTTATTAGTTTGTCTCAACAACATTGAATAACGAGTGTGTTTGTTTGAAATATATATAAATATATATTATTTTATAGTTAAAGTTTTACCTCTATACTCTATGACCCGGGAAGCAATCAACTCTATGAGCCGTGGATGTAGTCCACTGCCGCCCTGGCAGCATTCATGACGACCTGGTCGCCGGTCGCAGCCCGTCGGCGCCGACAAGCTACATCGTGGCGCGCGTCAGCCACGGCGTTATTCATTCGTCGACGCTGTGTCATCCGCTCATCGTATGCTCATTTCATCCTCGCCTTTCCAATTCGTCCTCGCGTTTTCCTCGTCCCAAACTAGTAGTTTGCTCCTTTTGTGCTAATGCCGTCCTCGGTTTTGTCTCGCCTAATTCTGGACCTGATCACCGCATCCATTCTAAATGTGCAAATTGACATAACGATGTTGCAAGTCCGTGATGAACTTATCCATACGGTCGATACTTAGTAAAGCAAGCCGTGTGCTTAGATGACTTGATTTGAACGGGAGGTGCTCGGCGTGACAGCTTAGTCAATCTTGGAGCGGTTCCGGACTGAAAGATCGTACTTGATGTGGCTCTCGAGTATGCTTCAGGAAGGAGCTCTCCAACTCTTGAGTATGCGTGGGGGACCAAGGACGTTTCATTGCTCTCACTTTCAAAACGTCTAACATCATTTCCACTAAATTTAACATCGGCAAGTCTAGTTCTACGCATGTTCACGTCATCGAGGGTGTCACTAAAACCGATTCGTACGTTCGACTCTTTGTCTACATATGGCTCAAAGGGCCCGATGTCGTCCCTCAAAGACATGACATCATTATGCCTATCCTGTCTCACTCTCTCCATCGTGATATTCTCTCCAAATCTGCCCCACTTAAAATTCAGAGACCCTAAGTCTTCAAGAAGCTCCATATATTTGTGCATGTTAACGACCTGACACTACCTTGTTAGACTTCCATAGATGCTCTTTGAGACCAGTCAATGCCTTGTCATATGTGTTAATGAGATGCCATTTACCACAGCAAGAAGATGGCGCAAAAAATATGCTGCACTTCGACGTGACCGAAGAAGCAAATTTTTCGCGAGAAACGGTAATAGGTCCCGCGCTAATAGGTCGAAATTAAAAATATATTTTTCTAATATTAGAATTTTTGAATTTTTTTACAATTTTTTTTTAAATTTACTAATTTTGGAAAGTGAAATACCCTATTTTTAGATTTATCAGTAAAGTTTCTGCTCTCCGCTCTCCGTTCTCCAATTTCTGCTCACACGGTAGCTTCCTTTCCCCGGCAAAAGACACATAGTCACCGATTATTTGTCTAGAGACACCAATACCACCAAGGAAGGCATTGACAATTCATTTAATGAGCCATACATTCAAGCTGCCACCGTGGCCGTCCAAATACCAAACGATTGGGCAATCAATATCATTGGTTACCTAACAAAAGGATTTATCCCAGCTGCCCTCACAAGTACCAGGAAGATTAGTTTTGTACGCACTACCCTGCCTTATATTGTCGTCCTTCGACAGCTTTACCGCTGCGGCCCCAATTAGAAAACTCGGCTATATGTCCCTACAAAACAACAGCAGGAGATCATAACTCATCTCCATGACGGTCCAACAAGGCCCAGACACTACTATTAAGAAGATTCTATGTGCGAAATACTGGTGGCCTATACTCCACAAAGATGTCTATGCATACATCAAGAATTGCCATGCTTGCCTAGTATCTACCACTAATTTTCAGCACCAAGGCAAGGTGCCCCTGAAGTCCACGCCACCTTTAGGACCTTTTCAACGTTGGGGCTTGGATTTCGTGGGACCAATACAACCCACTCCTCGCTAAGGATATAAATATATCTTTGTTGCCACGAACTATACCACCAAGTGGGTGGAAGCTAAACCGCTACGCAACAATACTGCAATCGTCACGGCAACATTTATATATGACAACATCATCACACGTTTTGGGTGCCCATTAGAAATTGTTTCGGATCAAGGTACACTCTTTGTGAATTTTGTTACTAAAGATCTCATGGAAAAACACATTATCAAACATAGAACTAGCACAGTCTACTATCCCCAAGGAAAGGGCCAAGCAGAATCAACAAACAAAACTCTTATTAACATGCTTAGATGATTTATACACGCCAACCGAGCGGACTCGGACGACTGCCTTCCGGCCGTACTATGGGCTTACCGCGTTGCTACCAAAACAACAATCCAACTCAGTCCCTTTGAGATGGTTTACGGAACACAACCACTATTGCCTATAGAATACATAGTCCCTTCATCCAAATCCATGCAACAAAGAGATTACACACCTCACAGGGTTTTAGCTGCTCGCATCCAAAACATCGATCACTTGGAAGAAGTTCAAGCGTTTGCTATGAAAAACATTTCAGACAAACAAAAACTTAATGCCAAATACTTCCAAGCATCACAACTTTTGCGGACCTTCCAAAACCTCTGGTGCCCAAGAGATTTGAAGATCCAAAAAATCAAGTTCGAATCCATCTCGTTTGGACCATATCAAGTCCAATTGGTCTTCCCAAATAACACCGTGCTCTTGGTAAACAATGACAACTATGACAGACATGCAACAATCGTAATTCAAGCAAGTTCAAACATTACCACGCTGCATCCCCGAACATCTCTCCTACGCTAAGCCTGGGAGAAATACATGAAACTTTGGCGCCTGAGGCACAATATACAACTCAACAATTGGACTCGAAGGATTCCAAGGACAACAGAGGTACCCACCAAGGAAGCAGGGAGACAAAATTCTCACACATACATGTAAGCCACATTCATGTAATCCTAGACCTTCTAGGCCAGGTACATGGAAACAATCAACATGGGCATCATGGACATGAGGAACATTGGACAATCACCACCAATGATGTAAGCCACCACCAAGTAATCTTAGATCTCCAGACCATGTACATCAATACGATCACCATGGACATCATAAACACAATGATAATTAAGCAATCAATATCCATGATAACCCCCGCATCAATAGGATAGCGCCGCCACTATCCACGCTAGGCCCTCAAAAGCCTACATCAGCCTCCAAAAGTAGGGCCTGGCTCTCATGTCATGCCTATACAACCACGCCACAACAACAACTTCAAATTCACCAGCCCTTATTCTCACATCTTCCACCTATCTCAACCACTTGCGCACTCTTTGCACACTGCCCTCTAGCGCTCTCATCTCACTTCCTGATAATTCAAAGTGCTCAAATTCTCTCACTAATGCCTTTCTTCTAACGCATCTGCGCTGCTTTTTTGCTACGCATTGTCTTTCTTTTTTCAGTATTCACGCAGGATCTCGACGCCATGGACAACAAAAAGGCCACTGGACCGATCTACGTATCGCGCATGGTCATGGAGTGCAAGAGACGACCCGATAGTGCCTGGCTGACCCGCATCAATCTCATCAAATATTGGACGCGCTTGGACGGCACTATTGACATTCCACGCTAGTAACAATTCCTCACATCCATGGCAGATCGCAGCAAGGACGAGCCATACCCCTTGGGCGTAGCGGATGGAATACTAGTTCAGTACTCCTGCAATACGTGCACGCCTTTTTTGGTTGCGATGGAACTAGTGTCACTGAATGGACCCTCAAATGCGCCAATCCACGGTCCAATATCGCCGAGCACTTCAAGGATTTACAAGCCAAAGCGGATGGCAGGTACAATGTTTTTGCTCTAGTAAGTGTGTTGAAGGAGCCATGGTTTGCTAGGATGCATAGTGTCCTCAGTCAAATCTTTTTCAAAAATGATTGTAATAGCATTCACCCGGAGCACCTTGGTTTGCTTCTAATGGTTGACCAAGGAGAAAAGATCAACTGGGGACTGATCCTCGATGATCAGTTCCGCATTTAGTTGCAAGGACACCGTAGGAAGGCCAAGTACTAGAGCCCCATTAGGTCCTTTCTCGCGGCTTACATTGCTTGATTCCTATCCTATCATCGACAGCACAACCAGCCGCCCCTCATGGACATCCAGCGAGAGTTTGCAGCAGCAGTGCCACTAGACCCCGTCGTCCCAAGACCTAGCAAAAAGCCACGCATGAGGGAGTCTGCCACGAATAAAGGAGGCGCAATCAGTCAAGGGTGGGGACCTCAAGCAAGTCAATTCCATGCCTTGAGCGCTGCGATGGCTGCGTGTGGAAAAAATGCTCCAGTTCATACACACAACGGAGCAGGAGCACATGACACTCACGACACAGCAGCAGGATTTAGAAGAACGCACCAAGCGCAAGGCCACTGAAGCCATCTAAGCCGCCCAAGCACGAGCCAAAAAGACCTTAGAGGAGGCTCGAGAAGATTTCCGGCAACAGCTGAGTGACGCCAACACTACTAGAGAAATGGGGTTCCTAACCCGCACAAAATCAATAGAAATTCTGTTGGTTCTGTGCGAGTTAGGAACAGTTGATTCCGAAAAATCAACAAGAACTTGTTGGTTCCAAGAGAAAACTTGTTGGTTCTGTGCAGATGACTAAATGTTTGCTACGTTACACCCATTCTCTTTTGGTTCCAACAAATGTGTGTTGGTTTTGTCTTGGTTTTTACGCACTCTCTAGTAGTGCAACCAAATCCTCACCAACTTCCAAAATCATGTAACCAATTTGGAACTGGAACTATCTACTAGAATTGGAACTGGAACTAGAACTGGAACTGGAACTGTTATAAAAAGGAATGGGATTGTAAAGGGTTAATGTGGCAATAAGTGGTTTACAATTCATTTGAAGCTACAGTATAAAGCAAATGGCATGAGGATGAAGTTTTTAAATGTCATGCGCAATAACAAAATGTATATACAGCAGAAAATTGTTTCATAAGTCAGAAGGAAAATTTGGTAGATGTTGTTGAAACGTTAGAAGGAGAAAATAAAATCAGGGATTAGTATGCGCTTAATGGTACTGTCGGTCAACATGCTTACACTACTAGAGAAATGGAGTTCCTGACACGCACAAAATCAACAGAAATTCTGTTGGTTCTATGCGGGTTAGGAACAGTTGATTCCGGAAAAATCAACATGAACTTGTTAGTACCAAGAGAAAATCAACAGGAACTTGTTGGTTCCAGCAGAAAACTTGTAAGTTCTGTGTTGATGCCTAATTGTTTGCTACATTAAACCCATTCTCTGTTGGTTCCAACAGATGTGTGTTGGTTTTGTCTTGGTTTTTACGCACTCTTTAGTAGTGTTAGACGCTTAGAAGATAGATAGTCCATGTTGGTGACTGATGTTGTAGTTGATTCATAACACGCACGGTACCGTGATGTTTTACTACAAAGTGGGCCCCAAATAACCGAATGACCGGCACTGTGTTGAATTGTAGTATTGTGCATCTGGAAAATGGAGGGAGAACACAATTATATTACAGTAGATGACCGTTAACCCTTTAAGGACCGCGCATCCAAATGGTGAATGTTTGTTGGTTGAAGCCAATTTTGACCTTAAAGATGAATTTTTTTGCTATTGCTTTTAATTAAGAAAAATATTTTTTATTTTTCGAGTGTAGTTTTCAATTCACCTTTTTGATTTTATAAAATTCAAGTATTGAATATTTTATTTCCGTTGCAAGCTATGTAGCCCAAGGTCTGAATTATAATGCATAGGATGTTCACCTTTCGATCATTAGATCATAAATTAAGATAAAAGTACCAAAAGGTATATCATGTGATTGTCCGTTGTCATTTGTACATGTTCTACAATTTCAATATTTTTTGAAGATTTTTTGTAATTAATATGATTTTTTTGAAGTATGTGAACTAAAAATTTGTAAAAAGTTCATTTTGTAACAAAAAAATTGGAAAATCTTAGACCTCATAGGAAACATACAATTTCATGCATGAAAAATATTAAAAAATGTATTTCAACAAATCTTGAAAACTAAACTGTGTGTAAATGTGTAGTGTGACTATTCTACAAAAGAATGGGACGTTAAAGGGTTAAACTGCAATGCATTGCATAGTCGTAAGGGCTAGGAAACATGATTGTCATTAATAGGCCAAAATGTAGCTAAACCGAGCCTTCAAACGCTGAGTGTACCGGGCAGCAGGGAAGAAAATGAAGATAAAAAAACCAAAAATTTGAGTTATATGAGCTAAATACGGGAAGATTGGTTTACGTCAATATTTTATTTTTTTGGCAATCTCAATTTATTTGCAGAGACCAGAAATGTTTGGTCAGTCACCACCTAAGCATTGTGCTAGTGTTATGGAATTTGGTGTTTTGGGTCAGTAATGATCTTTATACTTCTTGACTTTGTCCTATTTGTTAGTTCACAATAGGTAGCGATGCTTTAAACTAGTTAACTACAATGTTGAACTAGAGAAATTGAAAGTGTAATTATATTAACTCTGAAAAAGGTAATTCTTTTTTAATTCAGTGAAGAATGAAGTAAAGTAATGTTTGGATTGATGACCGCACGAGAATTTGTAATGATCTTACTCTCAATTTGTTTATGGATCCAAACTTCATCACACATATGGAAGACAAATATTATAAAACACATATCTTTTTGTGTAATACCTGTATGCTTTATAGAGGTTAGGGGTTGTCGGCATTAAAAGCCATAGAAATCCAGTAAGAGTGGGAACGAGGGCTTACGTATTGCATTTTTTTGTTGAAAATTCCCCCACATGGGTGATTGTACCAGCTTGTTATATATTGTCAGGAATGTGAAAAGGTGTGGCCTCAAAGGTATGTACCAAAGCTGGGTTTACATGTTTGGGGTATAAACAGAATGCAATTGAGAGTCACATGTGTACATGATTATAAATATAGAAAGAAGGGAGGATTCTGTATTGATAGAAGGACAAACAACATTGATGTTGATGCAACAAGAAAAATCCACTGTGAATGCTTTAATAATGTGTATGAGTACCTTGTTGTATCAGTGGAGCATCATCTTAAACATACCTGTGATTCATACTGTAATGTACAGACATTTGAGGATTATAAATTTTACATGGGTGTGGGAGTGGAGGATGCATTCACATAAGAAATGCTTCCTATATTGATGGCTTTGAACTGTACCATATTTACATAAAAACGTGTACAACATTATGCAGGTGGTACTAAGTACTGTGGCAAGAGAGGCAAAATGAACGTAGCGAGTTTCGTAGGAGACACCAAAGGCGGAACGGACAAGCGGGGGCCCCGTATCCGACAGCAATGGAAGAGATCCCACCATCCCAACGACATTGAAGTATGTACTCATATGGATACCACTTCCGAGTGAAGAGTGCAGAGTAGAGCACAAATAATACCTGTGATTCTGGAGTAGCAGCCATCTTTCGTACACCGTGCCAATTGGGAAGGAGAGACAGGAATGTGGTTGACGCAAACCTCGAGTACATTGGCCACATTCTGGAGATTGTGGAATTGAACTACGGAAGGCACTGCAATGTGGTGCTTGTTTGTGAGTGGATGAAGGCAAACCATAGAGGTAGGAATGCTACTGTAAAGAAGGACGAGTGGGGCTTCACTATGGCTAACTTCAATGCATTAGTACCATACGGGTATGAGTCCTTTGCTTTTCCAATTCATTGTGACCAGGTCTTTTTCTCGGACGTTGAGGATGAGCCGGGCTGGAGGATAGTATTACGAATAGAAGTAAGGGGGCATAGAGTTGATAGCGAATTGGAGGAAGAAGAGGACGCCAAAATGTTTGCAATGGGGCTTGATGTAGATTTTGAAGGACTTAGAGCACCCAATGTTATATCTGAGACAGCCTCTGACCCTCTTCCAACCGGGAGAAACATTGAAATGCCAAAATTGCAAAACCAGGTGGCAGATGAGAATGCTCAAGCATTTAACAGGGATGCTAGAGAATCCTCAGAGGAGGATATGTAGGTGCGCTCATGTCTAGTACGTATCTAAATTCTCATTTTGGCAAATTATATTCAGTTAACCAAATTTGAGAGCAAGTAATACTCGTAGGAAATGATGACTTACAGTACATGCCTATGGAAGTAGTGAATCGTGCTCATGATGCAACAGTGAAGGGGAAAGGGAGAGGAGAGTCAAACTAACACTACAAAGTATCCAAACAGCAGGGTAGTGATTTTTTTTCTTTCTAGCATCATTGCAAATAGTAATGGGAGAAAAAAATCATCAGGTTTAAGGCTTGAAGTCCTATTATTGAAGGTCAAGGTCAAATTTTGTTCAATACGTACTCAACTAGTATAATGTAGTATGGAAGTTGGGTTGATTTATAGTGGTAGTTGATGTACAAGTTTTTTGACTTTGTATAGGATCACATCAATCTATTTTTTGCAGAGAAAGGGGTGAGATAAAGTTGGGCATATCATGTACGTCATTTGATTGTACATGAACATGGAGAACATAATGCGATGAGGAACCGCATGGTGCTGTAACTTTTCAATCGAAGACAAGGTCATTGACAATGCTATCAGTCATTTTTGTATTATATGCTTAAGATGTCAAGAAACACAGTCATACAGTTAGTAGGATATAGAAGGACGCGCTCAACAGTTCCAAAGAATGCTGATTTAATGCATTCTTAGATATGTATTATCTAGCAGGGCAGTAAAAATTGATGAAGTATAGATTACAATCTTCAGATGTGTATGGCTAATTTGAGACACAATTAATTTATGCTATCCTGAGGGATGGTGGATGTTCTAATTTGTATGTCCATAATTTGTAGGTGATAACCAAATAACAGCAATGGTGAAAATGGAAGAAGGGAAATTTGAAGCCCTTAAAGGCAGATTCTGAAGTTGTGATTTTTTACCACAAACCATTATATATATATATACCTCATCATCCACCTCTAGCATTGTTAAACCCACAAGGTAAAAAATAGAATTATAGGACTATATCTACAAAGTTACTTATTCTACTAGAAAATTTACCTGATTGAAATTGGCCAATTTATTGATGTTGGCACATGGAGAAAAAAAATACCCACTGCATCTAGTATAGGTAAAACATTTGTCAAAATAATCACCTTTGTAAATTGGATATGCCACATCAACAAATTTGGTACTGTTGTAAGAGAATTTTGTCACTGAAAAGTGTAGTGCGCAAACCAACAAACATTAGGCGAGTGTTTTGGCACACTAAACAGAAAACTGCAAAATTAGTGAAACCGGACGATGCAGTGCACAAGTGAACAAAAATCAGTTGATTTTTTGTAGATTTGGACAGCATTTTCTAGTAGTGTTAATACTACTCACTCATATTTCTCATCACTAACCACATGCTCCACAAAACTCACACAATTTTACTCCTCCCTCCCACAAGATAAAATATTTAGATCTCTAGGAACAACATTTCAATATAAATAGAAAGGAAATGGATATGCACATCCACATAACGCAGAAACAACACAAAAAGCCATACACTGGGCCAGACTTGCAGCCAAGAATGACCCAAACTCCATAACCATCCTGATTATCCCAGTCATAAACTGGTACTAAAATCCATCTCCCTACCAAGGACCATACCCCGACACACATAAACTCCTTCACTTTTAGGCATATACCATCACATACAAAGAACTCAGACTCCCTACACATAAACCCAAACCATGGCCTGAAGTACTTGCACTCCAGATAGTATGCATACACCATCAAAATAAACATATCTATAGTTCCGATCAAATCAACACCCTCAAAACAACAATTGATAAACTTCATATTCCACACTATCACATTAAAACAGCACCACAGATACCACCTAAGACCGCAGTAAATAAAAGCACACAATGGAACAAACTCATCTACCCTCTCAACTACAACACAACAAACACAAACATACCTTCACTACCCAACTTTCAAACAAATAAACAACTACGCTACTCACCAACATACAACTACTACAGAGCTGGCTCATTCAAGCCACCAAAAAGACATGAAGATGAATATTGGATACGTGAGAAAGCTGGATATAAGATCTACCACTCAACCAAACCCAACATGCAGATATCAAAACTCCTACTTAGATAACAAACTTCATTCTGTGCAGAACTTATGGCCATTCTCAAAACTCTCAAAATAATCACAAAAGAATACCCAAATGAACTCGGTCACATATTTATTGATTGCCTTTATTGCCTATATCTACACAACATCCAAATAAAACATCCAACCCTCCACCATAATCTCCGAGATTTAACCATCTTAACCTCCATAGTCAACATGCTCCATAACCGTACACAACCCACCACCTAAAACAAAATAAAAGCTCATGCCAATATCGATGAAAATGAACAAGCAAGGGGGAGTCACTCCATTGTCAAGTTGAACACCACGTGCGAGACAAGTTTGCTACCCCTATATTATATGGCATAGATTGTTTTAAATTTTATGATATTTTTTCTACATATACATAACCATTGATAACATCTTTTGTATATTTTTTTGAAATTTTTAGCCATATTATTTTTTTATAGTAATTGTTTTAGTTCAATTCTGCGTCATTCTAGTTAGAAACGGTATGTTTTATTAAAAAAACAAATCATCAGATTTGGTTATGAATTTTTAGTATGTAATAGATATTGTGTAACTCTACTCATGAAAAAAAATTGATAAAATTTTGATCCATTTTCGTGATGCAACTTAGAAAAAGTAGATTTTTTTGTCTCGCACATGGTGTTCTACTTGACAATGGAGTGACCTCCCCGTGTGAACAAGCAAACAAACTTGTCAAAGGAGTTACCAGCAAAGAATACAAATTTGCTACCAAACCACACGAATTTGCACACATCAAATCATTTTACTACCAAAAATATTCCTGGCCAGGGCCTGCTAGAAGACTTGACAAAGGACCTGTATGGTGCCTTGAAACATACATCTTACAAACAGATCGTAGGAAAAATTTAGAATTGATGGCCCGACAATTCTCCAACATTAGCAAATGGACCATGAACCCTGATATAGATAATTATCTCTCTTATGATTTTTGGTCTAATTCCGCCATCACAGATTCACAAAAAAAACCACCATATTAAAATTCAGAACGGACCAATATATAGGCAATGCTAGGAAACAACTATTTTTTGGCATAGAACGATTTCTCTCTATCAGATGACACTGACTCTTGGCTCCACGTACTTCTTAAATGTAATCATCACCACATACATGCAATTAAAGTTAAAAGACATAACAAAGCGGTATGGACATTTTGCAAATTAATATTGTCTACATACAAATCCAGATGCTACATCGTCATGAATGTAAGCACATTCAATAACAACCCACCAAAAAACATAATCCCGACATAGCTCCTCCCATGCACATGCATTAATCATAGATGCCAATGTAACGCCCGATTAAAACCAGATATCCTTTGCATCAAAGACCTCCCATATAAAAGCACCCCACCTACACTACCACAAGATCACCTCACAATACAATTTATTGAATTCACATACACTAATGATAGATTCTCTCAAGACACTATAACTACTAAAATTGCAAAATATCAACCACTACTTAACGACATACTAGCTTTAGGCTGGAAAGTAGACCCCATCATCATCATCACCGCAGGTGTGCGAGGAACTAGTCACGCTCCCTCCATGAAAAATCTAGAAAACAAATTTAAAATTCCAAAAACCCTTGTACACAAGACATTTAAAGAAATTAACACCATTGTAATACATCACGCAGGATCAATTCTCCTACACAAAAGATAAATCGAAAATAACCAATCTCTGCCACTTGAATGATAATCTCAATGATAAAAGAAAGGAAGGAGTGTGTGATAGCAGTAATCACCACTACACACTTGTCTCAGGTTATAGGATGGGGGAGGGGTTGGTTGTTACAAATTTCCTGCCTGTGATAACTCACCAGTAGCACCAAGTCACTCATATCACAGAAATGCTCACACGGACCCCACGGGAATCGAACCCGGACCACTTCACTGCAACATCTCACTTCATAAACAACCAACCATTGAAGTAGTGCCTTGGCAACCACACTCTCATACCAGCTCCATTTATACTCCAAACGAAGCTCGGTTTTTTCTATGATCTCCATGTCTGATTAGTTTAGTCATCTGGTCTACGATTTCTTTTATAGTGTCTATTCCTGAAAGGAAAGAGTAGTTTTGCACCAATAAACCTTTGCCCAGTGGGCACCGGATTAGTGTCTAAACGAACAGACACTTCATTCACCCGGCCCATAATGTGGGCTGGAGTTCTTATCTATCTATCTGGAGGGCGCTGGATGGCGCTTGCTTGATGTGTTGTTCTATCCATCGTGCTGACTTTGTTTCCATGTGGAACAGTGGCATTTTCTCTCTGAAGCAATTACCCTTTGGCTCTTGCCGTTCGTGTAGGCGCCTGTTCGATTAACCAGCGCTCATTGCTCTGCTGCTCTCAAATGACTTCTGCTTGTTACCTAACTTGTGCGTACAGACCTTCTTTCTTGACATCTCTGTTTGTTTAGGTCGACATTTGTGGGTCTTGTGGTGTGCGAAGCATTAATCTTAGTAGTCTTGCAAACTCTTGGAGATCTTGATTCTGTAAGGAAAAGGAGTGCTTGTCGGTACTAGGATTTGAGCACCTATCATACTCGGCGAGTTATATTGTGGATGCCAATCTGGGGTTTTCAACTGCGACAAGTATGGGTTGTTGACAACTTGGCTATGCACTCATATACTCTGCAATTAGGGGACTCTTACAGAAGTGGAGGTATAATGATTGGCGTCATGTGATGTAGCATAGAAACGAGTAAGCCAGATTTAGGATTGCATTTCTTTATAACCACTTTTTAGCATTGCACGTGGTCACACCTTAACAAACTTATATTATTTTGTATGTCTAATCCTGTGGGTGCTTGGTGGCTTCGATGGTGTGCAATTATCTGTTATTGACTTTGAAGTAATGGACTTTTTAACACAATTAGAAACGAATTTTACCCGCGTTTGGGCCAGTATTGTTTAGAGCATTAGAGTTATCCGCAAAGTAGTCCCAAGTAGGGTGACTGGACTATAGTTTTCAAAAAGAGAGGTTCAGTCCTCTATAAAAGTAGACATGTCAGTTGCCTCAAAAAAACTACAGGTCTGAAGTTTGTAAGAACCAAAAACGGTGCCTTTGGATTTGACAACCTCAGTTTTTGTCAGTCTGACAATACTAGCAGGCAGCCAATCACTAGGCAGAGCAGCGCTGACCCGGCCATGCAGTAGCTAAATCAAGGAAATTTGCAGACCTTGCTGGCCTCGCTCGCCTTGCTGCTGGCCTTGCTGGCCTACTGACGTGCAGCTAAAACAAGAAAATTTGGCCCCCTTCCAGCCTATGTCAGAGGGGATGAGTTTGAGGAAAACTCTATTATGAGCGATGAAGCATAGAGCATTTTCCTGGAATTGATCTTGCCGATCTCGTAGCGTGTGACTTGGCTAGAGGTGGTGACAATAATTTTATAATGTTTTTATATAACTATTCGAAGGAAGGCTGACTTTACAGACTGCCTAATTTTATTCAAATGCTTCAAGTTGAAGGCAACCCGAGATCAACCTGCGAATGTATGTCGTGGTCGTCCTCAGCAACTGTGCGGCCTGAAACGGTGTTACATAGCGTTAAGTTGTGAATTGGATCTCAATCATGTCGGTTCTATTTGGGTTAGGGGTTACCAAATGCTTGACTGAGTTCTAGGTTTTTAAAGAGTAGATACGCTGGCTACAACACCGCTAGGTAGGGGTTTAGATACAGGAAGGGGATTTTTGTTTTGTCACAGTAGAGGGATGCTTGCTTCACATTGTCAATGATGTGAGCTTTCCTGAGGGAGGATGTTACAGGGGTTAATAGTTCGCAATTGCCGCTCATTCTCGATCTTTGGAATTCAGATGGTTTCTTAGGGTTTCAGACTTTAGCAAGGTATTATCGATAAGGCATCTGGTTCGTTTATGTTTGAGTTGCAGGGCATGAAGTAGAAAGCCCTAGCTGATTAAAAATGGAGGGGCATGATGTTGCCATCCCTCAAGACCTGCCGGAAACATCTGAGACCTGTGCTGAGTCTGGTTGGGGAACTTGTGAAGAATTGCTGCTTGTTAGTGCTGTTAAACGCCACGGTGTCAACAACTGGACTCTGATCTCTGAAGAGGTGAAGGCCCGTGCAAAATCTCTTAATGTCAGCCCGCTGTACTTCTCAGAAGCAGTAAGTGGTTCAAGCTTATTCCTTCTGTCTCTTGTTGAATTCTGGAATACGATCATGGGCTGTAAGGTAGGTACTAAGTCCAGAGTTCATGAATAGGCTGTGGCCAGTTACTAACGGACTTCAGTGCTTGTATGCTCCCACATGTCTAGTATATTTTTGCAAATTATATATCATTTTCCTTGCCATTCGGTCTGTCCACATTGAATATTGGGATTCGGGTGTTGTAGATCTGGAAAACCTCTTCTTTCAACCGTTTGGTGCTCGGAAAGTGCATTACGCAAGTAGTTCTGCTATAATCAGTTTATTTTGTCGATTATCTGTATCTGAGTTGTTTGAAGGTTTTCTGCATCGCATGTTGGTTGCTGTGTTTGTATTCGATATTTGAGTATTGTGTTTCGCTATCCATTTTCGGTGGTGGTCATTCTCAGGCATGTAAACAGAAATATGATATTCTCAAGGGACGTTATGCAAGCTCCAGTAGTTCTAGCAGGAGTCGGTATGATGCGTTACCCTGACTATTTGAATGCAGCAAAGCACACTATGTTGCTAGTGAAGTGACATGATCATTGATGAATATGCAGTCCTATTTTTGGCCTTTATAACAGGGACTTTAAGATTCGTCAAATATAATTGCATCACAAATTCAGAAATCAGTTTCGTATTTGACAACAGAAACGAAGATGTAAGAAATGACATATATTGGTTTGAGGAGTTGCGCAAGTTGAGGGTTGCCCATTTGAAGCGGGAGCTTGAACATTACGATGGTTCCATTGGGTACGCTTCTCTCCGTGCTACCATCTATATCTAATTTATGTAGTTCTTGTATATACTTTTCGGGCTGGACATTGGACAGACTCCTGTGAATAGTTCATGGTAACCACTACTTAGAAATACATTTACTAGTTGCTTGGTGATCAGGTAGACAATATGGACTGCTGCGCTGCTGTATCAAATTAACTGTAGTTGGCATTCAGGAATCTTCAAGTCAAGATAAAGAGACTGAAAGCTGGAAAGGCACGAGACACCTCAGTGAGCACAAAGCTCAGAATGAGCAATGCAAATTCCCAATCAAATGAGGAAGTCGGTGAATGTTCCAGGTGCGAAATATCTGTTCAAAGAGCGGTCGATATACGTCTTGAAGCTGACTACAACCAACTTCATAACACTCCTGTTACCTTGGAATCAATAAGAAACTCACGGGAAATTACGTCGTCTCAAACACCATCCAACTTGCAAGAGCAGGTCCTCTCTGAGAGTGAGCAATTGCATGATGCTATTGAAGATCTCCCAGATGCTTTCCTGATATATACAGATGTAAAGGCTAGTGTTAACGTTATGAATAATACTCCTTTCCCCAAGAGCGTTAAAGGAGGTAATGATGTTGAACAAGACCGTGGGGGAAATAGTTCTGTGCTTTCTTTAGCAGAAACTCAGTTTTACGAATCGCCATCTGTGCCAGGGAGTCCGGCGGATGATTTGCAAGATGTGGAGGCAGATAAAGTTTGTACTTCTAATAAGGATAAACAACGAGAGCTACCTATGAGTCGGTCAGGTTATCAACCGGTGGATGATCTAGCAGATTCTTTGGTCAAGCATGAAGCGGGGGAAATCGTGGCACAAGCCTTGGACAAGGACGAAGTTGAAGTAGGAATTATGGATTTGCAGATCGGTCGAGAACTGACAGTGAAAATGGACGTGGAAGGTTTGGGTATAATCTATTCTGACCATGGACAACGGTGGATGGATAGAGCGTTCGTAACTAGCGCTGATTCCATATTTAATATGAATGCCAGCAAGAAAGGAGGTTTTAAAGCAGAATCCCATGCAAGAGAAGATGTCGTGGTTTTGCCATCAAATCAACGGCTAGTGAGCTCCGGACATATTGGGAACGCTGAATATGGGCACGCTGAGCCTAGTACAGTGGCAGAGGAGAGGGTTAATCTATCAAAGAACGGAAGTGGCATGGGTGCATTAGAAAAGAAACAAACCGAGGAGGCCGACTGTCTTCCAATTCTTGAGGTATGTCTGAACAAACAAGTTCCCGTAGCGCTTCCTCTTGATTTGGCCAAGGCTGAGCTTAGAGTGCAGTTGGGAACGACCATCTCGGAATATCCTGATGACGTTACTCGTTCTATTTTATCAGCCGATGAAGTTCCCAATGATACTAGGAAGATTTCTCGTATATCAGAAGGTTGCCATCACTTTAACAAGGATGTGACTTCAACTATACGAGATGAGGTTATCTCTAGCGAACAAAAGAAAATGCTAGAGAGTAATGCGAAGAGAGATGATTCTACTGTGCATGCTGTGAAGGAGTTGCCGATCTTTGGTGCTGAGAATGGGGGGCTCCATCGAAACTCTGATGGCATGGCGATGAAGCGTGCTAGCACACCAAAGGAGTCCGACAAAATTAGATTTTCCGGAGTGACTCCAGTGGCTTCTTTTGCAAATTCTGAAAGTATTGTACTCAGAGATGGTGCAATTGTCATCTTAGAGAAATCGGACCCTCGGGGACCAGATAGAAGATCTGGATTTTTTAATACATCTGATACGAGTAAAGGAAGTTCGAGCCCAGAAAGACACATAGTTATTTCCCTAGATGGTCCTTGTAAAACAATTCTTAACTCTGAAAACACCTCCATCACGCCTGCTAATGCTGATCAGCCGAATACACCAACCAGATCAGATGTAAATTGTGATACAGAGGCAATTGCAATAATAGAGGAGCAGCACATCTCTGCACAATCGAGTAGGAACGTTGATAGCTGTGAGCAAAAGGAGTGGGAGTCGCCTCATGAAATACCTAGTGCAATGGACTTGCAATTGGAAGTTTACGGAACAGGACAGGAAATCGCATCAGAATCTGCATTACACACAGTGCAAGCAGTTCAGTGTTTCGCTGGGGCAAGCGTCACTACTTTGTCATCCAAGTCCATCAGTAAATCCAAGTCTATGGAACAGACTCCAACTCTAGCCGTGAGAGCGGACCACGACGGCAAGATGATAGAAGAAACCACAACTGACAGTGACAAGCAGCCACGCACCTCAGAAAGGAGTTCTAGGAGAGATCTCGACATTCTAGGACAGGACCTTCGAGATTCTAGAGCAAGATATAGCATGGAACTTGCGGAAAATATTGGGTCAGTTTCAGATCAGGACACACTTTTGATTAGTCCTGAGGAAATCCAGGTGGAACCAGGCGAGAGAAGTGACACTAGTGAGAAGAAAGATCTGCCAGTACATCTAGGTCGAAGTTCTGAACTCGCAAGATATGCCTCTTGTGTTGCGGAAGAGATAATTGTAGACATGAAGTTGGAATTTGGCAAGGAGGAACTATCAGGGGTCGATTTGGAAGCAGAACTTTGCAGCCCACTGGACTCCCTTGCAGGTGGTTTGGTGTCAAAGATGCCCACTTGTCATGAGGGGAGTGACAATGTGCAAGACCAGTATAAGCATGGATGTAGTGATCGAAATAGAGAACGAACACAAGAAAATCGGGATCATGTGGAAAGCGATGTTAACAAAAGTGAAGCTAGATCTCCTCTAGATGTACCTTATGAAATATCTCCACCTAGTAGACGTAACCATAAAGAACCTCGCGTCCCTGGAAAGCTTTTTTCACTTCTTGAGGTTTTTCGCAATCTATCCAATCACAAGTCAGCTATTTTCTTCAGAGGAAGGCAGGAGGTCAGTGAGTTACCCAAGCATCCTGGCCCTGTGTCACTCAATCTAGATTCCAATCACG
The DNA here is from genome assembly GCA_022496805.1 of Pohlia nutans. NCBI lineage: Eukaryota > Viridiplantae > Streptophyta > Bryopsida > Bryales > Mniaceae > Pohlia > Pohlia nutans. The sequence goes on along the minus strand of CM040107.1, from coordinate 3,332,651 downwards.
GAGCTTAGCTACACGCAGAATACGTTTTTAATTCTTCTAACAGGGGACTGTTGACATCAAAGATACGTCGCTAGATATGTCAGAGGTAACTGTCAGTCGCTGGCTTCATGTTGTTTGATTTGGCAGTGCTGTATATGTGCAGGATCCAAGATACAGTTTGCTGATTCGAAGACATTTGGATCTGAATTTTGTTCGGACACGGTTAGATGAGGGTGCGTATTCAAGCAGCAGTGAGTTCTTTCGTGACTTACTTCTTATATTTAACAACGGAATGGTGTATTACACTCGTGGATCGGTTGAGTTTCGAGGCGCTAAGGCTCTCTTCACGGAGGCAACAAAGGAGATGAACAGAATCTTCCAAACGGAAGCTCTTCTGAAGCAGGATAGGCCTGCCATGCGGACAAGAGAAGTCAAGAAACCAAAAGCTTTTGTAGGAGTTGCATCTCCTGGAAAGGTAGTGATACCCTCAATTGGGGCAACCTCATCTGCAAAATTGGCTGATACCATTTCACCTCTGATGAGTCTGCCTGATAGTGGCAATAAGAAGAGAGCAAATTCTCGATTGGGATTAGCAGAAACGCCCACTAACTCTCACTCTGAGGGTGGGGCACCACGTACCGCTAGTGTGAATATTCTCAGTGACCCAAGCTCTAGTCGGGCCGAGGAAGCAGAATACTCTCAAGAGAATGACCAAGAAGTTAATGGCAGGTTGAAAGACAGAAAAAATCCACAGAAAGGAAGTGGCTCTAGCAGGAGCAAACCACATCGAGAGGAATTGTTAGAGGGCATTCTTTTGAGAAATGCAGCAAATAAAACTTTAGGTAGGCCGAAGTTAAGAGATTTGAAAGAGGGAGCATTAGCGAGAATACCAGCAGTACTTACGAAAGGAGTAGAGGGGGAGAATGTGGCTGATTCAGAATCTGCTAATATGAGCGAAGCAGAGAAAGAGAAGACGAGAGGAAAAGAGACTCGAGGAAAAGAAAGAGATGAGATTGACGACGACGACGACGATGATGATGATGATGATGGTAATGACTTCCTTTGTAAAGGAAAAAGCCTGTCCAAGTTGATAGACCTGGATGATACACCAGGGAGGGGACCTGAAGGAAAGCCTTTTCCAAAGTCAAGACCTACTGTAGCCACTCGTGTAGCATCCAACTCTCATGGCATCGTTTCTCAAGCTGTTGGACGGTCTTCTAGGGGTAGACGGAAGGTCTTTACCCCTGCAAAAGAACCTCAAGCCAAGAAGCGAATAAGAAGGTGATAAGATGCAGAGTTGGATTACCCTTTTGCCCAGGAGCAATTTGTATGTGGAAATGCTTCAAATTCTCTAGCGAGGCCAGAAGAACATCCATCTATCCAGGTATTTTTAACTTGTGCCATGCACCGAGCTGAGGGCTGATATTTTCTTTCACAGTATTTTTGACATGTTTGTTAGGATTTTGATGATTTGTTTAGTCATGACGCCCAACTATTGTTCAGCAGGTGTATCCCCAGATTAGAGCTCGTCAATTGTTAAGTCCTAGGCTGTTGAATCACGACAGATGATGAACTTGTACATTATATGAGCTTACATTCAGGATGTTTGCAGGGAATGATGCACATCACTTTAAAGGATGTGCATCAGTACAGGTACTTATGAGAGTTTGTGGCAAGTCGTACCTGAAAAGGTATTCCTTAAATGTCAACACGGTCATTTGAAATCTGTTGCTACTCGACTTATTTCGCTATTTCTCTATTTGCTGATTCGGGGCATTCCAGATATTGTTTTATACCGGTACTTGCATGAAATTCTACTTATCAGTAAAGTGCCATACTACTAGAAGCCAAGAAGTATTTGAAGAGACATGCAGTAGCATTTGGAAAGCCCAATTTAGAGAAATTTAGAGAAGATGCCTGTTTAATTGTAGTTTTCTGCAGCTTCATATTCTTCCTTAAGAGTATCTTATTAGACCTTGCCTGTCAATGTCACGAGCATTGTGCCATGTTTAATCAGACAGCTGTGTAATTAACACAAGTATTGAGCAAATCATTGAAAGATGAAATAATGACTTTCTCCTATTTTTGAAAGGTTGAACCAATCTTTGATAAACTGACCTACATTTAGCTTTTCATACCGAAATCTTGTCCATTTACAAAAAGTACAGAAAATTTTGAAGTGAGAATAGCCTAATTTCACGTCTCTTAATTTATTGGAGAGCAGATAGTGTAGGGCAATCCATGCTATGAAACTTCACGACTTGCAAGAGTACGAGCCAAAAATTCTTGTAAATCATGAAAGTTAGTGGTATTTTGTGAAATTCTTGTAGATACTAGAACTACCTAAGACAATCTAGTACAAATTTTCATCTGTCCAGCAAGTTGAACAATTTATCCTACACGAAAGGATCAAAAACCATCTAATACTTTGTGGGATTAACAATTTTACATTGTAAGGCAGTTGTAAAGCGTACATTCCAATATGTAAATAAAGGCTTGTACTTTTTAAATCGTATTGTGCATGTTGCTTCCACATTTGGAGTCTTGATTTTTAATTACTCCAAGTGCTAGAGCAGTCCAAACAGGATTATTGAAGAAAATCATTGAAATATCATGAACGTATTAAAAAATTATCTTTTTTTTTTGTTTTTTTTTTTGTTTTTGGGTACAAATGGAACACGCTTTATTCCATTGTAGAAGAGGAAAACAACAGCCAAGCAGGGAAATCCCCACTGGTCAAAGGAATCGTTTTTTTATTTTTTTGGTAATAAAAGCCTAAGAGTCTCAAAATCACTGTCAAAAAAAGAGCCCAAGAGCGAGGGCTGTAGTTCCAGTCTACATAACCTCCATCCCTCTGAGCTAAATGAGCCGAAAAACACCAGTTTTCATCAAATCTCTTGCTCCATCCTTAGCCTAGCTCTTTCTTGCGACTAGTTTGAACCTTCATCCAAGCGGTCTTACTAGTATCTAAGATCGATTCCCAGAGGTCATGGTAAAGCTTGGTAACAGGCCAAAATTTGATACGGAAAACTTTGGCATTACGTGAAGTCCAAACAACCCATAGGACCGCTCCCCGCAATATATTCCAAACATGAAGAGCATGCATGTAACGCTGTGGGAGAGATGAACCAAACAAGCATTGTCTCCACGTGAATCGCGGGTGTGGACCAAGAGGCTCTTCCACTAGTCTATGGATAATGCTCTGCCCATAGTTCCAAAGCTAGCATGTTCGTGGACACAAATGAAATCGATGCATCGGTCTCTTCCATATCAAGATCACAACACGGGCATATATCTGAGACACCATTGCAGATTTTGCGATGCCACACATTGACAGCAACCGCGTTGTGTCAAATCGACCAGATGAAGGCCGATTCCTTCCGCGCACGTGCTTTATCCCAGATTTGGTTCCAGGTTGGTTTGAATCTCGCCGTGAGTGTTCCGGACTGATTCTCATGAATTGGCCTATTGAGTGTCTTCCGTTGATTCAGAAGGGTGCGCCCCATTTTGGCCGTATATCGCAACAAGGGTTTACCAGCACTCCACTTCCACCGACTAAGGTCGAAGTTCAACCCCGCTAGCTTTCCGACCAAGAGAAGGAATTCTTCCTTTTTTTGTCCTTTACACACTGATACAACTCGCACACGAGCTAGGACGCCTTGCAAAATTTGCATGGGTCCAGGTTGAAGAATCACATGCATTAATTGCCTTGACTAGGTACTAACTCGGAAGACCTATTTATCACTCGGGAGAACAATAGGTCTTGCTCCTCCGGTACTAACATGTCGAAATCTATGGCCAACACATGCAACAATCACTGGTTGCTGATCTCTATGGTTCGTGTATAGTCCTACCCAGTCATCGTGATATAATTTATTACGCTCTTCCTTCAGCATCTCTGTCGATCGAAGCGGGAAATTTCATGAGCACACCATGTGTCAAACCACGTTTTCTCAAAAGCCGGCAGTTAGGGTTTTTTAGGGCAGCTAGAAGTAGCCCAACCGCCATAAATAGAAGAAGTAGTGGCCATAATGGCCTATTTATTTATTTGGAGAGAGAGTGGCGCTGGCGCGCATCCTAGAGGGATTAATGTAGGACTGGATAGGCAGCGGGTTCTGGTAGGAAACCGGATGGGCGACCGGATAGAGGAGAACGGGTCTCTGACGGACCCGGCCACGATCTGCGCCTTAAAATGGGCCGCCCTAAATTGGGAGACTCACTGTTCATTTGCTCCTAGCGCTTCTTGTCCCCCTCGTCAGCAAAATTTCGTATTTCCGGATAGCATTAGGGTTGATAGTGCGCGACCGGAGTTAGTGAAGAGGGAGCGCCAGAAACTTAGGCGTAGTTTGCAGAGGAGAAGGAGAGCGCGTCCGGAGTCTGTAGAAATGGCGCGGAGAGGAGAGAGTTCTGCAAGGTTCAAAATCGCGGAGAAGAAGGTGGTTCCAGTTGTTCCGCAGCACCCGGGCGATTTTGAGATGCTTCGCAAGGACCCTGCGACCATGAAGTCCGAGGAGCTTCTGTACCGGACCTGGGACATCCAGGACTCCGGGATGCTGGCGGAGTTAGTGGGAGGACCAATGGCGCCAACTTTCCGGACGAGTTACATCCGAGGGAATTCCAAAAATTGGACCCGGGAGCACTGGCGCATGACCTACGGCTTTCCGGACAGCCCAAACGGACTCGAAGCAGGCAGAAACGGAGACTCCAATTGGGTGAAGGAGCGGTTCTCCCGGATCTCGGACAAGGATGGATTCAAGGTGGAGCATTGCACGACACCCCGGGAGAAGCATCTTCTTCAATTTCAGGAGCCCATCTTTAGCCCGGACAAGCCCACCACCATCACGATCAAATTGGCAAAGGGTATCTACTCCGCGCTGCATAACAGCACGACGATCGGGTGGGGCATTTTGGTGCAAGAGATTGTCGACCGGGAGGCTTCAAAGATCGGAGGTACGAAAGGTTGTCCCATTGCTCCCTTTCTTAATTACATGTATAACAAGCACGGATGCCTCTCGGATAGGGAGAAGGTGAAATTGGAGTTGCAACCGGTTCCGTCAGTAGACCGGAGCCCAGCCAAAGCGCGCACGCCTCGTTCGAAAAGGATGAGGAAACCGGAGAAGGAAGTGAATGAAGACGAAGAAGATGACGAGGGCGCGCAGGGCAACCAGAGCAAACCGGAGACCCCGGAGGCGTCCCAACCGGTCGGTGCTAGAAGGACTCAACCGGAAGAACGCCGGAAGAGAAAGGAGGACTCGATACGAGAGGAACCGGGTGGCGCCAGGACCCAGCCTGAGGAGTTCTGGAAGAAGAGGGAAGACCCGGAACGAGGCCAACCGGGAGATGCAAGCCCGCAGCTGGAGGAGAGACGGAAGAGGAGTGAGGATCCGGCAAAAGGTGCGCAACCGGATGAGGATGGCCCCTCCCGAACGCACACCCGAGGACAACACCAACATAAGAGGAAGCGGGTCATCCGGAGTGATGGAGGGGGAGACGACTCGGAAATCCAAGAGCTTACCCTGCCTCGGAAGAAGACCCAGAACTGGATGAAGATGACCCCAGTGAACGGCCGAGGTGTCCGTCCCACCAACGAAGCCAGTCCAAGCAGCCGTAGGAAGAATGTAAACGAGAAGGCGAAGCGGAAGAGGAAGTCGGAACCGGAAGAGGAAGAGGAAGACTTTGAGGAGGAAGAATCCGAAGAGGAGGAAGACCGGGAAGAAGAGCCAGCTTGGAGAGAGGAACCAGTACAGGAAGCAAAGCCAAATCGGGAGGCACAGGAGGGCACGTCGATCCTCGCAGCAGCGGACATCATGCTCCTCTCCATCCGGACGGCCATGGAAATGGTGGAGGAAAGGTATACTCCACTATACACAACAATGAGGGGAGTCCGGAACATCCTCAAATGCAAGGAAGTAGAGGAGTATCGGGAAAGGGTCAAGAAGATCAGGCGGGAGGTGAACCGGACTCGAATGGAGTCGGCCAAGGGGACCATGCTCATGCTGGAGCAGATGAACGAGCTAGACCGGATGAGGAAGACCATCCGGAAAATGGAGCAACACGATCAGACCTGTCTCAAGAAAGTGGCTTAGTTGTTCCAACCAGATGGCGTAGTACAGACCAAGTCAAGGCTGTATGATGAGAAGGTAACCCAACCGGAGGTAGAAGGGGCAGCGCGGGTGAAGAACATCGTGAAAGAGTACGTTGCCCAAGTGGAGGATGCGCTGGTGGGATTCCGGGCGATGGTGGCAGAGGTACTCCAAAGGTGCCCACCCGTACCTGAACCGGAGGTGCCTGGGGGAAACCAGCAACATGGGAGGGAGGGTCCCTCTATCCGAAAGCGAGCTACAAGAGACCTTTCAGTTGTCAGTGGATGCGCCCCAGGCAGGGGATTTGCACCGCATGTTGGGAGCCGGAAACTCCATCCCGGAACAGACTTCCCGGCTTGTGGAGGATATGGAGCCAGTTCACGCAGCAGACCAAGGAGAAGCGAGTGTAGCTGGCTTTCTGAATCCGGAAGAGGAGATGGTGGAGGCGGGTGCCCAACAGGGAGAGGAAGGAGGACCAGAGGGTGGGCCAGGAGGTAACCCGGACGGTCAACTGGACGATGCGCAAGTACGCAAACCGGAAGGTGAATATCAGGAAGAACGCGGTGAGCTAGTGAGCGAACCGGGTGTTCCGCAGTAGGAGGAGTAGGAAGAGGAAGAAAGCGGAGAGGAAGAATCCGAGGGGTAGCTGCTCGGAGAGCTCCCTGGATTTCCGGATCCCGGGTTTTTAGGATTTGAGGATTTCCCGGATCCGGGCGTTTGGAATTTGCTTCTTATTAAGGAATGTTCTTCATTCGTTGGATCTTTTTGTGTACCACTGTTCCCTTGTAAATGATCATAGGCGCACTTTTTTACAAACGATGTGTGTGTGTGTGTGTTGTTGCTTGAGACGTTGGTCCAATTAGTCCCTTGGTAACTGGATGGACTGACCGGGTTCTGGAGTAGATTCAGTTAAGAGACCGGATGTAGGTTTTGGGGGAGTTAGAGGTTGTTTGAATGTGGGATTTTCTATGCCCGGTTGCAGGGAATAATCCGGGTTAGCGACTGAGAGGATAGGAGGGGGTACTCCGGTCCTCTCAGAACTCCTGGACAGGTAGTCCGGTCGTCGTGTAATAGAATGGTACATAATAGCCAGAGTAAAATAGACCTTTAGGAACCCAACCGATTCCAGACACCCTGGATAGTGTCCACCCCGGTTAGCAAGTCGTTGTAGTATTTTGGCAAATGGGGGAAACCAAGTTGCACTTGTGTGACCGGCTGTAGGTTTGGGATAAATCTGCAGTTGAAGTGCAGTACGGAAAGTACCCAGATCAAGGAGTTGAGATAGGGTAACCAGATAGTAGTGAAGTTCCCATCACTGGAATCAGTAGAGAAGGGTGTGTCTTTAAATCCAGCACGACTAAATGCAAATGAACCCTCTGAGGGAAAATAGAAGCTAAAAGAAACTAGGTTGAGTTGTTAGGATAGACCGGGCAGAGTAGGGTTGGATAAACTTCCAATCCGGATGGAAACTGGATCTAGCCACAACCGGATCAATAATTAGAAGAAGATCCAGTTTAGTACGGAAGGAGGAAGTTGACTGGTGAGAGCAAGAGAGAAATCACCAGCTCGGACCAACCTCCGGAAATTTCCCACTTCACAGAGTCTCCGCGGAACGATAACCCGAAAATCACCTCTACGAGCGTTCTTAATACGAAAAAAGTGCTCTAGGGGACTATCCGGTATCACGTGCTACGACACTTTTTAAAAGTGTTGTAAATGAGAATTGAGTTGGAACTGCGTGGCGATTTCTTGCCAGGATCGAAATTCCGCGGTCTCGTCGCTTCGTAATAGTCTGTGGCAAGACCTCGTCGGGCAATTGTTCGCGCCCGATCCATTGTGAATCCGAAACTTCCTCCTATGAATTTTGAGGCCCATCAAAGATTTGTGTTAAAAACCGCTTCCACCGATTGAGGAGCAATTGGTTATGTTGCGAGCCACCAGTTTCTTCCATGCCACGAACATTCTGTTTGACAAGCGAGATCCACGAGTAGAAGAAATGTGATGTGAGTATATCCATTCGCAGGATGGATACCATGACGCACTTTTACTGTGAGGCTTGATCGAGAGTAGGCCAGTGTGCAATGAGATTTTCACGTCGGACTCACCAGGTTCCAGTGAACACAATTTTTAATAAATTGAGAGAATGGGAACTTCTCAAAATAGTATTATTCATTTTGAAGCGGTTGTTTGGAAGTTGATTGTTCATATAATTAGTAAATGAAAGTGGAAGTTTCTATTAAATTGACAGTTTTATATAGAAGAGGACATTCTGATCGAGCAAACTTTTGTGTGATGTTTGTAACTTTCGTGTGTAAGATCTAATTTATTAGAGTATTGGACACCAAGTCATGAGCTCAGTGGTTGGTTGTGAGGGGTGTTTGTCTCATGTAGGTGGTCCGGATTCAATTCTCGTTGAATTTATTTGAGCAGCTATGAGATATACATGACTTGGTGCTGCTAAGTGAGCTTTGGCAGGCAGGAAAGTTGTAACAACCAACCAGCCCTGTACCCTAAATTGTGACAAGTGCTTGACGCGCTAACAAAAAAACAATAAACAATGATCCTAACCACTACCAATTTTTTTAATAATTCAAAACTATTAAAGAATTATGAAATCAACCCTAAACACGACGAATAAGGCAAGAAAAGAAGTTACAAAAAACCCAAGTAGAAGTAAAGTGAAACAATGAATATATTAATGTGATACGCATAATACACCAGCGTATCTTAAACGAACTAAATACAATGGAATAAGTAAAGTTAGACTAAACAAATAAAATCAAACTATTACACGTAATATCTATAATAATGAATTCCACAACACTCAAAACCAGTACTCTACTCTTTAAGTAGATACATAGACTCCTTGGCAATTGGGCCAAATGAATATCTACGCAAGCAATGATGACATACACATCATTATATAGATGTAGAGATACTCAAATATGTCTTCACTAGAGGAAAGATCGTAAAGCAGCAGAATATGCAGCTAGACTGTTGTTAATGACTTCGATTTGAGCCCAAGGAATTTTCATTAAACATTCTATTGTGTCCTTTTTGATTCTCGACTTCCACGTTGTACTTAGAGAATTTGTTTGCTCCCACACTAGAGGTTGAGTTTCATCAATCTTGCAACGCAATCCTCTGGAGGAATCCCATCCAGCGTAGCTCTCTTGAACAATATGATCTCTGGATGTGGGCCGAAAGTACTGAAAGAGCATACAATTCGGCTGATCCGGGTTTGTGTTCGGATTAGACAAAGCTCTTGCAATCCATACTGGTCTCGTATCACGATCCGCAGGTCGTATAGCAACAAAGTAGCCTTCAAATAGATCACGGCCAATCGGAAAGATTGCAATGGACGATCGTGTAATTCACCAACAAAGGCATCATCCTCCGCATATTCCTCACAAGCCCACCATCTTCGGCAAATTGATCCTCGACCCTTGCAGCAACGCGAGTAGATGGCCAAAACCCGTCTTTGAGTGCAGTGGACGCTTCAATAGGCTCCTCTAATGCTGCCTTTATAGCACGCCAGTAGAAGACCAAATGCTCGTAATGTCTTCTGTACTCTCTAGTTCTGTCTCCAGCGGATATTGTCTCCTAGTACTTGATAAATCACGACAGACACTTCACAATGTCCTCGACACCCCTCATTGCACGGTGGGTGACGGGTACCGGTTCCCCACGAGGCCACAAACTATGACCTTCTAAATCCTCCCTCCAAAATTTAATCCCAGTGCTGTCCTTCGGCAGCCAGTCAATATCAGTGCACGAAATCTTGTACTTCATGACGGGGCAACCAGTGGAGTCTAGGAAGAACTTGAATTTTTGAGCCTTGGTGTGATCGACAAGAGCCTCCTCTCCATCCCTAATAGAGCCTTCTATGAAGGCCTTGAAATCAGACACCTCTTCTACAAGATCGGGAATAGTGAAAGGTGATTCGACATCCATAGAAGACTTCATGAGCAAAGGAATAGTTGGAAAGTTATCTTTCTTCAGTAACATGCTTCATCTCCCAAACAATGCATTGATATTGTTGTGGATGTGATCCATCAACATGAAATTGACATACACCTCACAAAAGGATTTTTTTGCAACAAGAAGGAACCAGAAGCAAAACACATAACTGTTCTTATTGTCACTAGCGGCATTGTCCATTTGGACGTACATAATAGGAGGGAGCGGTATTGCTAGAACATCGATCTCAGAAGATGGCCGAACGGATGATTTGCACATGTCAGCTCCTTGAAGGATAGCATCAAATAGAGGAGCTGATATTGACTCCACAAACAATTCTCTAGAGGAGAATTTGGGAGGTAACTCTAGATCCCGCAAGAGCTTAGCAAAAGACCCCATTGTGTAGTTCGAGTCATGAGAGAATGTCGAACTTCGTCTTATTCAAAAACGGGCAGTTAGGGTTTTTAGGGCAGTAAGGGGTAGCCCCAGTCACCATAAATAGGAGAAGTAGCATCCATGATGGTCTTTTTATTTATTTGGAGAGAGTGGCGCTCCCGCGCGTGCTTAAAGTGATTTCTAGGAAAAAAGAATGGCGGCGGACCCGGCAGGAAACCGGATAGGCAACCGGATGTCAGAGGACGGGCCCCTGACGGACCCGGCCACGATCCGGACCTTAAATTGGGCCGCCTTAAATTGGGCGGTTCACTATTCATTTCTTCCCGGTGCCTCTAGCCCCCCTCGCCAACAGCATTTTGTGTTTCCGGATAGTGTGAGGGTTGATAGTGAGCGCCCGGAGTTAGAAAAGAGAGAGCGCCAGAAACTTAGGCGGAGTTCACAGAAGAAAGAGAGTGCGTACCCGGAGAGAGAGGCGGGAGAGCTCCAGGAAGAGAGGCGCAATTTGCGGAGTAGGAAGAGTAGGAAGAGAGGTGCGTCCGGAGTCAGTGGCTATGGCGCACAGGGGAGAGAGAGCGTTAGGGTTCAAAATCTCGGAGAAGAGGGTGGTTTTGGCTATTCCACTGCACTTGGGCGACTATGAGGATCTGGTCATGGATCTCAAGACCATAAGATGCGAGGGGCTTCTTCGCCGGGTGCGGGATTTGCAGGACGTAAAGATGTTGGCGAAGATTTTGGGCGGAGCCATGGAGCCAGCCTTCCGGTTGAGTTTCATCCGGGCCAAGTACGAGCACTAGACGCAAGAGCACTGGTGCTTCACAGAAACCAACAACAACCTCAAACCGGCCAACAACGGAGATTTGGAGTAGGTGAAGAAGCGCTTCACCTTCCTCTCGGACAAGGACGAGTTCAAGGTGGAGGATTGTAAGATTCCCCGAGAGCACCGACTTCTCCAATTTGTGGTGCCAATTCTCAGCTCGGACAAGCCCACCACCATCATGATCACATTGGCGAAGGGCATCTTCTCCGCGCTGTATTACAAGAAGAAGATCAACTCGGGCTTCGTGGTGCACCAGAATGCCAAGCGGGAGGCATCGAAACTCGGAGGTAAGAAGGGTTGCCCTCTTGCTCCTTTCCTTTATCATTTGTACGCCAAGCACGGATGCATCACGGAACAAGAGAAGGCAAGGCTGGAGATCCCACCGATTCCGGGAGAGAAGAGTTCGGCGAAGAGAAAGGCGGCGCGCCCGAGAGGAGAGCGGAACAGGACAAGGCGTGCACAGGAAGAGGAGGAGGGGATGGCGACCAGAGCAAATCCGAGGAGAGGGAAATGGCCCGTCCGGCAGAGAGAGACAGGCCGAGGGCGCCTCAACCGGACAGGGGAAGCCGACCGGAGGAACGCCGGAAGGAAAGGGAGGATCCGGCAGGGGAGCAACCGGATGGTGCCAGGGCCATGCATGGAGAGCGCCGGAAGAAGAAGGAGGACCGCCCGGAAGGGGGACAACCGGGTGGTACGAGGTCCCAGCGGGAGGAGCGCCAGAAAGGGAGAGAAGACCCGGAGGAAAGCCAACCGGGTGGCGTGAGGCCTCGACAGGAGGAGAGGCAGAAGCGGAGAGAAGACCCGGAGGGAGGCCAACTGGGTGGCGTGAGGCCTCGACAGGAGGAGAGGCAGAAGCGGAGAGAAGACCCGGAGGGAGGCCAACTGGGTGGCGTGAGGCCTCGACAGGAGGAGAGGCAGAAGCGGAGAGAAGACCCAGAAGGAGTCCAAAACCGGATGAGGTGGGCCCCTCCCGAGTGCGCAGCCAAAAGCAGCAAGGGCCGAAGAGGAAGATGATCATCCATAGTGATGAAGAGGAGGACTCGAAGATTCAGGAGGTTACTCCGCTCCTGAAGAAGACCCAGAGCTCGAAGAAGTCAACTTCGGTGAACAGCCGAGGAGCTTGTCACACGGACGAATCCGGTCCGAGCAGCCGCAGGAAGGATGTAAAGGAGAAGGAGAAGTGGAAGAAGAAGCCGGAACCGGAAGAGGAAGACAAAGAGGAGGATTCTGAGGAGGACTCTGATGAGGATGAATCCGAGGACGAGGAAGACCGGGAGCAGGAGCCGACGACGGGAGCGGAACCAGCCCGGGGAGCAAGACCACTGGGGGAGGCTCAAGAGGAGATCCCAATCCACGCAGCAGCGGATATCCTGCTCATACCAGTCCGGGTGGCCTTAGACGTGGTGGAGGAAAGGTATATCTCCCATTCACCGCAATGAGTTAATTGGGGAACGTCCTTAGGAGCACGGACTTAGTGGAGTACCCGGGGCTAGTCAAGAAGCTCCGGAAGGAAGTCAACCGGACCCAAAAGCAGGCGACCTAGGCGACCCTGCTCGCGCTGGATCAGAAGAATGAGCAGGACCGGAAGAAGTAGTACATCTAGATGATGGAGCAGCACATCCAGAAGCAGGAGCAGCACATCCAACGGATGGAGGAGACCGACCGGACCTGCATCACGAAGGTCGTCCGGTTATTCCAACCGGAGGGGGAGGTACGGACCAAGGCCCGGCTGTACGATGCAAAGATTACCCAACCGGGGATGGAAGGGGCAGCACGGGCGAAGAGCATCGTGAGGGAGTACGCTGTCCAAGTGGAGGAGATACATGTGGAGTTCCGGGCGCAGGGGGAACATGTCATCTCCGGATGCCCATCCGTGCCCAAACCGAACGTGGTGGAAACCAGCAACAGGGGAGAGAGAGTCCGTGTGTCCCGAGATGAAATGCAGGGGACTTTTCGGTTGTCAGTGGATGCACCTGGGGCGGGGGATTTAGACTGGCTGCTATGGACCGGGAATTCGATACAAGACTAGAATTCCCGGCCTGTGGAAGAAGTTGAGTCGATTCAGGCAGTCAACCCGGGAGGAGCAAGTCCGGCTGATTTCCTGAACCCGGAAGAGGACATAGTGGAGATGGGTGCCCAACAGGGTGGGGAGGAACGACCAGAGAATGGGCCAGGAGGTAATCGAGACGGTCAACCGGACGGTGCGCAAGGGGGCGAACCGGACGTGGTTCAACAGGGGGGACACGATGAGCAGGGGAGCGAACCGGCTGTTCCAAGCCATGTGGAGAACCCGGAGAACAAGGAGGGGCAGCAAGTGGAAGAAAGAAGAGCGGACGAATCGCTGCGCGGGAACTCCGTGGACGAGCTAAATCCGAGATTAGAGGATCCGACTGCGGAGGGTAGACTTTTTGAGGAGGTAGATTAGAATGCTTTTGTGAATAGACTTTATAGGACTCAAGTGTTAGTGGCAGTTCAGGATAGGAAGTGTACCGTGGAGAGAGCTCTTCGGATTTCCGGATCCTGGGATTGTAGGAATCTGAGGATTTTCCGGATCCGGGCGTTTGGGGTTGCTTCTTATCAAGAAATGCTCTTCATTCCTTGGGTCTTTTTTGTGTACCACTGTTTCTTGTAAATGAGTATAGGCGAATGTTATTTTCCCACAAAGTTGTGTGTGTGTGTGAGCTTATGTTGTTGCTTGAAACAGTGGTCCAATTAGTCCCTTGGTAACCAGATGGGCTAACCAGGTTCTAGTGTAGATTCAGTTAAGAGACCGGGTAGAAGATTTGAGGGAGTTGCGGTCGTTTGAATGTGGGGTTTTTGAGCTCGGTTGCAGGAGATAATCCGGGTTAGTGGCTGAGTAAACAGGAGGGGATACTCCGGTTTTTCTCAGAACTCCTGGACGGGAAGTTTGGTAGAGGTGCCTGCATTTGGGTAGATTGTGCAACTGCAGGGTACGGAGACGGGAATGCAAGGATGTGAGCCTAGAGAGGAGAGCCTGAGAGCCTAGAAAATTTTCAATTTTTTTTGTTTTTTCTGTGAAGGACCTATAACCGTAATTTCAGTGAGCAGCAAACTTGGAGTATAATCGAACTGCAAATTTTCCATTTACATACACGTATGCAAATAGTTTATGAAAAATTTAGGGTTTAGGTATCAAGTGTGTATCGTTCGAACATTGAAAAATTATACATTAACAAGAGAGTATACAAATCAATGAGGTTGGATAGTAAAGTTTAGGATTTTGGCAAAGTGATGTACAACACGGATGGCATTTAATTGGAGTGGTTTAGAGCTAAAATGTGAAATCGGTATAATTCACATACTACATCTATGCAAATCAATAATGAAAATTTGAGGGTCTTAGGGTTTAGGGTGTACAGATTAAACATTCAAAATTGTAACTTGAACAAAGGAGTGAACAAATCAATGAGGTAGGAGAATAGAATGGTTTAGCAATGTAAAGTACAACACAGATGTAAAAATCCAAAGTAGTGGCCCTTTTAGTCTCACTACAAATATCAAATAAAAAGTAGTACAAATATGTGGAGAGAACATCAAAGTTCCTCTCAATCATCACTAGAATTACTGGTAGCAGTAGACCCTGAGCCAGAGCTAGATGTAGAGCGGCTCGGTGAACTAATACCATCACAATCAGACTCCTCAGCCTCAACATCAAAGTATACAAGTGCGTCAGAATTCAACACCTTTGGCTTTGGAATGTGATCACTAATACCATGTCCTGCAAGAGCCTGTGCAACAGGCTCAATGTAGCTTGGCAATTGAAAAGTATTGGGTGGGCTCTCAAGAAACTTTGGCCTTGCAAAAAATGGCCTCTGCACGGTAGAATACGTGGTCTTCATTTTTCTGCACAAACAAAAATGAATATGAGAGCAATGTGATCAACATTTCATCAAATAAAGTATCAATTAGAATTTTTGAATTTAAACTTACTTACTGAATCGAGATTTCTTCAACACTGGAACGACCGCTGATGGAACTGCGTCAGGATCCTCTGATGCAGATGATGATGCAACGACTGGCACGGGTTCGGGTTTGCAAGCACGTTGCATAGACAAAAGCAGACCATCATATAGCTCTTGGTCGTCTTCCAGTGCCACAATGTGGCGTTGCACACGGCGGCATGCCAACAACGACGCACCTAAAACAAGGCATAGATCAAGAAAACATATAACAATGAGCACGAGTAAGTGAAAGAGAAATTCAAACAATTAGAAAGAAAAAACAAATAATCGAAGAAATAAAACCCAAGTAATACTGAGAAAGAATGTTAGAAATATAAACCTGTCATAGTGGTGCAATCCAAGACAACATCGCAGGGGCGAGAAGAAGCCTCAATCAACATCTATATGAACTGACTATCCTTCTCACGAGGACCTCGCCAGGGCTTAATTCCATTCATTTTTTGTGAACTCTTGGTGGTGAAATTCTATAACATGTCATCACAACCCACATCTAATCCAAGAGCCTCAAGCGCTGGAATAGATCGACATGCAAGCCGTGCAGGAGCACCCTCGGGCAACACACGAGCCAAAAGATAAGATAAATTCCAAAATG
This sequence comes from Pohlia nutans, assembly GCA_022496805.1. Classification (NCBI taxonomy): domain Eukaryota; kingdom Viridiplantae; phylum Streptophyta; class Bryopsida; order Bryales; family Mniaceae; genus Pohlia; species Pohlia nutans. The sequence goes on along the minus strand of CM040107.1, from coordinate 3,316,841 downwards.
CTGAGTCTGCAACATATAAAACCAAAAGAGTTAGCTAATAGTAATAGCAAAACAATAATGAATTTTGAAAAACTAGGTAGTGCACGAGCATTTACCGTCTTGAGATGGTTGACCGGTGATGCCAAATGGAGCCTATTCATGCAAGTCCAATCCTTGTACAGCGTAAAATCCGTTGCATTACTGTAACCAAGTATGTTAGCCTTGGCTGACTGCCTGTATCGATGCACAATGATGATAGCGCCATCATCAATCAAGTAATTGTCTGCAAAATCAAAAATTGGATCAAGCCAATCGTCCTCAGCTGCATTCCATGGTGGAATATGTCCCAGCGGATCTGAGATGGTGGGAACGGGTAGGTTCTCGGGCATGTCCACAAGAATTAAATCTACACATGGATCCCTGCACGACTGCCCTTTGAATACTTGTGGGCGGTCCGCTTTGTGCTACAAAAAAAAACATACACATGTTAGTAAATTAAAACTGCCACACAAGCTTCAGAAAAATAAATTGAAGTATAAAGAGTCCAAGAAGTATGTCAAACAGCATACCTCATCCAAAAACCTCTGAATCTCTTCAAACATCTATGGAACAGGGTCATCTTCATTCTGTGGAAGAGCAGCTGCAAGTGATGTGTTGAGTAGCAACTCATCGATGTCTTGGTCCTCTCCTGAGTCCACCACATCACGAATTTGGCCACAAAAGGCGTTCTCTTGGGATAGCTCCAAATACCCTGAATCCCTCTTAGTACCCCGCTGCTCCTGGCTCTGATGCTGAGATTCTGCATCAACAACACTAGAAGAAGAAGGCTTTGGGACTTCTTGTACCTTTGGATTCTTCTTCTTCTCTTCCTTCTTGGCAATCTTCTCTGCTTGTTTCTCAATCTTGGCTTGCTCCCGGGCGGCCACCTTCTCTTCATGTTGAGTAATCTTCAACGCCTTCTTCTCGTCTTCAGCTTCAACGTTGGCAATGAGTTTAAGCCGCGCCTCCTCATCAAGCTTCTCCAATTCACCAACCAACAGGGCAGGTGTATCGGCAGTCTCAGCTGAGGATTTGAGATCCTTTTCCTCTGCATGTACATAACCCAACAGACAGTCCAAATACCACCCAACCCCCTTGAGATGTATGCTTGTCCACGTCTTCAACTGTAGTGGAGAGAACATGCAATATTCAGAAGAACAATCCATCCAACTCTATAGGAACACGGGAAGATCTGTCTTGGCAATTGCCTTCTTCTCCAGTAACCCATGCTTGAAATACCTATAGCCATACAATACTGAGCAATTAGTATTATCATTTGATGCAATATTATGTGTAGCTTTACAAAAGAAACGTTTACCTCAAAACCAAGTTAGACAAAAAGAGTTAATACCTGTAGACCACACGTTTGACCACCAGATCAGAACCCTTGTAATCCTTGAAGGCAATTGATTTCTTGAAGGCTTCAGCCCCCTTGAAAACGCTAACAAATGCCTTGTCCCAAATCTTCACTCGCCAATACTCTATGAATTGGGAAAGTGTCTTGGGCTCTGCTGGGACATCATGTTCAAAGGAACATTGTCTTTGTGGACAATAGTTTCAAACATTTCCACGGAGTAGTCCTCAATCTACATAACATATAGTTATGAAATTAAAACAATAAAATTACAAAGTGTAAAAGTAGAAAAAGAATGTAAACAGAGTAAATCAATATTCATAGAGATATTCACCCCTCCCCACCAGGAGGTTTTCACAATAAAAGAATTGAGGTGTTCAGCATTAACTCGCCTCAAAGGAAAACGAACTGCCTCTTGTATGTGCACAGAGGAGTTCCACCACTTCAGCCATCGGAGCATGTGGTGAAGAGGACCAACCGTTGTAGCAATGATCTGAAGCTTGTCCAAAGTGAGCTCCAATTGCGAGGCATTCATACTCCAATGCCTCTCAATCTGAAAAAAAAGTGGAATTCAAACCGTGAGCAACAGAAATACAAGCAACCTTAAGTAAAAATGAAAGAAATAAATTGTTTTATACCTCTTGCAGAAACTCTGGACCATGCGCTGGATTCGCCACACCTGTCATCTTTCCTAACTTAACAATCAATTTTGAAGTCCTTTCCTTGATGCCCATCTTCATTGCAGCCGCAATGCCTTCCCGAGTGACATCTTCTGGTTTGGTCTCCTCACGATAAACAAGCACAGCTAAGTCACCAGCAGCAGCAATGTCTTGCTGAAACAAGGTCCCAAATAAAAGGATATTAGGGGTACAAATTTTAATACTAAAATGCACACATTCACGTGAACAAAAAATGCAGTAGAGGAGTGAAAGCAGAAATATTACCCTAAACCTGAGAGAAGTAAAAACGTCTGCGTGTAAATTTGTCCATCCTCTCTTCACTGAATTACGACATCTTTCCAATTCCTCGGGGCTCAGTAGCTCTAAGAAAGAACTCAGCGGCATTGTCCCAAACTTCCAAACCTAATCGAGTTGATGAACTAGATTTGTCTTCACGTGGGAAAACTCTGTTTGCCTAAAGGACATGGACCACATCTATCATAATTAGAAGACGTATATAATCAAAATCTAGTGAACTTTGAAATTTGAAAGAAAAGATTTTTGCAGGAAAATGTTTACTCAGTTGTTTATGTCATTCATGACGTTCATGAGAACACCAAGTTGACCCTTGGTCTCCAAGATGATTGTGTCCACAGAGTAATGCCAAAATGGAATGTCATTGTAGAGTCTAGTAATATGGTTCATCCAAGCTATACGACGGTGATTTCCATCGCATATGAAGAACATTTTACCTTTCAAAAAACGTAATGAATCTTGGGAATCAAGATAGCAATCAAATTTCTCGCTCTCAGAGTGCCAAATTGGTCCCCAATCTCTGCGGTCTTTGGATGACACGTGCTCCCCTTCACCTTGCTTGTTTGTTAGGGACACATAAAAAACACAAGCACGTTCACGATAGCCATGGACGAATTCCTGCTCAAGTTTGACAAGATCACTTTGCAGAGTGGGCTTTACCATAGGCATGACAACAAGCCTGCACAAAGGAATGTTGTGGCAAGAAATATTAACCGGTTGCAAACGTAGGGCTGTGAGCGCTGCAATGGTGTTGATCTTCTGTGATCGCCGAATGTCATCCTCATTCAAACTATCCACAATGGCGATGATAGGAGACTCTTCGTCCTCATCATCATCCTCAACTCCAATCGGGGCTTGAGGAGTCTCTACGTTCTCATTCTAGGTCTCTGAGTCACAGTGCACCTGAGGAACTTGTATCAGAGAAATTAAGAACAAAATACAATATAAGCTTCAAATCTAGTGTCCCATTCTTGCTAATATTCACGAACAAGGTTGACAATGCCTCACCTTGTAACTACCCTCACAACCATCCCAACCCTTGTGTACTTGTCACGACTCGCCACGATCTACACGATGACACTGCCTTACCTCGCCTAGCGTTGATGTCACTAATCGTCATGACCCGGGTGATCACAGTGACTCACCTCGCCACGAGGTTCACGCGTCAGGCTAACACTACGAGCCCTCACTACGTCATAGATAACAAGCCTCGGCCACGACGGTAGACAACTGGCTCCCCATTGCACGCTGCCACTCTCTCGTGATGATACCACGCGCTTGACCACAATTCTCACATGTCACGACGCGCGATGACACTGCCTCACCTCGCTGTGACGATCACAGCGTCAAAACCTCACCTCGACACGAGCAATCACAACATCATGGATTTGATTGTTCTCGATATTGAAGAGCCTCTACATTTTTCTCACGGCCTCCGTTGTCACAACCAACAGAATGAGTCCTCACTGTTTAACTGCAAACAATGAGAGCACCACGATCTCTACGCTTCAGGCATAACACAACCCTCCTCCCCACGAGCTGTCACTTGTCACTGCCTTAACGTTGATGTCACTACTCGTCATGCCCAGCGTTGATGTCACTAATCGTCATGACCCGGGTGATCACAGTGCCTCACCTCGCCACGAGGTTCACGCGTTAGGCTAACACTACGAGCCATCACTACGTCATAGATAGCAACCCTCGGCCCCGAGGGCACACTACAGCCTTCCAATTCTGCAGTTGACCACTCTCTCGTGATGATACCAGGAGCACAGTGCACGAACCTTACGCGTCACGGCCTCACCATGCCACAACGGGGAGCTCTCCACGAGACAAGGTCTGTCCACATGTACCCACGGGTTGCGAGGGGCGTGGCGCCTCAAATTACATTCCTGCACCTATAGATATAGCCCTCAGCCCCAACGGGTAGCCTCCGGACTCCCATTCTGTGCATCCCAGTCTCGCAGAATTGGCAGTGCCCGATGTCTCTAGCGTTGATACGAGTCTTTGTACCCAGCCATCCGCACATATAAGTTAACATGGCCAAATGACAAGCTCCAAGCCTCCTCACACATCAGAGCTTCCGGCATATATTATCGGATGTCACCAAGATGGGCATGTCATCAAGAACCTTAACCCCAGGCCTTGGAATCCAGCCCTCGGCGGCGACGGCAGACAACTGGCTCCCCATCCTGTAGCTCCCAGTCTCTTTTGCGATGACACCACGACTCTTAAATTTGAAAAAGCCCCAGAACCCAAGGCCCTCGCGCGTGACTGCCTCACCACGCCTTGACGCTCACGGCATTTTGACTCGTGACTTCCAGTCCTAACGCGACACTGCCACCGTACATGAACTCACAAGTAGCTAGGGGCGAACAAATCCCCTACCCGTGGGCCGTCTAATATAGGCCTCGGCCCCGACATCTGGCTCTCCATTTCGTGACCCATCACTCTCCCGTTATGGACAGTGGGACGAGTCCCTGTTAACCGAATATTCGTTGATATTCCCTTAGGCTAAGAGTAGGCTAGTCTATACCTGGCAGAAATAGACCCAGCAGGCAATACCCGGTAGTACAAACTGGTACAGACTGGTCGACCCGACTTTTCCGGTCGACCACTTTGACACATTGTCAGACCAGTCTCCTATATGTACTTTCCCTCTCGTTGAGAGAGTTCTTGCTATACATTTTGTACATCTTCTTAGCAGCCTAAGTTGTACTTCATTCTTGTCTTAACTCTTCTTGTGCGCACTAGTATGGTAGACTACTGCTGTCAGACTACTGCTGTTTCTTGCTCTTGTATCACTCTTGGTGGTTGTATCTTGGTTAGTTGCAGTAGTCTGTGGGTATGCAGGAACCGACTCACTAGCATATTGGTGCTTTGTCTTAGATTGACAGTAAGTTCTCCTTTGTAGAAACCTCTTACTACTCCTCTCCATCTCTAGCGACTAGCCTAGCGTAGAGTATTCTTGTGAGGAGTAGTCTCATTCGTTTAAGGTCGGTTTGTAGAAAACCCCCTTAGCATTTGGCGACCATGCACAGTTCAGCTCAGACACCAGTCTTTCTCTCGGGCTAGTCGGATCCAGATCTAGATCTAGATCCAGATCCAGATCCTAGTCGACCTTGATCTAGATCTAGATCCTAGTCGATCATGTCGACTATCGCTAGTCGCTATACGTCTCTGGGAAACAGCAGCCATCTGCTTTCTACACGAACATCTTAAGTCTTAACAAAAATCCAGAGCCCGAGAAGCCGGAAAGAGCCTCGGAGATCATTGTGTGTGACAATCGACCAGGGTTGTCAACAGTCGATAATGCTACTGACCAGGAATCTGTAAGAGCAGTCTGTGAACAAGGTTTACGGTGCCAAAGAGCAACCAACTAGGCCAGCACAAAAGACTAGCCCAACAGATCTCAGAGCCCGACCTACCTACCAGAGCCAGATCTAAATTTCATATCTAGATCTAGATCTGATAACTGCCGCGTCACCAGTAAAGAACGACCACGTACACGAGCTACCGGTTTCCCCTTACCACTCGAAGTAACTGTCGACCAGCTCTCTAACCCACATTTTCACAGAGAATGGCAAAATTTACAGTCGGAGACCGTCCCACCGACACAAGTACACGATACTACCACGGAAATAGATCCCCGACCAACATACGAGATTCGGCGGCAAGTCGCAGCATCGACCTCTACCGACCCGTCTTTACAACACTACATGGAATTCACATAGGGAATGATGAAAACCCAGAAGGTACCATTTTTCACGAAACTTCTGTACCGATGGGACGAGGCATTCCAACTATACCAACCCGAGCCCTGGCGATACTACCGACCATGTATACCACGACTCATCAGTTTACCCGCTCGACTATGGCATTCCAGACGATGTCCAACCCGTCTTCTCCATGAAGGGTCCTCGACAACCCACTCGACTTACCGGAACGACCTTCCAGTGCGTATCAACAACTAGTAAGGTACGCTACAGAACCTCCCATCATTTTGCATCAACGACAGTTAGAGATAGATCAACTACGTCGTAGTAGGAAAAAATTAGACTCTCAACAGGCCGGTCTCTTATCCAGCCAGAACCCGACATTCGAACAACTATACTCGGAATCTCAACCAGGTCGACCGGACCTGTCGCCTACATTTCACCAGGAACCCTGTTCTTCTGGTCAAATGAATAGTCAACCCGAGACATCTAGTACCGACAACCAATATCCGACTGGTATAGACGGCTTTGATAATGACCTAGTCAATAAGATCAGACACATCTATCAATCTAACCAACGAGTCGACCTGGTTGTAACTCGACCCAGTCTCCCAAATATTCGCACTCATACTCATGAGCCGAGTATTCTATACCTAGATCAATCGAGGGTAGCCCAAAATACCACTTCCAGAGTATCGACCCCTCGGACTAGTCTACCACCTCGTTACCAAACTCAGCCAGCAATGGGCATTCCTATGATTCAGCCTATCAACCAACCATCGTTTTCACAGGCTCATACTAGGCCCCTACTATAGAACTCGTACTGTTGACTGGTAGCTTTCCAACCATCAGTCCTACCGACTGTCAACTAGTACCAACCTACAATACCTATGTGTGCATCTTGTGGTTGCTTTGGACACCTTCTCAAACAATGTGCACTATACAACCCTCGGTCGTTAGACTATTCGGTACCTGCAGCCCAGATTCAGCAGTAGCCTGCCTACCCAACAGCTACACTCCCGACTCGGACGACTGCTCGGAAACCGGTAGCAATGCCCACCTACAAGGAAGGTAAGTGTGCCATTACTCATGTCCATCGATTTCTCAATGCCCTCACTTTGAATGGCGAATGTTAAGGGGGTTTTCTAGGAACCGACCTTAAACAAATGAAGCTACTCCGCTCAAGACTATTCCACTCTAGACTAGTTTCTAGAGATTGAGAGGAGTAGTAAGAAGTTTCTACTAAGAGGAATGGACTGTCGGCTAAGAAAAAGCACCAGTATGCTAGTAAGTTGACTCCTGCATACCCACAGACTACCGCAACTAACCAAGATACAACCACAAGGAATGATTCAAGAGCAGGAAACAGCAGTAGTCTAACAGCAGTAGTCTAACATACTAGTGCGCACAAGAAGAGCTTAAGACAAGAATGAAGTACAACTGAGGCTGCCAAAAAGATGTACAAATGGTATAGCAACACCTCTCTCAAAGAGAGTGAAGGTACATATAGGAGACTGGTCTGACAGTGTCAGACTAGTCGACCGGAAAAGTCGGGTCGACCAGTCTGTACCAGCCTGTACTGCCACGTGTCGCCTGCCGGGTCTATTCCTGCCGGGTATAGACTAGCCTATTCTTAGCCTAAGGGAATATCAACTAATATTCGGTTAACATTGCCCTCCCTCTGAGCTAAGTACACTCCTGTGGACTTTAGACTACCCCGGTAGGTGACTAGGAAAAATGTTCACGAGAAATGACAAAATTACCCGCGGTCGAGTGACCAACCCGGCTAAGGTCGACTTGTCAGTCCTGGACGTCGCTAGAGTCCTGGGTCATGCCTGGTAAGCGGATGACTGGAGGCATTCCTGAGAAGTCGAACCCCAAAGAGTGTGGTGAAGAGATTACTAGTAAGTCGACTGGGGTATTGTCGACTGATGGTGTAGGTGCTGTCGTCATCTGGTCGGGTACTAGGGGCTGTTGATCGTGCTGCTGCTGTGGAGGAGGAGGGTGTGGAGTTGCTGCGTGCTGTTGCACCGTGTCTTGAAGGTCGACTGGCGGTTGCTGCTGGTTCTGTTGCTGCTGATCGCGCTCTTCGTCTTCATTGGTCGACTCACTGTCGTCTTCGTCCTCGTCCTCGGTCAACTTGACGTCGGTAATCAAGACCTCGTTGTCGTCAGTCGACTGGTTCTCCCAGAGCGAATGGTCGGGTTCGAGGTGGCTCGTATTGATATCTTCGTCTTCGTCGACTGTTGGGATCTCCAAGTCCGGGTGGTCGAGCTGAAGTTGGTCTAGTTGCCTGCGGTACATGTTGAGCTGGTGACGGTCGGTGCTGAGGGTGTGCTTGAGAACCTTGATACGGTTTCTTGCCTTGAGTCGGAGTCGGTACTTGCGCGCTCGAAGTTTGTGGAACTGCAGCTCCCGAGTTGCGAATTGGCGGGACTTCTCCTCGTTGTCTTGGAGTAGTAGGTCGAGTCGGTTGTTGGAGTCGACTATGTCCCTCCGAGCTTGCTGAAGACTGAGCTGGGTTGCTGCTACCTCGGCTCGTGCCGCTCCGAGTTCGTTTCATGCTACCACGAGCTCGCTCTGGTGTTTCTGTTCCTGCTGTCGACTGCTGTGGAGGTCGGCTTGTAGCTGGGCCAATCTGTTGTCGATCTGACTCTTCTCCTTCGTGACGGTGGTGAGAGTAGTACGGAGTCTTGCCAGTTCGTTAGTGAGGTTGTCGACCTGTTGCTTGTATGTTGTGGAGTCCTTGGTCAGTCGACTACTCTCCAATCGGTGGCGGTCGAGCTCAGCTTGAAGGGTGGTTTTTGCTTGAACTGCCTCAAACAAGAGGAGGTTCACTCGGGAGCCGACATCCTCGAGTCGACTTACTGCTCTTTGTACGTCCTCCAGGCGCTGGCGCCAATGCATCGCTAATGTCGTGGCTCGTGATGTTGGTGAGTCGGGTGCGGGTCGATTGACCCCGGGTGATGGCGGAGGTTGAGTCGTGGGGGAGACAGGCGGTGGCTGGCAAAATTCGCCGGTTAATGCCGCTCCGTATGCTGCTTCGAGGTTGAGTGGGGCGAAATGGGATAGAGAAGGCGGGGGTGTGTCCGGGATGGGGGTCTCACTTGGCGTTGGTGGTGGAGTCGACTGGGCCTCGCTGTCGGATGAAGTCAGGTCGACCTGTTGAGGTATAAACTGACTCATTGGTGTGAGTCTGCCTCGCTTGGCACGCTTCTCTTGTCGCTCCTGGTCCCGCTTGCGTGCGTGTGAGGAGCGTGTCTCCCTTCGCTCTGCGGTCGGTTGACTCCCGGTGGGGGCGAGCAGTGCTATTGGGTCGGGTGTGGTTTGTGGACTAGGGGGTCGAGCAGTCGATGTTTGGCCTAGGTCGACTGGTCGGGGCGGCCGAACATGGTCCTTCGAGGTGCGGTCGGCTCCAAGCCCGCCTTGGAAAACGATTTAGTCGGGTCCTCGGGAGTTGTTTCCGTGTTCTCCGACTGTCGACGTCGGTCTTTGGTGTTCTGCTGGGCGACTGTTTGGTGTGCATACTCTTCGTCAGTGCTAGGAAAATAAAACTCAAGGAGGAAGTCCAATACCTCGGCTGAAGGGCAGATCGTGGTCTTTGTGGTCTGCATCGCCTTGATGTCGATGGCGATCGAGTTGAACATCCATGTCGCCCAGTCCCATTGAATGGCGCGGTCGATTAGGGCCTCGACTGTGCACACTACGTCGAGCATTTCCTTGCTGATGTAGGTCGTCTTGCGTTTGAACCCGAGGCCTTGAATGAATGCTGTCAGTCACGTGTGGTGTTCGGGTTTGCAGTGGCAGATGCTGTAGCCCTCAGCAGTCTTGCCGGCTGCAGAATACTCTTCTAACCGACCCGCTGGGTACTCCGCAGGGTCGATTGGCTGTATAGTAATGCCAAATGGCAGTTTGAGAACCTCGTGAATCATAGTCGGATCGACTGTGACTGTATGTGTGCGGATTCGGGCGGTGATGGACTTGTTGGGGAGGTCGACTATCACGGCGTTGACGAACTCCTCGATCAGCTCCATGCGTGGCGCGCGTTGAGGGTTGTCCCAGTCGACTGCTACAAAGTCGAAAATGCCGATCGCCTTGATGAAATCGGCGTCGGTCGTGTGTTTTGCAGCGTACTCGCGCCATTCCCGGATCGGCCGCATCGACTGAAAGGCGAGGGTTTTGTAGAGTCCCTCCTTAGTGCGGATCGGAATTTCCTAAGTCGGTGGTGCGGAGGACGAGAGGCGTCGGGGGCCGCGATCAGTCGACTTGCCTTTCGCCATCGATCGGTTGGCTACAAATCTGCGCACAAGGAGACAAGAGAAAGGCCGGCGTAGTCCCGAAGTCGGCTCGCTTACGGTCGGCTGCAGTGGTGATGGGCGCGATCGTTTCCTACTCAGTCTACTCTCGATTATCTCTCGCACAGTCGGGCTATGGGGTCGCTTGACTATTCTTCGCCGTTTTACTCGTGATTTTCTAAAGTGCTTGCTAAGAATACATAAGGCAAGAGCCGCGGAGTGGCGGTCGGCCAGAGGAGAAGGGAAGGAGGGGGGAGAGTGAGCAATGGGAGATAGGAGGCGCGCGGCCGGTGGGTCGGCTGGAGAGGAAACTAATGGCGAGGAAGCAAGAGGAGGAAGAAGGGGTGCGGCCATGGTGCTAAATACCTGCCCTATGGGCCTTGCATTCAAAATTGAGAGGATAGGTGAGGGCGGCGGCCATAAATATGGCGGCTCTTCTAGGGTTTGACCGGTCGGGTTGACTAGTCGGGTCGACCAGTCGAGTCGACCAACTGTAGCTAGGTCGGGTCGGGTCCGCTGCTGTTAGTTGGGCTCATCTTCGTTCTGTTCTAGTGTTGACCTAATCGCTGATTTGCTAGTGAGTGCGCTAGTCAATTCGGTTGGAGGCTGATCACCTAGAACTTGGTAGGGTTTGAGTTTGTTGATGTTGACTAATACCGGGTCGGGGTCAAAGTGTTGAATGCTGACTAGGAGGACAATGTTGTTGGGGAGGGTATACTGGACACGATACGGGCCGAACCATTTGCTACGAAGTTTACCGGCATGGACATTTGTCCCTTTCGGGTGCCAGAGGACGTAGTCTCCTACATTGTATAGAGTCGACTGGCCTTGGGTCTGGGTCCACTGTGCTCGGTTCCACTGTTGTGCGCCGTGGTGGGTGGCTCACTACTAGGAGAGCATACGAAATATGACTACGGCCATATGACTAGATATGACTATCGGGAGGATATGACTCACCAGTAACTACTTTGGTGACTAGAATAGTCCATAGTCATCACATGACTATGATTCTAGTCATATTTACATGGGACCTCGATGGGAACGTAGTTGGGGAACGTATTCTTCCGTGGGCAGCCATATGACTTTTTGCATGGGCAGCGATATCACTAGATTTAGTAGTTATGTGACTACAGTTTTGGGCAGCCATTTGTAAATGGGTTTTTGAGTGTGGCCTTCATGGTTTTAATTCAAATTTATATCCTTTGTTTAATGATCTATATGTTATTTCAATTTCACTTTCCTTCCTTTTGATTAGGGTTTTCTTTTGAATTTCTTTTGTTCCTTCGAGGTTTTAACATTTTATACATTGTATTTTTTAACTTTTTATTCAAAAACAAGTTGGCATTATTTGCTTTTGTTTTTCATATTTTTTCGTTCCGTACTTTTTTTCGAAGTCATACATATTTTATATCACTTTTGCAATTCATCTATCATGGATATTTATTCCAGATACCCTTCTTACTGTCTACAGTCTTATGAGTTCTCTTTGCACCTTGTTCAAATTCTTGTCATTTATCGATTTTGCATTGATGTATTGTTTTTCTCTTTTTGATTAGGATAGTTTTATTTTGACTACAGCGCTTCTTCCCCTCACGTATTCTTTCCACTTTTGTTTACTCTACCTCTCCCTCTTTTTTATCAGCTTTTTCTTTCAATTTGTGCCCGTTTCACGTCCATGCTGACTTTTTTCTCAATCATCGGTTTAGTGTTGCTTTGGTATTCATCGTGAATTATAATTTGAGGTAGTGCCTTGGACTCGGGGAGGACACTTCACTATACTTTGGTAGAACACGTGCGTTAAAGGGGTAATTAAATGAGGCTATCACATAATTGGAATATTCAAGGTATATTCTTGAATATTCTCAAATATTATAGGTATATTCTAGGTATAGTCTGTAATTATTCCTTACTTGAATTTTAAACATCCTATATTACATCTAAATATTTCAAAATTTTATTGCTCATGAATAAAACACATCCTATATTTTAACGCACTATGTTTAATAAATTTCCTAAGTGTCTTCCCCGGGGCCTTGGAAAGTGCACTCTACATTATGTTTGAGAATCACGTGCGTTCATGACCCCTTCTAAAACCCCATCGCACATGAGAGGTTATATGTCTAAATACCTTTATATACAGATGTATTTTGTTCTAAATATATGTTTAGTGTAAGTATACGTGAATATTTTTAGTTCTTAATGTGTTTATTGTTTGTGTACGTTATACGGCAATGTTCAAATTAATACCCCTTTTGTGCACTCACGTATACTCGTACATGTTTAGTACAGTGCACCCCACGAGGGTAGTGCGCATGTATGTTCTAGCGTCCATCAGTGATGTTGAAGATATTTATATGGCAGATCCCTTTGTATACCATGGTAATGTAGAATTAGCAATGTGGAAATGGCCATTTGCTGTAGTCAAAAAAATACTCTTACGCACTGTAGACGGTATTGTCGAGCGAATGACTCATATTAGTTGTGCATGTAGAATCACTGACTAAGTGTAGTCATCAAGATTACCGATACCACAGCTACTACATATTATGTTTCGTACTTGGTTTGCTAATACAATGGGCTATGCCATGCATTTGACCTCATTTCCTACTGTGATGGCACATCATGTCCCACCTCTAGATCTTCCTCTGCAGCGACCAAAGCTTGGTTTACATCTTCTGTGGTTAGTCTCCTACAGCTTCTCAAATCAGGAGTGTCCAGTTCCCTTTCCACGGTAGTGTATTCATGCCGTAGGTCTACATGCTCCTCATCTCTACCTAACTGCACACTCTGCAGATCATCTCTTCCGCCATCACTTGACTCGACTTTTGCGTCACGCGGCTGTCGTCGTAACACAATCTTCCATCCAGCAATCACTGAAGTATTACAGCAGTTTTTTGTATTGTTACCCATTTCCTAGATGCAATCTAAGCAGCCTGTCAATTAAGAGGGTAATATGTGAAAAGTTCCTCTCCCACTTCAATGTCACGTGTTGCTACAATCATAATATACCCCCAAGTTTTTGAGTTCCATGGGGCAGGCAATGACAAGTATTCCCAAATAGCATTCCCTATATGCTCTCTTCCAATAGAACTGTTAATAAACCCTGCAACATTTTTATTCAACACATCTCCATTTTGGTATATATTTTTCTTCACATATTGCATACTTCAAAAAACGCTTGTCTGCCTCACACTAACGGTGGAACTCAGCCTTTGAGAATCTCTTCCCAACAAATGGCAATAACTCATCACCAGATTTGGCTCCTTCCATCGCATATAGGCCCCATCCCATGTTCGGATGTGTTGACACCCTAACCTCCGACTTTCTTTTCCAAAATGTGAAAATTTTGAGCTTGGGGATGGTACCTATGCGCCATTTCCCATAATCGATATCTGTCTGAACAATATCCACAGATGCTTCATGGTTGGGATACAAACTACTCTCTGTGCTCCTTTGAAGCGGTAGAAGAGCTGAAATTACTGAATTTAATGCAGCAGCTGCTGCGGCCAGAACAATATATCTCTGAGTTTCCTACATGTATCATCGCAACAAAGTAAGGCAAGCGCATTGGCACCCACATATTTCATAACGAAGATATCAGACTAAATTGGTGGATAACATACCAGGATGGATGTCTTGAATTCAGGATCTCGCTTGTACTTCCGTAGATTTTTGCGGATGGTTGTCCTTGATACTAGTTTTGCACCCATGCATTTCTTACATGGGCAAGGGTAACTTTCTAGACCTTGTCTGTCTGCTTCTTTCTCTTCGATTTCCCACAGTTGCAAAATTAGAAGATCCACTCGGGATGTAGGATTAAGAGTCTCGAAGATCCTCTCAGGATAGTGCTTAGTTTATCTTATATTACTATGTACTAAGAATTATATTGCTTGGGTGCATACTCTCTGTAATCTTGAAGGATTTCATGCAATGTTCCTCTCTTGTTTTGGTGATGCCCTCATCTAAATTAGGTTTTGTACAATACAATCGATACAATGGACATGAACTCTTTGCGAGTTGTGGATGGCAAATTCACGAAGAGTGAGAAATACTGCACTTGTTCTTAATTTGCAGCCGAGGGTCTGAGCCAAGAGACCTTACAGCTTTTAGTAAAGATGTCACCGACAGAGGAAGAAGTGTCCAAGTTTCAAGTTAGAGTATAAGGGCGATTCAGCTTTGTTCGGTCGAGCAGATCTCTTCATTCTAGAAATACTTCAGATTCCTAATGTGTTTGAGCGCCTTGACGCGTTGCTTTATAGGGCATCGTTTGAGGAAGAGCTAAGTATACTCACTCTAGCACTATTTCAAAATCGTCAATGACGTGCGTACATCTAGTCATGGATATAGAACTCCTGACTACGAATAGTCAACAAAGCAAACTGGTGACTAAACCTAGTCATCGATGGATAACGGTGAACTATTAATAGCACTTCACTGGCTACTAACACGTGGCGGCGGCGGCGATAATTCCGCACCCTAAACGCAGCCGCCACCCATTGATTACGAAACCCTAAGTGGTTTGAATTTCACTTTCACTCCACAGCTCCACTTTCCCACTCCCTCAGCTAACCTCTTCAATCATCATTGCATAGGATTGTTGTACTTAGATTGACCTTATCTTTGCTGGAATTTGAAAAATAGAGACCACTGCTCAAAATTCACTTGCATCTCGTCGTCGCACTTGGAAGCTCTGTCGCCATGGCAAAATCGAAGAAGCCCATGGTGCTGGAAAGCGAGTTGTCGAAGGAGGAAGAATCGAATGAAGAAGAGTCTCAGGAGGAAGAGTCGTAGGAGGAAGTGTCTGATGAGGGGCAAGAAAGCAGCAGCAGCGAGGAATTCGAAGCGGAGGCAGAGGCGGCGAAGTCCTCACCAAAGTTAGATCTCAATAGCGCATTGTCGTCCACGGCGAAGGAGCCTGATGCAGAGGAAGACAACAAGGAGGAAGCAGTGAGAGACAGCGGAGAAAGCGACGTGGAGGCGGAGGTCGCGGAGAAATCGATAGCTGCGAAGACAGCGGCCTTGTCGACAGCAGCTGCGAAGGCGGTTTTAGAGCTTAGGGTTTAGGGTCGAAATGCCTTGTGCTAGTCATGCTTATGGAATTTATGACTAAAGTTAGTCACGTTCTTTACATTGCTGACTAGAATTAGTGAAGAAGTCCCCTTTAACTCTACATGTTTTCATGACTGGCTGTGGTTGTTTATATTGGAATAAACATGAGTCTAAAGGAAGAGACGATGTGTAGATGGAAGAAGTCAGTGAAGGGAAGGAAGTCGAGGCGGACACTGCCTTGCTATCGCCGTCGAAGCATTGTCCAACTGGTGAGAAGAGGAAGAGGATTACTGAGGTATTGAAGCTTGAAATCAATGGGGGTGAGCAGAAGATACCCCGGACAGAGAAGGGTACCGCCAACATTTACAAGAGGAGAGAGAAGGGGTCCCTTAATGAGCGGGAGCAGGTGAGGACAGAGAAGGGATCCCCCGTTACTCAGGAGAGAAAGACACGGGGAAAGGGTGGGAAACAAAAGAAATCAAGGAATCTTGTTGTCGTGGCAAAAGATAGTAAGGAAGATAAAGTGGGGGCTCTTCAGGACAAGAGCACATCAAAGGTAAGGAAAGCCAAAGCACTACCTACTTGGTTCTTTCTTAAACTACATGCTTAGTTTTTGTGGCAGTCCTCATTCCATTATTTACGAGTGTTTGTGGAATTGCAGACAAGTGGACAAAAGGACAAAGCCTCATCGCCTTTGGAATTTAGCAAAGGCGATGTTGTCGAAATCATGGGTGTTGCAGACGGGGAAGAAGAACAGGTGGTTGGAATTGGGAAGGTCATTGACTTGGAAGGAGCCAGATTGCATGGGGTCACAATTTCAGAAGGGTGTGTCTCCGTGGAGGTGCAGAAGAGCAACAACGACCACTACCTTTTCTATTCCAGTGTAGAATTGGACGACCCTTCTATCTCGAAGATGAGACAAGTAGTAGATAGCTTTATATTGTGGCCCACCCAATTCTTAAAGCATCCATGAGCAATTGCGTTGGCTAAAATAGGGCACTGTTCAATGCGGTTAGAACAGTATGGATATTAGACATTGACGCTGATTGTAGTCATTGATTTCTATCAGCGGACTATATTTAGTCACTTAGTCTCCTTAACTTTTTGGATCTCATGACTATGATATGTGAACCAAAATGACTATATGTAGTCATTAGCTGTAGTCACGTGTTTGAAAGCAATGACTATGCATAGTCAGTTTCTGAGCAATTTTGTTCAAAAATAAAGCTTTTATTCAGTCATATGGTTGGGCGTAAACTTGAATGTATCTAAAGTTCTGACTACAACTAGTCATACACATGTGAATGACTGACGAGCCTTCACAAATATTTAAACCGAAATGATGACTAAATCTAGTAATCACTACCAAATTTGGACCACAATGATAGTCATATAATGACGTCATAAAATTATGCATATTAGTCATTAGATTGACGTCAATGACTAAATCTAGTCAGATGTTTCTGACTATTCCTAGTCACATAAATGACTAAACATAGTCATATTTGTCGGGCTGCCCATAATCGAGGTCCCAAAAAAAATTTTGGGAACGCGCCACAGGGAACGTATGACCGCAGATATGACTAGAGTATTTTTAGTAATTTTTGTTGTCCGCTACGACTGGATTGCTGACTGAAAATGGTATTAGTCATCAGGTCACTTTATGCCCGTTTTTAGTCATAAATCCCAGTCATATTTCGTATGTTTTCTTAGTAGTGGCTGCTGTCAGTCGGGTCTCGTCTAACTTCTCGAGTTCGGCGGCTCGGGCTGAGAGTACTCGCCTGGGAGTGAAGTCAGTAGTCGATGTCGACCGTTGGGTTGGGATGATGTATTCGGTTGGCATCAACGGCGTCAGACCATACACCAATTGGAAAGGTGTGTGGCCTGTGCCAACTATGTACGCCGTTCGGTAAGCAAATAGGACCGTGTGGAGCTGTAATTCCCTATCGGTTCGATTCTCGTTGACTAGCTTCTGGAGCATTCGGACTATGACGTTGTAGGTCGACTCGGCTTGGCCGTTACCTTGAGGATAGTATGTTGTTGAAGTCGTGTGTCGGAGTAAAAAATGCTCGGTGAGAGTGTGTACCGTGCTGTTGATAAAATGGGTACCTTGGTCGCTGACTAGGTGGAGAGGACATCCAAACCGGGTAAGGATTGCCTCGTACAGGAACTGTGCGGTCCCCCTGGCGGTGTTTCCTCGGAGAGCTCTAGCCTCGATCCATTTGGTGGCATAGTCGGTAGCCACCAAAATGTATCGACAGGCTGTATGTCGGGTCTTCTTGACGGGGCCTATGGAGTCGAGTCCCCATTTCATAAACGGTTCCGCGGGTAGTTGGGTGACGAGCTTCGAGGAGACTGTCTTGGGTAGTCCGCCTATCATCTGGCATTCATGACACGACTGGCAGTACTGGACAGCGTCTTGGTGTAGAGTCGGCGACCAGTAGCCTGCGTCTAGTATTTTCCGGACAGTGATGTCATGCGAAAAATGTCCTCCCGCCTTGCCTTTGTGTAATTCTTGGAGGATTGTTGTCGGCTGACTGCCGGTCAGGACTAGTCGGAGCTGGTGGTCCTTGCCGAGTCGGTACAGTTGTCCGTCGAGTACTTGGTACGGAATGGCTTTGTGAGCGATTCGCTTGCGAGCCTCCTTCGTCAAGTGCGTCGGCTACTCCATGTGTTTTGCCTGGTTTATAAACCACAGTGAAGTCGAATTCAAGAAACAGTAGTAGCCAGCGTGCCAGTCGACCCGATACCTGAGGTTTGTTGATCAAGTACTGGAGCGCCAGGTGGTCGACATAGAAGATGAACTTATTACCTAGGAGGTAATGGCGGAATTTGTTGATGGCGTACACCATTGCGAGGGCTTCCTTCTAGGTTGTTGTATAGTTCTTCTCTGCTTTGTTGAGTAGTCGAGAAGCGTAGGCTATCGGCTGGTCGATGATCCCGGTCGGGTTCTGTGCTAGCATCGCCCCGACTGCTATGTCGGATGCATCTGTGTGTATGTGGAAGTCGAGTGACCAGTTGACTCCGATCAGGATTGGTGCAGTCTGGTATCGATCCTTGATGGTCTGATATGCGGTTGCGCACGCCGGCGTCCAGTCGAACGGTTCGCCTTTCCTGGTCAGCTTGGTGATGGGTTCCATGATGGCAGTATAATTTTTGATGAAGCATCGGTTGAACTGGGCTAGTCCGTTGAACGTCTGAATGGCTTTGACGTCCTTTGGTGGTGGCATGTCGACTAGGGCCTAAATTTTCTTTGGATCCGGAAACTTGCCTTCCCGTCCTACAATGTAGCCCAAAATTACACCAAAAGAACATAGAAGATACACTTTTCTGGATTGAGGCTTACCCCGTACTGTCGACATCGGTCGAAGACTAGTCTAAGCTTCGGTAGGTGGGAGTCGATGTCGCTGTAGACACTGAAATCGTCTAGGAATAGCTTCATGAAGTCGCCCAGGTACTCTTTGAAGATCTGGTTGACGATGCGCTAGTAGGTAGGCGGGGCGTTCTTCAATCCAAACGGCATCACGACCCATACATACGCGCCCCACTCGGTGATGAACGCTGTTTTGGGGCGGTCGGTCGGGTCGATCCGTACCTGGTGGTAGCCTGAGAAACAGTTGATGAAGGAGTAGGCTTCATAGCCTATGACTGCATCGAGTACCTCGTCCGTGAACGGAAGGGGGTACGGGTCTTTCTTGGTTGCTGCGTTAAGTCGACGGAAATCTACGCATATCCGTAGTTTCCCATTCTTTTTGGGGACCACGACTATTGGGGATAGCCATGTCGCCTGGTCGACTGGTGCGATGAAGCCTGCTTTTAGAAGTCGTTCCAAGTCGTCCTTCACGGCTTGTGCATAGTTCGGGTTCATCCGGTATCGTGCCTGGTGACTAGGTGAGATGGTCGGGTCGAGCTCGATCCGATGAGTCGCTATGTGTTCTGGTATACCTCGCAGATCTTCGTAAGAGAAGGCAAAAATGTCGATGTATTCTTTAAACAGGGATTCTGCGCTAGTTGTGAGACTAGGGCTCAGATTCGCGTTCAGCTTCAACAGTTTGGGGTCGGTAGAGGTACCGACTTTGACCTGGTCGAGTCGATCCTCCTCATTGTGATTCCAATGGGCAATGTCCGTGAATCGCAGCTTGTCTTGTATTGGTGTCTCGTCTACCAACATTGTCCCTGGTGTATGTTGAATACCTTGGTGCCTAGGAGTACTGGCCGTCGTAGTCGATTCCGTGCCAGGCTGGTCGACTGTCGACTCGGTAGCTAGGAGGTTCCAGTCGATTGTGCCCATTGTGTGGAGGGTCGGGTCGGATGCCATCAAGATTTCCTCCTCTTCATCGGTGATACCTTCCGCGAAGTTGTAACAGACTAGAGCATGTGGTGTAACCGCCTCGTATCCTAACTGTCGATTTATCATGACGGTCTTGACGGTGCCATTGCCCATGATCTGCACCTCATTGTTGCCCCAGTCGTGGATGACCTTGGCATGTCGAAGCCAGGGTCGACCTAGTAATAACCGGTACTCTAACTTGACTATCGAGGAGTCGACAACTATAGGCGTGACTATGTAGGGGATGCCATGAATGTGGATTTTGACATCCCTGATCAATCCTTTGGGTCGTGCTATAGTGCCATTAGCCATCTTGAGGTTGAATGGTGCAGGTGACGGTTTGGCTAGTCCCAACCATCGGCGTTCCTCTTCGGTGATCACATTGACGCCGGAACCGCCATCGATCAGAACGTCGTCGACCATGTTTTTACCGACTGAGACTGTGTTGACTGGCATGTGTTTGTCGATGACTGCTGCAGCGGCGATCGTCACCTCCTCTGTAGTCGAGTAGGGTAACTCTGGAGTCGATCCCTGGGTCTGGATGAGTCAGTCGAACCCGAACCAGTTTGGTGAGGGTCGGTGATAACTGTAGTAAGTCACGGATGGATACCTGCAATTTGCACTCTTGGAGTTGATCGAGGATCTGTTGTTGGACGGCACCGAATGCGATGCTGCCTCTGGTCGACTGTGGCCAGAGTCGTTTGTTGCGGTAATGCATCCGCGTCCCAGTCGAGTGAGGGCGAGTCCTCAGTCGACTTTGGGTCTTTAGTGGAAGTTGTTGTTTCCAACTCGGCTTGGAGTTGACGAACTTCCTGCATCATTTGATCACATAGTAGTTCTTGGGCAGTCCAGTCGGTCTTCTCCGTGGTTTCGTCAGGAGTCGGCTTGTCGGTAGTCGACTGGCTTCTGGTAATTGCTGCGACCGTTAGGACACCAACCGTAGTGTTCGGTAGTTCTTCAATAACTACTGACGACGTGTGGGGCTTGGTCT
Organism: Pohlia nutans; assembly: GCA_022496805.1. Lineage (NCBI taxonomy): Eukaryota > Viridiplantae > Streptophyta > Bryopsida > Bryales > Mniaceae > Pohlia > Pohlia nutans. The sequence goes on along the minus strand of CM040107.1, from coordinate 3,296,114 downwards.
CGATCTGCTGATTAAGGAATTTGACGACCTTCGGATCCTTCAGTAGGGGGCACAAGTGTGTCGGGTGGTCCAAAGTTTTGCACAGAGAGCAAGGGAATATCCGTCGTGGTCTGCTATCGCGGGGTGGTCGACTCCTTGATTCGGCGGTAGTCGACACTGGTGTGGCTGCTGCTACTGGGGCTGTCCTATTAGCCGCCGCGTGCCTTTTTCCGATCTCGCTCTCTGGATTGAGCCAGCAATCGCGTTCAAAATGGCCTGGCTTCTTGCATCGGTTGCAAAATGCTCGTTTGGTAGTCTCGGGCCGCTTGGTAGTGGTCGAGTCGGGTTCCTTAGGTAGTCCGCTTTCTGCAAGTTTAGCCGACTTCTTGGCCTGGGCTAGTGTCGATCTTGGTAGTCCGACTGTGGCTACCTGCAGATACTTCAACAAACCAGCTCGGAGATTGCTAAGTAGGAAATTATCAGCCTGAAGGACCTCAAACTGGCTGGCTAGTTTCATCATCCGTTCATAGTAATCGTCAACCGACTCTTTGGCATCCTGTTTCATACTGCGGAAACGTAGGTAAGCCTGGTCATCATTGTCGATATCTTGGTAGCGGTGTTTGAAGGCATCGAGGATTTCATGTAAGTTTTGGTGTGGGTATGACGTTCGTTGAGTCAAGAACCAATTATAGTTAGCAGTATCGACTAGGGAATTTCTGAATAACGCTATAGTAATAGTCGAGTCGGTTTCGCCATTCAACATAAGGGCATTGAGAAATTGATGGACATGCGTAATGGCACACTTACCTTCCTTGTAGGTAGGAATCGCTATCGGTTTCCGAGCAGTCGTCCGAGTCGGGAGTGTAGCTGCTGGGTAGGAAGGCTGTTGCTGCGTCTGCGCTGCACGTACTGAATAGCCTATCGACCGAGGGTTGTATAGTGCGCATTGTTCGAGAAGGTGACCATAGTCGCCACAAGATGCACACATAGGTACGGTGGGCTGGAACTGGGTCACAGTTGGTAGGACTGGTGGCTGGGAAGCTACCGGTGGGTTGTATGGGTTTTGTGGCATGGGCCAGTTATGCGTCTGTGAACACGATGGTTGATTGATAGGTTGAATCATAGGAATGCCTATCGCTGGTTGAGTTTCGTAACCAGGTGGTAGACTAGTCCGAGGGGTCGACACTCTGGGGGTTGTAGTGTGGGCTACCCTCGGCTGATCTATGTATAGAATATTCGGCTCATGAATAATTATGAGTGCGGATATTCGGGAGACTGGGTCGAGTAACAACTTGGTCGACTGGTTGGTTAGATTGATAGATCTGTCTGATCCTATCAACTAGGTCATTATCAAAGCCGTCTATGCCAGTCGGGTATGGGTTGTCGGTACTCGGGGATCCGGGTCGACTATTCATTTGACCAGGAGAACTGGGTTCCTGGCGAAATGTAGGCGACTGGTCCGGTCGACCTGGTTGAGATTCCGAGTGTAGTTGCTCAGATGTCGGGTTCTGGCTGGATAAAAGATCGGCCAGTTGGGAGTCCAATGCATCCCTATTACGACGTAGTTGTTCTATTTCTAACTGTCATTGATAAAAATTGATGGGACGTTCGGTAGCGTACCTTACTAGTCGTTGATGCGCACTGGAAGGTCGTTCCGGTAAGTCGAGCGGGTCGTCCAGGACCCTTCGTGGAGAAGTCGGGTTCGACCTTGTCTGAAACGCCACAATCGGGTGGGTTTGATGATTCGTGGTATACATGGTTGGTAGAATCGCCAGGGGTCGAGTTGGCATATTGGGGATGCCTCGTCCCATTGGAACCGAAGTTTCGTGAAAATTGGTACCTTTCGGGGTATTCATCTTTCCCTGTGTGAACTCCATGTAGTGTTGTAAAGACGGGTCGGTAGAGGTCGATGCTGCGACTTGCCGCCAAATCTCGTTTGTTGGTCGGGGATCTATTCCCGTGGTAGTCTCATAGACTACTGTCGGTGGAACGATCTCCGATTGTAAATTTCGCCATTCTCTATGAAAACGTGGGTTAGAGAGCTGGTCGGCAATTACTTCGACTGCTAAGAGAGAACCGGTAGCTCGTGTACGCGGTCGTTCCATACTAGCGACGCGGCAGTTATCGGATCTAGATCTGGATCTGGGATTTAGATCCGACTCTACTAGGTAGGTCGGGCTCTGAGATCCGTTTGGATAGTCTTTTGAGCTGGCCTACTCGGTTGCTCTTTGGCACCGTAAGCCTTGTTCACAGACTGCTCCTACAGATTCTTAGTCAATAGCATTTATCGACTGTTGACGACCCTGGTCGACTGTTACACAGTATGATCTCCGAGGCGCTTTTCGGCTACTCGGGCTCTGGATTTTTCTCAAGACATATGATTTTCGTGTAGGAAGCAGATGGCTGCTGTTTCCTAGGGACGTATAGCGCCTTAGCGATAGTTGACAGGATCGACTAGGATCTAGATCTGGATCGACCAGGATCTGGATCTAGATCTAGATCTAGATCTGGATCTGGATCTGACTAGCCCAACAGAAAGACTAGCGTCTGAGCTGAACTTTGCATGGTCGCCAAATGTTAAGGGGGTTTTCTAGGAACCGACCTTAAACGAATGAAGCTACTCCGCTCAAGACTATTCCACTCTAGACTAGTTTCTAGAGATTGAGAGGAGTAGTAAGAAGTTTCTACTAAGAGGAATGGACTGTCGGCTAAGAAAAAGCACCAGTATGCTAGTAAGTCGACTCCTGCATACCCACAGACTACTGCAACTAACCAAGATACAACCACAAGGAATGATTCAAGATCAGGAATCAGCAGTAGTCTAACATACTAGTGCGCACAAGAAGAGCTTAAGACAAGAATGGAGTACAACAGAGGCCGCCAAAAAGATGTACAAATGGTATAGCAACACCTCTCTCAAAGAGAGTGAAGGTACATATAGGAGACTGGTTTGACAGTGTGTCAGACTGGTCGACCGGAAAAGTCGGGTCGACCAGTCTGTACCAGCCTGTACTGCCACGTGTCGCCTGCCGGGTCTATTCCTGCCGGGTATAGACTAGCCTACTCTTAGCCTAAGGGAATATCAACTAATATTCGGTTAACAGCAAAATTGATGGAGCTATTACTATAGCCTTATTTGGAAATTCACTAGACGATTCGGCGAACTATAATTGGTTCTCAACTCAACGAACGTCCTACCCACACCAAGACTTACACGGCATTCTCGATGCCTTCAAACACGGCTACCAGGATATGGACAATGACGACCAGGCTTACCTTCGTTTCCGTAGTATGAAACAGGATGCCAAAGAGTCGGTTGACGATTACTACGAACGGATGATGAAACTAGCCAGCCAGTTTAAGGTCCTTCCAGCTGATAATTTCCTACTAAGCAATTTCCGGCCTGGTTTGTTGAAATATTTGCAGGTAGCCACAGTCGGCCTACCAAGATCGACACTAGCCCAGGCCAAGAAATCGGCTAAGCTAGCTGAAAGTGGACTATTTAAGGAACCCGACTCGACCACTACCGAGCAAGCCGAGACTACCAAACAAGCATTTTGCAATCGAGGCAAGAGGCCACGCCATCTCGAACGCGATTGCTAGCTCATTCGAGAGAGCGAGATTGGAAAAAGGCGTGTAGCGGTGAATACGACAGTCCCGGTAGCAACAGCCACACCAGTGTCGACTACCTCCGAATCAAGGAGTCGACCGCCCCGCGATAGCACACCACGATGGATATTCCCTTGTTCTCTTTGCAAAACCTTGAACCATCCGACACACATGTGTCACCTGCTGAAGGATGCGAAGGTCGTCAAATTCCTTAATCAGCAGATCGAAACCAAGCCCTACACGTCGTCAATAGTCATTGAAGAACTACTGAACACTACGGTTGGTGTCCTGACGGTCGCAGCGATTACCAGAAGCCAGTCGACCCCCGAGTACTTGACTCCCGACGGGACCACACAGACGACCGACTGGACTGCCCAAGAACTACTACGTGATCAAATGATGCAGGAAGTTCGTCAACTCCAAGCCGAGTTGGAAACAACAACTTCCACTAAAGACGCAAAATCGTCTGAGGACTCGCCCTCACTCGACTGGGATGCGGATGCATCACCGCAACAAACGATCAACCCTGGAGACAACCCAGACCAACGGACTCTGGCCACAATCGACCAAGGCAGCATCGCATTTGGCGCCGTCCAGCAGCAGATCCTCGATCAACTCCAAGACTGCAAATTGCAGGTGTCCATCCGTGACTTACTACAGTTATCACCGACCCTCACCAAACTTGTTCGGAATCGACTGACTCATCCCAACCAGGGATCGACTCCAGTGTTACCCTACTCGACTATAGAGGAGGTGACAATCGCCGCTGCAGCAGTCATCGACAAACACATGCGAGTCATCACAGTCTTAGTCGGGAAAAACATGGTCGAAGACGTTCTGATTGATGGCGGATCCGGCGTCAATGTGATCACCGAAGATGAACGCCGATGTTTGGGACTAGCCAAACCGTCACCCGCACCATTCAACCTTAAGGTGGCAAATGGCACTATAGCACGGCCCAAAGGATTGATCAGGGATGTCAAAATTCATATTCATGGCATCCCCTACATAGTCACTCTTATAGACATCGACTGCTTGACAGTCAAGTCAGACTACCGGTTATTACTCGGTCGACCCTGGCTTCGACATGCCAAAGTCATACACGACTGGGGCAACTACAAGGTGCAGATCATGGGCAACGGCACCATCAAGACCGTCAAGATAAATCGACAGTTACGATACGAAGCGGTTACAGCACATGCGCTAGTATGTTACAACTTCGCGGAAGGTATCACCGATGAGGAGGAGGAAATCTTGATGGCCTCCGACCCGACCCTCCACACAATGGGCACAATCAACTGGAACCTCCTAGCTACCGAGTCGACAGTCGACGAAACTGCGACAGAATCGACTAGAACGGCCAGTACCACTAGGCACCATGGTATTTAACACACACCAGGAGAAATGTTGGTAGACGAGACACGAATACGAGACAAGCTGCGATTCATGGACATTGCCCATTGGAATCGCAATGAGGAAGATCGACTCGACCATATCAACGTCGGTACCCCTACCGACCCCAATATGTTGAAGCTGAAGGCGAATCTGAGCCCTAGTCTCAAATCTAGCGCAGAATCCCTCTTCAAGGAATTCATCGACATCTTCCCCTTCTCCTACGAAGATCTGCGAGGTATACCGGAACACATAGCGACTCATTGGATCGAGCTCGACCCGACCATCTCGCCTAGTCACGAGGCACGCTACTGCATGAACCCGAACTATGCACAAGCCGTGAAGGACGACTTGGAACGACTTCTAAAAGCAAGGTTTATCGCGCTAGTCAACGAGGCTACATGGCTATCCCCAACAGTCGTGGTTCCCAAAAAGATTGGGAAACTACGGATATGCGTAGATTTCCGTCGACTATTACCATTTTTCGCGAAAAATTTGCCTCTTCGGTCACGTCGAAGTGCAGCATATTTTGTGGGCCATCTTCTTGCTCTGTCAAATGGTGTGTTATTGACACATATGACAAGGCATTGACTGGTCCCAAAGGGCATCTATAGGAGTCTAACAAGGTAGTGCCAGGTCGTTAACATGCACAAATATATGGAGCTTCTTCAAGACTTAGGGTCTCTGAATTTTAAATGGGGCAAATTTAGAGAGAATATCAAGATGGAAAGAGCGAGACAGGAAAGGGAAAACAATGTTATGTCTTTGAGCGACGACATCGGGCCCTTCGAGCCATATGTAGACAAAGCGTCGATGAATGAATAACGTCGTGGCCGACGCGCACCCTGATGTAGCTTGTCGGCGCCGACAGGCTGCGACCGGCGACCAAGTCGTCATGAATGTTGCTAGGTCGGCAGTGGACTACATCCACGGCACATAGAGTTGAGTGCTTCTCGGGTCATAGAGTATAGAGGTAAAACTTTAAATATAAAATAATATAAATTTATATATGTTTCAAACAAACACACTCGTTATTCAATGTTTTTTAGACAAACTAATAAATGAACACCACCACTTGCATTTCGTAGATAACACTAAAGTGTACCCTTGGTCTAGTCCTATTGTGGTAGCACGTGGTACCGGATACTCCCCTAGAGCGCACTTTTACGTATTAAGAATGCTCGTAGAGGTGATTTCCGGGTTATCGTTCCGCGGAGACTCTGTGAAGTGGGAAGTTTCCGGAGACTGACCCGGGTTGGTGACTACTCTCTTCCGGTCACTAAATCTCTCCCTCTTTCTTTACAAAAACCGGATTTGCTCTACTGACTGACCCGGCTGTGGCCAGATCTGGTTTTTGTCCAGGTTGGAGACTTTCCCAACCCTACTCCACCCGATCTAATCCCAGCTCTTAAATCTGGTTTACCATTTAACCTTTGTTTTCCCTCAGAGGGTTCTCCATTTATATTTTCAAGGATGCTGGATCTAAAGTCACACCCTTCCCCACTGATTTCCGTGACGGGGGATTCACCTCTTCTTGGTCACCCAAACTCCGCTCTCTAATCCGGGTACTCTCCGGTTTACTCTTCAGCTATGGATTCATCCCAAAACCACAGCCGGTCACTCAAGCGCAACCCGGTTTCCCCCTTACCCTCAAAGTACTACAACGACTTGTTGACCGGAATGGACAGTAGCCGGGGTGTCCGGGAGGGATTGAATACGTCAAGACTCGTTTTACTCTAATCCTTCCCACACTTCTATTGTTGCTAGATCTATTCGGATGCTGGAACCTCTACTGAACTACCCGTCCAGGAATTATGGAAGAACCGGAGTACCCCCTCGTACTCTCCCAGCCACTGACCCGGATTTCACCTACAACCAGAAACAGGGAATATCACTTTCAAACGCTCCTAATTCCTCCAAATCTCCTATCCGGTCTCTTAACTAACTTCACGTCCGAGCCAGGCTAACCCATTTGGTTACCAAGGGACTAGTTGCGCCACTGTTCCGGCAACACAAGCAAACACACATATGCACACACCCACACACACACACACACACACACCTTGTACAAAGAAAATGTGCTTCTACTCATGCATACAGAACAAAGGTACACAAAAAGACCCAAGGAATGAAGAACATCCCTTGATAAAAAGGCCCACCCGAAGTCCAGATCCGGGAGATCCTGAAATCCCACATTCCCGGGATCCGGAAATCCGGGGGGGGGGCCTACACCACGGCTCAATTCCTATCCTAAGAAGCCATTAACATAAAAATCCTAGAAGTCATTTACAACAAAAAGCTCCTACCCTACCTACTCAAAAAAAAGCCTATTCTAAGTGGCCGGATCCGCTAAGTCCGGGCCACTGATTCCGGATCCTCGATGACTCCGGGCAGCTACTGGTCCTCCTGCGGCTGCTCTTCCTCATCTTCCCGGCTCTCCACCACGATTGGATCCGCGGGCCGATCTCCTCGCATTCCGTGCGCCGCCGGCTGTCCCACCTGTGAACCTTCCTGTTGCTTTTTCGCCCTGTCCGATTGGACATCTATTGCCTCCATACCTTCGCTCAAATCCCGGACTTCCTCTGGGCTCACTCCGGCGGGTCGGACCATGTGGATTGGCTCCATATCCAGCACGGTCCGGGAGGTATGTTCTTGTGTTGAGCTATCATTCCGCATCAACCGGTCGATCTCCCCTTCTTGAGGAGCATCTGCAGAAAGATTGAACACCCCCTGCAACCCATCCCCGGAACCTACCCTCTCGCCACGGTTGGTGGTTTCCTCCTGATCCGGTTCCTCCTCCAAAGAGCTCTCCCTTATGCACTCCGCCAGTACCCAGAACTCCACCAAATACGCTTCCACCTTGTCCGAGTACTCCCGGACTACATTCTTCATCCGGGCTGCTCCCTCCAATCCCGGCTGAAGTACCCGCTCGTCGTAAAACCGGGCCTTTGTGTGTGACTCCCCATCCGATTGGAACAACCCCTACAACTTGGAGACGCACTGCCGGCTTGTTTCAGCTACTCTCCGGATGGTATGATCCTGCTCCCGGATCTGCAACTCGTTCCTTTGTACGTGTGCCTCCATCTTCTTGATGTAGGCTACATTTTGTTGCAGCTCCTCCTCAAAACCCTTTAAGAGAGCCGAGGATTCGCTCTCTGCCTCCTGGATACCCTGCAGTTGTCCGGTTAGCTCATTCTCCCTCTCTCTGCTCCGGATGAATTTCCTCTGGAGCTTCCGAACCCGCGCCGGATACTCCAGAGCGTCGTTTGTCCGGAGAAGAGTCCTTGTCTCCCGGAGCGCAACGAACATAGGGTTGTACTGCTCCGTCACCATGTCCAGTGCCATTCGGGTCAGCAGTAACATGTCCTCCACCTGGAGCGGTTCTCCTCGTTCCGCTGGCACAGTTCCGGATGGGCCTGCTTCCTGGACCGGTTCTGCTCCCGCTGGCATTCCCTGCTCCCGGTCCCCCTCATCTCCGGTTTCCTCTTCGTCCTCCCCTGCTTCCTTGGGACGCTTGTTGACTGGGCTCATCTTCCTCCGGGCTGGTCCCTTCTTCTTCCGAGGTGTGGTCTCCGGTCCTTTCGGCTCTTCCTCCTCCTCAACTGTGAGGACTAACTTTCTCTTCAGGCCCTGGGGTCGCGGCTGCGACGGACCTCCCTCCCGGTTTGTCCGGTTCTCTTCTTCCATAGGTTCCTTTGGAGCCGCCGGAGCAATATCCTCCTCCATTGGTCTGGATCCATCCACCGGTTGCTCCTAGGGCTGTGGTGGAGAAGGCCTTGTCTCCTCCTCTGGCCTGGGCTCCTCGACCGGTTCCACCCGAGGTCGCATTCGGGAAGGACCGCCTACCTCCGCTTGAGGGGCTGCCTCTGGACCTCTCACCAGCTTCTTCCGGGTCAGCTTCGGCTCTGGAGAATCCTCCTCCTCTTCCTCTTCATCCGGATCCTCCTTCCGCTTTGTTCTCAGCTCTTGTTGAAATCTTGCCCCTCTCGGTCGATCTAGCCCCGGGTCCTTTCTCTTTTCCTGCCGCTCCTCCTGCTGCGGCTTGGCGCCACCCGGTTGGCCTCCCTCTGGGCGGTCTTCACTCCGCTTGGTCCTATGCTCCGGATTGGTGCTGGCCTCGCCCGGTTGTCTTCTTACCGGAAAGTCTTCCCTCTCCTTCCTGCGCTCCTCTCCTCGGAAGCTGCTCCTATCCGGTTGGGGTGCAGGTGGAGCCATCCTTCTCTCCTCCAGTCGGGACGACGAACCGAGTCTGCTGGTCCCCGCTCGTCCTCCCGGAAGCGCCGTCTTCTTCTTGGCCGGGCTTCTCACTCCCGGAATGGGCACTACCTCCAACCTCTTCTTCTCTTCCACCGTGAGGCGTCCATGTTTCTCGTACAAGTGGTAGAGAAATGGGGCCAACGGGCATCCCTTTTTGTTGTCGAGGTTACCCGTGCACTTCTGCGTGTTCCGGTGAATCAAGATCGCCCAGTTGATCCGTTTCCCCCGGAGAAGAGCGGAGTAGATACCCCGGGCCAGCGTCACAGTGAGAGTGGTGGGCTTCTCCGGACTGAGGATAGGCACTACGTACTGGAGCAGCCATTGCTCCAGCGGCAGTATGCAATCCGCCACCTTGAACCCGTCCTTGTCCGAGAGATGACTGAATCGCGCTTTCACCCAATCAGTGTCGCCCTTGCCTCCCGGTTCCAGGTCCTCGTTGGTGTCTGGGAAGTCGTATAATGCCCGCCACATCTCACGGGTCCAACTTCCATACTTCGCCTGGAGGGTTGTCCGGAAGGCGTCCACCATTGGCCCGCCCTCGATTTCCTCCAGCATCCGGAAGTCCTGCACATCCCACACTCTCCCAAACAATCCCAAACATCCCATCTTCTAGAGGTCCTTCATAAGGTCGTGGAAGTCACCATCGTATTGCGGGATGTCCGGGCAAATGCGCTTCTCCGGAATCTTGGCCCCGGCTTCCCTGCGTGCCACGGCTGCGGTCCCTGGGCGGAATTCTTCACTCCTCCGGGAGTAGCGCAGCTCCTTCTCCGGATGCACTCTCTCTTTTCTCGGCAAACCACACGCCTCCCGCTCCGGGCGCTTCCCTTTCCGCTTCCGTGGTGTTCTCCTGACCTCCCGGAGACCCCACGACCCTCTTCCTGGCTGCGCACTCACTTTCTTCCTCAAAGTCCGCCAGAAATGGCGGTGCGCACTGTCCGGATACTCGCCTATTCCAAATTCTAATCTCGCGTCACTGTTTCTCATTGGGTGTCCAGTTTCTCTCACTCCCGGGCGCTCAGAATCTGTACAAGACGGTCGCTCACTGCTCTCTACCTCCAGGCACAAAATGGAAACTCTATCGTTCTCCGGAACTACAAAAATGGCGAGCGCGGAGGACTGGAGGAATCAGGGAAAAAAGAATAGTGCGCCGCCCAATTTAAAGCGGCCCAATTCAAATCCCGGATCGTGGCCGGGACCGGCAGAGGCCCGTCCCTAGACATCCGGCATCCCATCCGGTCTCCTGTCCGATCCGCCGCCATTCTCAGGCTCCGTAGTGAACACCTAAGGTGCGCGCAAGAGCACCACTCTCTCCAAATAATTAAAGAGGTCATAATGAACGCTATTTCTCCCATTTATGGCGGCTAGGCTACCTTTTACTGCCCTACAAACCCTAATTGCCCGTTTTGGAATAAACGAGGTTCGACAGGGTCGACGATATCAATCCCTTATCGTTGGATCGACGATATATGGAAGTTTAGACATTGACACAGTCACAGTTATGGTCGGGTCGACGGTATCCATCTCCATATCGTCGGGTCGCCAATATCCATCCCCTTATCGTCGGGTCGACAATATCCATCCCCTTATCGTCGGGTCGACGATATCCATCCCCTTTTCGTTATCACCACGTTCAGTTATCAGTTATTGTCGGGTCGACGATAACCTCGAGGAAATAAGTTTAGACACTGTGGCCTACGCGAGATCAACTAACTGACGACAACTTTAATAAATAAGAGTATAAAATTGACCGTAGCGTTATCGTTGACTCCATGATTCCATCCCCTTCATATTTGAAATGTGTTCCGGAATTTCCGGCATAAATATCGAAAACCGGATAAACACTCTAACCAAGTACAACAGCAACTGATCCCGGTGGCTCAGTGAATTGTATCTGCAATCTTAAACGTCAAATGATGTCAATGTGATAACTGCAAGAAGGGCGCTAGAAACTACAAACAGGGGTACCCGAAGGATTCCATCCGCTCCTTGCGAAGAAATCAGTGTTGTGTAGAAGTAGGACCAAAAACCTTGGCGGAAAACGGAGCAAGCATACACCGTGCGGATCTGAGATGAGCAGTAGAGAGTCAAGAAGAAACAAGCAGCACGAATGTGCACAAAGAGGTGAATGTCGACGTCGAGACCAAGCACATCCTTCAGAAAAGTTTGGGCGGGAAAAGAAATGGGGAGCGAATTCTCCATTTCAAATTCTTTGGAATCTTTTGCGCTAATGAACATTGAATGCTGACATTCCCTGTCAGCGCTGGACTGCCAATTTCTATGTGTCTTTTTGACAGATTCCTCATCAAAAGATGTGGGTGTAATAAAGCAGAACGAAAAGGTCTCGTCCGGATATAGTTTAATTCGACAACGGTGTTATTTTCAGCTTTTCGTCACGAGAATTATGCTTGTGGTTGACTTCTGCATGGTATTCCATATATTATCTTCACTATTAAAAGCCTTAATTTTACAAATTCGTTGTCCTTCTCCGCGTCCATTCGTTAGAGTTAGGGCAGAGGGCTTGAAGTTAGGTTTTAGGGGTCAGAATAGGCTTTAGCATAAAAACGGACATTACTATTCTGGAGATATGGTAGGAATCAATTTTTGAATTCTAGAGTTTAAATTCTTGACTTTAGGGTTTAGGGATTCTCATTGAACATATACATATATTATATTATATAATTCGAATATATGTATTAAAGTGATATATTGTCTTGGTATGCTACATAGGTAAATTAGTATTAGATACACTAATTTATACAAACATGTTGTAAGTGTTTACTGTTGACCAGTTTCTTAACCCTTTATATTAGTGAAGATGACGATTCCAGGTGCACAATTTGATATGTCAAATGAAGTTTAGTTCAATAAACAAAATGTAGTGCACAACTCTACATATTTTTGGTACGTTGAAACTTTTAAATGTAACTTTAAGAAAATCTATTAAAGTGTTTATTAGATTTAACCTTTGAAAATTTGTATAAATTATAATTTTCACTTTTAGTAATAATGATTAGTATTTAGTATAATTTAAATTTTTACTATGATTGGTTACATTTGTTTTGTCCACTGTAAACTTGAAGAAGGCAAATTGAATATTGAAAGGTAGATTAGTAGTTTCTCGAAAATATTTTCAAAGTCACTTGACTCTAAGACAATGTTAAATTAGTTTACCTTGCAACAATCTCCCGAGTTTAGCTGAACTCTTTATCATTGAGAGATTTGAAAGTGGTTTGAGAAATATATTTGATTTAATATTTTAAAATAATATCACTTACACTTATTTTATTTTATTTTAAATCCAGACAATCTATTAGATTTTGATAGCAACAGTAACTGAGCGTTATAAGGTTTGTAGGTTTTGACAAGACGATAGGGGCCCTGTGTGAGGTGCATAACCTTCTAAATAAACGAACTTCTCAATGGATTCATGACTTAGAGGGAATTTGGCCATTTTCATTACAAACGTGTTTAATCATGTCGACTCCTCCACAAGACCCAAGATTATATGTCACAAGACCCGAGTGTAAAATTCACACTGTAGCATATAAATAATCATGATTATAAGTGTTAAGAAATATTAATTATGGATCTTTGCTAATTGTAAAAGATTATGTTACTGAATAAAACATCAATATAATTTCTAATTGCATCACAGGTATTAAGTAATTCATGTACAAGGTTTCGATTGTCACTTCATGTCAACATCAGGCTCGTAGTTTTCATTGTCTCTCTATTTAGTTTGGTTTATAGTTTTCATACAGTCTGATGCCACTGCTGTCATCTTCAGTCTAAGTCGCTACAATGAAGTATTTTATGCCGGATATTAAATTATCAACGTCAGAAGTGACTCTTTTCAGGAGGCATATGCAGTGTGAGTCGCTCTTGAGGGTCTCATTGTAGGGATGGAGGATGTTGAATTTGGAGCCCTACATCTAAAATTCTTGAATCAAAAAGCTCTTGCGTTGTTCAACAAAGACTCACCGGATATAGGAAATAAGTAGTTCACTATGAACATGAATGTTCACATCACGCAGCATTGATGAACCCCGCAATATAGAGTGACACGCCACAGGAGTTGCTGCAGCGTGTTTATGCACGTGTTTAGTCGAACTGATCTTTACCGGACTAGCTAACTTTTCAACAAAATTCGGAACAAGCAATGCGAGCTCTGCAAATCTGATCTTACTCAACGTATGCCTGCTAGAATGAAATTGCAAATTCTTCAGGCTCTTTCTTTAGGCTTTGTAAAACTTGGAATTCATTTGACAAGCTCGGTGACTGGGGTTATTCGGGCAGTTGATATACCGAACTAAGCAGTCATATCAAGCTAATAAACTCAATGGTAAGTGAACTAAGAAGTCATAACGATCAAGTGATCTCAACAGCCGTGATTGAACTCAGCACAGTCAGCAGTCATATCATGTATTAACAGTTAGTATTTCTATACTTATTAACAATATGTTTTAGTGCAGGACTTCACTAGGTTTGCATTTATTTTTCATGGATGGTGTATCCAGTCTCTTCCACTTTATAGTTGAAACGAAGTAAGGGCCACTTTACTTTAGTAAGGGATACTTCTCAGTCTGTCAAATGTCAGTTAACGAGATAGTGGCTTCGTAATCTTATCTAATAGTGAACAACGAGAGGGGTTGTAATCAAAATACCTTTGATGCTTCTCTACGTCGCTTAACTTCTGCATATCTTTATAACCATGGTCAGCGTACTTGCAGCCCATCGATAAGGATTTCATTAATGTAGTTGTTAAGGACCGATAATAGGCGTTGTTTTAATTTTTCCCTAGCCTGCCATAAACATTAATTGTATAACATATAGTTGTATATTGAAAGCAAAACTTTAAATGAGACATACATAACGTAAAAAATATTGACAATAATACAATGGTTTAAAATTACTCAAGATTTGAGGCTCATAAAACTATATTTAATTTCCCTAAACTTTATTTAATAGTACTTCTATGTAATTAATTTAAATAATAACTGTATTTAATTGATTTAAAGTTTTCTATATTACATATATTTTATTGACTATAGAATATTATATATTTTACCCACTTATAATTATAACAGCAATATTTTAGTTGATTAGTAAATCACTAATGACATTACAACATTAATAATGGAAGTAATTACATTTCATTTGAATGTTATTTACACGTCAAGAATATTAAATCAAATCAACATGAATTTATAAGAGTAACGTCGTCAACTCCTATTGTTTAATGTGAAATGCATTGTCTCGGTGTATAGTTAAACATTTTTTTGATTGTTTATATAGTACTTAATTATGAGAATATTAGTTCGTTTTCATTGTAATAATTGCATATGCTTTAATTTATAAAGAATTACTTAGATCTATTATAAACTTTAGGTTTGTCTCTTTTAAAGTCTTTACGTTCATTTTTTAAGTACTTTGAACATATAAACAATTCATATTGTTGTTGATGACATTACCTACAATTTATAACAATCTTTGCTTGACATTAATGTTCTCAAACATTTCTCTTATTTAAACTACTTACACGAAGTAAGAAGTGAAATGGATGTTTATGATAGTAAAGTCACGCAAAAATTGTTATGAAAAATCACTAGTTGGTAGAAAATACTAATTACTAGTACTAGCAGAAAGAGTGACTAGCAGATTTGTGAGTACAGTACGTTGGCTTAACTGCAACCTGATCAGAGCCCACTGGTCTGCGAAAGAGACTACAGTAGGACGAAAGTCTGCCTCTCCAATGTAAGTTTGGGCTTCTTGATCCTTCTCCCTAGGTAGACGTCCTGGATTTTGTAGCTAAGCTGCTAGTGATCATCAAGAGCTTCAGAATTGACGCCTGATGTGTTTATTTTTAAGAAGCTGTGAGCAGGTTATATGCGGTCTTTTCACTTGTTCAATTTTCTTTCCGTTTTAGAGCAACACATGCAATATTCTTCTAGTGATGTCCAGTACAGTTTTGAATTGTGTTTTCCACATTATGATCAATTGGACTGTGTCTTGGATTTTTTTTGTATCCCCAAGACATAGGCGGAGATGGAGTCGTCTGAACAAATGGAAGATAGGCTTCAAATTACATCTCTGACAGAGTCTTGTAAGAGAAAGTATCAACTTCACGTGAAAATCAGTGAAGAGCAGACATACTCCCTCAACTCTGTATCCACGTCCAACATGCAACTTGGTGGCCAGCTCGTGATCCACAAACAGCTTGGTGATGACACTGTAAAGCGTTGCAAAATTAACTTTGGGTAAGATTAGGGCTTCCAGCCTTTTGTTTTCTTGATGTCACTGTGAAAGTATGAACCGGGATATGTTATGTAAGTACGTAGAAGAACTCGTGCAATCAAACTCTTTTTGGTTTTGATTAGACTTTGAATTTTTGAATTCCTACTGAACAAGCTATCGTGATTACCTTACATTCCATAGACCTCATTCCTGCATCATGTTTTGATTCTAATTGGACATTGATCATACAGTCTCTCTAAATTTAGTATCTATTTTAATAGATACTTAAATGTAGTATCTATGTTAATAGATATTCAAATGTAGTATCTATTTTAATATCTATTTTAATATAAATTTAAATTTAGAATCTATTTTGATAGATACTACAATTTAGTATCTATTTTAATAGATAATTAAATGTAGTATCAATTCTAATAGATACTTAACTTTAATAGTCATGCCAATATATATTCAAATTTGGCATGATATAGTATTATGTTCATAGGATCAGTTACCTTGCTGATAAGCCGAGCGGAGAGCCGAAATGGGAAAACTAGTTTCAGGTTTTAGATAGTTTAAGCTGCGATTTGGTATATCAAGTCCAAAATATTCTTCTACAAGTACTGTAGGATGATTTTTTAAGAATCGTTAATTTTCGTAACGCTCAGAAACGTTTAGGAATGAGCTTGACATTCACATATTTTGTATTTTGTTAACCCCTAAATGTCCTCACCTTTGTCGAATTTGGGCAGTTTCGCAAAGATGCATATTAAAATGCAACTAACATGAATATTTGAAACTTGATGCATGAATAAAAGTTATACATTTCTCAATTTAGATTCAATCTATACGGTTAGATCTTTGATTGCTATTACTAATATTTTTCTATAAATTTTGAAACATAAAATAAAAAAATTATTATCTGATTCGATTACGGATAAGATTTTGACAATATGGGGATGAAATTTGTTGTGGTGGCTTATAATGTAGTACTCTAGGTGTAGTGATTTTTGGAGATTTTTTGGATGTTTGATTTTATGAGTTTATTTTTTCAAACACACTTTTATACTAAAATCTTTAGAATTTTAGGTGAAATACTGCTACACAAAAAGAGGCATAAATTTTTCAAGAATTGTTTCCTCTACGATTGGTTCACACATACATAAAGCTACCTTCCCATAAAAAAATCAATAACAAAATCATACTACAAAAAGTGCATGACGAATGAGAAATTGCGGATGAAACTTTTACATCATGCAAAACATGTATGGTTGGGCAGTTAGGGGTTAACTTCTAAACATCCCATCGTCTAAAACCAAAATCTTGAACAGATTTCAAGCCCCATAATTGTCCCGTACAATCTAAAACCAGTATCATCCAAGTCACCTTTGCAAGCCTATTAAATCTTCTATTAATTAGAGTAAATCTTTAGTCATGAGGATATCTACTTTTGAGGCTACCATCAACTTCTGTTAAAAATATCGGTATGTTCACAAGAAAAATGATAAATTAAGGCTCAGCCCACCCAAGCCTGAGAGCCGAGCCAAGTTGGGAGCTATATCATGCAGACTCATTTCAGATTTGAGATACTTAGAGCTGCGATTTTAGGGGTTTAAATTCCAAAATACATTTAAACACTCGGGAACTTTTATAAGTGAACTTCATATGCATCAATTTAGTACAATTCTGTTAACCTCCAAACGTCCTAGCATAGAAAAATGGATCATGAACGGATTTCAAACTATATAATTGTCTCGTACAATCTAGGATGATTGTCATCCATGTCACCTTTGCAAAACTATTAACTTCTCTACTAATTACAATAACTCTTTTGTCATGAATTAATGCTGATAATATTCGAGAGGCCTTCCAGTTCAACTGAGCCAATATTGTTGAGTAGGTTTCATCTCTGCAATGCTCCTCTCATGTACACCTCATGTACAGCTGAGTTATGCTAATATCTTTTATTTAAGCTAACATCTTCTTCTGTTCAAAAGATCAGAACGATAAGGGGTAAAAGAATTTTTTTAGGCTCGGCCCACCTAAGCCTGGGATCCGAGCTTCGGAGACGTGCTTCAGAGCCGACCCTGTAAACCAAGCCGGTTCCCAGAGCCAAGCCTAGGAGCCTAGAAAAGAATGAGGCATAATTTTTTCGAAAATTATTTCCTTTTCGATCGGATCACACATATATGAAGCTAACTTCCCATAATAAATTCTGTAAAAAAATCACACCACATAAAGTACATGACGGAAGAGATATTACACATGAAATCTGTACATCATGCAAAATAAGTAGGGTTGGGCAGTTAGGGGTTAATTTTCGTAACGCTCACAAGTGTTTAGGAATGAACTTGACACTCAAATATTTTGTATTTTGTTAACTCCTAAACATTTCAGCGTCTAGAAACAAAATCTTGAACAGATTTCAAGCCCCGTAATTGTCCCATACAATCTAAAATCAGTATTATCCAAGTCACCGTTGCAAGCCTATTAAATCTTCTACTAGTTAGAGTAAATCTTTAGTCACGAGAAAATGCTGATAATATTGCGGAGTTCTTCCAATGCAAGTGTGCTAAATCTTTTGGGTATTGGATTTCAGCCCTGCAAAGGTCCTTTCATGTACACCTCATGGGCATCTCACATTCTTAGTCATGTTAATATCTATTTTTGAGGCTAGGATCTACTTGTGTTCAAAAGATCCGTATGTTTACGCGAAAAAATATATATTTAGGCTCGGTCCACCCAAGCCTGGAAGCCGAGCTTCGGAGACCTGCATCGTTGCCGAGCTTAGGAGCCGAGCTGATTACTGGACCCAAGCCTGCAGGTTCGGCATAGGGTCGGGAGGTCGTCATCCTCGCCATTGCCCCGCATTTCCAGGGTTTCCTCATTTGAACTCTGCAGAGTTGCTGCGCCTGTGTTTTGAAGCTTGTACTCCTATGTTTCCTTCCTTTCTAGCTAGCTCGCGTTTCCTTGCTTGCTACTACTGCTCATTTGTCGTACTTGTTCGTCGCTCCTGCTACTCAATTCACTGGAGAGTAGTTTAGGATTTAGGGTATTTTCTCTTGCTTCTGTACTTTAGGCACTATTATCTTAGCTCTTGCTGCAGTAGTTTACAGGTAGAATTAGAGTTCTCAGTACATAAGATTGAGATCAGAAGATTGGGTGTGGAGCGCCTATTCAAGTGGAGCGCATGCGGTTTTAGAAACTCGAGCTGGAGCGCCTGCGGCTGAGGTAATTCTAACCTTCTCATTTCTGCTTGCTAGGGTTTGCTAAACTGTCCATGTTTCGGATTAGAGTAGCAAGTCCAAGGAGGGTTTGTCTAGTTTTGTGGGGTTTTAGGGTTTACGGATAACAATTTCCTGTTTTCATACAAAACTAAAGGCTGGCTTTAGGGGTTAGTGTTTAGGGTCGAGATGCAATTGATCAGGTGCAGCTTTACAGTGAGTGGATGGAGTTGTGGTTGTTGCCTTGTCTGACAAGGCTGTGCACTCCCTGAGTGATTATTATTCACAAACACTGACAGACTTCACGTTATTGGATTCTTTAAGCTTTACATTGCATGGCTAGGGTTTAGCAGCTTACTTCATAGGTTTAGGGTCGTTTTGCTAGTGTTGGACGTGCTTGCCTGCTAGGGATCTGCTTCTTTGAAAGGCAGTGGAACAAAACTGAGATCTAAGTCTGTATGTGAACATTGGTGTACTTGTTTTGTCTCTATCTGGCATAATTTAGGGTGGTTAAGGTTTGGTTTAGGATTTAGGGTTCTAATTTAAGTTTGTTTGTATTAGTCCTTCAATTTCCATATTTCTAGGGTTTTAGTAAGCACTGACCGTGCATTCTATTCATAGCAGTTGTGTATTGGACTTAATTCCTCTATCTTTGTCATCGTGAAGTGCAACTACACCAAGCCCAACTTCTTATACAAGGTAAAACTTTCAATGTCTATGGTCTGAATTAGGGTTTATGATTTCTGGTTTCCGAATTAGGGCATATGTATGTTTATAGTCCATGTATCGTCGACTCGACGATATAGCACTAGATATACAGATTTAAGTCAACTTCCCAATAGCAGTAGACATCCAGATTGAAGTCACTTTAGAAACCAAACAGTACTGCAAATCATTTCACTAAGTTGAAAAGCGACCATTATCGTCGGGTCGACGATACTACAATGCACTAGGCCTCATCGTGGACCCGACGATACACAAAATTCGGGATAAAGAATAAAAACACCGAAAAGAATCCAGATTCGTCAATACCAAAATCAGAATAGAGAAGTAACAAATAGAACGAAGACAATACATGCAGTAAACCTTGATGAATAAATACACTTCACCACTCACACATTAATTTAAAAACACTATAAGAACTTGTAAAGTGCCTCTTATCATCGGGGCGACGATACCCATGTACTGTGCATTAAGAACGTTCTAACTATACGCCAAAATAATGCGAATAAATAAATTATAAATTCAACTAAAAATACATATTATCGTGATGATTACAGGCAGACGAGTCCCGTAGTACACACACATGAATTGACGATACCGGTTCCTTGTTCAGAGTTCACACCATATCGTCGGGTCGACGATTCCTGCACAAATCCAGTAAGAGGGACAAAAAAAAAATGAACACGGCCACCTCAAATTAAGGATAGCACCAATGAACCATGAAAAACCAGAGAAACAAAATCAAGTCACCGCTGCAATCGTCGGGTCGATGATACCGTCTCCTGCGAAATACATGAGCAGCAAACAATGAATCAGATAAAATCAAACCAACAAAGGATAATAAAATAAATCAATGGATGACCATCACGAATGTCAAGTGATTAAGCCTTCAACTGCCGCCTATGTAATTCCTGATAACAAATACGAGGTTAGATCAGCAAGGCCACTGCTTCACGCAAAAGGTAGTGCTATCGTCGAGTCGACGATTACTAAGACAAATCAATATTCTATACATGAAAGCTTCTGTGACCTCTAACAATTGATCCTGAACCGTGCCACACATTGTAAAGAATGGCAGACGAAGACACTTACGATTACTCTGCAACCGCACCTCACCTTCAACCGTTCGTGTATCCGGTGACGGATGAGCCCTTCATCCCCGAAATGCAAGAAAACTACGGGGAGCTCTGGGAGTTTAAAGAACACATCCACACCTAGACTTTTGGTGTGAACCGATTCAAGAATTACGTGTTCCTCCGCTACAAAGCTGAAGGAAAGACGTTCTACCTCAATTGGAATGTGCAGGAGAAAGTCTCCATCATTGAGAGTCAGCGGGATGACTACATCGTCATGGTGCTGCGCGCTGTCGATGACGACAAAACGGTCTTGGACCACAGTCATTCAATCGTGATCGATGTCGACAAGAGCCACGGAAAATTCAATCTGGACAACCTCATCGCTTTCTTGGGGGATCTGACATGGCCAGTCTCAACAAAGACTTTGCTAAACTTGGCTACGTCCCATGGGTGAATGGAACGGCGAAGTCTAACGCCGATCAACTCATGCAAATCTATCAGACACTCGATTACTACGCGATGGAGCACGTAGAGCGGAGACCCTTTGTTGAGAGAGGCGCAAATCGATCCCTGAGAAATACCTCAACTCCACGAGCTGAGAGAAAGAATACCGTAGGAGGACCGGGAGGCAGAAAGGTCAAGCCAAGCCAGCCCAGAACGTCCAGCAAGAAAAGAGACGCCCCCAATACAGAGGCTGAAGGGTCCACCCGAAAGCGAAAGAGAAGCCTGACAAGTGCGTCTGGAGCTGCAGCGGCTGGTTGAAGTTCTAGTTCGGCACTGACTACAGTCTCAACCGATTTAGACACACTAGACAAGATTCCAGATTGGGAGAAGACTGCACAGATACAGAAGGCGTTCTGGGCAGAGCATGAAGAGCTATTTCTAGATGAAATGGCAGTAAAAACGGTCCACATCGATCAGTGCATTCTGGCAAACGACGAGTACGTCATTCGAACTCTGCAGAGGGACATTCTCGATGACGTGAAGAACGAGCTCGTTCTGATGATCGACGTAAAGCAGAGGCAAATCGTCTGCTTAACGCCGGTTGATGACTATCATAAACTGCTTAAAAAGCGGCCTGGGACCTGGGAAGAGATCATGAAGGGAAAGTTCATGATCATCAACGGGCAGCATAGCATTTACGCATCGAGAGAGTTACAAAATGGAGGATGCGGTGAGAAACGTCAAAATGAACTCCGCACGTGGAACGCGTACATTGTGTACTCCCGGGACGCAAATCAACTAAGGAATATCTCGAAGTACTACAATTGCACGAACCATCTGGACCACGCCCAGCCCACATGGGGTAACCTGATGATAAGCTGTAGAAACATCTGGACCACATACAAACGTCCAACAAGCGATAAGGAGGATGCGACGACGAGAAAGAATAACGCCTTCTACAGCTTGATCCGCTACAAGGTATCCTCTTGTCCCCTCTCATTATCGTCGGGTCGACGATACATCGCGACAGCTCCTGATACAGCCGTTCACTTGAATTCTAATGTTCCATTTCTCTGTTATGCAGGCTTTTACTGATGCTATTGTACAAAGATTTCAGAGTATAAATCCGGATAAAGACGGGGCAACGGTGAAGGGCGTGTCGGACCTCAAAAATGAAATCCAAATAATCACCCTTCCGGACCATCTGTGGGCGCATTGGCATAAATTCCTTATCATGCATGCCAATGGGGACTTGATAGATCCGGATAGGAGCAGTTCTTTAAATCCTTCGGGTGGTTCTCTGATAAGGATTTCGGAGTGGTGGCCGAGCATCTCCTAGGAGATACTCCTGGGCGGCGTGCGCCATATCCAAAAGTCTCAGTCCCGAAGACAAAGATTCTCGTGGCCGGCAACATGTCAGCCGTGGATTGGGCCGAGCGCCGAAAGCGCAAGAAAATTGTGCTGCAGGATATTATGTCCATAAGGCCAACCCTGAAATTCCTCGACAATAGCGGCGACGTCAATCTTGAGAAGTGGAGGTTGTGGAAGAAGAGGCACCTGTGGACGTCTGCAACGTGGGATTTCCTGGTCTCGCATCCGAATAAGGATTACTTCGTGAGGCGGCTCCGCCTCGAAGGATGGCATAAGTGTCCGAAGGACTACACGGCGGCGTTCCCGGAGGTGCTCTACATGAACACGAGGTTTATGACGCTGAAGTACCGTCTTCTGGATCCAGCAGGAGGAGTCCAAATCAGAGGAGTTGATATGAGTGTCAAAGCTCTGGTGACCAGCTCCAGTTACTCCTACACTTCTCGTCCAGTGAATCTGGCGGTGCTCGATGCCCGCGCAATTCCCAGGACTAAGCCGACCAAAAATGCAGGCGCAATCAATCCCTTCCTGAAATTCCTCGCCGATACCCTTGAGCCCGACGTAACTGAGCCAAAAATTTGGTTGATTATTTTGTCCAGGAAAGAAGACTTCAAAGCTGCATCGACCTTTGCAGAAGACGAGCTCGATGAATATGAGGCACAGGTATCCACGTACGTTCCGAGCAGAGGGGAGATGCTCAACAACGTGACCAACAGAAATATTGCCCCAGACGTCATACTTCTCTTTCTTTTCAAAAAAGACAACGAATTCGCCAAGGCTGCGCGGAAGTTAGTGATGAAGAAATACACTACTCCGCTACTCTGTGAATATGTTAAGGAGGTTTTCTAGGAACCAACTTTAAACGAATGAGACTACTCCGCACAAGACTATTCTATTCTAGACTAGTTTCTAGAGATTGAGAGGAGTAGTAAGAAGTTTCTACTAGGGAGAACGTACTGTCGGTTAAGGAAAAGCCCCAGTATACTAGTAAGTCGGCTCCTGCATACTCATAGACTACTGCAACTAACCAAGATACAACCACAAAGAGTGATACGAAAGCAGGAAACAGCACTAGTCTAACGTACTGGTGCGCACAAGAAGAGTTTAAGACAAGAGCGAAGTACAACTGAGGCTGCCAAGAAGATGTACAAATGGTATAGCAACACCTCTCTCAAAGAGAGTGAAGGTACATATAGGAGACTGGTCTGACAGTGTGTCAGACTGGTCGACCGGAAAAGTCGGGTCGACCAGTCTGTACCAGCCTGTACTACCGGGTATCGCCTGCCGGGTCTATTCCTGCCGGGTATAGACTAGCCTACTCTTAGCCTAAGGGAATATCAACTAATATTCGGTTAACATTGCCCTCCCTCTGAGCTAAGTACACTCCTGTGGACTTTAGACTACCCCGGTAGGTGACTAGGGAAAATGGTCACGAGGAATGACCTAATTACCCGCGGCCGAGACTTCTGCGATTAGTCAACCCGGACTATGGTCGACTTGTCACTGGTTGACGTCGCTGGAGTGCCGGGTCGTGACGGGCGAGCGGATATCTGAGGGTAGCCCTGAAAAGTCAAACCCAAGAGAGTGTGGTGACGAGAGTGCGGGTGAGTCGACTGGGATGTCGACTGCTACTGGTGTGTGTGCTCTCATCGTCTGGTCGGGTGCTGGGAGCTGGTGGTCCTGCTGGTGCTGTGGTGGACTCCTTGGCCAGACGACTGCCCTCCAATCGGGTGCGGTCGAGCTCGGATTGAAGGGTGGTCTTGGCCTGAACCGCCTCTAACAAAAGGAGGTTCGCTCGGGAGCCGATATCTTTGAGTCGATCCACCGATCCTTGGACGTCGTCCAGGCGCTGGCGCCAGTGCATCGATAATGTCGTGGCTTGTGATGTTGGTGAGTCGGGTGCTGGTCAATTGACTCTAGGTGACGTCGGGGGTCGAGGCGTTGGTGATACGGGCGGTGGCTGGTGAAACTCGCTAGGTGGTGCCGGTTCGTAGGTCGTTTCGAGGCTGAGTGGCGCGAGATCGGATAATGAGGACGGATGTGTGTCCGGGAGGAGGGTTCCGCCTGGTGTTGGTGGTAGAGTCGACTGGGCCTCGTTGTCGGCTGAGGTCAAGTCGACCTGTCAAGGTGGAAGGTGGCTTAAGGGGGTGAGTTTACCTTGCTTGGCACGCTTCTCTAGTCGCTCCTGGTTTCGCTTGCACGCAAGTGAGGAGCGTCTCTCCCTACGATCGGCGGTCGGTTAACTACTGGTAGTGGCGGTCGGTGCCGCTGGGTCGGGCGTGGTTTGTTGACTAGGGGGGCAGGCAGTGGATGGTTGGCCCTGGTTGACTGGTCGGGGAGGTCGATCGTGTGCCTTCGATGTCCGGTCAGCTCCAAGTCTGCCTTTGAAAACTATGTAGTCGGGTCCTCTGGAGTTGTTTTCCGAGTTCTCCGACTGTCAATGTCGGTCGTTGGTGTTCCGTTCGGCGACCGTTTGGGACGTATACTCCTGGTCAGTGCTAGGAAAATACGATTCAAGGAATGAGTCCAATACCTCGGCTGAAGGGCAGATCGTGGTCTTCGTGGTCTGCATCGTCTTGATGTCAATAACATAATATTCATTAAAATGAGAGAATTGGGACCTCTCAAAATCATATCTCTCATTTTCAAGGGGGAGGATTGAATCTAAATGGGTTGTCAATTTAGCTGGATAGTAAGTACATATATCCTATGGAAGTTGGAATTTCCATTAAAACGAGAGTTACCGAAAGAATGATCGGTCCTAGTTGAAAGGAGGAGTTTCCATTAAAATGAGAGTCATGATAAGAACTGTCGATTCGACACTAATATAGTACCATTTTAAATAAAAATAATGTTTATGTATAAGGGAGTGGTTTCTCATCTCCTGGACACCAAGTCATGAGCTCAATGGTTGGTTGTGAGTGGGTGTTTATCTCATATAGGTGGTCCGGGTTCAATTCCCGTTCAATTCGTTTGAGCGGATATGAGATATGCATGACTTAGTGCTGCTAAGTGAGCCTCGGCAGGCAGGAAATTTGTAACAACCAACCAGCCTCGTACCCTAAACTGTGACAAGTGCTTAACGCGCTAACAAAAAAACAGTGGTCTTAACCACTAAACCTTTTATATATACTTGTTTTTAAATCAAACACATACAGTTAATCTTTTAAGGAAAACGGATCAAATATACAAAGAAGTAAACGTACAATGTAATAGTAAATATATTAATAAAATATAAATATTGCACTTGCAATACGTATTTTTTTCTAAATCAAAACACTTAGTCTTTGAAATGGAGATCTTCAACTTCAAAGTGATACACACAAATATAAAATGAGAAATAAGTCAAAAGAAATCTACAACGTCTAATGAACTAGTTATAGTATAGACTCTATATTGCTTGCATCAAAGCGCAAAGTATCACAATAATAGTCAAATACACACTATCACATAGACGTAGCAAGCAAGCCATACTCTCCATTGCCTCCAATCAACAGCGGCTTAAGTAGAATTATACAAAGCCAAACTTTGGTTAATGACTTCGATCTGAGGTGATGGAATTTTGATCATGCACTCGATAGTACCTCGTTTGATCCTAGACTTCCATGCTGTCATCAAAGCATTTGTTTCTTCCCAAAGTGGAGGTTCGGTATCATCAACCTTCCAACGCAAACCTCTCGAGGTGTCCCATCCAGTGTAGTAGTCCTGGACATTTTGATCCCTTGATGTTGGACGAAAGTACTGAATGAGGACACAGTTTGGTCTTTCTGGGTTACAGTTAGGATCAGACAAGGCCCTCGCAATCCAAACTGGCCGAGTGTCACCATCTGCTGGTCGGATTGCAAGGAAGTAGCCTTCGTAAAGGTCTCGACCCACCCTGAATGATGGCAATGGACGACCCCGCATCTGCCCGACGTAAATGTCATCCTCTGCAAACTCTTCCCGAATGTCACCGTCCTCTGCGTATTGATCCTCCACAATCGCTTCAACTCGAGATGTGGGCCAGAAGCCGTCTTTCAAAACATTAGACAGTTGCCGAGGCTCTTGAAGCGCTACTTTCACAGCCCGCCAATAATGAATCAAGTGCTCATATCGTCTTCTATATTCCCCGGTAAGGTCCTCATTGCACAAATTCTCCCAGTATTTAATAAATCCAGATATACCTTTGAAGTTGTCTTCCACATTCCTCATTGGACGCTGCTCAAAAGGAATTGGCACACCGCGGGGCCACAAACTCCTACCTTCGGAATCCTCCTTCCACAATTTGATCCCTCCACCTTCTTTGGGCAACCAGTCTACATCCGTGCAGAAAATCTTGTACGTCATCACCGGACAACCAGTGGAGTCAAGGTAGAACTTGAACTGTTGTGCCTTGGTGTGCCCTACGAGTGCTTCATCTCCTTCCAGAATACTGCCTTCGATGAATCCTTTGAAATCGGGCACTTCTTCGACAAGGTGTGGGATAGTGGGGATAGATTCCACATCCATGAAGGACTTCATCCGAGAAGCTGTTTTTGCGTGGTCCATCTTGTCATGCATGATCGTGAGACACTCGTGGGGGAAGTCTCTAGATCGGGTGCGGTTGGCGTAATAGAACTCTCGGTGCGCACGCGCAAGAGCCAGATGCTTGTCTAACCTCTTAGCCCACAACAATGCTTGCTGGGATCCAACTAATGATCCCCTCCTAAGAGAATGATATTTGTCGCACGTTGCGCACCGAGCGAAATTGTCACTTGGTTTCTTTGCATCAAACTCACTGAAGGTGGATGTTTTGATCTTGCTCAAGTTTGAAGGCGAGACATCCTTCAACCCAAACGCTGCATTCACCCTGTTCAGTTCGGGAATGATGTCTTTCCACTGAAAGGTTGCCGGCAGAATCATGGAAACGACCTTCTCCCCGGATTTCAGCGTCCTCGTGCGGTGGGGCATGTGGTCCGCGGATTTCTCTAGAATACATCGCAGCGTGGCGGTGGCTTGAACGGTGTGATTACGAGGCTTCCGGATTCTCGAATTTCCATGAGGATGTGCTTGCCGGCCCGGCACCGCGTATGATTGATAACGGTAGAATGTTGCTTCGGGGACACCTGCAATATGCATCCATGCTCGCACGCAAACATCAATACCTTCGATAGTCACAACCCTCCGGTTTTGAGAATCACGGTGAATCTGCCTGTGGATGTCCATCTTCATGTGGAATCTGAACTGGAAAGAGGTGCCTTGATACATACGTTTGCAGAAGGCACGAATCTTATCCCTCGGAAAGTCTTGAACGCAATTCTTGCTGCAACAAACTTTGCTGGAGACGGAGTTGATAGAGTCTTGAGTGAGGAGTTGCTGCGATTTGATGGAAGTCTCCCGGGGCGGATTCCTCACTGTACTAGTATATCTCGACGACCTAGCGGAGTAGGGCTGCGTGAGACTAGCTTGGTGACGGTTGTAGTTGTCGCGAAGTTCATGATCATGGAGGCTTGCTCCATTGATATGGACAAGCCGAATCGGCCAAGCCCGCAACGAGTACCTCGACTCGCAGGGGATGTCAACCTCGGAGTGACTGCGGACTATGTGAACAGCAACGTGAGTGTCTCCAAGTGGCCCGTCCGCACCGAGGACAAGGTCTGAGCTGACACTATGACAAGTTCCGTCCCCAACATGCAAGCCGTCCTCATTAAACAAAGCTACACACTTAGTATTCCACTGAGGTCGCGGAATGCCTTCACAATCCGGAACCTCGACGTCGAGTGAATCAGCATCCGAGCAGGGTCCATGGCAGCAGTAGAGGAAGTGAGGATACCTGAACGATTGCGTGTACTAATGTTAGAATATAGTACAAAGGAATGAGATTCCCATACGTAGGATTATCTTGGTGGGAGCTAAATCACAAGAGGAAATCGGAGGATGTACATATGGAACAAGGGGTATTCGAAAATTATAGTGTGGATAATCCTGGAGTCTCAAGCGTAACGCTATGGTCAGTTTTCAGAGTGTTAGGTTGCCAACAGAAGATCATCGGGCAGGGATGTTTAGGTCGTATCGACCTAAATTATGTAAACCATGTGGAATGAAATGCAGTGTCTCGAATGATGTAGACCATCTGCAATGGAATGTAAGCGGCCTCGCGATTCAGCGGTTTAAGGAGGCAACGATGGTGCTGTTTAGGTTGAGTCGACCTAAACAAGAAGGTGGATCAGAGCTCCAGTACATGTCTTCGCGAAGTAAACGTTGGTGCAATTCAGGTCGTGTCGATTTAAACTGGAAGGTTGATCAGAGATCTAGTACACGGATTCTAGAATGTAACGTGACTGCAATTCAGGTCGAGTCGACCTAAACTGGGGGGTGTATCTCGCTCCAGTACACAGCTTTACGAAGGTAACGTTGGTGAAATTCAGGTCGAGTCGACCTAAACTGGAGGGTGTATCTCTCTCCAGTACACGGCTTAACAAAGGTTACGTTGGTTCAATTCAGGTCGAGTCGACCTGAACTGGAGGGTGTGTCTCGCTTCAGTACACGGCTTTACGAAGGTTACGTTGGTGCAATTCAGGTCGAGTCGACCTAAATTGGAAGGTCTATCTCGCTCGAGTACCGGATATATAAAGGTAACGTTGGTGCATTTCAGGTCGACTCGACCTAAACTGGAAGGTTTGTCTCGCTCCAGTACCGGATATATAAAGGTAACGTTGGTGCATTTCAGGTCGATTCGACCTAAACTGGAAGGTGATTCTCAATCAAGTACAAGTTTAGAAGACGGAAACATTGGTGCATATTAGGCCGAGTCGAGCTAATTTTACTAGGGCAAGATGTTCCGTTCTCGAGGACCTTGGAACATATTCAGGTCGAGTCGAGCTAATATGTCCCGAAATTTACGGCGATAATATCGGAAAGCAACGGCATGGACAATCTGCATTTCGAATTGAAGCAACAGCAACTGAACTGTGGATTGCAAATGAAAGGTACGCAAAATACAATGGTGGGAAAGAAAGTGCTGTGCGAATGCTTTCTATAACATAACAGTATGAGATGCAACTGAAAATAAACCGTATCTAAATCGTGCGCGCTAACCCTAGAACTTGAAGTTCTGGATAGGTAGTTATCTCTTACCGGAATATGTCGCAAACATAGCTCCTCTTGACACGATTCTACAGCCTCAGCCTGCAACTACGCACAGTCTCCTCAAAGCTTAAGAACAAAAAATTCCTCCTTAATGCCGTATGAAAGTACAAGGACCGAAGGAGCATGAGCACGCAAACGGAGGAGTATGCGAACGGAGGAGCATGAGCACGCAAAGAAACGAGAAAAGGAATATTTCAGTCGCACTTCAACATTTATAGAGAATAAGGCGGGAACGATGTGGCGGGAAGAGAAAGGGAGAATTTTGAACCGTCGTTTCTCGTCCACTTAAAAATCATATCGTCCACGAGGTTCGGTGGACTTTACAACTATGGAGGGAGAAAGCTTACTGAAAATATACGCGACAATAATAGATTTCTGAGCAGTATTTGAATACTTCATTCAAATAATTATAGATTCTATCCCTATGTGACAAGAACATTGGGAACGGAAAATTCTACAGTGAGACATTGCTCTAATTTAAATTGTTGATCATAATAATAATATCATCCACACTGCACTTTGTTGGATTTGTCGAAAGTACAAACGTAGTTGACAATAAAATAACCACCTCGGAGAGGTATCTTCCTCTAAATTTCAAGAGCGGTTTTAGGGTATTTAATCGAGGACTATGAAGTAATTTTGCATATTCTAGTATTTATAGTTCAGTTCTGGTATATTTTAAGAATATTCCTAGAATATTCTTTAAATAGTTTTAAAACACCCTAAATTACTTCTATACATTTATTATTTTTATCTTAAATAAAAAAAGGACACCCAATATTTGTTCACATATAGTTATGGAAATTCTCGACATTCACTTACTACCTCAAGGTAACCACTGAACATAAATATTGGTAAACATCGTCAAAACTACTATTTTTAACTAAGAGTAAATTTGATTTTTTATAGAAATGGAAGTTCACCATTTTGACTTTTAGATTCCATCCGTACGGTAGTATTTACTAAATCTATCAACGATATTTAATTATAAATTTTGAAAGTTAAATTAAATAATTCAGTCTACATTTGATAATAACAAAATTATAATGATTTAGTTGAGTAGGACTTCTTTAGAATAATTGTAAAGTGGATTTTTCAAAACATGCATTCAGTTGGTGACTTCTAACGATTGTCGTGTTTTAAAAATCTACGACCTCTTTTTGGCAACTTCTGTATCGCACTAGTATCAATTGAACTCTTACTAGCGTAGTGAAGGACTTGAATTATTACAATACTGATCATTATATTCATTTGAGATTAAAAATTAAAAATTTGTAAAAGTAATATAGGGTGTGATAAAACGAATTTAGGAATTTTTTTGGAATATTTTTGGAATATACGTAGAGTATACCCTAAACATACTACAGATAGTAGCATATTCCAATTGTTTCATAGCCCCCTATTAAATAACCTTTTTACGGTTATACGTATCCAAAACTTACACTAACTAAGAGACTTCCCCGAGTGTATCTATGTATTTTTCACTGTAGTATTAAGCAGGTAACTTATAATTATAGTAAGTCAAAATGTACTCCATTTTTAGGTGAGGGCGCATTCTAATATTATAGTGAGTGACGTTAATAAAATAATGGCAAATGTAATGTAATTGTCTTAATGAGGAGTGTTTTAAATATATAAAAGCAAGTAACGATATAGTTGGAAGTATTTCCGTTAAATTTACGTTTAATGTGTTACTTTATTGTGTTAATATTTAGTTTAAAGGCATTATTCACGTTAATTATTAAATAATGAAATATATTGAATTGATATACGGAAAATTTTAATTCATGAATTATGTACGTGAATTATCAAATAATCGGAACATATTAAGGAACACTAGATTTAATTTGAGTGACAAAAATCTTGAAAAATCATGAAATATTATTAGAACTATGGGCGTTATAGACACCATGCTTGCAAATATACATTTCGTATCAAAGACAAGATCATGTCTACCACACATATATTAAAATGACTTACTTAGACATTTGCAAGTAATATGGCAAGTGTTTACAATAGGTTATTTTTTACGTGCAAGTAATATGAAAAATTGCAAATTGATGATTGTACTTGAGGGGGCCTCAAGTGAACCCTAAATGTCAAGTGATTATGATCCTAAAGCATGATAAAAAGAAATGCACAAGTTGTAAATAATTTATAATACACCGAAAGCATTAAATTACTCTACTCTAAACTCTAACTGATGTTTATTTGGATGAATTATCACTCAGATATTATGTTAAACTTCATCCGCTCATAACTTCTACGATTCACGTCCAAAGATTAAATAAAAAATCATTTTAATCTCATCTCCATGCAGTCCACTTCATCAAACCCAAATCTTTTAAAGCATGACTAAATTGTTAATATTTAATATTTCATGACTTTCGAATGATACAGCTGTATATCACGTAAATAATCTAAAAATTTAGTGATAATTAAGACATTATTATTAGAATCACAAAGGTCTTAATTCAAGGTTTAGGATAAAATGATCCACAATTAGATTATAAAACGTTTAACGTAATATTTTAAAGCAAGTGTCAATGAAATCATCATGATTTTACATTTAATACATTGATTCAACAACTATATTAGGATTCGAAATACTTTCATTTAAATACATTATTTCACGCCACAGACCCTCTCAATTGCTTTCCCAATATATATGACACTCTTTCAAATGATGAAGGGTTAGTACGTGTATGTTACGGATGGATGAATTATAAGAACCAAATATTAAACTTCATCCGCTCATACCTGCTATGATTCATGTTTGAATTTAAAATACAAACTGAAGCCAATTATATTCATGTAATCTTCATGATTGTACTATGAATCTTTTTTAATTGAGATTTGTATGCGAGGTTACTATAGCTTCATGTGCGTGTGATTTCACCAATTTCAATGAAAGGGAAAGAATTTGTGGAAATATTATTCCTTTTTTTTGTGTTTCAATGTTTCACCTATAATTATGAAGATTTTACAGACTCTAAAATAATTCTTCAATGAAAGAATAACTCATAAAATCACGCATCTAATTAAAAAAAATTCAAAAATCACAACACCTACTAACAGTAGTACATTATAACCTGTCACATTCAACAGATTTCATCCAGACAATCTGTTTTTATATAATTATATCTTAATATTCGTAATCAAATTAGTGAATAGTTTTTTATTATGTGTTTCTAAAATTTTAGAAAAATTATATGTGATAACAATGTTAGATTAAATCATATGAATAAATAGAATCTAAAATTCAAAACGTATAATAAATAACTTTTATTTATACATCAAGTTTTGAATATTCATATTAGTTGCATTTTATAATACGTTGTTAGAAAACTACCCAAACCGGACATAGGTGAGGGCATGAAGGGGCTACAGAATTTGGAATTAAGATTGAAGTTACGATTGGTCCAAATTAAACCTTCTATTCAAAACTTAAACTCAATGCAGCAACATAGACAATTGTAACTGGATGGATGAAAAATAAGGAATACTTCAGTATTCTACAAAATTTACGTTGTAAGAAAGGTCTCTATAACCCCTAAACGTACCAAGTGAACCCTTTGAACATAAGTTGATTCTACTTAGCCTCAGAACCAGATATTAGTATGGCAAAGATTTATATGTAAGCATAAAATCTATCCAACAAATCAGACATATTTGTAGTCGGAGGCCTCTCCAATATTATCAACAAGTTCCCATCAGAAGTCAAAGATTTATTGTGATTGGACGATAATTTAATAAGCTTTCTAAGATGACTTGCATAAAGACAATCTCAACTTGCATAAAGACAAAAGCGTGATAAAAAGAAATCATGCACAACTCGAGAAGACAACAACCTCGGAACTGTTCCGGCCCAAAGGCGCTTAACTTCAGGATTCTAATGGAATTTGCTGTAGTAGACTTGGTATGACCGCATCACGGCTGTCAGGGGAGTTCCAGAGATTTTAACCGAGAGTCTGAGTCCCGAGAGTACGAGTCCCGTACAAATATATATATATATATATATATATATATATGCATATACATATACATACATATATATATATTGCCGGCTGCACGCACTGCCCGAGAGGGTCGTCTCTCTTGCAGCTAGGGTTTCAGATTCATTCTCCTCGTTTCCGCTCTTTGTTGTTCTTCGCTCCTCGTTGTTCGAATAAGTAATTAAAGTTTGAAAAGTAGGGGTCGGACAATCTAGTTGGTCAAACATTATTTTCTACCAACCCTCACTTGCACGTATATATATATATATTTGTATATATATACAAGTTTTCGCTGGTCGTAGCCCTTGTTGCACGCTGCTCCACTTTGCCTGCTCCCCAATGTCCCATTTTCTGGCCTGCTGCCCGAGGACGTTGTCTCTCTCACAACTAGGGTCTCATATTTGGTTGCGTTTCCGCCCGTTTCCCTCGTTTTGTCTCTAGCCTCGATTTTTTTCGCCCTTCTCCGCGCTTGTCTCTCTCATTTAGTTTCTGTGTGTCTCTCTCTTCTTTACAACTTCTAAATGATATACATGTACAAATATGTATAATTATAATTATAATTATATATATATATATATATATTTATGTATATATACATGTACATATATAAATGTATACATAATTATACGTATTTAACACACGTTTACTTTTATTCTCCACTGCCCGCTGCCCGGGATGCGCTGCCTGCTACCCACTGCCTGCTGGGTCGTTTCTTTCGCTGCGCGTAATTTTGGCCGCTGCTCGCAACCCGGTGGGGGTCGTCTCCCCCACGGATAGGGTTTGGGGCTCACTTCCTGTTATCGCTTGTTCTCCCGCTTGTTCTCCCACTGCTCCATTTTTCGGCAATTTTTTTCAGGTATTATTTTCAGGCAACCCTGCCCTGCACTTACGGCATATATTTTATATATTATGCATATATATATATACATAATAGTATATATATATATATATATATATATATATATATATCTATATATATATACACACATCGTAAACCAAAAACTACATCGTATAGCTCCAATATATAAATTGAACGCATTGGCCTATTCAACAACTATTTCAAATAGAAAATTAATTAAGATGTAACAATGGTCATATTGCAACCTATGCTCTCTATACAATGGCCAATGCAGTCCCAAACTCTCAAATCCAAAAAAGAATTCAAATATCGTGAAAACCAACATCATTTGCTTGTTTGTCAAATTGTCGATATTTTAAATTCTATCGATGTCAACTCACTTCAATTTTTGCGTACAACTGTCTAAAACGATGTATACCAACATGCCATGGCACAAAAAGTACTATTGAAGCTACGAGAGAAAATTCAGAAAATTTAAAGTACTTCCAACTTGTAGCGCACAAAACCGAGTTTTAGACATGGCTAACTTTGAAATTCATTTTCTTTCAAATCACAATCGAGTTTCTCTTCACACTTCGGTAGTAATGTGTTATATGTCGCACACTACAACTTTTGCGAATTCACTTTTGGACTTTGCCCATTGATGCTCATGATATGGTTGTTTGAATGGAAAAGTTTCAAATCAATACTCAGTTTTGTTTCTGAGTGTATGTATGTATACATATATATACATACATATATATATATGTGTATATATGTATATATACATATATACATATACATATACATATACACATATATATAAATATATATGTATATATATATATATATATATATATATATATATATATATATATACCCCTGCCCATACCCTGCCATCTGCCCATGCCCATGCCCGTGCACTATGCCCATGCCCGTGCCATATGCCCATGCCCATGCCCGTGCACTATGTCCATGCCTGTGCTTCATCTCTCTTGATCAGGCTAGGGTTTGGAATTTTTTTTCTGTTCTCTTCGCGTTCCTCCTCTGTCGCCACTGCTGTGTTCTCGCCTCGCCCCTCGCCTGTCTGTGTTTCTCCTCACTTCTTGTTTCTCTCTTTGTTGCTCTCGTTGTTTCTCTCGTTGTTTCTCTCGTTGTTTCTCTCGTTGTCTCCTCATTTGTACTTTCTCATTTCTTGTTTCTCTCTGTGTTTAAAGTAAATTTCAAGGCAAAGTCCACTGCCGTAGGTGCTAGGTTAGAAGCTGGAGTTTCAATTTTAGGGTTCAAAGCGGATCAAAAATTGCAGGTGGAAGGGCGAATTTGAAGGTGGAGGGCGCGTATTCTTTATGTAAGTTCACACTATTGCTCTCTTCTTGAATGCTGTGGAATTTTTTTTTTGTTTAGGGTTTAGTTATCTGTCTAGTTAAAGATGGTAACCAACCAGACCTTAGCGTTTGAGAGTCAATGGATGATATTGAATTTTATATCTCAATTTCAAACAGAAAATACATTCACAGATTGAGAGCTCTTTTTTGATTCACGAGGTTGTGGTGCATGGCCATTTTCAGCTTAGGGTGTCGCTTGTTTGATTAATTCCTGTAACAAATGAAACGTGAGACTGCTTGCTTTGAATTTGTGATTTAAAAACTTTAGCTTTGGTGATTCAAGTTTCACGAAAGGCATCGTGAATGATGTAGAAATAGTTACACCTTTTGCAACTGGAGTCGTGCAAATTCAGGTGTTCTTGCTGGAGTGAGTGGTGTGGTTAATTTTGTGAACAAATTGCTAGAATGATCAATGTGCTTACTTTCTATTGGAGATTTTTTTAAATGAATGTATTATCGAACATTCACAGATTGAGAGATTGTCTTGATTCTATGGCTGATGGTTGAGTTATGCTCATATAGCAAGTATGTTATCGTGTTTGTTTGAAAGAGGATTTTTAACGGTGATATAGTTCCAAAGCAGTATCATCTAACGCTATACAACCTCACTTAATTGATAAGTGTAGTGCTTGCATTGTTTCAGATTGATCAACTTGGTCATCAAGAGCAATTGTTGGGACACAGTGAAGAGCATATTCTGGTATAAGAGGTGAGTGCTATGCTCATCCCTAAGAAGTTTTTTAAATTCATTTTTGTAGGCAGTGCATGAATTTTGTCAATGCAATGTTTTATTGTGGGATGTGTAATAGTAATGTCCAATACTGTAAGTAACAGTACTGTAGATGAGTTATTGAGAGCAGGTCAGCAAAAATGTGTAATTTTCGCTTTGTTTCAGCCCTATGATTTACAGTTTAAATACAAGTACCAGACGGTAGTTTAGGTCGATGTCAGTTTAGGTCGATGTCAGTTTAGCTCGACACAACGTAAATGGGCAGCGAAACTCGCGTGATAAACGGTGATTTAGGTCGACCCGATCTAAACTTCACCAATACAAGTCACATCTGAGCTCGACTCTCCCTAAACTGCGATCAATTTTACCCTAAACCGACCTAAATTGCAGTCAATTCAGGTCGACACGAC
This sequence comes from Pohlia nutans, assembly GCA_022496805.1. Taxonomy (NCBI): domain Eukaryota; kingdom Viridiplantae; phylum Streptophyta; class Bryopsida; order Bryales; family Mniaceae; genus Pohlia; species Pohlia nutans. Next base: position 3,259,343 of record CM040107.1, on the reverse strand, counting down.
CTAAATTGCAGTAATTTCAGGTCGACACGACCTAAAATACAGTAATTTCAGGTCGACACGACCTAAATCGCAGTCAATACATGTCGACTCTCCCTACACTGCAGTCAATTCAGGTCGACCCGACCTAAATTGCAAAAAACTCATCTCGACACGACATCACTTGCTGTCGATTCCGATCTAATCTCAAAACTACACGTTATAGTACGCCAAGTCCAGGATGAAACATGTAGAACATAAACATGTACCATGTGTGCATTCAGGTCGAATCGACCTATTTTATGCTATAAAGCAATACGAATCGATCTGACCTACCTAATATTCAGCTCGACTCGACCTAAATCACACAAACAACCTACCAAAATATTGAACAACTTCAGACTAGGACAACCTACTTAAAGGTCGGGATACCCTAGAATACCAAATCCTATAATCAATTCACATAAATCATATTACAAAATAGTAAAAACGTTCTCCCCCTCAAGCAGTTTAGGTGGAACCGACCTAAATAAAGAACTGTCGGTCTTCATTTACGAAGAACAGGCTGAAAGTTCTAAAACATGAACATGTATCAAGTGTGAATTCAGGTCGAATCGACCTAATTTACTCTCGAAATCAGTACGATTTGACTAGATAGCTGCCTAAGACGCGCAGATTCAGATCGAGGCACCCTTTACGGCAATGAATGGCCTACAATGATCGAATAATATCCTGTATAGTAAACAAGAAAAAACACATAAGATGTGAACATTCAGGTCGACCCGACCTAAATTGCTCGGTAAGTATGGCAATTCAGGTCAGGCCGACCTGAATGTTCACATCTTCTGTGTTTCTTTGTACTTCCGAATATCCATAATTCCGTAATACACAAAGTCCTTACCTATATTTCCTCTTTAGGTCGGGTCGACCTAAAGAGTATCACATTCACGACTCAATGCTTTATACATATGAAGCGTACTACATCCTTCAAGATTAAGAGCCTCGTCTAATTTTTAGGTCAATCCGATCTAATTAACGGTGAACCCCTAGATGCTCGAAACTGACAAGTTTGCAGTGCGAATCTCTACATAGGCATGTTGATATGTGTGTTGTGCATTTTAGCTCGCACCGACCTGAACGTCGTCTGTCCTCGTTGTGAACAGAATGGCAACAGAGAAGAAGACACCAAGGGAACAGCAAAGTGAACCCCTCAACCTCTACTACAAGAAAGTTGCACATCCACAGAGCACGGATGATGCAGAAGGTGACGACCTCGCGAACTTCGGGGAGTTCTGGGAACTGCAAGAACAAAATCTTGTTCAGTTCTGGAGTCTGAACATGATACCAATGACTCGTGATTGCTGCTTGATCACGAAGAACACCAATTTGTCCACCTACCTCCCACTCTCATTACACGAGAAGGTCAAAGACATTAGCAACGGTGATGGCTCCAAAATCATGTTGCACTGCGTGACAACAAGAACTGAATGGGAAAAGAAGAATCAGTACAACTTCACGCTGATTCTCGACTCCGCTGTCATTCCATTCAATATCAGCCCCTTGATAGCCTCTCTCGAACATACAGAATTCAGAGGAATGATGAAGGAGCTTGAGAATAAATTTGACAGCCAATACTTGACGGCCAATTTGAGAATAAATTGAGAATAAATTTGACAGCCAATTTGCCAGCGGTCAACCTCTGCGCGGGGCCCAACTCTGCTCGAAAATCCGGAAGGTGATCCAGAACTTCGAAACCTTCAAGGCCAAGATGGACATGCAGAGTCTATCGATGACACCAATAAGTATGTCCCTCAATAACCGCAGCCAGGGAGGTAGTGCGGGATTCACATTCACAAACTCGCCAAGACCCCAACAGGGCCGCGGCAAGCGCAAGCCCAACACGCCTCTTACACCTACACCACCACCCAAAAGCCATCTCGGCTCCTCGTCGAAGAAGAGGAAGACTGTTGACAAGAGGGCTCCTGAAAATGTCGAGGACGTTAGCTTGGCATCTGCTGTGACCAACTTGCCAGAGCCCGTGCAGGGAAACAAGAAACCAGACTTCACACGGTCTACCGAGGCGTACAAGACGTTCTGGTCGACCTGCACTGACGCCTTTGTCTGGGGAATCGAAGATAAGAGAACGATCCCCATCGAGCAACTAGTCCATGCGCCTCCTGACATGAACATCAAGTCGTACGAGCCGGGTCTTGCAGAGAAGATCATGGGCTTCCTTCTCAGCATGCCCGATAGAAGCACAAAGCAGACTGTGCGTCATGCCTTGCGACTTGGACGAGAAGCCCACTAGTTGGGACTCCATCAAAGATGGAAAGTTTTGGCTGATCAACGGGCAGCACAGTGTCAAAGCAAGTTTCATGATGCGCGAACAAAGGATGGATCCCAAAGACATCAAAGAGTTCGCGCAATGGAACTGCTTTATCGTTTGGACGAAGAACAACGAAAAACTTCGTCAAATATCCGCGTACTACAACCGGGTCAACCACTTCGGCGCCATCAAGCTGTCCTGGGCGACTAACATCTTGGGAGTGCGGCAGGTCTGGAATAAACTCAATCGCCCCAAGAACCCGAAGGAGTTAGTTCAGGTGGGAACAAGCAGTCAGGCGTCAAGAACGAAGGAGGCCGCCATCAACAAAACAAAATTCAACGTAATGTTCAGCTCGACTCGACGTGAATAGCTTTCGATAGTACTCCAAGTCCTAGTCCGTCTCTACAGAGTAGATCCGTGGCACCTGCGAGTTAGGTCGAGTCGACCTAAAATGCTCATATTTTCGTGATCTTTTCTACTGAGTGTCCCTGTAATTCGTGCGCTCCAGAGTCTGTGTTGGTTTAGGTCGAGTCGACCTAAATGACTCTATAATACCTAACAGTGTCTATGCCCTTGCAGGAGTTTCAAACTGCTATGAAGCTGCGGTTCCGGATGCTAGACGTGGCGCAGGCGCAGAAGGACGCCAAGAAAAGTAATGCGTCCATACTGCTCGACATCCACAATGAGTTGAAGTTGATCACTGCGCCGGACGACGTGTTCGACCTCTGGAGCGAAGTGATCTCAAGAGCGGGTGCCGGAGAGCTCCATAACCCAGACACTGATTTGCCGTTCAAGGACAAGCCTAACTGGAATCCAGAGAGTGGGAATCTGACGCGCGAGTTCTTCAAATGGCTGGGAAACTTAACCTATGAGGACCTCACCAAATTCGCGAGGCATATCCTGAACCACGGGAACCCAAAATGGACCCGGGGATACCCGAAGGTCACGATTAAGGCAATATCCACAGTTCAGGACAGGTGCTACTCGACCAAGGAATGGGTGGAGAGAAGGAAGCGGAAGCACCTTGTCAAGAAGGAATTGCACAACATCAATCGTGAACTCGGACTCTTCAATCCGGCGGGGGAACTGGTTCCGGAGAACTAGAGGCAGTTCAAGGAGGAGTACCACGTCACGAGGGCGACAATGAATGTACTCCTTGAGCGGCCTGGTGAGGTATACTTCAGGGAGGCAAAGCAGGTCAGAAGCAAGAACAAGAAGACCGCAGAAATCTCCCCGTACGCATACGAGTTCTTCAAAGTCTTCCTCGAGAAGAGGAAGAAATTCGAGAAGCCCGCCGGCAACGCTTACTTCCGGCCATACGACCCGCAGTTAAACGAGCACGCCGACTAGCCCGAGGGCGCCTGGTCAAATGTCACGTTTGTAGACATGAAGCTGGGGGTCATCGACTTCAGAGTCCTCCCCGGGGTGGGTGACAAGGAGAAGTCAAGTACGGATATGCCGTACTTTCACGAGTTCATGTCTTCTCTAAAAGAAAGACGTGAACCAGAAATCGATGAAGTGCCTGCGTGGCTGTTCATCTGCGCCGATATGATAGAGCAGAATCAGGCAGTTCATTTCGCTGAGCACGACGACCAACTCCGCAGATACAAGATGGAGTATGCGGACTACCATCCAGCGAGGAATGAGCGACTGGGAGACTATCCGGCGAACCATAAGAAGGCGCGGGCGAAAGTGCACCTGGTCTTCTTGCAAAGGCCCGACATTCCTACGGTGTTGATCCCCCCCGACTTCTACGCTCCGGAGACCACGGTATACACAAAGCCCCGGGCGTACGATGAGCTGTTGTACCGCGTGTACAACGCAGAACTCTGAATGGAGTTCTACTTGTGGCTCATGAACGCGTTCTGCATGCCGGGGTCGAACGTCGTCTCCGTCTACGCGGGATCTAAATTCACTTGCGCTGCACTGGTGAGTAGTTCAGAATATGGAATCATGCTCTTCAGCTCGAGTCGATGTGACCCTACGTAGTGTTAACGTTCATACATTTTAGGTCGGGTCGACCTAAAATTCATACGGGCATACCTGCTCTTCTGGGAAGTGCCCAAACCATATCCTCAATGTGTTTCAGGTCGGGTTGACCTAAACGTTTAGTGTGCAGCTCTTAGAGTCGATGCTGTTGTTTAGCTCGGGTCGACCTGAACTAAACCTTCTACCTCCTCAGTGCCCCCACTCTTTAGATCGATTTGACCTGAACTATCCCTTCGTACTACCTCATCCCTTCGTGCTGCCTCTCTTTCACAGTTTAGGTCGAGGCAATCTAAATCTTTCTCAATCCCCAATTATATCAACCTCTGACTCACTTGATGACTGCCATGCCATTTGTGCACATATGTTGCGTTAACAGCTACGCTGTCAAGGACAAAAGAATGAAAGACTGGTGTGCTTCTATCGCGATCGACGCCCTAGACCTGGACAAGGCAGACTTCCTGGAGGACGGATACCCTGTGCATGTTGATGGGGAGCAGAGTACCCCTGCTGCACGACCTGGGTCCTCCAGATCGAAGAGGAAATCCAGAGATAAGTGGTCTGATCCCCCTCTCACGCAGCGGGATGAGGAGCACTCGTCAACCTCCTCTTCCAATGAGGATGATGACGACGAGGACCACGAAGACCATGCTCCTCCTCTGGGTACCCCCCGGAGATCTGATTCGCGAGGTTCGTCCGCGTCCTCTGGCTATCAGCTCGGGACTCCTTCCTCCGAGCGGAAGTCGAAGAGGAAGAAACGTGAGTCTTCGAACAAAATTTTGAAGACGTTGGCTGCCACGGTTGCAGCTCTCACGGTTCAGACCTCGAAGACCGCGGAGGAGAATCTGAAGATGAACCAGGAGACGAGAAAAGAGCAGTATGATTTCCAGAGGTTTATTTTGGAACAGCAGCGTCAGCAGCAGCAGCAGCAAAATGTCATGCAGCAGACACTGCAGGCGCTAATGCAGAGCCTTGTGCCGCCTTCTGGGGCCGTACTGAACCCGCCGACGTTGGCTTCTCAACCTCTGCTGCATGGTAATCAGCCGTCGGGTTCAACCACCAGCGGAGAATCGGTTCCACCTGCGCCCTCATCTTTTGCCGTTCCTCCTCCGCCTCCTCCTGCGCCCTCGCCTGTCACTGCGCCTCCACCGCCGCCAGCTGCTCCTGCGTCTGCTCCATCCACTTCGCCGGCTCCTCCGCATGTGTCATCGGGCGCTGCTGGTGATGCCGCCGATCCATACAGCCTTGACAACAGTCTAGGATTCGGCGGAGCCGCTGGCAGTGACAATGCAGACACTGCCGTCTCGCCCGGCACAGACGCTGCAGCAGGTGGTTCCTAATAATCACTCGATGTCATTTTTATAGATTTAGCTCGACTCGAGTTGATTTGTATCATAGGTTTTTGTAGATTTTTTGTGTACACGGCTCAGGATTTGTAGGATTTGTAGGATTTTCAACTCCTGGTTCAGTAGAGTCCTTAGGACATTTTCCAATGAACATTTTTTGTACTTCAAATTTTTTTGGCCTCTCTATAATTTACACACTCCTCACTCGGAATTCACGTTCATCTACTGTCATCACAGGCTCCATCGGTGCCCACATTGTGCCTGACGCTCAATTGCCTTCTGCTGTTAATCCGCCCGCGCAATGTAATCGCGGCGGTCTGTCCTTGGTGCCGAGTCCGAACTCGCCCGTAGTCCCTTCCTCTCCTGTCGTCCCTCCGGCCTCTCAATCACTGGTGTCAGGACGTAGACTTCGGCGGGATTCTCAATTGGATGAGCGGACACGTACATCGGCCTCCCCTCCTCGTCACGTTGCCGGCGCTGCACCCTCGACAGCCACACCTGTCGTCAGTGCGAAGTCTATTGGGTCCTCCGGCCTTCAGGTGCGATCCATACGTTTCTCAATGGTCGGAACTTCGTGTTTGTGTTCTTCACGCTCGACTGTGTGTCGTATTTATTAGGATGCCGTCCAAAATGTGTCGGTTCAGGATCATAACTGGCTGCACATTTGTCTGCCCGTTGTCGCCAGGGATCCAGTCCTCCTCTTACTCGTGGAGGTTCTTCGGAGTCGGTCATTCGGTCGCCACAGCTTAGGCCTCCCAAAAAATGGCTCAATGTCGTCCTGGACCTGAATGGAATCCTCTGCGTCTGTGAGGATTTGAAATCCCGGTCCGGGATTACGGCCTTTAATGAATACTCGGCGCAGCACTCGGCCGTTCTCCCTGCTGTAGTCGGACCCAAAGCAGTGTACGTGCGTCCACTCTGCTTCTCGTTCCTACGGGAGCTGACCGTATTTGCCGACGTTACCGTCTGGAGCTCCATGAAGAAGTCTACCACTGAATTGGTAGTGCGATATTTATTCCGCGGCATCCAGCCCCTCCCATCCCTTGTACTTGGCCAGGAGTCGTGCGAAACCCTCAAGTGTAGGGATAGGCACGGTCGGCTGTCCTCGTTCAAAGTGCCTGGCACTGATAAGAACTTGTTCGTGAAGAATCTGGCCAAGCTGTTCACAGGCTATGGTGGCAGATTCACGTCCGCAAACACCGTTGTAGTGGACGACAGCCCCAATAAGCACATTTTGAATGAGCCCCATAATGTAATACTCCCTGACTCTTGGTCCTACGTTGGAGATGGTGCGCGTGACAATTTCCTTCATGATGTTCTCCTTCCATGGTTTTGGCGTCTACATCGCAGTCCTGGCACAGGGTTGCTATCTTTCCGTAGGGACAATAATATTGGGCGGCGTATGCTCTGCGACGAGCCCGACCGTCAAGAGTACAGCGCGCTTATGGAGGCTGTACACGCATCTCATAGTCTGCCTAGCTCCTAGTTCATTTTACGGTTCGATAGCTGGACGCCCTTTTCTTAGTGACGTAGCCGTTCCGGACTATCTTATTGATTTCTGGTTGCCTTGACTGATGTGTATAATCCCTTGTAATTGTAATATACCTTTGTCTTCACAACATGTGCACTTCAGTACTTTGTGAGATGAATATTATGGACACTTGAATGTTAACGTTGCAATGTGTTATGTCTTAATGGCACCCTTATACAGTTTGCATCGTTTTTTCTTCTCTTATGCAAGTCCTCCGCTACTGTGAATGCTTTTCGATTGACTCCTGCGATGCTGTCATCAGACTCGCCTCCTCAAACCCAAGTCCGTGTTCATGTGCCCTCTCGTGCGCCCTTGCGTACTCGTCTCCCTTCAGTGAATGTGGGTCTTCAAAAGACTAAGTCGCATGACAAATTCAGGAGGAGATCCGCTCCGGTTCGAGATGAGAGGGAGGAATTGAGATTGGCGCAACAGAGGCGTGAGATCGCGCAACGGCGATTGTCGATGTATCACTTCGATAGTCGTGGTCATGTGATGTTGAAGGCAGTAGCTGAACTTCAGTTGAAGGCCGAAGCTAAACTGAAGAGTCGATCGCAACCCTAGATCCGCTAGGCATTCTATTTGTGAATACTATAGACTTATAAAAATACGTGGAGCTCTTGTTTTTATATAGGATTTTATGCTTCGCTCATTCTTTTTCCTAGCTTTATGAGACATTATCAAGATTGGATTACCGTCCTACAATACAAACACCCAAAAAATGTATATTCGTTTTATACTTACTATAAATAGATGTCACTTCTGCAATCTTTAATTGCACACTTCTATTATATGTACTCTATTTGATCTTCGCTGATCCATCTTCTACTGTTTAACCCTATATTCAGAATGGTAATTGGTTCAATTTGGGTTTATTTTAGACTTTTTGAACTCTCATTATTCTGGAATCCTCTCATTTTAATGGATATAATGTTCAATGGCTATCGAGCTGGACATCCATGTCGCCCAGTCCCATTGCATCGCGCGGTCAATAAGGGATTCGACTGTGCACTGGACGTCGAGCATTTCCTTACTAATGTAGGTTGTTTTGCGTTTGAAGCCGAGGCCTTGAATGAACGCCGTCAATCGCTTGTGGTGTTTGGCTTTGCAGTGGCAGATGCTGTAGCCCTCAACAGTTTTGCAGGCATAAGAATTTTCTTCGAACCGACCCGGTGGGTACTCGATAGGATCAATCAGCTGTATAGTAATGCCAAATGGGAGTTTCAGGACTTCATGGACGACAGTCGGGTCGATCGGCGGCCATAGATACGGCAGCTTTTCTAGGGTTTGAGCGGTCGGGTTGACTAGTCAGGTCGACCAGTCGAGTCGACCGACCGTGACTAGGTCGGGTTGGGTCGGCTGCTGTCGGCTTGGCTTGTCTTTGTTATGTTCTAGTGTAGACCTAATCTCTGATTTGCTAGTGAGTCGACTAGTCAATTCGGTAGGGGTTTTATCGCCTAGGACTCGGTAGGGTTTGACTTTGTTGTCGTGGACTACTACCGGGTCGGGGTCAAAGTGCTGAAGGCTGACTAGGAGGAGTGTGTTGTTGGGGACGGCATATTGGACGTGATTCGGGCCGAACCATTTACTATGAAGTTTACCGGCATGGAGATTTGTACCTTTCGGGTGCCAGAGGACGTAGTCGCCTACGTTCTATGGAGTCGACTGGCCTAGGGTCTGGGCCCATTGTAGTCGGTTCCACTGTTTTGCGCCATGGTGGGTGGCTGCTGCCGGTCGGGTCTTGTCTTATTTCTCAAGGTCGGCGACACGGGCTGCTAGCACTCGCCTGGGAGCGAAGTCGGTAGCCGATTTCGACTGTTGGGTCGAGATAATGTATTTGGTTGACATTAATGGTGTATGAACACCCTTGTATGCCGTCCGGTAAGCGAAGAGGACCGTGTGGAGCTGTAAGTCCCGGTCGGTCCGATTCTCGTTGACTAGCTTCTGTAGCATCCGGACTAAGGCAAAGATGTCTATGAACTCCTTGAATAGGAATTCGGCACTGGCTCTGAGACTAGAGCTCAGATTTGCGTTCAGCTTCAACATCTTGGGGTCGGTAGAGGTACCGACGTTGATATGGTCGAGTCAATCCTCCTCATTGTGATTCCAATGGGCAATGTCCATAAATCGTAGCTTCTCTTGTATTGGTGTCTCGTCTACCAACATTGTTCCTGGTCTATGTTGAATACCCTAGTGTCTAGTGGTACTAGCCATCGTAGTCGATTCTGTCCTAGTCTGGTCGAGTGTCGACTCGGTAGCTGGGAGGTTCCAGTTGATTGTGCCCACTGTATGGAGGGTTGGGTCGGAGGCCATCAAGATTTCCTCCTCCTCATCGGTGATACCTTCCGCGAAGTTGTAACATACTAGAGCACGTGGTGTTACCGCCTCGTATCCTAACTGTCGATTTATCTTGACGGTCTTGACGGTGCCGTTGCCCATGATCTGCACCTCGTTGTTGCCCCAGTTGTGTATGACTTTGGCATGTCGAAGCCAAGGTCGACCAAGTAATATCCGGTAGTCTGACCTGACTGTCGAGCAGTCGATAACTATAAGCGTGACTATGTAGGAGATGCCATGAATATGAATTTTGACATCCCTGATCAATCCTTTGGGCCGTGCTATGGTGCCGTTGGCCATCTTGAGGTTGAATGGTGCGGGTGAGGGCTTGGACAGTCCCAGGCGCCTGCGTTTGTCTTCGGTGATCACATTGACGCCGGAACCGCCATCGATCAGAACGTCGTCGACCATGTTTTTACCGACTGAGACTGTGTTGACTGGCATGTGTTTGTCGATGACTGCTGCAGCGGCGATTGTCACCTCCTCTGTAGTCGAGTAGGGTAACTCTGGAGTCGATCCCTGGGTCTGGATGAGTCAGTCAATCCCGAACAAGTGTGGTGAGGGTCGGTGACAATTGTAGTAAGTCGCGGATGGACACCTGCAATTTGCAGTTTTGCAGTTGATCGAGGATCTGCTGCTGGATGGTGCCAAATGCGATGGTGCCGTGGTCGACTGTGGCTTGACTTGGTTGGTCTGGGTTGTCTCGAGGGGTGATCGTTTGTTGCGGTAATGCATCCGCGTCCCAGTCGAGTGAGGACAAGTCCTCAGTTGACTTTGGGTCTTTAGTGGAAGTTGTTGTTTCCAACTCGACTTGGAGTTGACGAACTTCCTGCATCATTTGATCACGTAGTAGTTCTTGGGCAGTCCAGTCGGTCGTCTCCGTGGTCTCGTCAGGAGTCGACTGGTCGAGGGTCGACTGGCTTCTGGTAATCGCTGCGACCGTCAGGACACCAATCGTAGTGTTTGGTAGTTCTTCAATGACTAGTGACGACAGGTTGGGCTTCGTTTTGATCTGCTAATTAAGGAATTTGACGACCTTCAGATCCTTCTGTAGGGGACACATGTGTGTCGCATGGTCTAAAGTTTTGCAAAGAGAACAAGGGAATATCCGTCGTGGTGTGTTATCCCGGGGCGCTCGACCCCTTGATTCGGAGGTAGTCGAAACTGGTGTGGCTGCTGCTACCGGGACTGTCGTATTAGCCGCTGCACGCCTTTTTCCAATCTCGCTCTCTAAGTTGAACCAGCAATTGCGTTCGAAATGTCCTGGCTTTTTTGCATCGGTTGCAAAATGCTCTTTGGTAGTCTCGGCTCGCTCGATAGTCTCGGTTTGCTCGGTAGTCTCGGTTCGCTCGGTAGTTTCGGCTCGCTCGGTAGTCTCGGCTCGCTCGGTAGTCTCGGCTTGCTCGGTAGTGGTCGAGTCGGGTTCCTTAGCTAGTCCGCTTTCTGCTAGCTTAGCCAATTTCTTGGCCTGGGCTAGTGTCGATCTCGGTAGTCCGACTGTGGCTATCTGCAGATACTTCAACAAACCAGCTCGAAAATTGCTTAGTAGGAAATTATCAGTCGGAAGGTCCTCAAACTGGCTGGCTAGTTTCATCATCCGTTCGTAGTAATCGTCATCCGACTCTTTGGCATCCTGTTTCATACTGCGGAAACGTAGGTAAGCTTGGTCGTCATCGTCGATCTCCTGGTAGCGGTGTTTGAAGGCATCGAGAATGTCGTGTAAGTCTTGGAGTGGGTAGGACGTTCTTTGAGTCGAGAACCAATTATAGTTAGCCGCATCGACTAGCGAATGTCCAAATAAGGCTATAGTAATAACGGCATCAGTTTCGCCATTCAAAGTAAGGGCATTGAGAAATCGATGGACATGAGTAATGGGACACTTTCCTTCCTTGTAGGTGGGCATTGCTACCGGTTTCCGAGCAGTCGTCCGAGTCGGGAGTGTAGCTGCTGGGTAGGAAGGCTGCTGCTGAATCTGGGCTGCAGGTACCGAATAGTCTATCGACCGAGGGTTGTATAGTGCACATTGTTCAAGACGATGACCACAGCCATCACAAGATGCACACATAGGTATGGTGGGTTGGTACAAGTTGACAGTCGGTAGGACTGATGGCTGGGAAGCTTCCGGTCGACTATACGGGTTCTGTGGTAGGGGCCTGTTATGTGTCTGTGAAAACGATGGTTGGTTGATAGGGTGAATCATAGGAATGCCTATTGATGGTTTAATTGTCATGATTTACGACGTCAATGCTCACCCTTATCCTCGGGTCGACGATACCAGTCGATCGGTTGTTGTAGAATGACTGATTTCGATGAAGACTAACCTGTAATGTTTTCTGCGCAGATGTTCGGAGCATATTACTACGGCTTCGTTGATCGGGCACACGTGAAGGCAAACACGAAAATCGCCAGACTTGCCAGCAAGTTGGATCGGAACGATTTCATGTTCTCGAATTCTCCGTACGCCCTCGAGTACAAGATTCCGCCTCTCGCAGCCCCTTCACTCCGACTCTCCTCCGTCCCCACCGATGACATTAGTGTCTCCAGTAGACCCTGCTCCATCTGTTGTCCGGCAGACTGATTCCGTGGGTGCGCATGTGTCAACAGATCCGAGCGTTGAAGGGGTCGACCAATTCGGCACGAACACACTCTAGATCCGTCTGTGGCTCAACCGAGATCGTGTCGACGGCAACCTTGAGCAGGCGATGGAGGAGGAAGGCGACGAAACTAGGTTAGAGGGTTCGCAAAGATGAGCTGAATCAGGAGAATCCTGCCGAGGCTCGACGTGAGCAGCCCTCTCAACAGCCTGAGGACAACTATAAGACGGACTCAGAGTATGATAATCGAGTTGTCCAGCAATCACAACCTTCGGACGATCATGACACGGGGAATCCGCAGCTGGAATCGTTCCGTGATTCTCTGGAGGATCTTGAGCTCGACCAAGACATCTAGAAGTTTGTGGAAACCGTCGTGGAGCAGGCTGTCGAGGAGGCCCCGCTCTAAACTGTAGTTCAGCAGACGGAGAAGACGACAAATCCACCTGCAGTCGGCCTGCAGACCAGGGACGAGGGCGTGGAGCAAGCTGTGGAGACGATTGTGCCGGAGCCTGGATAAGAGCAGGCAACAGTGCAAGACAAACCGCCGGGAGACGACGACGACAATATGACCATTACCCCGGTGGATACGAACCGTCCTCCCAATCCGCAGGACGTCGTTCTCTTGGAACGTGATGATGAGAACGATCATCACCGCGACAGTGATGACGATGACAAGGATCTTGGTCATGGCAAGAAAGAGGTCATAGACAAAAAAACTAGAGGGAGGGTCAAGGTGGACAAAGACTGGTTCACCCAACACATGGAAATGCTGGCAAGAAGGGAGGCAAGGGCAAAGCAGAAGGAAGAAATTCAGAGGCAACTGAAGGAGTCAAAGAAGGCCATTGCTGCTGCTAATGCCGCCGCGGCAGCTGATCATCGAGCAGCCAAGTCAACCCAGCAGATGAGCAAGCTAGAGAGGCAGCTGCAATTCATAGTCAAACATTTGAATGTCCCATTGGAATTGATTCCGCTTGCTCCTGAGTCGCCCCCAATCGACACACGCCAACCTCTTCTGCCCTCCACTAGCGCTTCCATTCCTAAGGTCAGGGAACATCATTCGGAGGAGACCCCCGATCGTCGACCCAACGATACGGTTGATGCAATGCCCATTGTGGGCGACCCTTCGCCTCTCCTTCCGTCTACTAGCGCTGCCTTTTCTCTGGTTGTTGTGCATGAGCCGGTGGAGACTCTTGATCGTCGACTCAACGATTCGGACCTTTCCGGCTCTTTGCCCCTCTGGATCGTGTTCCATCCACTCCTCCGTCTCAGGTCGTTAGGATTCCTTCCCCTGAGGGGTCTGCCTTTGAAGTCCGGGTTCCCCAATTGACAGAGGAGGAATTACCTCCTGCGCAAGATCGTCGAGTCGACGATGCTGTCATGGCGGTCGAACAGCCGGCGACTAAGGTCGAGGCTCCTGAGGCGTTGGTGTGCTCAACCTCTCGAGAGGACCGGTCAAAGTTGCAGTCGCCCTCCCGCATGGAGTTGGATTTGGTGGACTATGAGGTGGGGGAAGAAGACCGCGCGGATGACCACGACACTGAACTTCCAACCGCGTCAGACGTGCCATCGCAGGATCCAGCCGAGCCGGATAAGGTACAGCCCTCTGACCCTTATGATTTTGATTGATTCCAAGTTGCTTGGAGTCATTCATTTTTGTGTCGCGGTGGCAACGGCTGGAATAAATCCTCTAGTAATCCTTTCTCATCTGTATTCATCGTTCTTGACAGGATGCCATCACCGGTCCTTGAATACCTGGCACTGACGGCGATAACGTCTGTGGCTGCCATCGTTGTACTCTAGTGTATCATAGTGTTCGGAGTAGTTTTGAGTCCACTACAGACTTATGTTAATTATACGGATGTAATATTTTGACTTTGTAAATAAAGAGTGCGGAAGTTATACATATTTGAGCACTTGCCTAATTGTCTTTGCCTCTCAATGTGCCTGTTGCTCAGCTCCCAAACAATATTTGCGTGCACCGTCCGCTACCAATGGAAGCAGTCTCCAATGGGAGACTGCAGTCGCTTAGGACATCAGATTGCTCCTACCCAGTCTCTGGCTCTCCCATTTCTGCGCTGAAACGGGTAATTCCATCTCTTTGTTGTGATGTTTTGATCAGGTAGAATGCGAAGGTGGTAGAGAGATCGTGCAGAGGACCATGCCTCCCGTACTACCCCCGCCGCGTAGGAAGTGGCTGAAAATTGTCTTCGACTTGAATGGCATTCTCTGTCATACGGCGCAGAAGTCGTCTCGAGAAAAATTTAGCCCGTATGAACTGCAAGACAATGTTCTCAGCCACAGAAATCCCACCATCATTGGTCCCAAGGCGGTCTATGCTAGGCAGAACATAGCTGAATTCCTCCGCGAGGTATCGTTCCTTGCGGACAGGGTGTTAGTTTGGACCTCCATGTTCAAGCGTAACGCTGAACCCATTGCGGGGCACCTCTTTAGAGGTTGTAAGGGGCCATACAATATCTTGAGCCAGGATCAGTGCTCAAAGATAGAGGTCTCGCCGGGGAGGTTCTTTCAAATCGACATTGCGGTGCTATGTATGAAAGTCCTCTTCGAGCACTTGTTCACCAATATTAGCCGCGACACGTCCTTTTCCCCGGATAATACTCTTTTCATTGACGACTCTCCAGCCAAGAGCATCTGCAATGAGAATGGGAACGCTATATTCCTCTGCACTTGGAACCAACACGAACGGGAGGACGATGTCTACATGGGGGAGCTGCTACCGTGGCTGCGCCTTCTTGACTCGAACTGCCAGCCGGGTCACATGCGCAGATACATGGAGGAGAATAGAATCGGCCTGAACCGTTTGCAACCCGGTGACAACCACGTGAAGGACATCATTAACGGCATGAGAGAGTCGTCCAAGAACATGGAGTCCCGATATAGGCTTCCTGGGATAGGCGTACTCATAGAGGGAGGACGCATTATAGAATAGACCCTCTGGGCATTATGTTTTTTGACGATAATAACGTTCCATTCACTGTACTAGTTCCTATTGATTGCGTCTACTATGTTCATTTGTAAATAATATTTTACATGTGTCACCGCGTTTTCACACAATTTTGCATGACTATTTGTTATGCCGTCGATGGTCCATGCCTGTTCCCCCTTCTCCATTCCAGGCTGTTTTGCTCTTGTTCTTTGTCCGGTAACGTGGGCTTGTGGTATATCTCCGTACTGCAGAAAGGATGCAATCGCGTTGTTGGACCCCGGAATCGGCTTACTAGGAGTTTCCTCTCCGGATCCGAGTCCGACGAGGGGAGTTGCGACACGGCTCCGTATTCAAGACCTTACCTGTTGCGGTCTGCCCAAACCGCTACGTCCGTGGCCATAGACTACTCGAAGGGTGACGTTGAGGCGGGCGTTGTGAACAGCCCCTCGGACCATGGACTCGTCAGGACTCCGGCCAAATCCCTGTCTCCGTTGAAGCGGGCAACGCTGAGTCGAGGGGATTGCTTCTCGCCTTAGCGGTGGACGGACTCCCCGACGAATTGCAAACTGATCCTCCCCTTCAACGGCGCCCGCGCACCCTCGCCTCGATGGTGCGATTCCGAGTGCGTCTGTTGTTCCTGTTGTTGTCACTGATGGATTGAAGGCCACAGTGGCCTCGGACACTCGAACGAGGACGCTGAGGTCGAAGGCCACTTCTAGCGATACGGTGCTTCTGCTGAGGGATGGACATCCTCGTCCCGCACAATCTGCAGGAGCCAGGCGAGCCCCATCCGCAGAAGGTCTCGGAAAGCAACATATCCTTATTGAGCCCTCCTGTTCCCTACTGCCCAAATCCACTGCGACCCCACTTCCGCACACAAAGACCCTCGCTCCAACGATGACAAAGCCACCCCTTCGAGGGTCTAGATCGCATTCTGCGTCTCAGGCCCGGGAAACCACTCGAAGGTCAAAACGAAAAGCCACCGAAGCTCAGAGCCTAAGCGTATTCGATGCCTGGGCAGCTAACCCTAATTCCAACTACACTAAACGACAAAAGGTTATCTTGAGAGGATTGGCCAAGCTCAAAGCGAAAGAGGCGGCGAAAGTCGTTTCCGCGAAATCCGACAAGTAGTGTCTGCGCTAGTCTATGAATTCAAATCATATTCGTGATGTCTTTAGCATAAAGATGAGTTAACTATAAATAGATATCGTAAATAGCCGTACATATATTCCTTTGGATCACACTGCCTCTTGTGGAAGAGAATGCAGCCTTAATTCCACTATTTGCTTTACTTCCATATTAAATTCACTCCAGAGGATTCTACCACAGTATATAGTATTCAGACACACTATTAAATAAAAAGCTTTCTCTCTTTTGAGCAAGTATTCTTATACTTCTAGTCCTGTTTACGAATCACTTTTTCACTTCATGTTCTGTATAGATGTTACTGGAGTGCCATGTTTGACGTCCATTGTATCAAATTCTACACAATTTTTGATCGGTGTTCAATGTACGAGCTCAACATATCGTGGGGTTTAACAACTATTTCGTCACTAGAATTTTGTTTCGGTTTTTGAAAGTCTCAAAATGAGCATTTTGTCTCATTTTAATGAATAAGGCCTTACACGACCGAGGCAGATTTCATCAAGGCGATCGGCGTCTCCGAATTCGTAGCACTCGACAGGGACAACGCCCAACGCGCGCCACGCATGGAGCTGGTCAAGGAGTTTGACAACGCCACGATAGTCGACCTCCCCGACAAGTCGAGCACGGCCCGCGTCCGCACGCAGATAGTCACGGTCGACCTGACTGTCATCCACAAAGTCCTGAAACTCCCATTCATCATTACTATACAGCCGATCAACCCTGCGGAGTACCCACCGGGTCGGTTCGAAGAATATTTTGCTGCCGGCAAGACTGCTGAGGGCTACAGCATCTGCCACTGCAAACTCGAACACCACAAGTGACTAACGGCATTCATTCAAGGCCTCGGGTTCAAACGCAAGACGACCTACATCAGTAAGGAAATGCTTGACGTCATGTGCACAGTCGAGTCCCTGATCGACCGCGCCATGCAATGGGACTGGGCGACATGGATGTTCAACTCGATCGCCATCGACATCAAGATGGTGCAGACCACGAAGACCACGATCTGCCCTTCAGCCGAGGTATTGGACTTCCTCCTCGAGTCTTATTTTCCTAGCAGTGACCAGGAGTATATACACCAAACAGTCGCCCAGCAGAACACCAATGACCGACGTCGACATGCGGTGAACTCGAAAAATAGCTCCCGAGGACCCGACTACATCGTTTTCCAAGGCGGACTTGGAGCCGACCGCACATCGAAGGAACATGTTCGACCTCCCCGACCAGTCGACCAGGGCCAATCATCGATTGCCCGGCCCCCTAGTCAGGAAACCACACCCGACCCAGCAGCACCGACAGCGAGTACCGGGAGTCAACTGACAACCGAGCGAAGGGAGACACGCTCCTCACAGGCGCGCAAGCGGGACCAGGAGCGACAAGAGAAGCGTGCTAGCAAGGCTGACTCACCCCCTTAAGCCACTTTCTACCTCGACAGGTCGACCTGACCGCATCCGACAGCGAGGCCCAGTCGACTCCACCACCAACACCAGGTGAAACCCCCCTCCTTGACACACCTCCGCCCTCACTATTTGACTTCACGTCACTCAACCTCGAAGCGGCATATGAAACGGCACCAACCGGCGAGTTTCGCCAGCCACCACCCGTCCCCCCAACAACTCGACCTCAGACGTCACCCTGGGTCAATCGACCAGCATCCGACTCACCAACATCACGAGCCACGAAATTAGCGATGCACTGGCGCCAGCGCCTGGATGACGTCCAAGGATCAGTAAGTCGACTCGAAGATGTCGGCTCCCGAGTGAACCTCCTCTTGTTCGAGGCGGTTCAAGCAAAGACCACCCTTTAAGCCGAGCTCAACCGCAAACGATTGGATAGTAGTCGACTGAATAAGGACTCCACAGCCTACAAACAGCAAGTCGACAACCTCACTACCAAGCTGGCAAGCATGCGGACTACTCTCACCACCGTCACGGAGGAGAAGAGTCAGACCAACAACAGACTTGCCCAGCTATAAGCCGACCTCAACACCAGTCGACAGCAGGAAGAGACACACCAGAGCGAGCTCCTGGTAGTACGAAACGAACTCGGAGCGGCACGAGCCGAGGTAGCAGCAACCTAGTTCAGTCTTCAGCCAGCTCGGAAGGACATAGTCGACTCCAACAACTCACTTGACCTACTGCTCCAAGGCAACGAGGAGAAGTCTCGCCAATTTGCAACTCGGGAGCTGCAATTCCTCAAACTTCAAGCGTGCAAGTACCGACTCCGACTCAAGGCAAGAAACCGAATCAAGGTTCTCAAACACACCCTCAGCACCGACCGCTACCAGCTCAATATGTATTGCCGGCAACTCGACTAACTTCAGCTCGACCACTCGAACTTGGAGATTCCACCAGTTGACGAAGACGAAGACAAGGATACGAGCTACCTCGAACCCGACCATTCGCTCTTGGAGAACCAGTCGACTGACGACGACGAGGTATTGACTACCGACGTCAAGTTGAGTGAGGACGATGACGAAGACAACAGCGAGTCGACCAATGAAGACGAGGATCAAGATCAGCAGTAGGAAGACCAGCAGCCACCGCCAGCCAACCCTCAAGACACGGTGCAACAGCAGCCAGCAGCACAACACCCTCCTTCTCCACAGCAGTAGCAGGATCAGCAGCACCTAGCACCCGACAAGATGACAACAACACCCACACCATCAGTAGTCAGCACTCCAGTCGACTCATCCATAATCTCTTCACCACACTCTCTGGGGTTCGACTTTTGAGGAAAGCCTCCAGACATCCGCTCATCTGGCATGATCCAGGACTCCAGCGACGTCAATGAGTGACAAGTCGACCATAGTCTGGGTCGACTACTCGACCGCGGGTAATTTTGTCATTCCTCGTGACCATTTTCCCTAGTCGCCTACCGGGGTAGACTAAACTCCACAAGAGTGTACTTAGCTCAGAGGAAGGGCAATGTTAACCGAATATTCGTTGATATTCCCTTAAGGTAAGAGTAGGCTAGTCTATACCCGGCAGAAATAGACCCGGCAGGCGATACCCGGTAGTACAAGCTGGTACAGACTAGTCGACCCGACTTTTCCGGTGGACCAATCTGATACACTGTCAGACCAGTCTCCTATATGTACTTTCCCTCTCGTTGAGAGAGTTGATGCTATACATTTTGTACATCTTCTTGGCAGCCTCATTTGTACTTCATTCTTGTCTTAACTCTTCTTTTGCGCCCTAGTATGGTAGACTACTAGTGTTAGACTATGATTAGTTCTTGCTCTTGTATCACTCTTTGTGGTTGTATCTTGGTTAGTTGCAGTAGTCTGTGGGTATGGAGTAGCCGACTCACTAGCATACTGGTGCTTGTTCCTAGTGGACAGTACGTTCTCCTTTGTAGAAACTTCTTACTACTCCTCTCCTCTCCTAGTGAGTAGCCTAGCGTAGAGTATTCTTGTGAGGAGTAGTCTCATTCGTTTAAGGTCGGCTCTTAGAAAACCCCCTTAACAGTCCCAAGAGTACGAGTGGGACAGGGGACAAGTCCCTGGAGTGTTGCATGACGACTCCTATGAGCAGGAATGGGACAGGGGACAAGTCCCGGTAGTGCTTCGTGACAACTCCCAGGGAGTCTAGGCAGCACAAGTGGGGGAGTGGGACAAGTCCTATCACTCTCCCGTGAGCACGACTGGGACAGTGGGACGAGTCCCATCACTCTCCCGTGAGCACGAGTGGGATAGGGGACGAGTCCCGGTAGTGCCTCGTGACGACTCCCATGGAGTCCCGGGTACACGAGTGGGACAGTGGGACGAGTCCCATCAACGCGGCATGACGACTCCCATGGAGTCCCAGGGGACGAGTACCGGGAGTGCTGGGTGACGACTCTCATTTCAGCACTGTCGGCGTCACTATCTCACTACTAAACTCCTAACGCAGGGCGTTGAAATATAGCCTTTGGCCCCGACGGCAGAGAGCTAGCTCCACGTTCTGCATTTGCCCACACTCTCGTGATGACACAACGGCCTCACAACGAATCGAGACATTACAGGGGCACGGGCAACACATGGAGCCCCCTCACCATAAGGAGTGGCGTCCATTACCCCAACCCTGGCCCTTGCAGGTCAGCCCTCGACCCCGACGGTAGACTACTGGTCCCTTGATCTGATGTTCCCACTCTCTCTTGCGAAGACACCACGAGCTCTCAAAATTGTAAAAGGCCCAGAACCCAAGGCCCTCAACCCAAGGCCCTCGCGCGTCACTGCCTCACCTCGCCTCGACGTTCACGTCATTTTGACCCATGGCTTCGAGTCCTAACGCGACACTGCCACCGTACATGATCGCACGGGTAGCAGGGGCGTGGCGAATATATCCCCTACCGCTGGCCAGGGAATGTAGCCCTCGGCTCCGACAGTAGATACCTGGCTCTCCATTTTGGGACCCATCACTCTCTCGTGATGGATAGTACGACAAGTCCCAAGAGTACAAGAGGGACAGTGGCTCGAGTCCCTGGAGTGCTGCGTAACGAGTCCTATGGAGTCTCGTGAGCACAAGTGAGACAGGGGACGAGTACGAGTCCCACGGAACGAGTGCGAGTCCCAGGGTAGGACGAATTAACTCTTAACCCGTGGCCTTGGAATCTAGCCCTCGGCCCCGACGGTGGATATCTGGCTCCCTCGCCACGTCCATGACGCATCACGACTTCATTTTGCCACGACATTCATGAGCATCTCTTTCCAACACCGCCTTCCCATATAGACATATTGGTAGTGGGAAGTCGCGTTCTAAATCCAACCCTAGGCCATGCAATATTGCCTTCGCCCCGACAGTTGATAAGTGGCTCCCCATTTTGTGACATAATACTCTCTTGTGATGACATGATGTCCCTCCCACGAGCCTCTCGTGTGACAGATCCACTTTGCCTCCCTCGTTACGACCTGTCGAACCTCGTTTATTCCAAAACGGGCAGTTAGGGTTCGTAGGGCAGTAAAGGGTAGTCTAGCCGCCATAAATGAGAGAAATAGCGTTCAATATGGCCTCTTTAATTATTTGGAGAGAGTGGTGCTCTCGCGCGCACCTTAGGTGTTCACTACGGAGCCTGGGAATGGCGGCGGACCGGATAGGAGACCGGATGGGAAGCCGGAGGTCTGGGGACGGGTCTCTGCCGGTCCCGACCATGATCCGGGATTTGAATTGGGCCGCCTTAAATTGGGCGGCTCACTATTCATTTCTCCCCGGTTCCTCCAGTCCTCCGCACACGCCATTTTTCGTAGTTCCGGAGAGCAATAGGGTTTCCATTTTGCGCCCGAAGGTAGAGAACAGTGAGCGACCGACTTGTGAGGAGTTTGTGCGCTCGGGAGAAAGGGAAATTGAACACCCCATAAGAAACAGTGACGCGAGATTAGGATTTGGGATAGGCGAGCATCCGGACAGTGCGCACCGCCATTTCCGGCGGAGTTTCAGGAAGAAAGTGAGTGCGCAGCTAGGAAGAGGGTCGCGGGGTCTCTGGGAGGTCAGGAGAACATCACGGAAGCAGAAAGGGAAGCGTCCGGAGCGGGAGGCGCGTGGTTTGCCGAAGAAAGAGAGAGCACATTGGGAGAAGGAGCTGCGCCACCCCCGAAGGAGTGACGAATCCCGCCCGGAGTCCGCAGCCATGGCACGCAGGGAAGCCGGGGCTAAGATTCCGGAGAAGCGCATTTGCCCGGACATCCCGCAATACGATGGAGATTTTGATGACTTGATGAAGGACCTCCCAAAGATCGGGTGTTTAGGGTTGTTTGGGAGAGTGTGGGATTCGCAGGACTCCCGGATGCTAAAAGAAATCGAGGGCGGGCCTATGGTGGACGCTTTCCGGACGACTATCCGGGCGAAGTATGGGAGCTGGACCCGGGAGATGTGGCGGGCACTATTCGACTTCCCAGACACAAACAAGGACCTGGAACCGGGAGGCAAAGACGACACGGATTGGGTGAAGGCGCGATTTAGCCATCTCTCGGACAAGGACGGGTTCAAGGTGGCGGATTGCAGAAGGCCCTTGGAGCAAAGGCTGCTCTAGTATGTAGTGCCCATTCTCAGTCCGGAGAAGCCCACCACCCTCACTGTGACGCTCGCCCGGGGCATCTACTCCGCTCTTCTCCGGGAGAAAGGATCAATTGGGCGATCTTGGTGCATCGGAACATGCAGAAGTGGGCGGGGAACCTTGACAACAAGAACGGATGTCCGTTGGTTCCATTTCTCTACCACTTGAACAAGAAACATGGGTACCTTACGGTGGAAGAGAGGAAGCGATTGGAGGTAGTGCCCATTCCTGGATTAGAAACCCGGCCAAGAAGAAGGCGCCTCTTCCAGGAAGAGAAGCGGGAACCAGCAGCCCGGTTCGTCGTCCCGACCGGAGGAGAGAAGTATGGCTAGACCTACACCCGAACCGGATAGGAGCAGCTTCCGGGGAGAGGAGCGTAGGAAGGATAGAGAAGACCACCCGGTGAGATGACAACCAGGCGAGGTTAACACCAATCCGGAGCAGGGAACGAAGTGGAGAGAAGACCGCCCGAAGAGAGGCCAACCGGGTGGCGCCAGGCCGCATCTGAAGGAGCGGTAAGAGAAGAGAACGGACCCGGAGTCAGACCGACTCGATGGGGTCAGATCTCAGCAGGAGCTAAGAACAAAGCCAATGGAGGATCCGGACGAGGAGTCTCCACAACCGAGGCTAACCGGGAAGTAGCAAGTGAGAGGCTCAGAGGCAGCTTTCCAACCGGAGTTAGGCCGTTCTTCCCAAGCGCGACCTCGGGTGAATCCAGTCGAGGAGTCCAGGCCAGAGGAGGAGACAAGGCCTTCTCCAACACAGCCCGAGGAGCAACCGGTGGATGGGTCCTAACCAATGGAGGAGGATCCTGCTCCGGTGGCTCCACAGGAACAGACGGCAGAGGGGAACCGGACAGACCAGGAGGGGGGTCCGTCTCAAGCGCGACTCCATGGTCTCAAGAGGAAGTTGGTCCTCACAGTCGAGGATGACGAAGAGCCGGAAGGACCGGAGACCACACCTCGGAAGAAGAAAGGACCGGCCCGGAGGAAGATGACCCCACTCAACAAGCGTCCCAAGGAAGCAGGGGAAGACGAAGAGGAAACCGGAGACAAGGGGGACCGAGAGCAGGAAGTGCCAGCGGGAGCAGAACCGGTCCACGAAGCAGGCCCATCCAGATATGAGCCAGCCGAACAAGGAGAACCGCTCTGAGTGGAGGACATGCTTCTGCAAACCTGGATGGCATTGGACATGGTGACAGAGCAGTAAAATCCCATGGTCGCAGCGCTCCGGGAGACAGGGACTCTTCTCTGGACAAGCGATAACCTGAAGTATCCGGCGCGGGTCCGGAAACTCCAAAGGAAACTCATCCGGAGCAGGGAGAAGGAGAACGAGTTGACCGGACAACAGCAGGGTATCCGGGAGGCAGAAGGCGAATCCGTGGCTCTCTTGAAGGGTTTCGAGGAGGAGCTCGAACGAAAGGTAGCCTACATTAAGAGGATGGAGGCACACGTACAAAGAAACGAGTTGCAGATCCGGGAGCAGGAGGATACCATCCGGAAGGTAGCAGAGACGAGCCAGCAATGCGTCACCAAGCTGTCGAGATTGTTCCAACCGGATGAGGAGGCACAAATGCAGGCCTGGTTGTACGACGAGCGGGTAATCCTGCCGGGATTGGAGGGAACAGCCCGGATGAAGAATGTCGTCCGGGAATACTCAGACAAGGTAGAAGCGTATTTGGTGGAGTTCCGGGTACTCGCGGAGTGCATGAGGGAGAGCTCTTCGGAGGAAGAACTGGATCAGGAGGAAGCCACCAACCGTGGCAAGAGGGTAGGTTCCTGGGATGGCCTGTCGGGTGTGTTCAACCTCTCTGCAGATGCTGTTCAAAAACGAGAGATCGACCGGTTGATGCGGAAGGAGAGCTCAACACAGGAACATACTTCCTGGACCGCGCTGGATGTGGAACCAATCCACATGGTCAGGCCCGCGGGAGTAAGCCGAGAGGAGGTCCGGGACTTGAGCGAAGGTATGGAGGCAATGGATGTCCAATTGGACAAGGCGGAAAACCATCAGGAGGGACCACATGTGGGACAGCCGGCGGCGCACGGATGCGAGGAGATTGGCCAGTGGATCCGATCGTGGTGGGGAGCCCGGAAGATGAGGAGGAGCAGCCGAAGGAGAACCAGTAGCTGCCCGGGATCACCGGGAGTCCGGAATCAGTGGCCCGGACTTAGTGGATCCGGCCACTTAGAATAGAACTTTTTGAGTAGGTAGGGTAGAAGCCTTTTTGTTGTAAATGACTTCTAGGATTTTTGATGTTGATGGCGGCTTAGGATAGGAATTGAGCCGTGGAGGAAACTCCCTGGATTTCCGGATCCCAGGAATGTGGGATCTGAGGATCTCCCGGATCGGGGCTTTGGGTTGGCTTTTTATCAAGGGATGTTCTTCATTCCTTGGGTCTTTTTGTGTACCTTTGTTCCGTGTAAATAAGTAGAAGCACGTATTACTTGCACAAACTTTGTCTATGTGTGTGTGTGTACATATGTGTATTTGCTTGTGTATTGCCGAAACTGTGGCGCAACTAGTCCCTTGGTGACCGGATGGGTTAGCTAGGTTCGGACGTGAAGTCAGTTAAGAGACCGGATAGGAGATTTGGAGGAATTAGGAGCGTTTGAAGGTGATATTTCTTGTGTTCGGTTGTAGGTAAAAACCCGAGTTAGTGGCTGGGAGAGCAGGAGGGGGTACTCCGGTTCTCTCAGAACTCCTGGACGGGTAGTTCGGTAGAGGTTCTAGCACCCGGGCAGATCTTGCAGCTGTAGAAATGTGTGAAAGTTAGAGTAAAACGAGTCTTGAAGTATTCAATCTCTTCCGGACACCCCGGCTACTGTCCTTTCCGGTCTCCAAGTCGTAGTACTTTGGGGATTAGGGGGAAACCGGGTTGCGTTTGAGTGACCGGCTGTGAGTTTGTGACGAGTCCATAGCCGAAGAGCAAACCGGAGAGTACCCGGATTAGAGAGTGGAGTTTGGATGACCAAGAAGCAGTGAATCCCCTGTCACGCAAATCAGTAGGGGAGCGTGTGACTTTAGATCCAGCATCCTTTAAAATGAAAATATAGAACCCTCTGAGGGAAAACAGAGGTTAATGGTAAACCAGATTTAGTAGTTGGGGTTAGATTGGGTAGAGTGGGGTTGGTAAAGTTTCCAATTCGGACAGAAACCGGATCTAGCCATAGTCGAGTCAGTCAGTAGAGCA
Organism: Pohlia nutans; assembly: GCA_022496805.1. Lineage (NCBI taxonomy): Eukaryota > Viridiplantae > Streptophyta > Bryopsida > Bryales > Mniaceae > Pohlia > Pohlia nutans. The sequence continues at coordinate 3,233,931 of CM040107.1, read as the reverse complement.
GATCCGGTTTTTGTAAGGAAAGAGGGAGTTATTTGGTGAACGGGAGAGAGCGGTCACCAACTCGGGTCAGTCTCCGGAAACTTCCTACTTTACAGAGTCTCCGCGGAACGATAACCCGGAAATCACCTCTACGAGCATTCTTACTATGAAAAAGTGCGCTCTAGGGGAGTATCCAATACCACGTGCTACCACACGACCTAACCCGCGTTTTGACCTAAACTTGTAGCCATTCATGGCGACTTGACCTCCCCACATTGACCCACGGGTAGAGAGGTCATAGCCTCTGAATCCTAACCTCAGGCCTGCGACTATAGCCCTCGGTCCCAACGGATAGTTTTGATAGAGTTCTGTTACATGCAGAGTTCTGATACGGTGCTCGAGGGTAAGAAGGCACACCCTGGGCACATTCAAGGCATTTTGACAGACTGAAGCGAAGACGATTTAAAAAAACTTTAGAACTAAAATGAAAGGCTTGGGGGGTTTTGGCAGGGTACATTAGTGGCTTAAAGAAAGTTCAGGTGTTGATGTACCATGGAGTTCTCATACAACAATACCATACTCGAGGGTTTAGAGAACCGGCTGGGCACATGTGATGCATTTTGACAGCCTTGGGCGACAATTATATAAAAAAAAATCAAACCAAAATTGAAGGCCCGAGGGTAACGGCTAGGTACATTAGAGGCTAAATGAAAGCCTTAGAGGCAGTGTACCATGGAGTTTCGTTAGAATCAGAACATGCTCAACCCTAAACCGGTACCGGCTGGCCTCAGATGAGGATTTTTGACAAACTAAGGCCTTGATTATTTGAACTACAATTGAATGGCCGAGGGTAACGGCTGGGTAAATTAGAGGTTTAAAGAAAGCCTCTGCTGAGGGTACCATGGACTTTTTATACAGCCAGACCATTCTCAAAGGTCGGCCGGTACCGGTTGGGAAAATTTGAGGCTATTTGACAGCCTCGATGATTAAAATAAAATTGAACTAAAATCTAGTATCTCGACCCTAAGCCGGTGCCGGCTGGGTAGATTTGAGACTTGGAGACAACCTAAGGCCAGTAATGAAGGAAAATTAATAGAATGACATAAAGGATAATTAAAGGCGAGAGGGTAAGCCGGTACCGGCTTGGCCCATTTGAGGCTTATAGAAAGCCAAAAGCCACATTGATTAACGAATGCCTTGAGCATTTGAGGCTTGGAGACAATGATTGAAAATCATTTTGGACTAAAATTTAGATACAAGACCCTAAGCTTTGAGCATTATGAGCATTATTTGAGCATTTGAGGCTTGGACTGAGTACATGCGAGGCTTGACTGGGTACACTAAACCCTTTAAGAGAGCCTAAGGCCACGATGATTGAGATTTCTAGTATAATTTAGTACCCTCGACCCTAAGCCGGTACCGGCTGGTTATATTTGAGGCTTAAAGACATACACAGCTAAGGTGTATACTGCCATACTGGACCCTCAGCAGGTACCGGCTGGGTACATTTGAGGATTTTAGACAGCCTCACCTGCTACAGATAGACTTCTGATACAACCAGATGGAGTTCTGATACGTGAGAACATTTGATACCGAGGGTCAGCCTAAACCGGCAGCAGGCTATTTGACTAAAAAATCAGTACACTCGACCACGAAGCCACGAAGCTTTAAAAAAGCTTCAAAGCAAATTTCAATACACTTGATCGAGTGTCGATGAGTCCACAAAGTCCACGAGTTGAGGCAAGGGGACTGCCTGAGTTACGAAAAAAAAAAATAACTGAATTTTACATTCTTGAAGCTAGGCCGGTACTAAATTCTATATTCTCAAAGCTGGGTCAACTTGAGGCCTACCCGTGTCAACTTGGGTCAACATATTAACTTGATACGATGCTCGTCCCTAGGCCGGCACCGGCTGGGTTACCTAGACGCCTGAAGACACAAGCAATTCAGACTCCTCCGACTGTCCCTCTCGTGAATCTTGAAGCCTGAGTTGCCATGCTCGAACCTAGGCCGGCACCGGCTGGGTGATCTAGACGCCTGAACACATGAAGCCTGAAGCTGAAGCTAAAAGCCTGAAGCAAAAACTTAGAGAACTAGACGCCTGAAGACAAAAGCTGGGTCAACTTGAGAAATGCAAAGGCACAAGCTGGGTCATCATGAGAAATGCCAAGGCACAAGTGACGGTCAACTTGAAGCATGAACTCCCATGTTTGACCCTAGGCCGGCACCGGCTGGGTGAACTAGACGCCTAACTCAAGCATGAAGCCTGAAGCAAAAAACTGGGCAAACTAAGCGCATGAAGACTCAATCTGGGTCAACTAGACACATGAATACACAAGACACAAGACAATTCAGACTCCTCCCACTGTCCCACTCGTGAATCTTGAAGCCTGAGTTGCCATGCTCGAACCTAGGCCGGCACCGGCTGGGTGATCTAGACGCCTGAACACATGAAGCCTGAAGCTGAAGCTAAAAGTCTGAAGCAAAAACTTAGAGAACTAGACGCCTGAAGACAAAAGCTGGGTCAACTTGAGAAATGCCAAGGCACAAGCTGGGTCAACTTGAAGCATGAACTCCCATGTTTGACCCTAGGCCGGCACCGGCTGGGTGAACTAGACGCCTAACTCAAGCATGAAGCCTAAACACAAGCATGAAGCCTGAAGCAAAAAACTGAGCAAACTAAGCGCATGAAGACTCAATCTGGGTCAACTAGACACATGAATACACAAGCTGGGTCAACTTGAGAAATGCCATGGCAAAAGGGTGGGTCAACTTGAAGCATGAAAACACTAGTTAGGTGAACTTGAGAAATCCTAAACCACAAGCTAGGTCATCTAGAAGCCTGAATTGCCTGAAGACAAGCTAGAAGTCTGAAGCTGAAGCTAGAAGGCTGAAGCACAAGCTGGGTCAACTAGAAGACACACTATCTAAAAGCTTGGATCAACAAGAAAATTGGTTTAGGATGTGGATATTGAAGTCATTGCAAGGCAAAGTAACCAGGTAGGTCGCACCTGGGCGAACTAGAAGCCTGAATTGCCATGCTGTCCCCACAAAGCCGGCACCAGCTAGGTCACGGCACAATCTGTACTGAATTGCCATGGTCGACCTAAGCTAAGGTGGACACTGAAACTGCTCAAGGACACTGCAAAGGCCATGCTCGAGCAATAAAGACATCGAAAACTAAGGATATTTTGCAGTAAAGAAGACGTGTGAACGAATCAAATACCTTGTTGCACGGGTAGAATTCCGTTGGCCGTATTTTCCGTGGCTGTTGTGGCCCTCGTCTCCTCTCCCTCCCTGCCTTCAACCTCCTCAACTTGTCCACTAGCGATTCCGTCGTTCTCTTGAACATTTCCATTTGCTTGGGTTTCCATCTGCGGAAACCAATATGCATAATGGTGAAACCCTGATCCAAATTCTTCATCATTCAAAGCGCGGAGTTTAGGGTAAATCAGAATAAACAAAGGGGGATTGAAGTTAATGTGCTGAGGGAGGAGAGCAAACCCTGATCGCGTCTTCGGAAGAGAGAAAACCAATGTCTTGACGGTGAAGATCGAACACACTGCCTGAATGCCCAGGAGATGGCTTGACGAAACCCTAAGCTAAGATTGAACCGTGGCTGAGTCTGGACGACAAGGCACGACGAGATGGAGACGAGGGCCTGCATACACAAATCCCTAAACCCTAGAGCAATGGCAGAGGCCAGGAGAAAGCACGATGGGAAGGGCTCGAATGGACAAGCCCGAGTGAGAAATGCCATGCCTGGAGTGCTATAGACAAGGGCAATCACAAAACCCTAAATGGGCAGGGCCTACCTGACGAGGACAAGCAACAGGCCATGGGCCAGAATTTCCAAGCGCAAGAAGCCGTGGTCTAGATCGTGAAGACCCAAGCATGGCCACGGGAAAAAATTTAAAGACAATGGTAAGGCCCAGGGCTAATAAATATATATAATATGATTTTAGAACAATTATGTCGCTAAGGCGCTAATCGATTGTACTACATTCTCCTCTAGAAAAAGCTCTATACAACACCACAAAAACTTAGTCTCATTGGAGTGTACATGAAGACGGGAAAATATTGTTCTCACTACTAGATAAAACGGACAATGGTATCTCCACATCATGCGACCCTTCCTCCGAATCACTTTCCTCGTCCTCACAATTGTCTGGTTGATCGCTTTGTTGTGGAGGTTGTTGTCTGGGCGTCTTGATGTTTGTCTCTAGAATCGTCTCCAGCTCCCGCTCAAAGACAATGTTGCCATAATCCTAAACTCTTTGCGTGTCTACCTCTGCAGGTTCCTGAGTACTTCCACTCCTCAACTTCATCTTGCTTCGCATCAATTGCTTTCTACTACTATACCTGAGACTACTCTTTCGTCTTCTCTTCTGGGCTCCTCTAGGCATAATGAAGAACTCCCATCGTTCAAGCAGTTAACAGCTTTGAACCGGCACTAGCAATTTCTGAGATTTGTGTTGAATAATTGCTATTGATAGAATGAATAGAACATGTCAACTTGGCGGCCGTACGTTAGACTGACACAGAGAATTCAAATAATCGAGCGTCTAATATTGAGGTAAGAATCATTCATTCTTTAAGAGAGTCTAATCCTGAGTGCAGAATTTAGTGTCAACTTGCCATCGTGCTCCTCGTGCGGTATCCGTGCAAATGTTTTTAGATATCAATCAGAGTTCAGACGGCTACTTCCAATCACAGTGGTTTTCCGAAGGCAACAGCTGCATCCTACAATTATATCTATCTACAGAAACGCCCATCTAGGTTTAGGGTTTAGACATCTAGAAACACACATCTAGATTTAAGCGCTCATTTCCCAAATGCTCACTCATTCCGGATTGCATTGAATGTCTTGAATTTACACTTCCCCAAGAGTAAAGCTTGGCACTCGTTCGTGTCGAAGGAGCAGGCGTCCCTACTTCTATCCCGCTAGGGGACGACGGAGTAGCAGTTGTTTCTGCGTTCAGTCTTAGTCTAACGTTTCAATTTCTTGCAGCAACGGTGCACGTTGACGAAGAGGTATTCGATGCTGAATCTGGTCTGCTTACTCATACCGTTAGGCAGCTCCCAACCACTACTGAAGATGGAAGAGTGTGGTTGCTTAAGGCAGGTAGGTATAGAGCTTACGGTCTATCCGATTGCCTTATGGGTGCATCTACCGAACTCTTGACTCCAAGGGAGTCATCCACTTGCACTATGCAAACCACTATGCCAGGCTGAGTGAAAATAGAGCCAAGTTTAGAGACGATCTATGAACTTAGTGATGATGACGTCCCTGAGAATGTAGAAGACGATCCTATCATTCCTCTTTCACAGCCTAATCCCCAAACTTCTGCAGGCTGTTGTCCTTCCACTAGTAAGCAGCCTACACCGCTTTCTCTGTCACCAAAGCAAAGTGTCGTAGAGTGCCTGAAATTGCTATGTGCTAGGAAGGATTCTAGGAATATATTCAAAAAATTTGACTACAACTCTACCTCTGTCAAACGAGTCGAGTTCTTGCTACCCCAGTACAATGGCGATGTCATCTTTGAGTTCCCTCCCTTGGGATCCTCTCCAGAATTCAACAGAGCGAAGGAGCTCCATGGCATGGACAAACACTATGATAGGCATGTGTGGACTCGTACTCACACGTCCAACATTGTCAATGATTTTGGATTGATATTTCGTACCTCCAATTGTTGTGGTCATTTACGATGTGAAAATGTCGACTGCGATTTTCTAACCCGCGTTCACCGCACGACACCTGTTAACGAAACTGAATGGGATGGCGTATCTTCATTTGTTTTTGACGTGGGAGCTAATCCTCCCAAGGGCTCCACCCTTGTTTGCAAATGCTGTAAAGTTCCTCCCTCTTGTCTTGCAACCTGCGATGCAAAAATATATTACGTCCTAGGTAAAAACAGCATGACTCGAGCTTGTGTTCATTTTGGAACTCACGACCACCCTGTGAAGGTTGGGGCTTACCGAGACGATATTGCCAAAGGCAAGAGTTTGGTGGAGGAACACGTGCACCGAACTCCTTCTGCTACGAAGTCTGCGATTGTCCTAGAGGCAACAAAGGAGATGATAGGGGATATGCTTGTGGCAGCCGAAGGTGCGAAATCAAAAACTCTTGAACTTGATGACCTCTTGACGCTCTTTGACAGATGCAAGGAGTTGACCTCCCCCAACATTCGCAACAAGGTGAAGGGCTTCAAGTACTTCCGAAGGTTTGGTATCATGAATAGCATCACCAAGCTTCGCGGCTCCAGCAACTGGCCATTTGTCCAGGAGAACAAGTTCCCTGGTCAAGGATCGGAGTCGGACAAGGTCTTTGTCTTCAAAATGTCAGAGATTGGTCCCGGTAGCGGAGTTGACCTTCTGAAGCGAATGCAGCCTGGTGGAGACCTGCAGAACGCATGGCTCATGTTCGATCATGTGAAGAGGGTGAAATAGTGGACGACCATGGGCTGCCATGTTTACGACCCCACTTATTGCCGTGTTATGACCATTGCGTTGTGCGATATGCAGTCGGAAGACGTCGCAGCTCAAATGGTTGTTTGGAAGAATCTTAATGCCGTCGTCGCTCGCCATGGACTTCACGATCCAAACTTCAAGGGCTTCATGGCAGACAGCGCGCAAGCAAACTGGAATGCTGTACGCATTCCGTACGGGAGTGGAGATGCTTCAACGCCAATACCTACTAAAGAGCGAACATGTCTCTTCCATTGGGTGCAGTCTTTGGAGAAGTACACGAAGGCTGACATCAGAGCTGACCTCCAAGTCCAACATCGCATGCTCTGCAAGCAATACAAGAACGCCTCGACGCAAGCGGAGGCAGATTTCCGCTATGTTAGTATCCGAGCTTGGTGGCCCTCCTCCGGAGCTACTACTGAAGATGGATTGAGGCGTCTCGACCTATGGCTAGCTTTCTGGCATTTTCGATACCGCCAGTGGGGAGGCTTCATGCAACTTGTAAGCTTCTAAACCCTATACTGAAAACCCTAAGTCCATGCCATTGCTTGTTCTCCTCTCTACAACTACAAACTCTAAATGTGCATTGCTTTCTATATTCCAGGACCTCACCGAGGACGAGTTGGCGGAAATGCCCTCTTGCAACTTAGCCGAAAGTATCCACAACAAATGGAAATAGCAATCTGATGATCGAGGGTCAGACCTATTTGTCGCTACTGTGGATGACTTTGTCCGATCCTTCATGCAGAGCGTCGCGTACTACCAATACCTCAAGGGGGATAGAGCTGGAACTGGCCCTACCAAAGAAGAACTGAAACTCCGGATTGCACAAAAGTCCATAGAGCGCACGGGGAACTCGAAATCCCTACACAATGCATTAGCGAAGATACTTGGAGCGGAGGAGTTTTGCACTCGAATGCCTCAACTCGAAGGAGAAGAAGTCTTCCTGTCGTTGAAGCGGAAAGCAGACGTTCCTATCGGTTTGGAGTATGACTCTCACAGACCTGACAAGATCAGCATCTCTCGTCCTCGAGTGCAGACCAGGGGTGCAAGGAACAACGCCCTAAACCTAAATGCTTCTCCTGTAGAGTTGTCAGTCTCTCCCCAAGAACTAGAGAAGTCCAATGTACCATTGCAGGTTCAAGATGCAACCCCAGCAGCAGCTGTACACCACGTTACTTCCGTGCAAGAATCGGCTTGTGACGAGAGTCAGTGGCACATAGCTAGGCTGAAAGCCCCATGTGCGAAGGCTTGTTTCCCGCAGCAGGCTGTGACTAAGAAGAAGTGCATCGCTCGAATCATACAAGACGGGAAATCTACCGCTGCTCCTACGTACACGGGCATGATGGACAACTACAAGAAGAATCGCAAGGAGCGCATGCAATTCTTCTTCTGCAACGACGACATCGAGAGGTGTGTCAAAGGAACCCGCAGAAAGTGGATTATGTCCCGCCCTGAGGTCCCTGACATCTGGCCCGTCAAGAACGGTACTAACCTAACACGCAAGGAGATGCTTGCCCTAGAAAACGCCGGCTTTCGACTTCCACAGCGCGAGGTCATATCGCCGCGAAGGCTCTTCCAAGACCACCTTCTCCCCGTCGACTTGTCCACATATGTAACTCCAGCTTTCCCTGCTGAAGTTCCCAAGCGACGTCATGGCAAGAATGTCCGCCGCAACAAGAAGAGCCCATCCATCATGCAAGCCAACAACTGTGCTAGCGCTGCAGCATTCAAGGGTTGCATATGGAAGGTGGACATGGTTCCAGTCCCTGCCCTGGGTTGCATCGTCACGTTGGATTCAGGCACGCCTCCGACAAATCAACAGTACCTTCTCACAATTTCCCAGTTTCCAGACTGCTCCTGCCCTTATTTCAAGGAGATGGTGACCAAGGCAAAAAGAGGACGCAACCAATGGGCTCACTGCAAACATCTCTATTTTGTCTTCACGGTCGTTTGTGGGTTTGATGCTGATGTAGATGCCTTCATACATGCACCCACTCTTAGCTTCAACGAAGTTAAGCTAGTTCTTGAGAGCGGATTGTTGACTCATCCAACATCATAGGATACTAAAATGTCGTTGGTTCCATTGTTGACATGTTCATTCTCCAAATCAATGAAATTGTAGTGAGATTAAAAGGGCCACTACTGCAGATTTGAAAATCGTGTTGTATTATTTACGAAACCCTAAACCCTAAACTCTGGTATTTTTTCTATCTTGTACCCAATCTGGTCTAAACGCTAAACTTGCTATGCATTTCAAATAATTATGCCCAAACGAGTGGACTGGCCCCGAATAAGACGTTGAAATAACAATCTCTTTCTATCTAAACCGCAGATTTGGGTCTAATTACCACGGTTATAAAAACAGAGTGTGCCTTTAATGTGCCTTTATCCCTAAACCACTGACCCTAAACCAATGTAATAGGTACCAAATGTTCCACGGTCATAGGTCCAAAAATTTACTAAAATTAACCGAATATTCGAATATTTGCTAATTATAGTGTCGTTGACCACGGTTGACCTAAAATTCTTGCTCGTAATCCCACATTTCTCCGCTCACTGCTCACCGCTCCTCGCTCCCCGCGCGCACACTATCCTCGTCCGTGGCTCGAGTGTGGCGTCGGGGCCGAGGGCACACGCCATGGTCGTGGGGTTGGGTGTGAACGCCACCACGCGACGCGAGGGTGTTGACAATGGGGTGCTCGCATTGGCACAGTGGTGGTTACTCGAGTGTGGCGTCGGGGCCGAGGGCACAAGCCTTGGTCGTGGGGTTGGATGTGACTGCCACCACGCGACACGAGTGTGTTGAGAATTGGGTGGTGGTGGTCGCAGAGTGGTGGTGGCTCGAGTGTGGCGTCGGGGCCGAGGGCACAAGCCTTGGTCGTGGGGTCGGGTGTGACTGCCACCACGCGACGCGAGTGTGTTGAGAATTGGGTGGTGGTGGTGGCAGAGTGGTGGTGGCTCCAGTGTGGCGTCGGGGCCGAGGGCACACGCCATGGTCGTGGGGTTGGGTTTGAACACTACCACGCGACGCGAGGGTGTTGACAATGGGGTGCTCGCATTGGTACAGTGGTGGTGGCTCGAGTGTGGCGTCGGGGCCGAGGGCACACGCCATGGTTGCGGGGTTGGGTGTGAACGCCACTACGAGACGCGAGTGTGTTGAGAATTGGGTGGTGGTGGTGGCAGAGTGGTGGTGGCTCGAGTGTGGCGTCGGGGCCGAGGGCACAAGCCTTGGTCGTGGGGTTGGGTGTGACTGGCACCACGCGACGCGAGTGTGTTGAGAAATGGGTGGTGGTGGTGGCAGAGTGGTGGTGGCTCCAGTGTGGCGTCGGGGCCGAGGGCACACGCCATGGTCGTGGGGTTGAGTGTGAACGCCACCACGCGACGCGAGGGTGTTGAGAGTGGGGCAACGTCGCTGCCGTGCGAGTCTAGAGAGGAGAGCCCAAGTCCCGAGAGCGGGAATTTAGAGAGCCTAGAGCATAGGATCCATCTGAATTTTAAAAATGACACTAATTTTAGAAAGTAAAATTCTATTTTTAGGATTTTCTAATAATAGTAATTTTTGGTACCCTATGACCGCTGCACCTATAACCGTGGGTTAGTACTTAGAGTAGTTCAATGTTAAAGTTTTAGGGTGAAGAGGTGGAAAATTATAGGGTACATGGGTGAAACTGAACCCCATCAAGTGAGCTTTTTTAAAAGAGACCAAGAACTGAAAGATAACATGTGGATCTATATGTAGTATTTTTTTTTTTTTTTTTTTTCTAATACATAGTTATAGTGGACAAAGTTATCATGCAAGTACTTCAACCAATTCAATATAGGGCATCAGCTATTCTAAGTAGGAAGATATTGCAGCTAGTTCTAGTCTCCACGTCTAAACATAGACTGGTCGTCATTCTTCATTCCTCGGTCTTGATGATCCCAGCTGCCAGCAGAATATTTTTAACCTCATCCAAGCTGAGAGTAGAGCATGGATGTACGTGTCAACTTTATAGTCCAGCTTGCAAAAGAAACGAAAGATATAGTAAAGGTGTTTGCAGTTGACGTACTGGCCACGCCTCCCAACAGCTGCAGAGTTCATGCTGGCGTAATGAGGGCACGTACATGACGGAAAATCGCACAATGTGATATTGTACAAATTATCATCGGGCTCCACACCGGACTGGAGCACGATGATGGCACCAAGCCCGGGATAGGGGAGTAGGTTCACGCGGAGAATATTCGCCTTTACGTTTCGTGCACTCTCCCATTGATTGCGGTGAGCTTCCGTGGGAGCCTTGGTGTTCCGACGCACGTTTTTGCCGTTTCGAGATGACGGGACTCTGTCAGCATGCAATGGCCGTGGGTGAGTCCATAGCACTGGCTCAAACACTTTCGAGGTCGTAAGGAGGCGTCGAGGCGAAAGGGCTGTAGTGGACTGCAGACGAAACCCGGCCTCCTGGAGCTCTAGGATCTCCAAACGCATGAGGTTTGTACGAGAGAGGACGGGCCAAACGTCTGGGAGTTCCGGGCGATCTATGACAAAGAAGCGCTTCGGACCCATGACACATCGTGCGATTTGGTCAGGACAGAACCAGAAATCAGCCGTCTGAGGTTTAGTCCCTTTGTACTCCGTCCTAGTCCCTTGGTAGGTTGGGGCAGCTATAGACTTTCCGCCCTTCACAATCAACATCTTGCACTTGTTGCCATTCCTCGCTTGCACTGCGTGACACTGCTTTCTGGACTTGTGTGACATCCTTGCAATATGCCATTTTGAAGTGTCACAGTCAGTCTCCAACACCCTAGTTGTAAATGGAACCGGAGAAGTAGATCTTGGTGATTGCTCCGAGTTCATTCTAGCGGAGGCAGATCGTGTTTGGACACGTGGATGCGAGAAGTTCACCTTGTCAGGGCGATGAGAATCTCCCTCGCAACCCACTGGCATGTCGAGCTTTCTCTTGGACGAGCCAAACACCTCTTCCCCTTCCAAGTGTGGAACTCGTGTAGAAACCTCCGCAGCCCCAGGCATATTGTTGATTGCTTCGGCGATCTTCTTGCCGTCATGGGATGCCATAGCCCTCTTCAGTTTTAGATCGTGCTTGGACGGACCAGTTCCAGACGGACCAATTCCAGACGGACCTCCACATAGAAATGTTCTGTAGTTGGTCATCTGCATGAACGCACGTGCCCAATCATCGGTGGTGGCGACAAAGAGGTCCGAGCCTCGCTTCCCGGAGGCTTGCATCCACTTGTTGTGAACGGTCGCTGCAAGGTTGCATGTTGGGATGTCTGCTAGTTCATCTGCGGTAAGATTCTGCAGAAATGGCATCACCCAATTTATCTTATTGCACAAAACAATTTTGATCTCACGGTTTAGGAAAGTTTTAATAATAATTACGTTGGGGTGATAGATGTATAAATAATCACGTTTGAAGGAATTGTTTTTTTTTCAATTTCTGTTTTTTTACTCTGATTTGCGAAAAAAAAAAAAAAAATTCAGAAAAATAGCCGTCGGGGCCGACGGCTATTTTCTAAGTGCCCTTTGTTCATCTAAATTCATGTATAGTGGTAGGTGTCCAGGCAACCGTCAGGCCCGAGGGGTCAGTACTTGACCCCGTCGACATGAAGGCAATTACAAAGGAAGGACCATCGACATCGAGGGACTACAACATATTCTCAACATCCACGTGAAATGAAAGGGTGCTCTTGATGTTTTACCGTTTCCATGAAACCGCCCCATTGACGGTAGCGAAAATGCCAAAAGGCCAGCCAATCTTCAAGCTCTCGAATTGCATCTTCTAAAGCAGCACCGGAAGAGTACCACGACGCTCTCAACTCAAGGTACATCCTGTCAGCTTCGTCCATTGATTAGGCATCTTTATATTGTTTGCAAAGCCTGATGTGCTGATTCTGAAAGTTCTTGGCGATCAGCTTCTCGGTGTGCTTGTGCATGCTCGTTGCCCAATGGAATAGACAAGTCCTTTCACGGTCTACTACACGCACGGCAGATTGCCCGAGCCATAGACAATGCGAACTGCATTGAAGTTTGCTTGTGCGCTGTCGCACATGAAACCTTTGAAGTTTGGATTTGGTACGCCATTGTTGTCCATCACTTTGTTCAGGCAACGCCAAAATATAAGTTGTCCCTCAGTGCCTTCTGTTTGCATATCGCAGACAGCGATGGTAATCACCTTGCAGTAGGTAGAATCATAAATATGGCAGGCAATGGTGGTCCATGGCTTCACTCTCTTGACGTGATCGAACATGACGAAGCAATTTAGGAGGTCACCTCCAGGTTCCATTCTTCTCACGAGGTCGACGCCACTCCCGGGGCCATGCACGAGCATTTTGAAGAGATATACCTTTTCCTGGCCTTGTCCCGGGAATACACTGTCGTGTATAAACTCGATCTTTGCATGCCGCTTCATCTCTAGTATTTGATCAATCTTGCCTTTGCCTTTGCCCTGAGCGCGAAAAGTGGCGATCATGTTTCGAACGTTCGGAGAGTTGAGCATGCGGAACTTGTCCAATTCCTGTCCTTGGAGCATCTCTTTTGGGCCTAGCCCACTGTGGACAAGAAACGTCTCGAGGAACTCCTTGCTAGCTGCAAGAGCGATGGCCGAGTTCTTGGCGGTGGGAGTCTTCGTCACCTCCGATGCGATCAAGCCAATGATGGTCTCCATGGACTCTCTGCACGGTCCATCGGCGACAGGATGTCGATGGAAACCCAAATGGATACATGCACGAGACTTGTCGTTCACATTGAGCACGTAATACACGCGCACCGTGCAAGAGTCACGACAAGAAGGGGCTTTCTTGCAGACTCTATATGCAATAGAAGATTCCGGAGGAGGGCTTTGACGAATATCGAACGGGAAGTTAGTTGTACCAGTCCACTCTGTCTCATTCTTCTTATACGTTCTAGCAAGATAGTCACAGTCTTCGTTGTCGCAACGCAAGTGTCCAACGCACACCGACCTCCTGAACTTCAAACCGAAGGGGTTGTGGATGTTGGAAGTCGTGGTGCGGCACCATGTGTGGCCATCATAACGCTTGTCCATTCCCTCCATGCTCCGGGCACCGGAAGAGTGCACACGCCCAGAAACCGGTGGTAGCTCAAAGACCACATCCCCGTCAAACTGCAAGGGAAGGAAGTGCACCTTGTGATATTCGATGCGATCAAAATCTATTTGAGCAAGTTCATTACGAGAGCCAGGAACACTAGACAGCTTTCGCAGACATTGCATAACACTAGGACAATCCTGTGAACTACTAGGATATAGAGGAGGGAGGGAGAATGAGGAGGAAGATGGACTATTAGCGGGGGTGCAGACAGTAGCTTCAGTCGAATTAGAAGGAGCTGGTTCATTCAAGTTTGGAAGTTGCGATGGTAGTGATGGTGTTTCCCCCTCAGATTCACTGGACAACTCAATGATGGGGTCTAGAGTCTCGCGTTTCACATTACGAAGATTGACCATAATATCTGCAACGGAACGAGTTGGATCTGCAAATTGCCTCCTATCACGACGCGCGTGAGGCAACTCTAGAGTGGAAGTATCTGAGGAAGGGGCTATAATTTCAGTAGATGCAGCCAGTTGCTGCGGGGTAAGACCGTATGGTTTGTACTGACCCGGATGGAGGAGCCAGTAGAAACCCTCGTCATCTTCACATCTAGACTGTAAAATGCCCTCCTTGACTATTCCATACTTCTCAAGGACCTCTTCTTCAACCATGATGGAGCTTTCTGCTAGACCGAACCTAATGTAGAGAAGGTTAGAGGTGACTTTGACAAAGCCAGTCTCACCTACGGGTAGAACTAGTGGGACCTCGTCACCTCTAACGGAAATGCTGGCCATAGAAATAACGGAGCCAAAGAGATTCTAATTTGTTAAGCAAGAGAAATAAATCAACAACGAACACACAAGAAGATGGATTGTGAGGGGCAATAAATTTGGGTAGAGTATATAACGTGGTGTCTTTTCCTAGGGAGTGACTAAAGTCTGAGTCACAGTAGAAATTAAAAAGTAGACGGTGAGATAGGTCTAAGATTGGAGCCGCCTTGCAACTGACATCACTTTCACCTAAGGCAATTGACTAATCTAAACAATGTCAGAGTGATATACGGCGCTAGCTAAATAAAATAGAGACAAAATGTAGTCTGCCACATGCATCAGCTCGCAGTTCAAAGTTAATGAGTGGATGTAATGAGAGTGGGAAGATTCTAATTCAGAGTTGGCTTGGTCATACAGCAAAAAGTGATATAGAATTCACGTGAACAAGTCGTCTTTGAGCTTTATTTATACTATGAGGACATAGTCCTTGTGAAAGTTTAGCTTTTTGTACGACTGATCTATATAAACTATAGACGAAGTTTCTAGGAGACACGGTATCATATTCATAATTTAATAAAGAATATAAAGTGTATGTTATTGTTAATTAAATTATGTTTCTAACACTTCGTGCTAAGTACAAAGATATTTTGACTGTAATCATAAAAACTAAGCTGAAGCTTCTACTAAAGTAGCTCGAAAATATTCTCAACGAGCGGAGATTTAGATGGGCATGCTGATTGGAATAGAACCCTAGAACGGAGGCTTGGGTTCATCGTCAAAGAAGTCTTGGACGGCAGTTGCAATCTCCTCTGGCACAATTGGAACACCCTCGCTTTTGAGGTTGCAAGGATCGGGGAGTCTCAGCAGTTTGCAAACATAATGAGACCACATGAGCCTCCAGACAAGAAGATGTCGAGGGAGGAAGTCCCAAATTCCACACGGGACTCGGTAGAATCGAAGTCGATCTTTGTCTAGCAAGTTAATTGCGAGGTCGATGTCATAGTCTTGACAGTTTGGGAATTCGCCCATCCACAATTCCAGGGCACCTTTTAAGCTGTTGATGGGATTCGACATCTGCACCAAACGTCCATTCCTGGACACAACGGGATAGTCTTCTTTGCTTGGCATCGTCAATCTTTCAATGGTTTCCAAGTCGAGTACATCCTCAACGCTGCGATGTTCTAAAGCATCCATGACTATCGCTGAGATTTTCTGGCGACAGATTTGCGCGTGTGAACAGCAGTGAAGAAGGCCATGAAATCGAGAATATGAGATAATATATAGAAATTACAACATGTAGTAATACTGGAGTTCATGCGATTTTAGTCCTAACTGTAAGCGTCGAGCTCAATGAATCTGATTAACATCTGACAAATCTTTAGAGCTGCGACTTCCTAGACTAGGACGTAGGCTACGATATATAGTGCGATCAATGACGGCTAAGTCAGGTTATGGAGAACGTGGAATTTCATTCTATAGCAAGCATCCGTATTTCATAAAGGTATATATATGATGAGTATGTCAGTGACACCTGGCATGGAAGACAGGAGTTTTCCTGAACGCCGTTGATACTAAATATTGGGGTTGCTGACTACATAGGACTCGGCTTACTATAGGACTATCCCTGAATTTCAAATATATTTGACATTTAAATGATAAAACACTAGTCTCTTGCCCGCTTGAATTAGTGTGAAAGGATGATCAAGTTGTGAGATGATAGTGACGGCATGTTGGATTGCAAGGACTAGAGCATAGACAGCGTAGTGCGAGCTGACCTTTGTGATGACTCTTTTAGTCTATACAGATGTTAGCGTTTAAGGATGTTGGAGATTAATCTATTCAGATGCGGGACGAAAATTGTTCAAACAACTCAGAGATCGCGATTGGAGAGAAGAAAAGGAAGAAACGTAGCAGGCTACTGTATTTAAGTAGACGTGAGTTGGAACGTTCAAGGATGAGATTGTCGAAACACATGTCACGACTGACTGCTGATGAAAAGCTTGTGGGAGTGAAGTTTGACTTTTCTGGTGAGGAAGTGACCAATTTGGCGAGTTTGCAAGAAGTGGTCGAGTCCATAGACGCGACACAGGCTGTCAGCGAAGACGTTGTCAAAGTAATCGCAGGCACAGCTACACGACCAATTGTATGACATTAGCTAATGATGTAGGTTGTAAAGTTCTTCGCTTGGATATTTCAGCTAGAGCAGAGTGTCGATGTCTGTGCACTTTTTGGTATTTAATGACTAGTATGGACTAGCGTGGGACTTATATGCACTGAAGCAATGATGTGAACTACGCAATAAATGTACACTGTGCTGCGTGTGCCCATCGGTGCTCAAGAATTTTAATGTCCATTACTGCTAATTTCTAATAATTCGTTTGTAACACGACATATTTTGTATCCAAGACCTTGTATCGATGGAATTGGGATCCTAGAGATTTTGGAGGTCAATTATCAATATAGAGGTACTCGCTGCTTGGATTAGTTTTAGTTTATAATAATTTGATCCAAAAGAAACTATTATAGTTGGGTATGGATAAGCGTCTAGGGTCGAATGTTTCTTGACTAGTATAGGTGGTAGGGGCCGGTCAAGATGGGACTCGGCATTAGGGTCACGGTTTGACTTTAGGGCCCCAATATTTGGCTTTCGCACGATTTCTAACGGGTTAGGGTTAGGGTCTGAATCTACGGCAATGGGCAGTTGATCCAGCGGCCAGCTCCAGCCCGTACACGCACTCCTTGTTTTCACGAGCGTGTTGTTTTCACGAGCGTGTTGGTTCCATGCTCTCGTGCTTCCGCATTGTCGTATCATCTTCAAGCACTGTGAACGTGCAATATCCGCGCAATTGAGGGTTGGTTGAGTTGCTGTTGCGGACTTCTCGTGGGCAGTGCAGGCAAGTAGTGTTCTGTCAATGTCACCATTGAGGTCAGTGGTACGGGATATGTGATCGAGTAGAGAAACTCTGTGAGTTGTGAAACCTTATAGATCACAGGGATTCTCACTTTTCTGGACAGGGCGATCCTCGCGATGGCAGGGTCCGGGTGGATACCTTGTTACTGGAGAATGCCACGAATCTGTTGTTGACTCATTATAGGATTGCAATTGTGGCACAGTGTAAACTACTAGTGCTAATCAATCGTGCTGCACAATTCAGGATCTGATGGGGAGAAAGAAAGCAACTTCGGAGGCAACAAGGCCGCTGGACGCATCACGCACTAGAAGAACTTCCCAGGTCAGAATTCCGTATGTGTATTCACTTGATATGCTCTCCCCTCACTTTATGTGCTAGACCAAGCAGTGACGTGGGACTCATCGCTTCTAGAGAAATGCTAAGGAATGCTTGAAATGCTGAATATTGAAATTCAAGTGGGCAATTGAAAGTGCAGGTTTCCATTGTCATACCGGAACAAGCAACAGCCGCTGAAGATGACCTGGGCTCTCGAATCACAAGTCCACCTGTGGATGTAAACATTACTTCCCCTCGTATTTAAATTTTTAGCAAATCCATTGTTTATTGCACTGCACGTCTTCTGATGCCGGTGAAGGGTAGGTAGGGCGTCTCCACAATTTCGTGTCACGACCTCTTCACGTGACAGTAGTGGCCACGGTCGTCACGCGCGTGAATAGTTGCGTCGCGAGAGGCTGCGTGTTTTCTTGTGCATGAGGTTTGTATCGCATTGGAATCGCGTTAGTATCTCCTGGATATCGTGTGCTCTCTCGCACGTGATTAGTTCAGGGGCGTGGGGTGCGAGTTACAAGCGAGTGGAGAATGCCAACCCGAAGACCCAAAGGACAAGCGTCGGGGCTGAGGACAAACCTCCACGGCCAAGGGTCAGTAGCGTGTGACAAGCAACACGCGTCACGAGCTCGTCACGTGACGGCGTGGCTAGGCTCGTGGCGCGCGTGAGTTCTAATCGTGTGCAAAGGGGCTCCAGTTTTTTGAGCAATGAGAATGCCAACCCCGAGACGCGAAGGACTGCCGTCGGGGCCGAGGGAGTAGCGCTGGTAGCGTATCACAAGCACTACGCGTCAAGAGCTCGTCACGTGACGGCAGTGGGCTGGCTCGTGACGCGCGTGATTTGCGTGAGTGCAAGGGGCCTCGAGTTTTGGTGCAAGGAGAATGCCAACTTGGGGAACCAAAGGACTGCCGTAGGGGACGAGGGCTGACCACCAGGGCGTGGAGTTGGTCGCGCGTCCCACGCACCACGCGTCACGAGCTCGCCACGTGATGACAGTGGGCTGGCTCGTGACGCGCGTGTTTTGCGTTTGTGCGAAGGGCCTCTAGATTTGGTGCAAGGGGCCTCGAGTTTTGGTGCAAGGGGCCTCGAGTTCTCGTGAATGGAAAATGCCAACCTGGGGACCCAAAGGTCTGCCGTCGGGGCCGAGGGCTGACCACCAGGGCGTGGGGTTGGTCACACGTCATACGCACCACGCGTCACGAGCTCGTCAATTGACGGCAGTGGGCTGGCTCGTGACGCGCGTGATTTTTATGAGTGCAAGGGGCCTGGAGTTTTGGCACAAGGGGCCTCGAGTTTTCGTGAATGGAAAATGCCAACCTGGGGACACAAAGGACAGCCGTCGGGGCCGAGGGCTGACCACCAGGGCGTGGGGTTGGTCACGCGTCACACGCACCACGCATCACGAGCTCGTCAATTGACGGCAGTGGGTTGGCTCGTGACGCGTGTGATTTGCGTGAGTGCAAGGGGCCTCAATTTTTGGTGCAAGGGGCCTCGAGTTTTGGTGCAAGGAGAATCCCAACTTGGGGAACCAAAGGACTGCCGGAGGGGACGAGGGCTGACCACCAGGGCGTGGGGTTGGTCGCGCGTCCCACGCACCACGCGTCACGAGCTCGCCACGTGCCGGCAGTAGGCTGGCGCGTGACGCGTGTGTTTTGCGTTTGTGCAAGGGGCCTCGAGTTTTGGTGGAAGGGGCCTCAAGATTTGGTGCAAGGGGCCTCGAGTTTTGGTGCAAGGGGCCTCGAGTTTTGGTGCGAGGGGCCTCGAGTTTTCGTGAATGGAAAATGCCAACCTGGGGACCCAAAGGTCTGCCGTCGGGGCCAAGGGCTGACCACCAGGGCGTGGGGTTGGTCACGCGTCACACGCACCACGCGTCTCGAGCTCGTCACGTGACGGCAGTGGGCGGACTCGTGACGCGCGTGATTTGTGTTTGTGCGAAGGGCCTCGAGTTTTGGTGCAAGGGGCCTCGAGATTTGGTGCAAGGGGCCTCAAGTTTTGGTGCATGGAAAATGCCAACCTGGGGACCCAAAGGACTGCCGTCGGGGCCGAGGGCTAACAAGCAGGGCGGGGCATTGGTCACGCATCACACGCACCACGCGCGCTCATCACACGCAGCCCGGGTCTTTAGGCAGTCACATGATTGGGCAAGGGGTTTGTGTAGCAGTGGCTCATTCAGGGGGAAATGGGCAGTGTAGTGAGAACTTGGGCATAGCTCTCGGGTACAGGGTCTACGATGCGACTTAGTGCATTGATAGTTGTTATGATTTCAGGGGTTTAGAGAGCCATGCCACCCATTTCAGCTAACTGAGCGTCCTTACTGGGCGAGGAGAATGCTAAAATGGGGATGCCGTCCAGTGGTGTCGGGGCCAGGCTTTTTGTTCTTCTCTTGGGAATCGCGACTCTTTGGTCCAGGGTTGAATGTTGTAGGTATAGTGACAAGTTGGGGATGCTTGTGGGTTTAGGGTCTTTCATTTGCAAGTTCTGAGTATTCCTAATCGCAACTTGGTGTTGCTCCATTCTTTTAAATCAGGACTTTGAGCAATACTATGAATGAGAGAATGCGGTTGATGAGGTTGACACACCTCAACCTCCGATTGGCGTTGAAGGTGATGATGAGGATGAAGATACTCCTACTATCTCCAATGTGGATGGTTTGGACGAAGATGATATTCGGCTCTCACAGAAGATCAACACGGTTGCAGCACTAGCCGCCCTTTGTCTACAGCCGGTGAATATTTCTCGTCACAACATCCCTCTTTGTAGACTTCTTGTCATGCCTATGGTTAGGCCAACGTTGCAGTGCGATCTTGTCAAGCTTGAGCAAGAATTCGTGCATGGATATCGCGAAGGTGCTTGTGTTTTCTACGTGTCACTTACGAACGAGCAAGGTGTTGGAGAGCACGTGTCATCCAAGCATCGAGATGAATGGGGACCCATTTGGCAAGCTGAGAGCGATAAATTTGATGAGTACCTTGATTCACAGGATTCCACGCGGTTCTTGAAGGGTAAAATGTTCTTCATTTGTGATGGAAATCACCGTCGTATTGCCTGGATGAATCACATCACCAGGCTCTACAATGACGTGCCATCATGGCATTATTCAGTAGACTCTATCATTTTGGAGACTAAGGGTCGGGTTGGTCTTCTGATGAACGTCATGAATGACATTAACAAGTGAGTTTCAATTCTCCTACAATCTAAAGTTAGTTCCTCTTGAATTATAATTTCAATCACAATCCCATTAATAAAATGGTCTAACATTGAATGATTTGGTGTATGTCTTCTAGGCAGACAGAGTTTTCCCATGTGAAAACAAATCTAGTTTATCAGCTTTACCAGGTTCCAAAGTTTGGCACTATGCCACTTGAACATTTCTCCGAGCTCTTGACTGCTGAAGAATTGGAGAAGTGTCGCAATTCAGTGAAGAGGGGATGGACGAATTTGCAAGCAGATGTATTTACATCGTTGATGTTTAGGGTATCATTCATCCTTTCACTCTTTTATGCTATGTGTCACTCTCCCATTGATTGTGTAATGTTGAGGAGTTTAATGCCCATTCATAATGCCAATTTCGTTTCAGTATTTGTTTCAGCAAGACATTGCTGCTGCTCGTGATTTAGCTGTGCTAGTGTATCGTGAGGAGACCAAACCAGAGGATGTTACTCGGGAAGGCATCGCGGCTGCAATGAAGATGGGCATCAAGGAAAGGACTTCCAAGTTGATCGTGAAGTTAGGGAAAATGACAGCTGTTAACCGAATATTAGTTGATATTCCCTTAGGCTAAGAGTAGGCTAGTCTATACCCGGCAGGAATAGACCCGGCAGGCGATACCCGGCAGTACAGGCTGGTACAGACTAGTCGACTCGACTTTTACGGTCGACCAGTCTGACACACTATTAGACTAGTCTCCTATATGCACCTTCACTCTCTTCGAGAGAGTTGTTGCTATACCATTTGTACATCTTTTTGGCAGCCTCAGTTGTACTTCATTCTAGCCTTAAGCTCTTCTTGTGCGCACTAGTATGTTAGACTACTGCTGTTAGACTACTGTTGTTTCCTGCTCTTGAATCATTTCTTGTGGTTGTATCTTGGATAGTTGTAGTAGTCTGTGGGTATGCAGGAGTCGACTTACTAGCATACTGGTGCTTTTCCTTAGCCGACAGTTCATTCTTCATAGTAGAAACCTCTTACGACTCCTCTCAATCTCTAGAAACTAGTCTAGAGTGGAATAGTCTTGGGCGGAGTAGCTTCATTCGTTTAAGGTCGGTTCCTAGAAAACCCCCTTAACAACAGCTGTAGCCAATCCTGCTCAAGGACTTCCAAGTTGATCGTGAAGTTAGGGAAAATGACAGTTGTAGCCAATCTTGCTCATGGACCTGAGCTTTTGCAAGAGGTATAAGACAATATAATGCTTTCATTATTCCTTAAAGTTGTTTGTTTAACTCTTGCTTACGATTTGAATTTCAATGTGTTTTCAGATTGAGAGGCACTGAAGTATGAATGCCTCTCAATTAGAGCTGACTTTAGACAAGCTCTAGATGATTGCTACAACAGCTGGTCCTCCTCACCACAAGCTCCGATGGCTGAAGTGGTGGAACTCCTCTGTGCATACACGAGAGGCAGTTCGGTTTCCTCGAAAGCCAGTAAACGATGAACGCCTCAATTCCTTTATCGTGAGGGCTGCATGGTGGGTAGGGGTAAGCTCTTCTATAAATTGTCATTTAGATTGTTTACAATCTTTCTATACTTTCATACTTTGTAATTCTATTGTTTTAATTTTATAACTCTGTCGTTTAAACTTCATTACTCATTTTGTAGATTGATGATTGCGCGGTGGAGTTGTTCGAAAATATTGTCCACAAAGACAATATTCCTTTGAATATGGATGTCTCAACTGAACCGAGGACCCTTTCCCAATTCATAGAGTCGTGGCGGGTGAAGCTTTGGGACAAGGCATTTGTTAACGTTTTCAAGGGTGCTGACCACTTCAAGAAATCAATTGCCTTCAAGGATTTCAAGGGTACTGACCTCGTGGTCAAACGTGTGGTCTACAGGTATATTTCTTTCAGTCTAACTTGGTTTTGTGTAATCTCCTTTTTTGTGGAGTTGCACATAGTATCGCATCAAATAATAATGCTAATTGCTCAGTATTGTTTGTGTACAGATACTTCAAGCATGACTTACTCGGGAAGAAGGCAATTGCCAAATCAGATCTTCCAGTGGTTCTTGAGAGTTGGATGGATTGGAATTCTGAGCATTGTATGTTTTCTCCAACACAGTTGAAGACGTGGACAAGCACACATCTCAAGGGGGTTGGGTGGTACTTGGACTCTGTCTTGGGTTATGTACATGTCGATGAAAATGATCTCAAATCCTTAGCTGAGACTGCCGATACACCTGCTTTGTTGGTTGGTGAGGTGGACAAGCTTGATGAGGGGGCACGACTTAAACTCATCGCCAAAGTAGAAGCTGAAGACAAGAAGAAGGCGATGAAGATTATTCAACATGAAGAGAAGGTAGCCGCCCGTGAGCAAGCCAAGATTGAGAAACAAGCGGAGAAGATTGCCAAGAAGGAAGAGAAGAAGAAGAATCCAAAGGTACAAGAAGTCCCAAAGCCTTCTTCCTCTAGTGTTGTTGATGCAGAATCTCAGCACCAGAGCCTGGAGCATCGCGGTACTAAGAGAGATTCAGGGTACTTGGAGCTATCACAAGACAAGGCATTCTGTGGCCAAATTCGTGATGTGGTGGACTCAGGAGAGGACCAAGACATCGATGAGTTGCTACTCAACACCTCACTTGTAGCTGCTCTTCCACATAATGAAGATGACCCTGTTCCAAAGATCTTTGAGGAGATTCAGAGGTTTTTGGATGAGGTATGCTGTTTGACATACTTCTTGGACTCTTTATTCTTCAATTTCTTTTGTTGAAGCTTGTCTGGCAGTTTCTATTTACTAACATGTATATATGTTTTATTTTTTGTAGCACAAAGCGGACCGCCCTCGAGTATTCAAAGGGCAGTCGTGCAAGGATCCATGTGTAGATTTAATTCCTGTGGACATGCCCGAGAACCTACCTGTTCCCACCATCTCGGATCCGCCAGGACAGATTCCACCATAGAATGCAGCTGAGGACGATTGGCTTGATCCAATATTTGATTTTGCAGACAATTACTTGGTTGATGATGGCGCTAGTATCATTGTGCATCCATATACGCAGTCAACCAAGGCTAACATACTTGGTTACGGTAATGCAACGGGTTTTACGTTCTACAAGGATTGGACTTGCATGAATAGGCTCCATTTGGCATCACCGGTCAACCATCTCAAGACGGTAAATGCTCGTGCTCTACCTAGTTTATTCAAGATTCATTACAGTTTTGCTATTACAAGTAGCTAACTCTTTTGGTTCTATATGTTGCAGACTCAACATTTTGGTATTTATCTTCTGGTTCGTGTGTTGCCCAAAGGTGCTCCTGCACGGTTTGCATTCCGATCTATTCCAGCGCTTGAGGCTCTGGGATTAGATGTGGGTTGTGATGACATGTTACAGAATTTCACCACTAAAAGTTCACAAAAAATGAATAGAATTAAGCCTTGGCGAGGTCCTCGTGAGCAGGATAGTCAGTTCTTACAGATGTTGATTGAGGCTTCTTCTCGCCCCAACGATGTTGTTTTGGATTGCACCGCTATGACAGGTTTATATTTCTAACATTTTTCTCACTATTACTTGGGGTTTATTTCTTCTATTATTTGTTATTTCTTTCTATTTGTTTAAATTTCCCTTTCACTTACTCGTGCTTATTTTTATATGTTTTTTTTATGTATGCCTTGTTTTAGGTGCGTCGTTGTTGGCATGCCGCCGCATGCAGCGCCACATTGTGGCATTGGAAGAGGACCAAGAGCTATATGATGGACTACTTTTGTCCATGCGATGTGACCCTAAACCCGAACCCGCGCCAGTCGTTGCATTATCATCAGCACCAGAGGATCCAGACGCAGTTCCATCAGCGGTCGTTCGAGTATTGAAGAAATCTCGATTCAGTAAGTAAGTTTGAATTAAATCATTCCAATTGATGCAGTTTTGATTGATGATTTCCTTATCACTTTGGTCTCATGTTCATTTTTGTTTGTGCAGAAAAATGAAGACTATGTTCTCTACCGTGCAGAGGCCATTTTTTGCAAGGCCAGAGTTTCTTGAGAGCCCACCCAAATCTTTTCAGTTGCCATGCTCCATTGACCTGTTGCACAAGCTGTCGTAGGACATGGTATTAAGGATCACATTCCAAAGCCAAAGGTGTTGAATTTTGACGCACTTGTATACTTTGATGTTGGGGCTGAAGAGTCTGATTGTGATGGTATTAGTTCACCGAGCCGCACTACATCTAGCTCTTGCTCAGGGTCTACTGCTACCGGTAATTCTAGTGATGATTGAGAGGAACTTTGATGTTCTCTCCACATATTTGTACTACTTTTTATTTGATATTTGTAGTGAGACTAAAAGGGCCACTACTTTGGATTTTTACATCTGTGTTGTACTTTACATTGCTAAACCATTCTATTTTATATTTGTAGTGAGACTAAAAGGGCCACTACTTTGGATTTTTACAAATGTGTTGTACAGTGGGGTCCAACATGGAATGGCGTTTTTGGTTTCGCAGTGAGAAAAATTTCAATACTGCCAACTTTGAAAGCCTCCCGAGAGCTCAAATATTGGTATTTTACTACGAAAATTCTACCAGAGACTTATCTTTAAGTTAATTATATGTATGCCAAATTTCAAGGCCAAAAGATTCACCCAAAAAAAGTTATTCAGAATCTACCAACATTGGTAGCTGTGGAAATGTTTTCACTGCTGCCAACTTTGACAACCTCCCAAAGATTGAATTAATTTTTTTTTTGCCATAAAATTCTAGGAAAAAAAACTTCTTTATGTTAATAACATATGATAAAAATTTCAAGGCCAAAAGATTAATACAAAAAACGATATTAACAATCTACCAACATGTGTAGTTGTGGGAAACAATGGGGGAAACTACACACATTGGTAGATTGTAAATAATTTTCTTTGTATAGATTTTTTGACCTTGAAATTTGGCATGAATGATTTTGTCATAAAGAGCATGTTGTACCAAAAATTTCATGGTAAATAGACAATTTCTCAACCGTAGGGAGGGTGTCAAAGTTGGTAGCAAAGTTTCCCCCATTGTTTCCCACAACTACACATGTTGGTAGATTGTCAATATATTTTTTGTATTAATCTTCTGGCCTTGAAATTTTTATCATATGTTATTAACATAAAGAAGTTCTTTTTCCAAGAATTTCATGGCAAAAAAAAATTAATTCAATCTTTGGGAGGTTGTCAAAGTTGGCAGCAGTGAATAACTACCAATGTTGGTAGATTTTGAATAACGTTTTTTTGGTGAATCTTTTGGCCTTGAAATTTGGCATACATGTAATTAACTTAAAGATAAGTCTTTGGTAAAATTTTCGTGGTAAAATACCAATATTTGAGCTCTCGGGAGGCTTTCAAAGTTGGCAGTACTGAAATTTTTCTCACTGCGAAACCAAAAACGCCATTCCATGTTGGACCCCAGTGTACTTCACATTGCTAAACCATTCTATTCTCCTACCTCATTGATTTGCTCACTCCTTTGTTCATGTTGCAATTTTGAATGTATCCTCTCTACACCCTAAACCCTTAGACCCTCAAATTTTCATTATAAAGTTGCATAGTTTTAGTATGTGCATTATACCAATTTCACATTTAAGCTCTAAACCACTCCAATTAAATGCCATCCGTGTTGTACTTCACGTTGCTAAAATCCTGAACCCTAAACCGAAAACCTCATTGATTTGTATACTCTCTTGTTCATGTATAATTTTTCAATGTTTGAACGATACACCCTTGATACCTAAACCCTAATTTTTTCATAAACTATTTGCGTACATGTAAGTAAAATCTAATTTGAAGTTTAACCTAAACCCAAATTCAACACATACTGAATCCACGGTTATAGGACCTTTACAGAAAAAAGCGAAAAAAAATTGAAAATTTTCTAGGCTCTCAGGCTCTCAGAGGCTCAGGCTCTCCTCTCTAGGCTCACATCCTAGCATTCCCGAGAATGGGGTGCTCGCATTCGCAGAGTGGTGGTGGCTCGAGTGTGGCGTCGGGGCCGAGGGCACACGCCATGATCGTGGGCTTGGATGTGAACGCCACCACGTGACGCGAGGGTGTTGAGAATGGGGTGCTCGCATTGGCAGAGTGGTGGTGGCTCGAGTGTGGCGTCGGGGCAGAGGGCAGAGGCCTGCGGCGTGGCGTTGGGCGTTACGGCCACCTTGCCTCGTGAGGCAATTGCGAATGGAGAGCTGGAGTTGGTAGTATGGTGGAGGCTGGTCTGCGGCGTCAGTGTCGAGGATTGAGGCAAGGACCGTCGGGTTCGGTGTGACGCACAGCACGCCACGTGATGCACTTTGGAATTGGGTGGTGGCCATGGCAAGATGGTTGCGGCCTATGTATGGCGTCGTGGCCAAGGGTGGAGTCCTGGGTCGTGGAGTTGGGTATTTTAGCCACCACGACACGCGGTGCACAAGGGACGCGAGTGGTGGTGGTCGCATCGTATTGACGACCCATGTATGGCGTCGGGGCCGACGGACTAGGCTAGGGTCATGTGGTTGGGTGTTTTAGCCACCACGCGACATGATGCCATTGGGAATGATGTACTGGCGTTGGCAGAACGGTGGAGGCCCGAGTGTGGCGTCGGGGCCGAGGGCTGCGGCCAGCGCCGTTGGGTTGGGCGTTACAGCCTCCACGCCTTGTGAAGGAAGTGAGAATGGTGAGCTGGAGTTGGCAGAATGGTGGAGGCCGACGGCAAGGCGTCTGTATCGAGGGCTGAAGGCTGGGTCATGGGGTTGAGTGTTACGGCTACCACGCGAAGTGATGCACTTGGGAATTGGGTGGTGGCGATGGCAAGATGGTTGCGGCCAATGTATGGTGTCGGGGCCGAAGGTGGAGTTCAGGGTCATAGTGTTGGGTGTTTTAGCCACGACACCACGGGATGGCTAAGAGACGGCCATCACCCCTCCTGGTCTTGCTGGGTCGCGAGTGGTGATGTGGGCAACATGGGGGATACTTTTAATGCTCGTGATGTTGGCGTGAGTCACGTTAGAGTGTTGTACTAGGTTTTGTGATGATCATCGTGACGCTCGGGAGGAGTATTGTGAGGCGAGGGAATTGACTGAGATGGCATCGTGAAGGAGTCCCTTGGGTTGTGCCAGTGCCGAGGATTTGGGAGCTGGGGGTTTATGCTGCGTGAGCATATTGGAACGCCTGAATTTGTTATACTTCTAGATGACACGCTGGTTGAAGTAATGTCGATGATGGGCCGTCTCGCCGTGCACGTGATATTGGCTATGTGGGCCTTTGGCATGGAATTCTGGCTTCCCCTTGTCCACTGTGATCGTCAACAATTCTCGTGGATTGGTTCTAATGTAATAATTTAAAAAGAAACTTGATGTATTCTAATCTTTAATGTCGTTGGTCATGTTTCCTTTGCGCATGCAGGATCCGGAGACACCACAGTACAATTCAGATGAAGGTGATGACAATGGAACTCCTCAACCTGGGATTGGTGACGATGGAGATGAAGACGATGAGGCAGTCCCATTGTCCAGACTGTGGATGGAGTTAGCGAAGACGATATAAGGCGCTCACAGAAGATCAACACAGTTGCTGCACTTGCTGCACTTCGCTTGCAACCTCTCCACATTTCACGACACAACATTCCACTATGCCGCCTTGTCGTGATGCCTATGGTAAGGCCTACTTTGCAATGTGATCTCGTGAAGCTTGAGCAAGAATTCGTGCATGGCTATCGCGAAGGTGCTTGTGTTTTCTATGTTTCTCTTACAAACGAGCAAGGTGTTGGAGAGCTTGTGTCATCCAAGCATCGAAGTGAATGGGGACCAATCTGGGAATCTGAGAGTGACAAATTCGATGAGTATTTGGATTCTCAAGTTTCAATGCGCTTCATGAAGGGTAAGATGTTCTTCATTTGCGACGGTAACCACCGTAGAATCGCGTGGATGAACCATATCACTAGACTCTACAATAATGTCCAATCATGGTACTACTCAGTGGATACTATTATTTTGGATACAAAGGGACGGATTGGCGTTCTCATGAACGTGATGAACGATATCAACAAGTAAGTACAATATCTACTAGATCTTCTACTCTTCAATCATATGTTAGTCTTGTTTGATTAGTTGCATGTTCAAATGTTTATCGCTTGTGTTATAATGTTCGTTAATGGTATTTTCCAAGCAGACAGAGTTTTCTCACGTGAAAACAAACTTGGTTCATCAACTTTAACAAGTTCGCAAGTTTGGAACTATGCCTTTAGATGATTTTACGGAGTTGTTGAGTCGGGAGGAAATGGACCGGTGTCAAAACTCTGTTAAAAGAGGATGGTCCACCTTACAAGCAGATGTATTCACGGCTCTTATGTTTCGGGTATGACCCTAAATCCTTTACTTTTATTGCTTGGAATGAAATTTTTAGCAATAAACTCATTATAGTTTTCTAACCCTACTATGTTTACAGCAAGACATTGCTGCTGCTGGTGATTTGGCTGTGCTAGTGTATCGAGAGGAGACCAAACCAGAAGACGTTACTCGAGAAGGCATCGCGGCTGCAATGAAGATGGGCATCAAGGAGAGGACTACAAAATTGATTGTGAAGTTAGGGAAGATGACTGCCGTTGCCAATCCAGCATTTGGACCCGAGTTTCTGCAAGAGGTATAATACAATTTGTTACATTTATTATTATTTCAGGATGCTTGTTTCTGTGTTGCTTATGGTGGATATATGACTTGGATTGTAGATTGAGAGGCATTGGAGTATGAATGCCTTGCAATTGGAGCTCACTTTAGACAAGCTTCAATTAATTGCTACAACAATTGTGCCTCCTCACCACAAACTCCGATGGCTGAGGTGGTGGAACTCCTCTATTCATACAAGAGAGGCAGTTTGGTTTCCTTTAAGGCCAGTGAACGAAGAACGCCTCACTTCCTTTTTTGTGAAGGCTGTATGGTGGGCAGGGGTGAGTTTTTATAACTGTTTTAATTTTTTTTGTTTATATTCGTTCTCTACATTCATACTTTGCAAGTCTACTATTTTAGTTTCATAAATCTATTTTTTGCAGATTGAGGACTCCGCCGTGGAGTTCTTTGAAAATATTGTCCACAAAGACAATATTCCTTTGAACATGGATGTCCCAAGTGAGCCTAGGACACTTCCCCAATTCATAGAGTCATGGAGAGTGAAGCTTTTTGATAAGGCATTTCTTAACGTTTTCAAGGGGGTAGACCACTTCAAGAAATCAGTTGTCTTCAAGGATTTCAAGGGTACTGATCTTGTAGTCAAACGTGTGGTCTACAGGTATTTTTCTTTTAGTCTAATTAGGTTTTGTTGTTTACTTTCCTTTTGCAAAATTGCACATAATATTGCATCAAATGATAATTCTAATTGCACAATGTTCTATGTCTACAGGTATTTCATGCATGAGCTACTCGAGAAGAAGGCAATTTCGAAGACAGATCTTCCAGTGTTTCTTGAGAGTTGGATGGATCGAAATTCTGAGTATTGCATGTTTTCTCCGCTACAGTTGAAGACGTGGAGAAGCACACATCTCAAGGGGGTTGGGTGGTATTTGGACTGTGGACTGGGTTTTGTACACGCAGATGAGAAAGATCTCAAATCCTCGGCTGAGACTACCGATGCACCTGCCCTGTTGGTTGCTGATTTAGACAAACTTGATGAAGAGGCACGGATTAAGCTCATTGCCAAGGTTGAAGCTGAAGACAAGAAGAAGGCGTTGAAGATTACTCAACATGAAGAGAAGGTAGCAGCCCAGGAGCAAACCAAGATTGAGAAACAAGCGGAGAAGATTGCCAAGAAGGAAGAGAAGAAGAAGAATCCAAAGGTACAAGAAGTCCCAAAGCCTTCTTCTTCTAGTGTTGTTGATGCAGAATCTTAGCATCAGAGCCAGGAGCAGCGGGGTACTAAAAGGGATTTTGGGTACTTGGAGCTATCACAAGACAAGGCATTCTGTGGCCAAATTCGTGATGTAATGGACTTAGGAGAGGACGAGGACATCGCTGAGTTGGTACTCAACACTTCACTTGCAGCTGCTCTTCCACAGAATGAAGATGACCCTGTTCCAAAGATGTTTGAGGAGATTCAGAGGTTTTTGGATGAGGTATGCTGTTTGACATACTTCTTGGACTCTTTATTCTTCAATTTCTTTTGTTGAAGCTTGTCTGGCAGTTTTAATTTACTTACATGTGTATGTTTTGTTTCTTGTAGCACAAAGCGGACCGCCCACGAGTATTCAAAGGGCATTTGTGCAAGGATCCATGTGTAGATTTAATTCTTGTGGACATGCCCCAGAACCTGCCTGTTCCCACCATCTCGGATCCGCCGGGACAGATTCCACCATGGAATGCAGCAGAGGACGATTGGCCTGATCCCATTTTTGATTTTGCAGACAATTACTTGGTTGATGATGGCGCTATCATCATTGTCCATCCTTATAGGCAATCAACCAAGGCTAACATACATGGTTACGGTAATGCAACGGGTTTTACGTTGTACAAGGATTGGACTTGGATGAATCGACTCCATTTGGCATCACCAGTCAACGATCTGAAGACGGTAAACGCTCGTGCACTACCTAGTATTTAAAAATTCATTATTATTTTGCTATTACTATTAGCTAACTCTTTTGATTCTATATGTTGCAGACTCAGCGTTTTGGCATTTACCTCTTGGTTCGTGTGTTACCCGAGGGTGCTCCTGCACCGTTTGCATTTCGATCTATTCCAGCGCTTGAGGCTCTGGGATTAGATGTGGGTTGTGATGACATGTTACAGAATTTCACCACTAAAAGTTCACAAAAAATGAATAGAATTAAGCCTTGGCGAGGTCCTCGTGAGCAGGATAGTCAGTTCTTACAGATGTTGATTGAGGCTTCTTCTCGCCCCAACGATGTTGTCTTGGATTGCACCGCTATGACAGGTTTACATTTCTAACATTCTTTCTCGGTATTACTTGGGGTTTATTTCTTCTATTATTTGTTATTTCTTTCTATTTGTTTGAATTTCTCTTTCACTTACTCGGGCTAATTTTTATATGTTCTTTTGATCTATGCCTTGTTTTAGGTGCGTCGTTGTTGGCATGCCGCCGCGTACAACGCCACATCGTGGCGTTGGAAGAGGACCAAGAGCTATATGATGGACTACTTTTGTCCATGCGACGTGACCCTAAACCCGAACCCGCGCCAGTCGTTGCATCATCATCTACACCAGAGGATCCAGACGCAGTTCCATCGGCGGTCGTTCGAGTGTTGAAGAAATCTCGATTCAGTAAGTAAGTTTGAATTAAATCATTCCAATTGATGCAGTTTTGTTTGATGTTTTCCTGATCACTTTGGTCTCATGTTCATTTTTGTTTGTGCAGAAAAATGAAGACAAAGTATTCTACTATGCATAGGCCATTTTTTGTAAGGTCAGAGTTTCTTGAGAGCCCACCCAAACCTTTTCAGTTGCCATGCTACATTGAGGCTGTTGCACAGGCTCTTGCAGTACATGGTATTAGGGATCACATTCCAAAGTCAAAGGTGTTGAATTCTGACGCACTTGTATACTTTGATGATGACGCTGAGGAGTCTGATTGTGATGGTATTAGTTCACCGACCCGCTCTACATCTAGCTCTTGCTCAGGGTTTACTGCTACCGGTAATTCTACTGATGATTGAGAGGAACTCTGATGTTCTCTCCAGATATTTGTACTACTTTCTATTTGATATTTGTAGTGAGACTAAAAGGGCTACTACTTTGGATTTTTACATCTGTGTTGTACTTCACATTGCTAACCATTCTATTCTCCTACCTCATTGGTTTGTTCATTCCATTGTTCATGTTGCAATTTTGAATGTTCAATCTCTACACCCTAAACCCTAAACCCTTAGGTTTTCATTATTAATTTGCATAGATGTAGAATGTGAATTATACCGATTTCACACCTAAACCCTAAACCAATCAATATAATGCCATCCGTGATGTCCTTCACTTTGCTAAAGCCCTAAACTTTACTATCCAACCTCATTGATTTGTATACTCTCTTGTTCATGTATAATGTTTCAATGTTCGAACGATACACCGTAAATCCCTAAACCCTACATTTTTCATAAACTATTTGCATACATGTATGTAATTGGAAAATTTGTAGTTCAATTATACTCCAAATGCAATACATACTGAATCCATGGTTATAGGTCCCTTACAGAAAAAAACGCAAAAAAAATTTAATATTCTCTAGGCTCTCAGGCTCTCAGGCCCTCAGGCTCTCCTCTCTAGGCTCACATCCTAGCATTCCCGTTCACTTGAATATTATATCACTTTATATTGTGTGACTGAGGCAACTCTGAATAAGATTCTTTCAAGTGTCATTACATCCATAC
The DNA here is from genome assembly GCA_022496805.1 of Pohlia nutans. Classification (NCBI taxonomy): domain Eukaryota; kingdom Viridiplantae; phylum Streptophyta; class Bryopsida; order Bryales; family Mniaceae; genus Pohlia; species Pohlia nutans. The sequence goes on along the minus strand of CM040107.1, from coordinate 3,200,913 downwards.
ATGACCTTTGACCTCTGAGCTGATGCATGTGACACACTACATTCTAATTCTATTTTAATAAGCCTGCGCCATATATCATTCTGACATTGTTTACACTAGCCGTCTGCTTAAAGTGAAATTGATGTCAGTTGCAAGGCGGCTCCAATCTTAGACCTATCTCACTGTCTACTTTTTAATTTCGACCATTACACTGAATATAGTTACTCCCCCTGAAACGACACCATGTTATATACTCAACCATATTTCATTGTGCATCACAATCCATCTTCTACTGTCTTCTTTACCGATTTCTTGACCAACTAGTATCGCTCTTGCTCAATATTTCCTATGGCTAGCATTTCCATGAGAGGTGACGAGGTCCCACTAGTTCTACCTATAGGTGAGACTGGCTTTGTCAAAGTCAACTCTAACCTTCTTTACATTAGGTTCGGTCTAGCAGAAAGCTCCATCATGGTCGAAGAAGAGGTCCTTGAGAAGTATGGAATAGTCAAAGAGGGCATTTTACTGTCTAGATGTGAAGACGACGAGGGTTTCTACTGTCTCCTCCATCTGGGTCAGTACAAAGCATACGGTCTTATCCCGCAGCAACTGGCTGCATCTACTGAAATTCTCGGGGGGTTCACTGGCGAAAATTTTAGAAACAACGTGCGATAAAAAATAGGGTCCAATATATTCATTGTAGATAAATTTTGTAAAAAATGTACATGTAAAATAGGGGATTTTAAAAAGTGAAACATGTTTACATGTAAAATACCATCACATATAATATTCTCAGGCTTTTACATGTAAAATACCATCACCTAATAATATTTTTTGCTAAATTTTTTTGCTAAAATAACCCCACAAATAAATAGGTCATTATCGCACGTGTATACAAAATATACAAGGGAGTGCCCCCCCCGAGCTGAAATTATAGCCCCTGCCTCAGATACTTCCGCTGTAGAGTTGCCTCACGCACGTCGTGATAGGATTCAATTTGCAGATCCAACTCGTTCCGTTGCGAATATTATGGTCAATCTTCGTACTGTGAAACGCGAGACTTTAGACCCCATCATTGAGTTGTCCAGTGAATCTGAGGGGGAAACACCATCACTACCCTCGCTGTTAAGGGGGGTTTTCTATGAACCGGCCTTAAATGAATGAGACTACTCCTCACAAGACTACGTCGACGCTAGACTAGTTGCTGGAGATGGAGAGGACTAGTAAGAGATTTCTATAAAGAACTTTACTATCAACTAAGAAAAAGCACCAGTATGCTAGTGAGTCGGTTCCTGCATGCCCATAGACCACAGGAAGAGTTAAGACAAGAACGAAGTACAACTGAGGCTGCCAAAAAGATGTACAAAATGTATAGCAACAACTCTCTCAACGAGAGGGAAAGTACATATAGGAGACTGGTCTGACAGTGTGTCAGACGGGTCGACCGGAAAAGTCGGGTCGACTAGTCTGTACCAGTCTGTACTGCCGGGTATCGCCTCCCGGGTCTATTCATGTCAGGTATTGACTAGCCTACTCTTAGCGTAAGGGAATATCAACGAATATTCGGTTAACACTCGCAACTTCCAAACTTGAATGAACCAGCTCCTTTTGTTGCGACACAGCCTGCTCTCGGCACCCATGTCAATAGTCCATCTTCCTCCTCATTCTTCCTCCGTCCTCTCTATCCTAGTAGTTCAGAGGATTGTCCTACTGTTATGCAATATCTGCGGAAGCTGTGTAGTGTTCCTGGCTCTCGTGATGAACTTGCTCAAATAGATTTTGATCGCATCGAATATCACAGGGTGCAGTTCCTTCCCTCGCAGTTTGACGGGAATGTGGTCTTTGAGCTACCACCGGTTTCTGGGCGTGTGCACTCTTCCGGAGCCCGGAGCATGGAGGGAATGGACAAGCGTTATGATGGCCACACATAAAGTCGCACCACGACGTCCAACATCTACTACCCATTCGGTTTGAAGTTCTGGAGGTCGGCGTGCATTGGACACTTGCGTTGCGACAATGAAGACTGTGACTATCTTGCTTGAACGAATAAGAAGAACGACACAGAGTTTACAGGTACAACTAACTTCCCGTTCGATGTTCGTCAAAGCCCTCCTCCAGAGTCTTCCATTGCATGTAGAGTCTGCAAGAAAGCTCCATCTTGTCGTGACTCTTGCACGGCGCGGGTGTATTACGTGCTCAACGTGAACGACAGGTCTTGTGCGTGTATCCATTTGGGCTTCCATCGACATCCCGTCGCTGATGGACCGTGCAGAGAGTCCATAGAGACCATCACCAGCTTGATTGCATCGGAGGTAGCAAAGACTCCCACCGCCAAGAACTCGGCCATCGCTCTTGCAGCTAGCAAGGAGTTCCTTGAGACATTTCTTGTCCATAGTAGGCCAGGCCCAAAAGAGATGCTCCAAGGACACGAATTGGACAAGGTGATGGACAAGTTCCGCATGCTCAGCTCTCCCAACGTTCGGAACATGATCGCCACTTTTTGCGCTCACGGCAAAGGCAAAGGCGAGATTGATCAAATTCTAGAGATGAAGCGGCATGCGAAGATCGAGTTCATACACAACAGTGTTTTCCGAGGCCAAGGCCAGGAAAAGGTATATCTCTTCAAAATGCTCGTGCATGGCCTCGGGAGTGGCATCGACCTCGTGAGAAGAATGCAACTTGGAGGTGACCTCCAAAATTGCTTCGTCATGTTTGATCACGTGAAGAGAGTGACACCATAAACCACCATTGCCTGCCATGTTTATGACTCCACCTACTGCAAGGTAATGACCATTGCTGTCTGCGATATGCAAACGGAAGGCACTGCGTCATAGATTGCTAGGTACTCCTAGACGTTTGGCCCGTCCTCTCTGGTACGAACCTCACGCATTCGGAGATCCTAGAGCTCCAGGAGGCCAGGTTTCATCTGCAGTCCACTACAGCTCTTTCGCCATCGACGCCTCTTTATGACGTCGAAAGTGTTTGAGCCGGTGCTCTAGACTCACCCACGGCCATTGCATGCTGACAGAGTCCCATCATCTTGAAACGGAAAAAACGTGCGCCGGAACACCAAGGCTCCTAGGGAAGCTCACCGCAATCAATGGGAGAGTGCACGAAACGTTAAGGCAAATATTCTCTGCGTGAACCTACTCCCCTATCCCGAGCTTGGTACCATCACCGTGCTTCAATCTGGGGTGGAGCCTGATGATAATTTGTACAATATCACATTGTGCAATTTTCCGTCATGTACGTGCCCACATTACGCCAGCATGAACTCTGCAGCTATTGGGAGGCGTGGCCAGTACGTCAACTGCAAACACCTTTACTATATCTTTTGATTCTTTTGCAAGCTAGACTATAAAGTTTACACATACATCCATGCTCCTACTCTCAACTTAGTCGAGGTTAAAAATATTCTGCTGGCAACTGGGATCATCAAGACTGAGGAATGAAGAATGAGGACTAGTCAATGTTTAGACAGGAAGACTAGAACTAGAAAAAATAGCTCCCTACTTAGAATAGCTGATGCCCTATTTCGAATTGGTTGAGTACTTGCAGAATAACTTTGTCCACTATAACTATGTATTAGAAAAAAATCAAAAATAAAATACTACATATAGATCCACATGTTATCTTTCCGTTCTTTGAATCTTTACAAAAAGCTCACATGGCGGGGTTCAATTTCACCCATGTACCTGGTAGCTCCTCCTGGTAAGAGCCTATTTGGTAATCAGTACTGGGAGGATTGATAGCTACCGAGGGGAAGGAAATTAAGAGGATAGGCAACAAAATATTCAAAGCTAAATCGGTTATCACAAATCCGAGGGAAGACAGACTGATCAGGATATGCAATGGCGCACAGAAAGCTACTCGGTAGGCAATAGTTCAGAGAAGAGTACTTCTAGCAAAAAGTGAGTTATCTGGGAAAATGGGGCGTGCCAATGATGTTGGCTCTATTGCTTTTATACCACAGTACAACAGTTAGGTCAGATCGGTAAAAAAGTGTTTCCTACATCTACCTACTGGGGTAACTTGGAAAATTACCCAGGTAAAACTCAGATCGGTAGATCTACCGATACTTCTAATTTATGGTTAACACTATCCCCCCTCTAAACCAAGTTCACACCTGGAACTTGTTTTTCAACTATGATATACCGGAGGGATTTCTACTCCATAGGACCGGTTTGCCTACTGATGGTGCAAGAAGCCCTAAACCCTTCGTCCTCGGATCCAGAGGGCTCCTTGGTATTCGGTGTGTTGTGCCGAGGATGGTGGGGTGTCCCGGTTTTCGGTGCGCTGATATTACCTTGTGAGGGGGGGCTGAGTTATTCTCGGCCATCAGAAGAACCCCCAAAGAGGGAGTCAAAGCCCTCCGTCGGTAATGGAGGAGCTCGGATGGGGCCGTGTTCCGTCGTGGCAGGGTTCACAATGTGAGTGTCGGTAGAGTCCGGTGATGGAGGTTCTGGAACGAAATTGGGATAAGCTCTACGGTACTGGTTGAGCATCCGATAGGTGTTGTTAAGTGCCGTCTCGGCCTCCTGGTTTCGGATGTGCAGTGCGTCGTATTCAGTAAGTAGGTGCTCTAGTTCGGTAGTGATGGTTTCGCAGAGGTCTGTCTCGATCCTGAAAGCCTGCCTGAGAGTGTAGATGGTGATCTGGTCTTCCGCTCTATCGGCTCTGAGCTGCTCCCGTTCCGTTTTGACGGTGTTCAAGAGAATTGCCCGGGCTTATAACTGCTGAGTCAGGTCGGCGACTTCGGTGCGGGCACGTTTGGTAGTTCCCCTTTCTCGACAGGAGCTCGGTAGTGGGCTACCAAGATCTGAGTGAGGTAATTTCAGAAGGAATACAGAAAATAGAGACAAAGGTATGTGTCGATCAATAGCTACGATCGTATCTACCGATATGGAGGTTTCTACCGGAGCCCGTACCAGGGTGACTGATTGTTGAAGAAGGTGACGTTGAATGTCATTGGTTATGCTAGGAGCAATAGACATGAGAGCCTTCAGTAATACCTGAAATTGTTTGAAGATGTTGTGGACGTCCTCGAGTAGGCAGGCAACGTCCTTGGTAGCTGTTGGAGTGATAGGTTCTAGCGGAGATAGTTCCTGGAGTTCTCGCACCATCCGCATCATGTCGTCTTCGAGTTGTTTTTCGACCTGCCAGTCAAAAGTGTTGGCAGTACGTTTTGGGTCGGTAGCACAAGTGCAGTCGGTGGCACATGTTCGGTCGGTAGTACGAGTGCCGCCGGTAGCACAAGCTGGGTTGGTAGTACGAGTGCCGCCGGTAGCACAAGCGAGGTTGGTAGCACGAGTGCAACCGGTAGCACAAGGTGGGTTCGTAGTACGAGTGGGGCCGGTAGCACAAGCTGGGTCGGTAGTACAAGTTGGGTCGGTAGTACGAGTGCAGTCGGTAGCACAAGCTGGGTCGGTAGTAAAAATGCAGCCGGTAATTTTAAGGGGGTTTTCTAGGAACCGACCTTAAACGAATGAGACTACTCTTCACAAGAATACTCTACGCTAGGCTAGTCGCTAGAGATGGAGAGGAGTAGTAAGAGGTTTCTACAAAAGAGAACTTACTGTCAATCTAAGACAAAGCACCAATATGCTAGTGAGTCGGTTCCTGCATACCCACAGACTACTGCAACTAACCAAGATACAACCACCAAGAGTGATACAAGAGCAAGAAACAGCAATAGTCTACCATACTAGTGCGCACAAGAAGAGTTAACACAACAATGAAGTACAACTCAGGCTGCTAAGAAGATGTACAAAATGTATAGCATCAACTCTCTCAACGAGAGGGAAAGTACATATAGGAGACTGGTCTGACAGTGTGTCAGACTAGTCGACCGGAAAAGTCGGGTCGACCAGTCTGTACCAGCCTGTACTATCGGGTATTGCCTGCCGGGTCTATTCCTGCCGGGTATAGACTAGCCTACTCTTAGCCTAAGGGAATATCAACTAATATTCGGTTAACATTGCCCTTCCTCTGAGCTAAGTACACTCCTGTGGACTTTAGTCTACCCGGTAGGCGACTAGAGAAAATGGTCACAAAGAATGACAAAATTACCCGCGGTCGAGTAGTCGACCCAGACTATGGTCGACTCTTTTTTCGTTGACGTCGGTGGAGTCCTGGGTCATGCCGGGTGAGCGGATATCTGGAGGCATTCCTGAAAAGTCGAACCCCAGAGAGTGTCGTGAAGAGATTACGGGTGAGTCGACTGGGGTGTTGACTACCGATGGTGTGGGTGCTGTCGTCATCTGGTTGTGTGCTAGGTGCTGTTGATCCTGCTGCTGCTGTGGAGATGGAGGGTGCTGAGATGTTGGCTGTTGTTGCACCGTGTCTTGAGGGTTGGCGGGCAATGTCCGCTGGTCTTTCTACTGCTGATCTTGATCCTCGTCTTCATTGGTCGACTCGCTGTCGTCTTCGTCGTCGTCCTCACTCAACTTGACGTTGGTAGTCAATACCTCGTCGTCATCAGTCAATTGGTTCTCCCAGAGCGAATGGTCCAGTTTGAGGTGGCACGTATCCTTGTCTTCGTCTTCGTCAACTGGTGGAATCTCCAAGTCCGGGTGGTCGAGCTGAATTTGGTCGAGTTGCCAGCGGTACATGTTGAGCTGGTGGCGGTCGGTGCTGAGGGTGTGTTTGAGAACCTTGATTCGGTTTCTTGCCTTGAGTCGGAGTCGGTACTTGCGCGCTCGAAGTTTATGGAGTTCTAGCTACCAAGTTGCAAATTGGCGAGACTTCTCCTTGTTGTCTTGGAGCAGTAGGTCGAGTGGGTTGTTCGAGTCGACTATGTCCTTTCGAGCTTGCTGAAGACTGAGCTGGGTTGCTGCTACCTTGGCTCGTGCCGCTCCGAATTCGTTTCGTACTACCACGAGCTCGCTTTGGTGTGTCTGTTCTTGCTGTCGACTGGTGTGGAGGTCGACTTCTAGCTGGGATAATCTATTGTCGGTCTGACTCTTCTCTTCCGTGACCGTGGTAAGAGTAGTACGCATCCTTGCCAGCTCGGTAGTGAGGTTGTCGACCTGTTGCTTGTAGGCTGTGGAGTCCTTGGTCAGTCGACTACTATCCAATCGGTTGCGGTCGAGCTTGGCTTGAACGGTGGTGTTTGCTTGAACCGCCTCGAACAAAAGGAGGTTCATTTGGGATCTGACATCTTCGAATCGACTTACTACTCTTTCGACGTCATCCAAGCGCAGGCGCCAGTGCATCGCTAATGTCGTGGCTCGTGATGTCGGTGAGTCGGGTGCTAGTCGATTGCCCCCGGATGACGTCTGAGGTCGAGTCGTTGGGGAGACAGAAGGTGGTTGGCGAAACTCGCCAGTTGGTGCCGTTTCATATGCCGCTTCCAGGTTGAGTGGCGTGAAGTCGGATAGTGAGAACGGAGGTGTGTCAGGGAGGGAGGTCGACTATCGCGGCGTTGACGAACTCCTCGACTAGCTTCACGCGTGGCGCACGTTGATGGTTGTCCCAGTCGAGTGCTACGAACTCGGAGACGCCGATCACCTTCATGAAATCTGCCTCGGTCATGTGTTCATTGGCGTACTCGCACCATTTCCGAATCGGCTGCATCGACTGGAAGGCGAGGGTTTTGTAGAGCCCTTCCCTAGTGCGGATCGGAATTTCGTAAGTCGATGGTGCGGAGGACCAGAGACATCGTGGGCCGCGGTCTGTCGACTTGCCTTTTGCCATCGATCGGTCGCCTGCAAATCTGCGCACAAAGAGACAAGAAAAAGGCCGGAGTAGTCTCGAAGTCCACACGCGCACAGTCGACTGCAGTGGCGATGGGCGCGGCCGTTTCCTACTCTCGATTATCTCGCGCACTGTCGGGCTACGGGGTTGCTTGACTACTCTTCGCCATCCTACTCTCGATTGTCTAAATCGCTTGCTAAGAATGCATAAGGCAAGGGCCGCGGAGTGGCGGTTGGCCGGAGGAGAAGGGAAAGAGAGTGGAGAGGGAGGAAGAGGAGAGAGGAGGCGCACGGCCTTTGGGTCGGCTGGAGGAGGAGCTAATGAAAATGGCGAGGAAGCAAGACGAGAAAGAAGGGGTGCGGCCATAGTGCTAAATACTTTCCCTATTGGCCTCGCATTCAAAACTGATGGGATAGGTGAGGGCGGCAGCCATAAATACGGCAGCTCTTCTAGGGCTTGACCAGTCGAGTTGACCAGTCGGGTCGACCAGTCGAGCCGACCGACGGTAAGTTGGTCGGGTCGGGTCCGTTGCTGTCGGCTAGGCTCATCTTCGTTTTGTTCTAGTGTAGACCTAATCTCTGATTTGCTAGTGAGTGGGCTAGCCAATTCGGTAGGAGGTTTATCGCCTAGGACTCGGTAGGGTTTGAGTTTGTTGACGTTGACTATTACCGGGTCGAAGTCAAAGTGCTGAATGCTGACTAGGAGGAACGTGTTGTTGGGAGGGGAATACTGGACCATACGGGCTGAACCATTTGCTACGAAGTTTTCCGGCATGGACATTTGTCCCTTTCGGGTGCCAGAGGACGTAGTCGCCTACGTCGTATAGAGTCGACTGGCCTAGAGTCTGGGCTTATTGTGCTCGGTTCCACTGTTGTGCGCCGTGGTGGGTGGCTGCTGCCAGTGGGGTCTCGTCTAATTTCTCGAGTTCGGCGACTCGGGCTGCTAGTACTCGCCTGGGAGTGAAGTTGGTAGTCGATGTCGACCGATGGGTCGGGATGATGTATGCGGTTGGCATCAACGGTCTCAGACCATACACCAATTGGAATCGTGTGTGGCCCGTGACATTTTTGTATGCCGTTCGGTATGCGAAGAGGACCGTGTGGAGCAATAAGTCCTAGTCGGTTCAATTCTCATTGACTACCTTCTGGAGCATCCGGACTATGACCTTGTTGGTTGACTCGGCTTCACAGTTGCCTTGCGGGTAGTATGTCCTTGAAGTCGTGTGTCGGAGTAAAAAATGCTCGGTGAGAGTGTGCACCGTGCTATTGATAAAATGGGCACCTTGGTCGCTTACTAAGTGAAGTGGACATCCAAACCGTGTAAGGATTGCCTCGTCTAGTATTTTCCGGACAGTGATGTCATGAGAAAAATGTCCTCCCGCGTTGCCTTTGTGTAATTCTTGGAGGATTGTTGTGGGCTGACTGCCGGTCAGGACTAGTCGGAGCTGGTGGTCCTTGCCGAGTCGGTACAGTTGTTCGTCGAGTACTTGGTACGGAATGGCTTTGTGAGCGATTCGTTTGCGAGCCTCCTTCGTCATGTGGGTTGGAAAAGTCACGGTAGTCAAGTAGTCGACTATCGGGTGTAGCCAGTCGGGTTCGGTGGAAAATAGTTGTGCGTCGACTGTCTGGTCGGGTATGCCTATGGCTAGTTCAGCCCTTCATTTCTTGATAGTGCGTCGGCTACTCCATGTGTTTTGCCTGGTTTATAAACCACAGTGAAGTCGAATTCAAGAAACAGTAGTAGCCAGCGTACCAGTCGACCCGATACCTGAGGTTTGTTGATCAAGTACTGGAGCGCCAGGTGGTCGACATAGAAGACGAACTTATTACCTAGGAGGTAATGGCGGAATTTGTTGATGGCGTACACCATTGCGAGGGCTTCCTTCTCGGTTGTTGTATATCTCTTCCCTGCTTTGTTGAGTAGTCGGGAAGCGTAGGCTATCGGCTGGTCGATGTTGCCGGTCGGGTTCTGTGAGAGCATAGCTTCGATTGCTATGTCAGATGTGTCTGTGTGTATGTGGAAGTCGAGTGACCAGTCGACTCCGATCAAGATTGGTGCAGTCTGGTGTCGATCCTTGATGGTCTGGTATGCTGTTGCGCACGCCGGTGTCCAGTCGAACGGTTCGCCTTTCCTGGTCAGTTTGGTGATGGGTTCCATGATGGCAGCATAATTTTTGATGAAGCATCGGTTGAACTGGGCTAGTCCGTTGAACGTCTGAATGGCTTTGACGTCCTTTGCTGATGGCATGTCGACTAGGACCTGAATCTTCTTTGGATCCGGAAACTTGCCTTCCCGTCCTACAATGTAGCCTAAAATTACACCAGAAGGAACATAGAAGATACACTTTTCTGGGTTGAGGCTTACCCCGTACTGTCGACATCGGTCGAAGACTAGTCTAAGCTTCGGTAGGTGGGAGTCGATGTCGCTGTAGACACTGAAATCGTCTAGGAATAGCTTCATGAAGTCGCCCAAGTACTCTTTGAAGATCTGGTTGACAATGCGCTGGTAGGTAGGCGGGGCGTTCTTCAATCCAAACGGCATCACGATCCATACATACGCGCCCCACTCGGTAATGAACGCTGTTTTGGGGCGGTCGGTCGGGTCGATCCGTACCTGGTGGTAGCCTGAGAAACAGTCGATGAAGGAGTAGGCTTCATAGCCTATGACTGCGTCGAGTACCTCGTCCGTGAACAGAAGGGGGTTCGGGTCTTTCTTGGTTGCTGCATTAAGTCGACGGAAATCTACGCATATCCGTAGTTTCGCATTCTTTTTGGGGACCACGACTATTGGGGATAGCCATGTCGCCTGGTTGACTGGTGCGATGAAGCCTGCTTTTAGAAGTCGTTCCAAGTCGTCCTTCACGGCTTGTGCATAGTTCGGGTTCATCCGGTATCGTGCCCGGTGACTAGGCAAGATGGTCGGGTCGAGCTCAATCCGATGAGTCGCTATGTGTTCTGGTATACCTCGCAGATCTTCGTAAGAGAAGGAGAAAATGTCGATGTATTCTTTAAATAGGGATTCTGCGCTAGTTCTGAGACTAGGGCTCAGATTCGCGTTCAGCTTCAACAGTTTGGGGTCGGTAGAGGTACCGACGTTGACATGGTCGAGTCGATCCTCCTCATTGTGATTCCAATGGGCAATGTCCATGAATCGCAGCTTGTCTCGTATTGGTGTCTCGTCTACCAACATTTCTCCTGGTGTGTGTTAAATACCATGGTGCCTAGTGGTACTGGCCGTTCTAGTCGATTCTGTCGCAGTTTCGTCGACTGTCGACTCGGTAGCTAGGAGGTTCTAGTTGATTGTGCCCAATGTGTGGAGGGTCGGGTCGGATGCCATCAAGATTTCCTCCTCTTCATCGGTGATACCTTCCGCGAAGTTGTAACAGACTAGAGCATGTGGTGTAACCGCCTCGTATCCTAACTGTCGGTTTATCTTGACGGTCTTGACGATGCCATTGCCCATGATCTGCACCTCATTGTTGCCCCAGTCGTGGATGACCTTGGCATGTCGAAGCCAGGGTCGACCTAGTAATAACCGGTAGTCTGACTTGACTATCGAGCAGTCGATAACTATAAGCGTGACTATGTAGGGGATGCCATGAATGTGAATTTTGACATCCCTGATCAATCCTTTGGGTCGTGCTATTGTGCCATTAGCCATCTTGAGGTTGAATGGTGTGGGTGACGGTTTGGCTAGTCCCAACCGTCGACGTTCCTCTTCGGTGATCACATTGACGCCGGAACCGCCATCAATTAGAACGTCGTCGACCATGTTTCTACCGACTGAGACTGTGATGACTGGCATGTGTTTGTCGATGACTGCTGCAGCGGCGATCGTCACCTCCTCTGTAGTCGAGTAGGGTAACTCTAGAGTCGACTCAGGGTCTGGATGAGTCAGTCGAACCCGAACCAGTTTGGTGAGGGTCGGTGATAACTGTAGTAAGTCACGGATGGAAACCTGCAATTTGCAGTCTTGGAGTTGATCGAGGATCTGTTGTTGGACGGCACCGAATGCGATGCTGCCTTGGTCAACTGTGGTCAAAGTCGGTTGGTCTGGGTTGTTTTGGAGGGTGATCGTTTGTTGCGATAATGCATCCGCGTCCCATAGGAGTGAGGGTGAGTCGGTAGTCTATAGTAGTCGGTAGTTCTTCAATGACTACTGACGACATGTTGGGCTTGGTTTCGATCTGCTGATTAAGGAATTTGACGACCTTCGCATCCTTCAGTAGAGGACACATGTGTGTCGGATGGTCCAAGGTTTTGCAAAGAGAACAAGGGATTATCCGTCGTGGTGTGCTATCCCGGGGCGGTCGACTATTTGATTCGGAGGTAGTCAACACTAGTGTGGCTGCTGCTACCGGGACTGTCGTATTTGCCGTTGCACGCCTTTTTCGAATCTCGCTCTTTGGATTGAGCTAGCAATCGCGTTCGAGATGGCGTGGCTTCTTGCATCGATTGCATATTGCATGTTTGGTAGTCTCGACTTGCTCGGTAGTGGTTGAGTCGGGTTTCAACTAGCTTAGCCCATTTCTTGGCTTGGGCTAGTGTCGATCTTGGTAGTTCGACTGTGGCTACCTGCATATACTTCAACAAACCCGCTCGGAAATTGCTTAGTAGGAAATTATGAGCCGGAAGGACCTGAAACTGGCTGGCTAGTTTCATCATCCGCTCGTAGTAATCATCAACCGACTCTTTGGCATACTGCGGAAACGTAGGGAAGCTTGGTCGTCATTGTCGATATCCTGGTAGGGGTGTTTGAAGGCATTGAGAATGCCGTGTAAGTCTTGGTGTGGGTAAGACGTTCGTTGAGTCGAGAACCAATTATAGTTAGCCGCATCGACTAGTGAATTTCCAAATAAGGCTATAGTAATAGCCGCATCTGTTTCGCCATTCAAAGTAAGTGCATTGAGAAATCGATGTACATGAGTAATGGCACACTTACCTTCCTTGTAGGTGGGCATTGCTACCGGTTTCCGAGCAGTCGTCCGAGTCGGGAGTGTAGCTGCTGGGTAGGAAGGCTGCTGTTGAATCTAAGCTGCAGGTACCGAATAGTCTATCGACCGAGGGTTGTATGGTGCACACTAATCGAGAAGGTGACCATAGGAACTACAAGATGCACACATAGGTATGGTGGGTTGGTACTGGTTGACAGTCGGTAGGACTGATGGCTGGGAAGCTACCGGTCGACTGTACGTGTTCTGTTGTAGGGGCCTGGTATGTGCCTGTGAAAACGATGGTTGGTTGATAGGCTGAATCATAGGAATGCCTATTGCGGGCGGAGTTTGGTAACTAGGTGGTGAGTAGGCTAGTCAGTTTGGTTGGAGGGTGATCGCCTAGGAGTTGGTAGGGTTTGAGTTTGTTGACGTTGACCACTACCGGGTCGGGGTCAAAGTGCTGAATGCTGACTAGGAGGACAGTGTTGTTGGGAAGGGTGTACTGGACACGATACGGGCCGAACCATTTGCTACGAAGTTTACCGGTATGGACATTTGTCCCTTGTGGGTGCCAGAGGACGTAGTCGCCTACGTTGTATAGAGTCGACTGGCCTTGGCTCTCGGCCCACTGTGCTCGGTTCCACTGTTGTGCCCCGTGGTGGGTGGCTGCTGTCAGTCGGGTCTCGTCTAACTTCTCGAGTTTGGCAACTCGGGCTGCTAGTACTCGCTTGGGAGTGAAGTCGGTAGTCGATGTCGACCGTTGGGTCGGGATGATGTATTCGGTTGGCATCAACGGCGTCAGACCATACACCAATTGGAAAGGTGTGTGGCCCGTGCCAACTTTGTATGCCGTTCGGTAAGCAAATAGGACTGTGTGGAGCTGTAAGTCCCAGTCGGTTCGATTCTCGTTGACTAGCTTCTGGAGCATTCGGACTATGACCTTGTTGGTCGACTCGGCTTGGCCGTTACCTTGAGGATAGTATGTTGTTGAAGTCGTGTGTCGGAGTAAAAAATGCTCGGTGAGAGTGTGTACCGTGCTGTTGATAAAATGGGTACCTTGGTCGCTGAGTAGGTGAAGAGGACATCCAAACCGGGTAAGGATTGCCTCGTACAGGAACTGTGCGGTCTCCCTGGCGGTGTTTCCTCGGAGAGCTCTAGCCTCGACCCATTTGGTGGCATAGTCGGTAGCCACCAAAATGTATCGACAGGCTGTATGTCGGGTCTTCTTGACGGGGCCTATGAAGTCGAGTCCCCATTTCATAAACGGTTCTGCGGGTAGTTGGGTGACGAGCTTCGAGGAGACTGTGTTGGGTAGTCCGCCTGTCATCTGGCATTCATGACACGATTGGCAGTACTGGACAGCGTCTTGGTGTAGAGTCGGCCACGAGTAGCCTGCATCTAGTATTTTCCGGATAGTAATGTCATGAGAAAAATGTCCTCCCGCGTTGCCTTTGTGTAATTCTTGGAGGATTGTTGTCGGCTGACTGCCGGTCAAGACTAGTCGGAGCTGGTGGTCCTTGCCGAGTCGGTACAGTTGTCCGTCGAGTACTTGGTACGGAATGGCTTTGTGAGCGATTCGCTTGCGAGCCTCCTTCGTCATGTGGGTTAGAAAAGTCCCGGTAGTCAAGTAGTCGACTATCGGGTGTAGCCAGTCGGGTTCGGTGGAAAATAGTTGTGCGTCGACTGTCTGGTCGAGTACGCCTATGGCTGGCTCGGCCCTTTCATTTCTTGATTGTGCGTTGGCTACTCCATGTGTTTTGCCTGGTTTATAAACCACAGTGAAGTCGAATTCAAGAAACAGTAGTAGCCAGCGTACCAGTCGACCCGATACCTGAGGTTTGTTGATCAAGTACTGGAGCGCCAGGTGGTTGACATAGAAGACGAATTTATTACCTAGGAGGTAATGGCGGAATTTGTTGATGGCGTACACCATTGCAAGGGCTTCCTTCTCGGTTGTTGTATAGTTCTTCTCTGCTTTGTTGAGTAGTCGGGAAGCGTAGGCTATCGGCTGGTCGATGTTGCCGGTCGGGTACTGTGCGAGCATAGCTCCAACTGCTATGTCAGATGCGTCTGTGTGTATGTGGAAGTCGAGTGACCAGTCGACTCCGATCAGGATTGGTGCAGTCTGGTGTCGATCCTTGATGGTCTGGTATGCTGTTGCGCACGCCGGTGTCCAGTCGAACGGTTCGCCTTTCCTGGTCAGTTTGGTGATGGGTTCCATGATGGCAGCATAATTTTTGATGAAGCATCGGTTGAACTGGGCTAGTCCGTTGAACGTCTGAATGGCTTTGACGTCCTTTGCTGATGGCATGTCGACTAGGACCTGAATCTTCTTTGGATCCGGAAACTTGCCTTCTCGTCCTACAATGTAGCCTAAAATTACACCAGAAGGAACATAGAAGATACACTTTTCTGGGTTGAGGCTTACCCCGTACTGTCGACATCGGTCGAAGACTAGTCTAAGCTTCGGTAGGTGGGAGTCGATGTCGCTGTAGACACTGAAATCGTCTAGGAATAGCTTCATGAAGTCGCCCAAGTACTCTTTGAAGATCTGGTTGACAATGCGCTGGTAGGTAGGCGGGGCGTTCTTCAATCCAAACGGCATCACGACCCATACATACGCGCCCCATTCGGTACTAAACGCTGTTTTGGGGCGGTCGGTCGGGTCGATCCGTACCTGGTGGTAGCCTGAGAAACAGTCGATGAAGGAGTAGGCTTCATAGCCTATGACTGCGTCGAGTACCTCGTCCGTGAACGGAAGGGGGTTCGGGTCTTTCTTGGTTGCTGCATTAAGTCGACGGAAATCTACGCATATCCGTAGTGTCCCATTCTTTTTGGGGACCACAACTATTGGGGATAGCCATGTCGCTTGGTCGACTGGTGCGATGAACCCTGCTTTTAGAAGCCGTTCCAAGTCGTCCTTCACGGCTGGTGCATAGTTCGGGTTCATCCGGTATCTTACCTGGTGACTAGGCGAGATGGTCGGGTCGAGTTCAATCGGATGAGTTGCTATGTGTTCTGGTATACCTCGCAGATCTTCGTAAGAAAAGGCGAAAATGTCGATGTATTCCTAAAACAGGGATTCTGCGCTAGGACTCATATTTCCGTTCAGCTTCAACAGCTTGGGGTCGGTAGAGGTACCGACGTTGATATGGTCGAGTCAATCCTCCTCATTGTGATTCCAATGGGCAACGTCCATGAGTCGCAGCTTGTCTGGTATTGGTGTCTCCTCTACCAACATTGTTTCTGGTCTATGTTGAATACCTTGGTGCCTAGGGGTACTGGCCGTCGTAGTCGGTTCCGTTCCAGGCTGGTCGACTGTCAACTCGGTAGCTAGGAGGTTCCAGTCGATTGTGCCCATTGTGTGGAGGGTCGGGTCGGGTCGGATGCCATCAAGATTTCCTCCTCTTCATCGGTGATACCTTCCGCGAAGTTGTAACAGACTAGAGCATGTGGTGTAACCGCCTCGTATCCTAACTGACGGTTTATCTTGACGGTCTTGACGGTGCCATTGCCCATGATCTGCACCTCATTGTTGCCCCAGTCGTGGATGACCTTGGCATGTCGAAGCCAGGGTCGACCTAGTAATAACCGGTAGTCTGACTTGACTATCGAGCAGTCGATAACTATAAGCGTGACTATGTAGGGGATGCCATGAATGTGAATTTTGACATCCCTGATCAATCCTTTGGGTCGTGCTATTGTGTCATTAGCCATCTTGAGGTTGAATGGTGTGGGTGACGGTTTGGCTAGTCCCAACCGTCGGCGTTCATCTTCGGTGATCACATTGACGCCGGAACCGCCATCGATTAGAACGTCGTCGACCATGTTTTTACCGACTGAGACTGTGATGACTGGCATGTGTTTGTCGATGACTGCTGCAGCGGTGATTGTCACCTCCTCTGTAGTTGAGTAGGGTAATTCTGGAATCGACTCAGGGTCTGGATGAGTCAGTCGAACCCGAACCAATTTGGTGAGGGTCGGTGATAACTGTAGTAAGTCACGGATGGAAACCTGCAATTTGCAGTCTTGGAGTTGATCGAGGATTTGCTGCTGGACGGCGCCGAATGCGATGCTGCCTTTGTCGACTGTGGCCAGAGTCGGTTGGTCTGGGTTGTCTTGAAGGGTGATCGTTTGTTGCGGTAATGCATCCGCGTCCCAGTCGAGTGAGGCCGAGTCCCCAGTCGACTTTGGGTCTTTAGTGGAAGTTGTTGTTTCCAACTCGGCTTGGAGTTGACGAACTTCCTGCATCATATGATCACGTAGTAGTTCTTGGGCAGTCCAATCGGTCTTCTCCGTGGTTTCGTTTGGAGTCGGCAGGTTGGTAGTCGACTGGCTTCTGGTAATCGCTGCGACCGTTAGGACACCAACCGTAGTGTTCGGTAGTTCTTCAATGACTACTGACGAAGTGTTGGGCTTGGTCTCGATCTGCTGATTAAGGAATTTGACGACCTTCGGATCCTTCAGTAGGGGACACAAGTGTGTCGGGTGGTCCAAGGTTTAGCACAGAGAGCAAGGGAATATCCGTCGTGGTGTGCTATCGCGGGGTGGTCGACTCCTTGATTCGGCGGTAGTCGACACTGGTGTGGCTGCTTGTCAAACCTCGTTTTCCCAAAAGCGGCTAGTTAGGGTTTCTAGGGCAGCTAGGAGTAATCTTTTCGCCATAAATAAGAGAAGTAATGGCCTTAACGGCCCAGTTATTTATTTGGAAAGAGAGTAGCATCCGTGCGCAGCCTAGAATAATTACTACAGGACTAGACCGACAGCAGATTCCGGTGGGAAACCGGATGGGAGACCGGATAAGTGAGGACGGGTCTCGGATGGACCCGGCCACGGTCCGAGCATTGAAGTGGGCCGCTCTAAATTGGGCGACCCACTGTTCATTCACTCTCTACAGTTCCAATTGTCCGCGCCAGCAGAACTTTGAGCTTCCGGATAACAGTAGAGTTGATACTGTGGAACCGGAAGTAGAGGGCATTGGGCGACTGTCTTGTGCAGATTCTGAGCGTCCGGGAGTAAGGGAAACAAAACACCCGGTGAGAATAAGCGACGCGAGGTAAGAATTTGGAGTAAGCGAGCATCCGGACAGCGCGCACCGCTATTTCCGGCGGAGTTTGAGGAAGAAAGGAAGTGCGTAGCCAGGAAGAGGGTCGCGGGGTCTTCGGGAGGTTAGAAGAACACCACAGAAGCGGAAAGGGAAGCGTCCGGAGCGGGAGGCGCGAGGTTTACCGAAGAAAGAGAGGACGCATCCGGAGAAGGAGCTGCGCCACATCCCGAGGAGTGAAGAATTCCGCCCAGGAGTCCGCAGCCATGGCACGCAGAGAAGCCGGGGTCAAGATTCCCGAGAAACGCATCTGCCCGGACATTTCACAGCACGAGCAAGACTTCGACGAGCTGATGCAGGACCTCCAGAAGATGGGGTGTTTGGGATTGTTTAGGAGAGTGTGGGATGTGCAGGACTCCCGGATGCTGGAGGAAATCGAGGGAGGGGCAATGGTGAACGCCATCCGGACAACTGTCCGGGCGA
This sequence comes from Pohlia nutans, assembly GCA_022496805.1. Taxonomy (NCBI): domain Eukaryota; kingdom Viridiplantae; phylum Streptophyta; class Bryopsida; order Bryales; family Mniaceae; genus Pohlia; species Pohlia nutans. Next base: position 3,182,779 of record CM040107.1, on the reverse strand, counting down.
AGTATGGCAGTTGGACCCGGGAGATGTGGCGGGAACTGTACGACTTCCCGGACACCAACGAGGACCTGGAACCTGGAGGCAAGGGCGACACGGACTGGGTGAAGATGCGGTTCAGTCATCTCTCGGACAAGGACGGATTCAAGGTGGCGGATTGCATACTGCCCCGGGAGCAACGGCTGCTCGGTACATAGTGCCCATCCTCAGTCCGGAGAAGCCCACCACCCTCACTGTGACGCTGGCCCGGGGTATCTACTCCGCCCTTCTCCGGAAGAAACGGATCAACTGGGCGATCCTGATCCACCGGAACACGCAGAAGTGGGCGGGTAACCTCGACAACAAGAAGGGATGCCCCTTAGCCCCATTTCTCTACCACCTGTACGATAAACATGGGTGCCTCACGGCAGCAGAAAAGAAGAGGTTGGAGGAAGTGCTATTCCGGGGGTGAGAAGCCCGGCCAAGAAGCAGACGGCGCTTCCGGGAGGAGGAGCGGGGACGAGCAGAACCGGCTCGTCGTCCCGACCGGAGGAGAGAAGGGTGGCTCCACCTGCAACCCAACCGGATAGGAGCAGAGTTTGGGGAGAGGAGCTCCGGAAGGAGAAGGAAGACCAACCGGTAAGAAGGCCACTGGGCGATTACAGCCCCAATCCGGAGACCAGGACCAAGAGGAGAGAAGACCGCCCGGAGGGAGGCCGACCGGGTGGCACCAGGCCGCAACAAGAGGAGCGATAGGAAGGGAGAAGGAACCTGGGACTAGAACGACCGGGTGGAGCGAGACATCAGCCGGAGCAGTGGACAGGGGCCCGGGAGGGGAATCCGGATGAGGAGGAGGATTCCCCACAGCCGAGGTTAACCCGGAAGAAGCCGGCGGGAGGACAAGGGGCAATTCCTCAACCGGAGGTGGGCGGTCCTTCCCAGACACAACCACGGGTGGATCCGATCGAGGAGCCCATGCCAGAGGAGGAGACAAGGCCTTCTCCACCCCAGCCCCAGGAGCAACCCGTAGAGAGACCCGGACCAATAGAGGAGGATTCTACCCCGGCGGCTCCACAGGAACGTATGGAAGAAGAGAACCGGACAGACCAGGAGGAAGGTCCGTCTCAGCCGCGATCCCAAGGACAGAAGAGGAAGTTAGTCCTCCTGGTTGAAGGACAGCAAGAACCGGAAGGACCGGATACCACGCCCGGAAAGAAGAAGGGACCAGCCCGGAGGAAGGTGACCCCACTCAACAAACGTCCCAAGGAAGCAGGGGAGGACGAAGAGGAAACACAAGATGAGGGGACCAGGAGCAGGGAATGTCAGCGGGAGCAGAACCGGTCCAGGAGGCAGGGCCATCCGGAAATGTGCCAGCGGAACGAAGAGAACCGCTCCGGATGGAGGACATGTTATTGCAGACCCGGGTGGCACTGGACCAGGTTACGGAGCAGTACAACCGCATGTTCGCTGCTCTCCGGGAGACAGGGACTCTTCTCCGGACGAACGACGTTCTGGAGTATCCGGCGCAGATTCGGAAGCTCCAGAGGAAACTCATCCGGAGCAGGGAAAGGGAGAATGAGCTAACCGGACAACTGCAGGATATCCGGGAGACAGAGAGCAAATCGGCGGCTCTCTTGAAGGGATTTGATGAGGAGCTGCAACGAAAGGTAGCCTACATTAACAAGATGGAGGCCCGCGTACAGAGGAAGGAGTTGCAGATCCGGGAGCAAGAGGATACCATCCAGAGTGTAGCAGAGACAAGCCGGCAGTGCGTCTCCAAGCTATCCGGATTGTTCCAATCGAATGGGGAGGCCCAAACGAAGGCCCGGTTGTACGACGAGCGGGTCCTTCAACCGAGATTGGAGGGAGCAGCCCGGATGAAGAATGTAGTCCTGGAGTACTCGGACAAGGTAGAAGCATATCTGGTGGAGTTCCGGGTACTGGCGGAATGCATCCGGGAGAGCTCTTCGGAGGAGGAGTCGGATCAAGAGGGACCTACCTCGCGGACCGTGGTGGATGCGGAGCCAATCCACATGGCCAGACCCACAGGGGTAAGCCCAGAAGAAGCCCGGGATTTGAACAAAGGTATGGAGGCAATGGATGTCCACCCGGACAGGGCGGAAAAGCAACAGGAGGGACAGTCGGCGGGGCGCGGAACTGGGGGAGATAGGCCGGCAGATCCAATCGTGGTAGGGAGCCCGGACGATCAGGTATAGCAGCCGCAAGTAGACCTGTAGCTGCCCTGAATCATCAGAGTCCCGGAATTGGTGGCTCGGACTTAGTGGATCCGATCACTTTGAACGGGACCCTTTTTGAGCAAGTTGGGTAGGACTCCGATTGGGAGTTGTTTTCTTAGGATTCTAATGTTAGTTGCAGTGTAGGAAGAGAACTAAATTGTGGGGTAGTCCCCCGGTTTTTCCGGATCTGCGGGTTTCCCGGATCTAGTCGGCTTTGTGTTTTCTTTTTATCTAGGGATGTTTCTCATTCCTGGGGTCTTTTTGTGTACCATTTTGTCTTTGTAAATGATCATAGGCATACTCTTCTACGGACCGGAGTGTTTGTGTGAGTGTGTGTATGTGTGTGTGGTTGTTGATTGAGATCGTGGTCCAATTAGTCCCTTGGTAACCGGAAGGGTTGATAGGATTATGTTGTGGATCTAGTTGTTTTGTGCTCGGTTACAAGGTATAATCCGGGTTAGTGGCTGAGAGGATAGGAGGGGGTACTCCAGTCCTCTCAGAACTCCTGGACGGGTAGTCCGGTTGAGGTGCCAGCACCTGGGTAGACCATGTGATAGATGAGTCCAGAATAGCTAGAGTGACCGGGTTCTGTTGTAGATCTAGTTAAGAGTCTGGGTATTGGGCAAACTCATAGATTGCTTGAAGGTGGGTTGTTCTGTGCTCGGTTGCAAGATATAATCCGGGAAAATGGCTGAGTGAACAGGAGGGGAAATTCCGGTTCTTTCAGAACTCCTAGACGGGTAGTCCAGTTGAGGTGCCAGCACCTGGGTAGGCCATGTGATAAGGACAGTCGGAATGATCAGAGTAAAATGAACTGTTAGGAGTCGAACCAATTCCGGATACCCCGGGTAAATGTCCATCCCGGTTATCAAGTCGTTGTAGTAATTTGTAGAAGGGGGAAACCCGGGTTACGCTTAAGTGACCGGCTGTGGGTTTGGGATGAATTTGCAGCTGAAGCGCATTACGGGGATTACCCGGATAGAGGAACGGAGTTAGTATAACCGGAAGGTAGTGAATTTTCCATCACTTAAATCAGCAGGAAGGGTGTGTCTTTCAATCCAGCACCACTAATGTGAATGGAGAGCCCTCTGAAGGAAAACAGAGGTTAATATAAACCGGTTTGAGTTGTTTTGATAGACGGGGCAGAGTACGGTTGGATAAATTCTCAACTCGGACGAAAACCGGATCTAGTCGTTACCGAGTCAGTCAGTAGGAGGAGACCCGGTTTGTTAGGAAAGAGGAATTCAGCTGGTGACAGAGAGAGAGAGATCAGCAGTCCGGGACCATCTCCGGAAGCTTTCCACTTCACAGAATCCCTGCAGAACGATAACCCGGAAATCACCTCTACGAGCGTTCTTAAAACGAAAAAGTGCGTTCTAGGGGAATATCCGGTATCACGTGCTACGACACTGCTGCTACTGGGGCTGTCCTATTAGCCACCGCGCGCCTTATTCCGATCTCGCTCTCCGGATTGAGCCAGCAAACGCGTTCGAAATGGCCTGGCTTCTTGCATCGGTTGCAAAATGCTCGTTTGGTAGTCTCGGTTCGCTCGGTAGTGGTCGAGTCGGGTTCCTTAGGTAGTCCGCTTTTTGCAAGCTTAGCCGATTTCTCGGCCTGGGCTAGTGTCGATCTTGGTAGTCCGACTGTGGCTACCTGCAGATACTTCAACAAACCAGCTCGGAAATTGCTTAGTTGGAAATTATCAGCCTGAAGGACCTCAAACTGGCTGGCTAGTTTCATCATCCGTTCGTACTAATCGTCAACCGACTCTTTGGCATCCTGTTTCCTACTGCGGAAACGTAGGTAAGCCTGGTCGTCATTGTCGATATCCTGGTAGCGGTGTTTGAAGGCATCGAGGATTTCCTGTAAGTTTTGGTGTGGGTATGACGTTCGTTGAGTCGAGAACAAATTATAGTTAGCCGCATCGACTAGGGAATTTCCGAATAACGCTATACTAATAGTCGAGTCGGTTTCGCCATTCAACGTAAGGGCATTGAGAAATCGATGGACATGCGTAATGGCACACTTACCTTCCTTGTAGGTAGGCATCGCTACCGGTTTCCGAGCAGTCGTCCGAGTCGGGAGTGTAGCTGCTGGGTAGGAAGGCTGCTGCTGCATCTGAGCTGCAGGTACCGAATAGTCTATTGACCGAGGGTTGTATAGTGCGCATTCTCCGAGAAGGTGCCATAGCCGCCACAAGATGCAGACATAGGTATGGTGGGCTGGTACTGGTTCACAATCGGTAGGACTGGTGGCTGGGAAGGTAAAGGTCGATTGTATGGGTTTTGTGGTATGGGCCTATTATGCGTCTGTAAAAACGATGGTTGATTGATAGGTTGAATCATAGGAATGCCTATCGCTGGTTGAGTTTGGTAACCAGGTGGTAGACTAGTCCGAGGGGTCGACACTCTGGGGGTTGTAGGGTTGGGCTACCCTTGGCTAATCTATGTATAGAATATTCGGCTCATGAATATGAGTGCGGATATTCAGGAGACTGGGTCAAGTAACAACCTGGTCGACTGGTTAGTTAGATTGATAGATCTGTCTGATCCTATCAACTAGGTCATTATCAAAGCCGTCTATGCCAGTCGGGTATGGGTTGTCGGTACTCGGTGATCCGGGTCGACTATTCATTTGACCAGGAGAACTAGGTTCCTGATGAAATGTAGGCGACTGGTCCGGTCGACCAAGTTGAGATTCCGAGTGTAGTTGCTCAGATGTCGGGTTCTGGCTGGATAAAAGATCGGCCAGTTGGGAGTCAAATTCATCCCTATTACGACCTAGTTCTATTTCTAACTGTCGTTGATACAAAATGATGGGAGGTTCGGTAGCGTACCTTACTAGTCGTTGATGCGCACTGGAAGGTCGCTCCGGTAAGTCAAGTGGGTCGTCCAGGACCCTTCGTGGAGAAGTCGGGTTCGACCTTGTCTGGAACGCCACAGTTAGGCTGGATTGATGATTCGTGGTATACATGGTTGGTAGAATCGCCAGGGGTTGGGTTGGCATATTTGGGATGCCTCATCCCATTGGTACCGAAGTTTCGTGAGAACTGGTACCTTCCTGGGTATTCATCCTTCCCTGTGTGAACTCCATGTAGTGTTGTAAAGACGGGTCGGTGGAGGTCGATGCTGCGACTTGCCGCCGAATCTTGTATGTTGGTCGGGGATCTATTCCCGTGGTAATCTCATGGAATACTGTCGGTAGAATGGTCTCCGACTGTAAATTTCGCCATTCTCTGTGAAAACGTGGGTTAGAGAGCTGGTCGGTAGTTACTTCGACTGGTAAGGGAGAACCAGTAGCTCTTGTACGCGGTCGTTCCATACTAGCGACGCGACAGTTATGTGATCTAGATTTGGATCTGGGATTTAGATCTGACTCTGCTAGGTAGGTCGGGCTCTGAGATCTGTTTGGCTCGTCTTTTGTGCTGGCCCAGTCGGTTGCTCTTTGGCACCGTAAGCCTTGTTCACAAACTGCTCTTACAAATTCCTGGTCAGTAGCATTATCGACTGTTGACTAGCCTGGTCGACTGTTACACAGAATGATCTCCGAGGCTCATTTTCGGCTACTCGGGCTCTGGATTTTTCTCAAGACATGATTTTTGTGTAGGAAGCAGATGGCTGCTGTTTCCCAGGGACGTATAGCGCCTTAGCAATAGTCGACAGGATCGACTAGGATCTAGATCTGGATCGACCAGGATCTTGATCTGGATCTAGATCTAGATCTGGATCTGACTAGCCCAACAGAAAGACTAGCGTCTGAGCTGAATTTTGCATGGTCGCCAAATGTTAAGGGGGTTTTGTCTAGGAACCGACCTTAAACCAGTGAAGCTACTCCGCCCAAGACTATTCCACTCTAGACTAGTTTCTAGAGATTGAGAGGAGTAGAAGAGGTTTCTTCTAAGAAGAATGGACTGTCGGCTAAGGAAAAGCACGAGTATGCTAGTAAGTCGACTCCTGCATACCCATAGACTACTGCAACTAACCAAGATACAACCACAAGGCATGATTCAAGAGCAGGAAACAGCAGTAGTCTAACAGCAGTAGTCTAACATACTAGTGCGCACAAGAAGAGTTTAAGACAAGAACGAAGTACAATTGAGGCTGCCAAGAAGATGTACAAATGATATAGCAACAACTGTCCCGAAAAGAGTGAAGGTACATATAGGAGACTGGTCTGACAGTGTGTCAGACTGGTCGACCGGAAAAGTCGGGTCGACCAGTCTGTACGAGCTTGTACTGCCACGTGTCGCCTGCCGGGTCTATTCCTGCCGGGTATAGACTAGCCTACTCTTAGCCTAAGGGAATATCAACTAATATTCGGTTAACAGCGGAGACTTTGTGAAGTGGGATGTTTTCGGAGGCTGACCTAGATTGATGACTGCTCTCTCGTGGTCACCAAATAACTCCCTTTTTCCGTACAAAAACCGGATCTTCTCTACTGACTGACCCGGTTATGGCTAGATTTGGTTTCTGTCCGGGTTGGAAACTTAACCAATCCTACTCTACCCGGTCTAACCCCAGCTATTGAATCCGGTTTCCCAATAAACTCTGTTTTCCCTCAGAGGGTTTTCCATTTGCATTTTTAAGGATGCAAGATCTCAAATCACACCCTCCGCTACTGATTTCCATGACAGGGGATTCACTACTTTCCGGTTATCCAAACTCTACTCCCTAGTCCAGGTTCTTCTCAGGGTACTTTTCAGCTATGGACTTATCCCAAACCCACAGCCGGTCACACAAGCGCAACCCGGCTTCCCCCTTATCCCCAAAATACTACAACGACTAGTTAACCGGAATGGACAGTAACCGGGGTGTCCGGAAGAAATTGAATACCTCAAGATTTGTTTTACTCTAGCTTTCCCACACTCTACAGTTGCAAGATATGCCCGGATGCTAGAACCTCTACCAAACTATCCGTCCAGGAGTTCTAAGAAAACTGGAGTACCCCCTCCTGCTCTCCTAGCCACCAGCCCAGGTTTCCACCTGCAACCGGACATAGAAATCCCCACATTCTTCCAAATCTCCTATTCGGTCTCTTAACTGACTTCACGTCTGAACCTAGCTAATCCATCCGCTCACCAAGGGACAAATTTCGCCACTGCTCCAGCAATAACACAAGCAAATACACATATGTACACACACACACACATAGTTTGTGCAAGGAATATGTGCTTCTACTCATTTACACGGAACAAAGGTTCACAAAAAGACCCAACGAATGAAGAACATCCCTTGATAAAAAGCCAACCCGAAGCCCGGATCCAGGAGATCCTCAGATCCTACATTCCCAGGATGCGGAAATCCAGGGAGCTTCCTCCACGCCTCAATTCCTATCCTAAACCGCCACTAACATCAAAACCCTAGAAGTCATTTACATCAAAAAGTCTTCTAACCTACCTACTCAAAAAGTCCTCTTCTAAGTGGCCGGATCCACTAAGTCCCGGATCTGCAACTCCTTCCTTTGAGGGTGTGCCTCCATGTTTGTGATGTAGGTCACCTGTCGTTGCAGCTCCTCCTCCAAACCCCTCAAAAGAGCGGCAAATTTGCGCTCTTCCTCCCGGAGACCCTGTAATGTTCCGGCCAACTCGTTCTCCTTGTGCAGGCTCCGGAGGAGTTTCCTCTAGAGCTTCAGGATCCGCGCCGGATACTTTAGGGCGTCGTCTGTCCGGAGGAGAATACTTGTTTCCTGGAGCGCGGCGAAAATCAAAGTGTAGTGCTTCATCACTATGTCCAGCGCTATGCGGGTCTGCAGGTTCATGTTCTCCAACCGGAGCGGGCCCTCCCGTTCCTCCTGTGTTCCTCCAGATGGTCCCACCTCCCGCACCAGTTCTTCTCCCACTGGAGGTCCCTGTTCCCGGTCAACCTCGTCTCCGGTTTCCTCCCCGTCGTCTCGTGCCTCCTTGGGATGCTTGTTCAGGGGAGTTGTCTTCCTTTGGGCCGGTCCCTTCTTCTTTCGGGGTGTGGTCTCCGGTCCTTCCGGCTCTTCCTCCTCCTCGGCCGTGAGGACCAACTTCCTCTTCAGGCCGTGAGGTCGCACCTAAGACGGACCTCCTTCCTCTGGTTGGTTCCTATCTGCCGTCTCTTCCTGTGGTGCCACCGGGGCAGGATCCTCTTCCATTACTCTGGACCCCTCCACCGGTTCCTCCTCGGGCTGTGTTGGAGAAGGCATTGTGTCCTCCGTTGGCCTGGACTCCACCACTTGATCTACGCAAGACTGCAGTTGGGAGGAACTACCTACCTCCGGTTGAAGTGCCGCCTCTCAATCCCTGACCAGCTTCTTCCGGGTCAGCTTTGGCTGTGGAGACTCCTTCTCTTCCTCCTTGTCCGCATCCTCCCTTCGCTTTGTTCTCAGCTCCTGTTGAGGTCTTGCCCCACCCGGTCGGCCTAACTCCTGGTCCTTTCTCCTCTCGTGCCGCTCCTCCTGTCGCAGCCCGGCACCACCCAGGTGGCCTCTCTCCGGGCAGTCTTCTCGCCACTTCGTTCTCAGCTCCGGGTTAGCACTGGCTCCACCCGGTCGCAATGGGTCCTCTTCCTCATTCCTGCACTCCTCCCGGATGCTACTCCTGTCCAGTTAACGTGCCGGTGGAGCCATCCTTCTTTCTTCCGGTCTCAGCGAGGATCCGGGTCGACTGGTTCCCGTTCCTCCCGGAAGAGCCATCTTCTTCTTGGCCGGGCTCCTCAGTCTCGGGATGGGAGGAATGTCTAATCTCTTCCTCTCCTCCTCCGTGATGCACCCGTCCTTCTCATAGAAGTGGTAGAGAAATGGGGCCAACGAGACACCCCTTCTTGTTGTCAAGGTTCCGGGCCCACTTCTAAGTGTTCTTGTGCACCAAGTATGCCCAGTTGATCTTCTTCTTCCAGATGAGTGCGGACAGGATTCCCCTTGCCAGTGTAACGGTGAGGGTGGTGGGCTTCTCCGGATTGAGAATGGGCACCACGTACTGGAGTAGACGCTGCTTCCAGGGATATACACAATCCGCTACATTGAATCCGTCGTGGTCTGAGAGGTGGGTGAAGCACGCCTTCACCCAGTCCGTGTTGCCCTTGCTGCCCGGTTTCAGGTCCTCGCTCGTGTCCGAGAAGTCATACACGGCTCGCCAATGTCCCCGGGTCCAATCCCCGTACTTTGCCTGGATCGTTGCCCGCAAGGCAGGCTCCATAGCTTCGCCCTCAATTTCTTCCAACATCCGCACGTCGTGGACATCCCACACCTTGCCAAACAACTCCAAACACCGGATCTATTCGAGGTCCTTGAGCAACTCCTCGAAGTCTACTGGATGCTATGGGATGTCCAGAAGAATCCTCTTCTCCGGGATTTTGGGCCCGGTCTCCCTGCGCGCCATGGCTGCGGACTCTTGATGCGCTCTCTCCCTCCTTTGGAAACGGCGATGCTTCTTTTTTGGGTGCAGTCTCTCTCTCTCCTGCAAACCACGCACTTCTTTCTCCGGACGCTTCCCCTTCCGCTTCCGTGGTGTGCGCCTGACCTCTCGGCGTCCCCGCACCTCTCTTCTCGGATGCGCACTCACTCCCTTCGGCAAACCTCGCCGGAAATGGCGGCGTTCACTGTCTGGGTGCTTGCTGCTTCCCAATTCTAACCTCGCGCTACTGTTTTTCCCCGGGCGCTCAATTTCTCTTACTCCCAGGCGCTCAAAATTCTCACAAATCGGTCTCTCACTGCTCTGTACCTCTGGGTGCAATATGGAAACCCTAGCGCTCTTCGGAACTGTGAAAAATGGTGCACGAGAGGGCTGGAGGAACCGGGGAGGAATGAATAGTGAGCCGCCCAATTTAAGGCAGACCAATTCAAATCCCGGATCGTTGTCGGGACCAGCAGAGGCCCGTCCTCCAACATCCAGTGTCCCATCCGGTCTTCTGTCCAGTCCGCCGCCATTCCTAGGTTCCATAGCGAACACTTAAGGTGCGCGCGAGAGCACCACTCCCTCTAAATAAATAAAGACGCCATAATGAACGCTATTTCTCCCATTTATGTCGGATAAGCTATCCTTTACTGCTCTACCAACCCTAACTGACCGTTTAAGAATAAACGAGGTTCGACACGGATTTAGTATTTAGGTTAGACCGGGAAGAGTGGGGTTGGTTAAGCTTCCAACCCTGACAGAAACCGGATCTAGTGATAATCGGATCAGTCAGTTGTATAGATTCAGTTTTAGTACAGAAAAAAAGAGTTAATGGGTGACCGAAAGAGAGCAGTCACCAACCTGGGACAGTTTGCAGAAACTTCCCACTTCACAGAGTCTCCGCGGAACGATAACCCAGAAATCACCTTTACGAGCATTCTTCATACGAAAAAGTGCGCTCTAGGGAAGAATCGGTACCACGTGCTAAGACACGGACGAATTTTGGCGCCGCTGCTGGGGATTCTAAAGCTAGAAAGTGACGGAGACGCTCGGAATTCGGAGTACGGAATATTCGGAGCTGAATCGTGACCGGATTCACTGAAGGACCCCTACCTGTGGATGTCGCAAGTGCGAGTCTGGAGGAAAGAGGAGAAGCATCCGAGGTTTACCGGATTCGCTTCATGACTCAAGGACAATTGAGTGAAACGGACGCGAGGAGAGTAACAACATCCATACGGAAGAAGGCAAGCCAGTGGAGGGCCATCAGCGTTGGCAAGAGAATTCAATCCTCCGGGAGAAGAGACTTACTACGCCACTCAACCGGAAGAAGTTGATGTTCCGGTTGAAGAGCAGTACGGAAAGGAGTTTCAATCGGAAGAAGACGCCCACCTAGATTCAGAAGAAGAAGAAGAAGAAGAAGCTCCCATGACGGTGGTACGGAGAGGTCCACTGACACAGTTGAAGAATAACCGGTTTAAGGGAGATGGGGAGACGAATGTAGATGATTGGTTGGATGAGTTCGTGGCCACTGCCTCGGCAAACCAGGAAGATCCGGAATCCAGACTCCGGGTGTTCGCCGGATTACTTAAGGGGGAAGCCCTAAAATGGTATTTAGACGTTCCGGTAGACGTCAGAGAAGATTAGGAAAGGCTGACCAATGCCTTTGTCCGGACCTTTCGGGAAGCTGGAGGAGAGGCCAGGGCCCTAGGACGTGTGAGCACTATGACCATGGAAAAGACGGAGTCCGTCCAAAAGTATAGGCAACGGATGAAGGGACTCATTCAGAAACTCACCACGGAGATTGCTCCCGCGTTCAAGTAGAGTGGTACGTGGCAGGATTTCTCAAGGAGATGGGATTCCACATCCGGTAGAGCAGACCGGTTAGCCTCCAGGAAGCTATGGAAGCTGCTCAAAACTATGAGAATTCGGCCCTGTCACTCCGGAAGTCGCTCAAGAGGAATGACCAGAAGGAGGAGAAAGGAAAGAAGCATCACCACCGGAGCCAGAAGAAAAAGAAGAAGTATTCCAAGTCGGAGAGTTTGGACAGTTCCTGCAGCTCAGATAGCAACACGGAGGAATCGGAGAGCTCGGAAAGCAAACCGGAGCCGAAGTATGGCAAGGCTCACAATTCCAACGTGGTTAGATCCGGACGAGACAAGGGCACTGTGAGGATTAAGGTGGAACAAGAGGAGGTGATAAAAAGTATCAAGGATTCGCTTGAAGCCATCCGGGTAAACTTGGCGGAGAACCGAATGCCGAGCAAAATCATTCCCACCAGCCGGGCTAACATTTGGTGTTCTCGTTGCAAAGATTGTGGTCATTTTGGCAGCAAATGTATGCAACTGGTTTCCAGGAGATCGGTCCAGTTCATGGATCAGGAAACCGGGGTGTACTACACCATTCTGGACGAGGAAGATGGGGACGATATCCAACCGGAGTCAACCTCATGTTGGAAGATACGACTTTCGATTTGGCATACACCTCCCTGGAGGACACCAAATTGGTTCTCCGGATAGCAGATCAGTCCCGGGTGGTACAAGTGGGATTACTCTCATAAGTGCCTTCCCGGATTAGTGTCCACACCTACCAGCTTAACTATGTGATCATCCGAGTGGAAGCCGGGAGACCCTCCCGGATGTTACTCGGACCGCCATTGTTGTATCTGGCTAAAGTCGTGGTGGATTGGGGAGAGAAGGAGTTCCGGGTGGGCAGACCCCCGTTCCGGATTCCTTGGCGCCATCTCACATATGAAGAACAAACTAGTGAGACGGATGGCTACACCATGGACTGGTCAGATCCGGAAGACTTGGATGTGCAGACAAGCTACCTCGTGGAGGAATTTGCTAGTCTGGTGGAGAAGGATTTCGAGTTCCTGGTGGGAGTAGAGGAAGAGGGTGCTACTGTCCTTTAGGAAACAACCTAGACGAGCATCGCGAAAGCAGAGGATCGCTCCTTGGGAGAATCTTGCGTATCCCTCTCGGAAAAATGGGTGAGACGACAAATTTCTGATCCGGTTGGGCAGCCAGCCCGGATGACAAGGTCATATCCGGTGTCGTGGAGCCAGGCATGTATGTACCCGGAAGAGCAAGAACCGGAAAAGGTGAAGGGAGTAGTCTCCCCTACAGACTTTGAGGAGTTCGAAGTGGAGACCGGGAAGAAGTTTTTCATAGGAAAAACCATGAGTCCGGAGGAGAAGGAGTACGGATTGCTGCTAGCCAGTTACGCGGATGTGTTTGCGTGGGCCCCAATCTATGGATTTGAGTGGAATTCCAGCCGAGTTGGGTGAACACCAGATAGATCAAGTGGAAAGAGCCACCCCATTTAGGCAAAGGCAATACCGGCTCAACCCGAGGTATTCCCTGATGGTGAAAGAGGAGATCGACCGGTTGTTGGAGGCCGGATTCATCTACCCGGTTAACAACTCGGAATGGGTCTCACCCATAGTAGTGGTGCCCAAGAAAACCGGAGCAGACGGGAAGGTGAAGATCCAAGTTTGCCAGGACTTCCGAAGGCTCAATGCCACCACGAAGAAGGACTACTTTCCAGTGCCCTTCACGGATATCATCTTGGATCACGTGGCAGGACAAGAGTTGTACAGTTTCTTGGACGGGTTTTCCGGATACAACCAAGTGTCTGTTCGGGAGAACGACCAAATGAAGACGACGTTCACGACAAAGTGGGGAACGTTTGCCTTCAACTAGATGCCCTTTGGGCTATGTAATGCCCCGGAAACTTTCCAACAGTTAATGATGGACATCTTTAAAGATTTTCTACGCCATTTTCTAGAAGTCTTTATTGATGACTTCGACGTATTTGGAAATCGGAAAGAGCATGTGGAGCATGTTCGGAAGACATTCCAAAGATGCCAGAAGACTAGCTTAAAATTGCATCCTGGAAAATGATTCTTTGGATTGGAATCCGGATTGCTTTTGGGCCATGTAGTCAGTGGGAAGGGGCTACAGGTCGACATTGATAAGGTAATTGTGATTCTCGCTCTACTGGCTCCCCGGAATGTCTGGGAGGTCATAGGATTTCTGGGATGTGTAGGGTACTACCGGAGGTTCGTTGATGGTTACGCCCGGAGAGCAATGCTACTAACCGAGTTATTGAAGAAGGCGGAGGAATTCCTATGGACTGCCGAGAGACAAGCGGCGTTTGAAGACTTGAAGAAACAGTTGCTGTGTGCACCAATTTTGTATCCTCCAGTTTGAACAAAGGAATTCCTCGTGACCATCGATGCATCCAAATGGTGCCTGGGAGTTATCCTATGGCAGTTTGATGACCAGCAAAGGGAGAATCCGGTTAACTACGCGAGCCGGCAGATGAGCTCTGCGGAACGCAATTACATCACCACAGAGACGCAGGCTTTAGCAGTGGTGTATTCATGCAAGAAGTTCCGGCATTATTTGCTCGGGTATAAGGTAATTTTGCATACGGATCATGATTCCATAAAATACCTTGTAAATAAACCGGATCTTTCCGGGAGGATTGCCTAGTGGATACTATTGCTGCGGGAGTTTAACTACGAGGTGGTGGTGAAATCTGGAAAGTCTAATTCGAATGCGGATTACCTTTCCCTGATGCGGGGATTAGCGGCTGTGGAGGACATTTCCTCCAACTTCGTAGACAAGTTCTCGGCAGAGAGGATACTTCCGGAAGTGGTGGTGTTTCAAGTAGGAAACCAGCCACCTTCCGAGTTCAAGGATGTCATTGACTACCTGACATCGAAGAAGTATCCAGAGGGAATGACCGGCGAGGAGAAGAGTGTGTTTCAGCACTGGGTGGCCTCCTTTACGATGGTTTCCGAAGTCTTGTTCTGGAAGGGCACGGACGATAAGCTCAGGCGCTGTCTCGAGGCGGGTAAACGAAACGGAGTGATGCAAGCCCTTCACGCTGGCGATTCTGGAGGACACCTAGCTACCATGACTATAGTAAACCGGATTAAAAGTGCCGGGTACTAGTGGCCCTTTATCATCCGGGATGTGCGGAAGATCATCCGGAGCTGTGACCAATGCTAGGGGACCGAAGCGCCCGCTTCCGGAACCATTGGCAATCCCCATTGTGCCACTGGCCCATTTTGTTAAATAGGGCATTGATTTTGTAGGACTAATCACGCCAATCTTTCCGAAAGGAAGAGGTACATCATATTCGCCTCAGATTAGGCGACCAAGTGGGTGGAGGTGTCGAACCTCGTTTATTCCAAAACGGGCAGTTAGGGTTTGTAGGGCACTAAAGGGTAGTCTAACCGCCATAAATGGCACGCATTGGGAGAAGGAGCTGCGCCACCCCCAGGGGAGTGAAGAATCCCGCCCGGAGTCCGCAGCCATGGCACGCAAGGAGGCCGGGGCCAAGATTCCGGAGAAGCGCATTTGCCCGGACATCCCGCGACACGATGGGGACTTTGACGACTTGATGAAGGACCTCCAGAAGATGGGGTGTTTGGGGTTGTTTGGGAGAGTGTGGGATTTGCAGGACTCCCAGATGCTAAAGGAAATCGAGGGCGGTCTGATGGTGGACACTTTCCGGACGACTATCCGGGCGAAGTACAGGAGCTAAACCTTAGAGATGTGGCGGGCACTATACGACTTCCCGGACACAAACGACGACGTGGAATCGGGAGGCAAGGGCGACACGGACTGGGTGAAGGCGCGATTCAGCCATCTCTCGGACAAGGACGGGTTCAAGGTGGCGGATTGCAAGAGGCCCCGGGAGCAAAGGCTGCTCCAGTATGTAGTGCCCATTCTCAGTCCGGAGAAGCCCACCACCCTCACTGTGACGTTGGCCCGGGGCATCTACTCCGCTCTTCTCCGAAGGAAAGGATCAATTGGGCGATCTAGGTGCACCGGAACATGCAGAAGTGGGCGGGGAACCTCGACAACAAGAAGGGATGTCCGTTGGTTCCATTTCTCTACCACTTGTACGAGAAACATGGGTGCCTCACGGTGGAACAGAGGAAGAGATTGGAGGTAGTGCCCATTCCACGATTGAGAAGCCCGGCCAAGAAAATGGCCGCTCTTCCGGGAGTAGAAGCGGGAACCAGCAGACCCGATTTGTCGTCCCGACCGGAGGAAAGAAGAATGGCTCCACCTGCACCCCAACCGGATAGGAGCAGCTTTTGGGGAGAGGAGCGCAGGAAGGATAGGAAAGACCACCCGGTGAGAGGACAACCGGGCGAGGCCAACACCAACCCGGAGCAGAGAACCAAGTGGAGAGAAGACCGCCTGGAGAGAGGCCAACCGGGTGGCGCCAGGCCGCATCAGAAGAGAAAGGACCCGGAGTCAGACCGACCGAGTGAGGCAAGATCTCAGCAGGAGCTGAGAACAAAGCGAAGGGAGGATCCAAACGAGGAGTACGAGAAGGAGTCTCCATAGCCGAGGCTAACCCAAAAGAAGCCGGTGAGGGACCCAGAGGCAACTCCTCAACCGGAGGTAGGCAGTTCTTCCCAAGCGGGACCTCAGGTGGATTCGGTCGAGGAGTCCAGGCCAGGGGAGAAGACAGGGCCTTCTGCAACACAGCCCCAGGAGCATCTGGGTGATGGGTCCGAACCAATGGAGGAGGATCCTGCTCCGCTGGCTCCACAGGAATAGAGGGCAAAGGGGAACCGGACAGACCAGGAAGGAGGTCCGTCTCAGGCGCAACCCCACGGTCTCAAGAGGAAGTTGGTCCTCACAGTCGAGGAGGAGGAAGAGCCGGAAGGACCGGAGACCACACCTCGGAAGAAGAAGGGACCGGCCCGGAGGAAGACCACCCCACTCAACAAGCGTCCCAAGGAAGCAGGGGATGACGAAAAGGAAACCGGAGACCAGGTGGACCGAGAACAGGGAGTGCCAGCGGGAGCAGAACCGGTCCAAGAAGCAGGCCCATCCGGATATGTGCCAGCGGAACAAGGAGAACCGCTCCGGATGGAGGACATGCTTCTGCATACCCGGATGGCACTAGACATGGTGACGGAGCAGTACAATCCCATGTCCGCTGCGCTCCGGGAGACAGGGACTCTTCTCCGGACAAGCGATGCCCTGAAATATCCGGCGCGGGTCCGGAAACTCCAGAGGAAACTCATCCGGAGCAGGGAGAGGGAGAACGAGTTGACCGGACAGCTGCAGGTATCCGGGAGGCAGAAGGCGAATCCACGGCTCTCTTGAAGGGTTTGGAGGAGGAGCTCTAACAAAAGGTAGCCTACATGAAGAGGATGGAGGCACATGTACAAGGAAATGAGTTGCAGATCCACGAGCAGGAGGATACCATCCGGAGGGTAGCACAGACGAGCCGGCAATGCGTCACCAAGCTGTCGGGATTGTTCCAACTGGATAGGGAGGCACAAATGAAGGCCCAGTTGTACGACGAGTAGGAAATCCAGCCGGGATTGGAAAGAGCAACCCGGATGAAGAATGTAGTCCGGGAATACTCGGACAAGGTAGAAGCGTATTTGGTGGAGTTCCGGGTACTTGCGAAGTGCATGAGGGAGAGCTCTTCGGAGGAAGAACCACATCAGAAAGAAGCCACCAACCGTGACGAGAGGGTAGGTTCCGGGGATGGGCTGCCGAGTGTGTTCAACCTTTCTCAAGAAAGAGAGATCGACCGGTTGATGCGGAAGGAGAGCTCAACACAGGAACATACTTCCTAGACCGCGCTGGATGTGGAACCAATCCACATGGTCAGGCCCGCGGGAGTAAGCCGAGAGGAGGTCCGGGACTTGAGCGAAGGTATGGAGGCAATGGATGTCCAATCGGACAGGGCGGAAAACCATCAGGAGGGACCATAGGTGGGACAGCCAGCGGCGCACGGAATGCGAGGAGATTGGCCGGCGGATCCGATCGTGGTGGGGAGCCCGGAAGATGAGGAGGAGCAGCCGAAGGAGAACCAGTAGCTGCCCGGGATCACCGGGAGTCCGGAATCAGTGGCCCGGACTTAGTGGATCCGGCCACTTAGAATAGAACTTTTTGAGTAGGTAGGGTAGAAGCCTTTTTGTTGTAAATGACTTCTAGGATTTTTGATGTTGATGGCGGCTTAGGATAGGAATTGAGCCGTGGAGGAAGCTCCCTGGATTTCCGGATCCCAGGAATGTGGGATCTGAGGATCTCCCGGATCTGGGCTTCGGGTTGGCTTTTTATCAAGGGATGTTCTTCATTCCTTGGGTCTTTTTGTGTACCTTTGTTCCGTGTAAATGAGTCGAATCGCATATTACTTGCACAAACTTTGTGTATGTGTGTGTGTGTGCAAGTGTGTATTTGATTGTGTATTGCCGGAACAGTGGCGCAACTAGTCCCTTGGTGACCGGATGAATTAGCTAGGTTCGGACGTGAAGTCAGTTAAGAGACCGGATAAGAGATTTGGAGGAATAAAGAGCGTTTGAAGGTGATGTTTCCTGTGTCCGGTTGTAGGTGAAAACCCGGGTTAGTGACAGGGAGAGCAGGAGGGGGTACTCCGGTTCTCTCAAAACTCCTGGATGGGTAGTTCGGTAGAGTGTGGGAAAGTTAGAGTAAAACGACTCTTGAAGTATTCAATCTCTTCCGGACACCCCGGCTATTGTCTATTCCAGTCAACAAGTCGTTGTAGTACTTTGGGGATTAGGGGGGGGGAAAACGGAGTTGCGCTTAAGTGCCCGGCTGTGGGTTTGGGACAATTCCATTGTTGAAGAGCAAACTGGAGAGTACCCGGATTAGAGAGTGGAGTTTGGATGACCAAGAAGCGGTGAATCCCCTGTCACAAAAATCAGTAGAGGAGGGTGTGACTTACGCAGAAGCCAGAGTAAAGCAGGTCGTTAGGAATCTTGTCGCTTCCGGACACCCCGGATACTGTCCATTCCGGTTAACAAGTCGTTGTAGTATTTTGGGAGGAAGGGGGAAACCGAGGTGGAGTAAAATCGGGTTAAGTGGTTAGGATAGACCGGGTAGAGTAGGGTTGGATAAACGTCCAACCTGGACGGAATCCGGATCAAGCCATAGCCGGATCAGTCAGTAGGGAAAGATCCGGTTTAGTATTGTAAGAGGAAGTTAACTGGTGATAGGAAGAGAGGAGTCACCAATCGCGACCAGTTTTCAGGAACTTTCCACTTCACAGAATCTCCGCGGAACGATAACCCGGAAATCACCTATATGAGCATTCTTAATAGGAAAAAGTGCGCTCTAAGGGAGTATCCGGTATCACGTGCTACGACACACAAACTTTCCCCCACACACACACGCACACACAACTTATTGGAAAATTGCATCTAGTCATTTACAAGAAAACAGTAGTATACAAAAATACCCATGAAATGAAGAACAATCTTCGATTAGTAGCAAGCCCCAAGCAACCGGATCCGGGAAATCCTCAGATCCTACAAACTCGGGATCCGGAAATTAAGGGAGCCCTCCTCAGATTTCAATTCCTATCTAAAGCTGACCTAAGCATTCGAATCCTAAAAAGTCTTATGCACAACATGCCTAGCCTACGTATTCCAAGAGCTTTCCTACTTAACCGGATCCGGCTAATCCGGAAATCCGAACCTATCTACTCAGCGGATTATTCCGAGCCGCTACGCGTCTGTCTCTTCCTCTTCATCTTCTTCTTGCTCGACTTCTTGCTCGTCTTCTTGCTACTCCTCTGTATCCCGGACAATTCCGCCGTTCACTGGGGTCGTCTTCATCTGGTTCTTGGCCTTCTTCCGGGGCGGGGTGAGGACCTCCACGTTGTAGTCGTCTCCCTCTTCTTCGCTCCGGATTACCTGCCTCCTCTTTTGTTGGTGCTGCCCCCGGGTGCGCGCTCGGAGGGGACCTCCGTCATCCGGTTCACCTCCTTCCGGATCCTCTCGTCTCTTCTGTCGCTCTTCCGGCTGGGTCCTTCTCGCGTCATCCGGTTCACCTCCTTCCGGATCCTCTCGTCTCTTCCAGCGTTCCTCCGGTTGATTTCTTCTTGCGTCACCTGGTTCACTTCTTCTTGGGTCCTTCCGTCTCTTCCGTCGCTCCTCTCGCTGAGTTATTCTTGCGTCACCCGGCAGGGAAGCCTCTTGTCCGTCCGGTTCGCTCCGGTCGCCCTGCTTGCCCTCATCATCTTCATTGTCCTCGCGCACGCCCTTGTCCGGGTTCCTCCTCCTTCCGAACGAGCCGCTCGCGTGCCGGCTGGGCTCCGGTCTACCTACTCCGGACGCTTTTCCAACCTCACCTTCTCCCTATCCGTGAGGCATCCGTGCTGCGCATACAAATGGTAAAGGAAAGGAGCAATGGGGCAACCGTTTGTACCTCCAATCTTTGACGCCTCCTGGTTGACCAACTCGTGGACCACGATGCCCCACGCGACTCGCTTCTTGCAATGCTGGGCCGAGTAGATGCCCTTCGCAAATTTGATCGTGATTGTCGTGAGCTTATCCGGGCTGAAGATGGCCACCAAAAATTGAAGGAGTCGCTTCTCCCGGGGCGTCCGGCAATGCTCCACCTTGAACCTGTTCTTTTCTCAGAGCCGGGTGAACTGGTCTTTCACTTAGCCCGAGTCTCCTCTCTCCTTCGTGTAAAAGCCGAGGGGTTGTCCGAAAATTGGTAGGTTGCGCGCCAATGCTCCTGGGTCCAGTTTTGTACTTCCCTCGGATGAAGCTCGCTCGGAAAACCTTCTCAACGGGACCTCCCACTAACTCCTCCAGCATTCTAGTATCCTGGATGTCCCAGGTCCGGTAGAGGAGTTCTTTGCACACCATGATAGCGAGGTCTTTGCGCAACATCTCAAAGTCCCCCAGGTGCTCCTAGACAACCAGGCACACCTTCTTCTCTGCAATTTTGAACCGTGCAGAGCCCTCCCTTCTCCTCGACATTTCTATAGACTCCGAACGCACTTCTCTACCTATCCGCGAACTGCGCCTAGGTAATTGGCGTCCCCTCTCCTCTATCTTTGGTCGCGCACTCTCAACCCTAATGCTATCCAGAAAGAAAAAAAGGTTGATGGCGAGGAGCGGAGGAGGACTAGGAGAGCTGGGTGAAAATGAACAGTGAGTCGTCCAATTTAGGGCGGCCCATTTTAAAGCACGAATTGTGGCCGGGTCCATCAGAGACTCGTCCCCATCTATCCAGTCGACCATCCGGTTGCCTACCGGAATCCCCCGCCAATCCGGTACTGCACTAATCGCTCTAGGGTGCGCGCGAGCGCCACTCTCTCTCTAAATAAATAAATAGGCCATTATGGCCACTACTTCTCCTATTTATAGCGGCTGGACTACTCCTAGCTGTCCTAAAAACCCTAACTGCCTGCTTTTGAGAAAAACGAGGTTCGACATTAATCTTTTGATGTTTTTTTCAAACTGGATTAATGATGAAATATTTTTTTGTTCTTTTCCTGTTAAGGGACATAACCATCCAAAAGCCCACCAAGAAAACACTATCCAAACAAAGGAGTTGTAAGCCCAGAATATTAATATATGCCCACTTGTAATATAAAACACATATGGCATGTCATTTTGATGATGGTAGACATTGTCGAAGGCATATTATCATATCTAGTGAGCGCGGAATATTAATATATGCCCATTTGTAATATTAAACACATGTGGCATGTCATTTGGATGATGGTAGAACATCGTCGAAGGCATATTATCATATTTAAAGAGCCCAAAATATTAATATATGCCCATTCGTAATATAAGCTCTTCGAATGCATGATTTCTCACCTTTACGTTTGGAACTATCATTTACGTTATTTGGGAAAAACCACATTCTACATTAGGCATGTTTTAAGGAAATTCTTATGTTCGTTATTTTTAATATATTTATTTGTGCACAACTTGAAAGAATGTGAGGGCGGCTACCGTGCGAGTGGTGGATGGGAGAGCGAGGGTAGAGCAAAAAATGGAGAACGGAGAGCGGATAATTGTCAGACTTTTTACCAAAAATAACATAATATCGAATATTCTCTGACATATTCGAATATTCCATAGATAAATTCACGTCGAAAACTATTTTTTTACCACAGTAAAAATTAAAATGCAGTCATTTATGATGTTTTTACTGTGGTAAATTTGAATATCGTGGTCAAAAACATCATTTACACAGGTGAGAAACAAACTTTTCACATGCATCTCTTTATTAAAAGGGTAGGAAAGTCCAACATTTATAAGAAGCTGATTGTATACAACAGAGTTTATGTTGAAAAAAAAGAACATCGTGGTATTAACTAAGTCCCTTAGAGAGGACATTGCGTCCATGCATCATATCCATCCAGCTTTGGTCCATGGTGAATCCATGACTGCCGACGGTGTCCTTGGTCCATGGTCTTTGCCTGAATCACTAACTGCCCACGGCGTCCAAGGTCTATGGTGAATTTGTCTCTTAACAAGCAGACAATTTACAATCATGCAATACGTGTATAAGTCTAAGCAGTTTGTATACAACAGAGTTCACATGGGAAAAAAAAACATCGAAG
Source organism: Pohlia nutans (assembly GCA_022496805.1). Lineage (NCBI taxonomy): Eukaryota > Viridiplantae > Streptophyta > Bryopsida > Bryales > Mniaceae > Pohlia > Pohlia nutans. The sequence continues at coordinate 3,160,828 of CM040107.1, read as the reverse complement.
TATTACATGAGTCCCTTAGACAGAACAACACATCCATGCATCATATCCATCCAACCTTGGTCCATGGTGAATCCCTGATTGCCCACGGTGTCCATGGTCCATGGTGATTCCAAGGTCCACACTGACAGGACATCCATGCATCACATGTGTACAGAGAAACAAACTTTTCAAGTGCATCTCTTTATTAAAAATTGAGGTTTAGGGTGTCCAACCGCACAAGGCAAGTTGCTTTCGCGATCAACCGTATGGTCTACGTGTCACATTTGCATTCCAGTTGTATGAGTCTATCAGCCTAACAGTCGACATTTTCCCAAGCGAAAAATCCCTACTGAACAGTTTCATCACATCAGGATCAGACTTGTGTCCCAGCAAATCCTTGGAATATGTACCAGGAGGAATGTTTCCAACCTTGCAGTATGCATGATTGACAATGCGTGCATCGTCATTGTGATCTGAATCAAACGCAACCTTTGGTTCATCACACTCAATCAATCTCGCACGTTGTTTGCCGCGGTCAACTACGGTAGAGCGCTGCTTGTATTGCCCATCTATCTCCACTTGAATAGCATGCTGAAATGGTATAGTGTCATTGCTGACACTGGTGATGTCGACGGCCTCGTCTAACAAGCTCTCCATGATAATTGCAGACCCACCATAGACACCACGCCCATCCAACAGGACATCTTCTAATTTATGACAATCTCCCAAACCGACGAATATGTTTTCTAATCTGTTAAAGGGCTTAGACTATGAAAATGCCTACGGAACAAACATCCGAATGTGTGGCCAAAAAAAGGCTATGGTTCGATAGAAAGGCCGTCCGCTCGTCTATCTTATATTATGGACTCTTCTATTGCAAGATGACATTTTATATAGAAAGCGCCGCATAGTTGCAACATGGGCAAAGGTTTGTTGCATACAGTCGAAAGCGCCGAGTTTAGGAATTATGGTAGCCACTTGAATTTCGGTTTAATGTGCACTAAGAATGCTAATCTGAGTCGCGGTCTGACAATGTATAAGATTTTTGTAAGAATATTTAGGGGTGTACGCTGCAATATTTGCTATTCGCTAAAGACAATGTTGGCATAGTTCATGTGGCATCATGATGTAATTTAAGAAAACGATGCTAGCAAAGGCATATAGAGATGCCATCCAAAGGGTACGCCTCTCCCTAAACTTGCTGGCGATCTCCATCAGGATCCATTAGGTGCCACAGCTGTCGTGTTTTCGTTTGTCTCCATGGCCCGCATCTACGTTACAGGTCACGAGGTTCCCATGGTAGTAGAGATGGGTTGGGATAAGTACGCTCGAGTTTCGGCCCTAGATCTCGCTGTCCGTTTTGGCTTAGTAGCATCATCAATAATTGTCGAGCTAGAAGTCCATGGTAGGAACGGGTCCGTGGAATTTGGTGTGCTACAGACGAGGGGGGACGACCCGGAAGGATACTATTGGATGCTTTTTGCCGGTCAGTACAGAGCTTACGGCTGGTTGAACTCATCACATGGAGTTTGACATATTGACGACTGTTTGTCAAATCATGAATGGGAAGGATTGGGCGGTAGGGACAAATCAGTGTATCCCGAAGTCACTAAGAATAAGTTCACGTTCCAGATGCAGTACCCTATTGCCTCAATCGAGGGAGCACTGGAAGTGTGGCTGTGGGAATTTCCACATTGCAAAACTCATTGGATAGATCTGGCAGTGATGCTATTAGACAAAGATGTTCTAGATAGATATGGCGTTCCGTGTGATATTTGGGACGACTCTCTGAGGGACCCGATGGTGTGGCGGCTGATGTGGTCACACTACATATGTGAGTTGCTAGGCCTACCTGACCCTTGCAGCATCGATGTAAACGAGATGATTGCGGAGGAGTTATCGATTGCACTGTAGGAACACTTTGATAATGCAGACAAGGCTCCGTTTTGGGACTCAATTGAAAATAGCGAGAAATTCAAATATGTAGATGATCTTAGAGTATTAGAAGCGCAGGACGGCAATCATACTACGTAGCGTTTGTTGCAAGCATGAATGTAATACAACATACTATAATAAAGTTTGGGAAGTCAGACAGTAGTCTGAAAATTTGCACGCCCAAGCTGTGGCACCAACAAGCAGTAAGAACCTGTTCCGAGGCATGCTCTTGTACGAGCTCAAGTCCATCTTCATCATGCATCCATGGAAGCTCGGACGTCGAACCAAAGAGACCATGGAACCACGGCAAACCCTAGAGATGTGGCCTCGCTCTTGAGACCAGTCTCGAGGAATAAAGGTCAAGTCCATCCTCTGTGCTATGGTCGCCGTGGGTTTGGATCTGCCATGGCTCCATGGCTTACGTGCTTCGAGAACAAGGAGGGTCAATTCTGACCAGTATCTGGCCCTTCCGATTCTCAAATCACTCAAGCTATGAAGCCACCAAACAGTTAACATCAGGGCAAACATGGCACGGAGGATTGACAAGGCTACAACAAACTGTTTCTAAAACCCTCACCTCTGGAATGTGGTCTCGGCCCCGAGACTACTATCTAGCCCTCTGAGCTCTCAAACCATGTAAGCCATGGAACCTTGGCAGATCAAAACCCAGGGCGACCACGGCACAGAGGATGGACTTGAAATAGCATCATGTTTCCTAAATCGTTACCCCTCGAGACTGGTCTGGACTCAAGACAACTATTTGACCCTCCCGGTTCTCGAACCACTTAAGCCATGGAACCATGGAACAATCGACCCCAGGGCAACTATGGCACCAAGGATTGACATGGCAACAACAAACTGTTTCTAGAACCCGCACCCTTGGAATGTGGTTTCAAAACCAACCATTATGCGACCCTCCTGGTTCTCGAACCAAACAGACCATGGAACCACGGCAAATAAAACACCAGGGTTGTCATGAACCTTGGATTTACTATAGAGGTTGTTTGGTTGTGAGTTAGGTGTGTAAATATTTCTGTGTGTGGGGAGTGCTTCTCGTCCTCGGCCACGAAGTTGACCCGCTTGCTTTGTCAATGGGCTCCCACGATCCACAGATTTACCATGGAGGTATCTTTTGTATGTCAAGTGTTTAAATAAATTTGGCTGTGTGGGGGCTGATTGTGGTCCTCGGCCACGAGGATGACATGCTGGCTGCATCCATGGGCTGTCACGAACGTTGGAGTTACCAAGGAGGTTTATAATCCACTGAGGGCTTTTACTGCGGGGTTTTTTTTTTGTAAGTTAAGTCAAGCGTTTGCATATTTTTGAGTTTGGGAGGCCGCTGGTGGTCGTTGGCCACGAGGATGACATCCAGGCTGCATCCATGGGCTGTCACGAACCTTGGAGTTACCAAGGAGATTTTTAATCCACGAAGGGCTTTTACCGCGAGGTTTATTTTTTGGTAAGTCAAGCGTTTGAATATTTTTGAGTTTGGGGGGCCGTTGGTCGTCTTCCGCCACGAGCACCAGTCCATCCTGGATGTGCATTCATGGAACCCAGAACTTCGAACCAAACAGACCATGGAACCACGGCAAACAAAGCGACCAGGGAACCACGGTATAGAAGAACCTAAAGCATTGAAGGATCCGTAGTTGAAAAACATGGAATCCTGTCCATTCATGAGTTCTTTAAGGTTGTTTGCACAAAGATTGAGACGCGGAAGCAGGCTAAAACTAGAAGAAACATGATATTCATTGAAATGGGAGTTTTCCACTGAAATGAGAGGTTTTAGAAGCACTGCAAACTCTAATTTGAAGAGAATATGTCATCAATAAATACAAAGTAAGCAACTTAATGACATTAAAAGTACATACTTTTGTTGCGTAATTTTTAAATACCATGAAGTAAATCACAATTTATAAAAAGCAACCATCAAATGTACATGTATTGAATCTACATATTTTGAAACAAGAAGCACCAGGCAACATAAATTTTTACATTCCAAGAAGCCGACTACCTCATGTTCAATATGCTAGAGACATTTCAACAATTGCAAGTTTATTGCTTGAAAGGACACAATGGTGTTCAAAGAATGAAGTCAATGGTGGTGGTGCCTTCAACATAGCCTCCGAATATGCGGTAATTGGCTACCACAAATGCAACAATTTATAGTTGCTTCATCATTCTATCTCTAAAAAATGTTTTTGCTAGAGAATAGCATAGCATCGCAAATCCAAAGTTTGTAATGGTCAAATACATTGTAGTATTTCCATTCCTCTCAAGAGGGCTATCTTTTTCTAAATAGAACTATTACAAGTGAGACTTGCTGTTCAACTTCTCCCTTGTCTTGAATATCTCTAGTTCTTAACTATATTCAAAATCTTTTGAAGATCTTTGACTCGCAATATATCACAAATGCTTCCTCAAGGATCCCAATTGCCAAGTGTCTCATAGATGTCAACCCAAATGAAGCTACAGATGTCTCTCATGTATCTTGCATTGACAATTAACAATCCCTAGTAAATTGCATCGGCATTTAACAACCCCTGATGAATTGCATCAAGGTACAAGAGGTCATAAGACCTTACATATTGTGGCCTACTTTTGATAATTGGAATTAGCAAGCGCCAAATTCTACAAACAATTTGAACTAACAACAATAGATTTAGCAAATACATCATTGTCCTGTTCAAACAAATGAAATTTGAAGATAGGACAGACATTCCAAAACATTAGACAAATGTTTATGAAAAAACATTTTTGATTGCTAAATGTATGAATCAGAACTCTTTTACTTCGAGGGCAAATAACCACATTCATTTTTTTAACTTTGAGATTTCTTTGTACAATAGAATTCATCCTAGAGCAATCCTAAGGTGAGATTAATTGAGAATGGCGTTTTAATGCAAAAAAAGGAGCTCACAAGGTGAAGACAATCAAGACACTTTCTTCCATTTGGACGACTATTGACAATCTTGCCATCAATGAGCATCACCAAGAAATCCAGTGTCAATTGCGTGATGGTTGGCCAATACAATTGAGAATACAATATGTGCCCCGATTTGCTTTGGGATATGACAAATTATCCATAGTTAAAAAAAAAAGTAGAAGCAACACACTTGTCACAATTTAATTCAAGGGTCACTAAAATAGCATGCAAAGACTAGAAACAAATACAAATTGTAAATTCATCAAAACATTGGTTGGCCAGTTATACAATTACAAATAGGCAATGTGATATATAATCATGAATTCATTTATTTAGCAAAACAAATATGCACGTAGCATCGCCTACATAGTATACCAGTAAATTGTGGTAGAATTCAAATACTACAACCAATTCTTACAAGTCTTTGTCATAGTGATTCCTAAACCTGACAAAAAAAACATACAAGAGTCCTCTACATTGACCTCTCTGTGTTGGGATCTATCCGATTTCTCAAAAAAGAATGTACCATTAGGATTTATCTCTTTCCACTCAAAGAAAATAGTATTAAAGTACTTGATTTTTGTCTTGAGCTCTCTAAACTTGGTTCAGTCCTCCTCCTAAACTAGCTGAAATAATTCCATATTATTGTCTCTACATAAAAGCGACAATTTTTGAGATATAACTTAGTGCAAGCGTTGTATATAAGAAAGAAGATGATTGATCCATATCTCATTTGTCGCTCCATAGCCATCAATGACCACGTATCAAAGAAAATCACATTCTTTGGATGCATAATTGTGTGCTTTATAGGACAGTCGTTCACAATCAAAGCATTTTCAATTAAGAATATGGAATCCCTCATCTAAATTAACCTCTCCAATGGTTTAAGAAGAAGTCTTTGTTTGTTCCCTTCACTCTATAAATGCCTATCCTTCTAAGCCTGATTTTGCAAATCAATATGCCTTATTCCTCTTGTCCAAAGATATGCAATGCGGACTATAAGCTTTGGAATAGATACTATGCAAATCTACATCGCTATGAACCTCTTTATAGTCATTCAAACTAAGACGCTGAAGATTAAAGTTAGCTCCCAAAGAACCATTAATCAACAGAGGAGAATTGTGACTTTGTTGACAACATCATTCCAATGGTGTTGTTTCTAAATCAAAAAACATTAAAATAAAAAAACGCATCATTCCTATTTTGTATGACATTTCATATCTTCACAACTGCGGATTATTCATTTCAAACCCAAAACAACATTCAACCATTTCTAGGTCACCCCAAAAGTCAACAACAGGAAAACCTAGTTTATCACCTCACATCTTGCTAGCCAGTATTCTAAAGAAGAAATGTGCATTCACAGAAGTATGCCGTCAAGACTTATATTGTCATAGGCCTGTTTTTTGACTTTTCCGAGAACATCATCCTTGCTCTTGTGTAGGATAGTGATTAAGTGCATACATGGTCAAGACTTCATGCAAGAGGAATTTCAACAATAGTACACAACATAATTGGCATTAAAATTGTAATGGCAAGTGGGCCTACAAGTTTGACAATTGAATAGAGAGAGTGTTTTGTAATAAAAACATTTATTTAAAAGTCTTTCAAAAGAGAAGAATTATAACAAATTGTACATACCTCAAGATGTAGCCAACCTGTTTACATCTAATTGCAAATTGAAGTGAAGGAAGTGAACAAAAGGAGTTTCAACTTGAATCGAGTTCAAACAGAGGTAGAAAATCATTGAAAACTACCTAGAGGATTAATAGCCATTGCGGCTTGGGTTTACTTGGTCCGCTTCAACTCCTTCCGCATCACAATCTTCATTCATCTCGTGCTATGTACCATGAACTTCTAACCTTTGTGTCTGCTTTCCTAACCGTTGTGGGATTCATGTCCACATAATTTTTTACACCTATCCATTGCATATCATACACACACACTTGTCCTCGTTCAAAGAAGAGGTGGATAGTTGGTGACTCTACATTCTTATGAAACTAGCAAACCCTACCTTGCAATGTCCTAGTGTTCAGTGTTCCATTCGTTTAACTCGAATGGAGTTAAACCGTAGGGATCAAACCGTCTTCTTTTACGATTGACTTTCCGTGGGTGCGTCCGTTAAGCTCGAATCGAGCTAAATGGCAAGATTCAAAATGTCTTTTACTACGATTCACTTAAGCGCCCGTTCAAATCGAATCCAGCTAAATGGCACTACGATTGATTTATGGTGGGTGTATCCGTTCAGCTCGAATCGAATTAAATGGCAACTGGAGTGTGTTTTTAGTAGGATTGACTTATGGTGGGTACGTCCGTTGAGCTCGAATCGAGCTAAATGGCAAGATTCAAAATTTCTTTAACTACGATTGACTTAAGCGCCCATTCAAATCGAATCCAGCTAAATGGCACTACGATTGATTTATGGTGGGTGTCCGTTCAGCTCGAATCGAGTTAAATGGAAAGACTCACATTGTGTCTTTTAGTACGATTGACTTATGGTGGGTACGTCCGTTGAGCTCGAATTGAGCTAAATGGCAAGATTCAAAATTTCTTTTACTACGATTGACTTAAGCACCCGTTCAACTCGAATCGAGCTAAATGGGACTACAATTGACTTATGGTGGGTGCGTACATTCAGCTCGAATCGAGTTAAATGGCAACACTCACATTGTGTCTTTTAGTAGAATTGATTTATGATGGGTGCGTCCGTTGAGCTCGAATCGAGCTAAATGGCAAGATTCAAAATATCTTTTACTACGATTGACTTAAGCACCCGTTCAACTCGAATCGAGCTAAATGGGACTACGATTGACTTATGGTGGGTGCGTACATTCAGCTTGAATCGAGTTAAATGGCAAGATTCAAATTGTGCAATGGACTTTCGGTACGTTCAGCTCGAACCGAGTTAAATGTCTTTTACTATGATTGACTTTTCGTAAAAGCGCCCGTTCAACTCAGCTCGAATCGAGTTAAATGGCAAGATTCAAACCGTCTTTTAACACGATTGACTCATCATGGATGCGTTTGTGCAGCTCGAATCGAGTTAAAAGGAAAGACTCAAACTTCAACTGACTTTTCATAGTAGAGCAGCATTTCTATTTAACTATCCCGCTCGCTATCCCGAAATTTGCGGCGATAAAATCGGAAACTCTTGCATATGCACTACCGATTTTATAAATGAATGAAACAACAACAGGATTGCAAAATTGAAAATTAACTTCATCAATCATCAATGCATCTCAAAATGAAATTTTATGAGTAGATAAAACCAAAACTTGCATCCTATTCACAAATCAAAACTTGCATCTCATTCACAAGTCAAAACTTGCACCTCGTGGCGATTCCAAGAATGTCATGCGTCTTAAGCTTGAAACTCTATACTGAGATCTAAGAAATAAACTTTGACCTTTCAATGCATACTTAGGAAGTTAGCAGTATCTTACCAAAATGAGATGAGGGTTTGGCACCTTCCAAAACCCTGACCTTGAGCAACAAAAGTGTAAACAGCATAGTCGCATAGTTGCATAAACACGAACACACAGAAAAAACAGAGTGGCGCAAAAACACAAGGAGATGCGCACATGGTTGCACAAACACAAGAAGCAATGAAAAAAGAATCTTTTCAACCGCACATCAAAACTTATAGACGATTAGGCAAGAAGGATATGGCGCCAATTGCAATGAAGAATTTAAAATTCTCAACTTTCATCCATGAAATTATAATAGGATCCACAAAGTCCGGTAGATCTCCTTTACAACTGTAGAGGTAAAAAAAGACTGAAAATTATTGAGACGGTAATTTATTCCCATACCAAATTTGGATTTGACATTATTGTGAAGTTCAGGATTTTTTTGCTGTACAAACTTGCAAATGGTAAATATGAAAAAAAAAAAAAAAAACCTATTATATTCCACATTATATAAATTAATAAAAATGTACAAACAATGCACTTTTGTTTGTACATTTCCAAAAGTGCATAGTCATCAACATTTGAAGGAAAAAAACTCCTATTTTTAAGGATGTATTGTGTTTTTGATTTAGTGTTTTTTAGATTACAATTAAACCCAGTTCAACAAATGAATGACTTATGAAATTAAAAAACATGGCATACATGTGCACAAATAGACTAAATATAGATTATTAAAATAATTCTAAAATTTCTATATAACAATACAAAGTCATTACATTATTTTAATTGATTTAAATTAAGACTTTGAATGAGATTATATTTCTATGACATGAATGAAAGCCATGTGGACAAATTTTTCTTAACTTAGCATTTTAAAACTTATAATTACAACCAATTCAAATTATGAGTGTCGAGTTATTTTTTTTGATATGATAATGCATGTGCACATTCATGCTTGGGTTCTTAAAATAGTTGTAAGACCTATACATCATACACAATTTCATTATATTCAACTCACATATTTGGTTTTGTTTATATTTTATGGCATAAACAAATGCTAGTTGGCTATGATATTTTAAATTTGGCATTTTGTAAATTGAAATTAGACCTAATGCCAACTTATGAATACTATTAAAAGAAATTGAAAATGTCATGCATGTGCGCAAATAGGCCAAATATGGGTTATTAAATTAATTATAAAATCTATATATAACAATGCAAAATCATTTGTATATTCTAGATTGGATTTTGGTCTTGTTTATATATTTATGGCATGAATGAACTATGAAGGAAATTTGGACACAATACTCCAAATTTAGCATTTATATATTAGAATTAGACTCATTTCAATATATAAGTATTGTAAAATAAATTAATTTTTTGCAATGCATGCGCACAAATAGGCTTTGCCTTGGGTTATTAAAAATAATTCTAATATTCAATTTCTATTTTTCATTTTTTTATAAATCAATGTGATGAATAATAGATGATTAGGACAATTTTTAAATTCTGGAAATGGCATAAGAGAGGAGGTGTTTACATAAATCTCCACTTTTATGACGTAGTTATAATTCAAATTTTGCATATGTCCAATTTTCACAATAATTATACAATGTTTCTATTGCAATGCATCCTTTATTCTTAACAGTAAATAATAGGAATTCTTTTTTCAATTTTCCACTCGAGGGTGCACTGTACTAAACATGTAAGAGTATACGTGAGTTTACAGAAGGGTATTAATTTGAACACTGTTGTATTACGTATACATACAGTAGACACATTTACAATTGAAACTATTCAGGTATATTTACACTAAATATGTATTTAGAACAGACTACTTCTGTATACAAAGGTATTTAAACATATGAGCTCTCATATACAATCGGTTTATAGAAGGGGTCATGAATGCACGTGATTCTCAAACATTATGTAGAGTGCAGCCCCCAAGATTGTCTATATATAAAAAAAATGATTTTTGTACGTATATGATTTTATTTATTCAAAAAATTAAATGGAAGTTGGTAGATTTCTATTCTATAATTCGAATTAAAGTCTGGATTGTAAGCTCGTCCACTTTTAAAACATTAGGATGAATGCCTCTTGTTTAATAAATATTATTATAATAGATTTCAAAAAATATATGTTGATACATAATCATTTGATAGAATTGAAAATGAATTTGAAACTTTCAGATTTTTAATGATATTTTAAGGTAAAAACATTTGAACATTGTTGCTAATCTAAAGAACAATGCCATGGATCACAAAAGTTTTGTATATGGTGTATTGCAACATCAACCTTTCCATTAATTGATTTAGAATCTTCGATATTAGTGATCAAAATGATCTTTTTTCAATTCAATTGCAACTAAAGAAATGTTGCTCACAAATTCTAAGTTCTATCCCAATTTGAAATTTTGGAAATTTTGAATATATACTATTTTAATTTGAACTTTGGGCCTATAATCATACTCTCTTGATATTTTAACAACATAATAACATAGAAAATCAATTTGCATCATGATATTTTACAATGCTATGTACATCTATGGTGAAATTTAATTTTTTTTAAAGCTTATCTTTATATGATTAAAAAGAATCTACCTATTTTTTAATATATTGACAATAGAGTTGTTTGTAAAGTTCATCAAAGCTTGAAGAAGATGCAACAAATTTTGCTTTATTATACTCATATTTATTCACTCTAAATAGTTAAAAGGTATGGAAGATTTTGGTGATCTATCACTACTAGGTGTGTAAAAGGTGTGTAAGAGCTTGGTGGTCTTCAAAAGTTTATTTAACTCCTTTCTTGGTGCTAAAAAACTTTTGAAGACCACCAAGCTCTTATACATCTTTTACTCATTTAATAATGATTAATCAACAAGATCTTCCACACCTTTTAACTATTTGGAGTGAACAAATAAGAGCAAAATAAAGCGAAATTCATTGAAGGTTCTTCAAATTCAAGGTGACTTTATGGATGAATCCAATAATTTTAAATTTCCACAAAAAAAATCTGGAGTTGTTATAACTTATAGAAGACATGCAATTTCATCCCAAAAAATAAAAATAGTTTTTTCTTAAAATTTAATTGCAAAATAGACCATGCAGTAATAAAAACAAACCAAAAGGATTAGTAAAAGTTTTAAAACATGGTTATAGGCCTCAATGCTTTATGCTTAAAGATCAAGCATTAGCTAGTTGAGTGAACACATGAACTCATATACTCTTTTATTTCTTACTTTGCCTCTTGCAAAGCTTCTTACTTCTACATTAATTGAAAAATTAATTGAAGAGACAAAGATAATATAGAAAAAAACAACATGCAAATATCTAAGAGTGGGACAGAAAATGAAAATTGGTAGAGATTAAAGAAAATGAAAATACTAACCGCTAAATTCAAAATATCATGTCTAAATTGCTTTGTCTCATGTTATAATTGATGAAACTATGAACTAATCCAAAATCCTGAGTTTAATACAATGAATTTGTGTAATATATATATATAGGTTTAAAATCCTAGTTGAATATAATGAATTAGTGTACTATTTATAGTTTTTAAAACTATTCTAAGAATCCATAGTTATTATTTGTACATGCATGCTTTATTTAAAAAAAATTAATACTCATAAATTGGATTGGATCTAATATTGTGATTCACAAAAAAAAAATCCAACCCAATCCAATAATCCCTAAATATAGGTGTTTCAAATATTTAAGTGCAATTTTGTAGTATAAAGTATATAATATATTCATGTGTTAGTAAAAAAATTGGAGTTTTAGCAATGAAGAAATTATTTTTTCTAAAAAAAAATTATTTACATTTCTGTGTAATAGAAACTAAATAATTTGCCCAACAATGACAAAATATAGAGAAAGTTTTTTACTGCACCGATGAATATTGTTTTTGGATACCAAGGTTGCATAAGTTTTAATGGGGTAGTTTAACACAAGAAACAATTGGTACTATCCCTTTTATTATGCTAGACTGAACATTCTTTTATAAGATTATGATGTCATTCAATGAAGAAAATCAAGTTAAAACTAAGAATTAAAAGAATAAAAATATCAACTACAACTTTCATTTTATATCTACCAATAGCATTGATCTAAGTTATAAAATGCCATAATCATTAGAAGTTGGTGATTGTCAAATCCAAGCACTTTTACTAATAAGACATTCAAAATTATTTGTGATAACAACTTAAAGAGATGAATAGACCTTTTGATATGGATGAAAAAATGAATGGTATTCATAAGTTTGTCATTTTCATTCAGTGAAATCACCACTATGGTTACAATTATTCTTTGCATAAGACTAGAAGCATTACCTTGTGCAACTCATTTTGATCATCATTGTCTTCGTCATGTCACTCCTAACAACTTTACAATCACTAATATAAAAACACGAATCTCTTCTTTGAATTTGTTTTTACAGTGCTATACCCCATAAGACTATAGTGGCCCCCACAAGACTAGGCAAAACTCTAGAATGAGGCAATGAGCATCTAGGTGTGAAAAATCTAGCTCTATTGGTTAATCAATAGAGTTTACAAAAATTCCATTTCATAAATCCTTGATATACAAAACAATGTCTATTTATCATATATTGATTATTATTCACTACATATGAATCAATTCTATAAAAAAAAAGGCTACTTCAACAAAAAAACAAAATTCATCCCAAAGTAAGACCCTTCATTCCAAAGCATTGTAATTTTTTCTTATAACTTCTCAAACTTCTAATGTTTCTGCAGTTTGTCAATTATCAGATATAAATGTTTCCGTGCAAGTCAATAATTCTTTCCTTCCATCCTTAAAACACTAATTCCCAATTTAACTCACTAATTCAATTCAAAATATCAATAAGATAGCCCAAGTTCAACCTTTTTTGAATTTACTTCTAGAATTGGATGCAAACTCAAATTGGAAAAATAACTTCTTAATCAATTTCATTAGCCGAAAATTGAATTTTAGCATTACTTGCAAAATATTAATTTCCTATTGCAATCACAATGGCTAAAATTCAACCAAAAACTTAATGAACTTACAATTATATAAACTTCCATTTACTTTTTTGAATTAATAAAATCATATAGGTACAACAATCATTTTCTTACGTATAAAACATCAAGTAGAAAACTGAAAAAGGAATTCCTATTATTTACTGTTAAGAATAAAGGATGCATTGTAATAGAAACATTGCATAATTATTGTGAAAATTGGACATATGCAAAATTTGAATTATAACTACGTCATAAAAGTGGAGATTTATGTAAACACCTCCTTTCTTATGCCATTTCCAGAATTTAAAAATTGTCCTAATCATCTATTATTCACCACATTGATTTATAAAAAAATGAAAAATAGAAATTGAATATTAGAATTATTTTTAATAACCCAAGGCAAAGCCTATTTGTGCGCATGCATTGCAAAAAATTAATTAATTTTACAATACTTATATATTGAAATGAGTCTAATTCTAATATATAAATGCTAAATTTGGAGTATTGTGTCCAAATTTCCTTCATAGTTCATTCATGCCATAAATATATAAACAAGACCAAAATCCAATCTAGAATATACAAATGATTTTGCATTGTTATATATAGATTTTATAATTAATTTAATAACCCATATTTGGCCTATTTGCGCACATGCATGACATTTTCAATTTCTTTTAATAGTATTCATAAGTTGGCATTAGGTCTAATTTCAATTTACAAAATGCCAAATTTAAAATATCATAGCCAACTAGCATTTGTTTATGCCATAAAATATAAACAAAACCAAATATGTGAGTTGAATATAATGAAATTGTGTATGATGTATAGGTCTTACAACTATTTTAAGAACCCAAGCATGAATGTGCACATGCATTATCATATCAAAAAAAATAACTCGACACTCATAATTTGAATTGGTTGTAATTATAAGTTTTAAAATGCTAAGTTAAGAAAAATTTGTCCACATGGCTTTCATTCATGTCATAGAAATATAATCTCATTCAAAGTCTTAATTTAAATCAATTAAAATAATGTAATGACTTTGTATTGTTATATAGAAATTTTAGAATTATTTTAATAATCTATATTTAGTCTATTTGTGCACATGTATGCCATGTTTTTTAATTTCATAAGTCATTCATTTGTTGAACTGGGTTTAATTGTAATCTAAAAAACACTAAATCAAAAACACAATACATCCTTAAAAATAGGAGTTTTTTTCCTTCAAATGTTGATGACTATGCACTTTTGGAAATGTACAAACAAAAGTGCATTGTTTGTACATTTTTATTAATTTATATAATGTGGAATATAATAGGTTTTTTTTTTTTTTTTTCATATTTACCATTTGCAAGTTTGTACAGCAAAAAAATCCTGAACTTCACAATAATGTCAAATCCAAATTTGGTATGGGAATAAATTACCGTCTCAATAATTTTCAGTCTTTTTTTACCTCTACAGTTGTAAAGGAGATCTACCGGACTTTGTGGATCCTATTATAATTTCATGGATGAAAGTTGAGAATTTTAAATTCTTCATTGCAATTGGCGCCATATCCTTCTTGCCTAATCGTCTATAAGTTTTGATGTGCGGTTGAAAAGATTCTTTTTTCATTGCTTCTTGTGTTTGTGCAACCATGTGCGCATCTCCTTGTGTTTTTGCGCCACTCTGTTTTTTCTGTGTGTTCGTGTTTATGCAACTATGCGACTATGCTGTTTACACTTTTGTTGCTCAAGGTCAGGGTTTTGGAAGGTGC
This sequence comes from Pohlia nutans, assembly GCA_022496805.1. Taxonomy (NCBI): domain Eukaryota; kingdom Viridiplantae; phylum Streptophyta; class Bryopsida; order Bryales; family Mniaceae; genus Pohlia; species Pohlia nutans. The sequence goes on along the minus strand of CM040107.1, from coordinate 3,145,817 downwards.
CAAACCCTCATCTCATTTTGGTAAGATACTGCTAACTTCCTAAGTATGCATTGAAAGGTCAAAGTTTATTTCTTAGATCTCAGTATAGAGTTTCAAGCTTAAGACGCATGACATTCTTGGAATCGCCACGAGGTGCAAGTTTTGACTTGTGAATGAGATGCAAGTTTTGATTTGTGAATAGGATGCAAGTTTTGGTTTTATCTACTCATAAAATTTCATTTTGAGATGCATTGATGATTGATGAAGTTAATTTTCAATTTTGCAATCCTGTTGTTGTTTCATTCATTTATAAAATCGGTAGTGCATATGCAAGAGTTTCCGATTTTATCGCCGCAAATTTCGGGATAGCGAGCGGGATAGTTAAATAGAAATGCTGCTCTACTATGAAAAGTCAGTTGAAGTTTGAGTCTTTCCTTTTAACTCGATTCGAGCTGCACAAACGCATCCATGATGAGTCAATCGTGTTAAAAGACGGTTTGAATCTTGCCATTTAACTCGATTCGAGCTGAGTTGAACGGGCGCTTTTACGAAAAGTCAATCATAGTAAAAGACATTTAACTCGGTTCGAGCTGAACGTACCGAAAGTCCATTGCACAATTTGAATCTTGCCATTTAACTCGATTCAAGCTGAATGTACGCACCCACCATAAGTCAATCGTAGTCCCATTTAGCTCGATTCGAGTTGAACGGGTGCTTAAGTCAATCGTAGTAAAAGATATTTTGAATCTTGCCATTTAGCTCGATTCGAGCTCAACGGACGCACCCATCATAAATCAATTCTACTAAAAGACACAATGTGAGTGTTGCCATTTAACTCGATTCGAGCTGAATGTACGCACCCACCATAAGTCAATTGTAGTCCCATTTAGCTCGATTCGAGTTGAACGGGTGCTTAAGTCAATCGTAGTAAAAGAAATTTTGAATCTTGCCATTTAGCTCAATTCGAGCTCAACGGACGTACCCACCATAAGTCAATCGTACTAAAAGACACAATGTGAGTCTTTCCATTTAACTCGATTCGAGCTGAACGGACACCCACCATAAATCAATCGTAGTGCCATTTAGCTGGATTCGATTTGAATGGGCGCTTAAGTCAATCGTAGTTAAAGAAATTTTGAATCTTGCCATTTAGCTCGATTCGAGCTCAACGGACGTACCCACCATAAGTCAATCCTACTAAAAACACACTCCAGTTGCCATTTAATTCGATTCGAGCTGAACGGATACACCCACCATAAATCAATCGTAGTGCCATTTAGCTGGATTCGATTTGAACGGGCGCTTAAGTGAATCGTAGTAAAAGACATTTTGAATCTTGCCATTTAGCTCGATTCGAGCTTAACGGACGCACCCACGGAAAGTCAATCGTAAAAGAAGACGGTTTGATCCCTACGGTTTAACTCCATTCGAGTTAAACGAATGGAACACTGAACACTAGGACATTGCAAGGTAGGGTTTGCTAGTTTCATAAGAATGTAGAGTCACCAACTATCCACCTCTTCTTTGAACGAGGACAAGTGTGTGTGTATGATATGCAATGGATAGGTGTAAAAAATTATGTGGACATGAATCCCACAACGGTTAGGAAAGCAGACACAAAGGTTAGAAGTTCATGGCACATAGCACGAGATGAATGAAGATTGTGATGCGGAAGGAGTTGAAGCGGACCAAGTAAACCCAAGCCGCAATGGCTATTAATCCTCTAGGTAGTTTTCAATGATTTTCTACCTCTGTTTGAACTCGATTCAAGTTGAAACTCCTTTTGTTCACTTCCTTCACTTCAATTTGCAATTAGATGTAAACAGGTTGGCTACATCTTGAGGTATGTACAATTTGTTATAATTCTTCTCTTTTGAAAGACTTTTAAATAAATGTTTTTATTACAAAACACTCTCTCTATTCAATTGTCAAACTTGTAGGCCCACTTGTCATTACAATTTTAATGCCAATTATGTTGTGTACTATTGTTGAAATTCCTCTTGCATGAAGTCTTGACCATGTATGCACTTAATCACTATCCTACACAAGAGCAAGGATGATGTTCTCGGAAAAGTCAAAAAACAGGCCTATGACAATATAAGTCTTGACGGCATACTTCTGTGAATGCACATTTCTTCTTTAGAATACTGGCTAGCAAGATGTGAGGTGATAAACTAGGTTTTCCTGTTGTTGACTTTTGGGGTGACCTAGAAATGGTTGAATGTTGTTTTGGGTTTGAAATGAATAATCCGCAGTTGTGAAGATATGAAATGTCATACAAAATAGGAATGATGCGTTTTTTTATTTTAATGTTTTTTGATTTAGAAACAACACCATTGGAATGATGTTATTATATTTACTATTACATTCTACGTTTACTCCTTTGTATGCTTGATTCGTTTTCCTTCAATGATTAACTATGAGTATTTTCTTTAAATATTGAGTGCATTTATAAAGTTTAGTTGTTAAGACCACTGTTTTCTTGTTAGCGCGTTAAACACTTGTTACAGTTTAGGGTATGGGGCTGGTTGGTTGTTACAAATTTCCTGCCTGCCGAAGCTCACTTAGCAGCACCAAGTCATGTATATCTCATAGCCGCTCAAACGAATTCAACGGGAATCGAACCCGGACCACCTACATGAGATAAACACCCATTCACAACCAATCCTTGAGCTCATGACTTGGTGTCCACGAGAAGAGAAACCAGTCCCTTATACATGAGCATGATTTTGATGTCATATGAAACTATATTAGTTTGGGGACGACTTTTCTTTTTATGACTCTCATTTTAATGGAAACTCCTCCTTTCAATTGGGAGCAATCATTCTTTCCATGACTCTCATTTTAATGGAAATTCCTACTTCCATATGATATATGTACTAACTATCCACCTAAATTGACAACCCATTTAATTCAATCCCCCCCCCTTGAGAATGAGAGATATGATTTTGAGAGGTCCCTATTATCTCATTTTAATGAATATTGTGTTAAGAAGGCACAATTAAAAAATGCGCAAACTCAAGATTAATATATTATTTGGAGATCAATGATTATCATTAAAACCCGGAGAAAAGGTCCACTTAATATGACTCTTGATAATCAAATGTAGACTTCGTCCATATACTAAATAAAATGCCTATGAGTTAGATCGGGTCAATATTCCACTTTCGAGCAGGAGCTTAATTTCGTTGAAGCTGAAAGTCGGGGCATGCATGAATAGGTCGATTTTGGGGTCACGCTTGCACACCTTTATGAAGACATAATAAATGTGCTTGCAATAGCTGAAATAGCCATCTTTCTTACCGAACTTGACCATGGTTTGTTTGAATGCAGGACAAGTGCATTCAGGTTCCGAGCTCACTGTAATCTGGTATTATGTCACAGTAGGTGGAGTTCCAGAGTCCAGAGCAATGATGCACCCATAGCCTGGGTGCGATACCATCGTAACGCCGTCGATTCTAGCCTTCAAGATCTTGGAGGAATCAATGCTGAGACACTGCTTCGAGGTGGGAACGTTGGCTTGACGACAAACTTTCTTTGACTTCCGCTTTCGAGGATACCTGATAGCACAGGGACAACGGACATATCCGGAGGAAGAAGTGCATCCAAGAAGAGCCTCCTAGGGGACGCTTGAATTTTTTGTAGGAGCTGAAACCCTGCAGCTTCGAGCGCTTGAATCTCCTTGAGCTTGAGGTTCGTTCCCAGCTTCACGGGCCACACATCAGGAATTGTCGTCTTTGGTTCCGTGGGCGAAAAGTGCCTCACCCACTTGCGTTGAGTGCCCTTCACGCACCTCTTGATGTCATCGGGGCAAAAGAAGAATTGCTCCGTCACCTCCCTGCCCAACCTCACGATCAGCCTATCACCGGTGTATGTTGGAGCGGGGGTGCTAGTCAAATTCCGGAAAATTTTGGCTACGCACTTCTTCTTAGTTACTACTCTCATTTCCCAACACGACTTGGCACTCGTTTTGGACAGCCGAGCAATGTGCGAAAGTCGCTCGTTCACAGTGGATTCTTGGACCGCGGTAACATGCTGAATACCACCTTCCAGGACAGGTGGTAAGGATGGAATCACGAAAGATGCGATGACCTCTGAAGCTTCGGATTCTTCCTCCTCGGCTATGACTGGTAGAGAGGCTACTCTAGAGAGAGCAGCTCGCTTCAATGCTCGGGGGCGAGAGTAGTTCACTGTATCCGGCCGATGGGACTCACCGTCATCTCCAAGCGGCAGGTCTGGCTTGCGCTTGGTTGAGCCGAATACCTCCTCTCCTTCTAGGTGAGGATCACAGATGCAAAACTCATCAGCTCCGGGCATGTCCAGCATTGCCTCTTTGAGCACTCTAGGGTCGCCTGTGTTTCTGGCGCGCCGTTGTGCATTTCATAGTTTGAGCTTGTTCTTGCAGGGACCGGATCCTCCAACGTCTCCCTTTAGGAATTGGTAGTATACCACTACCTGCATAAACGCACGTATGTAGTCGTTGATAGTAGCAATGTAGAAGTCATTTCGTCTGTTGCTAGACGCTTGAAGCCACTTGTTGTGCATAGTCTCGGCAAGGTTGTAGGACGGCATGTCCGCTAAGGCCTCTTCGTCAAGGTTCTGTAAAAGTCCACGAAATCGAGTGTCACTGGAAAATATTAGAAAGCACGGCTTTGGAAAGAGACAGTAGGAGGAGAGTGTAGTCACGAACTGGATGCAGCCACCCCATTGTCGATATCGGAAGTGCCAGAAGGCTATTCAAAGATCCAAGTGTCTCAATGATGTCTCGGATGCAGCTCCAAAAGACAGCCACCAAGCCTTGATGGCTAGGTATCTCATATCCGCCTCAGCCATGGTCGTGGAATCTCTATACTGCATGCAAAGGCGCTTGTGTTGTTCTTGAAATTCTTCGGCGATGTACTGCTTGTTATGCTTCTTGAGGATTGAGACCAATTAAAGTAGCACGTCCTCTCCCGATCCACTATTGGATCTTTCGGATTCCCATTTCCGTAAATGATCCTCAGTGCATTCCAATTGGCTTGTGCACTATCCGCCATGAATCCCATGAATTCTGGGTTGGGAATGTCATGTCTCTCCATGATAGCATTCAGTTTCTTCCAGAAGACAATCTAAGTATCTGTGTCTTCCGATTGCATGTCACAGCATGCAATGGTCATGACACGACAATACGTAGAGTCGTAAACATGGCAACCCATCGTAGTCTAATGTTTCACGCGTTTGACATGGTCAAACATGATCCAACAGTTTTGAAGGTCTCAACCCGTTTGCATCCTCTTGACCAAATCTACACCACTACCTGTGAGCACTTTGACCGTGAGGATGGTCAACGCTTCATACAAGATGGGCCGAGGTGTGATTGTGACCCTTAAGTGCTTCCAAGCAACGGACTCCTAACGTACGTGTATCATAGGCATAGCTAAAGGTGACATAGACCACAAGCACAAAGACCATAGGCATAAATGAATGCAAAGAACACCTTCACCACACTTACAAATTAGAAATCAACATTGAAAGAAGGGGCAGCAGACCCCTGACACTAAAACAAACGCCATTCCCTACTTTATACTCTAAATCTTACACAATAAGCTTCTAATAGAAGTTAGCTTAATTATCTATTAGTTCGCGAAAGAATTAATGGAAAATCGTTTACCAATTGAAAGCTATGTGCTTTGAAAGTCGATGCTCTTCAATCCTCATGGCCGTAGACTTCTTGGTGCTTCATCAGCTGCTGCGTCCTTGTCATCCTTCTAAAGATCACAAAAATTGATTGGCGCTTAGAAGACTTCATTTCGCCCCAGCACGCGCAAATTTTATTGAAATAGGTCTCACCTGTCAGAAGTTACAAGGCCCCAACCGGCTGATCTTCAAATCCTCCGTCAGCCAACCTCCTCGCACTTGATCGGTCCTCCCTCCTTCGCTATAACTCCAAATCCACCGTATGAGGTGTCCCTAGAAAGCTTATATACTGATTTACCTTGTGCTAAAATTTCAGCTCCTTCCTTGTTACGGTCAAAGAGTGATCAACGATTTTCCTCTACTGTCTTTTCCCATGCTCTTTCTCACACTCTCTATGTCTACTACCATAATGAGAGAGAGAGAGAGAGAGGGAGAAAGAGGTACGACCCCTCTCCCAAGCTCCGTCTAACCTGACATCCAACTAATCTACATCCAACTACCCTTTCGTCCGGTTAAGCATTGATCAACCGGTTCCTCTTCCTAGTCTCATCACTTTTGTTCAAATTAACTCTTCTACCATCAACCATGTTAGTCGCACATTGCCTAATTAACTTACAAAACACCATGAGGAATCCATCTACTTTCTACAAACACACCAATCACACTAAAAATTCATCTCATAATAAAATTATGACCTCTAGCTAATTATTCTGCGAAAATATCACTAATAATCCAAATCTATTAAAATACATAGAGTAAATAATGGGAATGACTATAAAACATCAAATACCACGATAAATGCTTTAGCGTGGTTCGTGAGCCGTTTGAAGGGTTCACACTACCCGGACCCATCTTGGACATTTTGAAAATGAAGACCTTGTCAGAATCTTCACCTTGTCTAGGGAACATGTTCTTTTGGACAAACGCCCAATTGCTGAGCCCTCTAAGTTTGGTGATACTGTCCATGACACCATACCTCCTGAGGTATCTGAATGTGACAACTTTACTTCTTATGCTAGGAGATCCCATGTCTTTGAACCTATCAAGAACCCGCACGAGATCTTCGAAACTTAGAGTTTTGGGTAGTTCGTCTTCAGAACGTAGAAGAAACTCACCTAAAAGTTCCTTGCTGGCCTCAAGAACGACTGCACTCTTGGTTGCCGATGGTGTTCTCTGGATTTGCTCCTCGATGACAGTGTTGATTTTGGACTTGGTATCTCGGTAGCCCCCAACCTTTACAGGGTGCTTGTGATGTCCAAGATGAATGCAAGCCCTTGTGACGTCGGCCCACCATGGACGTAGTATATTTTAGCGCTACAGCTGTTTACGCACGTGGGAGGCTCTTTGCAGACCTTGCTGACCAAAGTGGAGTCCTTTGGAGGCGACTCCTCAACCATCAATGGCCTCCACGTGCAGCCTTCAAACTCCGTATCATTTAATAGAGAGGTGCGGTAGGCACGCTTTAAATACTCGCACTCCTTGTTGGGACACTCCAAATGACCTACGTAGATCGAGAATCGAAACGACAAGCCCAATAGATTGGTGATATTAGTTGTCATAGTTCTAGTCTACATAAGGCCATTGTCGTAGCACGTTGTACCAGATACTCCCATAGAGCGCACTTTTTCGTATTAAGAATGCTCGTAAAGGTGATTTCCGAGTTATCGTTCCGGCAGACTCTGTGAAGTGGGAAGTTTCCGGAGACTGACCCGGATTGGTGACTTCTCTCTTCCGTTCACCAATTAACTCCCTTTTTCCTTACTAAAACCGCATCTTCCCTACTCACTGATCCGGCTAAAGCTAGATCCGGTTTCTGTCCGGGTTCGAAGCTTAGCCAACCCTACTCTACCCGGTCTAACCAAGCCACTTAATCCGGTTTTCCCTTAGTCTCTGTTTTCCCTCAGAGGGTTCTCCATTTGCATTTTTAAGGATCTTGGATTTAAAGTCACACCCTCCCCTACTGATTTCCGTGACACGGGACTCACCACTTCGTGGTTATCCAAACTCAACTCCCTAATCCGGGGACTTTCTGTATTGCATTTCAACTAAAGATTTATCCCAAACCCACAGCCGGTCGCACAAGCGCAACCCGGTTTCTCCCTTCTCTCCAAAATACTACAACGACTTGCTAACCGGAATGGACAGTATCCGGGGTGTCCGGAAGAGATTCAATTCCTCACGACCCGTTTTACTCTGGCTTCCCCGTACCCTACAATTGCAAGATCTACCCGGATGCTGGCACCTCTACCAAACTACCCGTTGAGGAGTTCTGAGAGAACCGGAGGACCCCCTCATGCTCACTCAGCCACTAACCCGGATTATCTCCTGCAACTAGACACGGAAAACCCCACATTCAAACGATCCTAACTCTTCCAAATCTTCTACCCTGTCTCTTAACTAGATCTACACCAGAGCCCGGTTAATCCATCCGGTTACCAAGGGACTAATTGAGCCATTGTTCCGGGCAATAACACCAGCAAACACACACATATGCACACACTCACAGAGTTGTGAAAAGAACATGCGCCTCTACTCATTTACACCGAATAGTAGTACACAAAAAGACCCAAGGAATGAAGAACATTCCTTGATAAGAAGCCAACCTCAAACGCCCGGATCCAGGAAATCCTCAGATCCTACATTCCCAGGATCTGGAAATCCGGGGAGCTCTCACCACGGTTCAGTTTCTATCCTAAACCACCATTTAACATTAGAATCCTAAAAAGTCTATACACAAAAAGTCTTCTAATCTACCTATTTAAAAAGCCTACCCTAAGCGGCCGGATCCACTAAATTCGGATCACTAATCCCGGACCCCCGGTGGTCCCGGGCAGCTACTCATCTTCTGTTGGCTGCCCCTCCTGATCTTCCGGGTTCTCCACCAGGACTGGAACAGCCAGGTTTCCCTCTTGCGCTCCAAGCCCCGCCTGCTGCTCCTTGGTTGGTTCGTCCACTTGCGCACCTCCCGGTTGACCGTCCAGGTGACCTCCTGGCCCAGCCTCTGGTCTCTCCTCTCTGCCCGGTTGGGCACCCATCTCTCTGATGTCTTTCTCCGGATTTAGAAAGTCTGCTGGGCTTGCTCCTCCGGGTCTGACTATATGAATCGGCTCCACCTCCATCATGGGCCGGGAAGTATGCTCCTGTGTTGAGCTCCCCGTCCTCATCAACCTCTCTAACTCTCCCGCTTGAGGCGCCTGTGCAGACAACCGGAATGCACCCTGCAACCCTTCCCCGGAGGCTACCCTCTCACCCCGGTTGTTGGTCTCCACCTCATCCGGTTCAGAAGCAGAGGGGCTCTCCCTAGTCACTTGTTCTGCCAACGACCGGAACTCCACCAATGCCGCCTCCACCTTGTCCGAGTACTCCCGAATGACATTCTTCACCCGGGCTGCCCCTTCCAACCTCGGTTGGGTGATCTTGTGGTCGTACAACCGGGCTTGGTCTCCACCTCCCCTCGCAGTTGGAACAACTGGACCACCTTCGTGATGCATGACCGGCCGGTTTCCCCCACGCATCTGATTTTCTCCTCTTGCCCCTTGATGTGCAGCTCTTGCGTCCGGATGTGGACCTCCATCTTGTGGACGTACTCCGATTTCGTGCGCAGCTATTCCTTCTGCTCTAGCACGAGGATGGCCGCCTTGCTCACCTGTTCCCGGCTCCTATGGAGCCTCCACTGGAGTTTCCGAATCAGCCCCGGGTACATCATCACTTCGTGGGAGGTTCCCCACCTCCCTCACTGCAGCGAACAAGGGAGCGTACCTTTCATTTACTTAGTCGAGGGCTACCCGGGTCGTCAGGAGAATTTCCTCCACTGCGAGGGAGGACCTCCTCCTGGGCTTCTCGTGATAGTCCTACTTCTCGGACTAGCTCCTCTCTCATGGCTGGTCCCTCCTCCTGGTCTCCCTCGTCCGCGGACTCCTCCACGTCGTCCTCTCCATCCTCTGCCTTTTTGGAACGAGCTCATCGGTTGTTCAACGGTGTGGTCTTCTCCCGGCCCTGTCCCTTCATCTTGACCGGAGTAACTGCCTGGATGTCCGCATCTTCCTTCTCATCGAGCCCTAGGATCAAGTTCCTCTTCCGCTCTGGCAGCTCCCGGGGACGCACTTGGGAAGGGCCTCCCTCATCCGGTTCGAAACCCGCTGCTGGATCATGCCTCTCCTTCCGAGTTAGTATCCGCTGCGTGATTCCTCCCTTGATTGGTCTTCTTCCGAGTCCTCCCTCTGTTTTGTCCTCAACTCCTGTCGAGGTCCTGCCTCACCCGGTCGGCCTTCCTCCAAGTCCTTTCTTCTTTCCTGCCGCTCCTCTCGTTGCGGCCCGACACTACACAGTTGGCCTTCCTCGGGGCGCTCTTCCTCCTTCTTCTCCTTCTCCGGAATGGGGCTTACACCACTCAATTACGCTGGATCTTCCCTCGCCTTCTTTTGTTCTTCCTGGACGCTGCCCCTGTCTGGTTGAGGCATCTTCGGCAGCTCCCTTCTCTCCGGTTGGGCCATCTTTCTCTCCTCCGGTTGCAATGCAGGCCCTCGCCGGTTGGTCCCCGCTTCTCCTCCCGGATGTGCTGCCTTTCGCATCGCAGGAAACCTCGTTCGACCTAGGAATAGAGAGTTAGGGTTTTAGAGTAGCTAGGAGTAGTCCGAATCTCCATAAATGAGTGTGGGAATGACCATAATGGCACATTTAGTTATTTATGTTGAGGAGGCACTCGCGCGCGCTGTAGAGTTATTGCTAGGGTCCGGTTTTGACGATAGGTGTCCGGGTTGGGCACGGAACCCGGATTGGAAACCGGGTTGGGGATGGACGGGTCCGGGATGGACCCGGCTACGATTCGCGCCTTGAAATGGGCGGCTTTAATTAGGGCGGTTCACTGTTCATTTTTGCATAGTGTTTCCAGTCCATCTCTGCACCAGATTTTTGTGTTCCCGATACTGTGAGAGAGCACGGAGAGCGACCGGGTGGCGAGCAAGTATTTCGGGAGCTTAGGCAAAGCGCGCGCAATCGAGGGAAGGAAGTTTTGGAGCCTGCAGCGATTGGACGGAAGGACGATTGGAGGCTCGGACTACCGGTTCCGGATAAGTTGGTGCGCCTGGTTGCTCCGGCCGATGCGGGACATAGGGAACAGCTGCGGAAGGATTTGCGCAAAATTGGTTGTGAAGAATTTCTGTACCTACCAAGGAACCTCCACAGTGATGCTATGTTGCAGGAGTTAGGTGGAAAACCTGTACCGGCGGAATTCCGGGACAACGAAATCCGGGGACAGTAGAAGGAGTGGACCTCGGAACACTGGCGCGTGACGTACAACTTCCCCGACAGCCCGTTTGGATACGACAAGACCAAGCAGGATTCCGGATGGGTGAAGGAAAGGCTTACTCAACCGGTCTCAGAGAAACACGGATTCCGGGTGCAGGACTGCATAGACGACCGGGAGAGGCGCCTGCTGCGGTTCCTGGTGCCTATTTTGAGTCCGGACAAACCCACCACCTGCACGACCAAGCTGACGAAGGCCATTTACGAGGCCTACTTCAACACTCGGAAGACCGAATGGGGACTCATCGTGGACGAATTGGTGGTCCGGGAAGCGCGCAAACTCGGAAGCAAGAAGGGATGTCCTCTAACCCCTTTTCTGTTTCATTTGTATGACAAGCACGGATGTCTCACGACCAAGGAGAGAGAGCAATGGGAGAATTGTCGGAGGATCGTGAACCGGGAGCCGCCAAGGGCCCGAGAGGGGAATCCGGATGAGAGTGAGGGCAAGGACAGCCCGGACGAGGAAGAACGGGAAGAGCAGGAAGAAAGAAGAGCGGACGAAGCAGCGGTCAATCCGGATATAGAGGAAGGCCAACCGGAGCCCTCGGAGACCCGAGCAGAAGAAGAAGAACCAGGTCAGAAGACACCAGTGAGGGCGGGCCACTTCAGGGCGCGCACCCGAGGCCTACTCAAGAAGCTCCAGGAGACTCCGGACAAATCGGAACCCGAGGAAGCACCGGACCAGGAGACACCACCCCGAGGGCAGGTGAAGAGGCGCCTGAGGATTCCGGAAGAAGAGGAGGAGGAAGAGGACCAGGACCAGGACACGATTGTGACCGGGGTTAGGGTTCCTCCAAGGAAGAGACACAGGAAGACGACATCGGTGGATAGCCGGAGAAAGAGGGGACGGGCACCGGAGTCGAGCGGACGTCAGAATAACGCCAAGGTGAAAACCAAGCGGGCGCGAGAATCGAAACCGGTGCGGGACGAAGAGGAGTATCCGGAGGAGATCCGGACTTATGAGCAAACTCCCCGGACTGCAGGACCGGAATTGGAGGACATCCCCCTACGAGAATCGGAGGAGGACTTCCTCAAACTAGTCAGGGAAGCATTAGAGACGATGGAAGGTAAGTACCGCCCCATCTGTACTTCGATGAAGGAAGTTGGGCGTGTCATCCAGAGTACACAGGTGGAGAGGTACCCGGAGATCGTCCGGAGAATGAGGAAGGAAGTAGACCAGCTCCGGAGGGAAGCTTTGGAAAGGAGCTTGGCACTGATAAAGCAATAGGATGAGATCCGGGCTCTGGAGGAGCAGAAGTCGCCCACTTACCGGCTCCTTGCATCGCAGTTCAAACCGGATGGGGAGGCCCAGACGGAGGCCCGGTTGTACCGAGAAAGGATGGTCGAAGCCGGATTAGACGGTGCCGCCCGAGTGACGAATGTGGCAAAGAAGTACGCCACAAGGGTCGAAGCAGGGTTGGTGGAATTCCGGAAACTGCTGGCGGAGCATCAAGCAAGATTCCCATCCGGGTCCGAACCGGATGAGAGGTTAGCAAATCCGAGAGGTATGAATGCACCCTTAGCCAGTAGTGAATTGTTGGCCGCATTCCATGTATCGCAGGATGCACCCAGAATGGGGGAGATGGATAGGATGATGGCCGGAGGCCAATCCTCTCCGGAACAGACTTCAAGACCAGCTACGAGTTCAGTGGTGAGTATGCCGCGGAGAAATCCGGACGCCAGTATCGGAGGGGACCAATCGGAGGCCAGTCTGGCTAATTTGGCAGACCAGGCTGCTGATTTGGTGGAAATCGGAACCACCCCAGGTAGGAAGTTAGGACCCGGGGAAGACCAGGAGGTAGACGGCGAACTTGATGTAGGTGGCGAAGAAGACAAGACGGATGCCGGTGAGCCAGAGGAGTGCGAAGTGGATGCAGGCAAACCTGAGGAACACGAGATCCAGGAGGACAAGCCGGATGGGAGTCATGCGGAGTCCGAAGGGGAAAGTGACCAGGGGGAAGTCCGGGAGCGTCGGTCCAAGAAGAAGGAGGATGCTTCTCCGAAATCCAACCAAGAAGAGGACGGGGGCTCTGAAGGCGACAGGGTCAGTGGCCCGGAGGGGCAGGAAGATCAGTAGGATCCGGGTTGCAGTGTGAACCGGATCAGGCTAGGGGGTAGGCTTTAGGCTTAGTAGACTAGCCCGCGTGTGAATAAGACCTTTTCGTGGTAGGTTAGGAGCTTTTGCCAGTAGGATTGGATTGGGATCTTTTGGATGTGATTTCCCTTGATTTCCGGATCACGGGTTTGTAGGATCTGGGCGGGAAATCTGGTCCGGTGGTTGAGGGCTACTACTTGCCCAAGAATGCTTAGCATTCTTGGGGTCTTCTTGTATTACTGTTTCCTTCAAAGCAATTTGCTGTAGAGCATTATCCGAAATTTGTGTATGTGCTGTGGGGTTGTTTGTGGAAGGGTACAGTAGTCAAGAGTCCCTTGGTAACCGGGTAGGCAGTCCGGATTCTCGAGTGATTCTGGTGTGAAGTCTAAATATGGTTTTTGGGTGATTTGAGGACTGTTTGAAAGAGTGGTTTCTAAGTTCCGTACACTAGGTAATCCGGGTTAGTGGCTGGGCAGGTAGGAGGGGGTACTCTGGGTTGCTCAGAACTCCTGGACGGGTAGTCCGGTTGAGGTGCCAGCACTCGGAAGGTCCAGGCGAGGGGAAATACGGGATCACGGGAGTAAAACAGGGCGCGAGGATTCCTGAATACTAGTTTCGGATTCCCCGGATAATGTCTATTCCGGTAAGTAAGTCGTTGTAGTAAGTGGGAGAAAGGGGAAACCGGATTGCGCTCGCGTGACACGGCTGCCGGTTGGATAAAACTAGTTGTTGAAAGGGTAGTACGGTAAGTACCCGGGTTTAGGAAGTTTTGAGTATAACCGGAAGGTAGTGAATTTCCCATCACTTGAATCAGTAGGGAGGGGTGTGTCTTTCAATCTAGCACCACTAATGTGAATGGAGAACCCTCTGAGGGGGAAACAGAGGTTAAACGAAACCGGATCAGGTAATAACGGTGGACCGGGAGAGAGGAAGATTAGTAGAAGTCCTCCCCGGAAAGATACCGGATCTAGTCGTAACCGGGTCAGTTAGTAGAAGAAGGCCCGGTTAAGTAGGAAAGAGGAATTCAGCTGGTGACAGAGAGAGAGAGATCACCAGTCCGGGACCATCTCCGGAAACTTCCCACTTCACAAAGTCTCCGCGGAACGATAACCCGGAAATCACCTCTACGAGCGTTCTTAATACAAAAAAGTGCGTTCTAGGGGAATATCCGGTATCACGTGCTACGACACAGGTCCCTGAAGTCTCCCGAGTGCACCGGAATCTCTAGACGCACCCTTCTTCTCCGGGATTTTGGGACCCGACCTCCCTGCGCGCCATAGCTGCTGCTTCCGGGTGCACCTCTCTACTCCTCCATGAGTGGCGCGTCTCTCTCTCTTGGTGCACTCTCTCTCTCTCCCGTTTGTCCCGCATTTCTCTCCCCATTTCGCTCTCTCTGGCTTCCTTGATGTGCGGTTGACCTCTTGGAGTTCTCACGCGTCACTCCTCGAGTGCTCACTCTTCTCCAACTCCAACCACACACTCTTTTCTCTCCCCGAGCACTCAATTTCTCCATTTCCCGGGCGCTCAACCTCCTCAAATGTCGGGCGCTCACTGCTCTCTCCGTCCGGACGCGCAATGGAAACCCTAACACTATTCGGAAACACAAAAGAAGGTCCTTAAGGAGGGCTGGAGGAGCCGGGGAGAATTGAATAGTGAGTCGCCCAATTTAAGGCAGCACATTTCAAATTCCGGATCGTCGCCAGGTCCGTCAGAGGCCCGTCCCCCGATGTCCCATTTCCCATTCGGTTTCCTACCCGGTCCGCCGCCATTCTTAGTTCTGTAGCAAACACTTAAGCGCGCGCGAGGGCACCACTCTCTCCAAATTAATAAAAAGGCCATCATGGATGCTACTTTTTCTAATTATGGCAGCTGGGGCTACCCCTTTCTGCCCTAAAAACCCTAACTGCCCGTTTTTTAATAAAACGAGGTTCGACCGCAATTGTACCTCGTATCCATTCCCTGCATAGATCTTGCGGTTGTGTGAGACGTGTGAAGCGCAGCGGCAGAAAACTCGAACACCACGTCACCGTCGAATTTGGGAGGAAGATAGTCCAGCTTGATCGTTGTGATTATGTCGTAATCAAGTTTCTTGAGCATGTTCTTCTTCCCATGTAGGGTAGCTAGTTTCTTCAGCTTGGGTAAGATACTTGCAGTGGTGAGTGTCTTGGCAGAGGGAGAGGGAGAGGGACATGGAATCTCGTTCAAGTTGATGGATTCCAGACTACGAGCGACTGATTCAAAACTATGAGTGGCATAAGACTTTGATGACGGGGAGCTAAGATTGTGAATGGCAGGACGTTCAGTGATCGGCTCAGTATCAGACGTATCACTCGAGAGAGCAATGTACGAAGTTGGTTCGGACTCAGGCTTGACCGAAGTGGATGATCCGAAAAGCGGAGTGGGTTCTACATCTGCATCATGCTCAACTTTGACATTTCTTATAAGAAGAGTATGGATTGTGCATGTGGATGACTGATTTGATCTACCCTTGTCCATTGTCATAGGAAGACCGTAGACATCATACTTTCCAGGCCCAAGCTCTCACACTAGACTTTGAGTCGGGCTCAGGTGTGGCTGCTGGATAATTGTGTGAGACGGGGACGACTGATTAGAATCATCAAAGATGTGCTTCTCGACATATAGACTCGATTTGTCAAAATGAAATCTCATACTGAGATGTTTACTGGACACAACAGCAACTCCCTCACCATTCATTGGGAACGAGACAGGAGCATTTGATCCATACGCTGAAAGGATTGCAGCTTACAAAGGGAGTTCAGATATAGTAGTGGATGCCATAACAAAGATCGCCTGGAACGAAGAATACGAGGATTGTTGAGACTGGAAGGTTTTGACGATAAAATACTGAATTGTGGATGCTTGGATGATGTTGGAATCAATAGTTTTGAGAACTAATGTTGATGAATGCGTTCATCACTGACTCAATCATTGTAGTCCAAACACCAATTTAAGGTTGCAGCCGAAATTCTCAGCACCTCAACTAAGCTTTCTTTTAATTTGCAAACATTCGATTGAGGATAGATCTGTTTAAAAAAAGGGGTTCCATTAAGATTTTGCCAATCTCTTAAGATGAAGGAATTGCGGAACTTTATGAAATGTGTCAGTATAGAAATATAATGGCACGGTCATAAACACAAGCACATGGGCCTGGCATTATTTAGAATCTTCTGGAACAGTTTGATTCCCCAGTTTTGAGTATATACCCTATGCGTGACTAAACTAGAGCAATGTAGAGAACCGCTGCAATGAGATAGAATGTGATAGAATGAAAGAGGATGAGATTGTTGTAAAGTACACATGAAGCAAGCAGCACCGTCGAAGAACGTGACACCAAAGAAGAAGAGGAGACGTGTTCAGACGGACTTTAGTGGCGGCAATGCAAAGCGAAGAAAGGAAGCCAGGAGGTTGAAGCTCGAGAGCTTGCTTCTAGATACTCCTAGAAAGCAACCTGAGGTGGATGTTGACGACGTAGGATTGAAGAGTAGAAAGCATCGTAGCATCAACAAACTACCGCTAGGTTCAATTGACGAGGAAATTGAAGAGGACGGAATTAGGAGAAACTTTGCCTTTGGACATAGTCAATCTAATGTCTGATCAACAGCGAAAAAAGAGGCAAGGCGATCGTAGCCGTTCAAATATGAACGTTTGGTTTAGGCTTGACAACAACTACAGTAAGGATCAATTCAAGATTACAGATGACAATACGGAAATCAAGAATGGTGGCGAACTTACGGAGGTAAATGGGTGGAGTTGGAAATCTATGAATGTTTGAAGTGTCTTGCGAAGCTTGGTCGTAGTCGAATCGTAAAGAGCTTCATATCTATAATTCCAATTTGCTAAACTTTGAAGATAGGAAAGTTAGGACATCTACTGTGGGGTTAAATTGATAATGTAGTAGGCAGTGTCGGCACTTCCATGTCGAATATATAGTAGACGTTTAAACAATGTATGTTGGCAGTTTCAAAACTATTTATTAAATATTCGGCAATTAACAAGGAACTTTTTTCTTCTGCGGGTGGACGTTTTCATAATTTATTTTGTACAATAATTCGTTGTCTCTGTAGTTGATGTTTTCGACCAACAACTTAATGAACTCATATCATTTTCGGCATATTTATGAGAAATTAAATCCTGCCAGCCATGCCTTCCACTGAATGTAAACTAAAGTTTACGCTTGAAACTGATGTTCATTGAACGGAATATACATCCATGGAACCAAGGATGTAAGGGGTTTAGGGGCCAGTAGAGGCAATGGGGGCAGTAGAGGCAACGGGGCATCCATAGAACCGAGGCTGTAACTGGGATTAGCGGTTTCAGGCGGTCATCGGGCATGGGCGGTGTAGTTCAGCGGGCAGTGTGGCGTGTGACCCGTACTATAGTAGATTGGAAAGTTAGGACATACTCTGGAATTCAATTGATAACATAGTAGGGAGTGTCGGCACTTCCATGTTGAATAGATATTAGACGTTTAAACAATGTAGGACGGAACTTTTGAAACTAATTATTAGAAATCCAGCTTTTATCAAGTAACATTTTTGCGGCTGGGCGTTTTCATAATATTTTGTGCCTTCCACTGAAGGTAAACTAAATTTTACGGTTGAAATTGATATCCATGAAACCGAGGATACATCCATAAAACCGACGATGCATTCATAGAACCGAGGATGTAAGGGGGTTTAGGGGCCAAGAGAGGCAATGTGGCCAATAGAGGCAATGGGGCCAGTAGAGGCAACTGGGCATCCATGAAACCAAGGATGTAGCTGGGCTTAGCGGCTTTGGGCGCCGTAGGCCATCGGGCACTGTACCCTAGTGCTCGTTATTGCATTTGACTACCCACCATCCTAGAATTTGAATTGTGCGCGTGACTGAGAGAATTCGTGATGGAGCGGCAGGGGCGAGATGCATTAGTAGAAGCAGTTGGGGTGGATCCTCAGAAGATGAGAACGACTATACTTGATGGACCATCAGTAGATCTTGGTGGCGTGGACGAGTTGCATGAGTCGAGGTTGACGCCGAGCAATTTAATGGCAATGACGAATCTGGGGAAGGCGAGGACAATGCCAAAGATGCGGAGGACGAAGCCCAATAGGAGGACGAGTCCGGGGTGGCAGAGGAAGACGATCGTCACTTTGGGAGCGCGCAAGCAACAAAGGACCGGGGCAAATATGGCGATGGCTCGACCGAGGAAAGAGAGCAGAATAATAATGAGCACGACAAACTACCGGCGGATTGTAACGAAAATGGGACTCTAGTAACGAAACTGATGTTCAAAATACTCTATAGAGGTTTCTTTCTGTGAATCGAGTAATTGATTATTTTTGTCAATGGAGGCAAGTTGGACGTCCACGAACACGAAGATGACATGCTAGCTGTCGAACCTCGTTTTATTCAAAAGCGGGCAGTTAGGGTTTTTAGGGCAGTAAGGGGTAGCCCCCGCCGCCATAAATAGGAGAAGTAGCGTCCATGATGGCTTTTTTATTAATTTGGAGAGAGTGGTGCTCTCACGCGCGCTTAAGTGTTCGCTACGAAACTAGGAATGGCGGCGGACCCGGCAGGAAACCGGATAGGCAACCGGGCATCACGGAACGGGCCCCTGACGGTCCTGGCCACGATCCGGAATTTGAATTGGTCCGCCTTAAATTGGGCGGCTCACTATTCATTTCTCTCCGGTTCCTCCAGCCCTCCTCGCCAACCCCATTTTGTGTTTCCGGATAGTGTTAGGGTTCTCAGTGAGCGCCCGGAGAGAGAGAACAGGGTGCGCTCGGACATAGAGGACAGTGAGCGCCCGGAGAGAGAGAACAATGTGCGCTCAGAGAGAGAGAACAGTGTGCGCTCAAAGATAGAGAAGGGTGAGCGTCCGGAGATTGAGCGCCAGAACTTAGGCTGAGTTCACGGAAGGGAGAGAGTGTGCACTCGGGGAGTGAGGCGCGAGATTTCCAGGAAGTTAGGCGCAAATTACGGAAGAGAGAGAGTGCGCACCCAGAGAGAGAGACGCGCAATTTACGGAGTAGGAGAGAGGTGCGTCCGGAGGCAGCGGCTATGGCGGGCAGGGGAGAGAGACAATTAGGGTCCAAAATCTCGGAGAGGAGGGTGATTCCGGCTATTTTGCAGCACTCGGGCGACTTCGAGGATTTGGTCACGGATCTCACGACTCTAGGATGTATAGGACTTCTTTGCAGGGTGTATGATTTGCAGGACGCGAAGACGTAAGCGGAGATTGTAGGCGGGGCCATGGAGCCAGCCTTCCGGTCGAGTTACATTCGGGCAAAGTACGGGAATTGGACCCGGGAGCACTGGCGTTTCACGTATGGCTTCCCGGAGACAGACAATGACCTCGAACCAGGCAACAAGGGAGACACACAGTGGGTGAAGAAGCGCTTCACCTTCCTCTCGGACAATGATGGATTCAAGGTGGAGGATTGCATGAACCCGTGGGAGTAGCGTCTTCTCCAATATGTGGTGCCAATTTTCAATCTGGAGGAGCCCACTACCCTCACGGTCACGTTGGCGAAGGGCATCCTCTCCGCGCTACATTACAAGAAGAAGATCAACTTGGGCTTCTTGTTGCACCGGAATGCCAAACGGGCGGCATCCAATCTTGGAGGTAAGAAGGGTTGTCCTCTTGCCCCTTTCCTTTATAACCGGTACGAAAAGCACGGATGCATCACGGAACAAGAGAAGAAGAGGCTGGAGATTCCACCGACTCCGGGAGAGAGAAGTCCGGCCAAGAGGAAGGCAGTGCATCCGGGAGGAGAAGGGAACCGGCCAAGGCATGCACCAGAAGCAGGGGAGAGGGAAATGGCCCACCCGGTGGGAAGAGAGTGGCCGAGGACGCTCCAACTGGACAGGGGAAGCATCCGGGAGGAACGCCAGAAGGAAAGGGAGGATCCGGTGTGGGAGCAATCGGGTGGTGCCAAGCCGCAACGGGAGGAGCGGCAGAAGAAGAAGGAGGACCATTCGGAAGGACAACCGGGTGGTGCCAGGCCGCAACGGCAAGAGCGCCACAAGAGAAGGGAAGACCCGGAGGAAGGCCGAGTGGGTGGAGCAAGGCCTCGACAGGAGGAGAGGTCGAAACGGAGGAAAGACCCGGAAGGAGTCCAACCGGGTGAGGAAGGGCCGCAACCAGAGCGGAGGAGGAAGAAGAAGGAAGATCCGGCAGCGGGTTCCAAACCGGATGAGGGAGGCCCCTCCCGAGTGCGCCCTCGGGAGCAGCAAGTGCCGAAAAGGAAGTTGATCCTAAGGAGCGACGGGGAGGAAGAGTCGGAGATCCAGGAGGTTACTCTACTCCGGAAGAAGAGCCAAAGCCGGAAGAAGACAACTCTAGTGAGCACTCGAGGAGCTCGTCCCACAGAAGAGGATGACGAAGAGAATGACGAGGAGGAGGACTCTGATGAGGATGAATCCGGGGACGAGGAAGACAGGGAGCAAGGGCCAACCACGGGAATGGAGCCAGCCCGGAAAGCAGGACCACCCGGGGAGGCAGAGGAGTAGGTCCCCATCCTCGCGGCAGCAGACATCCTGCTCTTAACGGCCCGAGTAGCCCTCGATGTGGTAGAGGAAAGGTACACCCCTCTATTCACTGCGATGAGGGAATTGGGAAACATCCTGCGGAGCAAGGATGTACTGGAGTACCCGAGGCTGGTCAAGAAGCTCAAGAAGGAGGCCAAACGGGACCGGAAGCAGGCAAACCAGGCAATCTTCTCGCGGAGGAGCAGAAGGAGGAGCTTCGCATGAAGGAGAACATCTGGAAGATGGAGGGGCATATCCGGAAGCAGGTGCAGCTCATCGAACGGATGGAGGAGACTGACCGGACTTGCATCACGAAGGTCGTCTGGTTATTCCAACCGGAAGGGGAGGTGCAGGCCATGGCTCGGCTGTACGCCGCGATCATTACACAACCGGGGATGGAAGGGGCTCCCCGAATGAAGTATATTGTAAGGGAGTACTCTGCTAAGGTGGAGGAGGCATTGGTGGAGTTCCGGGCACTAGCGGAACAGGTGATCTCGGAGAGCCCATCCGTCCCTGAACCAAACGTGGTGGAGACCAACAACCGGGGTGAGAGAGTAGTATCCAAGAATGAGTTGCAGGGGACTTTCCAATTGTCCGTGGATGCACCTCAGGCGGGGAATTTAGACAGGCTGCTGAGGACCGAGAGTTGGACTCAGGAGCATACTTCCCGCCTGGTAGAAGAAGTGGAGCCGGTTCAGGTGGTCAACCTTGGAGGAGCAAGCCCAGCGGATTTCTTGAACCCAGAAGAGGACATGGGTGTCCAACCGGGCAAGGAAGAACGACCAGAGGGTGGATGGGGAGGTAACCCGGATAGTCGACCGCACAGTGCGTGAGGGGGCGAACTGGACGTAGAGGGGCAGGAGGAACACAATGCGGATGGGAGCGAACCGGCCGTTCCAAACCAGGTGGAGAGCTCGGAGAACCAAGAGGGGCAACAAGTCGAAGAACGGAGAGCGGAAGAGTCGCTGCCCGAGAACTCCCTGGGTGAGCTGGATCCGGGATTAGTGGATCCGGCCGCGTAGGGCAGGCTTTTTAAGTAGGTAGATAAGAACACTTTTTGTGAATAGACTTTTCAGGATTTAAAAGTTAGTGGCAGTTTAGGATAGAAACTAAACCGTGGAGAGAGCTCCCCGGATTTCCAGATCCCGGGATTGTAGGATCTGAGGATTACCCGGATCCGGGTGTTTGGGGTGGCTTCTTATCAAGGAATTTTCTTCATTCCTTGGGTCTTTCAGTGTACCACTGTTCCGTGTAAATGATTAGAGGCGCATGTTCTTCTCCACAAAGTTGTGTGTGTGTGTGTGTGTGCTTGTGCCGTTTCTTGAAACAGTGGTCTAATTAGTCCCTTAGTAACCGGATGGACTAACCGGGTTCTGGTGTAGAATCAGTTAAGAGACCAGGTAGAAGATTTGGGGGAGTTAAGGTCGTTTGAATGTGGGGTTTTGCGCGCCCGATTGCACAGGATAATCCGGATTAGTATCTGAGTGAATAGGAGGAGGTACTCCGGTTTTCTCAGAACTCCTGGACGGGTAGTTTGGTAGAGGTGCCAGCATCCGGATAGATCTTGTAACTTCAGAGTATGGAGAAGCCAGAGAAAAATAGGTCCGTAGGAATCCAATTGCTTGCAGACACCCCGGATGCTGTCCATTCCGGTTAACAAGTCGTTATAGTATTTTGAAGAGAAGAGGGAAACTGGGTTGCGCTTGTGTGAGCAGCTGTGGCTTTGGCATAAATCTATAGTTAAAGAGCAATATGGAAAGTACCCGGATCTGGGAGTTGAATTAGGATAACCGGGAGGTGGTGAATTCCCCATCACTGAAATCAGTAGGGAAGGGTGTGTCTTTAAATCGAGCATCTTTAAAAATGCAAAAAGAGAACCCTTTGAGGGAAAACAGAGGTTAAGTAAAACCGGGTTAAGTGGTTAGGATAGACTAGGTAGAGTAGGGTCAAATAAACCTCAACCCAGACAGAAACCGGATCTAGCCATAACCAGATCAGTCAGTAGGGAAAGATCTGGTTTTAGTACGGTAAGAAGAAGTTAATTGGTGATAGGAAGAGAGGAATCACCAATCCGGACCAGTTTCCGGAAATTTCCCACTTCGCAGAGTCTCCGCGGAACGATAACCCGGAAATCACCTTTACGAGAATTCTTAATACGAAAAGGTGCGCTCTAGGGGAGTATTCGGTATCACTTGCTATGATACAAGCTACACCCATGGGCTGTTTCGAACCTTGGATATTCCACGGATGAGTTGTTTCTGTTGTTCAAGTGTTTGATTTTGTTTCAATTTCGTGGTTTGTAGGACTTCCCCGGTTACGAGGAGGACATTCTAGTTGCATCCATGGGCCCATGGCATCTTTGGATGCTCCACGGACGAGGTGTTTATGTTGAGTCTGTGTTTGAATCTGTATGAGTTTGGTGCTCATTGGGACGTCCTCGGCTACGAGGACGACATTCTAGCTGCATCTGTTAACCGAATATTAGTTGATATTCCCTTAGGCTAAGAGTAGGCTAGTCTATACCCGGCAGGAATAGACCCGGCAGGCGACACGTGGCAGCACAGGCTCGTACAGACTGGTCAAACCGACTTTTCCGGTCGACCAGTCTAACACACTGTCAGACCAGTCTCCTATATGTACCTTCACTCTCTTCGGGAGAGTTGTTGCTATATCATTTGTACATCTTCTTGGCAGCCTCAGTTGTACTTCGTTCTTGTCTTAAACTCTTCTTGTGCGCACTAGTATGTTAGACTACTGCTGTTAGACTACTGCTATTTCCTGCTCTTGAATCATTCCTTGTGGTTGTATCTTGGTTAGTTGCAGTAGTCTATGGGTATGCAGGAGTCGACTTACTAGCATACTGGTGCTTTTCCTTAGCCGACAGTCCATTCTTCTTAGTAGAAACCTCTTGCTACTCCTCTCAATCTCTAGAAACTAGTCTAGAGTGGAATAGTCTTGGGCGGAGTAGCTTCATTCGTTTAAAGTTGGTTCCTAGAAAAACCCCCTTAACATTTGGCGACCATGGAAAGTTCAGCTCAGACGCTAGTCTTTCTGTTGGGCTAGTCAGATCCAGATCTAGATCTAGATCCAGATCAAGATCCTGGTCGATCCAGATCTAGATCCTAGTCGATCCTGTCGACTATCGCTAAGGCGCTATACGTCCCTGGGAAACAGCAGCCATCTGCTTCCTACACAAAAATCATATGTCTTGAGAAAAATCCAGAGCCCGAGTAGCCGAAAAGAACCTCGGAGATCATTCTGTGTAACACTCGACCATGCTAGTCAACAGTCGATAATGCTACTGACCAGGAATCTGTAAGAGCAGTCTGTAAACAAGGCTTACGGTGCCAAAGAGCAACCGACTAAGCCAGCACAAAAGACTAGCCAAACAGATCTCAGAGCCCGACCTACCTAGTAGAGTCAAATCTAAATCCCAGATCCAGATCTAGTTCAGATAACTGCCGCGTCGCTAGTATGGATTGACCGCGTACACAAGCTATTGGTTCTCCCTTACCAGTCGAAGTAACTGCCGACCAGCTCTCTAACCCACGTTTTCACAAAGAATGGCGAAATTTACAGTCGGAGACCGTTCCACCGATAGTAGTCCATGAGACTACCACGGGAATAGATCCCCGACCAACATACGAGATTCGGCGGCAAGTCGCAGCATCGACCTCTACCGACCCGTCTTTACAACACTACATGGAGTTCACACAGGGAAGGATGAATACCCCAGAATCAACCACCGTTTTCACAGACGCATAATAGGCCCTTGCCACGAAACCCATATAAGCGACCGGTAGCTTCCCAGCCACCAGTCCTACCGACTGTGACCCAGTACCAGCCCACCATACCTATGTGTGCATCTTGTGGCGGCTATGGTCACCATCTCGAACAATGCGCACTATACAACCCTCGCTCGATAGGCTATTCGGTACCTACAGCTCAGATGCAGCAGCAGCCTTCCTACCCAGCAGCTACACTCCCAACTCGGACGACTGCTCGGAAATCGATAGCGATGCCTACCTACAAGGAAGGTAAGTGTGCCATTATGCATGTCCATTGATTTCTCAATGCCCTTACGTTGAATGGCGAAACAGATTCGGCTATTACTATAGCGTTATTTGGAAATTCCCTAGTCGATGCTGCTAACTATAATTGGTTCTCGACTCAACGAACGTCATACCCACACCAAAACTTACATGGAATCCTCGATGCCTTCAAACACGGCTACCAGGATATCGACAATGACGACCAGGCTTACCTACGTTTCCGCAGTATGAAACAGGATGCCAAAGAGTCGGTTGACGATTACTACGACCGGATGATGAAACTAGCAAGCCAGTTTGAGGTCCTTCCGGCTGATAATTTCCTACTAAGCAATTTCCGAGCTGGTTAATTGAAGTATCTGCAGGTAGTCACATTTGGACTACCAAGATCGACACTAGCCCAAGACAAGAAATCGGCTAAGCTTGCAGAAAGCGGACTACCTAAGGAACCCGACTCGACCACTACCGAGCGAACGGAGACTACAAAACGACCATTTTGCAACCGATGCAAGAAGCCAGGCCATTTCGAATGCGATTGTTGGCTCAATCCGGAGAGCGAGATCGGAAAAAGGAGTGCGGCGGCTAATAGGACAGCCCCAGTAGCAGCAGCCACACCATTGTCGACTACCGCCGAATCAAGGAGTCGACCACCCCGCGATAGCACACCACGACGAATATTCCCTTGCTCTCTGTGCTAAACCTTGGACCACCCGACACACTTGTGTCCCCTACTAAAGGATCCGAAGGTCGTCAAATTCCTTAATCAGCAGATCGAGACCAAGCCCAACACTTCGTCAGTAGTCATTGAAGAACTACCGAACACTACGGTTGGTGTCCTAACGGTCGCAGCGATTACCAGAAGCCAGTCGACTACCGACCAGCCGACTCTTGACGAAACCGCGGAGAAGACCGACTGGACTGCCCAAGAACTACTACGTGATCAAATGATGCAGGAAGTTCGTCAACTCCAAGCCGAGTTGGAAACAACAACTTCCACTAAAGACCCAAAGTCGACTGAGGACTCGCCCTCACTCGACTGGGACGCGGATGCATTACCGCAACAAACGATCACCCTTCAAGACAACCCAGACCAACCGACTCTGGCCACAGTCGACCAAGGCATTATCGCATTCGGCGCCGTCCAGCAGCAGATCTTCGATCAACTCCAAGACTGCAAATTGCAGGTTTCTATCCGTGACTTACTACAGTCATCACCGACCCTCACCAAACTGGTTCGGGATCGACTGACTCATCCAGACCCAGAGTCGACTCCATAGTTACCCTACTCGTCTACAGAGGAGGTGACGATCGCCGCTGCAGCAGTCATCGACAAACACATGCCAGTCATCACAGTCTCAGTCGGTAAAAACATGGTCGACGACGTTCTGATCGATGGCGATTCCGGCGTCAATGTGGTCACCGAAGATGAACGCCGACGGTTGGGACTAGCCAAACCGTCACCCGCACCATTCAACCTCAAGATGGCTAATGGCACCATAGCACGACTCAAAGGATTGATCAAGGATGTCAAAATCCACATTCATGGCATCCCCTACATAGTCACGCTTATAGTCATCGACTGCTCGACAGTCAAGTCAGACTACCGGATATTACTAGGTCGACCCTGGCTTCGATATGCCAAAGTCATACACGACTGGTGCAACAATGAAGTGCAGATCATGGGCAATGGCACCGTCAAGACCGTCAAGATAAATCGACAGTTAGGATACGAGGCGGTTACACAACATGCGCTAGTCTGTTACAACTTCGCGGAAGGAATCACCGATGAAGAGGAGGAAATTTTGATGGCCTCCGACCCGACCCTCCACACAATGGGCACAATCGACTGGAACCTCCTAGCTACCGAGTTGACAGTCGACCAACCTGGAACGGAACCGACTACGACGGCCAGTACCCCTAGGCACCAAGGTATTCAACATAGACCAGGAACAATGTTGGTAGACAAGACACCAATACGAGACAAGCTGCGATTCATGGACATTGCCCATTGGAATCACAATGAGGAGGATCGACTCGACCATGTCAACTTTAGTACCTCTACCGACCCCAAACTGTTGAAGCTGAACGCGAATCTGAGCCCTAGTCTCAGAGCTAGCGCAGAATCCTTGTTTAAGGAATACATCAACATTTTCGCCTTTTCTTACAAAGATCTGCGAGGTATACCGGAACACATAGCGACTCATCGGATCGAGCTCGACCGGACCATCTCGCCTAGTCACCAAGCACGATACCGGATGAACCCGAATTATGCACAAACAATAAAGGACGACCTGGAACGACTTCTAAAAGCAGGATTCATCGCACCAGTCGACCAGGCGACATGGCTATCCCCAATAGTCGTGGTCCCCAAAAAGAATGGGAAACTATAAATATGCGTAGATTTCCGTCGACTTAATGCAGCAACCAAGAAAGACTCGTACCCCCTTCTGTTCACGGACGAGGTACTCGACGCAGTCATAGGCTATGAAGCCTACTCCTTCATCGACTGTTTCTCAGGCTACCACCAGGTACGGATCGACCCGACCGACCGCCCCAAAACAGCGTTTAGTACCGAATGGGGCGCGTATGTATGGGTCATGATGCCGTTTGGATTGAAGAACACCCCGCCTACCTACCAGCGCATCGTCAACCAGATCTTCAAAGAGTACCTGGGCGACTTCATGAAGCTATTCCTAGACGATTTTAGTGTCTACAGCGACATCGACTCCCACCTACTGAAGCTCAAACTAGTCTTCGACCGATGTCGACAGTACGGGGTAAGCCTCAATCCCAAAAAGTGTATATTCTATGTTCCTTCTGGTGTAATTTTGGACTACATTGTAGGTCGGGAAGGCAAGTTTCCGGATCCAAAGAAAATCCAGGCCCTAGTCGACATGCCATCACCAAAGGACGTCAAAGCCATTCAGACATTCAACGGCCTAGCCCAGTTCAACCGATGCTTCATCAAAAATTATGCTGCCATCATGGAACCCATCACCAAACTGACCTGGAAAGGCGAACTGTTCGATTGGACACCGGCGTGTGCAACCGCATATCAGACCATCAAGGATCGATACCAGACTGCACCAATCCAGATCGGAGTCGACTGGTCACTCGACTTCCACATACACACAGACGCATCCGACATAGCAGTCGGGGCGATGCTAGCACAGAACCCGACCGGCAACATTGACCAGCCGATGGCCTACGCTTCTCGACTACTCAACAAAGCAGAGAAGAACTATACAACAACCGAGAAAGAAGCCCTCGCAATGGTGTACGCCATCAACAAATTCCGCCATTACCTCCTAGGTAATAAGTTCGTCTTCTATGTCGACCACCTGGCGCTCCAGTACTTGATCAACAAACCTCAGGTATCGGGTCGACTGGCACGCTGGCTACTACTGTTTCTTGAATTTGACTTCACTGTGGTTTATAAACCAGGCAAAACACATGGAGTAGCCAACGCACTATCAAGAAATGAAGAGGCCGAGCCAGCCATAGGCATACCCGACCAGACAGTTGACCCACAACTATTTTCCACCGAACCCGACTAGCTACACCCGATAGTCGACTACTTGACTACCGGGACTTTTCCAACCCACATGAGGAAGGAAGCCCGCAAGCGAATCGCTCACAAAGCCATTCCGTACCAAGTACTCGACGGACAACTGTACCGACTCGGCAAGGACCACCAGCTCCGACTATTCCTGACCGGCAGTCAGTCGACAACAATCCTCCAAGAATTACACAAAGGCAACGCAGGAGGACATTTTTCTCATGACATCACTATCCGGAAAATACTAGACGCAAGCTACTCGTGGCCGACTCTACACCAAGACGCTGTCCGGTACTGCCAATCGTGTCATGAATGCCAGATGACAGGCGGACTACCCAAGACAGTCTCCTCGAAGCTCGTCACCCAACTACCCGCAGAACCGTTTATTGTCGTAGCACGTGATACCGGATATTCCCCTAGAACGCACTTTTTTGTATTAAGAACGCTCGTAGAGGTGATTTCCGGGTTATCGTTCCGCAAGGATTCTGTGAAGTGGAAAGCTTCCGGAGATGGTCCCGGACTGGTGATCTCTCTCTCTTTGTCACCAGCTAAATTCCTCTTTCCTACCAAACCGGGTCTCCTTCTACTGATTGACCCGGTTAGGACTAGATCCGGTTTTCGTCCGAATTGGGAATTTATCCAACCGTACTCTGCCCGGTCTATGAAAAACAACTCAAACCGGTTTATATTAACCTCTATTTTCCTTCAGAGGGCTCTCCATTCACATTAGTGGTGCTGGATTGAAAGACACACCCTTCCTGCTGATTTAAGTGATGGGAAATTCACTACCTTCCGGTTATCCTCACAAAACTCCTCGATCCGGGTAATTCCCGTACTGCACTTCAGCTGCAGATTCATCCCAAATCCACAGCCGGTCACTTAAGCGCAACCCGGGTTTCCCCCTTTTACAAATTACTACAACGACTTGCTAACCGGAATAGACAGTTTCCGGGGAATCCGAAACTAGTAGTCAGAAATCCTCGCGCCCTATTTTACTCCCGTGATCTCGTATTTCCCATCGCCTGGACCTTCCTAGTGCTGGCACCTCAACCGGACTACCCGTCCGGGAGTTCTGAGCAACCCAGAGTACCCCCTCCTGCTTGCTCAGCCACTAACCCGGATTACTTAGCGTACGGGATTTAGAAACCACTCTTTCAAACAGTCCTCAAATCACCCAAAAACCGTATTCAGACGTCACACCCGAATCACTCGAGAACCCGGACTACTTACCCGGTTACCAGGGGACTCTTGACTGCTGTACCCTTCCACAAACAACCCCACAGCACATACACAAATTTCGGATAATGCTCTACAGTAGTTTGCTTTCAGGGAAACAGTAATACAAGAAGACCCCGAGAATGCCAAGCATTCCCGGGCAAGTAGTGGCCCTCGGCCACCGGACCGGATTTCCCGCCCAGATCCTACAAACTCGTGATCCGGAAATCAAGGGAAATCTCATCCAAAAGATCTCAATCCTATCCTACTGGAAAAACGCCTAACCTACCACAAAAAAAAGTCCCATTCACACGCGAGCTAGACTACCTAGATAAAAGCCTACTCCCTAGCCTGATCTGGTTCACACTGCACTCCAGATCCTACTGATCTTTATACTCCTCCGGTTCACTGACCCTGTCACCCTCCGAGCTCCCGTCCTCTTCCTGGTTGAATTCCGGAGAAGCATCTTCCTTCTTCTTGGAGCGTCGCTCCCGAACTTCCTCCTGATCACTTTCCTCCTCGGACTCAGGTTGACTCCCGTCCTCTTCCTCCTGGGTCTCGTGTTCCTCCGGTTTGCCCGCGTCCACTTCGCATTCCTCTGGCTCACCGGCATCCGTCCTGTCTTCCTGGCCACCAACATCAGGCTGGCCGTCTACCTCCTGGTCTTCCCCGGGTCCTAACTTCCTACCCGGGTTGGTTCCGATTTCTGCCAAATCAGCAACCTGGTCTGCCAAATTAGCCAGACTGGCCTCCGATAGGTCCCCTCCGGTACTGGCACCCGGATTACTCCGTGGCAAACTCACCACCGGACTCGCAGCTGACTTGAAGTCTGTTCCGGAGTGGATTGGCCTCCAGCCATCATCCTATCCATCTCCCCCATCCTGGGTGCATCCTGCGATACATGGAACGCGGCCAACAAATCACTACTGGCTAAGGGTGCATTCATACCTCTCGGATTTGCTACCCTCTCATCCGGTTCGGACCCGGATGGAAATCTTGCTTGATGCTCCGCCAGCAGTTTTCGGAATTCCACCAATCCTGCCTCGACCCTTGCGGCGTACTTCTTTACCACGTTCGTTACTCGGGCGGCGTCGTCCAATCCGGCTTCGACCACCTTCTCCCAGTACAACCGGGCCTCCATCTGGGCCTCCCCCTCCGGTTTGAACAGCGACGCGAGGAGACGGTAAGTGGGAAACTTCTGCTCCTCCAGAGTCTGGATCTCATCCTGTTGCCTTACCAGTGCCAAACTCCTTTCCAAAGCTTCCCTCCGGAGTTTGTCTACTTCATTCCTCATTCGCCGGACGATCTCCGGGTACCTCTCCACCTGTGTACTCTGGATGACACGCCTGACTTCTTTCATCGAAGTGCAGATGGTGCGGCATTTACCTTCCATCGTCTCTAAGGCTTCTCGGACTGGTTTGAAGAAGTCCTCCTCCGATTCTCGTAGGGAGATGTCCTCCAGTTCCGGTTCTGCATTCCGGGGAGCTCGCTCATAAGTCCGGGTCTCCTCCGGATACTCCTCTTCGTCCCGCACCGGTTTTGATTCTCGCACCCTCTTGGTTTTCACCCGGACGTTATTCTGTCGTCCGCTCGATTCCGGTTTCCTCTTCCTCCGACTATCCACCGGTGTCACCTTCCTGTGTCTCTTCCTCGGAGGAATCCTAACTCCGGTCACGATCGTGTCCTGGTCCTCATCCTCTTCCATTTCTTCTTCCTCCTCTTTCGGAGTCCCCCTCCGGTGTCTCTTCACCTGCCCTCGGAATGGTGTCTCCTGGTGTGGTTCCTCCTCGGGTTCCGATTCGTCTCGAGTCTCCTGGAGTTTCTTGAGTTGGCCTCGGGTGCGCGCCCTGAAATGGCCCGTCCTCACCGGTGTCTTCTGACCCGGTTCCTCCCCTTCTGCTCCGGTCTCCGAGGGCTCCGGTTGGCCTTCCTGTATATCCGGAGTGACCGCTGCTTCGTCCGCTCTTCTTCCTTCCTGCTCTTCCCGTTCTTCCTCGTCCGGGCTGTCCTCGTCCTCGCTCTCATCCGGACTCCCTTCTCAGACCCTTGGCGGCCTCCGGTCCATGATCCTCCGGCAGTTCTCCCATTGCTCTCTCTCCTTGGCCTAGAGACATCCGTGCTTGTCATACAAGTGAAACAGGAAAGGGGTTAGAGGACATCCCTTCTTGTTTCCGAGTTTGCGCGCTTCCCGTTCCACCAACTCGTCCACAATGAGTCCCCATCCGGTCTTCCGGGTTTTGATGTAGGCCCCGTAAATGGTCTTCGTTAGCTTGATCGTGCAGGTGGTGGGTTTGTCCGGGCTCAAAATAGGCACCAGAAACCGCAGCAGGCGCCTCTCCCGGTCGTCTATGCAATCCTGCACCCGGAATCCGTTTTTCTCTGAGACCGGTTGAGAAAACCTTTCCTTCAACCATTCGTAATCCTGCTTGGTCTTGTCGTATCCCAACGGGCTGTCAGGGAAGTTGTATGTCACGCGCCAGTGTTCCGAGGTCCACTTCTTCCACTGTCCCCGGATTTCGCTGTTCCGGAATTCTGCCAGTACAGGTTTTCCGCCTAACTCCTGCAACATAGTATCACTGTGGAGATCCCATGGTAGATACCGAAATTCTTCACAACCCATTTTGCGCAAATCCTTCTGCAACTGTTCCCTGTGGCCCGCATCGGTCGGAGCAACCGGGCGTACCAAATTATCTGGAACTGGCAGCCCGAGCCTCCAATCGTCCTTCCGTCCCATCGCTGCTGGGTCCAAAACTCCTTTCCCTCGATTTCGCGCGCTCCGCCTAAGCTCCCGGAACACTTGTTCGCTACCCGGTCGCTCTCCCTGCTCTCTCACAACATCCGGAAACGCGAAACTCTGGTGCACGGGTGGAATGGAAACACTGTTTGAAAATGAACAGTGTACCGCCCTAATTAAAGCCGCCCATTTCAAGGCGTGAAACGTGGCCGGGTCCATTCCTGACCCGTCCATCCTCTACCCGGTTTCCAATCCGGTTCCCGTGACCAACCCGGACACCTACTGTCAGAACCGGACCCTAGCAATAATTCTACCACGCGCGTTAGTGCCTCCTCTACATAAATAACTAAATGTGCCATTATGGTCACTTCCACACTCATTTATAGAGATTTGGGCTACTCCTAGCTACTCTAAAACCCTAACTCTCTACTTCTAGGTCAAACGAGGTCTGACATTTATGAAATAGGGACTCGACTTCATAGGCCCCGTCAAGAAGACCCGCCATACAGGCTGTCGATACATTTGGGTGGCTACCGACTATGCCACCAAATGGATCGAGGCTAGAGCTCTCCGAGGAAACACCGCCAGGGAGACCGCACAGTTCCTGTACGAGGCAATCCTTACCCGGTTTGGATGTCCTCTCCACCTAGTCAGCGACCAAGGTACCCATTTTATCAACAGCACGGTACACACTCTCACCGAGCATTTTTTACTCTGACACACGACTTCAACGACATACTATCCGCAAGGTAACGGCCAAGCCGAGTCGACCACCAAGGTCATAGTCCGAATGCTCCAGAAGCTAGTCAACGAGAATCGAACCAACTGGGACTTACAGCTCCACACGGTCCTATTTGCTTACCGAACGGCATACAAAGTTGGCACGGGCCACACACCTTTCCAATTGGTGTATGGTCTGACGCCGTTGATGCCAACCGAATACATCATCCCGACCCAACGGTCAACATCGACTACCGACTTCACTCCCAGGCGAGTACTAGCAACCCGAGCCGCCGAACTCGAGAAGTTAGACGAGACCCGACTGACAGCAGCCACACACCACGGGGCACAACAGTGGAACCGA
This sequence comes from Pohlia nutans, assembly GCA_022496805.1. NCBI lineage: Eukaryota > Viridiplantae > Streptophyta > Bryopsida > Bryales > Mniaceae > Pohlia > Pohlia nutans. Next base: position 3,112,592 of record CM040107.1, on the reverse strand, counting down.
GCACAGTGGGCCGAGAGCCAAGGCCAGTCGACTCTATACAACGTAGGCGACTACGTCCTCTGGCACCCGCAAGGGACAAATGTCCATACCGGTAAACTTCGTAGCAAATGGTTCGGCCCGTATCGTGTCCAGTACACCCTTCCCAACAACATTGTCCTCCTAGTCAGCATTCAGCACTTTGACCCCGACCCGGTAGTGGTCAACGTCAACAAACTCAAACCCTACCAACTCCTAGGCGATCACCCTCCAACCGAATTGACTAGCCTACTCACTAGCAAATCAGAGATAAGGTCAACACTAGAAGAGAACGAAGATGAGCCCAACCGACAGCAACGGACCCGACCCGACCCAGTTACAGTTGGTCGACCCGACTGGTCGATCCGACTAGTCAACCCGACCAGTCAAAGTCTAGAAGAGCCGCCATATTTATGGCCGCCGCCCTCACCTATCCTCTCAGTTTTGAATGCAAGGCCCATAGGGCAAGTATTTAGCACTAAGGCCGCACCCCTTCTTCCTCCTCTTGCTTCCTCGCCATTAGTTTCCTCTCCTGCCGACCCACAAGCCGCGCACCTCCTATCTCCCATTGCTCACTCTCCTCCCTCCTTCCCTTCTCCTCCGGTTGACCGCCCCTCCGCGGCTCTTGCTTTATGCATTCTTAGCAAGCGATTTAGACAACCACGAGTAGAACAGCGAAGAGTAGTTAAGCAACCCCTTAGCCCGACTGTGCGAGAGATAATCGAGAGTAGACTGAGTAGGAAACGACCGCGCCCATCGCCACTGGAGCCGACTGTGTGCGAGCCGACTTCGGGACTACGCCGGCCTTTCTCTTGTCTCCTTGTGCGCAGATTTGCAGCCGATCGATCGATGGCAAAAGGCAAGTCGACTGATCGCGGTCCCCGACGCCTCTGGTCCTCCGCACCACCGACTTACGAAATCCCGATGCGCACTAGGGAGGGACTCTACAAAACCCTCGCCTTTCAGTCGATGCGGCCGATCCGGGAATGGCGCGAGTACGCTGCAAAACACACGACCGACGCCGATTTCATCAAGGCGATCGGCATTTTCGACTTTGTAGCAGTCGACTGGGACAACCCTCAACGCGCGCCACGCATGGAGCTGATCGAGGAGTTCGTCAACGCCGCGATAGTCGACCTCCCCAACAAGTCCATCACCGCTTGAATCCGCACACATACAGTCACAGTCGATCCGACTATAATTCACGAGGTTCTCAAACTGCCATTTGGCATTACTATACAGCCAATCGACCCTGCGGAGTACCCAGCGGGTCGGTTTGAAGAGTATTCTGCAGCCGGCAAGACTGCTGAGGGCTACAGCATCTGCCACTGCAAACCCGAACACCACACGCGACTGACAGCATTCATTCAAGGCCTCGGGTTCAAACGCAAGACGACCTACATCAGCAAGGAAATGCTCGATGTAGTGTGCACAGTCGAGGCCCTGATCGACCGCGCCATGCAATGGGACTGGGCGACATAGATGTTCAATTCGATTGCCATCAACATCAAGACGATGCAGACCACGAAGACCACAAACTGCACTTCAGCCGAGGTATTGGACTTCCTCGTTGAATCCTATTTTCCTAGCACTGACGAGGAGTATGCACACCAAACAGTCGCCCAGCAGAACACCAAAGACCGACGTCGACAGTCGGAGAACTCGGAAAACAGCTCCCGACTACATCGTTTTCCAAGGCGGGCTTGGAGCCGACCGCACATCAAAGGACCATGTTCGGCCTCCCTGACCAGTCGACCTAGGCCAAACATCGACTGCTTGACCCCCTATTCGACAAACCACACCCGACCTAGTAGCACTGACAGCCACTACCGGGAGTCAACCGACCGCAGAGCGAAGGGAGACACGCTCCTCACACGCACGCAAGCGGGACCAGGAGCGACAAGAGAAGCGTGCCAAGTGAGGCAGACTCACACCAATGAGTCAGTTTATACCTCAACAGGTCGACCTGACTTCATCCAACAGCGAGGCCCAGTCGACTCCACCACCAACGCCGAGTGAGACCCCCATCCCTGACACACCTCCGCCCTCTCTATCCGACTTCGCGCCGCTCAACCTCGAAGCGGCATATGGAGCGGCACCAACCGGCGAATTTCGCCAGCCACCGCTCGTCTCCTCCACGACTCGACCTCCGCCATCACCCGGGGTCAATCGACCCGCACCCGACTCACCAACATCACGAGCCACGACATTAGCGATGCATTGGCGCCACCGCCGGGAGGACGTCCAAGGAGCAGTAAGTCGACTCGAGGATGTCGGTTCCCGAGTGAACCTCCTCTTGTTTGAGGCGGTTCAAGCAAAAACCACCCTTCAAGCCGAGCTCGACCGCCACCGATTGGAGAGTAGTCGACTGACCAAGGACTCAACAACATACAAGCAACAGGTCGACAACCTCACTAACGAACTGGCAAGACTCCGTACTACTCTCACCACCGTCACGGAGGAGAAGAGTCAGATCGACAACAGATTGGCCCAGCTACAAGCCGACCTCCACAGCAGTCGACAGCAGGAACAGAAACACCAGAGCGAGCTTGTGGTAGCATGAAACGAACTCGGAGCGGCACGAGCCGAGGTAGCAGCAACCCAGCTCAGTCTTCAGCAAGCTCGGAGGGACATAGTCGACTCCAACAACCGACTCGACCTACTACTCCAAGACAACGAGGAGAAGTCCCGCCAATTCGCAAGTCGGGAGCTGCAGTTACACAAACTTCGAGCGCGCAAGTACCGACTCCGACTCAAGGCAAGAAACCGTATCAAGGTTCTCAAGCACACCCTCAGCACCGACCGCCACCAGCTCAACATGTACCGCAAGCAACTAGACCAACCTCAGCTCGACCACCCGGACTTGGAGATTCCAGCAGTCGACGAAGACGAAGAGAAGGATACGAGCCACCTCGAACCCGACCATTCGCTCTGGGAGAACCAGTCGACTGACGACGACGAGGTCTTGACTACCGACGTCAAATTAAGTGAGGACGACGGCGAAGACGACAGCGAGTCGACCAATGAAGACGAGGATCGCGATCACCAGCAACAAGACCAGCAGCCACCGCTAGTCAACCTTCAAGACACGGTGCAATAGCAGCCAGCAGCTCCACACCCTCCTTCTCCACAGCAGCAGCAGGATCAGTAGCCCCTAGCACCCGACCAGATGACGACAGCACCTACACCATCGGTCGACAACACCCCAGTCGTCTTACCAGTAATCTCTTCATCACACTCTCTGGGGTTCGACTTCTTAGGAATGCCTCCAGATATCCGCTCACCAGGCATGACCCAGGACTCTAGCGACGTCCACGAGTGACGAGTCGACCTTAGCTGGGTCGCGGGTAATTTTGTCATTCCTCGTGAACATTTTTCCCTAGTCACCTACCGGGGTAGTCTAAAGTCCACAGGAGTGTACGTAGCTCAGAGGGAGGGCAATGTTAACTGAATATTAGTTGATATTCCCTTAGGCTAAGAGTAGGCTAGTCTATACCCGGCAGGAATAGACCCGGCAGGCGACACGTGGCAGTACAGGCTCGTACAGACTGGTTGACCCGACTTTTCCGGTCAACCAGTCTGACACACTGTCAGACCAGTCTCCTATATGTACCTTCACTCTCTTCGGGAGAGTTGTTGCTATATCATTTGTACATCTTCTTGGCAGCCTCAGTTGTACTTCATTCTTGTCTTAAACTCTTCTTGTGCGTTCTAGTATGTTAGACTACTACTGTTAGACTACTGCTGTTTCCTGCTCTTGGATCATTCCTTGTGGTTGTATCTTGGATAGTTGTAGTAGTCTGTGGGTATGGAGGAGTCGACTTACTAGCATACTAGTGCTTTTCCTTAGCCGACAGTCCATTCTTCTTAGTAGAAACCTCTTACTACTCCTCTCAATCTCTAGAAACTAGTCTAGAGTGGAATAGTCTTGGGCGGAGTAGCTTCATTCGTTTAAGGTCGGTTCCTAGAAAAACCCCCTTAACAGTATCCATGGGCCAATGGGATCCTTGGATGCTCCGCGAATGAGCCATTTCTGTACTAGAAGCTGTTTAAATCAGTTTGAGTTTGGTGTTGATTTAAACGTCCTCGGTTACAAAGACGACATTTTGGCTCCATCCATGGGCCCATGGTAACCTAGGAGCAACCATGGATGACTCGTTTCCGTTCTTTCTGTGTTTGATTCTATTTCAGTTTGGTGGTCTGTGGTACCTCTTTGGCTACGACGACGACATTTTGCCTCCATCTATGGGCCCATCGGATCCTTGGATGCTCCACGGATGAGTCGTTTCTGAACTAGAAGCTGTTTGAATCAGTTTGAGTTCGGTGTTCATTTGGACGTCCTCGACTACAAGGACGACATTCAGGCTCCATCCATGGGCCCATGGAAACCTTGGAGGGTCCATGGATGAGTCGTTTCTTTTCATTGTGTATTTGATTCTCTTTGAGTTTGGTGGTCAGTGGAACGTCCTCGGCTACGACGATGACATTTTGCCTGCATCCATGGGCCCAAGGGATCCTTGGATGCTCCACGGATGAGTCGTTTTTGTACTAGAAGCTGTTTCAATCAGTTTGAGTTTAGAGTTCAGTGCGACGTCCTCGGCTACAAGCACGACATTCTAGCTTCATCCATGGGCCCATGGGATCCTTGGATGCTCCACGGATGAGTCGTTTTTGTACTAGAAACTGTTTGAATCAGTTTAAGTTAGGTGGTGATTAGGATGTCCTCAGCTACGAGGACGACATTCACGCTACATCCATGGGCCCATAGGATCCATGGATGCTCCACGGATGAGTCGTTTCTATTCATCCTGTGTTTGAATCAATTTGACTTAAGTGCTCATTCAAACATCTTCGGCTAGGAGGACAACATTCTAGCTGCATGCATGGGCCCATAGGATCCTTGGATGCTCCATGGATGAGTCGTTTCTGTACTAGAAGCTGTGGAACCTTGTTTTATTCAAAAACGGGCAGTTAGGGTTTTGAGGGCAGTAAGGGGTAGCCCGAGCCGCCATAAATAGGAGAAGTAGTGTCCATGATGGCCTTTTTATCAATTTGGAGAGAGTGGTGCTCTCACGCGCGCTTATGTGTTCCCTACGGAACTAGGCATGGCGGCGGACCGGGCAGAAAACCGGATGGGAAACTGGACATCGGGGGACGGGCCCCTGACGGACCCGGCCACGATCCGGGATTTGATTTGGGCCGCCTTAAATTGGGCGGCTCACTATTCATTTCTCCCCGGTTCCTCCAATCCTCATCGCGCACCTTCTTTTGTGTTTCCGGAGAGTGTTAGGGTTTGCATTGTGCGTCCGGAGGGAGAGAGTAGTGAGCACCCGGCATTTGCGGAGATTGAGTGCCCGGGAGTTGGGAAAATTGAGCGCTCAGGAAGAGAAAAGAGTGTGCGGTTGGAGTTGGAGAAGAGTGAGCACCTGGGGAGTGAGGCGCTAGGACTCTAGGAGATCAAGCGCACATCACGGAAGCGAGAGAGAGTGTGTCCGAAGAGAGAATTGCGCGATTTAGGAGAGAGAGAGAGAGAGAGAGAGAGAGAGCGCACCCGGAGAGAGAGACGCGCCACTCACGGTGGAGTAGAGAGGTGCACCACTAGGCTGCAGCTATGGCGCGCAGAGAGGTCGGGTCCAAAATTCTAGAGAAGATGGTGCTTCTGGAGATTCAGCTGCACTCGGGAGACTTCAGAGACCTGCTCAAGGACCTCAAGAACATTGGGTGCATAGGACTGTTTGGTAACGTGTGGAATGTGCAGGACGCCAAGATGTTGGCAAAAATTGAGGGTAGAGCTATGGAGCCTGCCTTCCGGTGAAGCATCCGGGCGAAGTACGGGATTTGGAGCCGAGAGCATTGGTGCTCTACATACGACTTCCCGAATATGAGTGACGACTTGGAATCGGGAAGCAAGGGGCATAGGAATTGGATGAAGGAGCGCTTGAGTTTCCTTTCGGACCACGACGGATTCAAGGTGGTGTTAAGGGGTTTTTCTAAGAACCGACCTTAAACAAATGAGATTACTCCTCACAAGACTACTCTATGTCGGACTAGTCACTTAAAGATTGAGAGGAGTAGTCAGAGGTTTCTACAAAGGTGAACGTCCTATCGACTAGGAAAAAGCACCAATATACTAGAGAGTCGAATCCTCCATACCCACAGACTACTGCAACTAATCAAGATACAAACACAAAGAACGATACAAGAGTAAGAATCAGCAATAGTCTAACAGCAGCAGTAGTCCAACATACTAGTGCGTACAAGAAGAGTTAAGACAAGAACGAAGTACAACTGAGGGTGCTAAAAAGATGTACAAAATGTATACCAACCCCTCTCTCAACAAGAGGGAAAGTACATATAGGAGACAGGTCTGACAGTGTGTCAGACTGGCCGACCGGAAAAGTTGGGTCGACCAGTCTGTACCAGCCTGTACTACCGGGTATCGCCTGCCCGGTCTATTCCTGCCGGGTATAGACTAACCTACTCTTAGCCTAAGGGAATATCAACGAATATTCGGTTAATAGGTGGCAGATTGCATGAATCCCCGGGAGCAGCGTGTGCTCGAATATGTTGTGCCCACCTTCAATCCGGGGAAGCCCACCAACCTCACGGTCACACAGGCGAGGGGCATCCTATCCGCGCTGCACCGTCGGAAGCAGATCAACTGGGAATATTTGTTGGACCGGAACACCCAGAAGGTGGGAAAGAATCTCGGGAACAAGAAAGGTTGTGGGCTTGCTCCTGTCCTCTACCACTTGTACGAGAAGTACGGATGCAACACGGAGGAGGAGAAGAAGAGGTTGGAGATTCGTCCTATTTCGTAGTAGAGGAGCCCAGCCAAGCGGAAGGTAGCACATCCGGTTGGAGAAGCGGGGAATCGGCTAGGGCCTGCGTTCCAACCGGAGGAGAATGAGATGGCCCAACGGGAGCGAAGGGAGCTGCCAAAGACGCGTCAACTGGATAGGGGAAGCGTCCAGGAGGAACGCTGGAAGGAGCGAGAAGATCCGGCGCCGAAGCATTCGGGTGGCGCCAGCGCCATTCCGGAGAAGGAGAACAAGAAAAAGGAGGACCGGAAGAGAAAGTTGATCCTCGAGCCCAACGGGGAAGAAGATCCGGACATCCAGGAGGTTACTCCACTCAAGAAGAAGGGACAGGGCCGGAGGAATATCACTCCGTTGAATAACCAGTGAGCTCGTCCCAGGAAGGCAGATGATGGAGAGGATGACGAGGACGAGTACGGGGACAAGGGAGACAAGGAGCAGGGACCAGCCGTAAGAGAGGAGCCAGCCCGGGAAGCAAGAACCATCCGGAGAAGCACACGAGGAGGTTCCACTCGCGGTAGAGGACATTCTCCTGACAACCCGGGTAGCCCTCGACTTGGTAAATGAAAGGTACGCTCCCTTGTTCGCTGCAGTGAGGGAGGTGGGGAACCTCCTCCGGAGCGATGACGTGTTGGAGTACCCGGGGCTTATCCAGAAACTCTAGTGGAGGCTCTACAGGAGCCGAGAACAGGTGAGCAAGACGGCCATCCTCGTGCTAGAGCAGAAGGAATAGCTGCGCACGAAATCGGAGTACGTCCAGAACATGGAGGTCCACATCCGGACGCAAGAGCTGCACATCAAGGGGCAAGAAGAGACAATCAGATGCGTGGGGGAAACCGGCCGGTCATGCATCACGAAGGTGGTCCAGTTGTTCCAACCGGGAGGGGAGGTGGAGACCAAGTCCCGTTGTACGACCACAAGATCACCCAACCGAGGTTGGAAGGGGCAGCCCAGGTGAAGAATGTCGTCCGGGAGTACTCGGACAAGGTGGAGGCGGCATTGGTGGAGTTCCGGTCGTTGGCGGAACAAGTGACTAGGGAGAGCCCCTCTGCTTCTGAACCGGATGAGGTGGAGACCAACAACCGGGGTGAGAGGGTAGCCTCCGGGGAAGGGTTGCAGGGTGCATTCCGGTTGTCTGCAGAGGCGCCTCAAGCGGGAGAGTTAGAGAGGTTGATGAGGACGGGGAGCTCAACACAGGAGCATATTTCCCGGCCCATGATGGAGGTGGAGCCGATTCATATAGTCAGACCCGGAGGAGCGAGCCCAGCAGACTTTCTAAATCCGGAGAAAGACATCAGAGAGATGGGTGCCCAACCGGGCAGAGAGGAGAGACCAGAGGCTGGGCCAGGAGGTCACCTGGACGGTCAACCGGGAGGTGCGCAAGTGGACGAACCAACCGAGGAGCAGCAGGCGGGGCTTGGAGCGCAAGAGGGAAACCTGGCTGTTCCAGTCCTGGTGGAGAACCCGGAAGATCAGGAGGGGCAGCCAACAGAAGATGAGTAGCTGCCCGGGACCACCGGGGGTCCGGGATTAGTGATCCGAATTTAGTGGATCCGGCCGCTTAGGGTAGGCTTTTTAAATAGGTAGATTAGAAGACTTTTTGTGTATAGACTTTTTAGGATTCTAATGTTAAATGGTGGTTTAGGATAGAAACTGAACCGTGGTGAGAGCTCCCCGGATTTCCAGATCCTGGGAATGTAGGATCTGAGGATTTCCCGGATCCGGGCGTTTGAGGTTGGCATCTTATCAAGGAATGTTCTTCATTCCTTGGGTCTTTTTGTGTACCACTGTTCCGTGTAAATGAGTAGAGGCGCATGTTCTTTTCACAACTTTGTGTGTGTGCATATGTGTGTATTTGCTTGTGTTATTGCCCGGAACAATGGCTCAATTAGTCCCTTGGTAACCGGATGGATTAACCGGGCTCTGGTGTAGATCTAGTTAAGAGACAGGGTAGAAGATTTGGAAGAGTTAGGATCGTTTGAATATGGGGTTTTCCGTGCCTAGTTGCACGAGATAATCCAGGTTAGTGGCTGAGTGAGCAGGAGGGGGGCCTCCGATTCTCTCAGAACTCCTGAACGGGTAGTTCGGTAGAAGTAACAGCATCCGGTTAGATCTTGAAATTGCAAGATACGGGGAAGCCAGAGTAAAACAGGTCATGAGGAATTAAATCTCTTCCGGACACCCTGGATGCTGTCCATTCCGGTTAACAAGTCGTTGTAGTATTTTGGAGAAGAGGGGAAAACCGAGTCGTGCTTGTGTGACTGGCTGTGGGTTTGGGATAAATCTATAGTTGAAGAGCAATACGGAAAGTACCGGGATTAGGGGGTTGAGTTTGGAGAACCGGGAAGTGGTGAATCCCCTGTCATGAGAATCAGTAGGGGAGGGTGTGACTTTTAATCTAGCATCTTAAAAATGCAAATGGAGAACCCTCTGAGGGAAAACAGAGGTTAAAGAAAACCGGGTTAATTGGTGAGGATAGACTAGGTAGAGTAGGGTTGGATAATCTTCCAACCCGGACAGAAACTGGATCTAGCCATAGCCGGATCAGTCAGCAGGAAAGATCCGGTTTTAGTACGGAAAGAGGAGGTTAATTGGTGATTAGAAGAGAAGAGTAACCAATCCGGGTCAGTTTCCGGAAATTTCCCACTTCACAGAGTCTGCCGGAACGATAACCCGAAAATCACCTTTACAAGCATTTTTAATACGAAAAAGAGCGCTCTAGGGGAGTATCCGGTACCACGTGCTACGACAGAAGGTGTATGAATCAGTTTAAGTTAGGTGTTGATTAGGACGTCCTCGGCTACGATCAAAACATTCTTGCTCCATCCATGGGCCCATGGGATCTTTGGATGCTCCACGGATGAGTCGTTTATGTTCATCTTGTGTTTGAATCAATTTGACTTAAGTGCTCAATCGGACGTCCTGGGCTACGAGGACGACATTCTAGCTGCATCCTTTGGCCCATGGGATCCGTGGATCACTACTAGAATACCATGACCAAATCAACAGATATGTATTGTTTGGGGCACTGCAATGACCAAATCAACAAATTTTTAATCTTTTTGTAAAAACCAACAATTTTCTGCTTACTTTTTGTTGATTTGGGTAGTGCAACGACCAAATCAACAGTTTGTTGCCTACTTTTTGTTGATTTGGATAGTACAATGACCAAATCAACAAAATTTTAGTGAGTGTAAAATCTTTTTTGGAATATTTTTGGAATCGTTTGAGAAAAATTTGGAATCTATCGAAATATTATAGAGTCTATTGGAATATTATTGAATCTTTTGAATCTTTTGTAATTTATGTACTCGATTTTTTAAATGGTGACTTTTTTTTACTTTTAAACAATTTCTGGCATCTATCACAAATATATCCAATCGGTTTTAAATTCTTTTAAACAAACTCTTAATAAGATCGTGAAGATATTCCTCAAGGTTGAAAGGCATCAAATCACACAATCATGACTTTCAAAACACTTAAAACATTTAAAACACCCTTATTTGGGCAAAATTCAAACACCATGGTTGAAATTCTATGTACTCTGAATTTTTTTTAACCTCTAATTTAAATGACTGAGCAACCAAAATTTGAAGTCTAGCATATGACTAGATACCAAAGTCATTCTCTTTTCACATAGATAACTTAAAATTCACTGAGTTTGTTTTGTAATCATTTAGTACTAGAATGAGTGTTTTATGTAATTGGATTATATAACTGCAATTTTGCAAACTTTCATCATCTCTGACAAACATTAAAAAGAGACTAGTAGGCTGATATTCTCTAAATTAAATCTGTTGAGGGTGAATTTTGACTTTCAGCTTTATCAGAAACAATCACACGGACGTCCAAACAAATGAATCCACTTGAATGGGACGACAATAAGTCATTTGTGAACCTTTTTTTTTCTTTCTTCTTTGAATCTCTATGCTAGAAGCATGGAACCTTCTTATTGTTTCTACACAGTAATCCATTTTTTTGAAACATTCAATCAATTGAACTCATTAACCCCTAAGTGACCAATTGACCATTTTCTAATCGCACCCCAATTAGCCATAATTAAGATATGACATTTTCAAGGTTTAATATCTTGTCGAAATTGGGGGGAGAGATGATGTTCTAGTGTTGTTTGATACATTTCATATGCAATATCGAGGTTTAGTAAGGAATTTTTCAACGACACAGACCTCAATATTGTCTTAGTGTTATAAAACTTACCACTTCGGGAAACTAATGATGTTCTCTCCTTTGAAGATTTTGCTATTAAATTTTTAGAATAGAATGTTTAGTTTTAACCAATCATACCAAATTCCATACTCTAAATGTAGAATTAGTAATTTTGGTGAATTTCAAATGGCAAAAGCATCTAGATTCATTAAATGAGTATTTAAAACTCTTTTTGGAAGTTTGAGCATACAGATAATTACTAAACATCATGCTTCTAAATTTCTTTTTTGAACCAAACTTAATCAAAGTTGCATAAGTAACATCCTATAGTACATCTAGGTTTTTCTCTTACCCCCTCTGTTATTTAAGGGTTAACTTAATCATTCACAATTTTTAAAAAAAAAACACGCAAATTTTATAGGCCATTTTGTCATAGTAAAACAATTTTTTTCAAAAATCTTTGAACTTAAAAAAGTTGCGAAATCAAGTTAAATTTCAACTCCAAAAATCAGTTTGTGATTTTGAGCCTCCGTTCACAAGTTATAGACAAAATTCAGAGTGGGGTAGCAAGGAATATTCTTATTGATATTTTCAAACACCCTCTCTGATTTTTGTCTATAACTTTTGATTGGAGGCTTCAAATCACAAACGGATTTTTTAAGATGAAACTCAACTTGATTTCCCAACTTTTCATAGTCGAAAGGTTTTTGAAAAAAGTTAATTTACTATGTCAAAATAGCCGCCAAAGTCTACTCACTTCTAAAACATCCAATTGTAAGTGTTTATGTAAGAAAAAATTACCTTATGTTCATCAAATTGTAAGTAATGTGGGTCGGTTAGAGTAATGAGAGTTAAACGCAAGGTCGCGGGTTGGAACTTGATTGTTGACGGAGTTGGAGATATTGGTTTGCCCTAAAGATCCGGGCAGCCTTAAAAACATTTTCATGTCAAAAATTGGGGGCAGGAAAATAAGTTTTTTTTTTAAACTTTTAAAATTTTATTTATTTTTAGTAAATTTTTTTTTAATTTTTTTTTTCTTGTGACCAAATTAACAAATAAAAACAAGAAAACTGTGTTACATTGTGTCCAAGTCAACGCGTCCAAAACAACAGCCAGGACCAACACTCTCTTGCTGATTCGGACACAAAATTTTCTACTAGTGGATGCTCCACAAATGAGTCGTTTCCGTTCATTCTGTGTTTGAATTAGTTTGAGTTTCGTGCTCATTGGGACGTCCTCAGCTACTAGCACGACATTCAGGCTACATCCATGGGCCCATGGGATCCTTGGATGCTCCACGGATGAGCCGTTTCTGTTCATCCTGTGTTTGAATCAATTTGACTTTGGGGCTCATTCCGACGTCCTCGGCTACGAGGACGACATTCTAGCTGCATCCATGGGCCCATGGGAACCATGTATGTTTTACGGATGAGTTGTTTCTGTTCATTGTGTGTTAGATACTGTTTCAGTTTGGTGGTCAGTTGGACGTCCTCAGCTACGAGGACGACATTCTCGCTGCATCCATGGGCCCATAGGATCCTTGGATGCTCCACGAATTAGTCGTTTCTGTACTAGAAGTTGTTTGAATCAGTTTGAGTTTGGTGTTCATTAGGACGTCTTCAGCTACGAGGACGACATTCTAGCTGCATCCATGGGCCCATGGCAACCATGGATGTTCCACAGATGAGTTGTTTGTGTTCATTGTGTGTTAGATACTGTTTCAGTTTGGTTATCAATTGGACGTCCTCGACTACGAGGACGACATTTTGGCTCCATCCATGGGCCCATAGAAACCTTGGAGGGTCCATAGATGAGTCGTTTCTGTAGTAGAAGTTGTTTGAATCAGTATGAGTAAGGTGTTGATTAGGACGTTCTCGTCTATGAGGACAACATTCAGGCTGCATCCATGGGCCTTTGGGATCTTTGGATGCTATATTAAGGGGGTTTTCTAGGAACCGACCTTAAACGAATGAGACTACTCCTCACAAGAATACAACTACGCTAGACTAGTCACTAGAGATAGAAAGGAGTAGTAAGAGGTTTCTACAAAGGGGAACATACTGTCGACTAGGAAAAAACACCAGTATGCTAGTGTGTCGGCTCCTGCATACCCTCAGACCATTGCAACTAACCAAGATACAATCACAAAGAGTGATACAAGAGCAGGAAACAACAGTAGTCTAACAGCAGTAGTCTACCATACTAGTGCGCACAAGAAGAGTTAAAACAAGAATGAAGTACAACTGAGGCTGCCAATAAGATGTACAAAATGTATAGCAACAACTCTCTCAACGAGAGGAAAAGTACATATAAGAGACTGGTCGACTGGAATAGTCGGGTCGACCAGTCTATACCAGCCTGTACTACCGGGTATCACCTGCTGGGTCTATTCTTGCCGGGTATAGACTAGCCTACTCTTAGCCTAAGGGAATATCCAACGAATATTCAGTTAACATGCTACACGGATGAGTTGTTTCTGTAGTAGAAGTTGTTTAAATCAGTTTGAGTTTGGTGTTCATTGGGACGTCCTCGGCTACGAGGACGACATTCTGGCTCTATCCATGGGCCCATGGAGACATTATAGGGTCGATGGATGAGTCGTTTCTCGTCATTCTATGTTTGATTCTATTTCAATTAGGTGGTCAGTGCGACGTCCTCGGCTACAAGGACGACAATCTGGCTGCATCCATAGGCCAATGGCATCCTTGGATGCTCTACGGATGAGTCGTTTTCAATCATTTTGTATTTGAATCAGTTTGACTTTGGTGCTTATTGGGACGTCATCAGCTACGAGCACGACATTCAGGCTGCATCCATGGGCCCATGGGATCCTTGGATGCTCTACGGATGAGTCGTTTCCGTTCATCCCGTGTTTGAATCAATTTGACCTAAGTGCTCATTCGGACGTCCTCGGCTGCGAGGACGACATTTTGGCTCCATCCATGGGCCCATGGAAACGTTGGAGGATCCATGGATGAGTCGTTTCTGGTCTTTCTGTGTTTGATTCTATTTCAGTTTGGTGGTTAGTGGGATGTTCTCGGCTATGAGGACGACATTCTCGCTGCATCTATGGGCCCATGGGATCCTTGAATGCTCCACGTATGAGTCGTTTCTGTTTATTGAGTGTTCGAATCAGTTTGGTGCTCATTGGGACGTCCTTGGCTACGAGGACGACATTTTGGCTGCATCCATGTGCCCATAGGATCCTTGAATGCTCCACAGATGAGTCGTTTCTGTTCATCGTGTGTTTGAATCAATTTGATTTTAATCATCACTGGGATGTCCTCGACTATGAGGACGACATTTCATCTGCTTCCACGGGCCCATGGGAACCATGGATGTTCCACGGATGAGTTGGTTCTGTTCATTGTGTGTTGGTAACTATTTCAGTTTGGTGGTCAGTTGGACGTCCTCGGCTATGAGGACGACATTGAGGATACATCCATGGGCCCATGGGATCCTTGGATGCTCTACGGATGAGTCAATTCTCTTCATCCTGTATTTGAATCAATTTGACTTTAATGCTCATTGGGACGTCCTTAGTGTCGAACCTCATTTTATTCGAAAACGGGTAGTTAGAGTTTGTAGGGCAGTAAGGGGTAGCCCCAACCGCTATAAATGAAAGAAGTAGCGATCATGATGGCCTTTTTATTTATTTGGAGAGAGTGGTGCTCTCGTGCGCGCTTAAGTGTTCGCTACGGAACTTAGAATGGCGGCGGACTGGACGGGGAACCAAATGGAAAACCGGATGTCAAAGGACGGACCCGGCCACGATGCGGGATTTGAATTGGGCCGCTTTAAATAAGGCGGCTCACTATTCATTTCTCCCCGGTTCCTCCAGCCCTCCGCACGCACCTTCTTTTGCAATTCCGGAGAGTGTTAGGGTTTTAATTGTTCTTCCAGAGGGAGAAAGCAGTGAGCGACCGGCATTTGAGGAATTTGAGCGCCCGAGAGTTAGGGAAATTGAGCGCCCGGAGAGAAACAGTAGTCCGAGGTTGGAGTTGGAGAAGGGCGAGCGCCTGGACAGTGAGCGCCGCAATTTTAGGCAAAGTTTGCGGAAAGGAGCATGCGGGCACCCGGGGAGAGAGGTGCGAGGGCTCCTGGAAATCAGGCGCGCATCACGGAAGCGGAAGCGAGCGCGTCCGGAGAGGGAAGCGCGTGATTTGCAGGAGAGAGGAAGGGCGCATCCGGAGAGAGAGACGCACCATTCACGGAGGAGTGGAGAAGCGCACCCGGAGTCCGCAGCTATGGTGCGCAGGGAGACCGAATCCAAAATCCCGGAGAAGAAGATTCTTCCGGACATCCCGCAGCACTCGGAAGACTTCGAGGAACTGCTCAAGGACCTCGAGGAGATCGGGTGTTTGGGGTTGTTTGGGAAAGTGTGGGATGTGCAGGATGCCCGGATGTTGGAGGAAATTGAGGGCGGAGCTATGGAGTGTCCCTTCCGGGCGACCATCTGGGCAAAGTACGGGAATTGGACTCGGGAGCTTTGGCGAGCCGTGTACGACTTCCCGGACACAAGCCAGGATCTGGAACCGGGCAGCAAGGGGGACATGGATTGGGTGAAGGCGCGCTTCAACTACCTCTCGGACCACGACAGATTCAAATGGGCGGACTGCAAGATTCCCCGGGAGTAACGGCTACTCAAGACGTGGTGCCCATCTTCAACCCGGAGAAGCCTACCACTCTCACGGTTACACTGGCAAGGGGCATCTTCTTCGACCTCCTCCGGAAGAAGCAGATCAACTGGGCGTACCTAATGCACCGGAGCACCCAGAAGTGGGCCCGGAACCTCGATAATAAGAAGGAATGTCCGCTGGCCCCATTTCTACCACCTGTACGAGAAGAACGGGTGCATCATGGGGGAAGAGAAGAAGAGGTTGGAGATTCCGCCTATTCCGGGAGTGAGGAGCCCAGCCAAGAAGAGGACAGCACTTCCCGGACGAGGAGCGGGGACCAGCCGGCCCGGACCCTCGCTGCAGAAGAAGATGGCTCCACCGGCACCTCCATCGGATAGGAGCAGCGTCCGGAAGGAGCGCTGGAAGGAGAAAGAGGACCCTGCGCGACCGGGTGGAGCTTGCGCGATTCCGGAGCTGAGGACAAAGAGGAGAGAAGACCGCCCGGAGGGAGGCCAACCGAGTGGTGTCAGGCCTCTGCAGGGAGAGCGGCAGGAGAAGAGAAAGGACCTACAAGTAGGCCGATCGGGTGGAGCAGGAACTGGACAGGAGTTGGAGACGAAGCGAAGGGAGGACCCGAGAGAAGACGAGGAGGAGAAGGATTCTCCGCAGCCGAAGCTGACCCGGAAGAAGAGGGTGGATCCGGCAGCGGGTTCTCAACCAGATGGGGGAGGTTCCTCCCAAACGCAGCCTCAGGTGGAGCCGGCATTGGAGTCCGGACCGGCAGAGGAGACAGGGCCTTCTCCAACGCATCTACAGGAGCAGCCGGAAGCAGGTCTCGGACCTATGGAGGAAGATCCTGCCTCGGTGTATCCATAGGAGCAGCCGGTGGTGGAGAACAGACCGGAGGAAGGAGGTCTGTCCCAGGTACGATCCCCAGGGCCAACCGGACTGGAAGAGGAAGCTTATCCTCACGCCCGAGGAGGATGAGGATCCGGACATTCAGGAGACTACTCCTTGGAAGAAGAAGGGTCAGGCCCGGAGGAAGACTACTCCTTTGAGCAACCGGAGGGAGCGTCCCAAGGAGGCAGGAGAAGGAGTGGACGACAAGGAGGAGTCTGGAGACGAGAGAGACCGGGAGCCGGGACTGGCCGAGAGGGAGGAACCAGTCCGGGAAGCAGGACCGTGCGGAGGAGCACCGGATGAGGAGGAGGCCCCGCTCGCGGTGGAGAACATCCTCCTCACGACCCGGGTTGCCCTGAACTCAGTCACGGAGAAGTAAACTCCGCTATTCGCTGCACTACGGTAGGTAGGCACCCTCTTTTAAACAGACGACGTGCTGGAGTACTCGGAGCAGATCCAGAAGCTCCAGAGGAAACTCCACAGGAGCCGGGAGAAGGAGAGCGAGGCGGCCGTCCTTGTACTGGGTCAACAGGAGGAGCTGTGCCGGAAGTTGGACTACATCGAGAAGATGGAGGCTCACATCCGATCGATGGAGCAGCATATCCGGGGACAAGAGGAGACCATCCGGTGCACAGGGGAGACAAGTCGGCAGTGCGTCACCAAGATGGTACAGTTGTTTCAACCGGGAGGGGAGGTGCAGATGAAGGCCCGGTTGTATGACCAGAAGGTAGGCCAGCCAGGATTGGAGGGAGCAGCTCGGATGAAGAATGTGGTCCGGGAGTACTCGGACAAGGTGGAGGCTTTCCTGGTGGAGTTTCGGTCATTGGCAGAGCATATGACAAGGGAGAGTCCCTCCGCTTTGGAATCGGATGAGGAGGAGGCTGCCAACCGGGGTGAGAGAGTAGGTTCCGGGGATGGGTTGCAGGGTGTGTTTCAAATGTCTGCAGAGGTGCCTCAGGCGGGGAAGATCGACCGGCTAATGAGGATGGGGAGCTCAATGCAAGAGCACACCTCCCGGCCCATGATGGTTGTGGAGCCGATCCACATAGTTAGACCCGGAGGAGTGAGCCCAGAGGAGGTCCGGAACGTGGAGGAAGTCATGGAGGCAATGGGTTTCCAACCGGACAGCTAGGAAAGGCAAGAGGGTGGGCCAAGAGGTCACGTGGACGGCCAACCGGGAGGCGTGCAAGTGGGCGAGCCAACCGTGGAGTAGTAGCCGGAGCTCGGACTGCGAGGAGATCGGCCGTTTGATCCGATCGTGGTGGGGAGCCCGGAAGAACAAGAAGGGCAGCCAATGGAAGACCAAGATTAGTCGTCTGGACTTAGTGGATCCGGCCACTTAGAGTAGGACTTTTTGAGTAGGTAGGAGACTTTTTCGTCTATAGGCTTGTAGGGTTTTTTATGTTAGTGGCGGCTTAGGATAGGAATTGAACCGTAGAGAAAGTTCCCCGGATTTCGGGATCTCGTGAATGTAGGAGCAGAGGATTTCCTGGATCCGGGCGTTTGGGGTTGGCTTTTTATCAAGGAATGTTCTTCATTCCTTAGGTCTTTTTGTGTATCATTGTCCCGTGTAAATAAATAGAAGCGCATATTCCTTTCTCAAACTTTGTGTGTGTGTGTGTGTGTGCATATGTGTATTTGCTTGTGTTATAGCCCGGAACAGTGGCGCAACTAGTCCGTCGGTAAGCGAATGGATTAGCCGGGCTCTGGTGTAGAGTCAATTAAGAGACCAGGTAGAAGATTTGGAAGAGTTAGGATCGTTTGAATGTAGGGTTTTCCGTGTCCGGTTGCAGTAGATAATCCGGGTTAGTGGTTGAGTGAGCAGGAGGGGGTACTCCGGTTCTCTCAGAACTCCTGGACGGGTAGTTCGGTAGAGGTGCCAGCATCCGGGTAGATCTTGCAATTGTAGGGTACGGGGAAGCTAGAGCAAAACGGGTCGTGAGGAATTCAATCTCTCCCGGACACCCTGGATACTATCTATTCCGGTTAGCAAGTCGTTGTAGTATTTTGGAGAGAAGGGGGAAACCGGGTTGCGCTTGTGTGATCGGCTGTGGGTTTGGAATAAGTCCATAGTTGAAGAGCAATCCGGGGAGTACCCGGACTAGGGAGTTGAGTTTGGAGAACCGGGAAGTGGTGAATCCCCTGTCACGGAAATTAGTAGGGGAGAGTGTGACTTTAAATGGAGCATCTTTAAAAATGCAAATGGAGAACCCTCTGAGGGAAAGCACAAGTTTAGGGGAAACCGGATTTAGTAGTTAGGTTAGACCGGGTTGGTTAAGCTTCCAACCCGGATAGAAACCGGTCTAGTCATAATCGGATCAGTCAGTAGGAAAGATCCGGTTTTACTACGGAAAAAGGGAGTTACTTGGTGACTGGAAGAGAGCAGTCACCAATCCGGGTTAGTTTCCGGAAACTTCCCACTTCACTGAGTCTCTGCGGAACGATAATCCGGAAATCACCTTTACGAGCATTCCTAATACGAAAAAGTGCGCTCTAGGGGAGTATCCTGTACCACGTGCTACGACACTCGGCATCGAGGACGACATTCTGGCTGCATCCACGGGCCCATGGAAACCTTGGAGGGTCCATAGATGAGTCGTTTCTGTTCATTGTGTGTTTGATTCTATTTCAGTTTGGTAGTCAGTGGGACGTCCTCGGCTTCGTGGACGGCATTTTGGCTGCATCCATGGGCCCATGGGATCCTTGGATGCTCCAAGGATGAGTCGTTTCTGTTCATTCTCTGTTTGAATCAATTTAACTTTGGTGCTCATTGAGTCGTCCTCGGCTACGAGGATGACATTCCGGCTGCATCCATAGGCCCATGGAATCCTAGGATGTTCCATGGATGACATGTTTCTGTTCATTCTGTGTTTAAATCAATTTGAGTTTGGTGTTGATTGCGACGCCCTCGGCTACGAAGACGACATTCAGGCTGCATCTATGGGCCCGTGGGATCCATGGATGCTCCCGGATGAGTCGGTTCTGTTCATCGTGTGTCTGAATGAATTTGAGTTTAGTGCTCATTAAGACGTCCTGGGCTACGAGGACGACATTCCGGCTGCATGCATGGGCCTATGGAATCCTTGGAGGGTCCATCGATGAGTCGTTTCTGTTCATTCTTTGTTAGTATCAATTTGAGTTTGGTGTTCATTGGGACGTTCTTGGCTACGAGGACGACATTCTGGTTGCATCCACGGGCCCACGGAAACCTTAGAGGGTCCATGGATGAGTCTTTTCTATTCATTCTTGGTATTTGAAAGTATTTCAGTTTGGTGGTTAGTTGGACGTCTTTGGCTACGAGGACGACATTCTGGTTGCATCCATGGGCTTTTGGGATCCTTGGATGCTCCACGAATGAGTCATTTTTGTACTAGAGGCTGTTTGAATCAGTTTGAGTTTGGTGTTCATTGGGACGTCCTCGGCTACAAGGACGACATTCCGGCTTCATCCATGGGCCCATGGTAACCTAGGATGTTCCATGGATGAGTCGTTTCTGTTCATTCCGTGTTTGAATCAGTTTGAATTTGGTACTCATTGGGACGTCCTCGGCTACGCGGACAACATTCTGGCTGCATCCATGGGCCCGTGGGATCCATGGATGCTCCACGGATGAGTCGTTTCTGTTCATTGTGTGTTTGAATCAGTTTGAGTTTGGTGCTCATTGGGACGTCCTAGGCTACGAGGCCGACATGCTGGCTCCATCTATAGGCCCATAGAAACCTTGGAGGGTCCATGGATGAGTCGTTTCTGTTCATTCTTTGTTTGTATCAATTTGAGTTTGGTGTCCATTGGAACGTTCTCGGCTATGAGGACGATATTCAGGTTGCATCCACAGGCCCACGGAAACCTTAGAGGGTCCATGGATGAGTCGTTTCTATTCATTCTGTCTGCATCTATGGGCTTCCACGATCCGTGGATTTACCATGGAGGTTGCTTTTGTATGGCAAGTGTTTATAAAATTTTGACAGTGGGGGGTGCTGTTGGTCGTCCTCGGCCACGAGGATGATATAGTGGCTGCATTTATGGGCTGTCACGAACATTGGATTTACAAAAGTGGCTTTTTATCCACTAAAATTGAATTGGTCAATTGTTCTGTTGAAGGTTGCTGCTACAGATCCTCAAGAGGAGGATGGGCCGCACATGAAATGCCGAGAGGATGTGTCGACCGTAGCGGTATGTGAAAATCTTCATAGGAAGAAGCTAAAGGTGGACACTTATAGGCTGATCAACGAGGTTCGGATTGTTCGGGTTAAAAGTCACGACTCCAAGTTCCATTGTGTCAGATGATCGTCATGGAGTAGCTACGAGCAGTTAGAGAGCTAGACGTGCAACGACTTGAGAGCGACTTCTTGAATGGGTATCGCGAAGGTGACCGCGTGCTCTACATTTCGGCTTTCAATAGTCTTGATCTGTCCTGCGACGTGAGGGAAGAAATCGTCGAGTCGTGGAGCCCAATTTGGCGAGCAGTGAACGAGGAGTTTGAACGTGAGCTTGAAGCAAATGAAGATCTTGCACAACTACGTGGCAAGATGTATTACGTGTGGCATGGGAACCACCGAGTAACTGCATGGACCCGCCATATTAAGAATGTTCATCCGGACGAGGTGGACTGGCATTACAGGGTTCACTGCATTTTGTTGGATCCAAGAGGCTCTGTCGCTCGACTGTTGAATGCAATGAGTGACGTCAATTGGTACTATCTCTTATCAACTTATGGAGTCCATAATTTCTGAACGAAAATTAATGTTTTGCTTGAACCATTATTATTGATGTTGTCTGTTGTAGGTCCACCAAGCATGACCATGTAAAGAGTACAATTTCTGCTAAGCTTCGTTGAATCTGGACGTTTGGCGTGCTACCGCTCTCATCATTCAAAGATCTCATCTCAGAAGAGGAGTATCGCTATTGCGAGACGGTGAAACCAAAAACCAAAACTTGGTTCTCGCTGACTGTCAACGTCTTTATCAGTTTTCTTTACAAAATAAGCACCCACTCTTACCGTGTCTTTTCTTTGTGGCAATTCTGACATAATGTTGCCGAGTTGATTGAACTGAATTGGGGGCACTACTAGAGAAATGAGGTTCCGGTGTAAGAGAAAATCAACAGAAATTCTGCTGGTTCGTGTGCGGGTTAGAAACAGTTGATTCCGGATCACAAGCAACAGAAAATGTCTTGGTTCGGTGTTGCTTCAATGTCCAAGTATACAGATAAAGAATGTTTCTAATCTAGCATTCATTTTTTCTGGCCTGCCCGAGGAAAAGTAGCTGCCCGGAAATTTTGGGCTGCCTGGAAATTTTGGGCTGCCCGGAAAAAAAATTGACAGCCAAGGCCAAGAACCCCGGCCCACCACCGTAGGGCCCACCATGGCTAACCGAAGACCAATTCCCAACGGCCGGATTCAAACACAAGACCTTCTAACCCCCAACCACTTACTAAACCACCACACCACATACACACGCTCATGCAAGTATGAGAATTATCTTGTTAATTATAAGAGAACTTAACCATTGGCGATTCGTTTGCCATGTACAAAAAGCTTTTTTTTTCAATTTTTTTTTTTGCACTATTTCATACAGGGATTTTTCTGTATGTACAAAAAATTTCAGATTTTTTTGAATTTTTGTTTTTTTTGGACAAAATCTTGAAGGCTGGAGCTGTTTTTTTTTCGTAGCAGTCTTTGAATATTTTTAACGATGTAAGAAAAACTTTTTTTTCAAATTTTTTTTTGCAATATTATATGCAGGGATTTTCTTGTATATAGAAAAAATTTCAAATTTTTTGAATTTTTTTTTTTTTCGACAAAATCTTGAAGGCTGGAGCTGTTTTTTTTTCCCCGCAGTCTTTTAATATTTTTAACGATGTAAAAAAAAACTTTTTTTTCAAATTTTTTTTCTGCAGTATTATATGCAGGGATTTTTCTGTATATAGAAAAAATTTCAAATTTTTTTGAATTTTTTTTTTTTTGACAAAATCTTGAAGGCTGGAGCTGTGTTTTTTTCTAAGAGAGAACCTGTTGGTTCTGTACAGTTTTTTTTTTCCAAGAGTTAACTTGTTGGTTCCAAGAGAGAATCTATTGGTTCTGTGCAGTGAATTCGATTTTGCAACGTTAAATCCAATCTCTTTTGGTTCCCAGAGAGAATCTATTGGTTCTGTGCAGTGAATTCGGTTTTGCAACGTTAAACCCAATCTCTTTTGGTTCCAAGAGATGTGTCTTGGTTCTGTCTTGTTTTGACGCACTCTCTAGTAGTGAATCAACAGGAACTTGTTGGTTCCAAGAGGAAAATCAACAGGAAATTGTTGGTTCCAACAGAAATCAACAGGAACTTGTTGGTTCTGTGCAGATGACTAAATGTTTGCTACGTTAAACCCATTCTCTGTTGGTTTCAACAGATATGTGTTGGTTTTGTCTTGGTTTTTACGAACTCTCTAGTAGTGGGGTTATCGCAGCGGGAGATCCAACTTGCAGCTGATGAGGCTGCTCGCAAGTATCATAAGAAAACCCCGCCCGAGGTGCGCACTCCAACCGCTGTTCGGCATGCGATGAAAATAGCTGGTCAGCGATTTGTCAAGTATCAGAAGGTAAAGGACTTTGACAAATATCTCGCTGCAACAAATCCAGCCAACGAAGATGAATACATAAAGCTGGTATGTATCCTTCCACATGGCCTCCACGTCTCGCGCGGGTGTATATTGAGTTCGCAGTATTAACGGAAATATGTATTTGGTCCAGATTGATCGCAATTTCAGAAACGTTTCCCCAACAGAGATGACGATTGAGAAGCTCTAGAAAATCGCGACCGCCAATTGTGACCCAAAACACAAGGAGCGCTGGTTACGTTGGTGGAATTCCTCCGAAGATGTAGGACGTGCATATTTTTTTCCAATGAAAATAGACAATGTTGATCTCAGTCCTTGGGTTGTCAAGGCTCAGTTTAGGGCCGAGGTACATTCCATAACTTCACCATCTCTAGGCGGTATTCACCTTGGATATTCCACGGATGTGTTGTCATTGCAAGTCAAGAGCTTGAAAAAGATTTCAGTTCGTGGGACTACAGTTCGTCCTCGGCCAGGAGGATGACATGATGGCTGCACCCACATGGATATTCTAAGGATGTAATGTTTCGGTTGGACATAGAGGCTGATGACGATTCCGCACCACCATCCGAGCAAGCCCAAGGTGATTGTGTTACTCCACAAGCTCCAGATTTTTCCATCTCTAATGTCTATCATGCAACAGCGAAACGATTGCGAGAGAAGAAGCGCAATCAGTTTCCATCTTCCAAGTCTTCCATCTTTGATTAACATTCGATGCAGATCTATGTTGAGTGCACTTCATTGCCTGAGCTCAAGAAGGCCGCTAATGTAACTCATGGTACTGATCCACGATGGCAGAGGCTCCACAAAACCATTGCCAAGGTATTCCTATTCTCCTCGTATCTCGAGCTTGATGGCAACGGATTCAGTCCTCGCAATGATCAACTGTCTCACTTCTGAGTTTGACTCAATCTTTGCAGGCTCAAGCTGAGCGATATCGTATTGTTACCTCAAAACTTTGTATCCAATACAAGCACACCGGTATTGACTTGATCATTGCAGATATCCCTGAAAATCTGCCAGTCTCGGGAATCTCCACTTCTGTTCCTGATTGGAACAAGCGTGCCGAGAATTATATCGAGGATGTGTTCGAGATGGCGGACGCATATCTTCACGACGACGGAGCTCTTGTCCTCATCCAATGTGACAACCGTGCTTTGATGAGGGAGATCAAAGATAAGGCTCACCAGTACGACATGGAGCTGTTGAAGGACTGGTGGGGAATCAATGAAATGCACCTTGCATTGCCTCGTGATCCCTCGAAGACGGTACCTAATAAGTCAACTCAATTCCATGTTTCTTCGTACTGCCACTTATTGCAATATTTAGGATGTTGTAGTGTCGTATAATCTTGGTTGCTTCGTAAAGAAATTTTTGGAATACATCTATTGCTTACGTTATTCACTACTCTGTATATACTTCGTTTGATCTTGCAGTCTATAAGGTTCTGGATTCAACTGTTTGTACGGCATGAGAAAGATAAAATAAAACCATCAAAATTCTCTTTCGACGTTAACTGTGGTAAGAACTACATCGGTGATCATGTTGAAAAGAGTGACGCTCTCTTCAATGTCACAGACGATGACATGACTATGAACGGGAGTGTTCCTTGGAGAGGTGCTCGTGAGAAAAATCAGCCCTTGTTCCAACTGCTAATCCAGGAGTTTTCCAAGCTTGGGGATGTTGTTCTCGATTGCAAGGCAACCACAGGTATGCTTTGATGTAAATCAACACGAGATCGAGCTACATTTTCAAAACCTGTTTCATCGTCGCAGTGTAACATTTGGAGTCTGTCCTTTTGACAGGTACATCCATCAAAGCATGCTTAGCTCTTGGTTGTCTCGTTCTAGCATTGGAGGATGATTGACGGATTTTTGAAGAACTCATTGCACCTCTACCTTTACCTAAAGCAATAACCTCACGGGAAAGGGCAGGGTTAGCACTCCCCCATCAAGTCTAGCGCGAGTTTAGAAACCAAAGATGCAGAGACTAGGAGACAATTGTGCGTAAGTTGTATCGCTGAAGCTTGTATTCACATTTGAAATTGCACAACCATTTGTACTTTACACTCTATACAATTTGATTTCTAATTCTTACCAATTACGATCTTTTGAACAGTGGGATGAGTATGGGTCTGATTGCGTCGAATCGAGATTGATATTCAAGTCCCCCTCTAACATTCATGCTGCCTGAGTACGTTGCTGCGATTGCCCAAGCGTACGCCACAGTCTCGCCACCTCCATACCATCGCAAGCGACGACATGTTCCAGGTGTGCGTGCATACGTAGATGACGAGGCAGTCCATGCCAACGAGAGGAAGAATCCATCGAGGGTAGCTCAGGCAATTGATATCTAGCCTTATATTCGATAAACAAGCATGTGATGGCCACAAGGATGACATGGTGGCAACATCCATAGGCTTTCACGAACCATGGATTTGCCGTGGAGGTTTATTTTTTGTAAGTCAAGTGTTTAAATAATATTGTGTGTGATGGGCTGTTGGCCGTCCTTGGCAACGAGGATGACATGCCGGCTGCATCCATGGGCTGTCACGAACCATGGAGTTACCACGGAGGATTTCGTCTAATAACTCAGGTGTTTGAATATTTTTGTGTTTGGGGGCTGCTAGTCGTCCTCGGCTACGAGGATGACTTGCTAGCTGCATCCATGGGCAGTCAAGAACCATGGACATTCCATGGATGTGTTACTTTGTCAGGTCAAATGCTTAAATATATTTTTGTGTGGTAGGCTGTTGGTCGTCCTCGGCCACGAGGATGACATGGTGGCTGCATTCTTGGTTTGGCATGAACCTTGGATATTCCACGAAGTTTTTTTTTGGTAGGTACAATGTTCGAATGATCTTTGGATATAATTGGCTGTTGGTCGTCCTCGGCCACGAGGATGACAGGCTGGCTGCATCCAAGGGCTGTCTCGAAACTTGGATTTACCACGGAGGTTTTTTTTAAGTAATGTGTTTGAATATTTTGGGATTGGAACATTTCCACCTTTCTAGATTTACACTGTCTATGTTTCGCTTTATATCTATTTGGCAGGGTTCTTTCAGGGGTCAATGGGTCTAGGATGTAGAACACAACACTCTTGGTCCTCCATGAGAACTATGACAAATAAGGATTTGCCAAGGTTCCATGGCTTACTTGTGTCGAGAACTGGGAAGGTCGGATAGTGGTCTCGGGGCCGAGACCAATCTCCAAGGGTGTGGGTTTTGGAATCAGTTTGATGTTTGCATCCCAATGCTCAGTGCCATGGTCGCTGTGGTCGTGGATGTGCCATGGTTCCATGCATCATCTCTATCCTGCCATGGTCCGCGGTGAGGAATAGACCCGGCAGGAATAGACCCTGCAGGCGATACCCGATAGTACAGGCTGGTACAGACTGGTCGACTCGGCTTTTCCGGTCAACAAGTCTGACACACTGTCAGACCAGTCTCCTATATGTACTTTCCCTCTCCTGGAGAGAGTTGTTGCCATACATTTTGTACATCTTTTTGGCAGCCTCAGTTGTACTTCATTCTTGTCTTAACTCTTCTTGTGCGCACTAGTATGTTAGACTACTACTGTTAGACTACTGCTGTTTCCTGCCCTTGCATCGCTCATTGTGGTTGTATCTTGGTTAGTTGCAGTAGTCTGTGGGTATGCAGGAGCCGAGTCACTAGCATACTGGTGCTAGTTCCTAGTCGAGAGTACGTTCTCCTTTGAAGAAACCTCTTACTACTCTCAATCTCTAGTAACTAGTCTAGAGTAGAATAGTCTTGTGCGGAGTAGTCTCATTCGTTTAAGGTCGGTTCCTAGAAAACCCCCTTAACATTTGGCGACCATGCAAAGTTCAGCTCAGACACCAGTCTTTCTGTTGGGCTAGTCAATCCAGATCTAGGTCTAGATCCAGATCCAGATCCAAATGGATTCAGATCCAGATCTAGCTCCTAGACGATCCTGCCGACTATCGCTAGGCGCTATACGTCCCTGGGAAATAGCAGTCATCTGTTTCCTACACGAAAATCATAAGTCTTAAGAAAAATCCAGAGCCTGAGTAGCCATCAAGAGCCTCGGAGATCATTGTGTGTGACAGCCGACCAAGGTAGTCAACAGTCGATAATGCTACTGACCAGGATTCTGTAAGAGCAGTCTGTGAACAAGGCTTACGGTGCCAAAGAGCAACCAACAAGGCTAGCACAAAAGACTAGGCCAACAGATCTCAAAGCCTGACCTACCTAGCAGAGCCAGATCTAGATCAGATTGCTGCCGCGTCACTAGTATGGAACGACCGCGTACACGAGCTACCGGTTCTCCTTTACCACTCGACGTAACTGTCGACCAGCTCGCTAACCCTCGTTTTCACGAAGAATGGCGAAACTTACAGTCGGAGACCATCCCACCGATAGTAGCACACGATACTACCACGGGAATAGATCCCCGACCAACATACAAAATTCAGCGGCAAGTAGGAGCATCGACCACTACCGACCCGTCTTTACAACACTACATGGAGATCACAAAGGGAATGATGAATACCCCGGAAGGTACCGTTTTTCACGAAACTTCTCTACAGATAGGACGAGGCATCCCAACTATACCAACCCAACCCTAGGCGATACTACCGACCATGTATACCACGGCTCATCAGTTCACCCGCCCGACTGTGGCGTTCCAGACAATGTACACCCTTCTTCCTCACGAAGGGTTCCCGACGACCCACTCGACTTACCGGAACAACCTTCCAATGCGTATCAACGACTAGTAAGGTACGCTACCGAACCTCCCATCACTTCGCATCAACGACAGTTAGAGATAGATCAACTGCGTCGTAGTAGGAACGAATTAGACTCCCAACTTGCCGGTCTCTTATTTAGCCAAAACCCGACATCTGAGCAACTACACTCGGAATCTCAACCAGGTCGACCGGACTAGTTGACTACATTTCACCAGGAACCCAGTTCTCCTGGTCAAATGAATAGTCGACCCGGGACACCTAGAACCGACAACTAGAACCGACAACCAAAACCCGATTGGCATACACGGCTTCCATGATGACCTAGTCGATAGGATCACATAGATCTATCAATCTAACCAACGAGTCGACCAGGTTGTAACTTGACCCAGTCTCCCAAATATTCGCACTCATACTCATGAGCCGAATATTCTAGACCTAGATCAATCGAGGGTAGCCCAAACCACCACTCCCAGAGAGTCGATCCCTCGGACTAGTCTACCACCTAGTTACCAAACTCCGCCCGCAATAGGCATTCCTATGATTCAGCCTATCAACCAACCATCGTTTTCACAGGCACGTACCAGGCCCCTACAACAGAACCCGTACAGTCGACAGGTAGCTTCCTTACCATCAGTCCTACCGACTGTCAACCAGTACCAACCTACCATACCTATGTGTGCATCTTGTAGTTCCTATGGTCACCTTCTCGATTAGTGTGCACTATACAACCCTCGGTCGATAGACTATTCGGTACCTGCAGCTCAGATTCAGCAGCAGCCTTCATACCCAGCAGCTACACTCCCGACTCGGACGACTACTCGGAAACCGGTAGCAATGCCCACCTACAAGGAAGGTAAGTGTGCCATTACTCATGTCCATCGATTTCTCAATGCACTTACTTTGAATGGCAAAACTGATGCGGCTATTACTATAGCCTTATTTGGAAATTCACTAGTCGATGCGGCTAACTATAATTGGTTCTCGACTCAACGAACGTCTTACCCATACCAAGACTTACACGGCATTCTCGATGCCTTCAAACACCGCTACCAGGATATCGACAATGACGACCAGGCTTCCCTACGTTTCCGCAGTATGCCAAAGAGTCGGTTGATGATTACTACGAGCGGATGATGAAACTAGCCAGCCAGTTTCAGGTCCTTCCGGCTGATAATTTCCTACTAAGCAATTTCCGAGCTAGTTTGTTGAAGTATATGCACGTAGCCACAGTCGGACTACCAAGATCGACACTAGCCCACGCCAAGAAATCGGCTACACTAGTTGGAAGCCGACTACCTAAGGAACCCGACTCGACCACTACCGAGCGAGCCGAGACTACCAAACGAGCATTTTGCAATCGATGCAAGAAGCCACGCCATCTCGAACGTGATTGCTAGCTCAATCTAGAGAGC
This sequence comes from Pohlia nutans, assembly GCA_022496805.1. Classification (NCBI taxonomy): domain Eukaryota; kingdom Viridiplantae; phylum Streptophyta; class Bryopsida; order Bryales; family Mniaceae; genus Pohlia; species Pohlia nutans. The sequence goes on along the minus strand of CM040107.1, from coordinate 3,083,339 downwards.
GAGATTGGAAAAAGGTGTGCAGCGGCGAATACGACAGTCCCGGTAGCAGCAGCCACACCAGTGTCGACTACCTCCGAATCAAGGAGTCGACCGCTCCGCGATAGCATACCACGACGAATATTCCCTTGTTCTCTTTGCAAAACCTTGGACCATCCGACACACATGTGTCACCTGCTGAAGGATGCGAAGGTCGTCAAATTCCTTAATCAGCAGATCGAAACCAAGCCCTACACGTCGTCAATAGTCATTGAAGAACTACCGAACACTACGGTTGGTGTCTTGACGGTCGCAGCGATTACCAGAAGCCAGTCGACCCCCGAGTACTTGACTCCCGACGGGACCACACAGACGACCGACTGGACTGCCCAAGAACTACTACGTGATCAAATGATGCAGGAAGTTCGTCAACTCCAAGCCGAGTTGGAAACAACAACTTCCACTAAAGACCCAAAATCGACTGAGGACTCGCCCTCACTCGACAGGGACGCGGATGCATAACTGCAACAAACGATCACCCCTCGAGACGACCCAGACCAACCGACTCGGGCCACTGTCGACCAAGGCAACATTGCATTTGGCGTCGTCCAGCAGCAGCTCCTCGATCAACTGCAAGACTACAAATTGAAGGTGTCCATCCATGACTTACTACAGTTATCACCGACCCTCACCAAACTTGTTCGGGATCGATTGACTCATCCAGACCAGGAATGGACTCCAGAGTTACCCTACTCGACTACAGAGGAGGTGACGATCGCCGCTGCAGCAGTCATCGACAAACACATGCCAGTCATCACAGTCTCAGTCGGAAAAAACATGGTCGACGACGTTTTGATTGATGGCGGATCTGGCATCAATGTGATCACCGAAGATGAACGCCGACGTTAGGGACTATCCAAGCCGTCACCCGCACCATTCAACCTCAAGATGGCAAATGGCACCATAGCACGGCCCAAAGGATTAATCAAGGTTGTCAAAATTCATATTCATGGCATCCCCTACATAGTCACTTTTATAAACATCGACTGCTCGACAGTAAAGTCAGACTACCGGTTATTACTCGGTCGACCCTGGCTTCGACATGCCAAAATCATACACGACTAGGGCAACAACGAGGAGCAGATCATTGGCAGTGGCACCGTCAAGACCGTCAAGATAAATCGACAGTTAGGATACGAGGCGGTTACACCACATGCTCTAGTCTGCTACAACTTCGCGGAAGGCATCACCGATGTGGAGAAGGAAATCTTCATGGCCTCCGACCCGACCCTCCACACAATGGGCACAATCGACTGGAACCTCCTAGCTACCGAGTCGACAGTCGATCAAACTGCGACAGAATCGACTACGACGGCCAGTACCACTAGGCACCAACGTATTCAACACACACCAGGAGCAATGTTGGTAGACGAGACACCAATACAAGACAACCTGCGATTTATGGACATTGGAATCGCAATGAGGAAGATCGACTCGACCATATCAACGTCGGTACCCCTACCGACCCCAAGATGTTGAAGCTGAACGCAAATCTGAGCCCTAGTCTCAAAGCTAGCGCAGAATCCCTGTTCAAGGAAGTCATTGATATCTTCCCTTTCTCCTACGAAGATCTGCGAGGTAGCCTACAACAATCCTCCAAGAACTACACAAAGGCAACGCTGGAGGACATTTTTCTCATGACATCACTGTCCGGAAAATACTAGACGCAGGCTACTGGTCGCCGACTCTACACCAAGAAGCTGTGCGGTACTGCCAATCGTGTCATGAATGCCAGATGACAGGCGGACTACCCAAGACAGTCTCCTCCAAGCTCGTCACCCAACTACCCGCGAAACCTTTAGTGAAATGAGGACTCGACTTCATAGGCCCCGTCAAGAAGGCCCGACATACAACCTCTCGATACATTTTGGTGGCTACCGACTATGCCACCAAATGGGTCGAGGCTAGAGCTCTCCAAGGAAACACTGCCAGGGAGACCGCACAATTCCTGTACGAGGCAATCCTTCCCCGGTTTGGATGTCCACTTCACTTAGTAAGCGACCAAGGTGCCCATTTTATCAATAGCACGGTGCATACTCTCACCGAGCATTTTTTACTCCGACACACAACTTCAGCAACATACTACCCGCAAGGCAATGGACAAGCGGAGTCGACCAACATGGTCATAGTCTGGATGGTCCAGAAGTTAGTCAACGAGAATCGAACCGACTGGAACTTACAGCTCCACACGGTCCTCTTCGTTTACCGAACGACACACAAAGTTGTCACGGGCCACACACCATTCCAATTGGTGTATGGTCTGACACCGTTGATGCCAAGCGAATACATCATCCCGACCCATCGGTCGACATCGACTACCGACATCGCTCCCAGGCGAGTACTAGCAGCCCAAGTCGCCAAACTCGAGAAATTAGACGAGACCCGACTGGCAGCCGCCACCCACCACAGCGCGAAATAGTGGAACCGAGCACATTGGGCCAACACCCTAGGCCTGTCATTCCTATACAACGTAGGCAACTACGTCCTCTGGCACCCGAAAGGTACAAATGTCCATGCCGGTAAACTTCGGAGCAAATGGTTAGGCCCGTATCTCGTCCAGTATACCCTTCCCAACAACACGGTCCTCCTAGTCAGCATTCAGCACTTTGACCTTGACCCGGTAGTAGTCAACGTCAACAAACTCAAACCCTACCGAGTCCTAGGCGATAAACCTCCTACCGAATTGACTAGCCCACTCACTAGCAAATCAGTGATTAGGTCTACACTAGAACAGAACGAAGATGAGCCCAGCCGAGAGCAGCGGACCCGACCAGACCTAGTAACCGTCGCTCGACCCGACTGGTCAACCCGACCGGTCAAACCCTAGAAGAGCCGCCGTATTTATGGCCGCCGCCCTCACCTAAACCATGACTTTTGAATGGGAGGCCAATAGGGCAAGTATTTAGACTATGGCCGCACCCCTTCTTTCTCCTCTTGCTTCTTTGCCATTTTCATTAGCTCCTCCTTCAGCCGACCCACAGGCCGCGCGCCTCCTCTCTCCACTCGCTCCCTCTCCACTCTTCTTCCCTTGTCCTCCGGCCGACCGCCACTCCGCGGCCCTTGCCTTATGTATTCTTAGCAAGCGATTTAGACAATCGAGAGTAGAACGGCAAAGAATAGTCAAGCGACCCCGTAGCCCGACTGTGCGAGAGATAATCGAGAATAGACTGAGTAGGAAACGGCCGCGCCCATCGCCACTGCAGCCGACTGTGCGCGACCCGACTTCGGGACAACTCCGGCCTTTTTCTTGTCTCTTTGTGCGCAGATTTGCAGCCGACCGATCGATGGCAAAAGGCAAGTCGACTGATCGCGGCCCCACGACGTCTCTGGTCCTCCGCACCACCGACTTACGAAATTCCGATCCGCACTAGGGAAGGGCTCTACAAAACCCTCACCTTTTAGTCGATGCGGCCGATTTGGGAATGGCGCAAGTACGCCAATGAACACACGACCGAGGCAGATTTCATCAAGGCGATCGGCGTCTCCGAGTTCGTGCACTCGACTGGGACAACCCTCAACGCGCGCCACGCGCGCAGCAAGTCGAGGAGTTCGTCAACGCCGCGATAGTCGACTTCCCCGACAAGTCGATCAGCGCCCGCGTCCGCACACAGACAATCACGATCGACTCGACTGTCATTCACGAGGTCTTGAAACTCCAATTCGACATTACAATACAGCCGATCAACCCTGCAGAGTACCCACCGGGTCGGTTCGAAGAATATTTTGCTGCCGGCAAGAATGCTGAGGGCTACAGCATCTGCCACTACAAACCCAAACACCACAGGCAACTGACGGCGTTCATTCAAGGCCTCGGGTTCAAACGCAAGACGACCTACATCAGCAAGGAAATGCTAGACGTCGTGTGCACAGTCGAGTCCCTGATCGACTGCGCCATACAATGGGACTGGGCGACATGGATGTTCTACTCGATCGCCATCGACATCAAGACGATGCTGACTACGAAGACTACGATCTCCCCTTCAGCCGAGGTATTGGACTTCCTCCTCGAGTCTTATTTTCCTAGCACTGACCAGGAGTATATACACCAAACAGTCGCCCAGCAGAACACCAACGACCGACGTCGACATTCGGTGAACTCGGAAAACAGCTCCCGAGGACCCGACTACATCGTTTTCCAAAGTGGACTTGGAGCCGACCGCACATCGAAGGAACATGTTCGACCTCCCCGACAAGTCGACCAGGGCCAAATATCGATTGCCCGGCCCCCTAGTCAGGAAACCACACCCGACCCAGCAGCACCGACAGCGACTACTGGTAGTCAACCGACCACCGAGCGAAGGGAGACACGCTCCTCACACGAGCGCAAGCCAGACCAGGAGTGACAAGAGAAGCGTGCCAAGCGAGGCCGACTCACCCCCTTAAGTCACTTTCTACCTTGACAGGTCGACTTGACCTCATCCGACAGCGAGGCCCAGTTGACACCACCACCAACACCAGGTGAAACCCACCTCCCTCACTATCCGACTTTGCGCCACTCAACCTCGAAGCGGCATATGAAACGGCACCAACCGGCGAGTTTCGCCAGCCACCGCCCGTCTCCCCAACGACTCGACCTCCGCCATCACCCGGGGTCAATCGACCAGCACCCGACCCACCAACATCACGAGCCACGACATTAGCGATGCACAAGCGCCAGCGCCTAGATGACATCCAAGGAGCAGTAAATCGACTCGAAGATGTCGGCTCCCGAGTGAAACCTCCTGAGTGAACCTCCCGAGTGAACTTCGCGAGTGAACCTCTTGTTAGAGGCAAGCAAAGACCGCCCTTCAAGCCGAGCTCGACCGCAACCAATTGGAGACTAGTCGACTGACCAAGGACTCTACAGCCTACAAGCAACAGGTCGACAACCTCACTACCGAGTTGGCAAGAATGCGTACTACTCTCACCACCGTCACGGAGGAGAAGAGTCAGATTGACAACAGACATGCCCAGCTAGAAGCCGACCTCCACACTAGTCGACAGCAGAAACAGACACACCAGAGCAAGCTCGTGGTAGTACGAAAAGAACTCGGAGCGGCACGAGCCGAGGTAGCAGCAACCCAGCTCAGTCTTCAGCAAGCTCGGAAGGACATAGTCGACTCCAACAACTGACTCGACCTACTGCTCCAAGACAACAAGGAGAAGTCTCGCCAATTTGCAAGCCGGGAGCTGCAACTCCACAAACTTCGAGCGCGCAAGTACCGACTCCGACTCAAGGCAAGAAACCGAATCAAGGTTCTCAAACACACCCTCAGCACCGACCGCCACCTGCTCAACATGTACCGCCGGCAACTCGACCAAATTCAGCTCGACCACCCGGACTTGGAGATTCCACTAGTCAACGAAGACGAAGATAAAGATATGAGCCACCTCGAACCCGACCATTCGCTCTGACAGAACCAATCGACTGACGACGACGAGGTATTGACTACCGACGTCAAGTTGAGTGAGGACGACGACGAAGACGACAGCGAGTCGACCAATGAAGACGAGGATTGAGATCAGCACTAAGAAGAGCAGCGGACACCGCCAGCCAACCCTCAAGACACGGTGCAACAGCAGCCAGCAGCTCAGCACCGTCCTTCTCCACAGCAGCAGCAGGATCAGCAGCACCTAGCACCCAACCAGATGACGACAGCACCCACACCATCGGTAGTCAACACCCCAGTCGACTCACCCGTAATCTCTTCACCACACTCTCTGGGGTTCGGCTTTTCAAGAATGCCTCCAGATATCCGCTCACCCGGCATGACCCAGCACTCCAGCGATGTCAACCAGTGACGAATCGACAATAGTCTGGGTCGACTACTCGACCGCGGGTAATTTTGTCATTCCTCGTGACCATTTTCCCTAGTCGCCTACCGGGGTAGACTAAAGTCCACAGGAGTGTACTTACCTCAGAGGGAGGACAATGTTAACCGAATATTCGTTGATATTCCCTTAGGCTAAGAGTAGGCTAGTCTATACCCGGCAGGAATAGACCCGGCAGGCGATACCCGATAGTACAGGCTGGTACAGACTGGTCGACCCGACTTTTCCGGTCGACCAGTCTGACACACTGTTAGACCAGTCTGCTAAATGTACTTTCTCTCTCGTTGAGAGAGTTGTTGCCATACATTTTGTACATCTTTTTGGCAGCCTTAGTTGTACTTCGTTCTTGTCTTAACACTTCTTGTGCGCACTAGTATGTAAGACTACTACTATTAGACTACTGCTATTTCCTGCTCTTGCATCGCTCTTTGTGGTTGTATCTTGGTCAGTTGCAGTAGTCTGTGGGTATGCAGGAGCCAACTCACTAGCATACTGGTGCTTTTTCCTAGTCGACAGTACGTTCTCCTTTGAAAAAACCTCTTACTACTCTCAATCTCTAGTAACTAGTCTAGAGTAGAATAGTCTTGTGCGGAGTAGTCTCATTCGTTTAAAGTCGGTTCCTAGAAAACCCCCTTAACAATTACCTTGTCCCGTGGAGCCTGGGCTGGCGAGGGTTGCGGCGGCGGCGTCGCAAGTCGCGAGGGTGGCGAGGGTTGCTGGAGTGGCGAGGATTGCTGGGGTGACGAAGGTTGCTGCGGTAGCGAGGATTGCTGCGGTGGCGTCGGCCGTCGCAAGGCTGCCAATGGTTGCGACGGTGGCGTCCTCTCAGGCGAGTGGTGAGTCGTCTCACCTGAGATTAAGACATGAGCCTTTTTTTCACCTTGGGTACCAAGAATACCTTGGAATTTGCTTGGAATTCCATGGCTAATTGGCTGAGCAACCCGTTGTGGGTGGATCTCCGGCGGTGGTGTCCTCACTGAGCCACCCGTTGTGGGTGGATCTCCGGCTACCAATAGCTGCACAACGGCCAGATCTCCGGCTGCCAGTGGCTGCAGGCCTGGTGTTGTCTTTCTCTCTGGTATCCCTAGTGTATGAAACCCAGATTGAAACACGTCCAAGACTTCTTCATCTTCATCTTGGTCCCAATCATAAACTGGTTCGTGCATGCCCAAGCTTCCCATGGCGTCATCATAGCAGCGGTCGATGAACTCCTGGGATGGAGCTGCCTGGGTGACGGGGTTCTCTCTAAAGAGAGCGTGTACCTTGGTGACAATGTTCTGCACGGCTCTCTTTACAAACACGACTTTGTTGGCCTTGAAATTTGCCGCGGCCAACTCTGCCGGCGCACGTGCTGCTTCCTCACAAGATGCAGCCAAGCTCTTGCATCTCTCCAAGTACTCCTCGTGCTGCTCCAGAAACGCCTCGACTCGCTTTTTAGCCAATTCATGCTCCTTGACGAGTGCGACATGCAAGTCCTTGGAGTGCTTCACCTTGAGAGTCAAAGTTGCGACTTGGGTGCGCAAGTTTGCCAGGACATCCTTGGTTTCATCGATTCCCTGGCGATGCTGAATTCGAGCCGCATCCAGCGTCTTCTGTGCTCCTGCTTTGGCGGCTTGGACTTCTTGAGCGCACTTGATCTCCTTGTTCTCCAAAGCTTGGAGTTGCTTCTTCTCCAAGGTCTCCTTGCGCTGCTCCAAGGAATGGACGAATTCAACTAGCTTGTCCATGACGTCCCTCATGGCGGCGCAACGTCCACGGAAGTCTTCGGTGACTGGTCCCCACCCCGATTCCGATTCCAAGGCCAGTCCGGATGGCCTTGGATCCAAACAATGTCGTTTGTTGCTCCCTTCCTCCGTGCTTCTATGACGACGGCGAGCTTCTTTGGCAATCTCGCGAGCTTTGTTGGCGAGTTCGCGCTGTACATCCTTCAACGTGCCAATGGCCGATGACACATTCCTCTTGCTATAGAACTGGAGGTACTTGTTAATGTACATGGTCAGGAAGGGCCCGATCGGAATTGTCCAGTCTTCAACCTTTTCATACTTGAAGTAAGTCTTCAGCTGTTCCCTGAAGCACTTGTCGAAAAGCTTACCCCAATTCACCTTCTCTCCGTTGTCGGCCAAAAGAATGACGCGCAGGTGCTCGGGTGCCATGACATTGCTGTTGTTCTGGAAGAAGATCTGGCTGCAAATGCCCCGTATGCGGCCGAACCACCGATCTCCCACAAGATTGTCCAACTTGAATGTATTGTATTTGGTCCCCCTCATCGAACAGTTGCCTACAAACTTATCCAAATCCGGTTTAGGATGCGCCTTGGTCCCCTGTTCCCAAACCACGGCGCCCGTGCCATCCCACCCAAAAAAATGATAAAGACAACGAGGTGAGTACTGAACCAAGACACCTTTTACCATGTCGGACGGGAATGCTTCATTCGTGTCTCTTGTCTTCATGGATCTCAAGAATTCATAGCATAGCATGAGGTCGACCGTCTCCGATGCTTGTTGATAGAATCGCGCCAGGTTTGTCTCCTCTAACCAAAGCATGTCAAGGTGTTTCTTCCACTCTTCGATCTGGCGCGGAACGTAAATACTCTTGGGTCTCTCCGCCGAAGATGATGCCATGGCAACCAAGGAATGCAAGGGATTACAGGGAGTATACAGGCGCAGAGAGAGAGAGAGATGATTGAGGGAAGAAGATGATATTGCATTTGATGGAGAACTGGGATGGAGAGAACTGGAGAATCGGAGCGCAAAGGAAGAATTGGAGAGCTTGAGACAAGAATGCCACGGCAGTGAATGCGAACTTGAACGTCCAATCAAACACTAGTAGAAATCTTGTCTTATGTGACAAGTCTTTAATGACTCAATGTCCGGAAAGTCAAGTTCATATTGACACAAAGTGGTCTTTGCGTCATTATGGACTTGTCTTTCCGGACATTTAGTCACTAAAGACTTGTCACATAAGACAAGATTTCTACTAGTGAAACCTAGACTCCACACTCTGGTTCCATGGTTGCCTTCGGAAAATGAGTTGGCAGGACCCGGTGTTGGCGGCGGCGGCTAATTGATGCGGGTTTCATATGAAAATGAGTGCCCAATCACCATGGTGTCCTTGGCTACTATGATGTGCTAGGCCATTAGGGCGTGACATGGACTTTTAGGCTGGGGCGGCAGGGAATGATATGTTTGGTCTACTTTGGTGTGATTGAACTTGGCCAGGATGTATGGTTCGTGGTCCCTAAACCTGGATTCTATGGTTCTTTGTTATCCCCTAAACGATAATGCAAGCCTCACGGACTTGGTTAATTGTGGGTGAATCTAAACTCTACATTTCTACTGAATTTTCTTAAGTGGAGTGTCTAAAAAGCCAAACCGAGCACCTTAGTGAGATCTATACTTCTGTAGAATAGAGCTAAAGCAAATTGAAAATGGTTTTTTGAAGAAATTTTGGATGTGGTATCAAGAAAGCATATGTCGTTTAAGGTTTAACTATAAACATCCCCAAGCTAAACGTGGGGAATGCAATTGGTGACTCTAAACCATGAGACCCTTTTAATATGGCACCATTGACAATTGTTCCTTGTTTGACATAGCTTTCGAGGTTGACAAATAGAACTGTGATTTTTGTCTAAACCAATTGAACCTTCGTAGGCCCATGCCTAAATAACTAGACCCTAAACATAGGCAACACAAAACTAGAAAAAGGAGAACTATCAGAAGACACTAAGCTGGGAATGCAATTGGAAAACTCGAGATCTTGGACGACCCTCAAATCAACAGATGTACTAAATTGCTACTGGATCTTGAACGTATAAACCATGATAACGCACTTGATGAAGGTCCATGATGGCAAACATGAGTGGGCCCCAGCTTCTAGTGGCGGCGGACCCTAATACCACTGCCCAATTACCATGATGCCTTGGGCTACCGTAATGTGTTAGGTGCATGATATATCCAGACCACACTGTCCAAGTTAACTCCATGTAAATTCCATGTTACCCTGCACCCCAATACACTACTGATCCCAAAAATACTGAACCCACGGTTATAGGTCTTAACCACGAAACTCAAAAACAAAAATCAAACTTTCCTAGGCTCCCCTAAATCCAGGCTCTCGAGCTCACGACCCAGGCTCACATGCTAGCACTCTCGTAAATCTCTTTTGTAAAAGCGTGATTGTAAATCTCATTTGTAAATCTCTATTGTAAATCTCTATTGTAAATATGTAAGCCCCAAGAATACCAAGGTCTCCACTATATCTCTACCCAACACAGAGTGAAACCTAGGGCAACCAAGGCCCGAAAAGAGGAACCCACTGCAACCAAGGTCTCGAAGTTAAAAAAAAAAGATTGTAAAAACCAAAGGGGAGCTTGTAAATATGACAAAAAATAGACCCTAAATTGTATAAACTATTTTAAAAAAGCTACAACACCCTAAATACTATTTTTAGGGAGGGAAGAACTACTTCTAGGGAGGTAAAACCTAAATTTAGATGCCTTTTTTACCCTAATAAACCTAGATCTAGTTAATAAATTCTTCAAAATATACTGGATAAATGTGAATTTTCTGCTCTCCGCTCTCCTATTTCTGCTCTCCGCCCTCCGCTCAGTGCTTGCACACGAGCTTACCTCGAAAGTATCTATTGGATGGGAAATACAAAGTGCTATAGATTTGACAATGTAATCTTTGAAGTTGTATGTGATCTCATAATGAAGTATTTATTTCTCTCTAAACTATTAAAATTGAGTTTAAAAAGTTGCCAACACGACTTTGCTATTACTTTCCTTATTCAGCTAACTTTTTGCTCAATAGTACTAGGTTCTCAAGTTTTTCAAGTGTTGTGCAAGGGAGGGCAGTAGGGTGGGACAGTAAAGCAGGGGCAGATGGATGCAGGAGTTGGGTGCGGCAGACAAATGAAGCTGTCGCATGTGGTAGACACACGGAACAGTCGGAAGAGGCAGACAGAAGGAGCAGTCGGGGTGGGTCGGTGGGTGGAGGCAGCAGTCGCTGTGGGGGCAGTCGGGCCGTGACTAATACGCAAGAACTGTCTAATTGAGGCGGTAGGGTGGGCCGACGACCCATTGTCGTTGGATGAGGGCTGTCGGTGTAGAGGCAGTCGGAGGATCGATTGAGTGGCCGGATATATGTAGGGGGAAAACTGTCTCATTTATCACATTTCTCACGTCCTTCGAGCACATCGACATGTTTGTTGTATAGCAACTATTGCGAAGTGCTTGGAGGTCTGAAGAAGTGGCTTGTAGTGCGGGAAGTTCCGTCATTGGAATTGTCAATCGCAGGTTTTACAAAACATTACTTTCTATTAAACCTCTCATTGGACTTTGAATTGTGTAGTATATTGAATGCACTAGTATTATTCGCCATCATAATTGGACTTTTTGAAGTTATTGGTTTTTGAATTATATCTAGATGACTAGAAAATCCTCTTACTACTGCCAATGACTGTTTATTGCAGTGTATTATAAAGATGTCCAGAGGATATTATCATGGTCAAAGCAGCAATTCCAAGAAGACAAAGTCCAAAGGTCAACCGCAAAAGCTAGAATGGGTTATATACGACAATCCCAGCATTCTTGCTAGACATGGATGGAAATTGGAACCAACCCCAAAGATAGCTTTTATAGCCACTCGATACGTAGGGTGGGTACACGCAGATCGTGCTTTTTGGCCGAGACATCGCCACGAGCGGAATTGTAACAACGCGGCCGGAAAGTAGACTCAAGTAAGCAATATCCCAATGAAATGGAGGATGTGCATGCTGAGGGCGATTTCCAATGATCGTGCGTATAATACTAGAAAATTCACCGTCCAAATCAACAAAAAAGTGTTGAGGGTTTCTGTTGAATCAGTCGCGTTGAGTGGGTCATTATTCAACAGAAATCTGTTGAAGTTTTCTGTTGATTTGGTCACCTGAAAATAAGAAAAAAAAATTTAAAAATTAAAAAAAAAAAAAAACATTTTTTTACTGCCCGGAATTTTCGGGCAAAAAATTGTTTTTAGCTGCCCGGATATTTAGGGCAACCCAATTGCAACAACTCCGTTGACAATCGGGTTTGAACTCATGACCTTACATTTAACACTCAACACTCTAACCAATCCATCGCACTTAGAATTTGATGAACATAGAACTATTTTTTTCTTACATAAACACTTACAATTCGATGTTTTGGAATTCAGCAGACTTTGGCGGCCATTTTGACATAGTAAACTAACTTTTTTCAAAAACCTTTGGACTAAGAAAAGTTGGGAAATCAAGTTAAGTTTCATCTCCAAAAATCCGTTTGTGATTTGAAGCCTCCAGTCAAAAGTTATAGACAAAAATCAGAGAGGGTGTTTGAAAATATCAATGAAAATATTCCTTGCTACCCCACTCTGAATTTTGTCTAAAACTTTTGAATGGAGGCTCAAAATCACAAACGGATTTTCGGAGATGAAACTTAACTTCATTTTGCAACTTTTCTTGGTTCAAAGATTTTTGAAAAAAGTTGTTTTACTATGACAAAATGGCCTATAAAGTTTGCGTTTTAAAAAAAAAAAATTGTGAATGATTAAGTTAATCCTTAAATCACAGAGGGGGTAAGGGAAAAACCTAGATGTGTTATAGGATGTTACTTTTGCAACTTTGATGAAGTTTGGTCCAAAAGAGAAAATGAAAAGCATGATGTTTAGTAATTATCTATATGGTCAAACTTCCAAAAAGAGTTTTAAATACTCATTTTAATGAATTTAGATTCATTTACCATTTGACATTCACCAAAATTACGTACTAATTCTACATTTAGAATATGGAATTTGGTATGATTAATTAAAACTAAACATTCTATTCTAAAATTTTAAAAGCAAAAGTTTCAAAGGAGAGAACATCATTAGTTTTCCAAAGTAGTAAGTTTTATAACACTAGGACAATATTGAAGTCTATGTCGTTGAAAAATTCCTTACTAAACCTCAATATTGCAAATGAAATGTATCAAACAACACTAGAACATGATCTCTCCCCCCCTCCAAGTTCGACAAGATATTAAAATTTGAAAATATCATTTCCTAAACATGGGCAGTCACTGCTATTTGGGTGCGACCAAAATATGGTCGATTGGTCACTTAGGGGTTAATGAGTTCAATTGATTGAATGTTTGAAAAAACCGGATTACTGTGTAGAAACAAAAAGAAGATTCCAAGTTTCTATCACAGAGAGATTCAGAGAAGAAAAAAAAAAAAAGGTTCACAGATGACTGATTGTTGTCCCATTCAAGTGGGTTTGTTTATTGGGGCGTCCCTGTGATTGTTTTAGATGGAGCTAAAAGTTAGTCAGCAGCCGAAGTGTGTCAAGATTCACCCTCAATAGCTTTAATTTAGGGAATATCAAGCTGCTTGTCTTCGGTTGTTGTTTGTCAAGGATGATGAAAGTCTGCAAAATTGCAGTTGTATAATCCAATTACATAAAACACCCATTCTAGTACTAAATGATTACAAAACTCTCATATAAGGTGCAAAAGATTCAAAAGGTTCAAGAATATTCAAAAGATTCTAGAATATTCCAATAGATTCTATAATATTATGATAGATTCCAGAATATTCCCAAAATATTCCTAAAAGATTCCACTTTCACTAAAATTTTGTTGATTTGGTCATTGTACTATTTGAATCAACTGAAAAGTAAGCAGCAAACTATTGACTTTTACAAAAAAATTACAAATCAGTGAAATCGGTCATTGTAGTACCCCGATCAACATAAATCTGTTGAATTTCTGTTGATTTGGTCATGATTTTCTAGTAGTATATATTCATGAATTTTGAGAACAAAGGTACCTCTGAAGAAGGGCGCCACGGTCAATAGCAATGACGTCGGTTCTGCTCACTCCTTCACAGAAAAGTGTTGAACGAGTCAATTAGTGACCGCCGGTACTCTCCTTAACGGAAATCTGCTGAAAATCTGCTAAAGTGGTCACAGTTTTCTAGTAGTGGTATGCGAAGCACAACGTTCTGTTGGCGATAGCTTCGATGGTGTACGCGGAGAGTGTGTTGAACGTAGAGGTGGATTGGTCCTCCTTCCCATCGAGTCTCCAAGAATCGTACTTGGTTAGGAGGCCCATAGACATTCCCGTGAAGCCCATGCCGCAATGGTTTAGCGAGAACCCGGACCTATTGGAGGATCCGCCCTTGATGATGACGATGACGACGCTAAAGATGTTGATGATCCTAATATCTGGGATGAGGTTCAAGATGCAATGGGGGGTGCGAGGACATTCTAAATGTTGTGTGCATAACGTATAAATCTTTATAATTATACTAATATAGTTTTTTGGGACATTTTGTGTATTGTGTTCTCTACTAGAAAATCATGACCAAATCAACAGAAATTCAACAGATTTATGTTGTTCGGGGTACTACAATGACCGATTTCACTGATTTGTAATTTTTTTGTAAAAGTCAACAGTTTACTGCTTACTTATCTGTTGATTCAAATAGTACAATGACCAAATCAACAAAATTTTAGTGAAAGTGGAATCTTTTTGGAATCTTTTGGAATCTTTTGGGAATCTTTTAAAAATATTTTAGAATATTCTGGAATCTATCAAAATATTCTAGAATCTATTAGAATATTCTAGAATCTTTTTAATATTCTTGAACCTTTTGAATCTTTTGCACTTTATATGAGAGTTTTGTAATCATTTAGTACTAGAATGGGTGTTTTATGTAATTAGATTATACAATTGCAATTTTGCAGACTTTCATCATCCCTAACAAACAACAACAGAAGACAAGCAGCTTGATATTCCCTAAATTAATGCTATTGAGGGTGAATCTTGACACACTTCGGCTGCTGACTAACTTTTAGCTCCATCTGAAACAATCACAGGGACGCCCCAATGAATGAACCTACTTGAATGGGACAACAGTCAATCATCTATGAACCTTTTTCGTTCTTTCTTCTCTGAATCTCTCTGTGCTAGAAACTTGGAATCCTCTTTTTGTTTCTACACAGTAATCCGGTTTTTTCAAACATTCAATCAATTGAACTCATTAACCCCTAAGTGACCAATCGACCATATTTTGGTCGCACCCAAATAGCAGTGACTGCCCATGTTTAGGAAATGATATTTTCAAATTTTAATATCTTGTCGAACTTGGAGGGGGGGAGAGATCATGTTCTAGTGTTGTTTGATACATTTCATTTGCAATATTGAGGTTTAGTAAGGAATTTTTCAACGACATAGACTTCAATATTGTCCTAGTGTTATAAAACTTACTACTTTGGAAAACTAATGATGTTCTCTCCTTTGAAACTTTTGCTTTTAAAATTTTAGAATAGAATGTTTAGTTTTAATTAATCATACCAAATTCCATATTCTAAATGTAGAATTAGTACGTAATTTTGGTGAATGTCAAATGGTAAATGAATCTAAATTCATTAAAATGAGTATTTAAAACTCTTTTTGGAAGTTTGACCATATAGATAATTACTAAACATCATGCTTTTCATTTTCTCTTTTGGACCAAACTTCATCAAAGTTGCAAAAGTAACATCCTATAACACATCTAGGTTTTTCCCTTACCCCCTCTGTGATTTAAGGATTAACTTAATCATTCACAATTTTTTTTTTTTAAAACGCAAACTTTATAGGCCATTTTGTCATAGTAAAACAACTTTTTTCAAAAATCTTTGAACCAAGAAAAGTTGCAAAATGAAGTTAAGTTTCATCTCCGAAAATCCGTTTGTGATTTTGAGCCTCCATTCAAAAGTTTTAGACAAAATTCAGAGTGGGGTAGCAAGGAATATTTTCATTGATATTTTCAAACACCCTCTCTGATTTTTGTCTATAACTTTTGACTGGAGGCTTCAAATCACAAACGGATTTTTGGAGATGAAACTTAACTTGATTTCCCAACTTTTCTTAGTCCAAAGGTTTTTGAAAAAAGTTAGTTTACTATGTCAAAATGGCCGCCAAAGTCTGCTGAATTCCAAAACATCGAATTGTAAGTGTTTATGTAAGAAAAAAATAGTTCTATGTTCATCAAATTCTAAGTGCGATGGATTGGTTAGAGTGTTGAGTGTTAAATGTAAGGTCATGAGTTCAAACCCGATTGTCAACGGAGTTGTTGAAATTGGGTTGCCCTAAAAATCCAGGAAGCTAAAAACATTTTCTTGCCCGAAAATTCCGGGCAGTAAGAAAATGTTTTCTTATTTTTTATTTTATAAATTTTATTAAAAAAATTTTCCTATTTTCGGGTGACCAGATCAACAGAAAACTTCAACAGATTTCTGTTGAATAATGACCCGCTCAACGCGACCGATTCAACAGAAACCCTCAACACTTTTTTGTTGATTTGGACGGTGAATTTTCTAGTAGTGAAAACATATTAGATATCTGTCAATGTTGAGACGGCTACTTCCATTCCCAGTGGTTTTCCAAAGGCAATAGCTGCACCCTAAAATTTTATCTCTGTAGAAATACGTTCAACTTGATTTAGGGTTCAGGGATCCAGAAACACACGTCTAGAGTTAAGTGTTCATCTCCCAAATGCTCACTCTCATTCCGGATTGCATTGAATGTCTTGAATTTACACTTCCCCAAGAGTAGAGCATGGCACTCGTTCGTGTCGAAGGAGCAGGGGTGCCTACTTCCTTCCCGCTAGGGGACAACGGAGTAGCAGTCGTTTCAGCGTTCAGTCTTAGTTTAACATTTCAGTTTCTTACAGCAACTATGCACGTTGATGAAGAGGTATTCGATGCAGAGTCTGGTCTACTTACGCACACCGTTAGGCAGCTCCCAACCACTACTGAAGATGGAAGAGTGTGGTTGCTTAAGGCAGGTAGGTATAGAGCTTACGGTCTATCCGATTGCCTTATGGGTGCATCTACTGAACTCTAGACTCCAAGGGAGTCATCTACTTGCACTATGCAAACCACCATGCCAGGCCGAGTGAAAATTGAGCCAAGTTTAGAGACGATCTATGAGCTTAGTGATGATGACGTCCCAGTGAATGTAGAAGATCATCCTATCCTTCCTCCTTCTCAGCCTAATCCCCAAACTTCTGTAGGCAATTGTCCTAAGCCCACTAGTAAGCACCCTACACCGCTTTCTGTGTCACCAAAACAAAGTGTCGTAGAGTGCCTGAAATTGCTATGTGCTAGAAAGGGATCTAGGAACATATTCAAAAAATCTGACTACAACTCTACCTCTATCAAACGAGTCGAGTTCCTGCCACCCCAGTACAATGGCGATGTCATCTTTGAGTGCCTCCGTTGGGATCTTCTTTAGGATCCAACAAAGCGAGGCAACTCCATGGCATGGACAAACACTATGATGGGCATGTATGGACTCGTACTCACACGTCCAACATTGTCAATGATTTTGGGTTGATATTCCGTACCTCCTCTTGTTGTGGTCATTTACGATGTGAAAATGTAGACTGCGATTATCTAACCCGCGTTCACCGCACGACAGCTGTTAACGAAACTGAGTGGGATGGAGTATCTTCATTTGTTTTTGACGTGGGAACTAATCCTCCCAGGGACTCCACCCTTGTTTGCAAATGCTGTAAAGTTCCTCCCTCCTGTCTTGCAACCTGCGATGCAAAAATATATTACGACCTAGGCAAAAACAGCATGACTCGAGCTTGTGTTCATTTTGGAACTCACGACCACCCTGTCAAGGTCGGGGCTTACCGAGACGATATTGCCAGAGGCGAGAGTTTGGTGGAAGAGCACGTGCACCGAACTCCTTCTGCAACGAAGTCTGCGATCGTCTTAGAGGCAACAACGGAGATGGTAGGGGATATGCTTGTGGCAGCCGAAGGTGCGGAATCAAAAACTCTTGAACTCGATGACCTCCTGCCGCTCTTTGACAGATGCAAGGAGTTGACTTCCCCCAACATTCGCAACAAAGTGACGGACTTTAAGTACTTCCGAAAGTTCGATATCATGGATAGCATCACCAAGCTTCGCAGCTCTAGCAACTGGCCATTTGTCCAGGAGAACAAGTTCCCTGGTCAAGGATCGGAGTGGGACAAGGTCTTCGTCTTCAAAATGTCAGAGATTGGTCCCGGTAGCGGAGTTGACCTTGTGAAGCGAATGCAGCCTGGTGGGGACCTGCAGAACGCATGGCTCATGTTCGATCATGTGAAGGGGGTGAAACAGTGGACAACCATGGACTGCCATGTTTACGACCCTACTTATTGCCGTGTTATGGCCATTGCGTTGTGCGATATGCAGTCGGAAGACGTCGCGGCTCAAATGGTCGTTTGTAAGAATCTCAACGCCATTGTTGCTCGCCACGGACTTCAAGATCCAAACTTCAAGGGCTTCATGGCAGACAACGCGCAAGCAAACTGGAATGCTGTACGCATTGTGTACGGGAGTGGAGATGCTTCAATCCCAATGCCTTATAAAGAGCGAACATGTCTCTTCCATTGGGTGCAGTCATTGGAGAAGCACATGAAGGCTGACATCAGAGTTGACCTCCAAGACCAACATCGCATGCTCTGCAAGCAATACAAGAATGCCTCGACGCAAGCGGAGGCAGATTCCCGCTATCTTGGTATCCGAGCTCGGTGACACTCCTCCGGAGCTACTACTGAAGATGGATTGAGGCGTTTTTGACCTATGGCTAGCCTTCTGGCATTTTCGATACCGCCAGTGGGGAGGCTTCATGCAACTTGTAAGCTCCAAAACCCTAAACTTTAACCCTAAGTCCATGCCATTGATTGTTTTCCTCTCTACGACTATGAATCCTAAATGTGCATTGCTTTCTATATACCAGGACCTCACTAAGGACGAGTTGGCCGAAATGCCCTCTTGCAATGTAGCCGAAAGTATCCACAACAAATGGAAACAGCAATCTGGTGATCGAGGGTCAGACTTGTTTGTCGCTACTGTGGATGACTTTGTCCGATCCTTCAAGTAGAGCGTCCCGTACTACCAATACCTCAAGGGGGATAGAGCTGGAACTGGCCCTACCAAAGAAGAACTGAAACTCCGGATTGCACAAAAGTCTACAGAGCGCACGGGGAACTCGAAATCCCTACACGAAGCATTAGCGAAGATGCCTGGAGCGGAGGAGTTTTGCACTCGAATGCCTCAACTCGAAGGAGAAGAAGTCTTCCTGTTGTTGAAGCGGAAAGCAGACGTTCCTATCGGTTTGGAGTATGACTCTCACAGACCTGACAAGATCAGCATCTCTCGTCCTCGAGTGGAGACCAGGGGAGCAAGGAACAACGCCCTTAACCTAAATGCTTCTCCTGTAGAGCTGTTAGTCTCTCCCAAAGAACTAGAGAAGTCTGATGTACCAGTGCAGGTTTAGGATGCAACCCCAGCAACAGCTCTACACCACGTTACTTCCGTGCAAGAAACGGCTTGCGACGAGAGTCAGTGGCACATAGCTAGGCTAAAACACCCATCTGCGAAGACTTGTTTCGCGCAGCAAGCTGTGACTAAGAAGAAGTGCATTGCTCGAATCATACAAGACGAGAAATCTACCGCTGCTCCTACGTGCACGGGCATGATGGACAACTACAAGAAGAATCGCAAGGAGCGCATGCAATTCTTCTTCTGCAACGACGACATCGAGAGGTGTGTCAAAGGAACTCGCAGAAAGTGGGTTATGTCCCGCCCTGAGGTCCCCGACATTTGGCCCGTGAAGAACGGTACTAACCTAACATGCAAGGAGATACTTGCCCTAGAAAACGCTGGCTTTCGACTTCCACAGCGCGAGGTCATATCGCCCCGAAGGCTCTTCCAAGACCACCTTCTTCCCGTCGACTTGTCAACATATGTAACTCCAGCTTTCCTTGCTGAAGTTCCCAAGCGACGTCATGGCAAGAATGTCCGCCGCAACAAGAAGAGCCCATCCATCAAGAAAGCCAACAACTGTGCTAGCGCTGCAGCATTCAAGGGTTGCATAAAGAAGGTGGACATGTTTCCAGTCCCTGCCCTGGGGTGCATCGTCACGTTGGATTCGGGTACGCCTCCGACAAATCAGCAATACCTTCTCACAATTTCCCAGTTTCCAGACTCCTCCTGCCCTTATTTCAAGGAGATGATGACCAAGGAAAAAAGAGGACGCAACCAATGGGCTCACTGCAAACATCTCTATTTTGTCTTCATGGTCGTTTGTGGGTTTGATGCTGATGTACATGCCTTCATACATGCACCCACTCTTAGCTTCAACGAAGTTAAGCTAGTTCTTGAGAGCGGATTGTTGACTCATCCAACACCCTAGGATACAAAAATGTTGTTGGTTCCATTGTTGACATGTTCACTCTCCAAATCAATGAAATTGTAGTGAGACTAAAAGGGCCACTACTGCACTTTTGAAAATCATGTTATATTACTTACGAAACCCTAAACCCTAAACTCTGGTATTATTTCTATCTTGTACCCAAACTGATCTTAACGCTAAACTTGCTAACCTGAATCCAAATAATTATGCCCAAACGAGTGGATTGGCCCCTAATAAGATGCTAAAATAACAATCTCTTTCTACCCTAAACCCCGAATTAAACTCTAATTACCACAGTTATAGAGACCCTAAACCCTTTAATGTGCCTTTATCCCTGAACCACTCACCCTAAACCACGGTAATAGGTACCAAATATTCCACGGTCATAGGTACAAAAATTTCTAAAAATATCCGAATATTCGAATAATTGCTAATTTTAGTGTCGTTGACCACGTTTGACCTGAAATTCTTGCTTGTAATCCCACATTTCTCCGCTACTGCTCACCGCTCCCCGCCCCCCGCGCGCATACTATCCTCGTCCAACGACAACGCTCCAGCACCATACGCACCCAAACCCTCAGTTTCTCCTCATGTCCCCACAACAAGAGATGCGAACCAGGATTGTGTACACCGATGCAGCAAACGTGCCGAACGAAGATGGTCCGCAGCTCCGCATCAACGCCGGCCTGTCACGCAAGCGGCCATCCCCGCCGCGTCCTCTCCTCATGCAACAGCAGGCAGTGGTTCTCACAGGACAATCGGCAGCGCTCTAACGTCGACAATGTCTCCCAAAACGACTGCAGCACGCAATTATACGTCGGGGATGGCCGGTCCCTATAACCGCGTGCTGAGACCCTATGACCGTGGAGCGCCGGACCCTATAAGCGCGCGGAGGTGTCACGCACGGAAGGAGCTCGTGTTTCAGAGAACTCACCTTCGTTGCTTTCGCGATCGCAGCAGGCGGGGGAGTGGCGATGGGGTTTGGAGCTGGCGCTTGAGGCGTACCAACAAAATCTGCTTGAAGCGCTAGCTCCGTCGCACCTGCGTCGGAATTTGGCGTGTGTCCTTCATTGTGTGAGTTGGAGGCGTGACCCTCGCAATTTCTTCAACAAAGTTGTTGAACACGTGGAGCGCGGCCTCCGTGACGTCGAAGTCTCGCACCTGTGCCGGTATACTCTCTCTCTCTACTAACATCCTATCATGCAGTGGGGATTGTGTACGTACTGCCATGTCTGAATGATCTCCCTTCTGTCAAATGCCCTACAGTAGGGTTTCGAACGACCCCGACATAATGTGCTACAGGTACCTGCGCCGGCTCCTCCTGTATTTACTGTGTTTATCGCACTAGGTTAGACACGTGGACTATTTATGGTGGACAGTGCTTGAGACGCATTCGTGCGTAGAGACATCCTCTAAGACGTTCACATGGATGTCTGTCAAGACATCTCCAATGACATCCATGTAGACCTCCCAGAAGACAGCAACAATTATACTGCGAATGTCCGAGGGGACATCGCCGATGACGTCTTTCATGACGCAGTCATGTCCACGTAGACATCTATGTCCAGAAATCTCAGTCACTGTACAGGACCCTCTACATATATATCGTATCTGCTGAGATATATATATATATATTAATATTCATATGTTACCTATTTGCAGTGACTGGAATACATTTTACATCCGCGTACGCCTGGACCAGAAGTGCAGTAGAAGAGCATCAAGATAACAAACAAAGCCTGTCAACATACAGGGCACGACGGACATGGATCACAAAGGTATCAATTGTCATGCTACTGTGGATGCTGAGCCAGTAGAGAATCTTGCCCAAAAGAAAGCCTAGCTATGTCATGAAACCCGTAAATTTCTGAAACAATATGACACAGAGGGGTCACAGAAAAAGCGCTTCAAAAGCAAGAAAAATAGGAAGGTCATGCACGAAATGCAACGACGGTCGGAAGACATGTTACGCCAGACAAAAGAAATGTTTCGAGTGTCAGAAGCAATCCGCCGGAAGGCATTGCGACTATGGGAACAGTCCGGATTACTCCTAGAACAAATGGAAGATGACCTCCGTAGTTTGGATGAGGACACGCATGAAGCACCTCTGTAGAATGTTGTACGGATTGGTCATGGACGCCGATGGGTAATGTGGCAAATATATTTGAAGTTGTTATATTTGTTACACTGTGTCCTATGCGTGAAAACGGAATGCGTATGGGTTTATGTGTACATTGGTGGATGATCTTGGTCATCTGGCCTTACTCATGGTTTAGGTAATTGCTAACGATGTAATGTCCTCTTCAGAATCATGATTGGGCAGAGACAACATGCGTGGAGAACCCGTACCGTTAGTCCCGTGTGCAATATTTGAGGTATGTTATGAAATCAATACAGTTTGTTGTCAACCACTGCTGTCGACACTCGTGTTATTTCTACATGACAAGTGTGCTTAACGTGTGGACGTTTCTAAGGATGTCCTCGTAGACGTCACTGTAGACATATGTCGTGA
The DNA here is from genome assembly GCA_022496805.1 of Pohlia nutans. Lineage (NCBI taxonomy): Eukaryota > Viridiplantae > Streptophyta > Bryopsida > Bryales > Mniaceae > Pohlia > Pohlia nutans. The sequence continues at coordinate 3,060,744 of CM040107.1, read as the reverse complement.
TATCCGTGGACATTATCGGAAATGTCGTTGGTGGTATTCCTATACAGTCCAACACTCTGACATTGACGTGTCCCTGCACGGAACGTTCAATGTACCAGAAGCACAGGGCCTATAGATCGTGCCTTTGCCGTCCGTATGGCGTTGCATGCCGATGCATGTTCAGATGTGGAATCCGTGGGGGAGTGCGATCCTCCATATGAACACTATCCATTCGAAGATTACGATGCCGAGTATGCTGCGTACTTGCAGCGGCTAGCGCTTCTACATAGCGAACACATGTTCTTCTACGAGCGTGGTTTGTTATGCAACGAGGATTGTATGCCTAAGTCTGTGGACAATGTCTACCACAAGAACATGTATAGCATGTCATGGTTCTATGAGGGTTGCTATCCTTTTGACACTTGGGAGGACAACTACAAGCACTGGCTCTATGACCAAGTTCTGCTTGCCATGATAGATGGAGAGCATGTCCTGTCACCTTAATTACAGGCATTGTATGCAGATGTCATTACGGAAAATAAACATATGCTTTTTTTGAAACTGCACTGCTGTTGCTCTCAAGACAATGTGCACGATGGATGAAGAGTTACACAGCCCCAATAGTGTATGTGCTATGGCTATGGAAACGTCTGGCCTGAACAACTTCTCTCCATTATTGTATATGTTATGATATTGCACTGCCACATATAGGTGTTGGAACGTATGAACGATGCGTGTTTTGAAAAGCATCCCCACTGCCTAAAACGCGGTGATATCATTGATGTTTATGTGCAGAGCGCGCTGCATGTTCAAGTGGGGTTTACCCCACCGTGCACGGTTGGAATTATCGACGGAGATTTGTTCCGTACAGTGCTACTGAAGGAGTAACCACAAAAATCCATTCCGTACAACGTTCACGGCTGTCGACAACAGCCACAGTACATACGTAGTGGTGAGTTAGGAGGACATGGTGCAGACAACGGGTCATGTCCGTCGGGACGTCAGTGGCTTGTTTGAGACGTGGTCACAGACGTGTTGTACGACATGATGACGTTGCACAGCACTTTGCATTACTGCACTTCATATCCCATTTCTGTTATCGGTTAGTGTTGAATTAATTACGTTCTCTCCTTGACTCTGGATTCCTTCGCAGAAACATTGGTGCAATGAGTACGAACACGCGTCATCGTGGCGCAAGAATCCGAATAGATGGTAACGGCAGGACAATGCGTCACATCCCTCTCGGTGACCTTATCCTACAAACGGAGCTACGCATGGCAACGACGGAGAACCTCACAATGTTTCCGTGCCCTTGCCGCACCTGTCGTGGGGGAATATGGAAGCGAATATCCGTCATCCGAGAGCACCACGCCTTAGTGGGCAGAAACCCACATCTCACAAAGTCCATCATTGGTGGAGATCCACCGGACGGGTATCGAGCCGACGGTCTGTGAATGCAGGATGTTGCATACGACGACGACGTTGTAGATGATGGACGTATGCGTGGCGATGCAAATGTCCTGCCGGACGTCGTGGAAGACATTCCTAAACATGAGCAGGATCCTGCAGACACCCCTGTACTCGATGAGTATCACGACGTCCAGAGGCAGGTCATGGAGCCTCTCGACCGCGGTGATGCGCTGCACAGGGATGCAGACGGCGAACCTACTATGGGCTTCAATGATGAGCTGGACAGCGACACCATGGTTGGCCTGCACCGCTTGTACGACGAAGCCACTACTCCGCTGTACGCGGGATCGAAGACCAGCGTTGTCTCTGCTACCATTGTCCTCATGAAGATGTGCGTAGTGTTTGGTGTGCCGAACACATTCACCACTGAGTTGTTGCGGTACTTGGCGGAAGATTTACTTCCAGACGCCAACAAGCTTCCAAACAGTCATTATGCTGCTGCAAAGACAATCCGTCAGTTGGGGTTGGACTACCACAACATCCACGCATGTCCAGATGGCTGTGTCCTGTCCGAGGACGAAAACGCGGAGTTGCATTCATGCCCTAAGTGTTCAAAGTTCCGGTGGTTGGAGGGCACAAATTCAATCCCGGTGAAGGTGATCCGTCACTTTCCTCTCATACCCTGCCTCAAACGGATGTGGCGATCGACTGAGATTGCCGGCATGTTGACGGGTCACACGAAGCATGTTAGTGACGACGGCATCATGCGTTCCGTGGTTGACAGCATTGCTTGGAAGCACATCATTACAAACGCTGCGTTTGACAACTTTGGAACTGAGGGCAAGACGTCATTCAATACGGTGCGTTGCGACAGTCATACCTGGATCTTGGTGGTAGGGAAGACGGCAAACATGACCCTGTGCACCGTACGGGCGTGAAACGTCTGAGCGCATTCTTTGAACTTCCATACTGGCAGGTAAACATATCCTCCCTGTGCTGTTTGGTCAGATATATAGTCGGTAGTGTATGACAGTGGTGGACATTGCAGAAGTTACATCAGTGCTTCTGAATGTCTTCGGACGTCTATGTTGACATCCAGCAGACATCTGCATAGACATCTACGAGGCGTCTTCGTAGACATCTAGCAGAACTCTCTGTAGACATGTAGCAGTCGTTTGTGTAGACATGTAGGAGACGTCTATGTAGCTAGACATGTTGCAGACGTCTCGGACAACATGTAGCAGACATGTACGTAGACATCCACGCGAAGAGAGAAGCGTCGCCAGCAGCGCACGCTTGCATTTTGTCAGACTGCGCATACAGAGTATCGCTCTAATCATATGACGTGCTACATTCTAGCAGCATCTGAAGGTTCGACATGTATTGGACGTCATGCACTGCGAGAAGAATCTATGCGAGAACATTTTGAAGACTTTGTTTGGAATGAACGATAGCCCAGGAAGTCGTCAAGATGTGCACGACCTGAACATACGGGAGGAGCTATGGTTGCAGCCCCCACGTCGCCGAGGTGACGAATACTACATGCCGCACGCCCCGTACATCCTAAAGCCGAATGAGAAACAAGAGTTTGTCAACATAGTTTCGAACATCCGCACTCCCACGAAGTACGTGGGGGCAATTCACAAGCGGCTAAAGGACGGAAAATTGCAATACATGAAGACTCACGACTACCACGTCCTCATGCAACAGGTATGCGTGTAGACGTTTAAGACTGCCTGCATTAGACGTTGGCCGCAATAAGAAGACACTCAGTTCAAGACATCTTTTGAAACATACAGTTCTCTTGCACAACCGTCAAGTGTCCGAGGACATTTTACTGTTCGCGCAGACGGTGCTCATGTTATCCGAGACATCGCCTGAGATGTCAGCCGAATGAGATCCTGTTATTGCAAGCATGATTCGTAGCGCGTACGGGCATTTCTGAGTTGGACATGGGAACCTGATGATAGTACTTATGCTTGTAGATCCTCCCGATGGCCGTTCAAAACGTGCTGGACGAAGAGGTCCGCGTCGCTATCATCAAAATGTGCAGTGTTTTCCAGCGTATTTGTGAGAAAGAGGTTCGCGAGGACAGCAGCGATGATCTCATGCAAGACGTGATAATAGCCACGTGCGTGCTAGAGAAGGAGTTCCCGCCAACGTTTTTAAACGTCATGGCGCACCTTCCGGTACATCTTGTGCAACAACTGTTCATATGTGGACCGGTCCATTGCAGGTGGATGTATCCGATCGAGAGATACATGAAAACGCTGAAAGATTACGTACGGACGTACGCACATCCAAAAGGGAGTATCGCGGAAGGGTATCAACTAGAGGACACCCTCGGGTTTTGCACAAAGTATATGCAACGACATAGAGCATCAACCTACCGTGTGTGGGACCCCAACGAAGATGCACGCATGAACGACGAGATTGTGCGGCTCAATGAACACACCGAGCGACGAATGTCCGATGTAGTACGCGGCTACGCACATGCATTCGTCATCGACAACGCACTATGCTGGAACCATGGCGATAGTGAGTTCTTGTACCAATGTCAGGCCCCTCCTATGAGCACGTTGAAATTTATCCACGTGCACATGGCCCTGTTCATATATTTGATTGAGTCACAGTAGGAGACGCATCCGCGTCACGGGTGATGTCCATTGGGACCGCGTCCAGGACATGACGGCGTTGTCAGGGATGTTTCGGCATGTAGAGCTCATGTCTTTGGGGACATCTGCACGGACGTGCAACTGTGAGTACTAACATCTCTGAGGAGACGTGTGCAGTCTCAGCTGCTGCAGGCGTTTACCATGCCTGTCCATATTCTAACAACAGAGGTGGGTGTGGTGTCCAGGCAATACATAACCGCAAAGGGACGCCAATGGGAAGAGCGAGAGGCGTTTCGAGTGCAGTCGCGACGTCGTGGACCTGGTAAAGCAGTATCACACCCTCCCAAACTCAGCGATTTACCATGCTTTGCTGATTGGCTAAAGGAACGTGTGCTGGAAGCGGAAGAGGCTGGTGTTCGACTCGACGAGGACGTCGTACAGTACTCATGTCCTCCTGAGCGTTATGCAACCTCCCATCGGCAAATGCACGCATTCCGTATGCATTTGCGTGTTTGGACGACCGAGGGGGGACCTCGTCACTCGAGACTCGTGTATAGTCGCCGCCTATACATAGCAAGTGCGTTGGGAGATTTGCAATGGGAGGCCCATTGACCATACCGCTGAGCATGTGGGGTACATCGAGGAAATACTCGAGTTGGATTATCGTAATCACTGCACCACGGTGTTGCTACGCGATTGGGTGAAACACTCACGGGATGTGCGAGTTCCCAGCATAGAACGTGACAAGTACGGATTCAACGTGGCAAATTTCAACCACATGGATAATAGAGTACATCAGGATTCGTTTGCATTCCCATTGCATTGTCAGCAGGTTTTTTTCTCCGATGACCCCATGCGAAGCGGTGGAAGATCATTTGCCAAACAGACGTCAAAGGTAAGCGTACATCAATTCTTGCCCGGAATCCGGTGCCCAATGGAATCACTGTCGGTAACGACGATGACTTCGAAGGCTTGCAACCACAAATTCGGGAAACGGATCCAATTCGAATAGCAGCTCCAACGGGAGGGAGCTTTGTTACAGCCGCAACAGAAACAAACAACCGGGCTCAAATCGAAGAGGACTAGCGATGCATGACTTATTGCTTGTACGACTGTTCTGTAGCGCTGCATTCCATGATCCTACGCGAACACTCTTGTACTCCTTGTGTTTGCGAATATATGTACATACAAATATTGTAATTGTAGGCTGTATAGAGGGCAATGCCTCTACAGTATTTATTGAACCAATGTCTAAAACAGTGACTGAAACACAGCAGTGAATGGCGGATGGACGTCCGCAAAGACATCCCCGTGGACGTTTTTGCTAACATTCCCAGGTATCGGATGAGGCGCACGACGACTTCACGGATGTTTAGAGAGACACCGACATGGACGTCTACCGAAGCATCCCAGACGTCATGGACCACGCCATATCCCTATACTACGGAAGACATCCACAAGTTCTAGTGGACGGTGTCTTCAATGACCGGTGTCTTCAATGACCGGTGTTGTGACTTCTCAAACGGTGCTACGTCCTCCCCTACGTCGTACGACAACGTCGGCCGTCTCATAGTGGACGCCTCTCCAAAGACGCCGTACAGCAAGACAGATGTATGCGGCGATGTCTAATGGTACATCGCCGTGAACATCCTAAAAGACAATGATGAAGACGCGGGCATGTCTGTTACGGATCTCATCGGTGACACATCACGAACAACGTGCAAATGTCCGCCGAGATGTTCCAGCCGACGTTCGGAGCGGGACATCGGACATGACCGCGGAGACACCGCGCACATCAAGTGAGACGTTCATGCAATACCAGGTCCCTCATGTCGCGTCCGATGTCTTCACGGGTGTTTACAGAGACACCCGTGACGACGTCTGTAGAAGCATCCCGTACGTCTTAGAGCACGCCATACTGCTATGTTCCGCAAGACATCCCGAAAGTTTTAGTGGACGTTGTCCAGAATGACAGTTTCTTTGTCTTCCGTCACAGTGCCATGACATCCATGACGTCTGAAGACGTGTTGGACTGTGTCACAGTGGACGTATCCGCCAAGACGCCGTACTGCGTGACGGATGTATGCGGCCATGATTGATGGGACATCTCCATGGACATCATCGTAGACAATGATGAAGACGCTGGCGCGTCTTAAACAGATGTCATCGCTGAGACATCGCGAACAACGTCCAAATGTCCGCCGGGATGTTGCAGCCCACGTTCGGAGCGCGACATCACAGATGACTGCGGAGACACCGCGCACATCGACTGAGACGTTCCGTGAAATACCAAGTCACTGATGTCGCGCCGGATGTCTTCACGGGTGTTTAGAGAGATTCCCATCATGACGTTTGAAGAAGCATGTCGGACATCGTAGACCACGGCATTTGCCTATGTTCCGGAAGACGATTCCGATTGTTTTGGTAGACGTTCAGAATGTCCGGTCCTGTGACTGCTGTCACGGTACCATGTCATCGTTGACGTCTATAGATGTCCTAGACCGTGTCACAGTGGACGTCTCCGCGAAGACGCCATACTGCGGGACGGATGTATGCGGACATGTCTGATGGGACATCTTTATGGACATCGTCAAAGACAATGATGAAGACGCTGGCGCGTCTGTTACGGATGTCATTTCGGAGACATCAGGAACAACGTGCGAATGTCCGCCGGGATGTTGCAGCCGACGTTTGGAGCGCGACATCACAAATGGCCGCGGAGACACCGCGCACATCGAGTGAGATGTTTTGTGCAATAACTGGTCCCTCATGTCGCGCCCAATGTCTTCACGGGTGTTTAGAGAGATACCCATCATGACGTTTGAAGAAGCATGTCAGACGTCTTAGACCACGCCAGTCGCCTATGTTGCGGAAGACGATTCCGATTGTTTCGGTAGACATTGTCCACAATGTCCGGTTCTGTGACTGCTGTCACGGTGCCATGTCATCGTTGACGTCTGTAGATGTCTTGGACCGTGTAGCCGTGTACGTCTCCGCCAAGACGCCATACTGCGGGACGGATGTATGCGGCAATGTCTGATGGGACATCTCCATGGACATCGTCGTAGACAATGATGAAGTCGCGGGCGCGTCTGAAACAGATGTCATTGCTCAGACATCGCGAAAAACGTGCAAATGTCCGCCGGGATGTTGCAGCCCACGTTCGGAGCGCGACATCACGGATGACCGCGGAGACACCGCGCACATCGACTGAGACGTTACGTGCAATACCAAGTCACTGATGTCACGCCCGATGTCTGCAGGGGTGTTTAGAGAGACACCCATCATGACGTCTGAAGAAGCATGTCGAGCGTCTTAGACAACGCGATTGTGGTATGTTGCGGAAGAGGATTCCGAATGTTTCGGTGGACGTTGTTCACAATGTCCGGTTCTCTGACTCCTATCACGGTGCCATGTCATACTTCACGTCTGTAGATGTCGTCCACTATGTCGCAGTGGATGTCTCCGCCAAGACGCCATACTGCGTGACGGATGTATGCGGCCATATCTGATAGGACATCTCCATGGACATCGTCGAAGACAGTGATGAAGACGCAAGCGCGTCTGTTACAGATGTCATCGCTGACACATCACGAACAACGTGCCAATGTCCGCTGGGATGTTGCAGCCCACGTTCGGAGCGCGACATCACAGATGACCGTGGAGACACCTTGCCCATCGAGTGAGACGTTCCGTGCAATCCCAGGTATCTTATGTCGCGCCCGATGTTGTCAGTGTTGTTTAGAGAGACACCCGTATTGACGTCTGTAGAAGCATCCCGTACGTCTTAAACCGCGCCATATTGCTATGTTCCGAAAGACGACACCGAATGTTTAGGTGGATGTTCTCCAGAATGTCCCATTTGGTGACTTCTGGGACGTTGGCATGCCATATCCGAGGTCTTTTGACGTTGTATACCGTGTCCCGGTGGACGTCTTTGCCAAGACGCCCTACTGCATGACGGATGTATGCGGCGTTGTCTCATGGAACATCCCCTTGGACATCCTAGAAGACAATGATGGACACGTCGGCCCGTCTGTCACGCATGTCTTCGCGGACATGTTGTGAACAGCATGCGGAGGTACCCGGGATGTCCCAGCTGACTTTCAAAGCGCGACATCACGGGCAACTCCTCAAACGTCTTGGATGTCAGCGCAGACATAGTCTAAGTGAACTGAAACATCCGTGGGAGGACGTTGTATCTCATGTCGCCAACTATGTCTCAATGGATGTTTATGTAGACATCCGCTGCGATGTGATCAAAAGTATCCCGCCTGTTTTATAGGGTCACGAGGCTCCAATGTTTCGGGATACGTGTAGCTGTTTGATGGGACGCTGTCTGTGACGTCTCCGACGGTGACTTATCTGCTTCTGCGATGTCTTCCAGGACGTCGGCTATGTCAGCATTCACTGTTGCACAGTAAATGATAATGGGATGTACCATGGGACATTGCAGTTCACCAGCTTAGACATCGTTGCGGACGTCCCAATGGATGTCCACAAAAACATCCCCACGTCATCGAAGTCATCGTGAATCAGATGTCTTGCAGACGATGGCCTAAACAGAGTATGTCGTGGCAGTTCGTCCAACATTGATTTTTCCGTGCCATGTAGATTAAGTTCTGTAAATTAGGAAATTCCAAAATATATCCATGTGTATTTTCTACGATAAATGTTGAAAAATCCTCCTATATTATAAAAAGCTATGTTTTTCTGACGTGGATTTTTAATATTATTATACTAATAAATTATAATATTTTAATATTTTAATATTAAAAATCAATTTTTATATATAATATAAACTTTATAAAAATATTATTATTTTAATATTATTATATTCTTATGATATTGTTATAATATTATAATATTATAATTTACAATTATTTTAAAGTATGGACGAATCAGAAATCTTGCGAGTACAAGATATCGAATATAAAATCACTATTCCAAATTATATGGTGATTTTAAATAAAAGTATATTGGACAAAAAGGAAATAGAATTTAATAGTGTGAACCAGTTTTTTTTTCGCTCTTGCAAACCGCTGCCCATTATGCTGAATTTTTTACATCGGGTAGCATTTCACCTTGCATTCCAGTAAATTTCAAACACTTACCCTCGGTGAAACCGGAATCCTTTGCCACCGTGGCAAACTTGCGTCTTTTCGAATGTCTTGCGGCATGTCTTCAGAAATGCGCAGATGCACGCAAACATCTACGAGTGTTTTCCGAAACACGCAACTCGCCGAACCATCTAATCCCAAAATTATCTTCAACAACGTAGAGACATCCCTCTGTTGTGCGAGACATCCATACCAAGGGGAAAGACATGACAGGGATGTCTCCCTGTCTTTCGAAGATATGACAAAAAACGCGGGTTTCTTATAGTGTAGAGGAAGGGGATCACCGCTCGGAACTCTTAAACGCTTGTCTTCAGTTTCAGACCACAAGCGAATCCTGTTGCCAGGCTCTGGCAACCAGATTTTGTCCGTACACAAATTCTTGTACTCCATCAAAGGCCACCCACTAGAATCCATATAGAACTAGAATTGCTGGGATTTAGAATGACCCGATAAAAAATCGCCGCATGAGCCTAAATAACCATCAACAAAACGGTTGAAATCAGGAATTTCCTCAATAAAATGTGGAATCACAGGGTGTGCTTCACACTCCTTGAAGGATTTCATGAGTCTTACAACTGTCAGATAGTTATTGGTCTTCAACCTCTCACTCCATCGGCCGAACATCGCATCAATGTCTTCGTGCGTGTGTCCAACTCTGAGGAAGTTGATGTACACTTCGCGGAAAATGCCTTTGTATATGAGGAGTGAACAAAAGGCAAAGACCCATCTATTCTTATTGTCTCCTAAAGCATTATCAAGCTGCAAGACCAGTACTGGGGGCAAAGATTGAGGTGGGACCAATACCTTTGGTAGGGGAAGAAGAGAGTCCAATCAAGATTCGGATCCCTGTAGAACCGCCTTGGTTAATGCAAATTGCGTATCGTCCTCCAAGAACAGCTTACGAGAGGAATTCCTTAGTGGTTTTTCATGATCACGCAAAAGTTTTGCAATTGACCCAATGGTATGGTTGGAATTTGTCAGGAAGATGTCAAGGCTATAGTGCATATATCGAACATCTCCATGTCCGTGAGCAATCATTCCTATATCTGCAACAGGCATCCTCATGAAAGAGTCTGTATCTTTGGTCTTGTGCGAAAAGTGTGGCAAAGCGGTCTTGGAGTGATCCATTTTATCATGGATGATGGTTAGCATCCTATGAGGCTCATTTTCGGAAAGCGTACGATTGAAATTGTAAAGTTTCCCTATGTGCCCTTTGGGCTCTAAGGTGGTTATCTAATGCCACATTCCACTTCTCTTGTGCATATGATAGCAGAGTGCACGTGCTCCGCAACTGCTTGTATTTATCACTCAAACCACATCGAGAGAAACTATCTCCACGAGCCTTTGGAGCGTATTCTAGAAAAGAAGCACGTCGAATGTTGCTCAAGCCACTTGAAGAAATTGGCTGCAAATTGAATGCAGCATTTGCCTCATTGATGTGTTTCAACTGGTCACTCCAACGAAAAGCAGACGGCAAAACCCTTGCCGAGACCTTCTTGCTTGATGGGAGCGTTCTCGATTTGTGAGGCATTTTGTCAGCATCAGAAACTATTAGCATTCGAAGTGTGGCAGTAGCTTGGATTGTATGTAGCCGCGGCTTTTTCAAACCCACATTCCCATGCACCTCAGCTTGTTTCCCACATTTGGCCATATCTTTGTACCTTTGAAAGGTAGCTTTTGAAATCCCTTGAATGGTCCACTAGGCCGTGGGACAAACTTCCCTACCTTTCAAGGTTATCCACTCCTTGCCTGCGACATCTTTGTGGATCTGCCTATGCACCTCTTCCGACACTTCTTCCGAGCATATACTCCATCGTTTACGTGTAGTTGAGTGCGAATGATTTGAATCTGCCCGCGCGGAAATGGCTGCAAGCAATTCCTCTCGCAACATGTGTGAGTGGAGACTGCAGTGATTGCTTCAGGAGCAACGAGAGCCTCTTTCTTTGGGGGGGCATCAGTCTCCACTCTTCCACGGAAGGTATGATAGGAACGTACGCCTTTGCGACCTCTACGATCGAGAGCTTTCATAGCCACCCTATACCTATGCGTCTGGTCATGGTCATAGAGACTAACACCATCTAGGAAGACCTGCCTTATGTCCCATGAGAGAATGGACCACATCCATACGGACGGAACTTCATCCTGGCATAATGACTCCGCAATTTGGATGGCAACTCGATCATCACCAAGAGGCTTGTCGTCGTTGTCAAGCACGAGAGCCGGATCAACGTTCTGGCACAATGCTTTGGCAACGTCCAAATCTTCATTGTTGCGTAGAGTGACTACTTTCAAATACCATTTTGAGCGAGAAATCCCATCGCAAACAGCGACGTCAGGAAGTAATTCAGGCACATGCTTAGCGAATTCTGCAGGTTCATGTGCATTCATTTTGTAAGAAATACAACCTCAATCAGTACAGGTGTTTGAAATACATTAGTGTGTACATTAACAAATAAGTCTATCTTTTAATTCCACACGGCGCGATTGCCATATCACATAAGACACACAAGCAACTATCATCGCATCGACGATACATGAGAACTCAATATGGGATATATGATTGATAAGTCCCGCATGCAGACATGATCGTCCAATATTGAAAACAGGATCATACAACCAATATCGAAGGGAATCGTTGACCCGAGGATAAGTCTATGCGTGTATACCATCAATTCCATTAATTGCATGTGGTTATCGTCGACCCGAAGATAACTCAAAGGCACAGGTCAATTTTATGATATTGAACAGGTTATTGTGGGGTCAAGGATAACTATGAATTTTTGCTACAATGATTACAAGTACACTTATCGTTGGGTCGACGATAACTCAGAGGCAGAGGTCAATTTTATGATATTGAATAGGTTATCGTGGGGTCGAGGATAACTATGATTTTTTGCTACAATGATCACAAGCACACTTATCGTCGGGTCGACGATAACTTAGAGGCAGAGGTCAATTTTATGATATTGAATAGGCTATTCTCGAGTTGAGGATAACTATGGTCAGCTACCATGATTATAAGCACAGTTATCGTTGACCCGACGATAACATATCCCACATTTACAAACATATTACAAAATCCAAGTTATCGTTGGATCGACGATAACAGTGACCATTCTACTAATATAAGTATTATCTCAATGTAATCGTTGGGTCGACGATAACTCCCAGGTCACAGTTGACAGGTAGTTTAGCTCGTTGTTATCGTCGAGCCAACGATACTTTAAGAATTTGTTATTTCCACAGTCAACTCTCAGTAATCGTCGACCCGACAATATCCCAGCGTGAATCTTGAAATTCACTATGACGTCTCCGTTATCGTCGACACGACGATATCCTAGAGCAAATCATCATATTGACTGTGTCCTGCCCGTTATCGTCGACCCGACCATAACATTGAGCAATTAAGTTTATACACTGTGACCTATCGACAACCATCAGTGAATCCTCCTATTCATTTTACCGGTGCGTTATCGACAACCTGACGATACTATTCATAATCTGTAGAATATGTTCCGTCATTTCCGGCATGAATATCGGGTATTGAAGAACTGATTGTGTCCTTGTTCGCAAACGGTTAAGTAGAACAACAATTGAGTCCGATGACACGCAGAGTTGTATCAGCAATCTTGAACATCAAATGATGTGAATGTGATAACTGCAAGAAACTAGCAACTGCATAGAGGAGTACCCATGGATTCCAAATCTTACCAGAAATGCCGCTGAATTCAACCGCTCCTTGCGAAGAAACTAGTGCTGTGTAGAAGCAGGACCAAAGACCTTGGCGGAAAACAAAGCAAGGTTCGACCGTACGGGGCTGCGACGAGCTATAGAGTGAGAAGAAGGAACTAGCACGCACAAAGAGGAGAATGTCGACGTCGAGATGCTGTGAGACCAAGCACATCCTTCAACAAACATTGAGCACCAAAAGAAATAGGGCGGGAATTTGCCATTTCAAATTCTTCGGAAGCTTTGGCGCCTATGAACATTAAATGTTTAGATTCCCTGCTAGCGCTAAACTGCCGATTTTTTTGTGTCTTTTTCAAAGATTCTCCATCCAAGGATGCGGATGTAATAAATCAAACCGAAAAGGTCTCGTCCGCATATAGCTAAATTCGACAACGGGATTATTTTCAGCATTTCATCACGGAAGTTATGCTTTTGGTTGACTTCAGCATGAGATTCCGTTCATTAGCTTCACTATTAAAAGCCTTAATTTTATAATTTTGTTGTCCTTCTCTGCGTCCATTGCGTCCATTGAGTCTAGTGCGGAGGGCTTGAAATTAGGTTTTAGGGGTTAGAGTAGCAGAGTGAAAACGGACATTACTATTTTGGATTTTTGTCAAAAGTCCATTATTGAACTCTAGAGTTTAGAGTGTTGACTTTAGGGTTTAGGGATTCTAATTAAACATAAATGTATATTATACGATATAACTCGAATATATGTACTCAAGTGATTCATTATCTCGGTACACTAAATACGTAAAGTAGTGTTAGATACACTAATTTACATATACATGTTGTAAGTTTTTACTGTTGACCAATTTTTAGCTTCAGAGATTCACTACAAGGAGCTGGGTGTCTTAATTGACAAAAACTTGACAATTTTTTGTCAACTGACCTCTCAATTATACGCCTTGATTCGGACAAATAATTGACAAATTCTTGTCAGTTCAGCTCTCAATTGGGACAGAGATACATGTAGGACCGACGGTTCTTGTTCCTCACTGCCACGTTGTTTTTTCTCTGCCATGTCACCATTTACAGCTTGGTGAGTTTTGAGAGTGACTTGGATAAACTATGGCTGAGTTTCTAGGAAGCTTCGTGGAGGAGAAAACCGGCCGACTGCCATGTCATCATTTACACGTTGGTGAGATTTGAGATTGACTTGGGTAAACTATGGGCTGAATTTCTAGGAAGCTTTCGTTAAGGGGAAACCTGGCCGAAAATTTCTCCGATGTAAAAGTTTAAATCTCCTTAATTTGTGGATGAACTGGTAGTTAACATCCCGTGCCAACCACCGTGGTGTTTCCAAGTGGACGTATGACCATTCAACACATACGTGTATCACTAGTAGAAATCTTGTCTTATGTGACAAGTCTTTAGTGACTAAATGTCCGGAAAGACTAGTCCATAATGACGCAAAGACCACTTTGTGTCAATATGGACTTGTCTTTCCGGACATTGAGTCATTAAAGACTTGTCACATAAGACAAGATTTCTACTAGTGTATGTGTCCAACCATATAGATCCTGGGATTGACACGTGGAACTTCCTGAACCATTCACATTTATTTGCGTTTTCTTGGTTTAGGGTTATAATTTCAATTGCTCACTAAAAATTGGGTTTTTGAGAGTTTTCCCTAGAACTATTAGAGGGGTCCAGAAGTCCACATTCTGTTCAAGCATGCAGTGCCCCTCACCATACATAGAATTTACACATTCCGATCTATATATACAAAAGTTCTGTATCAGACGTATTACTGCACATTCTACTTACGGATATGGTCCTTAAGTGTTCGCTACTAATACCATGTAGTCGTTTACTGACTCTAATACATGTACTGAGTGTTTTTGTCCCAAAAAAAAACCTCGTCATCAACTACTGCTGCAATAAAAACCCACGCCTTCAACCACTGTCTTTTTCTGCATTGTTAGAGGATTCCAACGATAGCAAACTACCGAAAACACTGTTACAATTAATTCCGCTTAGCTTTCTTCTTTATGCGTCGTTTAATTACAATAGCTGGACTGCTCCCTGCTCCTGCAACAACGTCCTCACACTGCGAAAACCATAGCATTCAATCTCAAACATACATCAGTTCCTGCAAACTTGTATAGTACCTATAACTTTGTTTCCTTAACCTCAACGAATGAACTACAATTTCTGCTGTGTGACATGCCCGCACAATGCATCAGATATATACTACTACAAACTTCTTACACCCTCCAGATTCAGAAGTTCACATTTCTACCACATCCGAGAACTTCATTTCAAGGAGTATGACCACACTGGTTTGTACTACTGCATTCTAGAAGACTGAACACATCTTCGCCACACTATTGTATACCCCGATCCCGTTACTCTATTCTATGCTCACACACCTGTTTACCATGATCGGGCTCATTAACTGGTCCGTTCTGCACGCCCTGCACATTACGGTAGAATGCACGTCAGTGAAGTAATACTATTGTCTACTACTACTGAAGACAATATTCATGAAGTTCAACAATGTTAGATTGCAATTCTTGCATTCCGTTTCCGTATGGTTTATGGCATATAACATACTTGTAAACGTGTTACCTTTTCTTACATGAAAATTGGGTCCATTCAAGCTAATAGGAGCCAAGGGTGCCCCTTTGGAGTGCTTTCGAGAGTCTTTTTGAGAGTCCTTAGAGAAAAATAAATCATGATTTTCATTCAAAGAACAAATTTTTAATGCATTTACCTCAATTTTCATTGAGATAATCATCATTCTCATTCAATAATCCCCAAAAAAATACTTAAAAAGCATTATTCATCATTTAGAAAAGCACTTAAAAGGTCATTAAAAGGATTGATGACAGGGCTTTTTTAGTGCTTTTAATACCTAAATATTGACAATATTGTCATCATCCTATACTATGTGTTTTATACACATGTTACAAACATTGACATATCATTTTAATTTTCAATAACAAATTAAATTAAAAAATATATTGAAAATGCTTGAAAAAAAAAGCACTGATGACACTTTAGTTGGCTCCTATTAGCTTGAATGGATCCAATTTGCATGCACAGATTAGGGAAAATATTAATTTCTATACTACAGTCAGCAGATTGTAGACTCACCTGGATAGCACGTTGTTCTTGCATTTCTTGTGCAAGTCCTGTTGCGTCTGCTAGTGCAGCTCCTTCACCCTGATAATTAGGTGCATGCGTCAGTATTCCTTCGATTCAAGCTTTCTTTAGTAACATGTGTTATTAAAAATCAAGATTATATACAACTAAAAACCCAATTCAATCACTGTGCATACAAATGGTATACATGAAATGCATGTTCCACTACCATCATTGGCTTTAGTATGCAGTTCTCCTGATTCAGGGTCCACGCCAGGTGCACGTATTCGTACATACCTAATCCTTGCTGACGACGGGAACTTCTGCAGCAATAGCGTTTTGCTTGGCTTCGAACGCAGCTAACCGTTTTATGAGATCCATGACAAAAGGCTTAGACGCCAGCTCCTCCACCGACATTCTCTGTACTCCCGGTGACGGAATATTCACTGTGGCAGTATGTGCATCTCTTCCCACTTCGTCCTGTATCTGCATACGTGAACCATATGTTACAAGATCATTGCCTGCATCCGCTCTGTCGTCCTCGTATGTATTACCATAAACGTCGGTTACTCGAGCCACTTCAAATGATACTGGTGACACACTCCCGGTCCCATGCATGACGTTGTCATGAACTTGCAAGCGCTTCGAATGTCCCCCGTATCCCTTGTCCCTGGTCATTTCAGCGTCGACCTCGTGTGGTTCAGGAGTTCTTCTAAACCGCTTACGCAATCTCTCTCGTACCCCCACCTCTCCAGACGGACCCGTAGGTCCAAAATTCACCCGGGCGGCGTTAGCCTTGCAGCACTCTTCAGACTTTTTCTGCGTTGCTGGGTTCTCCAACTCCCTCTTCAGTGACCGCCATGTTCGATCCCTCACATCCTCAGGTTTGGGTTCTTTCCGACGAATTTTTTTCCACAATGCCGCAAGCCTCAAACTCACTCCTCTGGCTATAACATCTTTTACCACCTCAAACCTAATAGGGACACTATACTCCCACGTATGCGTAATCCAGTCTGCAATTTCCTTCACTGCATCCTTGGATTGTCTATTAATTTGACTAATTGCTGGGTCTAGTTTCCTAGATAGTAGCATCACCTCCTTCCGCCATTGACTCACACGAGGGCCGTAAGGTTTTTTCGTGTACTCATCCACGAGCAAATAGTTTCTGGGCAAACCTTCTCGACGCCGCCTATCCCCTTCCCTCTCCAGTGCCACCTTCGCTTGCCTCCTCTCTTTGCGCTTCTCAGCCTCAGTTTCACAAATCAAGTTGTCTGCAACAAACTCTTGTGCATCCGCATTGCCTTGTTCCTCTTTGTCTTCTCCTTCTGCTTCATAGTTCTCTTCGCTGTCATCACAACTCTCGGTCTCATTTTCAGAATTGTAGAATGAGTACGTCTGTTGCTGTTGTTGCCGTGTAGCCTGTGACTTTCGCCCTCTGTTGTCCACATTCTGTTCAGGAGCTTTTCCTCGTTCCTGTAGTACAACAGATTCACTTAAAAATATAAGTCTCTCATACTCTGAGACCTGCAATCTCATAAACGCATCCAGCAAGTACTCATACCGTTCTCTCACATTCATAGACTGGGATTTCAATGAGCCAAATCATTTTGGTCTACTCTACTCAAACACTTTGTTCAATATACTTTCATGTCATTACGTCAAGAGCAAGGATTAAGGTATCAACTCTGTCGCTGAGTACCACAATATTTGGACTTGGTGGCCTCCTCTGAACAAGCAATGCATGTGGACTGCTTGATGTTCCGCACGCTTGGCTTCGGTTGTTAACAACATTAGGCAGACCACGAGGGGTACAAGGTTCATCAGGTCGTGCTCCAACATTACTGTTGACATTGACTGTTTGTTGCTGCAATGCAGTTGTTCTCATTGAACGCACTTCATTTGTCAGTGCACTTGTATTCGTTCTAAACCCTCCCATTGATCCAGAGCCTCTTACAGTTTCCGTCCTCTGCTGCCTCTGCATAGCACCCTGAGGAGACGCTGGCAAGGGACGTCCATGTGGATGTTCATTCCTCAAACGTCCTGCCAGGACAACAACATCATTTATATTCCAATGATTCGCGACCTCTACACTATCATTCGTCATTACTCTTTCTTACACCCAATGTCTCTGGTTGTTCGTATAAAGTCATCAAGTGGGAATATTTCATATACACAATATATAGTTCTCATAAGTGGACTACTTCAAATAACATATTGCTGTCACCACATACTATAAACCAATGAGGATTGGACGCATACAGCATTCACAGTACTAATGTACATGGTGCACAATTGTAACTGTGTGCACAGTTCATGATGACTGACGCACTCCATATTCGTCTCACATTTTCTCATAACGTTTACTGAATGAACACATCACGTACTCTACGTCAATTAAATTACTTCCTTGTCCTTGGTAAGACAATCACACGCCACATCAAGGTGTGTGAATGTGCCACATGAACAACGAATAATCGATTACGAGCTCGCGCTCATTTTTGAATACTATGTGTGGGGAAAAAAATATTGTTATGTTACATTACATTGCTTTCTACTTACATGAAAACTATTACAGAAAGTCAAAATGTGGTATTCCCCGAAAATATTTCACTCAAGGTTCCGTTAAATCTCTTCGTTTGTTGGATATTGGTTATGCACAAAATTTTCAATTTCTACACTTCACATCACGGGGTAGACGCACGCTACGGTCGCTCTTTTTTTGCTGAGTACCAACGTGTACGCGGAGTATGATTAGTACAAATTGTGTGGGAGTATGTACTCCCTTAATTCCGGCGGTTTCAGGGTGCGCTTTTCTAACGTGGGGCGTTTCTCTTGTCGCTTCTACTGACAATCGTTCTATTTGCTCCTCTTGGGTTGGCGCCTGGCGCCTAGCGCCAATGGTTGTTATCTTTGCCATGTTATCTTTTAATTTTGCTTCCATCTTGCTTCTTGCCGTGTTCTCTTTGCTTGCATCTTGCGTTTGTAGGTCCAATGGGGAATGCAAGAGCTGCACAAGAACGTGCGGGAGTGAAGAGGAAGGGACCTCGTGCAAGGGTGGAGGAATATAATGCGATGAGGGAGAGATTGCGAGAAGGGGAAGCAGAGAAGGGGAAGCAGAGAGACAACGAAAAAGTCGACAGTTGCGAAAGGAGATACTAAGGGACGCTCAGTTGCTTGCGGTTGCGGAGGAGGAACCAGAGGAAGGAGAAGAGATCATGTCTTCACGTGATGTGTCGCGTGTGGTGTCTGAGTTGGTGAATTTTTTCATGACTTAGATGGAATGTTGCCCCCAGGCCTCTTCTCGATTGAAGGTCATGGAGTGCTTTCTAGAGCATGAGTGCATTGCTATGTTTCTTCCACAGTATTATCCTCGTGGGGAAGATGCAAAGGTCCAATACGAATTCCTTAAAAATTACCAAGACGAGTTAGAGGTTGTGAAGGGTGTTCACTCGGCAGATATGCTTGCTGGGAAGGCTGTTCTTCTCGATGCGGCTGTCTCTACTTCAGTGACAAGCACTAAAGATCTATCTAGGATTTTGAAAGTTCATCCTACAAATTTGAGGGTAGCTTTAAGCCGCCGACGTACTGTGCGCTTGGGTGCTACGCCTTTGGCACTTGCAAGACGCAAAAGGAGGCCGGGAGTGCCGAACGAGGTGAAGGAGGTTGTTTCCAAATGGTGGACGGAACAGACTCGAGTGAGCCCTAATAGAAAGGAGATTGTGCAAAAGTGGATAAGCCGCAATGTAAAAGAACAACATTGCACCCACTACCTACTTGAAACTCAGGTATGAACCATTTACTCCGGCCAATTTCTACTTGACTGTACATATGGGATTGCTTGGGGACACTGTTGTACTTTAGGGATTTGTTTTCATATATTTGGAGATACAGCTTCCATCATTTGGAGGACCGAGTTGCCCCTATTGATCTCTTCTTAAAAGTTCTTTCCATTTGTGCAGACCGCTTTCTATAAGAGATTTGTTGAGGCGCACCCAGACACTCCAATCAAGCAAAGAGCCTTCGAGTCACTCAAGCCGTATTTTGTAAGAGCATGCAACGAAAGGAACGTCTGTTGCTGTAGATATCATGTACAGATTGACATGCTCAGAGAAGGGTTGAATCGGATTCGGGATAGGAGGAAGGGATTTCATATCTTGGAGAAGTGCCAATGCGCGTGTGCTGTGTGCCTCTTCAGAGTGGAAGAGTCAAATTGCAATGTCCACCTTAAGACCTACCCTGGCACAACATTGTTTTGGCAGGAGATCGTGTGCCCTAAAGCCAGAGAACGCAGAGTGGCATGCTCTGTCGTGCGTCATGGGTACTTGTACTCAATGTAGTATTTCAAAGTTGCCAATATGCCCTTTGGAGTCTGCAACATCAACGACTGTCACTTGGAAGTGTTTCAAAAATGAAGTCATTGGGCAAACGCGGGATGGGAGGCCTAGGAAGAGGATCGTAGAGGTCTATGAAGAGACCTCCTCCGAAGTATTTTTTGAATACTTGAAGTCTAAATTGCCTCAATTTGTGAGGCATAACTTCATCGCAAGGTGGCAAGACTATCACTGCAAGCGCTCGATGGAGTGTATGGGCGAAGACGTGATTTTGTCTCATATTGATTTTGCTGAGAACTACACTTTTGAGATTCAAAACCAGATCCAGAGCATGTATTGGTGCTCTACGCAGATCAGTATCCTTGTGCACATTACTTACCGGATGAAACCACATGGGGAGCTTGTGAAAGACTCCCATTTCTACATAACTGACGACGAACATCACGATTCTCTCTTTGTCCAGCATTGCATGATGCAGCATTGGCGATGGCTACAGTCTCAAGGTGTGCAAGATAGTTTCAATTTTGTATTCCTGTTTTGTCCTTCATACATTCACTGCATAGGTATTTGAAGTATATGCTCATATGTGCATTGAATTCCGATAGAGCTCCATTGCAAAGTGTGTTTAAATTCACAGAGTGTTCAATGCCAGTAATTTCTATACGATCCTAGGTTTAGAGTTGGATACCTTTTCTACATGTTCTGCATTTTATGGTACTTTTTGTACATAAATCAGCACTTGTACAGTTGTATCATACATTGTACGCCTCAATTGATTAACTTTTGTGCACCTCCTTGTAGGTATTCTCCCCAAGCACCATGTAGTGTGGTCGGACGGTTGTGCTGGCCAGTTCAAAGGCGCTCGAGCATTGTATTTTGTGGCTAGATATCCTGGCCTCACAAATGGTTGCACTATGAATTGGAACTTTTTTGGAACCGGTCATGGAAAGGGGGAATGGGACGGTGCAGGTGCTGTTGTGAAGCGTGCTTTGCGGCAGTCGCAATTGCACGACACATGGAGGAGAATGCAGAATGCACATGATGCTGTGAGTTTTCTCAATGACACTATGGCTGGCCGGGTGGACACGAACTTTGAGAAGACAGGCATCAAGGATGTCAACAGATACTTCTGGGAAATTCCCAAAGATAGTATGAGGCAACGCACTTATGAATGTGAGACCGTTAAAGGTTCTCAGGCCTTGCATTCAGTGTACTCATTTGCTGTTGCTGATCCAACGCAAATTTTTGTCCGAAAGTTGTCATGCTTTTGTGCGTTTTGCTTGGTTGGGGACTCTTTAAATTGTGTCAACAAGTCCCATGTTGAAGATTGGGAACTTGTCAAACTGAAACCATATGATCTTCAGGTAGTGCGGGAGTCCATGATGGACCTAGATCTACGTGACGAGGACTGGGAGGAGAGTGTGGAAGGGGAAGGGTTTGGCGATCTGATTC
Organism: Pohlia nutans; assembly: GCA_022496805.1. NCBI lineage: Eukaryota > Viridiplantae > Streptophyta > Bryopsida > Bryales > Mniaceae > Pohlia > Pohlia nutans. The sequence goes on along the minus strand of CM040107.1, from coordinate 3,039,018 downwards.
GGCCTGGTGACAACTTTGCTGTCCCTGCTATGGAAGGCAATGGTGAGGGTGTGGAGTTTTATGTTCTCCAATGCACCAAGGCAAAACACGAGGTAATTGTTGGATTCAAATGCGCTTGGGGCCCTGAGTTTGAAGCTGGCGACTTTGTTATCCGTGGCAATTACTATCAAAAGTGGAACAACGGCTACGTATTCCTCAGTAATTCTCAAACCGGCCTATATTGACGCACATCTTGTAGTGCATGGAAAATTTGCCATGGTTCCTAAGCTTGGTAGGCGTAAAGGTGGAGAGGTCACATACAACATGAGTGAGGATAGCCTTGCCACTATTCGAGCTGGCTTAGAGAAGTGTAGGGTAGATGACGATTAGGGGCAGATTTCACATTATCTACGTGATGTTTTCATCGTTGTGGTCTTCCATTTTCTTTGTGTTCTTCCATTTTAATGTGTTATGCAATTGCTTTGAATTTACACTGGTACCTTCTTTGCAAAACAAATTGTGATCGGAACATCTGCATTATTTCTTCATTGGATTGGAACGCGTACATTACTTCCTTGCATTGTGCTTTGTGCTTGATGCATTGTACTTTGTGTTTCGGCCACGATGCTTTGTACTGAAGCAATTCTATGCATTCATGAAAGAACTTAACTTTTCAGCCTCACTGCAGTGTATACCAAGCATTCCCTGGAATAACACATTAATATTTCTTTTAGTATAGTTGTACTCATTGTACTCGTTGTACTACGGTTGTATTCATCTGTACTTATACGATACAAATGATATCAAACGGTACTGTCCAAATAATATTGGAAAACGAAGAAACGGTACGATGATTAAGGATAGAGATCCCACGTCACCACGTGGAGGGATCAGAGTCGTGCTAAACTTAGACTTCACCTCGTCTTCTCCTCCCTATACGGCTAGACTGCTCGTTGATGCTTCTCCTCCGGGCTAGACTGCCAATTGATGCTTCTCCTGTCTAGTTGCTGGTTGATGCTTCTCCTCTCCTCCCTAGAGTGCTGACCGTTAATGCTTCTTCTCCCTAGACTGCTGGTGAGAGATGAAAGGTGGGAGTTGAGGACTGTGGTGCACGGTGAGAGGTGTTAGAGAGGTTGGTGGGTAGAGCTACCTTTGGTTGGAAACTGAGCTCCCACAGTTGGAAACTATTACCCTCTGTGGCAATGTCCAACCGTCCACCTTGTAACTCTAAACTTGTTCAGAGACTTATCACTTCTTACTTCCCATTGCATGATAGACCTCCTTCCTTTGTTGATTCTTTGCTCACTTCAACAGATAGATATGTCTCAGAAACTCCAGAGTCAAAGCAAGGCAACGTTGCATTCTATCTAGGATTGTGCAACACTGTAAGTAACTCTCCGAGTCGAGTAGTGAGAAGCAGTAGGGCATTGTTTGAGCAAGCAAGGGCCAAAGAGGCAGAAATTCTTCGTCACTCTCCTACCCTCTCTTCTGAGTCGGTCAATCAAAGGGCGTGAAGGTTTGTATTTTTTTTTCCTAATAGTTTCATTACATTTTTCCATATAATGTGTAAACTGATTGAAGAACTTGCAGGAGTAGGAGAAGTCCTCAACTCCTCAACTATGTACTATACTGTACGTACAAATCAAATGCCACCTCATGAGTACTGACTAGCAGTTCGCTTGTGCTCTATTGCAATCTAGGAATCTGAAATGGGTTCCTTAGAGGAACTGCATGAGGGCATCGTTGGGACTTTGTTCGGATGGAGGGACGAAGCTGAATGTGGCATTGTTAAGGTTTTTGTCTGCACAGTGCATAGTCGAGGAGTTGAGATCTTGTCCTGTTCCATTTTCTGGTCTAAGGGCGTCGGCGACAAAAAAATTGGGGTCAGCTCTTCATCCTACAAGTTTATGGTTATGGTCATATCCAGGTATTTTCCTTGCAGTAGTAGAATGTATTGAATTTGATGAAGCTCCGTTGAATCTTGATTAGAGAAAATACACCTTAGTAGAGAGCAGAATCTAAGAGATTGCCAGTAGTTGTTACTTTTTTTGTACAATAATGGTACAAATTTGCAGTTTAGGTAATGGACCCCGTAGTCCCAAGGAAAGACGTATTATCTATAGGGAATTGTATGCTTCAGGTTTGTACAAGTTTGCAGTTGCGGTACACGAGGCCGGTAGACCCAGGGTTAGGGCGTATTATCTATAGGAAATTGTGTACTTCAGATTTGTACAACGGTCTTGTCCATTTTGGAAGTGCTTACCTTGTGTACTGTGGTAGGAGTGGAGTCCATACTGCAATCGTCTCTAATTGTAATCTCTGTACACACATTCTGTAAGTAAACTAGACCACATTGTTCTGCGTCACTTGTTTTAACAGTTTGTATAACATATTTGTACTACTTGTACTGCTTGTACAAGGGGTACTGAGAGAATCGGATTTTTATGTATTGAATGCCTACAGAGACGAGTACGAAAATTCTTTGAAATAGAGTTCAATACCGTCCTATTTACACTGCAGTACAAACTACTGTAAGTGTAATGGGATGATGATAAATCATATTGTTTGTATAGATATGGCACATTTCAGTTGACCCGCGTCAGTACCACCAGGTCGTCACTCCATACGGTCGCGTCCATATTGAAGGTGCTTAGGGTGTGTACTGTGGCAGGAGTGGAGTTCATACTAGAACCGGCTCTAATTGTACTCTGTGTACAATCATTCTGTATGTAAACTAAACCACCTTGTTTTGGATCACTCGATTAAATAGTTTGTACTATATAGTTTTACTACGTGTACTGGTTGTACAAGGAGTTCTAAGACAACGGGAATTGTACGTATTGAATGGCTATAGAGACGAGTACAAAATTCTTTTGAAATAGAATTCGTTACCATTTTATTTATACTGCAGTACAAACTATTGTTAGTGTAATAGGATGATGAAAAATCATATTGTTTGGAGGAAGATCGTACATTTCAGTTGACACACGTGAGTACCAACTCTGAAATCTGTACGACTTTGTGAATCTCAAGTACAACAAACCACCGTGTACGCATTGTACAAACAAACCCTAATTGTACTGATTGTTGTACTAATTGTACTAAATGTTCACTCCAATATTACTTTTGTACCTAGAGAAACATGTAGTCGAACAGAAGTTTGTTATCACATTGTCTCTCTGTTGATTTTCAGATACCAACGGAGCTTACATTCAGTGCAAGGAGATGTTTGAGGAAAAATCACGTACACTTTGATTACTTGTACCAACCATGTTACGCAATTAAAGCTTTACTTGTAAGGTTTGCGTTCTATCGAATAAAAGATGTGTTTTTAGGGTCAAAAAATACCTCATTCATGTACCCTCTTCCCTCTCTATATCAAATTGATATTGTTGTTATACAATCTTCCTCTTCTTTCTTCCCACGATGTCCAGACCACTATTTGGCATAGTGTAGAATTCACTCGGATATATGATGAGGATTTTTTTTTGAGGCCATTTGAGTGATAGAATGTGATTTGACACTTTCATCATATATGTGGAGTAATTGCATTGGGCTGGTTATGATGCCTCTTCGCAGCCAGGGGTGAGTGGATTTTGTACAACCGTCATTGGAGTTCTTATAGTACATGCGACCCTTTATTGCCTATTACTCTTGGGTCTGTAAGATCTAGACATGTGTCCCAAGTGCAGTCTCCAATCTCATATACTCTAAGAATAGACGTGGATTTGCTGTATATGGTAAATTATTGCTGCATTGCCCAAAGAATACGCATATCTTTTGTATGTGTGTGGTAGATTTTGTTGTCAAAACAGGTCACACTGGAGCATGCGGTAGACGCACATCACATTCATGGACGATGGTGACTGATCATGGACGATCGAGAGGACCCGCACTGTATAGAAGGTGAGACTTGTCTTTTAGTTCCCACAACCTCTCACTGTGCCTTCACTGTGTCTTATCTGTAGTGCTACCCCACTTTATAGAAGTGTATCTCCTGTCCTCCAATTCTTCTCTTGCGACGATGAAGCGTCGATTTAACCAAGTCTCTACGGGGCGGCCAGGAAATGTGGAGGAGGTCCGGGAGTGGCTTCGCCGTGTGGAGATTTTTGAGCAGGTCAATTGGGACGTCGAAGTGCCGGACTATGGAGCTGTGACCCGTCTCCTTGACGATGACCTCGTGTTTGATTGGACCCCTGTCTGCACAAGCCAGTACGATGCGGTTGCCGCGCTCACCGGCATTGTTCACGTTCATCCGGCGGATCGTGGCGTGTGCCCAGTTCAAGCCCCAGTGAACCCTTCTGCTACGCACACACCTTCTTCACCAAGCACGGTGGGACGCTCCCCTTCAGTGTTGCCGCCTTCGACTGACTCGGAGGGGATGGAATTGGAGCCAGATGACTCGGAGGATGACTCGGAGCAGGACATTACAGAGTAGGAGGACTCGGAGCATGACGGCGTTTGGCGTTTTTTTGTTTGTGGATGATTTGCAGGGCTTGGATTCTTGGACTTGCAGTTTCATGCTTATATCGACCTCTTACGTACTCGTGGTCCGTAGTTCTCAATGTTCTTTAGAGAGCTCCTAAATACCGCAACCTTGGCTTGTTTCATGTATATTGAGCTGTACATTTTGGCAATTAGTTCCGAGGCTGCTACATTTCAGAGGACTGACCAGTGTCTTGGTGTCAGGGTCTTCTCCTTTTGTGTGGACTATAGTATTAGAAACTAAACTACAACTGTACATTATGTACGTGCAACTCTTTGTTGTACAAGTGACTCCTATACAAATGTAATTTCTTTTTGTCTCGGACTGTTTGCAACTGACTTTATTTTGGCGACTAAGGGTGCAGATGCTCGTCTTCCCCTGATATACTCCGAACTATACCGTTGCTAGTATGTATTCCACATTCACAGCACATGAGACCTCCTCTCACTTATAAATTTCTCGAAAATTATGGACATATTGTTTTCACATTACAATTTGAGCGCCCTCTTCTATACTCTATGGTGAATCTAAACAGAAAATTAGCTTCTGAAGAAGACCACCGTTTGTATCTCAACTGCAACCTCCTTTAGGAGGTAACAATGGCTGAATCAGTACTAAGGTTCAAATAGTTAACCAACTTGAAGCACAATTTAACTTTGATAGAAGTATAGTGTACCAAAATCATACATTGAATATAATATTAGTATATATAATGTACAGTCCTGTACATAAAGTACTAGATTAGTACAAAGTTAATGAGAGTAGCCAAGTTTGTGCAGTGCGGGAGTTGTGGTCCTTTAGAAATCAGTTTCTATTGGATGTGTGAAGTGTCATGCTCTGTACCATGCTTATTAGGAACAAACAAGATGAACCCAAGGCTACATACTTAACTACTCAACCTTTGTCTTGTACTCATCAAGAAGAAACTTTGTGAGAAGATTGACTATGGGAGGAGGAATGGGAGGAGGAATGGGAGGATCTTCCGTTACGACGTCACGGCAGTGAGTGCTACCACACTTACAATAGAAAGGAAATACAACATCTACAGTATTTGCTCTTCGTCTTCTAAAACTACATCCATAATCCCAAGTTAATTCTTCCAGTGCTGGAATATCAACTCGTGCAAAGTAGGCTACACGGTAATCTCCACCACTGTTGTTGCTATCTCGCACCAGCACATCCATAAGATTGGCATCCTCGCATCTAAGCAACAAACAACCACATGTAGTGAGAAACAAAAAGATACATGAACTTCATTGTGGTGGATTAAGGAATTCTGCAACGTCTATGTGTAGAAGCAAGGGGATAAAGGAGTTGAGGGGATAAAGCAGCAAAAGGGATACAATTCATACACAACACTCATACCTATGGTTTGAAAACCTCGAGACGTTGGAGAAATTGGTGCCATCTATGCACAATGCCACCTTATCGTCCACCACTTGCTCAGATTTCCAATCGGCATCAAGTGCTAGCATAAATGCCTCCAATTTTCCTAGCTTGCTAGAAGCCCTCCGTTTCATGAGCTCTACATTTGTAACAATCTCCCCTGCAAATTCAAACACAAAACTCCCTTTCCGGATGGGGCACATTGCGCGCACTCCCCATCCCTTTGATCCAGACCAAAAAACTTGAAGGGGAATGCATAAACCCCGCTGGACCACCCGTTTCCGACAATTCCGGCTGCAGTTGCAATCGTCATTGCACTCTTGTAGAAAAACCCTAGTTGTATGACCAAGGCATGCATAAGATTGTTCGGGGGAACATGCCTTACCGCAATATACAATCTCCTCCGTCGAGCCCTTACCAACAAAACAACATAGTGAAGCATTGTTAGAATCACTACAACAAGTACAACCAGGTACTTAAAATACAAGTTAATAGACAAAACATAACAGAATATAAAAGTATTAAGTAAAAAAGCCCAAACTAGAGAATTAGGCAACACTTACAGGTTGGTAAAAAAGAGATTTTCGTAGACGACCTCTTCTAGTATACGGTTTATATACAAGTGTTGGCCCACCACAACCGCTTCGTTCCATAAGATTGCACCCATAGCAAGCAACGCAAGACTCCGGCAAAGCCATTTTCACCTTACTGAACTGCTTACACGAAAGTATGGAATCCTTGCATTCGGCAATGTAACTGAATTCTTCCAAAGCATGGGATTCCAAACTCGGTTCACATACCGACACTGGAACGCGTTCCAATCCCTTGAACAAGTCGCATGGATCAAACCAAAACTGCGATATGGAAAGCTCAAAACTATGTAAGCTCCTAGCTCAGAATCTAAGATCCTGAGGCCTTAAGTATTACAAAAAATCAAAATTGGTCAGTGGTTGGAACGGCCTCCTCGACCAACTAGGAAACCGCTGGAACACTCATGGGGCCCATGGCATCAATGGGGGGGGCGATGGAGGTTTGGGCCAGCCTTGCTCACTTTCGGTTTAGGAAGCTTCTTCTCTCGCTTTCCTTTCTTCTTCTCGCGGCCAATGTCGTCCTCCTCAGTAGCACCAGAGGCCGGGTCTTCATCTTGGTCTTCGACTTGTGCTCCTTTACCTTGAACCTCTACCTCTTGAACCTCCACCTCCTGTTGCTTTCCCTTCATCTTCTTGCGGCCAACGTTCTCCTCTTCTTTTGCACTAGATCCGGGGTCCTTCTCTTGGCTTTCCTCTCGTACTCTTTTACTCTTCCGCTGCTTTGGTACCTCCTCTTGAACCCCCTCTTGAACCTCCACCACCTTATTCTTCCGCTTCTTTGGTACCTCCTCTTGAACCCCCTCCTGAACCTCCACCTCCTTACTCTTCCGCTTCTTTGGTACCTCCTCTTGAACCCCCTCCTGAACCTCCACCTCCTTACTCTTCCGCTTCTTTGGTACCTCCTCTTGAACCCCCTTCTGAACCTCCACCTCTTTACTCTTCCGCTTCTTTGGTACCTCCTCTTGAACCCCCTCCTGAACCTCCACCTCTTTAGTCTTCCGCTTCTTCATGGTCTTTGGGTTAGGGGGTTGTTGAATCTCTTCCACATTCTCCTCTTCGACATTCTCCTCCTCAACTGTCTCCTTCTCCGCAGTCAAGTGAGTTCTCACACTCTTCTTCTTACCTCTCGAAGGCGCCTTCTCCTTACGTGCAGGTAGTGACCCCTCAGCTTTGTCCTTCTCCTTATGTGCAGGTAGTGAATCCTCAGGTGCTTCATTCAATCCACCAGCAAGAATTGCTCTAGCTTCTTCGCCGCTGGGGTCGCCCACCCTATAGGTCATCGCATTGAAGAACAACTTTACGTGTTTATTAATGGCGTCCTTTCGGAGCAAAAGCAAAATCTCTACAGCATCAAGTGGGTGAAGAGAATTGAGAAATCTCTGAACCGGAAAATAAGTATCGAATAGTTCATCATTAGACTTCGTCCCAGATTCGACGATTGGTTTTTTTGCCTCCATATACGCGGTCCGTTTCTCTTCCTCCGTCATCTGGCGTTCTTCACCCCAACGTGGCGTATCCCTCCAGTAACACAAAACAACAAACACTACATCAGTATTATGCAACACAGAAGTACTATGTAGAATACAAAATTTGTACAATGTGAACTGAAATTGTACACTTAATACAATACTATAACACTAAGTATGCTCTAAGTTCAATACCTAACAACACATTTAGAGATAAAATAAGAGTTTTACACTATAAACAATATTCAACAAGGCATAAAGACCAAATCCTAACTGTGGGATTGGCTTTTGTAATGCAAGGAGGAGTCTTAGTTGCTCCTCAATAGAGACAACTGTTAGTGGCACCCGCGTGGCCACCGGTTCCTCTACTCCCTCCACTTGTTCATCACCCCCCTCATCACCCCTTCCACCCGTAGTGTTGTTCTCGAGCACGTTCACCACCGGGAAAAGTACTTCCTCCACTCCCAGCTCCACTCCATCGCCCATTCCACCTGCAATGTTGATCTCCAGCGTGTCTTCCACCAAGGCCACTCGTTCTTCCACTCCCTGCTCCAACCCTTCATCACCCTTCTCCGTCGAGGACAATGCTTCCTCCATCCTCCCCTCTACTCCTTCATCACCCTCTTCACCGGCTGTGTCAACTACCCGCACGTATTTCAACAATGCCTGTTTTATGTGGCCTCCCCCCTCCTCCTTTTCATCACCCCCTCCGCTAGCACTGCTGATGTCGAGCACGTTCACTGCCGAACACACTACTTCCTCCACCCTCCCCTCTACTCCATCACCATCTTCTCCACCGGCTATGCCTAAATCCCGGATAATTTCCAGCGCGGCCATTGTCATGTCGCATCCCCCCTCATCTCCTTCATCACCCCCTCTGCCAGCACTGCTGATCTCGAGCATGTTCTCCGCCGGGGCCACTGCTTCCTCCACCGTCCCTTCTACACCTTCAGCACCCTCTCCACCGGCTGTGCCTAAATCCCGCACGTTTTCCGGCGTGGCCATTGTTATGTCGCCTCCCCCCTCCTCTCCTTCATCACTCCCTCCGCCCGCACTGTTGATGGGGAACACGACCTGGAGCATGTTCTCCCCCTGGGACAGTGTTTCCTCGACTCCCACCTCCACTCGGTCATCACCCTCACCAACTGGAGTATGGATCTCTAGCGCGTCTTCTCCCTCTATATCATCACCGACACCACTGAAAGTGCTGATAGTGACAGCATCTTCCGCCGTGGCCATTGGTTCCCCCACCTCCTAAGCTTGTACTACCTCATCGCCCCCTCCACCCACCTCTTCTATCGTAGCAGGCACTAGGACTTCCATAGCACCTTCATCATTAAACTGCAGCTCCATAGGTTCCTCTAGCTCGATAGGCTCGTCACCTTCGCTTCCCCCGCTCTCGGTCTCATGCACTACACAAAGTTCAGCTCAACATTGTATGTTATGTTGGAAATTGATATAAAGCCATATAAACAATTGACTCTAGAGTGGACACTAGTCAATAAGAACGAAAAGAGTACAGCTTTGTACACACAAATACGAACTGTACACTAGTCAATAAGAACGATACGAACCATACCACCAGCATTATAAACTATACAAACCCATGTACACACAATTAGCGTCATGTACAAATACAAAGACTCAAAAACTTCAGTTCACTCCTCATTACTGCGACAAATAAAAAGTGTACAATAGTTCGGACCAATTCTGGAAAAGAAGATACAAACTATACAAACAATACCACGAGCATTACAAACTACAGAAGTTCATTCTGTGCACATGAACTTCTGTAGTTTGTAATTCTCGTGGTATTGTTTGTATAGATTGTATATGAAACTTGTACAAATACCAAAACTCTGCAACCTTAGCTTAGTGTTTACCTCATCAACAAATACAAACTATACATTACTTGAGACTACTTCTAGCATAGAATGGTCTAACTATACGAACAATACCACCAGCATTACAAAGTACAGAATTTCATGTACACACTATGAACCTCATGTACAAATACAAACACTTTGAAACCTTAGCTTAGTCTTTACTTCATCAACAAATACAAACTCGACATTACTTGAGACCACTTCTAGCATAGAAGATACGAACTATACAAACAAGACCACCTGCATTGCAAAGTACGGAATTCCATGTACAAACTATGAACATCATGTAAAAATACAAACACCGTGAAACCTTAGCTTAGTGTTTACCTCATCAATTGAGACCAATTTTGAAAACGATATAAATTATACGAACACTACAACCAGCACGACAAACTAATCATTCTAACATTGCAATAGATACATCCTTGGCACTATTGTACGTATGAATTGTTTAAGGTGTATCGATCATTAAATATGTGTATTTATTAGTACACATATTGACAACATTACCTTCTTCTTCGATGGCCGTAAGACGGACGAGGATAGTATGCGCGCGGGGAGCGGGGAGCGGTGAGCAGTGAGCAGAGAAATGTGGGATTACGAGCACGAATTTTAGGTCAACCGTGGTCAACTACACTAAAATTAGCAATTATTTGAATATTCGGGTAATTTTAGTAAATTTTGGTACCTATGACCGTGGAAAATTTGGTACCTATTACCGTGGTTTGGGGTGAGTGGTTCAGGGATAAAGGCACATTAAAGGGTTTAGAGTCTCTATAACCGTGGTAACTAGGGTTTAATTCGGGGTTTAGGGTAGAAAGAGATTGTTATTTTAGCATCTTATTAGGGGCCAATCCACTCGTTTGGGCATAATTATTTGGATTCAGGTTAGCAAGTTTAGCGTTAAGATCAGTTTGGGTACAAGATAGAAATAATACCAGAGTTTAGGGTTTAGGGTTTCGTAAGTAATATAACATGATTTTCAAAAGTGCAGTAGTGGCCCTTTTAGTCTCACTACAATTTCATTGATTTGGAGAGTGAACATGTCAACAATGGAACCAACAACATTTTTGTATCCTAGGGTGTTGGATGAGTCAACAATCCGCTCTCAAGAACTAGCTTAACTTCGTTAAAGCTAAGAGTGGGTGCATGTATGAAGGCATGTACATCAGCATCAAACCCACAAACGACCATGAAGACAAAATAGTGATGTTTGCAGTGAGCCCATTGGTTGCGTCCTCTTTTTGCCTTGGTCACCATCTCCTTGAAATAAGGGCAGGAGGAGTCTGGAAACTGGGAAATTGTGAGAAGGTACTGCTGATTTGTCGGAGGCGTGCCCGAATCCAACGTGACGATGCAACCCAAGGCAGGGACTGGAACCATGTCCACCTTCCTTATGCAACCCTTGAATGCTGCAGCGCCAGCACAGTTGTTGGCTTGCTTGATGGATGGGCTCTTCTTGTTGCGGCGGACATTCTTGCCATGACGTCGCTTGGGAACTTCAGCTGGGAAAGCTGGAGTTACATATGTTGACAAGTCGACGGGGAGAGGGTGGTCTTGGAAGAGCCTTCGCGGCGATATGACCTCGCGCTGTGGAAGTCAAAAGCCAGCGTTTTCTAGGGCAAGTATCTCCTTGCATGTTAGGTTAGTACCATTCTTTACGGGCCAGATGTCGGGGACCTCAGGGCGGGACATAACCCACTTTCTGCGGGTTCCTTTGACACACCTCTCGATGTCGTCGTTGCAGAAGAAGAATTGCATGCGCTCCTTGCGATTCTTCTTGTAGTTGTCCATCATGCCCGTGTACGTAGGAGCAGCAGTAGATTTCCCGTCTTGTATGATTCGAGCGATGCACTTCTTCTTAGTCACAGCCTGCTGTGCGAAACAAGCCTTCGCACATGGGGCTTTCAGCCTAGCTATGTGCCATTGACTCTCATCGCAAACCGTTTCTTGCACGGAAGTAACGTGGTGTAGAGCTGCAGGTGGGGTTGCATCTTGAACTTGCACTGGTACATCAGACTTCTCTAGTTCTTGGGGAGAGACGGACAGCTCTACAGGAGAAGCATTTAGGTTTACGGCGTTGTTCCTTGCACCCCTGGTCTGGACTCGAGGACGAGAGATGCTGATCTTGTCAGGTCTGTGAGAGTCATACTCCAAACCGATGGGAACGTCTGCTTTCCGCTTCAACGACATGAAGACTTCTTCTCCTTCGAGTTGAGGCATTCGAGTGCAAAACTCCTCCGCTCCAGGCATCTTCGCTAATGCTTCGTGTAGAGATTTCGAGTTCCCCGTGCGCTCTGTAGACTTTTGTGCAATCCGGAGTTTCAGTTCTTCTTTGGTAGGGCCAGTTCCAGCTCTATCCCCCTTGACGTATTGGTAGTACGCGACGCTCTACTTGAAGGATCAGACGAAGTCATCCACAGTAGCGACAAACAAGTCTGACCCTCGATCACCAGATTGATGTTTCCATTTGTTGTGGATACTTTCGGCTAAGGTACAAGAGGGCATTTCGGCCAACTCATCCTCATTGAGGTCCTATTATATAAAAAACAATGCACATTTCAGGTTAGTAGTTGTAGAGAGGAGAACAAGCAATGGCATGGACTTAGGGTTTATAGTATAGGGTTTTGGAGCTTACAAGTTGCATGAAGCCTCTCCACTGGCGGTATCGAAAATGCCAGAAGGCTAGCCATAGGTCGAGACGCCTCGATCCATCTTCAGTAGTAGCTCCGGAGGAGTGCCACCAAGCTCGGATACCAAGAAAGCGGGAATCTGCCTCCGCTTGTGTCGAGGCGTTCTTGTATTGCTTGCAGAGCATGCGATGTTGGTCTTGGAGGTCAGCTCTGATGTCAGCCTTCGTGTGCTTCTCCAATGACTGCACCCAATGGAAGAGACATGTTCGCTCTTTATAAGGCATTGGGATTGAAGCATCTCCACTCCCGTACACAATGCGTACAGCATTCCAGTTTGCTTGCGCGCTGTCTGCCATGAAGCCCTTGAAGTTTGGATCGTGAAGTCCATGGCGAGCGACGACGGCATTGAGATTCTTCCAAACCACCATTTGAGCTGCGACGTCTTCTCACTGCATATTGCACAACGCAATGGTCATAACACGGCAATAAGTGGGGTCGTAAACATGGCAGGCCATGGTTGTCCATTGTTTCACCCTCTTCACTTGATCGAACATGAGCCATGCGTTCTGCAGGTCTCCACCAGGCTGCATTCGCTTCACAAGGTCAACTCCGCTACCGGGACCAATCTCTGACATTTTGAAGACGAAGACCTTGTCCGACTCCGATCCTTGACCAGGGAACTTGTTCTCCTAGACATTTGGCCAGTTGCTGGAGCCGCGAAGCTTGGTGATGCTATCCATGATCCCGAACCTTCGGAAGTACGTGAAGCCCGTCACCTTGTTGCGAATGTTGGGAGAGGTCAACTCCTTGCATCTGTCAAAGAGCGGCAGGAGGTCATTGAGTTCAAGAGTTTTTGATTCCGCACCTTCGGCTGCCACAAGCATATCCCCTACCATCTCCTTTGTTGCCTCTAAGACGATCGCAGACTTCGTTGCAGAAGGAGTTTGGTGCACGTGCTCTTCCACCAAACTCTCGCCTCTGGCAATATCGTCTCGGTAAGCCCCAACCTTGAAAGGGTGGTCGTGAGTTCCAAAATGAACACAAGCTTGAGTCATGCTGTTTTTACCTAGGACGTAATATATTTTTGCATCGCAGGTTGCAATACAGGAGGGAGGAACTTTACAGCATTTGCAAACGAGGGTGGAGCCCTTGGGAGGATTAGTTCCCGCTTCAAAAACATATGAAGATACTCCATCCCACTCAGTTTCGTTAACAGCTGTCGTGCGGTGAACGCGGGTTAGAAAATCGCAGTCGACATTTTCACATCGTAAATGACCACAACAAGTGGAGGTACGGAAAATCAACCCAAAATCATTGACAATGTTGCACGTGTGAGTACGAGTCCACACATGCCCATCATAGTGTTTGTCCATGCCACGGAGTTGCTTCGCTTTGTTGGATCCTGAAGAGGATCCTAACGGAGGGAACTCAAAGATGACATCGCCATTGTACTGGGGTGGCAAGAACTCGACTCGCCTCACAAAGGTAGAGTTGTAGTCGAATTTTTTGAAGATATTCCTAGAACCCTTTCTAGCACATAGTAATTTCAGGCACCCTACGACACTTTGTTTTGGTGACAGAGAAAGCGGTGTAGGCTGCTTACTGGTGGAAGGACAACTGCCTGCAGAAGTTTGGGGATTAGGTTGAGAAGGAAGAAGGATAGGATCGTTTTCTACATTGTCAGGGACGTCATCGTCACTAAGTTCATAGATCGTCTCTAAACCCGGCTCAATTTTCACTCGACCTGGCATAGTGGTTTGCATAGTGCAAGTGGATGACTCCCTTGGAGTCAAGAGTTCGGTAGATGCACCCATAAGGCAATCGGATAGACCGTAAGCTCTATACCTACCCGACTTAAGGAACCACACTCTTCCATCTTCAGTAGTAGTTGGGAGCTGCCTAACGATATGCGTAAGCAGACCAGACTCAACATCGAATACTTCTTCATCAACGTGCACAGTTGCTGCAAGAAATTGGAACGTTAAACTAAGACTGAACGCAGACACAACTCCTACTCCGTCGTCCCCTAGCGGAAAGGAAGTAGGGACGCTTGCTCCTTGGACACGATCGAGTGCCAAGCTTTACTCTTGGAGAAGTGTAAATTCAAAACATCCAATGCAATCCGGAGAGCATGTCATCATTTGGAAAAAGAGCGCATAAATCCCGATGTATATTTCTCTAGAGAGATTTAATTTTAGGGTGCAGCTGTTGCCATCGGAAAACCACTGGGAATGGAAGTAGCCGTCTCAAATCTGACAGATCTAAAAACATTTGCATGGATGCTGCACGATGAGTATCATGGCAAGTTAATACTAGAGTCAGGTTACAGGATTAGACTCTCTTAAAGCAAGAACGATGCTGACCTCATAATTGGCCGTTGATTGATTTGAATTCTCTTTGTCAGACTGGATTGACGGCCGCCATGCTGTGTGTAAGCTATATTCTATCAAAAGGTATTATTCAAAATAGAAGTCATTAATTACTAGTGCAGGTTCAAAGTTGATAACTGCTTGAACGATGGGAGTTCTTCAGTATGCCTGGAGGAGCCCAGAAGAGAAGACGAAAGAGTAGTCTCAGGTTTAGTAGTAGAAAGGTATTGAAGCGAAGCAGGATGCGCTTGAGGAGTGGAATGAGTCAGGAACCTGCCCAGGAAGACACTGCAAGAGTATTGGATTATGGCAACATTGTCTCTCAGCGGGAGTTGGAATCGATTCAAGAGACAAACTATGGAACGCCCAGACAGAGCAAACAACCAGAGATTTGTGAGGAGGGAAGTGATTCCGACGATGAATCACATGATGTGGAGGTAACATTAGATTTATCTGATGTCATGAGTCTAAGCAATGATATTGTGTTTTGATGTAAACACCAATGATTCTCAGTTGTGTATATATCCTTTCTACGACGCTTTATTGTAGACGAGAATATATCACCATAGATTAGAGCCCGGACCTAAAATTTTGACCTATGCCTACTTTTAGTGGCCCATGGGCCGTACTCTAGTAATTTGCACATGTCGTGGCTTGCATCTTTATATTCATGCCATGGCCTTGAACTTGCCCTCGTCAGGAGGGCCCTGGCGCATTGAGAGTTGAGGCCTTGCCCTGGCCTTGTTGACTATGACTATGGCATCATTGGCTGGGGCTTCTCTATTCGAGCATTAGGCTCGTCTGAGTTCTGGCCCTTCCTGTCTATTCGAGCTTGGCGCCGCTCAGGGTTTAGACACTGGCCCTCGTCTTCATATTCCGCTCGCTCTGATTCCCACGCTCCTCGCTCAAGCGCCGGGCGTCCTCCTCTCAAACCAGGGTTTGATCCTCGCTCTTCATCACCGTGTTCTAGACTCCGTTTTGTTCACAAGAATTGGTCTTGCTTGAAAAACCTCGGGATTTGCTCACCTCTCTCATCATTGGATTCAGGTTCTCGTCTTCATTTCACTGATAGAAATTGAGCGTGTTGTTACAACATCTGGCTTCCTTCAAGGCGATGGATTAGGTTCAGGCGATCACACTTTGTAACAACGCATTACAGTACTAGGGTTTAACAATTGACTCCGAGGTTTTTCCAGATGGCTGGTAGCAATGTTCACGAGACTGAAGGCAACGCTCGCGATCAAATGATGGAGTTTCCAAGCAGAGTGGAACTAGAGACGGGGGCCACATTGGAGCCAGAGGCCATGGCCAACACAACCCAGCCGCAAGAACAACGTAATTCTCGTGAACATGTCCACTGGATTTTCTCTTGCTTCAAAAACTAGTGAGGCCATTTCTCTTAGAGAACACATGCTATGTTTGGAGGATCACGCCCTGTCTACTGAGTTTGTTGGCAAAGAATTGAGCCCTGCCGATACCGGCCTACCTCTGGGGTGCCAATTTAAAAACCAAATCTCAAATATTCTTTTTGGAATTCAATTTCATTTTTGAAGATCAGTGGGTATGTTTGGGAGATCACGCCCTTGTCTACTAGGCTTGTTAGCAAGGAATTGACCCCAGCCGGTGCCGGCCTACCTCAAGGGTGTCCATTCTAAAACCAAATCTCACACTTTTTTTTTTCATTTCAATTTTATTTTTGAAGATCAGTGGGTATGGTTTGAAGATCACGCCCTTGTCTACTGGGCTTGTTAGCAAGGAATTGACCCCAACCGGTACCGGCCTACCTCTAGGGTGTCAATTCTAAAACCAAATCTCACACTTTTTTTTTTAAATTCAATTTTATTTTTGAAGATCAGTGGGTATGTTTATGGGATGACGCCCTTCTCCACTAAGCTTGTTAGCAAGGAATTGACCCCAGCCGGTGCCGGCCTACCTCAAGGGTGTCCATTCTAAAACCAAATCTCACACTTTTTTTTTTAATTTCAATTTTATTTTTGAAGATCAGTGGGTATGGTTTGAGGATCACGCCCTTGTCTACTGGGCTTGTTAGCAAGGAATTGACCCCAGCCGGTGCCGGCCTACCTCAAGGGTGTCCATTCTAAAACCAAATCTCACACTTTTTTTTTTAATTTCAATTTTATTTTTTAAGATCAGTGGGTATGGTTTGAGGATCACGCCCTTCTCCACTGGGCTTGTTAGCAAGGAATTGACCCCAGCCGGTGCCGGCCTACCTCAAGGGTGTCCATTCTAAAACCAAATCTCACACTTTTTTTTTTAATTTCAATTTTATTTTTGAAGATCAGTGGGTATGGTTTGAGGATCACGCCCTTGTCTACTGGGCTTGTTAGCAAGGAATTGACCCCAGCCGGTGCCGGCCTACCTCAAGGGTGTCCATTCTAAAACCAAATCTCACACTTTTTTTTTTAATTTCAATTTTATTTTTTAAGATCAGTGGGTATGGTTTGAGGATCACGCCCTTCTCCACTGGGCTTGTTAGCAAGGAATTGACCCCAGCCGGTGCCGGCCTACCTCAAGGGTGTCCATTCTAAAACCAAATCTCACACTTTTTTTTTTAATTTCAATTTTATTTTTGAAGATCAGTGGGTATGGTTTGAGGATCACGCCCTTGTCTACTGGGCTTGTTAGCAAGGAATTGACCCCAGCCGGTGCCGGCCTACCTCAAGGGTGTCCATTCTAAAACCAAATCTCACACTTTTTTTTTTAATTTCAATTTTATTTTTGAAGATCAGTGGGTATGGTTTGAGGATCACGCCCTTGTCTACTGGGCTTGTTAGCAAGGAATTGACCCCAGCCGGTGCCGGCCTACCTCAAGGGTGTCCATTCTAAAACCAAATCTCACACTTTTTTTTTTAATTTCAATTTTATTTTTTAAGATCAGTGGGTATGGTTTGAGGATCACGCCCTTCTCCACTGGGCTTGTTAGCAAGGAATTGACCCCAGCCGGTGCCGGCCTACCTCAAGGGTGTCAATTCTAAAACCAAATCTCACACTTCTTTTTTTAATTTCAATTTTATTTTTGAAGATCAGTGGGTATGGTTTGAGGATCACGCCCTTGTCTACTGGGCTTGTTAGCAAGGAATTGACCCCAGCCGGTGCCGGCCTACCTCAAGGGTGTCCATTCTAAAACCAAATCTCACACTTTTTTTTTTAATTTCAATTTTATTTTTGAAGATCAGTGGGTATGGTTTGAGGATCACGCCCTTGTCTACTGGGCTTGTTAGCAAGGAATTGACCCCAGCCGGTGCCGGCCTACCTCAAGGGTGTCCATTCTAAAACCAAATCTCACACTTTTTTTTTTAATTTCAATTTTATTTTTTAAGATCAGTGGGTATGGTTTGAGAATCACGCCCTTCTCCACTGGGCTTGTTAGCAAGGAATTGACCCCAGCCGGTGCCGGCCTACCTCAAGGGTGTCCATTCTAAAACCAAATCTCACACTTTTTTTTTTAATTTCAATTTTATTTTTTAAGATCAGTGGGTATGGTTTGAGGATCACGCCCTTCTCCACTGGGCTTGTTAGCAAGGAATTGACCCCAGCCGGTGCCGGCCTACCTCAAGGGTGTCCATTCTAAAACCAAATCTCACACTTTTTTTTTTAATTTCAATTTTATTTTTGAAGATCAGTGGGTATGGTTTGAGGATCACGCCCTTGTCTACTGGGCTTGTTAGCAAGGAATTGACCCCAGCCGGTGCCGGCCTACCTCAAGGGTGTCCATTCTAAAACCAAATCTCACACTTTTTTTTTTAATTTCAATTTTATTTTTGAAGATCAGTGGGTATGTTTATGGGATCACGCCCTTCTCCACTGGGCTTGTTAGCAAGGAATTGACCCCAGCCGGTACCGGCCTACCTCAAGGGTGTCAATTCTAAAACCAAATCTCACACTTCTTTTTTTAATTTCAATTTTATTTTTGAAGATCAGTGGGTATGTTGGGGGGATCACGCCCTGTCTACTGGGTTTGTTAGCAAGGAATTGACCCCAGCCGCTACCGGCCTACCTCAAGGGTGTCCATTCTAAAACCAAATCTCAGATTTATTTTTTTAATTTCAATTTCATTTTTTAAGATCGCTGGGTATGTTTCGGGGATCACGCCCTGTCTACTGTGCTTGTTAGCAAGGAATTGACCCCAGCCGGTACCGGCCTACCTCATGGGTGTCCATTCTAAAAAAAATTTCAGACTTTTTGTTTTAATTTCAATTTTATTTTTGAAGATCAGTGAGTATGGTTTGAGGATCAGGCCCTGTCTACTGTGCTTGTTAGCAAGGAATTGACCCCAGCCGGTACCGGCCTACCTCAAGGGTGTCCATTCTAAAACCAAATCGTACACTTTTTTTTTTAATTTCAATATTATTTTTGAAGATCAGTGGGTATGGTTTGAGGATCACGCCCTTGTCTACTGGGCTTGTTAGCAAGGAATTGACCCCAGCCGGTACCGGCCTACCTCAAGGGTGTCCATTCTAAAACCAAATCTAACACTTTTTTTTTTAATTTCAATTTTATTTTTGAAGATCAGTGGGTATGGTTTGAGGATCACGTCCTGTCTACTGGGCTTGTTAGCAAGGAATTGAGCCCAGCCGGTACCGGCCTACCTCAAGGGTGTCCATTCTAAAACCAAATCTCACACTTTTTTTTTAAATTTCAATTTTATTTTTGAAGATCAGTGGGTATGTTTGGGGGATCACGGCCTGTCTACTGGGCTTGTTAGCAAGGAATTGACCCCAGCCGGTACCGGCCTACCTCAAGGGTGTCCATTCTAAAACCAAATCTCACATTTTTTTTTTTAAATTTCAGTTTTATTTTTGAAGATCAGTGGGTATGTTTGGGGGATCACGCCCTGTCTACTAGGCTTGTTAGCAAGGAATTGACCCCAGCCGGTACCGGCCTACCTCAAGGGTGTCTATTCTAAAACCAAATCTCACACTTTTTTTTTAATTTCAATTTTATTTTTGAAGATCAGTGGGTATGTTTATGGGATCACGCCCTTCTCCACTGGGCTTGTTAGCAAGGAATTGACCCCAGCCGGTACCGGCCTACCTCAAGGGTGTCAATTCTAAAACCAAATCTCACACTTCTTTTTTTAATTTCAATTTTATTTTTGAAGATCAGTGGGTATGTTGGGGGGATCACGCCCTGTCTACTGGGTTTGTTAGCAAGGAATTGACCCCAGCCGGTACCGGCCTACCTCAAGGGTGTCCATTCTAAAACCAAATCTCAGATTTATTTTTTTAATTTCAATTTCATTTTTTAAGATCGCTGGGTATGTTTCGGGGATCACGCCCTGTCTACTGTGCTTGTTAGCAAGGAATTGACCCCAGCCGGTACCGGCCTACCTCATGGGTGTCCATTCTAAAACCAAATCTCAGACGTTTTGTTTTAATTTCAATTTTATTTTTGAAGATCAGTGAGTATGGTTTGAGGATCAGGCCCTGTCTACTGTGCTTGTTAGCAAGGAATTGACCCCAGCCGGTACCGGCCTACCTCAAGGGTGTCCATTCTAAAACCAAATCTCACACTTTTTTTTTAATTTCAATATTATTTTTGAAGATCAGTGGGTATGTTTGGGGGATCACGCTGTTGTCTACTGGGCTTGTTAGCAAGGAATTGACCCCAGCCGGTACCGGCCTACCTCAAGGGTGTCCATTCTAAAACCAAATCTAACACTTTTTTTTTTAATTTCAATTTTATTTTTGAAGATCAGTGGGTATGGTTTGAGGATCACGCCCTTGTCTACTGGGCTTGTTAGCAAGGAATTGACCCCAGCCGGTACCGGCCTACCTCAAGGGTGTCCATTCTAAAACCAAATCTAACACTTTTTTTTTTAATTTCAATTTTATTTTTGAAGATCAGTGGGTATGGTTTGAGGATCACGCCCTTGTCTACTGGGCTTGTTAGCAAGGAATTAACCCCAGCCGGTACCGGCCTACCTCAAGGGTGTCCATTCTAAAACCAAATTTCACACTTTTTTTTAAAAATTTCAATATTATTTTTGAAGATCAGTGGGTATGGTTTGAGGATCACGCCCTGTCTACTGGGCTTGTTAGCAAGGAATTGACCTCAGCCAGTGCCGGCCTACCTCAAGGGTGTCCATTCTAAAACCAAATCTCACACTTTTTTTTTAATTTCAATATTATTTTTGAAGATCGGAAGGTATGTTTGGGGGATCACGCCTTGTCTACTGGGCTTGTCAGCATGGAATTGACCCCAGCCGGTGGCAGCCTACCTCAAGGGTGTCCATTCTAAAACCAAATCTAACACCTTTTTTTTTAATTTTAATTTTATTTTTGTAGATTAGTGGGTATGTTTGGGGGATCACGCCCTGTCTACTGGGCTCGTTAGCAAGGAATTGACCCCAGCCGGTACCGGCCTACCTCTGGGGTGTCAATTCTAAAACCCAATCTCACACTTTTTTTTTTAATTTCAATTTTATTTTTTAAGATCAGTGGGTATGTTTATGGGATCACGCCCTTCTCCACTGGGCTTGTTAGCAAGGAATTGACCCCAGCCGGTACCGGCCTACCTCTCGTGTGTCAATTCTAAACCAAATCTCTCACATCTTTTTCTAATTTCAATTTTATTTTTGAAGATCAGTGGGTATGGTTTGAGGATCACGTCCTGTCTACTGGGCTTGTTAGCAAGGAATTGACCCCAGCCGGTACCGGCCTACCTCAAGGGTGTCCATTCTAAAACCAAATCTCACACTTTTTTTTTAAATTTCAATTTTATTTTTGAAGATCAGTGGGTATGTTTGGGGGATCACGGCCTGTCTACTGGGCTTGTTAGCAAGGAATTGACCCCAGCCGGTACCGGCCTACCTCAAGGGTGTCCATTCTAAAACCAAATCTCACATTTTTTTTTTTAAATTTCAGTTTTATTTTTGAAGATCAGTGGGTATGTTTGGGGGATCACGCCCTGTCTACTAGGCTTGTTAGCAAGGAATTGACCCCAGCCGGTACCGGCCTACCTCAAGGGTGTCCATTCTAAAACCAAATCTCACACTTTTTTTTTTAATTTCAATTTTATTTTTGAAGATCATTGGGTATATTTATGGGATCACGCCCTTCTCCACTGGGCTTGTTAGCAAGGAATTGACCCTAGCCGGTGCCGGCCTACCTCAAGGGTGTCAATTCTATAACCAAATCTCACACTTTTTTTTTTAATTTTTTTTTTTTTTTTGAGGATCAGTGGGTATGTTTGGAGGATCACGCCTTGTCTACTGGCCTTTTTAGCGAGAGATTGACTCCAGCCGGTACCAGCGTACCTCTAGGTGTCACTTTAAGTAATAAATCTCACACATTTTTTTTTAATTTTAATTTTCAATGGCAGTGGGTATGTTTGGAGGGTCAGGGCTTGTTTTACTGTCTTTATAGCGAGGGATTGGTCCCTGCCCATGCCGCCCTACCATTTGGGGTGTCACTTTCAAAAGATCTCAGACTTTTTATTTTGAATTCATATGTTGCTTCTACTCATAGGGTAATATTATTTGTGTGGTTCTATAGATTAATCACAGATGGCCGCGGATGGTGAATTGCAAGAATATGAAGAAGACCTCGAAGGTGCTACTTCATCATTATGATTATATTCATTGCATGTCCGAATTTTACCTTTTGAATACTAAATTTTGGGACTTGATTATTTTGAAGGTGATTCCGGTGATCATGGTGATCCTGTTGACCTTGGTGAACGTACGCAAAGTGGGCGGTTGAGTGAGAGGGACGTTCATTCACAACTAAATTCTATTGTGTTGAGTGAGACCCCTAATACACGATCCTGAATTGAACGGCTGCGGTTCCAACCTCGTCACAAGTCCCGCTTGCTAATTCCTCTCTGTAGAATGGTATGTCTTCCTGTTGTGAGACCTTTTCTCAAAAACGATGTCATGAAGCTGGCATCCCATTTTATCAAAAATGGATACATGGAAGGTAATGGTGTATTCTATGTGGCATCCGAAGACAATAACGGTAAGACCAAAGATGTCACACCAGAAATTAAATCATCTTGGAGTCACCATTGGATTCGTGTCAACGATGAGTTCGAATCGATGCTTGCTGCAGATCCCTTCCTCAATGTATTCTGTGGGAAAATGTTTCATGTTTGGGATGGAAACCATAGAGTCCAAGCTTGGATGCCAATCATAAATCAGGACCATCCAAATGATCTAGGATGGCATTACTCAGTTGATAGCATCATTCTGGAGGTCAAAGGAGATATACCCACGATGCTCACTGCTCTACACGAGGTCAATTGGTAGGATTTCTATTACTTATTAACTTTGCTTTCATGCAGTTTTTGTTTATCATTTTATAACTAGACTAATTAAAATGTATTTGATTTAACAGGAGAAATGAAAAGTCTCATGTGACTTCCAACCTAGTCCATAAACTTTATCGAGTTCGAACCATTGGTGCCCAACCTCTCTCATATTTTACATCACTGGTGCTACCTGAGGACCTTTGACTCTCTGATCAGAAACAGAATGGTGACAAGAGCCAGACGTGGTTTTCATTGACTGTTGATTCTCTCAGTGCTCTTCTCAATCAGGTATAGCCGACACTTAACTGTTGAAGTTTGTGTATAATGTTGGCAATTAGTTCTTTCCTAATATCTGTTTAATTGTTTTGTCTTCCTATTGCAGCAAGAGATTGGAGAAGCAACCGCCGTTGCTCAAAGGAGATTTTATGAAAGATATCCTAATCCAGAAGATTGGACTGCTAAGAGACTTGAGGAACTGGTGCACAAGGCTGTGACGAAAACCAAAGTTCATTACAAGGGTGAGTTGAAGAAGATGCTGCCTGTTGCTGATCCCAGCAACACCATACCTTTTCTTGAGGAAGTGAAGTATCACTATGAGTCTCATGATGAAGATCCTGAGATGAAACTTGAGAAGCTTTGGATGCTTGGCACCAGCGCTATGGATCCTATAATGAAGGTTCTTTGGCTTGAACGTTGGAATCAGCCTGCAAAACTCCGAGTGCAACTCAGGTTTCCTAAACCCAACTTTAGTGATGACACCTTCTTCATCTGGCTTCACAAAGCTACTTGGTGGTCCGAGGTACAATCTAAGTTTTCTCTACCAAGTTATCTAAGTTTTCTATCAGTGCTCCCACAATTTGACTTTGGATTCTTATATCACATTGTTATCATTTCATTACATCTTTCTCAAATCTTAAATTATCTGCAGTTGACCATGGAAGCTGGGATCATTTTCGAGTGCATTGTTCGAGATCAAAAGGTTACAATCAATTACCACCCAAACGGTAGAGACCCAATACCCACCATCTATGATTGTATTGAGGAAATGCGAATTTCACTCTGGGACACTGCTTTCTACAGAGAATTTGCTGTTGATAAAGGGATTCACAAGAACAATACGGTTGACAAGCAATATCTGTTCAAACTTGCATTGCACCGTGTCTTGTACCGATACTTTAAGTACATTTTGTTTCCGGAAAAGGCCATGTCTAGGTCCCCTCCATTATTTGTGAACTATCTTGATGAAGAAAGTGATGAGTTCATGCTCACCGAAGGGCTTATGAAACAGTGGGATATTGTGCACTGGGACCGCTGTAGGTGGTACTTAGATTGTCCACTTACCAAGCCTCCTTCATTTGACATTGCCCTCCGAGACTCCCTCGAGCCTAGTCTGATTGGAACAAGTACACAGAAGGACACAGCAATTCCTGAGAAGGAAGCTGCTTCGACGCAGAAGGCAACCACGACATCCAAGCGTGGTTCAAGACACAAGGCTGATGCTGTTGAGACCTCTACCATAGCGGCTGCAGTTCCATCTACTCCCACTGTTGCCAATGCTGCACCACAACCAACAGCACAAAGTCGACCTCCACCGGTGGAGACCCCAGCTGTGACAGCTGCGGAGCCTGCAACGAAGAGGGTGAAGTTGTCCAATGCAGGCCCTTCTACTCCAACGGTGTTCCTTTCTCCCCCGAAACGAGCACCCATGTTGAGCAAGCCCGGTGCTAGTGTTGCAGAGTACACTTCTCTTGACCTTCTTGTCAAGGACTCTTTCTTACGAATGGCAGATGAGAAGAAGAAATCCGGTCAATTCTGCCCAGAGTATAATCAGATCGTGGAGTTTTTGAAGAAGGTGAAAACTACTTCTAAATTTTTTTGGTCTATTGTTTGCCAATTGTTATTAGTTTGTGTATTGTAGTCTTAATATTTGAGTCTCTATGTTATAATGAGATCGTGGAGTTATTGAAGAATGTGAACACTACATTATGTTTTTGAATCATTGTTTGCCAATTAGTATTAGTTAGTGGATTTTAGTCTCAATATTTAATTCTCCATGTTTCTTCATTGTGATATAGGTTTCTGGCTCTAGACAGCTATTCTTTGACGGTAAGGCTGTAGAGAAACCGGGAGTTGATCTACTTATTGCAGAGTATCCAGATGGCTTGAGGGTCCCCGGTGTTTCGGACCCTCCATCTCAGGTTCCTAATTGGAATGAGAGTCTTGAGGGTTTTTTGAAGGTCACCATGGGATTTGCGTATGCTTATCTCCATGACGATGGTGCATTTCTTCTTTTTTACCCTGACAGTCCTATTGTCAAAAAAGAAGTAATGTCCTATTTTAAAAACTATAAGATGAAAGTAGTTGATGAGTGGACAATCATCAACTACCTCCATCTAGCGAATCCGCTCCATCCATCTAAAAATGTGAGCTCCTCTAACTTTTTAAACTTTCTTCAAATTGAATTTCTAGGACATGTTCTGTAATATGACACCGTATGTATTAATATTGATTGTTTTTATTGTAGACTTTGAAGTACAAGGCGGTTCTTCTTGCCCGTGATGTTCCCTCTACTGCTGCCCGTCAGCCCCCACCTCTAGTTATTGTAAAAGACCCGTCCATTCCGCAGGTCGACCTAGCGTGCGATGACGTTCTTTTCAACGCTGTGACGCTAGAGTCACAGCTGTTGAGGAAGGATACAGGGAGACCATGGCGTGGTCCCAAAGAGAAGTCACAGGTGTTGATGAAACTGTTTGTGTATGGTTTAACTCCAGAGAACGGTATCGTAGCAGACCTAACGGCATCCACAGGTAATTTCATTCTCCTTCATTTACTTCTAGAATTAATATCATGTGACCTTTGTTTCTAATAAACCTTTTCTACTCTATTGTGCAGGTGCGTCTATCCGTGCAGCACGGGCTTGCAACCGTCACATTGTCGCACTTGAAAGCGACTCAAAGCTATTTGCTGAGGTCTTGAAGCCCCTCATTGCTCCTCAGACCCGTACAGCGCCACCTGAGACCGCTCACATCAACCTTCCTGATTCCGATGATGAGACCATTCCTGACGAGCCCCTTGACTGTCCATGTGAGTAAGTTTCAATGTTTATTTAATGCACCTTGCAAATACTAGTTAGTACATCTTCTTCTGAATACGTTTTTCTAATACTTTTACACTGTATGTTTGCAGTTTGACAAGGAATAAACCACTACAACGGAGCCGTTTTAACCTTAGAAAGTCCTTGCAGAGTTTGGTAAGCCCTAATAGTTCCCCTCAAGGACTTCCTGTGTACGCAGAAGCATTGGCAACAGCATTTGCCAATGCTAGTCCTAGCCCTAGTGGTTCTTCATGCTATTCTACACCGCTTCGACATTATGATCCTCGTGTGCTTTCATATGTCGATGTGAGTGCTATCGAATCTGATACGGATTCACTTTGATTGTACGGATTGAGTATTTATTTATTTCCACATTATTTCTTGATTCTATAACGAGTATGAATGCATTTCTGTTAGTTTCCTAAACGAGCGATTGCTGTTTGAAGCTAATAAATTCCACTAATTACTCTAAAAATACACACTAAATTCCACGGCTACAGGTACTCACTCTAAATCAATGTTTCATAAATACTCACTAATTACACCTAAATCCACGGTAATAGGAGGTCCTTTAAAATCCAACAGCCCGAAATTTTTCCAAAAATCTCTACTCACTGCTCACTGCTCACTGCTCACTGCTCACTACTCACTGCTCACGTAATAGCATTTCCCGTCGTAAGACGTGCTATAGCGGATTCTCTTCTATTTGTCAAGGACGCAGTAGTAGCAGATGCACTCTCCTTGAGCATATTCTTCCAGTCATCGCCTCCACCGCCAGGACGTCCCCAACCTCGCATACCCCTCCATCTAAAACTCATGATCCATTGAATGGGCTGAACCTGACGGCAATGAGGAACACAACACTCTCTGCCTTGGGTGAATACAACCATAGCACACCATGGGTGGTACAAGTGCTTACAACTAGTACCAAGGAACTCTGAATGTGGAAATCCAAAACCACAAAGGGAGCAGTTGCTTATGTCTATGGAACTTTGGCTGCTGCATGCTTCCCCTGTCGAGTACACCAGTGGCAAAGGTCTCGTGTGCAAGCCGCCCGATTGATGGGCATGGTTTGCATGCTCCGCTTGAATCGCCCTCACCTGCATCCGCTTCATTGCCACGACATGTCTCTTAGCCGAGAGTTCCTTGTCCATCGTAGCAACCGCTTTTTCCAACCCTAAACCTGTGTTACGCTCGACCTTGACCAAATCAGCATATGCTTCAGCTTTTGATTTCAGACGCGAAACCTCCATCGTACCATCGGACATTGCTTTTGCTAAATCCTTCTCGTATCTCTTGAGCCTCTTCTGCATTAAGGTTACCAAGCCATTATTCTGATCAAAAGCCTTAACCATGGTCTCTCTCTTCTGAGCAGCAACACGCTGTGCCTCTACCATTGCCTGAAGCTCCAAATTCTCCACTGCCAACAAGCTTGCCAGGTACTCCGTCCTAGAACCTCCCTCATCTCCATCTGCAAACTTCCCACACATTGAGCTCCCCATCCCTTCGCATATTTCTAAGTGATACTCTCGAGGATCCACTTGCATCTTCCGCCATGCTCCTCGTAGTGCAGGAGTTCCACCCTTTGCCTTCTCGAGCTTGACCATGTTGCGAGCATGTGTCTTACGCTGCGTCGCATTAGTGGCTGCACCATAGGCGGCCCAATTCACCTTCTCCTTCTCCTCTTCCAAAATGATCCCCCTTGCCATCTTGTGTGGAAGAAAACGCGACGCATCATCCCTTTGGTAAAGAGCCGTCATGAGCTCATGAACCCTCTTCTTAATCCTCTTTGATTTGCATGTCCTCCAATTGTACCCATTCTGCCGACCAGCACCCATTGGCTTGCCAAAAGGGCAACACACTTCTTATCATCAAATGGCTTCCCCTTCCATTTAGATAGCCTCATAGGATTAGCTCCCTCATCTTTGAAACCGTAATTCTCCGTAAAAAAGGCTTTATGCAGCGAAGGTGGCGGATCAGAGAGCTTTGGGAGCTCCTCATCGAACTCCAATCCCTCGTCGCCATCTTCTCCCTCCTCCTCGTTGCCTCCCCCCTCCTCCTCGTTGCCTCCCCCCTCCTCCTCGCTTCCATCGTCTTTGTCATCATCGTTATCGTCCTCCTCGTCTTCGCTGTTTTCTTGTAAGTCCTTCTCCTCCGCCTCTTTGTCACTGTCGTCACTGTCGTCGCTATCATTGTTTTCCTCTTCTCTGGTGTTTTCTTCTTCGGTGTTTTCTTCTTTATTATTGGCTTTTCTCCTCTTTTCGTTTTGCGGTTCTTCACTCGAATCGCTCATTGTCTCTTCTTGAGCTGCAATGGCTAGACGTGTAAGTTTTGAATGAGCCTTCTCCTTCCCACGACGAGTTGCCACCTTTTCGGAGCCCATTCCCTTAGTTCTTGCCATAATTTCCTGACAAAAACAAAAACGCGACTGGTTGATAGAATGCAAACTCTGAATAAATCGAGTTATAACAGAGTCACAATAAGAAGACGCTAGAACCAGATAATCACACCCTGAAATGGTAAGTTGAAACGTGTACAAACTGTACAATTCAAAGTACTCCTTGAAGATAGTCTCACTTACGATCGTTGCCAACAAGTAATTCAAAGATATGATTAAACTTAAACACTGCATTGAAAAAAAATACAGACTACAGAGAGACGAGAATGAAAATGACAGTCTAATCCTATTCTAAATCTAATACAAACCTTGCACAAAAACTACAATTGTAACAGGGTTAAACTACATTATAGAGACAAGTAATCGAATCGAACCCTAATCTGCTCAAGAGAAAATCACATTGTGCCATAGCCGCTACATTGTGCCATAGGACGCTATCACCCGAAAAAACACCCATGCTTAAACTATGATCCCCAGCCTCAGAATCGAGATTTAGAGACACAACAATAAGACGCTAGAACCGGCTAATCCCTATCTGAAACGGTTTAGGGTAAGGCCGTGAGTACAAACCTGTACGAACTGTACAATTCAAAGTACTCTTTGTAGATATAGAGTCCCTCACTTATACAAACCCTGCACAAAAACTACAATTGTAACAGGGTTAAACTACATTGTAGAGACAAGTAATCGAATGGAACCCTAATCTACTCAAGAGAAGATCACATTGTGCCATAGCCGCTACATTGTGCCATAGGACGCTATCACCCGAAAAAAACCGCTGCCTAAACTATGATCCCCAACCTCAGGACAAAGATATAGAGACAGAACAATGAGACGCTACATCCGGCTTCTCTATGGTCCCCAGCCTCATAATTGAGATTTAGAGACACAACAATAAGACGCTAGAACCGGCTAATCCCCATCTGAATTGGTAAGCTGAGTGCCGTGGTACAAAGGGAGAAAGGTGAGAGACGACTGCGCGTGAATCAATCCGGCTTCTCTATGGTCCCCAGCCTCAAAATTGAGATTTAGAGACACAACAATAAGACGCTAGAACCGGCTAATCCCCATCTGAATTGGTAAGCTGAGTGCCGTAGTACAAAGGAAGAAAGGTGAGAGACGACTGCGCGTGAATCAATCCGGCTTCTCTATGGTCCCCAGCCTCAGAATTGAGATTCAGAGACACAACAATAAGATGCTAGAACCGGCTAATCCCCATCTGAATTGGTAAGTTGAGTGCCGTAGTACAAAGGGAGAAAGGTGAGAGACGACTACCCATCATCGGCCGTTACTGTCTCAGCCACCGGTGATCACTGGTTACTACTCGTTACATATTTGATGTCTTGCGTCCTGAGACGGCCTCAACAGGTTAAAGACGGCTACCCACTATCACCGGTCACCAACTGAAGTTCACTATCGGCCAACTCGTGATCACCGGTCACCAACATTGGGAGATGTGATGTGTTGCATCCTAGTGACCGCCTCAACCGGTTAGGCCAATGAAATGGGTTGGTGAAACTATCATCCACATCAAATAGTGGTAGTTAGTGGATTTTAATGAAGATAGTGACATTTACAGCCTTCTAAAAGTTTTGCAATTACTTCTTCCAAACATAAGTTTATGGAGTTGATATGAAGATCTAGATTCAATAATTGAGACAAATTTTCTTGATAAATTGTAGTAATTTTATGCCTTTGCCAGATTAATAAGAACAAATATGTTGTAATCAAGCGCATGTCAATATTCTAACCTCAAAATAAAATCATTGATTTCCAAATATTCTTTTTACACGTTGTGAAACTTATAAATTCAATATTTCTAGAATATTGAAAAATACATGAAAAGTAAATTTAGAGTTTGATGAAATGAAATAATTGACCATTTGGATTTAGTTAACGTTGTTGTATAGTTAACGTTTGTTGTAAGTATCTAGAAAGTTCCAATCTCACATCCAATGGTATTTAAGACTAGGTGGACATGAATTTTAACTGCACTTTTGTTATGAAACTCATATGAGGAGTAAAACCATTCCAAATATAATGACATATAGATGTATAATACTGACCGGAATGACCAATCTGATCCTTTAAAGGTTAAAAAGTAGCCTAGGTAATTAGTAAAATCCAAATACAAAGAATTGTTTCCATTGGATCTTTATTTTAACTAAACCTAGAACATAGTCCCTATCTGAATTAGCCATTTAAAAAAAGTTGTTGTTAATTCTATTTAAAAATAAATTACATTATTTATGTAATTTTCATAATCTTTGTATTTAGCAAGAGAGATAATTTGGTTCACCCTCTTTCATAGTCATTTCTCCAAAAAATCCCGAAACGTCATATTGTATCATAAGTATAGAATTGAATTTTAATAATGTAATTCTCTATTCTTACCAAATCATAAACAATATAAAATGGAATAATTATTTATAGATATTATAGATAATGAATTTAGAGAAAATATGGCAAAAATATTCAAAATTTTCTCAATTTTTTCCTTAACCAAAAGAGAAACGACATATCCAGAGTACTTCTGTTTCAAATGGTTGTATAGCAGGTATTAGTCTGTGGGTGTTGTATTTGTTGTTGTTATATCTGGAAAAATATTTTTTGGTCATTTGGAAGAAGATTTCTCACAAAATGCACAAATTTTTGCAATATATAACACTTAATTAGATGTTCTGTACAATTCTAGATGCAAAAGGATGACACGCAAATTTCATAACATTTTACCTAATTTGATGCTAGAAAATAATTTAATCTTTGGAATACTAATTTATTAAAAAGAGGCCCAGATAATTACTAAAATCCAAATACAAGAAAACCGCTTCTATATGATATTTATGTTAATTAAACATAGAACACATTTCGTATGTAATCAGCAAATTCCAACCGTTTGTTGCTAATTTTATTTACCAAAACATCCAATAATATATCCTACCTAGTCATAATCTTTGTATTTAGCAGTCCTGAGCAATAATTTGATTCATTTAATGCTTTTTATATCATTTGATTCAAAATTCAAAAAAATGTTCTATCGTACCATAAGTATAGAAATGAATTCCAATAATGTAATTCTCAATTCTAACCAAGTCCTAACTAATGTAAAATGAAAATTAATTTTTTAATAATAAGTTTAACCCCTAAACGTCCTCACCTATGTCCAGTTTAGGCAGTTTTGCAAAGATGCATTATAAAATGCAATTAATATGAATATTTAGAACTTGATGTATGAATACAAGTTATACATTTTTAATTTTAGATTCTATCTATACGGTTAGATCTATAATTTTCTATAATTTCTATCACTAATCTTTTTCTATAAATTTTGAAACATAAAATAAAAAATTATTTTGTAATTCAATTACAAATAAGATATTGACAATATGTGCATGAAACTTGTTGTGATAGGTTATAATGTAGATCTTTAGGTGTAGTGATTTTTGGAGATTTTTTGGATGCTTAAGTTTAATAGTTTTTTTTTTCAAGAACACTTTTAGACCAAAATCTTCAAGTTTTTTGGTGAAACACTAAAACACAAAATGAGGCATAATTTTTTCAAAAATTATTTCCTTTTCCCTGTTAAAGTAATGCAATTGAGCTAGAACATTCTTTAAACACCTAAGTACTTGAGCATCCAATTTTTGGACGATTTACAAGTTTCATGGCCAAATGTCTTATTCATCATGATCTTTTCGGTAATAGAAATCCTAGATCTTGTACCGTATGGATAGATTTTAGATCTAACCGTATGAGACAAACCATATGAGACAAACAACTAGCTTAAATGCATGAAGCAAACTTTTCAATCCAACAGTAGACGTACATGATTTCCATCCAATTCCATTTGCGAATGAATGTGCTTGGTCATGCCAACTCTTCAAGTTAAATTCAGAACCTTTAGGGAATTTTAGGATTTTACATGGGGTCCCAACTACAACAAGAGTCGTAATGACGTTTCACCGTGTAGTGTATTTTGAACAAAAAAGTTGCTTGTTATGCTTTAACTAAATTTAGGCAACAACAATGAGTTCCATCGCATTTAAGCATGACCAGGAAAGGAGCTAAAAAACCTTTGAAAACTTTTGAATACCACTAAGCTCTAACACACCTCTTACACACCTAATAATAATAAACCACCAAGATCTTCCACACCCTTTAACTATTTGGAGAGAGGACATAAGAGTGTAATAAAGCAAAATTCTTTGTTGATACTTCAAATCCAAGGTGACTTTACGGATAACTCCATTGTCATTGAAACATTTGGATAAAACATTTGAATTTTCTAGTACATTTTGTAGTTGCTATGAAATTTCTTTACAATCACTTAAGAAACCATGATACATCCTTTTGAAATTTCTAACAAAATTATAGAAAAATTCATGATTCGTAGGACACATGTGGCTTCATCTCCTAATAATATAAAGTTGAATTATTGATATTTTTTCAGTCACAATAGTAAGTGTGGTAGATAAAGATATACTATGTATTGCTACGGGACAATACATTCTGTGCATTGCATCAGGGCCCGCGTGTTGAAGTAGGATGATTGCGTGGGCTGAAGTTGCTCATAGCCATGCGCATTAGCTAGAGTAGATGATGCGAATGAGCTAGACTTGCAACTAGAGAAGTGGTACTAGTTAGAAGTAATGAGAATTGGGTCTCCCAAGTGATATGGGCTGATCCTAGTGTACTAGGAGTGGAGTATGGGCTGATGTCCCATATGGTTTGCCAAGGGGACTCCCTTGGGTGTGCTACTTGAGAGGGGCAGCCCATGAGTAAAGATCATCTCTTTCCTATGCATTCCAAGTGTTTGTGTGAGGCTTTGGCATTCTAATCTAACCTTCAATAGGTTATGGGCCCACTCATGTGTTTTGCGTGAGTGAAAGATTAGATTGCTCATTGTGTGGAGGTCGTGCGTTGGAGCGCTGATTTTGGAGTATTGGAGCGCTGATTTGGAAGTTTGGAGGGCTGAATTCGAGCTTTGGTGGGCTGATTTCGACATTGGGAGGTATTACAATCTTCCTACCTTTGATCTACGTGTTGGAGGGCTGAATTCGCACTTTGGAGCTATCATTTGTTGATTTGGAGCTTTTGGAGCACTTTGGAGCACTTTTGGAGTTTATACACGTCTACAAGGGCTGAATTGGAGCTTTGGAGCTTATTGGTGCTTGTTGGAGTATATTGGAGCTGATTGGAGCTTATTGGAGCTTATTGGAGCTTATTGGCTCAATTTGTGCTCAATTTGTGCACTTGTGTTGTTGCAAGGCACTTTTATGCTTTGAGGCTCTTGGGGTGAGTCTACAATCTGATTTTGGTATTGCAATTCTTGCACAAGGGTTTGGAATGTGAGTTATGCCCTTGGAGTGCTCAAAATTAGAGTTTGGGTTAGTGAATGCACAACGGGGCTGATTTGATGAATTTCAATGCAATTAGGACTTGAAGGGGCTGAATTTGCATTGATTTAGAGTCCTTGGAAGGCACAAGGGTGTGCATAGGGTGCATTACATGTTGTGAAGCACAAGGGTGCTGATTTGAGTGGATTTGAGCCAACGAGTGCGCAATTCTCCTAGTTAGGGTGTTGTGGTATGATCTTGTGCAAATTCACTAAGAACCATCACGATTGAGTGTTGTGAGGTTGATGTGTAGCACAAAGGTGCTGATTTAGTGTTTGGAATTAGTTTGGAGGCATTAGAAGCACATACGTGTGCAATTTGCTTCACAAATCACAAAATTGTCAAAAATCATAAAAACAATTTTTCTTAGCTTTCTAGGGGCTGAATATTGTGAGCGTACGTCCTTTCAATCAAGGATATGGCTACATTTGAGGGTGAAGGTGCTAAGGTTGTAGACAAGTTCGATGGCGTCAACTTCCACTTGTGGAAATTCAAGATGGAAATGGTCATGGCCAAAAAAGAATTGTGGGAGATAGTTGAGGGTAGTGAGGAACCGCCTTCGTCCGACGCCGAGGCTAGGGTACGAACTGCGTACACTCGACGAGATAAAAAGGCCTTTGCGATTTTGGCTCTTAATCTTTCTGATTCCCAGCTTTCTCATATTCGGTCGTGCAAGACTCCCGCCGAGGCATGGGCCAAGCTTTGCAATATTCATGAGGCAAAGAGCTTGGTCAATATCTTGTTTTTGAGGCGCAAGTTTTTCACCATCAAGATGGAAGAAAACGACGACATGTTGGCGCACATCAACAAAGTCAAGGCTCTTGCGGATCAGCTCAACGGCGCAGACGTCAACATTACCGACGGTGATATCGTTATGACGCTCCTCGAGAGTTTGCCGCCGTCGTACGAGTATCTTATCGTTGCTATGGAGAGTAGGCCCATTAGCGAGCTCACTCTTGATTATGTGACATCACGGTTGTTGCATGAACTCTCGCGGCGCAAAGAGAACGAGACTCGTGGCGATAGCGCGGCGCTTATGGCGAAGCAATCCAAGAGCGGTGCGAGTGGGAGCTCTACAGACAAGGTATGCTACTATTGCGGTAAGAAGGGCCACTTGGCAAAATTTTGCTACAAACGCAAGAAAGAGGAAAGTGCCAACAATACAAAGGTCAACGATGCAGGTGATGAGTACGCATTTATGACTAGCGTCTCTTCTTGTAGTGATGACGGGGACGAGTATGCAATGATGGCAAGTCACGTGTCATGCAATGGTAGTGTGATCGATTGGATTGTTGATTCGGGAGCCTCGAGTCACATGGCGCCCATTAGGAGTTGTTTCCAATCATATCACGTCATATCTCCAAAGAATGTCATTTTGGGTGATGATACGGTTCTTCAAGCCGTGGGTAAAGGATCCATCGTCGTAGACACGGAGGTGAAGGGTCGTGTGAAGACAATTACCATCCATGATGTCCTCCACGTTCCCAAGTTGAAGGCAAATCTTTTATCGGTGCGACATTTGGTGATGAAGCATTTGCAAGTGGAATTTAGCGACCAAGGGTGTTTTGTGTTGTCTCCAAGTCGTGAGGAGGTGGCCATTATACACGAAGTCAACGGCTTGTACCAAATCAAGTTTTCGAAGATGCACGCGGCGGAATCTGCAACGTTGGTGCAATCGAGTTCAAACGAAGACAAGTTGGCGTTGTGGCATCGTCGTCTCGGGCATTTGAATGTCAAGAGTGTGAAAGCACTGCGTGGAATGGTAAGTGGCATGGATCTTGCACAATCACACGTCGCGCCTAGTTCATTCACATGTGAGGGTTGTATTGAAGGCAAGCAACAACGCTCACCGTTTCCAGTTGATGGGGCAACTCGTGCAACCAAGGTTCTTGAGATTGTGCATTCCGACGTGTGTGGTCCAATGAAGACCACGTATATGGGGGGTTGCCAGTATTTTGTGACGTTCATTGATGATTTTTCGAGGAAGATATGGTTGTATCCGATCAAAGCAAAGAGCGAGTGTTTTGAGAAGTTCAAAGAGTTCAAGGCGTTGGTTGAGAAGCAATCCGAGCACAAGATCAAGGTGTTTCGATCGGATAATGGCGGCGAGTTCATGTCCAACCAATTTGGAGAGTTATTGAAGAAAGAAGGCATTGCTAGACAAACCACAACGCCATATACACCACAACAAAACGGAGTTGCAGAGCGTGCAAATCGAACAATTGTGGAAATGGCAAGGAGTATGTTGCATGCACAAAATTTGGGTTTGGACCTTTGGGCGGAAGCGGTGGTGACTGCGGTGTACACACGCAACCGATGCCCGACGAGTGCGGTTCAAAACATGACACCAGAGCAAGCGTGGAGTGGGAGGCCACCCCGCGTGGAGCACATGCGCACATTTGGATGCATCGCATTTGCAAAGGTACCCGATTCTCAAAGAACCAAACTTGAGGCCAAGGCAACAAAATGTGTGTTTCTTGGATATTGTGAAGGTACCAAGGCGTACAGGCTCATGTCCCTCGAGACCAAGAAGATCATTCGAGCTCGTGATGTGACATTTTGCGAGAATTCCAAGGTTGAAGACAATTTGGACGATGGTCCAAGTGGGAGAAGTGGCGATAAACCGGCGATTGTGGACCAATCTTCCAAATCTCCCGTTATTGATATTGTTGATCAAGACGAGGATGACGAAGATGGTGGTGATGAGGAACATATTGAGGAGCGACCTTTGAAGACGAAGAATGGCGAGAAAAAGGCACAAGCAACGGCGGTTGAAGACAATGCATCCTCGAGCGATCGTCGTTATCCAGAGAGAAATCGTAGACCACTTGGCGAGTGGTGGAAGAATCATATTCTCCCTCAAGGTGAGGAGGAGCATGCAAACGTTGCACTTTTAGATGCTCCATTGACGATTCGTGAAGCGTTGAGTTGTGATGATGCAAACAAGTGGGAGCAAGCCATGCAAGAGGAGTACAAATCGTTGATGGACAATGGCACTTGGGAATTGACTCCCCTCCCCAAGAATCGCAACGCTATCGGTTGTAAGTGGATATTTCGTGCAAAGAGAGATGCAACGGGTGATGTGGTTTGTTATAAGGCAAGATTGGTGGCAAAGGGCTTTTCACAAATCGAAGGTGTTGATTTTCATGAGACCTTTGCACCGGTGGCGAAATTCACCACTATTCGATGCATTTTGGCCATCGGGGCTGCCATGGATTTGGAAATGCATCAAATGGATGTAAAGACGGCGTTCTTGAACGGCGAGTTGGACGAGGACATCTACATGGTGCAACCCGAGGGATTTGTGCAACGAGGTAATGAGAACCTTGTTTGCAAGTTGAACAAGTCATTGTATGGGTTGAAGCAATCTCCACGCGCATGGTATCAAAAGATTGACACGTTTCTTGTTCATATCGGGTTCACAAGGAGCATCGCTGATCACAGCTTGTATTTCATGCAAAAGGGGCAACATGTGGTCATCGTGATCATATATGTGGATGATTTGATCATCCTTGCAAGTTGTATGAGCTCTTTGAAGGCATTGAAGGCAATGCTTGAGAACGAGTACGAGATGAGTGATCTGGGTGAGTTGCACTTTTGTTTAGGAGTTGAGTTTGTGCGAGATAGAGCAACACGCACCATAACAATGAATCAAAGCAAGTATGTTATGGATGTGCTCAAACGCTTTGGCATGGAGGATTGCAAACCGGTTGGCACTCCATTGGATGTGAATTCCAAACTCGTGAAACTCACCGATGAGGAGTATGCATTAGAGGCTCAATCTATGGTGGATGTGCCATACAAGCAAGCTGTAGGGTCATTGATGTATGCTATGATTGCAACAAGGCCGGACCTTGCGTATCCAATCAGCGTTGTGAGTCAACACATGGCAAGACCGGGTTCAAGTCATTGGGTTGCGGTCAAGAGGATCATGCGGTACTTGAAAGGCACAAGTGATGTGAGGTTATGTCTTGGAGGTGACAACATTGTGTTGAGTGGGTATTGTGATGCGGATTATGCGGGTGATACCAATGATCGTAGATCGACCACGGGGTACATGTTCAAAGTTGGATCGGGGGCCGTTTCATGGAATAGCAAGCGCCAACAAACCACGGCCACGTCAACGGTTGAAGCGGAGTACATGGCGACGAGCCACGGTACGAAGGAGGCCATTTGGTTGAGGCAACTAATGGCGGATGTGAGATGCACTCAAGAGGAGGCTACAACAATCATGTGTGACAACCAAGGGAGTATGTCATTGGCGAAGAATCCAACGCATCACTCACGTACAAAGCACATTGATGTGCAATATCACTTCATTCGAGAGAAGTTAGAGATGAAGGTGATAGAGTTGAAGTATTGTCCAACGGAGCACATGGTGGCGGACGTGCTGACAAAGGCTCTTGCGAGAGATCGACATCAAAGACTAGTGGTGGCATTTGGGCTCGAAGGCTTTGGCTATTCGCAAAGTGGGAGTGTTGAAGTAGGATGATTGCGTGGGCTGAAGTTGCTCATAGCCATGCGCATTAGCTAGAGTAGATGATGCGAATGAGCTAGACTTGCAACTAGAGAAGTGGTACTAGTTAGAAGTAATGAGAATTGGGTCTCCCAAGTGATATGGGCTGATCCTAGTGTACTAGGAGTGGAGTATGGGTTGATGTCCCATATGGTTTGCCAAGGGGACTCCCTTGGGTGTGCTACTTGAGAGGGGCAGCCCATGAGTAAAGATCATCTCTTTCCTATGCATTCCAAGTGTTTGTGTGAGGCTTTGGCATTCTAATCTAACCTTCAATACCGGGAAGAACAAACAGTCAGTGAGAAGTCAGCCGATTAATTTCTAAAAATGGCTAGTTGATATTCAAGAATAGAGGCAAGCCACCAAACTAAATGACTAAAAACTAATTATATTTAGTATTTAGAGACAAAATATACGAGATATAATCTTTAAAAACCGGTTGCTTTTGGAAAATAAAGAACATTCACTGGTTACCGCAAAAAACTTCCCGAACAGTGCATTCCATGAATATATCACCAAAAATATTTTGCACGTCAAAAAGTAACCAAATATACCATGCGACAATGTGGCACAGAGCTGAATTCTTCAGTCACGTCTTATCTCATCCCAATTCAGGCATGACGATAAAAAAGAAAAGTAAGTACGAACAATATCAAGCAAGTAATTGTAATGTTTGTGTACTAGTTTGTACAATATGTACTATTATGTGTCTAGTTTTGATAACGCAAGGTACATTTTGTATATGATTAGAGAACTTCCGGTCCATTAAAGGTCCATTCAAGTTAACAGTTAGCTCTTGATCCCTTCAAAAAAGCAGATGCAAAATATGATATATGATGGGATTTGTACGTGGAAGTTGAAAACTGTGTCATGGGTGGTACAACACTGGTAGAAATTGGTGGAATGTAGATTATATTAAATCTGAAAGCCTTAAAATTTTGGCTCGCCCCATTAGAAAGATAAAACCCAAGCAATGGCAAACACTAACCTCACATGGAGGTAATCTCCACGTACACACACTGTAGGCAAGCCTTAATCAGGCTAAACACACATGGTAGCCAAGCCATAATCTCCACATACACACACTGTAGCCAAGCCATAATCTCCACATACACACACTGTAGCCAAGCCATAATCTCCACATACACACACTCCAGCCAAACCCAATAACCCACAACCTATTTGTTCCTAGAACCTTTGCGACGTTTTTTTGCTGATTCTGCTGCCTCCTTTGCTGCCTCCTCTGCAGCAATCTCACTTCTTGTCTTCCTCTTTGATGCTGTTGTTTCCTTGTCTTTATCAATTGGCGGGACTGGTGGAGGCTGAGGCACCTTGATCACAGCCCGTGTCACACCTTGTGACCTAGATTTGTTGTCATCCAACTCAGAGGTCTGGCCATCATTCCTCAACTCTTTTTGAAGCTCTAGCTCAGCAGCTTCCTCTCTCAGCTTCTTGAGGCGCTCTAGGTCTGCTGCTTCTTGTCGCAACTTCTTGAGTCTCTCAAATTCTGCAATAAGAAGCACAATCAAGAGGAAAAAACAATCATTCTCAGCTCCTAGACACAAACAGAAGTTGGAAGAAGTTCCAAACTTAGCGTAGTTTAAACCATAACATCAGAAACTAGTGACAATGCACTCTGGACTTGTACCAGTAGTACATGTAAGACAACAAGTGATACAAACAATATTGAGATCTATACAATATGTACAACTAGTAATACAAGTTTATGAGGACGTAAAAACGGGATTAATAATATCTATACAATATAGACAACTAGTAATACAACCTGCAGCTTCCTCTCTCAACTTCTTGATTCGCTCTTCCAGCTCTGTCTCAGCTCCTGTCTTGTAGTCACTCCCTCCATTGACCTCCACAACAACATTGTTAGTGTCATGTGGTGGAACTTGCGCTATTATGAACAATGTAGAGTTGCCTCCTTCGTCCTCAATAATTTCCAATGCTTGTGTGCATGGCAAAGACTCCACTTTATCTGGGGAGTTGACCTCGTCTATGCACGGAAGACTAGGTTGCGAAAGCACCATAAAGGGACGTATTGGAGACACACCCCCACGTTGTTCGCTCCCGGTTGCACTGTTTTTACCCTGGCTTTGAATCCCCATGCTCTTAGTCAAAGTTATTGCCTCTGTCCCACCCGAGGTTTGAGCCCAGGCGCAAACGGTGGATTGCTCTATTTGCTCTTGGTACACTCTGTCAGGATCTGTACGCAGAAGAATGAGAGTTGTCAATTTTCATGTACTTTTTTTACACTGAATGTAATCAAAACTTTGCAAATATGTACCATTTGTACCAAAACTAGTTACTGTATTTTGAATACTGGATGGTACGGATGTAAACAAAATCCGGACAAGGCTGCCAGCACCCCAAAGAAAAAAAAAACTTACCCATACTTGGATGAGACTCCAGAACATTAGATGTCAAGGTTTCTATTAGCATCTGTTGCTCCTTCTCCAACTCCAGAGATTGTACAAGCTTTTGAAGGGCCACATGAAGTTGGCCAAATCCAAAACTGCGAAACCAATTGGGATGCACAGTACTACCGCAAGTTGCATCTGCACAAGTGCTAGCCACTCTAAACCACACCCCTGCGCACCAAGGATGATACAAGTGCCCGCATGTACAAACGATTATATCGTTGAGAGGAAAATGGCCTAAGCAAATTACACACGATTTCACAAGAATGGGATCAGACTCCATGTCCGTCTGAGGGCCAAAGAGAGAGCACAAAGGTCTTGGTCTGAAGGACATTCCTACTTCACCTCTCTTCATGTGGGCAAGTTGGACCGACAATGCATCAAATTGCCTCCGGGACACGTTTGTCAGGTTTGAAGAGTCTCATACCTCAAACAACACTCCATCAACTCTAGTAAAGCAGCTTCAAAATCAACTGTGGCATCCTTGACCAGCTCATCGTTAGCCTCTCCCTTCTTAGATGCAACTCGGGGAGGTGACTCTTAGAATATTTTGCGTATCATGTGTGAATAAAGTGTATTTAAAAGTACTTTTAAAAATAAAAGTAATTCTTACTATAATTAGTAATATTTCAAGAAAATTCTCATAATTATTCTTGTAATCAATTTTTAGCATCCTATATTAATGTAATTCATTTATAAAAATTACCTACCAATATTTATTTGGACCCTATATTTTTTTGCATGCCATTTGTAATTTTTTGGAAGTAAACCCCCGTAGAGATGCAATGTCTACATCTTCAATGTTGTCGTTGGCCCTTTGGAACTTTGCCACTATGGCCTTCGTTCTACGCAACACCCCTCCTCTTGCGTCACCTTAGTAGCCAACAACACTCTTTCCTTTGCCCCAACCGCACAATCTTCATTTACAGCATGTAACTGCAATCCCACTAGCTTGAGCAACTCCATGATATCCTTAATGTCCTTCTCCCTCTCTGGACCATTAGGAAGAACTTCATTCACCTCTTCCGGAACAATGTCATTCGCGGTCTTCAAAACTGCAGGAAAACTTTCAGCACTAGGATCATGGAAGAGATCATCAATCCCTTCTGCCTTGTATAACTCATCTTCATTAGCACCTGTGAGCTTCGCAAGGCCCGAGAGACACGACTTCACATTCTTCAGCCTTTTGCTCCGTTGATTCTTGTTAGAGGTCCCTGCAAACTCAGCCCAACTCACAGGCTTCTTCTTGTGCTTCTCCACAATGAAATCTCTAGCAAACTGCTTTGCTATTACTTTGGACCTGGGGAGGTCTCGAAGGTACACTATTGGGAATATTTGTCCAATCCGCTCTAAGATTTCTTCATCTTTGCATTCCCCATAATGATACCCTGATCTACCCTTCCTCCCCTTAGCTAGTCCAAAAACATTTGTCACCTCTTTGTCATGGAGGTCATGAGGAGGCCTCAACTTTTTGAGGATTCTTACCTCTACTAGGCAAGCCGTACTTGGTCTCAAACTCTTGAGCACTAACAGCACGTGGTGGAGGATGAGTCTTGAGGGAGGCCAACTTCTCCAACTGCTTGTCTAGTGGGGTTTTCTTCACCATCTCCTCAACATTGATTGGAGCTTGAGGTGTAGCAAGAAGATCTTTATCTTTGATATCTTTGTAGTCGTCATTGTATGGCTCATCTTCTCTCGAGAAAACCCTGCCGCAAACCATCTACTCATTGCCCTCGTGATCCATGGCTTCTTAGCTGCTGAAACACAAGAAGAAGTTGGAAGAAGCCTCAAACTCAGCGTAGTTTATACCGTAGCATTAGAAACTGGTGACAGTGCACTCCAAATCGACAACCACTAATAGTACATGTTGTACAACGGCTGATACAAATAGTACTCAGAACCCTAAACCAAAACAACTAAACTAGTAACACATATTTATGAGGACGTAAAAACGATTCATATTCAACGTGGCGCACAAACAAGCAGAAAATGCACAAACACATGCATAACAATTGCAAAGAAAGGAAATCGTTTCACTCACCTTGTTGCCAAGTCGGACCAAAAATTCCACTTTCGCCCCTAAACCGCAACCTTTCTGAAAGTGCCGCAAGGTTTCTCAAAGCCCGCAACCTTTCCGAGGAATGATTCGAAAAGAAAAAAACAGTCAATCTCAGCTGCTAGACACACGAAGAAGTTGGAAGAAGCTCCGAACTTAACGTAGTTAAACCCGTAGAATCACAAACTAGTGACAATGCACTCTGGAGTTGTACCAATAGTAGTACTTGTTAGACAAAAAATGATTCAAACAATATTAAGATCTATTTAATATGTACAACTAGTAATACACGTTTATAAGGACGTAAAAACGGTTCTTATTCAACGTGGCGCACAAACAAGTTGAAAATGCACAAACAGTTGCATAACAGTTGCAAAGAAAGGAAATCATTTCACTCACCTTGTTGTCAAGTCGGTCCAATAATTTCATTTTCGCCCTTAAACCGCAACCTATCTGAAAGCGCCGCAAGGTTTCCCTAAGCCCGCAACCTTTCTGAGCAATGATTCGAAAAAGAACAAGAAGTCAATCTCAGCTGCTAGATATGGGAAGAAGTTGGAAGAAGCTCCGAACTTAGCGTAGTTAAACCCGTAGCATCACAAACTAGTGACAATGCACTCTGGAGTTGTACTAATAGTAG
Organism: Pohlia nutans; assembly: GCA_022496805.1. Classification (NCBI taxonomy): domain Eukaryota; kingdom Viridiplantae; phylum Streptophyta; class Bryopsida; order Bryales; family Mniaceae; genus Pohlia; species Pohlia nutans. The sequence goes on along the minus strand of CM040107.1, from coordinate 2,995,423 downwards.
TACATGTTAGATGAAAGTGATACAAACCGTACTAAGATCTGTACAATATGTACAACTAGTAATACATGTTTATAAGGACGTAAAAACGGTTTTTATTCAACGTGGCGCACAAACAAGCCAACAATTCCTGTATCTTATTCCACTTTCGCAAGGCTTAAACAATCAATGCTCACGGTGAATCACCCTGAAATATATGAACCGCAACAACCATGACACTTGACCGTATGCCCTTCAAAAAAGAAAATGCCCTCTACACCCCAATGCTCACAACAAGACAAAATAACCCTGATGCTCACAACTGAGCTGAACTCTATGATTCTAACGCACAAGCAAACTGTAGACAACTCAGCGGAAACAAGCAGCAAGTCAAGTACATTGTCTTCTCACCAACTGCTAGAGTTGTATCAGTATTGTAATGCAACAAGCAAGCTCTAATTTTTCCACCAAGCTCTGCTTCTCGTAGCCGCAAATGCTTGCACTCCTAGCGGCAAGAGCTTGCGCCCCTAGCCGCCAGAGCTTTGGCCCTGGTTGCAAAAGAATACGAGAAACACAAAAAAATTCCGCCCGGTGAGATTCGCTGTCAGTCGAAAAGCTACATTCGTTGCGAAAAGCAACATTCTCTGTCAGTCGCTCTTTTGTCTTTTTTGCCACATGTCCTAAACCGATTGGCACACTATGTACAAACAGTCCACTCTGTACAATACCAGTACAACTCCAAACCCTAATCGTTTTTGAGAGGCAGATGGTGAAATGAGGGCTTAAACCTCCGATACTCCATTTTGGAGAGAAATAATAATTTTTTTCGAAATCCATTGACAAGCCCCTCTGCAACTTAAGGTATTTTAATACATTGTGAAAAAAAAAAACCAAAACATGACTTTTAACACATGTTTTGGCGCATTAATTGTAAATGTCCTATTTGTAGGATTTTGCGTTATATATTTCTTTTAGGCATATAGGAATGGTTGAATATGGTAGTTGATGATTGGAACTTTGAATATAAATTTTCATAATATAAGAATTCAAACTATAACTTCACAAAATGAGTACAATTATGTTAGCACTGAAACTGTGACAGTACAAACATTAAATGTTTGTACTCATTATGATGAATTAGTGAATGCAAGTCAATTCTAATCAAGCAACCTTTAATGAATGCGAGATGTAAAATTACGCCTACTCATCAATTTTTATAAATTATACCCGAAAATAGGGTAAAATTGGCTCAAACTTGCACCCTGCCCTAAAATGCTGCCGTAAGTGCGATTTTGTACAACCGTAGGGTGCTTTCACCCCACGTAATCATCTCTCTCACCTTGTTGTTCTTTCCTCGGTGGTGGTCCTGAAATATCATCTTCTTCATGTTCCTCCACATCACCCTGCTGTTGTACAGATTCATGTGGCCCCGCTGCGCGCTGATGTCTTCCTGGTACCCTGTCTGCTGAATTGTGTACTTCCACAACGGATGCATGAGATCTCTCAAGTTGCGAACTGGATCTTGTGTTCTGCATCTGACAAGGCGGCTTAAATCTAGGTGGCGGAGGTGATGACAACAATACTGCAAGAGACTGTGACGATGTTCCAATGATGGTGTCAGTGACTCTTACATTAGGACTTGTAGCATGCTCTGCTTCTTCAACCCTGGCTCCCTCAACTGATGCTGCCATTGATGCCAGCAGCGATTTCTGTCTTCTCGTCGGCTTGTTCTTCCTGACTGCTCTGTAAGAGTCTGGACCATCAAAATTAGAGGTGTCTCCCTCTGCTTCGACAGGTTCTTTCCACTGGACGAATTTTTCGGGTCCTCGCTCCGCACGTGAGGGTCGAGCCATTTCCTGATTTACAACCCCAACATTTATTTATTTGTAAGTCTGTCAAATACATACATATATGTTTCCTACTTCAGAATACCATATGCATTACACCGTAGACAGAGTACTCGCTTCATTTGATTTTTATGACACTTACCGCCCAAAACTGTCAATCACAGAATTCAGACATTTACGTGCGTGTAAGTACTGTTTGTGTGTACATATGTCAAAGAATGTAAGCCTTTATGGCCTTCGCCTTTTTCATGCCAGTGACAACATAGCTTTTGGTACAGGATAATTTGTTCTAAAGTTCAGATTCTGTTCTGAAAATCTGACTACACATTCTCCGTTCTCTTTTACGAATTTAGGGGACGAGTACCGTTTCAGTACACTCCCTCCCTCAACACTGTTTACGCATGACATTCAAAAATCTACCTATCTCGCATATTTATATGTATATTGTATTTCAAGAAATCAGTCCATTCCATGTCATATAACATGGAGAACCCTTCATTACATGATTTGAATTGACTCTAGCAAAGACTACTGGTCCCATGTTGCATAAATCAATACCATTTGACATAATGCCCATCACAAAATACATTATGACAGAGCATGTTACTTGTAGAACGCTCTCCAAAAGAAATCTACCCTCTGCTGATCACATACTGTTGTGCTCCTATTCTATTTCTTCATACACTTTGTACACTTCTTTATGTTCAATTCTTTAATTACACACACTGTAAATGTTTAACAATTCCAATCATGCTAATTGAAATCAACTAAAACTCCACTCATACTACATTAAATGTTTCTTCATATAGATTATATCATCTTCATTCTGCGACTCTGATTTTAGGCCACAGATTTTGTCGCCATGTACAAGTTTAGGGTATACCTTCCACGTCTTGCAATTCTTTTCCACGGATTTTTGACGTGCTAAATTTTCTACCATAGTTTCACTCTACTTGTTTTCAACAATTTCAAACAATGGCCACGCGTGGATACCGAAGTCTTTAAGGTATCTTTAACCTTCATGAATAACGTTTCTGGCATACACTGTACTATTTACTATTATTCCTGAAATAACCTATCACAGCTTTTGAGGTCTACAACCACTTGTTATAATGTTGTGTACACAGATTGACAGTCCATGGAATAAAACAGCATGTGCACCTAATCATGCAAGCTACAATAAGAAAATAATGGGAACATGCCACTTACCTCTGAATTTGTCTCCGTAGAAGACTAAGACGCCGTGCTGCTGCTGTCGTCGGGTTCCCACTCTCCTTCACTCTCAGTGGTATCTCTCGTGCAGTAGGTGTCCTCCTTTGTACTTGCGTATTCCGAATGAGATTGCTGTGAGTCCTCTACGTAATCCTTATCGCTGGTGAAGGACTCTGTTGCACTGCTTTCTTCGCACTCGCTGACCTTGTACTCTTCGCCGCTACTTGCTGCTGTAGCATCATCACTAGAACTTTTCTTGTCCACCGCACCGTCCTCACTGTAGGCGCCCTCACTTGTCCATCTTGAACACTGTGATGGAGTTTTTATTTCTCCTGTAATGAGAGCTGTTTTGGCCTCCAATAATGCTTTTGCGTTTTGTGTTGTGTATCTGCACACACCCCAAGTACATTACATCGCTAGTTTCAGATCGTCACTCAAGTCCACAGCTGGCGTCCACAGATTTTCCGCGCATCCATGGAGAAGAAGTAACACACATTTCTAAAGATCTACAACCCTTGAAACTAGGCCATCAGAGAACCCTTCACAAGATGGACGCAACCATCGCCGCCACTACTGAAAACAACCACCACGAACGCAAAGATGACAGAAGACATGTATAAACAAATCAGAAATTGATAAGGGAGGTTACAGACGTGAAAGTCTGTGCCTCGCCGTTGTATGGGCACTTTTCATCCAACAAAACCCTAAATAGATGTAGAGAATGATTTTTGTTCCACTCTATCGCCCCTAGACCTTTTTTAGAATAGTAGTCCTACTTTCTAGTGGATCACTGCTTATGCGTTCCTGCAGTTTTCTCGCAAGTAAACGGACTGTAACTAAAGCCGCAGCGCTCGGTTACTAATTACTCAACGCTAAGGGCAGGCGATCGCGGCGTCATCCACAAACCCTGCAATTTTATTACTGTCGGAAGTTTTTACTCTAAGATTGTGGCATATTGGCCTAAACTCTCCCTCGACAGCCACGATGACTACTGCATCTCTCGACACGTTGACAAAACACTGCAATTTTAGCAGAGAGGTAGTTTAGTGTCTTACAACCAATTCTCCACCCCAGTATGCAGTCGTAGCAACTCGTCGTTTTGGACAATAGTGGCGTATCTTTTCAACTCATACGGAGGGACCTTCATACTCTTGTTCTCTCTCCTTTCGCAGGTTCCGCGTTCCTTAGCATGCGTCTTCCGTGAGCGTCGAAGTTAACCACGATATCCACGAACATCACTGCTGCTTGTACTACTCAGACAGAGCGGGATCGACTAAATCGAGCGCTTTACTAAGAACTGCGAAAAAATGGTGAGAAATTCTGCGCTCCCTAACGCTGCACTGATTTACAAGCTTGGTATTCTGTGTCCATTGAAATTTTGACGCCAATGGCCGGTGGTTATGGCCATGAATGCATCCATAAATGCGTTGCACTGTGATGTCACATCAAAACAACGTTCTCATCAAATTATAGAGCCCTATCGAACATGTATGTTCTATACCTGTAAAGAATGCTTGAGTGGTTCTCTTTTAAAACAAAATCAAGTTAACGTAGTGAGATTAGGGACTTCAACAATAACTGAATCATCGATTGAATAAACGTTACCATTCAGAAAATGATGAACACCTTCAGTGCATCCACACAAGTATGCACCAGTTTTTCTTCAACAGTTGTCATGGATCCGTGAACTAATATAACCATTCACAAATTATTTGTTATGTACACCCCAGTGAAATGGTTGGTATGTTTCCTTTTTCACACATGCAGTATGTGAAAGTTGTGTGAATTGTTTCACTGCAAGCGGTGCTTAATGATTGAGCACTATTTACCTCTTCATGACAACATGTAATTATTTTGTTGGCCATGTGCTTGTAACTAATATTTTGTATATAATAGTGTAGGTTTAGGTGACTATCTGTTTCGTTAGCCATAATCAACATTTTTTTCCTACAACAGAAATAACATGATTTCAATGTCATTGAAATCATTGAAGAATTGTCAATTGAAGAGTTGAATGTAAAATTGTTTTGTCCCATTGGCACTGTGAATCATTTAGTATTAAATCTGGGGACTTCATTACAGGAATGATGAGTGTGCACACAGAATGCATAATCTATCATTTACTGTACACTAACTTTTTTAACCACAAGTGTATCATCTACACGCAGGTTCTGCTACAAATTTGTCACTTTGTATGAATCGTGCGAAGTATGACACTGTGACATAGAAAGTCAATCATTATGTATTCAATGACATGTCTTTCTCTTATTTCAGAAAACTCGAACTAACCTTGTCTAAATTTTCCTCCGTGGCTACTGTTCAGGGCATTGCACAACAAAGGTCGGGGGTGTTATACCGCCTGGATCAGCTTCTGTGTGTCATCAAGGCAACTACATAAACAGAGAGGTAATCGTGGTTTACAGTTAGGCTCCATCATCTGTAAGGTCTTTTAACCACCAGTGATAGAATTGTTATTACTCACCTCACTTCATTGAATCATGTAATTAGAGAGAATGAAGCCCGGAATGAAGTGATGTCAATATTCAAACATTGAACGCCGCGCTTCCTGAACGTAAATTGTTGCCTCTCCTTTTCTCATTCCAAATTATACTTTTCGGTGTTCTGAACATAGTAATCTTGAAATTAACAAAATGGGAAATTTGGGATAATGCATGTTCTCCAAATACAATTAACACAATCTGTGAAATATGTCCAGTCAGACATACTGAGATATGACTTCATACATTGGGATTTCTATGTATCTATCCTAGATATGAAAAGATTATATTCCACTGTCTAAAATTCACGATATCTTGGTAATGTGTACAGTAATTGACAGGATGGGCGGGGAAGATTGATTACGAAATCATAGGCATTTTCTGTATCCAAATTTTTCAAACTGCTTTATGAATCACGTAAGGGATTTTTACGGTTAGGGTTAATCAAAAAGTCTTGCTCTACCATAAATGTCACTCTCTAACCTTATTTGTGAATGTACAGCGCAATCTACTGTATATTAAAAATAAAATAATACAACAACATATAAGTTGCTTGCATTTTTCGTTGGAATTATGACATATGGAACTCGTACTATGCATGGTTTCTTACCTTGATAGGCGTTAGGAAATATATAGCACATATGAGAATTTCCTGTCCCATTAGAATGCCGTGACTGTATTCTACATCAAATTCTTCTGTACAAAGATATGCCAAAAGTGCGTTATTTTCCTAGCTTAAGAAGTTACAGGTACAGAAATAGCGTGAGTTCCCGTATTGAAGGATTTCTGTGTTGTTGTTTCTTGTAGATCCCGGACTGTTCCGAACTCCTCCTCAACGACAACAGAGAATCACTTGAAGTTACAGAGGACATACGTACAAGCATCTATACACGGACAACATTCGGGAATTCCACGATACAGGTACAACTTCTGGGGTCAGTGCGGACGTAAAGCATGTTTCAGACATGGGAATCCAACAGTCAATTCCCATTAGCAACGGGAAAACAACGTGAGCATACCTTGATGATCTCATTCACAGGCACGCTACAAAGCGGACAGTAGAAGATAGAGATGGGGCAGAAAACAGAGAGAGTAAAAAAGTTGCTACAAAAAGGGTACTTACAGAATTGCTCCGTCGGTCTACAGAAATGCTCCGTCACTCTACAGAAATGCTCCGTCTGTCTAATTTAATAGAACAGAAGGTACTATTACTACAAGAGAAGTCCCGATTTCTCTTACCGGATGTTCCTGAATGCACCCATGACTCCCATGTCAAGAGTAGTGGAAATGTTTGTGAATGCAACAAACATGTAACTTTGGATTGAATTGGGAATATGAATAAAGTTCAATGCTTACAATGTGCACGCTGATTTGGTGTTATAGATACATGAAACTCTGAATTGGGAGGTTTAAATACTACAAAAACGTTGTATTATCCAAGTGAGAAAGATAAGTCACAGCAAGACTATGAGACCCACGCGACTTGGAAATGCCTACCACATCGAGAGAGCTTTGGCAGCTCGACAGGGTATTGCACGATATCCATGTGGATGCGAAAGATGCCATGGAATGAAGACGCACTCTGTTCAGAGAGTCGAAACTCACCATCGCAAATACGGACGTGATACCAGACTACAAGAGCCCCTACTTGTAAGTTTTGCACCCCTCATCACTAAAATAGAGCATACACAGAATTGTATTAGATTTTTTATGGTTTTCTCATACTTATTTAAGGTGCGTAGTGTAATCAATTATTTTCAAGTGCATTGAAATATAGCATCACTCATCATTTACATATTAATGAACAATGGACCAAGTAATCCAGGTTTTAGATTGACCAATTTAAATGGTCCTATTGTGAAATATATAAATTTGCTTGGACCAGATCGTATATCTCCAGAATTATTGAAGAACATTGCATGTTCTGGAAAAGAAAACCTTACATTGCATCAAACTTATGTGATTTTGGAACCCACTGTACATTGATCAAAAGAACGTGAAGGTATGTGGAGGCCTTACGTTCCTTTACGGGAAAATATGTTGGACTCATTAGTATTGTGAACTTTAAAGTCATATTGGTTTTAGGCAGTAGGCAATAGACAGACTTTATGGTTTTTCTTCCCAGTAGTTATATTTATTTCCAATTAGGTACAGGACACTTTGTTATATGTATTGTTATAGAGAAGGAGAATATGATTTTCTAAAATCACAGGAATGGAGATTAAGAAAATAAGTCAATTTGAACGAATCATTTTCCGCAGGATTGAGTAACGATGTCACTAGTTTCTACCACTGCGAACTAATTTTGATGGGGTGCACGAATTTTTTAAGAGGAACCCCTATGCCAGAGTCGGTAACAGAGAGGCGTACGGTGACCCCGAAGGTCATGTGCCAATAGATGGAGACAATGACAATGGAGAACCCGACGGTCATGTGGCACTAGAAGAAGACAGTGACAGGGGAGAAGAAGACGTCTTCTTAGATGCGGAAGATGTTGAGGCCTTTGAACCAGTTCCTCATAACACTGACATCAACTTCGAGGAAATGGCAGAGAACTATTTTACCAGAGTCGATGAAATTCACGGGCAATTCAGAGAAGGGGAAGAAGAGATTGTGGACCTCAAAGACATGTCCTCAGAAGAGAAGGAACCTGACCAAAGACCTGTCGTGGAAGCCCTTCTTCGACAGTCCATGGAGCCACTATTTCCTGGTTCTAAGACCAGCAGGTTACAGTTCAGCTTAATCCTCATGTCATTGTGTACACTGTTTTCAATGAGCCACCATTGTTTAGACGAAATTCTAACGTTTCTGTAACACTATGTGTTGCCTGAAGAAAATAATTGTCCTAAATCTTCACATGAAATGAAGAAAATGCTAATGAAGCTAGGGTTGTCTCATGAAACTATACACTGCTGCGAGTGCGGAAAAACATTGTACTGGAAAGATAAGTCAGAGTTACAAGAATGTCCTAATTGCCACAAATCAAAGTATATATCAGGGTCCAATACTGTACCCGTTAGAGTGCTTAGATATTTCTCACTTATAAAAAGACTACGAAGACTGTTTAGATATCCAGAATTAGCAAAGCACATGAGGTGGCACAGTTCAAATCATTCAGAAGATAGTAAAATGAGGTCCGTGGTAGACAATGAACGATGGAAATTTATTGAGGACCAATTTCCTAGTTTTAGCAGGGAGGATAGGAACATTAGAATGGGACTTGCTCTAAACGGTGTAAATCAGCATAGTATGCAGTTATCCAAACATTCTGTATGGCCCGTACGATTCTTCATCAATTTAAGTATGATAATACCTGGACCAAACTCTCCATCTGAGGAAACCATAGACGTTTACTTAAAACCCCTCGTGCACGCTATGGATTGGCGTGCAAGCTGTAGATATATCGGAGCCTGCCGGACCAACTCGGCGGTTCAAAATGCGAGGCATGCTCATGTGGACAATACATGATTTTCCAGCATATACTCTAATTTCTAGACAAACTGGGAAGGGCTATGCCGGCTGCCCTGTACGCGGGGAAGGTACTTTTGCAGAATATTCGAAAGAGGCACGCAAAACTGTTTTTCTAGGAAATCGAAGATGGCTCAGAGAACACCATCGTTGGAGGGCTGCCCCAGCTGCATTCAATGGGAGTCCAAATCATGATCCAGCACCGCCTAGACAATCAGGACTAACGGTGAGACAGCGTGGAGCATGGAGGGAGTCTTTCCTGCAGCTTGGAGGCCGACCGAATTCCAAGCACGATCCAATAAAAAAAACTGGTGTAAAAAGAGTCAGCATTTTGTTTCAACTACCTTATTGGGAGGTAAGTGTATTTGCATGCTCGTCTTTAAGAAATACCATGCTCGTGTTCAAGAAACAATTGAACATAGAAATTAAAATTCAAGCACAGAGTATTAGAATTGTTGAAATGCACGTGTGCACATGAGATCAATTGCAGGTAGAATCCGTTAGTATCAGTGATCATGGCTTGTGAAACGAGAGGTCTGACATATATATAACAAATAGGCAACCCTGAAATCCACTACCAAAATTTCACCATATATAGAAGCTGAATTAACTCCCCCCACAAGTACTTGCGAGGTTGAAGCTGGTCATTCAGAGGTCGAATGTCCATGAAGTCAGAAACATTAACACTAGTTACAACCTGTGTAGCATTAATCCAATTTTAAACATACTGGCTATTTTTTATGTGTCTTGTCAAAGAATGTGACTGTTGAATGAGGTAAAGAACTTACACCGTAAGGAGCCAGTTTGCACTGGGTCCGTTTTTCCAGGGGTTCAAAAGTCACTGTCAATGATGGAAGTGTCAACCAAATATGTGCCTGCTAAGAAATGACAAACGACTACGTTTTATCAGAATCAGACATGACTTGGAAGAAGAGAGATACATTCAAGAACTATTACAGTGAAAGCTGTCACGAGTCCTGAGGCAGTGACGTCCATACTCAAAGCAATATGCAGGGTGCAACAGTAGCTAATACTCGCTGGTGAATAGACCCCAGCTCTTACGTGAAACTTGAACGTCAGGATTTATAACATGAGTCTACAATATATAGATTTTGAATTCACATGTCTATGCTCTGAGGCATTCATTCTAATAATATTATCCCTTGAAGGTGCCGATTCAACAATGTTTTCAACAAGACGTTATGATGTAAGATGAACATGAAAATAGCAGATGACGTAGTTCGACAAAGTTGTAAAAATAAAGATGAAGATCACATCTATACAGTTGGATTTACCATATTATCTAATTAGTAGTTTGAAGGGTTTCATATAGAATTGCACCGATGTTCTCAGGTGGACAGTAGCACAGAGCGTTGGCAAAGTCCAGAGTAAACCCCGTGAAGGACCAATTGGTATAACTTGGACATGTCAATCTTCAGGTAGGTTCCGAGGGTGTCGATTTATAAATTATTATTTTTAAATAAACCATGTGCAGTTGGTACGTCAATCAAGAGACGATATTTATAGTACAAAATTATAAAATATTGGACTGTGACATTGTTAGTAGAAGTTAGGATGTTGTAGATTACGAAGACAGTGCATGGTAAATTTGACTTTTAACCCTTGAACGACAATTCCTTGCCTGATCCCACACCCAAAATCTCTATTAAATTCCATTTTAATCATGATTCTGTGTTTAATTTACTTTAGCTTTATTCTAGAATAGTATAGATATATCTGAGGTGCTCTGTTTGGAATTATAAAAACCGTATTTGGTGCAATGGTGTTGAAGTTATGAGCAAGAGTGGCCCAAACTAAAACCAAGCCCGTGGGGCTGGCATTGTCATTTAACGGTTAATTTTACCATGCACATTGAAGATTACAGCGTTCGAAGTGGAAAATACGAGATTGCAATTTTAATTTTAAATGTTTGACCTGGTCATTTGTAGAAAGAGGGAAAAAAATATTCCAGAGAAAAGGCATACAAAGATCTATCTAATGATGCTCAAAATAAGGAAATCCAGCGGTCGTGTAGGTGTTCAAAAATAACAAACATACACTGAAATTAAATTTCCAATGTTCAATGTCGCATGGTTGTTGCAGCGGTTATTTGGCAGGCTTTTAAAGATTTTATTATAGTAAGAATGACTCTGATGTACTGAATGCTGTCGGCTTTCCAGCATGCGATGAATCAGAACACAAATCCGGGTGCAGTGAGTTAGGAATGAATCCTACTATGATATTGTTGTCATATGGTGTGGCTTGCAAAAATAAATTCAGCGACGTAAGAAATATTTCCTTGTGGAACTGTTGCGCTAGTAATATATGGGGTACACTTTTAGGTTTTTACGTGATGCCGAATGTCAAGTAAAGATTTCAGTGTTGACGAAATGTAGTTATAGATTACACATTGAAACACGATGTGCAAGACTGATAGTCAGTGTATGTGTATGTTTTGTGAACAGAAACGTCCAATACGCCACACCCTGGATGCAATGCATTGTGAGAAAAATATTTGTGAGAATTTGCTGAAAACTCTCTTTGGGGAGACAGATAATGCAAAATCCAGGGAGGACATGCGTGCGAGGGGGCATCCGGAAACATCTTCACTTGCGCCGGAATCTAGATGGACATACTTATTTTAAGCCAGATGGAGCATATGTTTTGACAAAAGATGAACGACAGGAGTTCCTAACTACGTTGAGGGAATTAAAATTTCCCTCAAACTATGTGGGTCCGCTAAGGAAGAGAATTCAAGACGGAAAATTGAGAGGTTTGAAAACTCACGATTTTCACATCTTACTACAACAGGTGATACCATTGTGCTTAAGGAACATAGGGAATCCCAAGATAGTAGGAGTAGTGATGCGTGTTAGTAGATTATTTCGGAACATTTGTGCAAAAGTCGTAGATGTCAATCACAAAATGGATATGCTAGCAGAAGTTGCAGAAACCATTTGCACATTAGAAAAAGAACTGCCACCGTCAATTTTTGTGATCATGATGCATCTATCCATCCACTTGGTTGAGGAGTTATATATTTGTGGTCCCGTTCATACCCGCTGGATGTACCCTTTTGAGAGGTACATGAAGGGCTTGAAAGGCTTTGTGAAAAACAAGGCTAAATCCGAAGGGAACATGGCAAATGGGTATTTGCGGGAAGAGGCAATTGGCTTCCTAAATGAATATCTCTCGGAGTACATTCCAACTACAAAGCGTGCATGGGATGATAAAGAGGAACTGGCCATGTATGACGAGATACTCGAGGGTGCAAAAAGGGACCGTGTCATGACACCCGAGTTTTTGAAGTTGGTACATGGATTCGTGTTGGAGAACACGGAGCACATGGAGCAATACAGAAGGTACAATATTTCTCTATCCACTTTATAGAATGTTGATTTCATATGCAAATACGTAATTATTTTGGAAGTTTTGAGTAGAGTGGATGTGGATTTTCTGTCGTTCAAATTTGTTTGGTTTCTTGAACATCATGCCCCTAATTAGGCACTGATTGTAGTGATACAAAAATTAGGCATCTCTGATTTATATATTCCAGATTCGTAGAAGTTGAATTTTTATGATGTGAGCCCTGAATTGTTGGTCCTGTAGGAGTTAACCCCATAATGTCTTCACCTATTTTGTAAGAGTCAAATCACTAATTTGCGTACTTGGAATATGACATTGGATGATTTATAATTTTTCGTTGATAGTCATTAGCATTGTGAAGGTATGACAAACATTTCAACAAGATTGGAATATATTTTGAATATATTTGATATTCATAATATGTAAAGAAGATAAAAATTCAAAATTAATATATTTTTGTCAAAATTAATATCCTAAATTGTATTTAAGGTAGATAAAAGTTGCGTTTGCACGTAGTAAAAATATGAAAGTGAAGAAAATAGAAGAGACCTATAATTGAAGCATTATTAGAGAGCCCTTTGTATTTTGAACACTCAAATTTAAAATTTATGAACGGTGTAAAATTTTAAATGAAGTCTATTCTCCAATCCTACTGGTCAAAAGATCTATCATAACTTAACTGAAACATGTAATGAAAACAACAAGTACAATAAAGCTAAAACACTAGTTTTTTTGAACGGTAGACCCAAAAACAAGCATAGTATCGTTGAATGGGGAGTTATGGGTTAACCCTGTCAGGACGAAGAAGCCCTAAAATGGCTTAGTGTTTTTCTAGCAGTTTAGAGTGGGTTCAATGTGAAGTTTCTAGTGTTAAACTTAGTTTATGTAATGGTCGACACATGCAATGTCCTTTACTAATGCAGGTGCTATAAAATTTGTTCCTCTCTGAAGCAACCTGTCATTATATGACTGAAGAACTTGTCATTTTTAAACCATACAGTCTTGGTCCTTAAAGAGTTAAACAATAACACATACAACGAACGAGATTAATATCCTTGAGGTCAGTTGAGTGCTGGAATACAAACATGGTACGTAAAGTTTCCGCAGTAATTGTGTAATTTTGTTAACCCATGAACAACCAGGTGTCCTCACTAGGAGATTTGAACGAGTATGCGAGTTTGTGAATGGTGTGAGTTGTTATGAATCTTCTCTGAAATTAATGAAGTGAATTCGGAAAATGTATGTGTAATTGGGGTTGTTTTGTTTTGTTTTTTTTTAAAATGAAATGTAAAGTGGTAGTGATGGATCATATAAATGTTTGTTTCGGGAGATTTTCCAATTCAAGGAGGGCGAAAATGAACCTCACTGAATTTTATTTATCAATTTTAACCGTACGACGATTGATATAGCAACAGCCAACTGTTTCCAAAACCCTTATCCCTGGACAGAGGTCTCAGCCCAGAGACCATTACCTGACCATCCTCGTTCTCGAACCACGAAAGTCATAGAACCATGGCTGAAGCGACCCTACGGCCGCCATGGCACCCAGGATTGACAGCGCAACCATAACTACTTTTCAAAACCCTTACCCCTGGAATGTGGTCTCGGCCCCAAGACCACTATCTGACCCTCCCAGGTCTTGAACCACATACGCCATGGAACCACGGCATAGAGACACCAGGGCAACGATGGAACCGTAGATTGACATCGAAACAACAACTACTTTCCAAAACCCGCACCCCTAGAGAGTGGTCTCGATCGCGGGACCACTATTTAACCCTCCTAGTTCTCGAACCAAATACACCATGGAACCATGGCACAGAGGGTCCCACAGAGAGCACGGTTCAGGGGGTCCAAGGGTCGAGTGTCCCTTCTCATCCGAGTTTTTGACGTTTCTGGGAGGTAACCAAGAAACCGAGGGTTCGAGGGTTCAGCATTTGACCATGACAGCAGTACTAGTGACCTCCGAGGAAGGACAATCGAATCCGAGGGACCATATCATATTCGAGATTTTCAAGCAAAGAGAGAGTGCTTTTATAATTTTACCGTTTCCATGAAACCGCCCCATTGACGGTAGTGAAAGTGCCAAAAGGCCAACCAATCTTCTAGCTCCCGAATTGCATCATCGGTGGCTGCACCGGAGGAGTACCACCACGCTCTCAACTCAAGGTACATCCTGTCCGCTTTGTCCATTTTTTGAGCGTCTTTATATTGCTTGCATAGCCTTATGCGTTGATTCTAGAAGTTATTGGCAATCAGCTTTTCAGTGTGCTTGTGCATGCTAGGTTCCCAGTGGAATACGCAAGCTCGTTCACGATCTACCATGGGCACAGATGGATTGCCCGAGCTGTAGACAATGTGAACCGCATTGAAATTTGCTTGTGCGCTGTAGCACAAGAACCCTTTGAAGTTAGGATTTGTAACGCTATTGTTGTCTATTACCTTGTTCAAGCAACGCCAAAATATAAGTTGACCCTTAGTGCCTTTCGTTTGCATATTGCAGACAGCGATGGTCATCACCTTACAGTAAGTAGAGTCATAAACATGGCAGGCAATGGTGGTCCATAGCTTCACTCTCTTTACGTGGTCGAACATGACAAAGCAATTTTGAAGGTCTCCACCAGGTTGCATCCTTCTTACGAGGTCGACGCCACTCCCAAGGCCATGAACTAGTATCTTGAAGAGATATACCTTTTCTTGTCCTTGGCCCGGGAATACACTGTCGTGAATGAACTCGTTCTTCGAATGCCGCTTCATGTCCAGAATTTGATGAATCTCGCCTTCGCCTTTTCCTTGGGCGCGGAAGGTTGCGATCATGTTCCGAACATTGGGGAGCTCAGCATGGGAAACTTGTCCATCACCTTGTCTAATTCTTGTCCTTCCAGCATCTCCTTTGGGCCAGGCCCACTGTGGACAAGAAACGTTGCTAGAAACTCCTTGCAGGTTGCAAGAGCGATGGCTGAGTTCTTGGCGGTGGGAGTCTTGGCAACCTCCAATGCGATCAAGCTAGTGATGGTCTCCATAAACTCCCTGCACTGGTCTTCAGCGACGGCATGTCGATGGTAGCCTATATGGATACAGGCGCAAGACATGTCGTTGACGTTGAGCACATAATACACCCGTGCCGAGCAGTAGTCGCGACATGATGGGGCTTTCTTGCAGACTTTACACACAATAAAAGAATCTCGAGGAGGGCTTTGACGAACACCATGTGCGAAGTTAGTTGTACCCGTCCACTCTGTCTCATTCTTCTTATACGTTCTAGCAAGATAGTCACAGTCTTCGTTGTCACAACGCAAATGGCCAACGCACAATAACCTTCTAAACTTCAAACCGAAGGGATTGTGGATGTTGGACGTCGTGGTGCGGCACCATGTGTGGCCGTCATAACGCTTGTCCATTCTCTCCATGCTCCGGAGGAGTGCAAGTGTCCATGACATGGTGGTAACTAAAAGACTACGTCCCCGTCGAAGTGGGAGGGAAGGAACTGCACCTTGTGATATTCTATGCAGTCAAAGTCTGTGTGAGCAAGTTCATTCCAAAGGCCATTAAGACTAGACAGCTTTTGCAGACATTGCATGACACTAGGACTATTTTGTGAGCTACTAGGATATAGAGGGGGCAGAGAGAACGAGGAAGAGGATGGACTATTGGCGGGGGTGTGGACAGTAGGTGAAGTGGCAACAATGGAAGCTGGTTCATTCAAGTCTGGACATTGCGAGAGTCGTGATGGTGTTTCCCCTTCAGATTCACTGGACAATTCAATGATGGGGTCTAAAGTCTCACGTTTCACGTTACGAAGATTGACCATAATATCTGCAACGGAACGAGTTTGATCTGCAGATTGCCTTCTATCGCGACGTGATAGGGGTAGCTCTATAGTGAAAGTATCTGATGCAGGGGCTAAAATCTCTGTAGAAGCAGCGAGTTGCTGTGGCGTAAGACTGTATGCTCTGGACTGACTAGGATGGAGGGAGTAGCAGTAACCCTCGTCCTTAGCCTAAGGGAATATCCAACAAATATTCGGTTAACACTCCAAACGGAATGTACAGAAGGTTAGAGGTGACTATGACAAAGCCACTTTTACCTATAGGTAGAACTAGTGGGACCTGCTTACTTCTGACCAGAATGGTCGCCACTGAAAAGATCGGGCTACAGAGATACTAATGGTTTAAGGGAGAGAAACAGTTCTGTAATGCAGACACAAGGAAGTTTATTGTCAGGGACATTGAATTCGGGTTGAGTATATAACATGATGTCGTTTGCTAGGGAGTGACTATATTCAGAGTCATGGTAGTAATAAAATATTAGAGGGTGACATAGGTCTAAGATTGAAGCCGCTTTGCAACTAACATCAATTTCACTATAACCAGACGACTAATCTAAACAATATCAGAGTGTTATACGGCGCTACTTTATAAATTTTAAGACAATCTACAGCGTGCCAGATGCCAGATGCTTGCAGTTCAAGGCTTGAGTGGATGTAATGAGATTGGAAAAAATCTAATTCGGCGTGGGCGTAGTCATGTAACATAAAGTGATATAATATTCTAGTACCGAAGTAGTCGTTAAGTTCTATTTACACTGTGAGGACGAACTAAAAGTCTTTGAGAAAGTGCATCTTTTTGTAGGACTAATATATGTGCAACCAAAGTCTAAGCTACACCCTCAACTAACGTAGCTCGGAAGTCTTGTCAATGACCCGGGGTTTAGATGGGCATGGTGTTTGGAACGGAGGCTTCGGTTCATCATCAAAGAAGTCTTGGACGGCAGCTGCAATCTCTTCTAGCACAATTGGAACTCCCTCGCTTTCGAGGGTGCAAGGATCGGGGAGTTCCATCAGTTGGCAAACATAATGAGACCACATGAGCCTCCAGACAAGACGATATCAAAGGAGGGAGTCCCAAATTCCACACGGGACGCGGTAGAATCAAAGAACATCTTTGTGTAGCAATATTATTGCGAGGTCGATGTTCGAGCCCTAAACGTTTGGAAATTTGCTCATCCAAAGTTCCACTGCACCCTCCAAGCTCTTGATGGCATATATCATCTGCACCAGACACCCATTCCTTGACGTTAAGGGATAGTCTTCTTCGTTTCTCATTGTCGATCTCCCAGTGGTCTCCAAATCAAGCACATCCTCAACGTTGGGATCCTCCTAAGCATCCATGACTCTCATTGAGAATGTATAAAATTGACATTTGACAGGTCAATGACTCTGCGACCTCCTAGGCTTGGTAGTAGGCTACAATATATAGTTCAATCAAAGAGGGTGTGCGGAATTAGGATATGTAGATTGTTGAATTACATTCTAAAGCAAGCGTCCGTAATTCATAAAGGCTTTCATATCATAAGTATGTCAGTGACAGCTGATACCGAGTATGCGAGTTCTCCTCAAAGGCGTCGATACTCAATAGTGAGGTAGTCGACCGGATAGGACTCCCTACTTATTATAGAGCAATTCAAAAAATTCAAAATTACTTGAAATTAAAGCGGCAAACCAGTAGTCTCTTGCACGCTTAAGTTGATGGACTGCAGGGACTGGAACATAAATAGTGCAGCATGAACTCGTCTTTGTCACGACAATTTAAGGCTATGTAGATACTAGAGTTTAAGGATGTTGGAGATTGATCCATGCAGATGCGGGACAAAAATTGTTATAACAACACAGAGATCGGGAGTGGGCAAAGGAAAAGAAAGAAACGTGGGAAGCTGCTATACTCTAGCAGACATCAATTGGAACGTTCAAGGATGAGATCGGCCAAACACATGTCACGTCTGACTACTGTCGATAAACTCGTCGGGGTGAGGATTGATTTCAGTGGAGAAGAAGTGACCAATTTGGCGAGTTTGCAAGAAGTTGTCGCGGCGGTAGACGCGACGTAGGCAATCATCCAAGACAGCGTCAAAGCGGGCAGTGTACGACTTCACAATCAGCTGTAAGTCACTATCCATTGGTGTAAGTTGTTAGACCTATAAGAGAGATTAATATTTGTTGTCGTCTCATCAATGCATTAGAATGGACTAGGGAGGGTTTTCAATGCATTTTGACATCAATAGAGTACACTACATAAATACCATGCAGTGCGACACGTAGGCCCAACCACTGCGTGAAGAAATTCAGTTTCCATCATTTTAAACCCCTATACCAATTTTGATTCGATAAAACTATGTCGATAATGGTTCCCTCTGGATCATAGTAAATGCGAACTAAAATGTGCATGTAATGATTGGAAGCTAGCTTGACGGTCGTGCTTTAGTGAAGATACTGAATGATTTCGCGCCCAACGAGGAATAGGTCAGGGTTACAAGAGTTAAACTAGAGTTGACATCTCGATCTGGGTTAGAAGACGGCCACTCCCACCCCATACACTGCAACTGCCTGCTTTTGTGTTCACTGGATCCTGCCCGCTTCCGCTTGTTATTTCGTGGTCACTGGATCCATTGTGCTTCCGCTTCCTCTTCCGCTTCTGCTAATTTAGAGACGGCAACACCGGATCGTAGTGCGACCTCCATTCCACTTCCGGTTCTTAGTGTCCGCTTTTCTTTTCAAAGCTAAACTCTTCCTGGTTCCGCTTAGCAGGGCCAACTTGGATTTGTCGTGTCACCATTTGTATGCACATTTTCTATTGCATGAGTTATGGTGTATCATTGGACTATGGATGTACGGGATGGAGAAGTCTCGCACTAGATTAAGATAGCAACCTCGGAGTATTCTTCAAGGCGATTCGCTTTGAAGACTCATCGGTGTAGCACGTAGAATTGAATCTTATTCTTCAAGCCCTAAAACTTCACTTTCAATTTGCCACGGCGCACACAATTACTAACTACTAACTCCAGGAAGCAAAAGAGAGGAAAAGAGAAGAGGTAGCAAGCGTAGGGGGGCTAATCCACCAGATGAAGATCTAACGCCCCAAGTACGATCCCACAACACTATTTTTTTGTAATAACATGATTTCATATCAGTTCTCGGTGCCATGGTTGCCGTGGGTTGGATTTGCCGTTGTTCCATGGCTTACGTGGTTCGAGAACTGGGAGGGTCAAATAGTGGTCTCGGGGCCGAGACCACTGTCCAGGGGTGCGGGTTATGCAAACACTTGGCTGTTGCCAAGTCAATCGTCGGTGCCATGGTTGCCTTGGGCATAGATCTGCCATGGTTCCAAGGCATATGTGGTTCGAGATCTGAGAGTGTCATATAGTGGACTCGGGGCCGAGACCACTCTCCATAATTGTCGGTTTTTGAAACACTTAGTTGTTGCCATGTTAATCATGGGTGCCATAGTTGCAGTGGGTTCACTTCTGCCACTGTTCCATGGCGCATT
The DNA here is from genome assembly GCA_022496805.1 of Pohlia nutans. Classification (NCBI taxonomy): domain Eukaryota; kingdom Viridiplantae; phylum Streptophyta; class Bryopsida; order Bryales; family Mniaceae; genus Pohlia; species Pohlia nutans. Next base: position 2,975,734 of record CM040107.1, on the reverse strand, counting down.
TGGTTTGAGAACTTGGAGGGTCAGATAATGGTCTCGGCCTCGAGACCAATTTCGAGGGGTAAGATTTTTAGAAACAATTTGTTGTTTCATGTCTATCTAGGGCGCCATGGTCGCCATGGCTTTAAATCTCCCATGGTTCCATGGCATACATGCTTCGAGATCGGAGAGGGTCTGATAGTGGTATTGGGACCGAGACCACATTCTAAGGGTGTGGGTTTTAGAAACACTTTGTTGTTGCTATGTGAATCCTTGGTGCATGGTTGCCAGGGGGTCAACAGTTTCATGGTCCCATGGCCTAAGTACTTCTAGAATCGGGAGGGTCGGAAAGTGGTCTCGGAGCCGAGACCACATTCTAGAGGTGCGGGTTTTAGAAACAGTTTGTTGTTGCCATGTCAATCCTTGGTGCCATGGTCATCAAGGGATCAACAGTTCCATGGTTCCATGGCCTAAGTTGTTTGAGAACCTGGAGGGTCAAATAGTGGTCTCGGGGCCGAGACCACATTAAAGGGGTGCGGGTTCTAGAAACAGTTTGTTGTTGCCATGTCAATCCTCGGTGCATAAATTAGAATGAGTTTGCTGTAGCACGGTCAATCCTTGGTTTACTGGTTGCCATGGGTGTCTCTCTGCCGTGGTTCCATGGTTCATTTGGTTCAAGACTTGGGAGGGTTGGAGAGTGGTCTCGAGGCCGAAACGACTCTCCTAGGATGCATGGTTTGGAATGAGTTTTCTGTTGCACATTTAATCCTCGGTTCCCTGGTTGCTATGGTTGTCTCTGCCGTGGTTCCATGGTTCATTTGGTTCAAGACTTGGAAGGGTCGAAGAGAAGTCTCGGGGCTGAGACCACTCACAATGGGGTGCATGTTTTGGAAGGGGTTTGCTCGTGCACATTCAATCCTCGATTCTATGGTTGCCATGGATGTCTCTCTGCCGTGGTTCCATGGTTCACTGGGTTCAAGATTTGGGAGGGTCGGAGAGTGGTCTCGGGGCCGAGACCACTCTGCTGGGGTGCATGGTTTGGAATGAGTTTGATGTTGCACAGTCAATACTCGGTTCCCTGGTTGCCATGGGTGTCTCTCTGCTGTTGTTCATGGCTCATTTGGTATAAGACTTGAGAGGGTTGGAGAGTGGTCTCGTGGCCGAGACCACTCACCGGGGGAACATAGTTTGGAATGAGAGTGTTGTTGCACACTCAATCCTTCGTTCCCAGGTTGCCATGGGTGTCTCTATGCCGTGGTTCCATGCCGCATTTGGTTCAAGACTTGGAAGGGTCAAAGAGTGGTCTCGGGGCCGAGACCACTTACCTGGAGTGCATGTTTTGGAATGAGTTTGTTGTTGCACATTCAATCTTTGGTTCCATGGTTCCCATGGGTGTCTCTTTGCCCTGGTTCTATGATGCCTTGGTCCATAGTGAATCCGTGACTGCCCAAGGTGTCCTTGGTCCATGATGAATCCCTGAATTACTAACTTCCCACGCTGTCCAAGGTCCATGGTGAATTAATCTCTTAGCAAGCATGCAATTTACAAGGATGCAGTACATGTTCAAGGAGCAGATTGTATACAACAGAGTTCATATAGAAAACAAATAACATCGTGGTATTGACTAAGTCCTTCAGAGAGGACAACACACCTATGCATCATATCTATTCAGCCTTCGTCCATGGTGAATCCCTCACTGCCCACGCTGTCCAAAGTTCATGGTGAATCCATCTCTTAGCAAGGATGCAATTTACAACCATGCAATACATGTACAGGAACTTGATTGTGTACAACGGAGTTCATGTGGGAAAAACATAGCATCACTGTATTTTCATTGTCTATATCAAATGTCTATTGTACATAACTACCTGTGGTCCCAAAAACATAATATTCATTAAAATGAGAGAATTGGGACCTCTCAAAATCATATCTCTCATTTTCAAGGGGGAGGATTGAATCTAAATGGGTTGTCAATTTAGGTGGATAGTTAGTACATATATCCTATGGAAGTTGGAATTTCCATTAAAACGAGAGTTACCGAAAGAATGATCGGTCCTAGTTGAAAGGAGGAGTTTCCATTAAAATGAGAGTCATGAAACGAACGGTCGATTCGACACTAATATAGTACCATTTTAAATAAAAATAATGCTTATGTATAAGAGAGTGGTTTCTCATCTCCTGGACACCAAGTCATGAGCTCAATGGTTGGTTGTGAGTGGGTGTTTATCTCATATAGGTGGTCCGGGTTCGATTCCCGTTGAATTCGTTTGAGCGGATATGAGATATGCATGACTTGGTGCTGCTAAGTGAGCCTCGGCAGGCAGGAAATTTGTAACAACCAACCAGCCCCGTACCCTAAACTGTGACAAGTGCTTAACGCGCTAACAAAAAAACAGTGGTCTTAACCACTAAACCTTTTATATATACTGGTTTTTAAAATCAAACACTTACAGTTAATCTTTTAAGGAAAACGGATCAAATATACAAAGAAGTAAACGTACAATGTAATAGTAAATATATTAATAAAATATAAATATTGCATTTGCAATACATATTTTTTTTCTAAATCAAAACACTTAGTCTTTGAAATGGAAATCTTCAACTTCAAAGTGATACACGCAAATATAAAATGAGAAATAAGTCAAAAGAAATCTACAACGTCTAATGAACTAGTCATCGTATAGACTCTATATCGCTTGCATCAAAGCGCAAAGTATCACAATAATAGTCAAATACACACTATCACATAGACGTAGCAAGCAAGCCATATTCTCCATCGCCTCCAATCAACAGCGGCTTAAGTAGAATTATACAAAGCCAAACTTTGGTTAATGACTTCGATCTGAGCTGATGGAATTTTGATCATGCACTCGACAATACCTCATTTAATCCTAGACTTCCATACTGTCATCAAAGCATTTGTTTCTTCCCAAAGTGGAGGTTCGGTATCATCAACCTTCCAACGCAAACCTCTCGAGGTGTCCCATCCAGTGTAGTAGTCCTGGACATTTTGATCCCTTGATGTTGGACGAAAGTACTGAATGAGGACACAGTTTGGTCTTTCTGGGTTACAGTTAGGATCAGACAACGCCCTCGCAATCCAATTTGGCCGAGTGTCACCATCTGCTGGTCGGATTGCAACGAAGTAGCCTTCGTAAAGGTCTCGACCCACCCTGAATGATGGCAATGGACGACCCCGCATCTACCCGACGTAAATGTCATCCTCTGCAAACTCTTCCCGAATGTCACCGTCCTCTGCGTATTGATCCTCTACAATCGCTTTAACCCGAGATGTAGGCCAGAAGCCGTCTTTCAAAACATTGGATGGTTGCGGAGGCTCTTGAAGCGCTACTTTCACAGCCCGCCAATAATGAATCAAGTGCTCATATCGTCTTCTGAATTCCCCCGTAAGGTCCTCATTGCACAAATTCTCCCAGTATTTGATAAATCCAGATATACCTTTGAAGATGTCTTCCACGTTCCTCATCCGACGCTGCTCAACAGGAATTGGCACACCGCGGGGCCACAAACTCCTACCTTCGGAATCCTCCTTCCACAATTTGATCCCTCCACCTTCTTTGGGCAACCAGTCTACGTCCGTGCAGAAAATCTTGTACTTCATCACCGGACAACCAGTGGAGTCAAGGTAGAACTTGAACTGTTGTGCCTTGGTGTGCCCTACGAGTGCTTCATCTCCTTCCAGAATATTGCCTTCGATGAATCCTTTGAAATCGGGCACTTCTTCGACAAGGTGTGGGATAGTGGGGATAGATTCCACATCCATTTAGTACTTCATGAGCAAAGGAATCGTAGGAAAGTTGTCCTTCCGCAGCAACATGCTCCACCTTCCAAACAACGCATCGATGTCGTCGTGGGTGTGACCCACCAGCATAAAAGTAACATATATTTCACGAAATATTTTTTTTGCAATGAGGAGAGACCAAAAACAAAAAACATATCTATTCTTGTTGTCCCCGGTAGCATTGTCCATGTGCACATGGAGAACGGGCGGCAAAGGAGTCGCTAGAGGAGAGGTTCCAGCGGTAGGATGCAACGATGGTTCACAAGTCTCTGCCCCCTTAAGCACAGCATCAAACAATGGAGATGACCTTGATCCCACAAACAATTCCCTAGATGCAAACTTAGGAGGCAATTCTAGATCCCGCAACAACTTGGCCATTGAGCCGATAGTGTAATTGGAATCGTGCGAGAATAGATCCAGGCCGTAATGCGCATAGCGCACATCGCTGTGGCCATGTGCAAGCATACCAGTAACGGAAACGGGCAACTTCACAAGGCCATCAATCTCTTTGCTCTTGTGGGAGAAAACCGGAGAAGCTGTTTTCGCGTGGTCCATCTTGTCATGCATGATCGTGAGACACTCGTGGGGGAAGTCTCTAGATCGGGTGCAGTTGGCGTAATAGAACTCTCGATGCGCACGTGCAAGAGCCAGATGCTTGTCAAACTTCTTAGCCCACAACAATGCTTGCTGGGATCCAGCTATTGATCACCTCCTAAGAGAATGATATTTGTCGCACGTTGCGCACCGAGCGAAATTGTCACCTGGTTTCTTTGCATCAAACTCACTGAAGGTGGATGTCCTGATCTTGCTCAAGTTTGAAGGCGAGACATCTTTCAACCCAAACGATGCATTCACCATGTTCAGTTTGGGAATGGTATCTTTCCACTGAAAGGTTGCCGGCAGAAACATGGAAACGACCTTCTCCCCGGATTTAAGCGTCCTCGTGCGGTGGGGCATGTGGTCCGCGGATTTCTCTAGAATACATCGCAGCGTGGCGGTGGCTTGAACGGTGTGATTACGAGGCTTCCAGATTCCCGAATTTCCATGAGGATGTGCTTGCCGCCCCTGCACCGCGTATGATTGATAACGGTAGAATGTTGCTTCGGGGACACCTGCAATATGCATCCATGCTCGCACGCAAACATCAATACCTTCGATAGTCACAACCCTCCGGTTTTGAGAATCACGGTGAATCTGCCTGTGGATGTCCATCTTCATGTGGAATCTGAATTGGAAAGAGGTGCCTTGATACATACGTTCGCGGAAGGCACAAATCTTATCCCTCGGAAAGGGTTGAACGCAATTCTTGCTGCAACAAACTTTGCTGGAGACGGAGTTGATAGAGTCTTGAGTGAGGAGTTGCTGCGATTTGATGGATTCCTCACTGTACTAGTATATCTCGACGACCTAGCGGAAGACGGCTGCGTGAGACTAGTTTGGCGACGGTTGTAGTTGTCGCGAAGTTCATGATCATGGAGGCTAGCTCCATTGATATGACAAGCCGAATCGGCCAAGCCCGCAACGAGTACCTCCACTCGCAGGGGATGTCAACCTCGGAGTGACTGCGGACTATGTGAACAGCAACGTGAGTGTCTCCAAGTGGTCCGTCCGCACCAAGGATAAGGTCTGAGCTGACACTATGACAAGTTCCGTCCCCAACATGCAAGCCGTCCTCATTAAACAAAGCTACACACTGAGTATTCCACTGAGGTCGCGGAATGCCTTCACAATCCGGAACCTCGACGTCCAGTGTGTGTTGGGCCTCAGCTTCATCATCGGAAGAGTTGACTCCATTAATCAGCATCCGAGCAGGGTCCATGGCAGCAATAGACGAAGTGAGGATACCTGAACGACTGCATGCCCTAATGTTAGAATATAGTACAGTGGAGATGAGATTCTCATATGTAGGATTATCTCGGGGGGAGCTAAATCACAAGAGGAAATCGGAAGATGTACATATGGAACAAGAGGCATTCGAAAATTATAGTGTGGATAATCCTTAAGTCCCAAGCGTAACGCTATGGTCAGTCTGCAGATGTCGTTTAGGTGGAATCGATCTCATTTGTCTTGATTATGTCTCAGTTTAGGTCTGCCCGACCTAAATTGTATCGATCAAGAAATGTCGAGACATTGATTCCATCATCACATCAATTTAGGGCGGACCAAGCTAACTTCATCTGAAGAATCTCCTCCACCATCCGCTCACTTCATGTATGTACGCGTAGGTAGCAGCGGGTCCAAGCTCATCCAAACACCGGAGACTGGAAGGAGTGGCACTGGGAAGAGAAAGGCAACTGCATCAACCACAAAGAGAGGCCCAGCTTCCACCAGCCAGCTATCTGGCGTGAAGACGCGGCAGATGTTAGCAGACGAAGCAGCTGACGAAGATTCGCCAGTCGATTCAAATATTGGGTCAGCTCTCACGGACATACCAAAAGATCTTGACACAGCCAAGGCCGATTACAAAGAATCTCTGCAAGTGTATGAGACGTACTGGGCAGAGTGTACAGATTGCTACATTTTTGGAATCGACAAAAAATACGAAATCCCAATCGATCAATTAGAGACTCCACCTGCCGACCTTAATATCCAAAGTCTTGAGGATGGCTTCCTAAAGCATACACTACATTTCCTCCTCGAGGTGCCAGACCACAACAAGAAGCTGACGATGTGTGCAATGCCGATTGGGCTTACGCAGAAGCATATAAATGGGAGGAGATCAGTCATCTCCAATTTCATATGATCAACGGTCAGCACAGCGTCGAGGCATCCAAAGTAATGAGAGGCATGGACATCGCTAAGAAAACAAAGAACAAATTTGCGAAATGGGAGTGCTTCATTGTGAGGAGCAAAGACCATTCACTCATACGCAGAATCTCGACTTTCTATAACCGCGTAAACCACTTCCAACATTTCAAACCAACGTGGGCAATGAACATCATAGGAGCTTGAGCCGTGTGGAAGAAGCTTGGCAGTTTGACACCTCCCAAAGAGGCAACTGAACTAGGAAGAAGTCAGGCGACAAAAAGGAGCAAGGACATGCACAATCAGATCAAGTTTAAGGTAAATATATGTTTCAGCTCGATGCGAGCTGATTCTCAGTGATATGCATTACCATGTCTGCTCACTATTATGACTCAACTCGAGTCAATTTGATTTCATTCGCAAATAACTTATGTTCGCACCTTCTACCTTGCAGGAGTTTTATGACGCTGTGAGACTCCGTTTCGCTATGATTGACGTGAAGAAGATTCAGAAAGCATTGACTGGGAAGAAAATCAAGGAGCAAGATCTTAATATCCATAACGAAATTAAGATCATCACCGCATCAGATGATGTTTATGACCTATGGAGCGAGGTCATTTCATGTCAATCTCAGGGCGAGCTCATAGACCCGGAGAGCTTGATGCCATTCAAAACCCTGAAGAACTGGACATCAGCCGAGAGTTTTTCAAGTGGCTTGGAAACCTCTCTGAGGCCCAATTGAAGAGGCTTGCAGAGCACATCCTAAACAAGCGCGATCCAAAGAGAGTGGAGGAGTATCCGAAGGTGACGATGAAGAAGCCAACCGCAGTCTTGAACAACCGCTACAATGCGAAGGATTGGCTGGAGCGTTGCAAGAGAAAACAAATTGTAAGGAGGCAGATTCATCTCAGCATGCCAAGTCTCGAGCTTTATAGCTCCAGCGGGGACTTGAAGAAGGAGAATTGGAAGAAGTTCAAGTAGCAATATCACATCACTAAAGCTCCATTGAATGTTCTACTTACTGGTCCAGGCGAGGAGTACTTCACTGATCCAAACTGCAGAGTAACAAGAACAAGAGTATTGCTACTCTGTCTCCATATGCAGATGAGTTCTTCAGGGTTTTTCTCAACAACAAGGGCAGGTTTATGATTCCAACGGGGGACGCCAGCTTCAGACCATATGACTCAAAGAATGACATCCTTTCTGATTGGAGTGACGATGTTTGGGATGAGGATACTGTTGAGGAGCTGAAGCCGGCAGTAATGGACTTCAAGCTCATTCCAGGGGCGCTGGACGCGGGGTCTTCGTCAAAAGAGACCCCATACTTCTACAAAATCCTATCCGTGCTGAGCAACAAATCATACCCACATCTAACTGACCCTCAAGTGTGGCTGTGGATCTGTGAGGATAAGAAAATTGAGTCGCAAGTTGTGCATCATATCTATCACTCTAAGCTCACCGAAAAGTACAACGTGAAGCACTCCGAATACGTACCTGCCAAATACGAGCGACTTGAGGATCTTCCTCAGAACAGTAAAAAGGCACTCGCACGAGTGCCTCTCATCTTCCTTACGAAGAAGGGCTGCAAGCTGAAAAAGAGGTCCATTCCCCCCCTATTCGAGGCCCCACTGACGCATACATTCACAACCCCGGGAGGCTATAATGAATTAGAGTATAGGACGTATAACATTGAATTCCGTATGGAGTTCTACCTTAAGGTCCTAGACTTATTCTGCGACAGAGGGGATTCGATTTTATCGGTTCACACGGGAGGAAAGATGATCTGCGCCGCATGGATAAGTTTTCCGATCACCCGATTCTACTTTGAATCAGCTCGATTCGATTTGTTCTTTTATTAAATCATGGTTATTGATTAGACCAATTAGGATGTGCTAATCTCAAAGCATCACTCTATTTTCAGGTCGACTCGAGTTGATTATCAATGCCTCATTCACAATTATCGGTTCAGGTCGACACGACTTGAAACTATCTCATGCTGATATGTCTTGTTGAGTTTCATGTCGGATCGACTTGATTGTAACTAATACAGTCTTCTACATGTGGAATATGCAGATGAACTGCCTTGAGAATTTTGTCATTGGTCCACATAACTTCAGGACGGAATTTCTTGAAGTATCCAAGTTGGCAAAGGAATTGGACAAGGCTGACTTCCTTCACACAGGATACCCTGTCGACGAAGATACGTATCCAGGAGGTTCATCAGGGAGGGCGAAGAGGCCTCAGTGGGACACTACTTATCTGCAGTCCCAAAGAACCATCCAAGACAAGTCCATTAAGATTGATTCAGAGGATGATGTTGATGAAGACGATACAGGAGATCTGCCATTATCGCAAAATCCCACCCCACGTACTGCAATGGCTTCGAGTGGTCTACCTACGGATAGTGATCTTCGTGGGTCTTGTGACACATCCGCGCCCGGCATGGAGACCCCAAACTCTTCTCTCAGGGTTCATGGAAAGAAAAAAATCGCAGACCTCGATGATCCAAACCTTGCATTGGTGAAGTTGGTGACGAGCATGAGTTAAAAGCTGGAAAGTTGGGAGGAGAGGCAGCAGGCTCGTGATAAAGAGGGGTGACAGCACGAGCAGGATGCCAGAGCGCGGGAGCAAGAAGCCAGGGAGCGCCAGAGAGAAAACAGAGAAGAGGTGAAGTAGATTAAGCTGGAGGCCGATTCGCGATACGCATTCCTTGTAGAGAGAATTCCTCTGATGGTCAAAGATGCGTTGGGTGGAGCATCAGGTCCTCGGCCATTGCAGATGATTGATCCATCGCAGATCAACGTCACTCCATTGCTGTTCACGGATCGCAGAGCTACGTCCGGAGACAGTGAAGCTACGGTTTGTTCGGTGCCTTCCGGGTCCACAACGCATGAGTCTTCCCAGGGCAATCCTCCCTCTCCAGTTCCTACTACTGAAGCTGAGCGCGGCGACACCGATACGCAAGACGAGAGCGCTCCGACGCCGCTAGTGACCATGGACGTCGACCAGCCCAAGGGCGATGAAGACCTGGATACGACTAGAAACCTTGTCACTGGATCACTAGCAGGTTCACCTCAATGAACATTTTCAGTTTTCCTTTAACTCGATCCGAGTTAAACTTTCATTTTTGTGATATAGAGGAGAATTTTTTGTAGAACACACTTAAGACATTGGCTTCGGACATTTTGTATTCCTAAATCTCTACTAAAGAGACTGTCATTAATACATAGTTTTCATCTTATCGAACAATCTCTTTGCACTTGCAAAACCCGCAGGCACGCACAATGTTCCATATGTGCACAACGATCATCCGTCTGCTCATTTGACTCCGGCTCCTGCGTCTAGTCCTGATCGTGTATCCGCAGGTGCTCAACAATCACAATCGAACATTGCCGTAGAAGCTACGTATAGACTTTTGGGGTCCTCTGATCCTGAGGTTTCTAAGGGGACCTTAGACGATGCCGGTAAAGTTGGTTCCGACACTGAAATCCCAGATGCTGTCCTTCTTGAGGTGCATATACCTTGTCCGACTACAGTCATTCAAGAGCATCGGTCTTCACCAATAAGCAAAATCCCCGTTCTTGTAAGTCGTTTGAATTTTTTGAATTTTTCAAGCGTTTTCAAAGTCCTGTGATGGATCGGTTTGATTCTTCGGTCTCGTAAATGTGACAGAGCAGCCCAATAACTGTCTGCACATTTTGTCTGTCCCCTTCTGAACAGTGGAGAGTACGTCCTCAGAGTCCCGTAAGGGAAGCTGTGGAGCCTGTAGGTCTTTCGATAATGTCCAGGGTGAATGGCAGGTGGCTCAATATCATGCTGGACTTAAATGAGATCCTCTGTGTCTGTAAGGAAAGAAGACAAATGCCGAAGAGCCAGCTCTACAAGGATATATCGCAGCCTCACTCTGCCGTGCTGCCGGCGGCGGTGGGTCCTAAGGCTGTCTATGTTCGACCACAATGTCTGTCATTTCTCCGAGCGTTAGCGGAAATCGCTTACATCTCCGTATGGAGCTCAATGGCCAGTGCCTCCGCTAGATTGATTTGTGACTACATATTCAATGGATTAGAGCAACCACTCAATATCTTTGGTAAGGAGTTCTGCAAGGTCATCAAGTGCAAAGGCGCCGGAGGGAAGATAACGAATTTTAAAGTGAAGGGAACAAATAAGGATTTGTTTCTAAAATCCCTCGACAAGTTGTTCGAACCTATGAATTCTAAATTCAGTAGTCCCAATACAGTCATAGTGGACGACAGCCCTGAGAAGCATGTTCTTAATGAACCTGAGAACGTAGTTCTTCCTCAATCGTGGTCAGAAGGCACTGATGGTGCAAACGATAGATTCCTTGTGGACGAACTGATGCCCTGGATTCGACGCCTGCACACCAGCAGCGGGCAGGGCTTGCTCTCGTTTCGGAGGAATGATAATATTGGACGTCGGATGCTTATTGAAGAGACAGATACGAGTTTATACGATGATTTGGTCAATGCGATAGATAGTTCACAAGTTCTTGCAAATGAACTTCCAAGTCGCCGATGACTTTGATTTAACGACTAAACTTTGTTTGGGTCTTGTTTGCCTTCGATACTCTGAATCCAATTTGCATTGTATTTTCCAAGCCATTGGCACTAGCTTAAGTCGAGTTGAAGTATTTTTGTGTCTTTATGTCGAGTCAAGTTGATTTGTGTGCGTGCGTTCAGTTATCCTGAGTTGATTTATTCTTTTGTTGCAACGCAAGTCGAGTTGATTTATCAGTGTCTTCAAATCGAGTCGAGTTCATTTTGTTGTGTATTGCTTGACTTTACATTTTGTTGCAATTGCATGGAGTTTCCTCATTGGTGCGATTGATGGAATACGCTCTAACTATTGTTGTTCTTCAGGATTTGCCCACATGTAGTGTGCTAGTCAGTGGCTCACAATACCAATGTGTTGCATCCAATGATTCAATTCTGGATTACGGACAGTACGCAATATCGCGAAGTGGTTTGGGCAATAACATGTACTCAACAGCTACCGCACAGTCAACGATGGACTATTCTGTGTTACCTATTGACGCCGGTGTTGTAGATAGCCCTCATGACGATAGTAAGCGTCGACTTCCTATCAGCTCCCCCTCTCATTGAAGTCGCGCACCCGCCCATCATCCCCAGAGCTTCGTTCGGAGATTGAAAATTCAACTCAAAGGAAGTTGTACGATGATTTTGATTGTAGTCGTCCTTTGCCCGAGGTACGGCTGTAGGCCCAATTTATTCTCTAGAGGTATGAATACGTTCTGTTCCCGCACTATTATTTCTTTTTGGCGGACTCGCCTTACGATTTACTATAGCTTTGGTTGTAATTGCAGGCTTCTGACATGTCGAATAGAAGCAAGCCTTCTCCTACTGTAAATGCTGTCCGAAAGACCCCTGCGATGCTGTCATCAGACCCGCGTCCTCTAACCCAAACCCCTGTTGATGTGCTTCCTCGTGCGCCCTTGTGTACTCGGCTCCCTTCATTGAATGAGGGTCTTCGAGAGACTCAGTCACACGACGGATTTTTCAAGAGGAGATCCCCTCCTGTTTGAGATGCGTGGGAGGAAAGGATGTTGGCGCAACAAAGGCGAGAGATCTCGATACAACGATGTTCGATATATACTGGCTATACTCGTGGTCCTCAGATGTTGAAGCCAGCAGCTGAACTTAAGTTGAAGGAAGTAGCTGAACTTAAGACGCGATCGCATTCATGATACCATTTGGCATTGTATTTGCGATTACTATACAGAAGTAGTATCCTGTAGTGATGTACAGAACCGTAGTTTAGTTGTGTATCTTGTACCTAAATGCTATTTGACTGTAGCTCCTTTTGGTAATGATAAGCAGCAATTCCTCAACAGTTGTCTATTGCTCTGTGCAATTTCTATAAATAAACATATATTACGTTGCATTTCAATGGCCAATGCCTTAATTCTCTTGCAAAGTAACGTTTTCACTCCATTTGTGTTGCATATTTGAATCAATTTCATGGATATTGTGACACATCAAAACTCTCATTTTCAGAGTATACTCTCAATTTAATGAATATGATGTTAATCGGGTTTATCAGATTTCGACGATCCTGCAGCGCAACGCAGCTATCAACTCATCTCAACGTCGTCATCGGAGGACCAACACTCCACCGACCAACATGTAATTCCCATACTCTGTGTTTTACTACCTATAGACTCTCGTACTCCTGCATGTGTGGACATGCTTCGTACTGTGCATTTGATTTGCGTTAACATTCACGTTCCTCCTTTCTAATGTTGTAATGGACACTCCTGGGTTGTATAGAGGAACATTCGGGACAGAGGAGAGGCCATTTGCCGCCGAACTTGCAGCCAGGCCTACAGAAGATTAGTAAGTTCTTCATCCCTGTAGGTGTTGTTGATATGTACTTCAGAATGGGCTAGATTGTGAAGACACCACAGCAGTAATTTGGAATGCACATGAAATATTTACCATTCTTCTAGTATCGGTTCTAAACATACAAAATTATGGAACGTAAAGAGTGAAGTCCCGTTTCGTAACTCAGTAGTGAGGGATTGGCAATGTATGTTACCAGGTATTGGAGGAAGTAAAGTTTGAACGGACCGAAGAACAGCCAAACACTTGTTCAAATATAGCAGGTCCGTCAAAAAAGTCTGCAGCGCATGAGAATCGAGGTCTCACTGGGTTAGTGTTATTACACTTCCCTCCACGTTTGTTCACCATGTCATAGCATAGAAAAGTAGTCAACTGTTAAAGTCAATTACTCATATAGTATGGGAGATTTTTGAATTAAATATAGAGCATTTAAAACCAAATGTTATATATGTACTTCAAAACTGTAATAATGTATATAAAAATATTTTTGAATGGAATGCACTATCCCGTGGGCTACATTAGATTGGATTAAGTTGAATATGTGACCATTATAGTCTAAGTTGATTCATTTGATTACGTCAGAAGTCAAAGTATGAATTTGGTTACGTTGTATATGTTCTCATTGTAGTGCACCATCGACTCTAGAAAACCAAAAGCCTTCATCTGCCAGAATTGAGGATTCCGTTCGTGAGGTAACTGTAGGTCATATCTGTAGAGCTATATGGATCCAAATTCAGTGCACACTACTCAGTCAGGATAGTTATCGCTGAATGTGTCTAGTATTTGTTTTCTCTCATACAAAACATGGAAGTGCGTAACGCCAAAAAATGATATGGCAAATATATAGTGTTTATGTAGACATAGCTATGGTGTTCAGCACATCAGGAGTATATAATGGTGAAAGAATCACTAAGTGTGACCTCCAGAACCAGAAGTGAGGACTATTACATGAAAATACATGTACCATAATCAAATGTTGATGATTATTGATTGCAAACTTCTTAATTCAGTAGGAAACATCAGAACGTAGCTGCTGCATTGTACACTTTGAACTTTTAGTTTATATTTAGGTTTATGAGAAATGATTGTGAACCGAAACAGTTTATCATATACTTAAGCCAAATGATATGGGCATGCCTGTTGTGCAATTCTACCATTCAAACCAAAGCTGTGTTCACAAACGTCCTGCACTGATCTAGAAGTTGTACAAATTATTGTGTTTCTTAGATAATAGTCCTTATGCTGTGAAAGAATTATGTATTATTATTATGCAGAGACAGAAATAGTTAGGTAGAATTAGTAAAAATACACATCCTTGTAGTATTTGGAAGTATTTGCAGTGCGTGATGTAAGACCCGCTGGATTTTTGTGGTTGTTCTGTAACAGGGTCCCCAGCTACAATGGTGTCGTCTTTGCAAGACGAAGACCGCCCAGAGCCTTGGTTAAAGAAGAGAAAAGCTGTAGCCGCCACCACCAGGGAAACAAGAACATCGGCAAGAGCAGGTGCTGCAAAAGAGACGGCGACGGACAGCCCAGCTCCAAAAGTGCCAAGTGGAAGCGTGAGAGGACGCAAAAAAGCTCAACCAAAAGGGACTGCGCTGGAAAAGGCCCAAAAAAAACAAAACCTTTGCCTGCAGCAACCATAGCTGTAGTACTTGGTGGAGGAAAAAGTCCCATTCCAGATGTACAAGAACTTCGCAGGAAGATTGAAGAAGATGCATTAGCGTGTGGCAGAGTTCCGAGGACTGTGTCTACTTTTGGGATGAAAAACATTTGCTAGAGTACTACTGCAAATGCTCCAAATGCGGATGATGAAGATGATACGGGGTCACCACTGCCATCGGCAGTTCCAAGTAGTTTGCGAAAACGACAAGCAGTCCTAGAATCAAGAGGTACGATAGTGAATACTAGAAATCTTGATTACTCTTACGATGTATACACAATTAGGCATTTGTCATAATGCAGAAAGTGAGCCCAATACCAATAGGCTTTTGTCATTAAACTGCTACGTTAACATTTGTTGTACAACATAGTAAACCAGGTGCTGGCAAAATTGCAGAGAAGAGGAACCTCAGCGAAGGATTCGTACATCGGGTAGCTGAGGACAGCGTCGACGCGCTTGAGAAATGCATGAGCCATCACCCTAGTATAGACGCCAATGAAACTGAATTACAGCAGGAAAGGAGCACACCAAAGCGTACATAGAGCATCCTCCGTCGTGAAAGAGTAGACACCAGCATCCAAACAGATATGGATTATCAAACTTCGGGTGGACTACACCGGCTTCACACTGAAAGGCTGTATAGGCGAAGTGAATCGCCCAACAAATTCTACAATCACACCGTATGTCTCACTGTCTTGCATCCCGGAATGGGGAGTTTTATAATTGTATTCTGTAATTAGTTTGCTTATATTGTGTCTAGCACTCATTAATGATATGTTTGTTTACGCAGCATTCAGAAAGAAGAAGCGGACAACACTACGAGTCTCCTACAGAGGGAAGGACGGAAAAACATAAGCATGGATATGAGAGTATGTCAAGGAGCCCTCCCCAGAATCGATATGGTTCCACTCGAAAATACGTTAGTAGGAGCCCAAACCGCGCTCGCTCAAGGAGTCCACCGTTTCACAGGGAAACGAATTCGCAAGGCCGTTCCAGCATTTACTATGAAGATCAGGCCAAGAATGACCAGGGTATGAGATTCCGCCGTATTCTCCTACACGTCTATTAATGGGATTATGTAGAACTTGTTGAATGCAACCGTAGGGAATGAATACTTAGAAATGCACTACATACTGGTTACAATCGCATAGTCGTCTACTGAAGTTCTTAATGTGCATGGAATGTGAATATGAACATCCCCAGACCCTGATCATCAACATGTGTATGACAGACAGAAATAGTGACATAGAGTCTAATGTGATGTACGACGATAATGGATAGAAAACAATGAATATGTGATGATTGTTGCAGTAATATTTCATGGTTTCTTTAGGAGTGGAGAACATATGCAATAAGAGTGTTATATATAAAAGTAAATGTTGATGTATGCAAGAACGGAGGTCTGACAGGGTGGGGGTTAAGGAAAAGGTGGAATAAATTTATACGTAACATGTTTATTTTACCGTGAGCCCCATGGGAAAGGTAATTAATATCGACATCATATTGTAGTAATGGGGCAGTTGAACATACCAGAGCGTCACATCTAAACCCAAACAGAGTTGGTCCAAACACAAATTTTTAAAGTAAACCATCTATATTATGAATTAGTCGTTATCTTTAAATAACATACTTAATAACAACTATATAATTAACCGCGAACATCTGACTAATAATGAGTTTAAGTCAAAGTTACAACAATAGACATAGAATAATATTGGTGAAATTCGCACGTTTGCTAGCAATCTGACGTAATTTTAGTTTCAAGAAAAATATGTGAGGTAGCCATCGAGATCACCAGTGCATCGCCGGGGGAAGGCAATAGCTGCTGATAGTCGTCCTTTCCACAGAACATCAGCTTCACCTAGACTTGATCAGCGACACCAAAGGAGGAGCCCAACGTTATTTTATTCGCTGTCGCCACGAGCATCAATGCCTACAAATGTAGACGGTGCCTTAGCCACAGAACAAAGAAGTTCACAAACGGTGAACGCGGAACACCACTACCTACCATCAAGAGCATTGGATCGAAGAACACGACGCCACAAACAAGCAGCTCGAGAGGAAGAAGTAGCACAGCGCCAGCGCGAAGGGATGAAGCCATTTTATTTGACCCTGGACTCTGAAGGAAAACCTTATGGAATCGGCGCGTCTTCCTAGATGGCAAAAATTAGGAAGCTTGCAACAGGGCTGGATCCATCGTGCACAAATATTACGAAGCAAACATATGAAGCCGTGACGACTTTGAAAGCAAGATTGAACGAAAGGTTTGAGTACTCGGGGACCCTGAACAAAGATCATCTCAGAAAAGTGCTGGGGAGGGCGGTAGTCAAAAAACGAACAAATTTATTTGCTTTGATAGATAAAGGAGAACGTCAACCGCTTCACATTGACAATGAGGTCTGGCAACGGCTGATCAAATTGGCGGCAAGTGAATAACGACAAGAGAAATCGGAAGAAATAAAAAAAGCGAATGCAAGCCGCAAAACTATGGGACGGACTGGAAGTAAGGGGGTGAACGATGTTCGGGAGAAACTGCGAGAAGAATTTGGGCGGTCCCCTGATCCGGAGGAAATAGAATACAAAATGAGCGGAGACAAGGGATTTGGAGGGTCGAAGCGGAAAAAAAAAAAAGATAGCGGTGAAAGTGGAAAAGGAGTCCAATGAATTGACGTCGGGCGAAAATTCCCGTGGCTCGCACTGCAAAAGTCCTGTGACCGACAACAGCAGCAGTGATGACGGAGAGGGCAGTCCAAGGAATCAACATCCGGGATATGCTAACGAGGTACGTGGCGGAAACAGTGTGTATGTACATTAGTATGATGGGGAAAGAGTATGAGTTTGGGCACACGGAACTGATTTATATGCACTACAAACGATGAAACAGATGTAGAGTTGTAGAGGACATAATGGTCATACGTTTGTGTGTATCTGAAAGATGAGTTGGGAGTATGATCAGTGGGAATTGAGATGCAGGTGATGTACTCTGAAAGAATGATGGAGTCCGTAAAATGAAGAAACCTAAGTGAGTGTACAGTGAAGCGTGGAAGAAATTTATGTGGGAAGCAATTGGAATGGGTATGAATGAACTGTCTGGAAATGGAATGTTGCATTATGGAATGCAAGCACTCACGTGAAAGAATAAGTTCTCTGAAAATTTAACTAAAACAGGAGTAAATTAGTACTACTTGGTGCTTGCAATAATCAGTAAGAGGGATATGTGATCATTGAAAACTATTACAAGACAGTGGTTCATCGACAGATTTTATGAAAGTATGTGTCAATTTTGTCTACACCGTTGAACGGTAGTATTTGGATGTTAAATTTTTGGGGCACAGTCACTTATCATTTCAATAATAGAATAGAAGGTCAACTATGTTGCAATGATCGGTTCAATTCAGTGCTTAATTATATTAATAAACAGGATGGATTGTATGAACATTTTAGCGAAGACATAGTTGGTAGATGTTATGTCAAACAATTTGGCCAAATTGTGATTGTTGAAAAGTAAAAAACGGAGGCAACATTAAAGTTTTTATTTGGAAATGTGTGTAGGAGAATTCTGGAGACGAGGATGGGATTCAAGGGCAGGAATTGCAGTTTGATACAAGAGGAAGTTCGTCAGGCAAAAAAATTACTGAAAGGCATGCAACAACATCGAAAACAAATGAGGAATACATCAAGGAGTTGCATGCTGAAATAGATCGATTGAAATCCGGTACAAGGAAGGGATCCAAGTATACCAAGGAAGAACGCGCCAAAAAATGAGGCAAACACACCAATCACGTAAATAATGAACATTTGTGATATTGGATTTGGGTTACATGAAAATGATATGTTGCTATGTGTTGGAAATGCATCATAATAATGTAATGGTTAAACATCTTTGCAACTGAAATTGTGAATGCGTGGGTTGCAGGTGGGGGTTTTAGGTTGGTGACACGTATTTTGAGTCAGAATGAGGTATCACAAGTGGAAAGGAGAGAGTGACCCAAGGGAAGCATGCGCAATGCAGGAATATTGTCAAAGATAATATGGAAGAGCACAACTGTTACACAACTGTTGAAGCGATATATTGCAGGGCACATGGAAATAGACAAAACAGAAGTTAGAGAGTCTTGGAACGTAGGGCATGAGGACTGTTCGTTGACCAAGAACAAACCGATGCAAATATAATAGATATCATATGTGGATATGTTGCATTCCGGCAAGAGTAGTATGTAGAACAGGACTAAGTGTTGTGTTCAATTTTCTGTGAAGTATGGAAGTGTGCAGTAATAGACAGATTGCAGGTAACTTTGAAATAGCATTAACGTAGCATAAGTGCATGGGAGAGGGTGAGGTATGTGTACGAAACGCGAAGTGCTGAATGGGTTGACTAACGAAACTTTTAAACTACACATGTATTGATAAAGTAAGATAGTTACTTTGTTTTGAAGTGGACATTATATATCGGCTTCTAAAGTAATACAAAGATGTGGAATGTAATGGACTGAAATTTAGGGAGCATGTTTTGGCGAGATGAATCCTTTGATGACAATGTTAGAGGTGATGTATTAGGAACAGGTCATGCACGTTTTGAATGTAAAAAGGGTTTGTAATGTAAAAATGTAACATATGAGTCTTAGTACTTCACGACCCTAACACTAATAATATGACCCTAATCAGGAGTGATCCCAAGTATATGGAACCTCCTACATTGTCATGCAGGTTCCTCTTTTATGGATGAGGCATATGACAGGAAGATTTGTTGGCCATTGGTGAGAGTGCAATGGAGTGTTTTAAATTTATTTTTCCCAGAGCCGGTAGCCATAGATAGTGGGTGCAGACTTCTAATACACATGCATCTACGGACATGGGCTGGGAGTTTAAGTCAATAACGGCTTAGTCATCGATGTCACCAACATAATTCGGAGATGACCACACTGCACTTCATGGTGAAGGTGTGATTTCTAGACCCTCTCTCTTTTTATGATTATATATATTAGCATGTCAAAGATGGAGATGTTATGCTGAAGTGAGTACCCTACGAACACAGCAGTTGTTATGTAGGGATTGTATTATGTGCGGCAAAAGGTGTTATAGCAGGGCAGGCGAGACATGGATGTGTGCTACTGACAGAAGTGAAGAAAAAAACTGTAATGACGAGGTAAGATTGTCAGTAGAAAAGTATGTTTGAATGTGATTTAAACCCTAAACTTTAATAGTTTCCAGGTTTTGTTTTGAGGAAGATGAACGGAATATCGTTCTATGATGGTCGGCATGACATTAGAATGGTTAATTCAATGTTATCATATCAATATGCTAATGGAATGAGACGGTACAATCTGAATTTGTGGCGATGGATGTATGCAGAGTGGAATAATTAAGTTATTCAAAGAAAGAAATGGCAAAAGGGCTTTGTGGCTGTGAGGAGAACCTTCTGTATATAGAAGAAATCTCAAACAAAAGTGCATTGTGCACCATGTACATGTGAACTATATATGCCAGGTAATAGGTTCCCTCCACCATATGCATATATTCATGCTATGTACAATGTAGGGGTAGTATTGTAGGGCGTTAAAGTAGGAATATGGTGTATACGAAGGCAGGGTAGATTAGAGTTGATGTTTAAATCAATT
The DNA here is from genome assembly GCA_022496805.1 of Pohlia nutans. NCBI lineage: Eukaryota > Viridiplantae > Streptophyta > Bryopsida > Bryales > Mniaceae > Pohlia > Pohlia nutans. Next base: position 2,955,553 of record CM040107.1, on the reverse strand, counting down.
TGAAGTTGTTGCAGTTCTGTGTTCAATCTGTATAAAAAAGAATGTCATAAATGCCCCCTTATAAAAACACATTTATCACCCTTAACATGGAGTGTAGGAATGGAGAAAAGAAATATTGTTTCTTGAAAGAATAGTTTCATTTCCCGAACCGGTGAATCAAGTCACATTTACTGCAGACATGAATTTTGCAGATTTGATAGCCATGCTAAAAACAAATATATTTAATTAGTGCTTGAAATTGTCTTTGCACTGGAATATGAGTAATACATGAGCGTTTAACACCAGTGGTTTGTGTTGGCAGTACAATTTCTGAAGCTGAGCAAGAGTTTGTGAGTGTATGGCATGGCATCAGGTAAACATCTTATTGCCAAACCAGTGAAACCATAAACCATATTATGCATGGTGAGATGTGAAGTGTCTTGTCTCATCCATCATGCAGTATCTACAGTATGGTTATAATCCAGAAATAATGTAGGAGACTGAGTTGTTTGCATGTGTGATCTGAGGAGGAATGCTTTGATCCGTGATATTTGGAAGACTGATTCCATAGTGCAGTGTTGCATCAAAACTGTGAATGTTAATAGTCTAAAAGTGTCAATATATGGCACTACGTTTATCACATGGCTCCGTGAAGACATATCTGTTTAGCCTGATGAATAAGAAATATGGAAAAGCTGGTGAATTCCAAGACACTGAATTTTGAGTTGCGGGTGTCTGTAGCAGATGTTTGCAAGACTCATAGAATACACACATGGTTTGAAGAAATCGCCAATTTACATCTTGTTGCAGGGAACACTATCAATGAAGGTGATTACACGGTATGATCACACTCTCTTTCACTCCATTAGTATGAATAATACGAGGATTGCTAAAATTGCAAGGTCCATGCAAAACGATGTTGTATGATTATTGCAATTTATATTCAAAATATTCTTTAAAGAATAATGTCTATCTATCAGGTGCAGCTTACATCCAATTATTCATTGACTCCTATGTGTTATCGATGTGAGGGTTAAAGCTTAACACTGCCATCTTCAGTTCATGTAAAGGAATACTCTGTGCAGGTAACGTAAATATTCTGAAGAAGGTGCGATGTCTAGGACGACATACAAAGGACACCCAATACAGCATGATGAATTGCAAATATTTGAAGACTGTCAATCCCACAGTACATAGAGTAGCAAATCATAGATGTTACCTCAGAGTTAGTGTGCAGGAATTACATCTTATGTACTGCAATGTGAATACTACCAGTATAACTAATGAAATGTAATTCTTTCTGGACGATGTGGATGAAAGTACAAGGTGTACCATAATTGGCCAATGTAGAGTGTTGGTAAATCATAGATTTGGATGGCACAAGATATATGTACATGAAGTGAACATGTCTTCCTCCCAATGATACAAAGACAACCGGATCCCCTATGCAACCAGAACACTGCATGTGGCGGAGATTAGCCCAAAAAGAAACTAGAAATAGTAATTCCACACGGAAAAGAAAGAAGTAATTCGTGGTGCATAAATAAAAGCACGTACAAGGGGGCAATGAAACTGCTTAAAACTCCTCTAAATTTAGCAGCTGTGGTAACTAGATTCACCCTAGAATCACTGCATTTTTTATCAAAAGTTACTGTATGTGTAAAAGAATCTAAACAGAAGTCATTGGAATTGTTGCGCTCGTTCAACATATAGGAAGGTGAGGTCTACGTTCATCAATATGCCACTGTGCATGACACGTCAGCAGGCCTTGATGACATGGCACGTCCAGTAAGAGCGGATGAGGGGCGACAGATGACCAAAACAACTGAAATGGATCAACAGAATCGCATTAAAAAATGTCCAGGTCAACGCGACCTATATAACAGATTGAATCAACACATTCGCGTTGAATTTCTGTTGTTTTGGTCACTGAATTTCTAGTAGTGAAATCTCTTGGCTTGTTGTTTCAGTGTAGATGTGGAAGTTTCACGGTGAATGAGATTTGAGACATCTCCTAAAACTTGAGGAGTATCTAGTTGAGGCTCAAGTGGAGGCTTGACCGCTCATTGCACAAAGGAAGTGGTTGGAGCTCTAATTCTAGTAAGAGGAAGCTCATATCCATCTTCTACTACAACATTGGGGCTCTCCAATTCTAAGGTAGGTAGAGGTGACAATGGATTGCTCAAAATGTGAACCTCTCTACGCTGTTTTGTTTGGCGTGTTCTTGGAGGAGGCACTAACCTTTGTGTATGTTGCCTTTGCAGCTGTGGTTGATGGGAAGGTTGTGAATGCACCGATCGCCCTTGCACTTCTCTCCCTCCTTCATCGTTAGTCATCGTATTGAGGTTGAGGCGGTGTAAGCTCGAACTCTCTCCCTTCTTCATCAACACGAATGAAACCGCTTACCATCTCACCCGTCCATCATCTAGAACCGCTATGTATGGAGTCCAATTGATGAAGGTTCTCTACAGCTCTCATTGCAAGTGCACGGTGTGGTGTGTTGTTGGCAAAGTTTGAAGGGGCTTGGATGTTTGGCCACCTGCGATTCAATGCAACTCATCTCCCATACTCACTTCCAAACTCTATCCTCCGTCTACTGGGATGTTGATCTACATAAAATGGAACACTTCTTGAACTATTACCTCAATACATGGCATAGAACTTAAGGAAAATGACCCCTTGAATCTAAAAAAAGAATGTGCATACAACAAGAAGAAAAGAATGAACTAATCACTTTGCATTACAACACACAGCAAGAAGCATACAAACAAAGCAACTTATCTTGGTTACTGAGATATGTCTCCAATGTCTTAAGTACAGCTGAAAACAAACCTTAAACCACCCACTACAGGATTCTATTAACGCATTGCGGCGTTCTTGAAACCACTACTGTCACCACCATAAATACCTTGTCTAACAGCTCTTAAATCGTCAATTCTGCATATTTAGGAATCCTATTCTATTGCATGTTGTACCTACAACCACTATTAATTTCACCCATTTCCAACTACTCCTTCTGAGCTATTGGTTACAAATTTCATCATTGTTGGATTTAGGTAAAAAGATAGGTATTGGTAAAAGGAGCCAATTGGGAATGGGGTAACCACCTTACCTCAAAGAATACCAATGGTCTTGCCCTTCTTGTCTTTGGGCTCCTTCTTGTTTTTGGGCTCCTTCTTGCCTTTGGGCTCCTTTTTGCCCTTGGTAGCCTTGTTTGTCTCCTCTTGCACTGAGTGCTCATACACAACAATCTACGAAGGTGCCTCAACATTCAAAGAGGCATGAAAAGCCTTCTTTGAGGGAGGAATGTAGCCCTTGGAGCAATCCAAGTACCATCCCGCTTGCTTGAGGTAGGCATCAAGCCACACCTGATGGTCCTCAATGTAAAAGTAGTCCAACAAGGAGTGATCCACCTATTATTTGATATACTCCGGTAGAAAAGACGTAGAAAGAGCTTCTTTGGAAAGAAGTTCGTGAAAGATGTACCTTGAACAAAAAAAAAAGCAATGAGAAAAGTTCATGACATAAAAGAGAATGCAATGCAATGCAATGGTGGCCGCAATGCAAAGGGCTCTGTTGACCTCATTTTGGTGGACTAATAAGAAGATTTGCGCGTCCCAACCATATATGATCCTTCCAACACGATCCCACTTTGGAACGGGTTCTGACCAGCAAATTTCAATGCCATTTTGGACTTTGCTAATAACCACATTCATAACAATAGAGCCATGGTCGTCATTCACCCTTACAACGTGGAAGCAAAGTCAGCCGTTCTCGGTTACGCAAAGGCTTATAAACATGTGGAATGAAAGAGTTGGGTGTGTATGAATCGTTTGCATTTGTATTATCCAACTAAAAAGCATTTGACGGTACGTTTGTCTTGGTTCTTTATCAAATTATATCAATTCTCATTAATGCTTTTCTAATAGCATTGACTTCATACGTTTGTGGTTTTCATTGTCTCGTGATGCTTCAAACCCAAAGATTTGGAGCCTACTTTCTGATGAGGAAGAAAGGCTCCAACTTCCAATTCAATCCTGTTTCATCCATGCATGAGGTCGGAGTGGACATTGGATCAAATGCGTGGCTCCAGAATTATACCACCTAATCTGACCAAGCAATAAACGGAACCAAGCCATGGCGCAGACCTCGAAAAAAGAGCAAAGGCTTCTGGAAAGTTTTCATTGAAGCTTGTTCTACACCGAGAGACATTGTTTCTAATTGCAATGCCATGACTAGTAATTTGTACTCCTTCCGTTTGTTTGATTCCTTTTGCAATTTGTTTTTCTAATTCGTTATGTACATGGACAATCTTTTTATATTTTTCGTGTTTTTGTGTTTGAAGCGCTTCTATTTATCCATGCAGGAATGTCAACTGCCACATTGTGGCTTTAGAGGAGGACAAAGTCATATTTGATGCATTCATCGCTCCTTTGGTGTGTGCAAAGGCTACCTCCTCTGCACCAAGGCCTTCGGCACCAAAGCGCTCTCAAGATCCAGACATCATGGAGATCATTTCCACAAAGATCAAGAGAAGACGTTAGGTAAGTAAATTGGTTTGAATTCAATTTTGCTTGCTTCATAATGATATCAATATCATGCAGCTTAAAGTACTATTGTTATTCCTATATTGTACAGACATTTGATTGAATCGAGCCCTCCTCAACAAAAGCTTTTTTTTGCTGCGCGCGGTTTCTTTTCAAGTCCACCAAAACCGTTTGAGCTCTCAATGTACGCGGAGCCACTTGCTAGGGCATTTGCTGAGAATTGTCTTGACGACGTGGAGATGACAGAGGGAGCAGCTGATACTGGCATTTTGCGATTCATGAATGTAGAAGTTGCGGAGTCTTTTCGCACCCATAGCTCTAGTTCTTTGTCTAGGACATCAGCTTCTACACATGACGACTCTTATGACGATTCTTTATAGTGCAATCTATTATGTATTTCAGTATTTTTTTTTTTGGCTGGTAGTGAGACCAAAAGGGCCACTAAACTTATATTTTCATACCCTTGTGATTCTCCACATCGGTGCCTATTGTATTCTTTTATGCCTTCACAAATTGTGATGCTTACAACCGTTTTTCTATAACCCATGCTCAAATTCTTTGAAATTGTTAACCTGAAACCAAATTTCAAAGCTTTTTTTGCATGGATCCCACATCTAGATGAATAAATTCCAAAATCCTGTACCCAAATATTCCCAAAACTCTTGATCTTAGTTCTACAGTCATAGGTACTTTTCACTAAAAAAAAAAGACAGATTATAAACGTAGGCTTCAGGCTCTTGAGCTCTCCGGCTCCTGCTCTTAGGCTCACATGCTAGCATTCACAGCGAAGAAATAGCTAGTGGTTTTAGGTATGATAGTGAGTGAAAAGTAGTACCGCATAGTATTGATATGGTGAAACCTAGAGGTCTAATTTGGGTGACGAAGTGCTTTTTACTATGAAAATTTGTATCAATTTGAATATTGGGCTTTTTAATTGTAAAAATGTGTGCATTACGTGAGAAATCTTCCAAATGACCAAAAAATGTTTTTCTTAAATGACCTTGTTAAATTGAGGCTATATTTTTTAAATTGGTGGTTTCAGGATATTCTACCTTATTCAACAAGCCACACTATGGAGCCTGTCATATCAAACCTACTTCAAGATCTGGACATTCCCAGGACAAAAAATCCGTAAAGAATAACATCATATTGAGTTATGCAGTTCATAGTTGGAGATGTATAATACACATCTAGTTAAAAAAAACATTGCAATGTGAAGTTGTGCAAATATCAAAATACGTGTGAACAAAACGCAAAATATTGCAAATAATATGGAACATAATAAATACTTACAAATACAATTATATATGTACTATGCGGTATATATTTGTTGTATTTGGAAGTTTTTTATATTGTTATGATTGTGAAGATTGAACTCTCTTGTTTATGTTCCATTCTTGCATGTATTTTGATCTTGATGAATAAACCAATCCAATTCATATGATAACGTATGTATTTTTGTTGGAAATTGTAAGTAGATACGTCACAGTCACTTATGAAAATCTCAATAAATATGTGTTAGCATGTTCTTTATATGAAAGAGTACAATTGAGAGGTGTTAACATTGGTCATTTTTAAACCTCCACACATTCTCTTTATCAAATGTAATTCAAAATTGCACTTAACTGTAAAGCCACACAACATTCATAATCTAATTTTTGAGTGTCATTTTAGGTGATTGTACGATATGGACACTCGATAATTTTTTGTAGTAAATTTTTTTGAGGATTGTTTATTTGGAAATGAAGTAATAGTCCAATTTCAGTGGTGGAAAATGAAAGAATGATTCAATTTCATAAAACCTAGCTATGCAGGTTATTTAGAAAAGGAATGTGATTATAACACCGTATTCATTAAATTAGGATTTATGTCGATACTTCCTTTTTAGCAATTGTTAAGTTTATTTTCATACTTTGGGTTGTATTCAACAAAAAAATTTGTTTCTTTTTAACCAATGAAAGATAAAACACCGTATTCATTAAATTGGGAGTTTCCATTAAATTGGGAGTCAAATTGATTTACATCACATGATCATTTCACTATCAGATCTACAACATGCATACATCAATTTGATATTTTTATCTAATTTAAAGTTGTAAAGTGCACATTACACCACTAGTATGGAAGTTGCATGGATTTAGTTGCACTAGCTGCATCTCCTACTTACTAGCTTATAGCTTGCAATCACTCTATATACGATTGAAAGACATAATTTAACCTTACAATTCTGCCATTGAATGATTCTATAATGTTTTCAAAATGTCTCTATTCCACAACAACTCGGGGTGTGCACTTAACCCCTAAACGTCCCATGGAGATAGTAGATACTTGGCTCTATAGTTGGGCATAGTTCCAATAGGGGTATCCCTCTTTTTACATGACAAGTAGGTGAATTTTGCTTCAAAATTTCCAAATTTTATTGAATTTGTCCATTTCAATTGACTAAAATTAATTTTTTTAAATTAAAAAAATTATCCACACCTCGATGACATTAAACACTTCAATTCAAGTTCAACCTTTTAATTATATACATTACTTTTCATATTTATATGCTTGTTGGAATTTTTTTTCTAAAATGAGCATTTGCAGGCATTGCATTATTATATATAAATATAATTTACTCCTCAAAGTAATCAATTCAAGTAACACGTATCTAAATGTACTTTGTATTTGAAATTTGTACCAAAATGACATCATTTGATATTTTAAATAATTCTTTTGAATGTTTATTGGTAGTTGAGACAAACATTGATTTTTAGACATAAAATCTCTTTCAAAATCTTTAAAACTCTTCAATTTTGACATGAATTTTTTCTTAAGTACTTCATGAATGTAGGAAATCAAAACCACATTTAGTTGATTCATTTGCTAATTTTTTTTATTAAAGAGGACATAATCAAAGTTGCATAGGGGCTCATTTAAGAGTTAAGACCGTCTTTTGGAGTACCTTAAATGGAACTATGCCCAATTGGCATCTGCTACCAACAAGAAGCTCTAAATTGAGATCTTTATAGCTCACTAATGTAGATTTCAGCTTCTGTGTTGAACTCAAATCTATAAAAAGTTTAGATCCATTCCAAAGACTAGAAAAATATACCGTATTCAACTAGCCGCAAAGGTACTTTTAAACGTTTAGGGGTTAAAGTTAACACTAGGAATCAAATGAAGGCGTAGTTTTCACCCCCCCTTATGTAAGCATTACAAAATCATTTTAAATTTGTAAAAAAAACATGAAGTTGTTAAACACAATCTAAAATTTTAGTTGTATTAGTTTTAAAAAATAATCACTTGTAAATTTTTTATATTGATATTTGAAGCAATAAACAACACATTTTAGTTCAAGCTTCTATTATTTCTTATTATAAGATTTAAAAAAAAATTGGTCCTAAACATTTATACTAATTAATAGATATATATATATATATATATATATATATATATATATAATGATTTGGTACCTAGAAAATCTTAATTTAAATATTATTTTAAAGTCAAGTCTTGTACGGGGTATGCTATTAAAATGCACTCACATGTATTCTTAATCTTAACTTTAATTTCACTCCCTGGACATTGGATGATACAATTGTACGGTTGGTGATCCATTTTTTCGTCATGTAGTCATGCTTGTAATATCCTTTGTTAAAAAACAACGCCTAATTTTAGTCAATGTATAGTGACAATTTAGGCTTTGTGTATAAATATAAAAAAAAAAAATGGGGAAGTCATTGCTTTTATAAATAACTCTAACTCTAAGTAGATTGTTCTAGAACTTGAAATCATTTTAAATAGAAATCATCAAAGCATAAAACCTAGTCTTTTTAATCGTATGGATAACTTCTTGTTCATAGCTCAAGGCCAAGAGTTTTAAAAAATAAATAAATTAGGAAAACCTTGGTTATGAAGCACTCTCTAACTCTAAATAGGCATCTCAATAATAATAACTAATGTCTTTCACTTTTATACATTACATCAATATTAGAAGTCATTTAAAAAAAAAAATGTCTTTTATAAAAAGTAATAGATTTAAAAAACAAAAGCTCTATATTTAACCACAATAATGTTATTTTACTTTTATGCAGCTAAAGAGTACCTTGCATGCACTATATAACTAGGTTTGAGTGAGATAGAGGGTTAATGAAAGTTGATCAATCCAATAGGTTTAATTTTTTTTATCCATAAATTACAATGGATTTATTTTATTGTGATTTATGTAGTAGTTCATTTAGGAGAAGTAGAGCCCTAGCTACTCATAGAGCTAGTTGTGTAGGAAATAGAATTCCTCGTGTAGGATCGATTTCAAGAGGGAGAAGTTATGGTCCACTAGAAATTCCAATACTTGAGCGTGAAATACCACACGGTATGCCACGACCAAGTGAACCTTTTCGGCCTAGTGAACCCGTACAATTTAATGTGGATGAATTAAACATAGATGATTATGATGATTGTGTACACAAAGAGGTTTTAAATTTTCCTTTATCAGAAGCCCCACCTATTCATAAAATTCAAATTTTAGCCTTGTTCATTGGATTAAAACTGTTAGAAAATCCTTAAGCTTGTCGAATACAGACATAGATAGGCTATTTACAGATGTTTTGTTTTATTCCAAATTCAAATTGGAAGATGTTACAGTTAAATCCGCTTATGACATTGATAAATATGAGAGATCCTATTATAGTGAGGACGATGGATGGAAAACAAAGTACCCAGGGGGACATATTCTGCGATATCGTGATCCACTTAGTGCTTTAGACTCATTGTTTTTGTCTTCCACGTCTCACACTAAAACCTTCAATTCATGACGATGAGCGCGAATGAGAATATTCAACACTTGCGAGAGGAGATTGGTGGCATTCTATGCAGGCAAGAATATAGAAAAGTAGTGCTTGATAAAGGGCTTTAGGTTTTTTGATATGAAATTTTGTTCTATTTCAGTATTTGGTAAAAATTAATTAATGATTTTTTTACTCATATTCGTATTCTATTTTTTAATCATAAAAGGTTACCAAATTCAATACAACCTAATTGGGATTGTGTATTTTAAACAGGAACATGTTAATTTGGGACATGATGGTGGCATTGTTGCACCATTAATTTTTTTCAGTGATAAAACTCCATTGTCAAAGGATTAAAAAATCAGTGGACACCCATTGTATTTCACAATCGAAAACATAGCATTTGAACATAGAAATCTTCAAGGATGACATTGTTTATTAGCAATGTTGCTAGATTTCAATGTTCCTAATTCCAGTGCTTTGCAACGTATGCAAGCATTTCAAGATTGTCTTTCACATATCTATAAACAACTTAAAGAATGTAGCTACAAGTAAGGCAACTATGATTCATTATATTCCATATTGGGTATTTCTTGTTTTCATTATGAAATTACTTTCTTTTGTTTTTTTTAGTAAGTAAATTGTTTAGAAATTTGCAATTTACAAAATCATATTCTAAATAATTCTAACATTTTCTTATTGTTTTGACCATGGATTATGGTTAATCGATATATTTGGCAATGAACAAAAAGTGTACCCTAGGTTGTTTGTTTACGTGTGCGACTATGAAGAATCATGTACAGAAAGAAAATCTCAATTTTTTAACTATCACTTGTAATTATAACAATTTTTAAGTTTTTTTGAGACGCTGGCAAAAAGTGTAGTCCAAGTTGAGCTAATGTAGGATTTGTCCTAATTAAGTGAATAGTTGCATTAACTTAGTTTCAAAGTAAAAGCACCTTAGATAGAGCCTATGATGGTTCAATATAATGTGAAAGTAATTGTATTTTGAACCTACGTCAGAGGAAGCATTTTCTTAGTAGAGACACATATTATGTTGAATGTTAGTAATGAGAAAACAACCTCCCGTGGATTTGAAACATGTGCTAAAGTGAATAGATGTGAATCCACAAACATGTGACTTGCACTTATACGACAAATTGATGCAAATATCCATGTAGTATGTGCATGTGTCCACATGATGAGTTGGAAAATTAAAAAAAAACATTTGATTATCGCACAAAGATTACAATGAAGGTAATCTATAACAAAATGATGGCAGCTTCTACAAATAGGAGACAAATTATTTTGTAGCAACACTTATTGCATCTAGTGGAGGTAACGTTCTTAATCCTAACATGTGGAATTCTAATTTGAAATAGAAAAGCTTACTTGTGCATTTTAATGGAATCTTTCATGTTAACATATTTTTTGTAATTAATTTTAATAATTTTAATATTTAAATTACATAATTATTAAAATTTAATTAATTATGTATGATTATTGTTATTTGCAAAAAAAATCTTTACTTGACCATTCATGAAATTAATCAATGTTTACTATTGTAGAAATAGTATGCACTTTGGAATTTTGCTGGTGGAGAGACGGAATTTGACAATCCTAATAGAGCTATCAATGTCGACATGTTGCACCAAGCGGACTTGGGTGTTTTCAAAACATTATTGGATGTAATATAGGAAATATGCAAAAAACTGAATCCTAATCCTATCTCCTAATTGCGGGCGTGCTAGTATGTGAGCTTGGGAGCTTGAGCCTGCGAGGCTGTTAGCCCGAAAGCCCACAGTTTTTTTCAGTTTTATTAACGTTTTTTTAGATGGACCTATGACTGTGGGCTTTGGAATTTTGGCATTGCTTGCTAACAGTTTTGGACGCAATATGAAAGAAATGAGAGCGGTGTAGACAAATTGTATGTCAAGATGATTAGTTGGGAAAAATTATTAAATGTGTGAGATTAAATGATAATAAAAATTAATGTAGCAATCTAATGTGAAGTCAAGAGTTGTATAAAGCAATGCAATTTGTTAGAATTTATAAAATGTAAGACTATCAAATGAATTGGTGTTTAGGAGTTTATAGCACATTGTTCAAATTTGAAGACCAATATGTGAGTAGTTTTTAAATATGTTTTCCAAATTCAAATGTAGTATGAAGAAATATATTGTATGAGAAATTATGAAAAATACTTTTCCAACTTCACATTCGTCATGTTTGTTTTGTCTTTTATCGCTGCACACATAGCTACAAGAATACTTCCAGCAGAAATTTGTCGTAAGTCTGTCTGCTCATGGTGCAATCGATCACTGGCATCCGCAACAACAACGATCTTGTGCTAACCGTAGACAGACAAATAAAGCATAGTTAGAACCTTTCATTGGATTATAATATTACAAAATACGCAAATTGAAATAGTGGTAATACCCCTTCATAAAATAGTGGTTGTTTGCACCTATATCCTTAAAATTTTAACACACTAACCCCCTTCCTCCCCCGACAATGGAATAAATTTGTTATGAAGACCTAACGGACGATGTTCTAAAACCACCACCCCCCGCCCAATTATGACATCTAGACCTTTCTTCGGGCCACCACAGTTGAGACTCAAAACCGCCAATTTCACTATTCAAGTAGACCAATGGCATACCAAAAATTGTGAAGAAATAGTTGGTGGTTTTGGGTATCATTGTGAGTGAAAATCAGTACCACATGGTGTGGACATGGAGAAACCTAAATGTCTCATTTGGGTGACAAAGTTCTTTTGACATCAAAAGTTTGTATCAAATTGAATATTGGGAATTAAATTGCAAAACAATGTGCATCCAGTGAGAGAACTTCTTCAAAATGGCCAAAAAATATTTTTCATAAATAACCTTGTTAAAATGATGTCATATTTCTTAAGTTGGTTTTTTAAATTAAGGCATCCTACCTTGTTGATGTCATGAATAACTTGCAAGACCACACCAATTTGTCTTTTGGTGTGAAGAATGATTGAATCAACCGAGTAGTACCATCATTCTTTGTTACTATGCAACCTCTAAATGTGATTCATCCAAACAACTCTCGTGGTTGCCATTGCACACAAAAACATCATATTGATATACTCACACATCTCTGGTATAGCTCGGAGGTATTTGTTGAATTTTTCATTTTTTTCATTCCGTAGCAGTCTCCATGTTACCTTGTCCTCTTCAGTGATTTCTTGAGCATCACCTTGCTCATTAATAAGAGAGACATAAAATACCATTGCACTATTTCAATACCCATGGACAAACTCTTCTTCGAGTTTTATCAAATTGCACAAAAGAGTAGGCCTCACCATAGGCATCGAAATCATTCAACACAATGGAATGTGATGCCGAGAGATATGCACGGGTTAGAGTCAAAGGTTTGCGCTTGTAGCAACCGCATTGAACTTCTGGCGGCTCCTAATGATATGCTTGTTGGTGCCCAACACCACCTCATTTTCATCCATGCCTACTACCTGGTCATCAGTTGCATCTTCATCTCTACCTCCCAAAGAAGGTTGAACACCGGGACTATCATTTAGAGAATATGGCCTTTGAGTTGGCAAGACGTCCTATTAGAATGTATATCAAGGAGAATTAGCTAATCACAAGAAAGACCGTTCGACATTACGACGCCATGACAAGAGCCCTTTTGACATTTAGCACAAGTGTGTTTCAATGAAATGAACATGAGCAAGACTACAATCATTGGTAACTACACATTGGCCAAATGAAGCAGTTCCAAGGTAAGCATAAACCCAAATGAGCATAAACAAGATAATTTAGCAAGCAACATTACCATGCTGAGCAAGTGATGGACGTGCAATTAGGGTGATCGCAAACTATCAATTACCCCATGTCCCTAAGTCTGAGTAAACTTATGATCATCAAGATGGGGCTCGAATGTGCGCTCAGTACAAAGGGCTCATCTCTAGCCGAGTGATTTGATCAAAATCAATTTGCACTAGCCCCCACAGGGACTAAAATTCAAGCAAAATTTGAGCATCACACCAACACAATCACTATGACACACACCGCGACAACGTCACTACTATGGACATTGGCCGTGACCAGCATCCAAAACTCCATTGCAAGCAACAATAAAGTAATCATGCACAAAACATCACCACAAACAACAAATGACAGCAATGCATTTATGATGAGCTTGTCGTGACAAGTACCCCACGACCTAGAGTTCTATAAAGAAATTTGATCGACTAATTAGCGAGCTAATTAGGGCTCCTATAAGCTCTCAATACCGAGGGTTCATCCATGGCCTACTAGTTTGATATAAAAACAATTTGAAGCAAGCCTTCATTGGGATTGGAAATCCGAGCTGAAGATTAGTAACAGTACCATCATGATCACCAAGTTGTGCACCCCGGCCACTTTACTACCATGGCAATGGGCGCATACCAACACCCCAATTCCTAATACAAGCATCAACAAGACAATTTTGCACAAAAAATTACCATAAGCAGCACGTGATGATAGCGCAACTTGGGTGAACTCATCGTGACAAGTAGCCTACAACCTAGAGTTCTAAGAAGAAATTTGATCAATTGATTGGGTTTCCAATAAGCTCTCGGTACCAAGGGCTTATCCAAGGCCTATTGGTTTGATCGACAACAAATTGAAACGAGCCTCCACTGGGACTAGAAATCCATGTTGAGGATTAACAAGACTACCATCACGATCACCACGTTGCGCACCCTAGTCACATCACCACTATGGCCAAGGGCTCCGACTAGAACCCCAAGCCCTAAAACAAGCATCGTCAAGATAATTCTACACACAAAATCACCACAAGAAGCATGTGACTACAATGCAACTAGAGTGAGCTCATCATGACGAGCACCCCATGATCCAGAGTTCTTTAAAAGCATTTGATCAACTAGATTGGGCTCGAATGTATAAAGCCACATGAACATAAACAACATAAGAAAAAAGGTTATATAAACATAATCACCACAAGAGCCATGATCAACTCGTCAAGAAAAAGGGCCATCACCACAACCAATAGGACGATCATGAAGGTCACGTCAACACAAGCACCACAAAAAAGAAGGTCACATAAACACAATCACCATGAGCGCGATGACCAAAAGGACGAGCAAGAGGTCTATGATCATGACCATCAGGATGAGCACGAAGGCCACATCAACACGAGCATAACAAGTTTCAATTGATCAAGCGTGGCGGAGCTTACAAATGGTCTCTGCCCCGAGGGTGCACCTACGGAACCCTGATTTGATAAAATTGCCTATCACCAAAACCTCAAAAGCATCACGATTAGCAAAAAGGGCACTTCAACACAAATATAACAAGTTTGAACAGATCAAAGGGGGTGGGCTCATATGGAGTCTCGGCCCCGAGGGTGCACCCACAGTGCCTCCCTTGATCAAATTGCATATCACGATGATCAACACAACGAACAAGAGGCCACATTAACACGAACATAATGAGCCTTACAAGATCAAAAGGGGCGAGGCACATATGGGGTCTTAGTCCCAAGGATGCACCCACAGTGGTCCCCTTTGATCTAGTGGCCTATCACCACAACGAGTACAATTAGCAAAAAGGCTATATGAGCATGAACATAACAACTTTGAATAGATCAAGAGGGGTGGGGCTCATATTGGGTTTAGGCCCCAAGGATGAACCCAAGTTGCACCCCCCTTGATCAAGTTGCCTATCATCACGATGTGCAAATTTTTTTTTTGAATTTAAAAAAAAATTTAAACGATCAATTAGATGAGCACTAGATCAAGGTGTCACGCTGTAGTTGTGGTCTCCGACCCGGGGGTGCATCCATGGTGACCCCTCTTGATTCAGTTGCCTATCATCGCAATGTGCAAAACTTCTTTTTTTTCAATTTAAAAAAATTTATAAACGAGCAATTAGATGATCACTAGATCAAGGTGTCACGCCGTAGTTGTGGTCTCGGACTCGAGACCCCACTTTCACCCCAACCTCTTGATCAAGGTCTTGGTCTTTTATTTTAGATCATGCATTCTTTTTTATACATTTAGAATTTTAATATTTTGACGAACTCGTGATGGTTATTAGTTGGCAGTATTTTTCACTGCAGGCTTTGGATATTTTTAGCGATGTGACAAGCTTTTTTTTTCAAATTCTTCTTTGCATTGTATCATGGAGAGTATTTGTACATGTAGAAAAAATTTCAAAAAATTTGGAAATTATTTCATTTTAACGATCAATTTGGGTGATCTCTAGAATCTAGATCAAGAAAGGCGGGGCATGTATGGGGTCTCGGCCCTGGAAGTGCATTCATGGTTCCCCCTTTAATCAAGTTGCCTATCATCAGGATGTGAGAAAAAAAAATCAGTTTTTTCAATTTTTGAACGAGCAATTTAGGTGATCTTTAAATCACGGTGTTGCGTCGTAGATGTGGTCTCGGGCCTAAAAACTCACTTTCATCCCAACCTCTTGATCAAGGTCTTGGTTTTTTTTTGTAGGTCATGCATACTTTTTTGTACAATGGGGTGACACCGAAATTGGCCCCTTGTGCAATTCCAGGGAAAGTGCCCACATTGCTGCCAACTTTGACACCCTCCCGAGCGCTGGAAAAGTGTTATTTATACATGAAATTTTAGACACAAAATCATTGTTATGTTGAAAACATGTGTATCAAATTTCAAAGCTAGAAGATTGATACAAAAAAAGATATCCAAGATTTACTAACAAGGGGTAGCTGTAAGAAATGTTTCACAGTTGCCAACTTTGACACCCTCCCAAGGATTGAAGAAATTTTTTTTCACATGGAATTTTTGGAGTAGGAACATCTTTATATTGTTTACACATGTGAAAAAAATTCAAGTTCAAAAGGCCCACAAAAAAAATGATATTCCAAATCTACCAATAGGTGTAGTTGTGAGAAACAAAGTTGCTTCACAACTTCCAACTTTGACAGCCTCCCTAGGGCTGAGAATCTGTTATTTCAATGTGAAATTTTGTCACATGATCTTTGTGATGTTGATCACATGTGTGAAAATTTTCAAGGCCAAAAGATACACAAAAAAATAGTTATTCTATATCTACCAACGTAGTTGTGAAGCAACTTTGTTTCTCACAACTACACCTATTGGTAGATTTGGAATATCATTTTTTTGGTGGGTCTTTTGGACTTGAACTTTTTCACATGTGTAAACAACATAAAGATGTTACTACTCTGAAACTTCCATGTGAAAAAAAAATCCTTCAATCCTTGGGAGGGTGTCAAAGTTGGCAGATGTGAAACATTTCTTACAGCTACCCCTTGTTAGTAAATCTTGAATATTTTTTTTGTATCAATCTTCTAGCTTTGAAATTTGCTACACATGTTGTCAACATAACAATGATTTTGTGTCTAAAATTTCATGTATAAATAACACTTTTCCAGCGCTCGGGAGGGTGTCAAAGTTGGCAGCAATGTGGGCACTTTCCCTGGAATTGCACAAGGGGCCAATTTCGGTGTCACCCCACTGTACATGAAGAATTTTATTTATTTTTGACAAAGTCGTTTTTATTAATAAGCCCCTCTCCCACCCCAACCTATGCATTAAGTCCGTGATTTTGAATTTGTACAACTATAGAAAATTTCAGCACGACGCGCACCCGGGCCACTTCACCACCACAACCTAGGGTCAACACCAATACCCCAAGCGCCATTATGGGCATCAACAAGACACTTTTGCACACATCATGACCGCAAGGAGCACGTGACGACAATGCTAGTAGGGTGAATCCATCATGACGAGTATCCCACTACCCAAAGTTTATTGAAGAAATTTGATCAAATGAACGGAGTTTTAATAAGATCTCGGTACCGAGTGCTCATCTATGGTCTACGAGTTTGATTAAAAACAATTGACATGAGCTCTTACTGGGTCTAGAGACCCAAGTCCAGAATGAACATCAATACAAACACGATCAAACACGAACACCATGACACTGCTTCAACACCACCACAGCCAAGGGCATAGACCAGCAAACCAAGCCCTAAAACTTCAAGCCCCAAAACGAGCATCATCAAGATAATTATGCATACAACATCATCAAGATGAGCACTTGACGAGTTGACGGCAATGTAAATCGGGTTAGCTTGTCATGACGATTACCCCTCCACCAAGAGTTCATACAAAAAATTTGATCGACCAGAATGGGGCTCTCAGTACCAAGGGCTTATCCATGACCTAGTACTGACTTGATGGAAAAAAAATTCACCAGCCCCTACTAGGACTAGACATCCAAATCCTGAATTTGCAAGATCACTTGCACAAACACCACGACGCACACCATTTGGAACGACGCATACCATTTGCAACGAAGCACACCACGGCCAAGGGTTCATTCTAGCATTCCAAAACCAGCACAAGCATGATCAAGATAATTATCCACACAATTAATCCACGAGGAGCACAAGATGACAACGCGATTAGGGTGTGCTTGTTGTTACAATTACCCTACCACTAAGAGTTCATAATAACAATTTGATCTACTGGATGTAGTTTCAATAAGCTCTTGGTGCCGTTGCTCATCTATGGCCTAGTAGATTGATAGAAAAAAATTTACACCAGCTTTCACTAGGACTAGAAATCCAAGTCTAGAATTGGCAAGACCACAGTCAAACACGATGACCATTCCGCACACCACGGCTACAACACAACCACGGCCAAGGGCCAAGTCTAGCACTCCAAGCTCCAAAACTCGAAGCCCAAACACAAGCACCATTAAGATAATTATTCACACAACATCACTACGACGAGCACGTGACAACTGCACAAGAAGGATGAGCTTGTCGTGAAGACACTATAACAAAACATGGTAAAACAATCGCACTCAAAATTGATTGTGGTTCTTTTTGCCACGTTTTTGTAGAGGCCCACAATGTGCGCAATCACTATTTTTTGCAATTTTCGACTACAATTTTTAGAACTTTGGGGCATGTAATATACCATTGGAAATTTATTTTCAATACTTTTTCAATGGTATGCTACTCGCCCCAAAATTCTAAAAATTGTGGTTAGAAATTGCAAAAGAAGCTAACAGCCCACTACACATGCATGTACAAAAACGTGGCAAAAAGAACCACTGTCAATTTTGAGTGCAATGTTTTTACCATGTTTTGTTATAGTGCAAGTACTCCTCTATTCACAATTCATACATTGAGTATGATCAAGTGGAATGGGGCTCCAACGGGCTCTCTCTACTGAAGACATATCCACGGCTTGATATTGGTTTGATAAAAAGAAAAATTCACCAGCCCCTACTGGGACTAGAAATCCAAATCCAACATCTTCAAGGTCACGATCACAATAACCACATTGCACACCACGGCCACGATACAACCTTGGCCATGACACAACCACGGTCAAGGGCCAAGACCACCACCCCAAGCTCCAAAACTGCAAGCCCCACCACGAGCATGAGAGCATCATCAAGATAATTATGCACACAACATCACCATGACGAGCACCTGACAACAGTGCGAGGAGATTGAGCCCATTGTAATGATTACCCCTCCATCTAAAGGTCGTACATTGAGTTTGATCAAGTAGAATATATAAGACTCTAGTTGACTCTCGGTACCGAGGACTTATCCATGGCTTAGTATTGGTTTGATGAAAAGAAAAATTCACTAGCCCACACTAGGACTTGAAGTCCAAATTCAGAATATGCAAAACAAGTGATACAAACACCATGATCATACCACTGGCACAAGACCACCACGGGTAAGGGCGAAGACCAGCATTCCAAAACCAGCAGGAGCTCATCAAGATAAATGTGAAATGAAGATCACCATTACGAGCACATGACGATAGTTTAGTCATTAACATGTACTTGAATATTGCAACGAGTTTGTTCGGGCAATGCGATAAGCTGGAGAATTTCAAACAACGTCGCGATGAGCACAATGAGCACAAGCATCTTCAGAACATTGATCAAACTTCAGGATGGACACAAAATTCTAGAGGTATCTGTTCATCTTTCTTTGCTATATTCAAAACCGGGGCGCACGCCTTTACTTGCAACTCCATCAACATTTTCAATTTGAGATGCACACCTTGTCCAGGCCATCGCAATTAGCCATGGTGCAAACTCAACTTGCTGATCTCTCTCTAGCTCACTCCTCTTAGTTCTCTGGCATTGACATTCACCACGCACCGCGAGTTAACATCATGCTTCTCCACAATTTCTAGTAGCAACTCCAAGATTCACAAGCTTACATCTATTAGAGAGGCTAGATCACCTGTAGCCGCTCGCCAAATAAGAGAACACGTGAACAATACGGCCAAACATATATGCAAATACTAGTACCTTGGTTGAGTGTGGCCGCATCAA
Organism: Pohlia nutans; assembly: GCA_022496805.1. Classification (NCBI taxonomy): domain Eukaryota; kingdom Viridiplantae; phylum Streptophyta; class Bryopsida; order Bryales; family Mniaceae; genus Pohlia; species Pohlia nutans. Next base: position 2,935,888 of record CM040107.1, on the reverse strand, counting down.
AAAGATTGCTAGTCCTAACTTGAAACCATCTTGGCCATCCAATCAATCGCATGGTGCTCTGACGCTTGTGGAGATCACCCTAAACCAAAGGTTTGTTAAGCCTATGGGACAATTGCAATTACCCATTGGATTCAATTGCGGTTTGTTTAACTTCATTTCGTTGCAGTCAAAAACGACCGCAGCAATTGTATGTTGCAATTTTGCGGCTTCAATTTTTAGAAAGGTATTTGAAACTGTAACATACAGTTGGAATTTTTTAAATTCCTTTTCAAAAATTAAAACTAAAAAATTACAGACAATAGTCGCTGCAATCATTTAGAGGCCGCAGCGGAATGAAGTCAAACGAATCGTAGTTGAATTCAGCGAAGATCATGTTTTACCAAATTTTCTTATAGTGTCGGGCTGATATAGGATGTCCGCAAAAACCAACTCAACTTCACTTATGCGACACACGTAATCTCAATCCATACAGAGGCCTTGTCAAATAAATATTATGGCATAAGATATATGATCATATATACGTTTTTCAATATCTAGTTACGTTCACAATTGTATATAAAGTTGATCAAGCTCGATGAGTGTGGAGAGGGATATGGGGGCCAAAAGCCCATTGGTGGCCCTGAGGTTTGATTAAAAATAAAGAGGTTCAGTAGGATCTTTTAAGCAGCCAAGCAATTGGAACAAAATTCCTGTCTACAAGATTTTGCGTGTCTTCAAGGAAATACACTTGTAAAAAATGAAAAAAATTCTTAAATAATTCTAAACCACGGTTATAGGTCCCATAGCCTTAGAGCAATTTTTACTATAAATAGTAATTCGTCTAAATTTGTCAAGTTCTAGGTTCTAGGCTCAGAAAGTTACTGCTCACGGCTTTTAGGCTCACATAGTACCTGCTCACAGCTCATAGGTTCGCCGTTCTAGGCTCACATGCTAGCGTCGTTGGCCCACTTTGGGTTTTATGTTGCAAAAAATTCCATGGTGGCTAACCCCACGAATCCGCGGGGTTGGCCACTTTGGATTTTATGTTGGAAAAAACTCCATGGTGGCTAACTCCACGGATCCCTGGGGTTGGCCACTGTTGATTTTGTATTGCTAAAACTCCATGGTGGTTAACTCCAAGGATCCGTGGGGTTGGCCATGGTGGTTTTTGTTTTTTTGGATTTGCGACTGTAAGTTGGGGAATTCTAGTGCGTGTAATATACCATTGGAAAGGTCTTGAAAATACCTTTCCAACAATATGTAACACGCCTCCAAATGATTAAAACTGGAATCGAAAATAAAAAACAAAAAATCTGTAGTCGATATGCGACTGCAGATCATGGTGGTCAAAAGAACCACTTTGGGTTTTATGTTGCAAAAAACTCCATAGTGGCTAACCCCACAGATCCGTGGGGTTGGCCAATGTAGTTTTTGTGTTTTGGAATTTGCAATTGCAATTTTAGGAATTTGAGGACGTGTAATATATCGTTGGAAAGGTCTTGAAAATACTTTTCCAACGGTATGTTACACTCTCTAAAATGATTGAAATTGGAATCGTTAAGCATAAAAGCAAAATTTGTAGTCGCTAAGTGACTGGAGATCAAGGTGGTCAAAAGAACCACTTTGGGTTTTATGTTATAAAAAACTCCATAGTGGCTATCTCCACAAATCCGTGGAGTTGGCCACTATGGGTTTTGGTTTTTTGGATTTGCAATAGAAATTTTAGGAATTTGAGGGCATGTAATATACTGATGGAAAGGTCTTGAAAATACCTTTCCAACGGTATATTACACAATCCTAAAAAATTAAAATTGAAATCATAAATAAAAAAAGAAAAATTTATAGTCACTAAGCGACTGCAGATCAGGGTGGTCAAATAAACCACAGGCAATATTGGCTTCGGTTTTTTCGACCATGTTTTTTACTAGTGCATGGAGGAATTGAAACTTTGTAGCGCCTAACAACGTGGTGAGCGCAACGGTGATCCTGTTGTGCTGCAGAAGGTCTTGTTGGACATGCCCGGAGGCGAGGAGTTCTACACTTGCAATCCACACCTTGAGGGCGCCGAGGTGTTTGGATTGCAAAAGCATAGGCCCAATACCCCTATTGGTGCAGATGATGAGACACACTACCTCCACACCGTCAACTTCTTTATCCCCCGTCCCGGTAAGAAATAGTTCAAATGGTATAGAAGAATTTGGTGGTCTTCCATTATTATGTGTATAAGAGCTATGAACAAGTCTGTAGTGTCTAACCTCAAGAGAGGCGAGTAATTCTAATCCCAGATTAATTGTCATATGGGCATTAAAACAATGGTAGGATGAACAAACACTTCATTCACGCCGTCCCCCCCAAAGGCCGGATTTCTTTATATGTAAAAGAGCTTGGTGGTTCCTAAAGTCAAGGATAAATTTTGGCATAAAAACAGAAGTTTTTTGAGTTCTCCAGCAACTTCGAGACCACGAAGGTCTGACTTCTATACCTTATAATGAGACCCTAAACCAACTTCTATCATACCTTTCAACTATTTAGAGTGCTCAAATAGGAGTATATTAAAGCAAAATACATGGGAGTTTTTTCAAACTCAAGTTAAGGTGGTGGGCAACTCTACAACCGTAGTACCATAGTTGGGTTGCCAAAAAATAATTCAAAAAATATAAAATGTAGAAAATAAAGAATTATGAAGACCATAAAACAAAAATGGAATTAATTATTTAAAGCCATAATTTGCAATTTCTAAGCTATTTTGGGCTATTTTAGGCCATCTCTAATCATTTATTTCCCAAAAACAAAATTGAAAAAAATTGTTTCACGAAGTACGGATCTTATTTTTCAAAAACTATTAAATATTCGTTCGTGGAGTGTTGACCCAACTATGGTACAACTGTTATTTGTTCGTTTCTAAAAATTATGATATGTTGGTTTTTGAAAATTTATTCATGGGATGGTTATTTAATACAAATGCGATTATAAAACATAATACTACAATTTGTATCAATTCAATACTACTGAAAAAACGCTAACGCAATGAAAGCAATTGCTGCAGTACTGCAATAGAAGCTCGTATTTTTGCAATACTGCAAAAAATGGTATTGTTGTAGTACCGCAACAAAAGCAATTGTTGCAATATTGCAACGTGATTGTAACTGTATAATTACAAGATTGCACTGTGTAGAAGTTTGCGCAATACTCAACAATGTTGTTACAATCGCACAGGTTTTCCTGATGAAATCTTCATAACAAGGGAATTTGACAAAGGGACTACTTTTCATGCAGTCTTCTTTACAAACTATTATGAGCTGAATCCATAAATTGGGAAAATTTTCTTAATGTTGCAAAATTTTGATGAGTTAATCCTTGAACGTCCTGATTCAACACTGTTTTCAAAGATTCATTATAAAATGTCTGATGAAAAAAAAAATGGATTTGATGTACAAAGCAAACTTGTAAATGTCAACGTGAAGATAACATCTGTACCCTTGGATTTATCATGTTTATTATTTGAATTTTTTGATTAATTTTGCAAGGTTTTCTCTTGAAATTCAATTTAACCCTTTAGCGTCCCAATTCAAAATTGTTTTCAAAGATTCGTTATAAAATGTTTGATGCAAACTAGAAATGGAGTTGATGTACAAAGAAAAGTTGTAAATGTCAATGTGAAGATCATATCTGTACGATAGGATTTATCATATATTTCTTTAATGTTTTTAAATTAATTTTGCAAGGTTTTCTTTTGAAAATCATTCAAAAATCATGAATTAACGGAATTTAAAAAAATAAAATTGTAATGAAATTGGAATAACATGCACTAGGAGATGGTATGGTTTCTATTTTTTTATTCTATTTATTTTGAAAAATCATCTTTAAGGTCTCACTTTTTGAACTAAGAATGAAACTTGACATAAACCACTTCTGTTGTTTTTTCAAAAAACATAATAACCTTTTTTGAAAATCCAAACCATACAAAAGATAGTCAACTTGCACAAAAACCATAAGAAATTTTGGTGGATAGAAATTGTCCAATTTGGATGGAATTTGAACAGTTGAATTTATTCAGCGTCCATTATGTAGACGCAGGCGCCTCAAAGGGTTAAAATCCAAAATTAACATTAAAAAATCAAAAAATATTTTAAGGAAATTGAAATAACATGCACTACAAGATGGTATGGTCTCCATTATTTCATTCTACTTATTATGGCAAATCGTGTTTAACCCCTAAGTGACGGATCAACCATTTTATGGTCTCTGCCTTTTTTTTATGGGCTACTTCAGATAGAAAAATCATTTTTATAGAAAATAAAAAATATTTTCAAATAGGAAATCAAGTCTACTTTCCAACCCAATTTGAATCATGTCAATCCGAGTTAAACTCCAACCGGGAGAAATTTTCAAAGACAAACACTTCTACATTGTCTAGTGTTAGAAAACTTACTATTCGGGGAAAGTATTAATGATGTTCTCTCCTTTGAAAAATTTGCTTTTTTTAATTTTAGAATAGAATGTCTAGTTTTAACAAATCATAAAACAATTCAAATTCTAAAAATAAAATTTGTAATTCTCATAAATAATTGAAGTTAAATGCTTCTAAATTCATTACGAGAAGATGAAAAGCTATTTTTTGAAATTTGACTGAATGGATAATTACTAAACGTAAAGCTACTGAATTTCTCTTTTGGACAAAACTTCATCAAAATTGAAGAAGTAATTTTTTATAACACATTTATGTTTTGCCCTTACCCCCTCCGTCATTTAGGGGTTAACTCCTAACTGCCTAAGCGACCATATATGGTCGCTCAAAAATTTCAGAGTTTAAAAAAAGTTCAGCCCACTTTAACCCCTAACCGCCCAACCATGCATATTTTGCTTGATGTACAGATTTCATCCTCAGTTTCTCATCCGTCATGCACTTTTTGTGGTGTGATTTTTTACTGAATTTTTTGTGGGAAGTTAGCTTCATATATGTGTGATCCAATTGAAAAGGAAACAATTTTTGAAAAAATTATGCCTCATTTCGTGTTGCGGTGTTTCACCCAAAATCTTGAAGATTTTAGTCTAAAATTGTTCTTGAAAAAATAAACTCATAAAATCAAGCATCCAAATAATCTCCAAAAACCACTACACCTAGAGTACTATATTATAAGCCATCACAACAAATTGCATCCCCATATTGTCAATATCTTATTCGTAATCGAATTTCAAAATAATTTTTTATTTAATGTTTCAAAAATTTTAGAAAAATATTAGTGATAGCAATCAAAGATCTAACCGTATAGATTGAATCTAAATTTCAAAAAGTATAACTTTTATTTGTACATCAAATTTCAAATATTCATGCTAGTTGCATTTTATATTGCATTTTTGCAAAACTGCCCAAATTGGACATAGGTGAGGACGTTTAGGGGTTAAGGACCGCGCATCCAAATAGTGGATGATTGTTGGTCAAAACCAATTTTGACCTTGACGATGACGTTTTTTGCTATTGCTTTCAATTGAGAAAATGAAGTTTATCGAGTCTAGTTTTCACTTCACTTTTCGGATCTTACAAATTTCAAGTATTGAATATTTTATTTCTGTTGCAAGCTAGGTAGCTCAAGGTCTGAATTGCACTGCATAGGATGTTCACCTTTTGAATTTTAAAATTAAAATTCAAAAATTCTACAAAAATGTATCATGTGATTCTCCATTGTCATTTGCACATGTTCTAGAAATTTTATATTTCTTGAAGATTTTTTGTAGTTAATATGAATTTCTTGAAATATTTGACCTAAAAATTTGTAAAAAATTCATTTTGTATAAAAAAAATCAGAATTTTTTTTGACTAATAGGAAACATACAACTTCATGCATGAAAACTATCAAAAAATATATTTGATCAATTCTTGAAAGCTGAATTGTGTATAAAAGTGTAGTTTGACTATTCTGCAAAGGAATGGGACGTTATAGGGTTAAACGCCCATAAATTTTGCAAAAATAACAATTTTTCAGCATAAATTTTTCACTTGTAGATATTGAAACTGAGCATCTTTTCCAAAAAGAAATTTTGAAAAAAACTATTACCAAATTTCCTCTAAAGCCCTCGAAGTGACAGCATCTCAAATTGTCACAATTTTGAAAATCTGCCCAAATGAGATTAGTTCTACCATGAACAAGGTAATTACCATATAAAACCAATGTTTTTGACCTATCATACTTGATTCCAAATCAAAATGACTAAACATGTAGTTTTTATGAATTTTCAAAGAAAGTTCTTATTAATTGATTATTAAATAATTCATAGCATTTTTCCAAAATTTAACCGTATGGATGTTGTCTTACTCTTGTGTTCTACACATGTTAAAAAATTGAAGCTCATAAAAGTTGAGTAAGATGGATATTATAACATATCTAGCATTTCAAGAAAATCCTTGGGCACTTAGGGGTTAAAGTCTCACTTTTTGAATCAAGAATGAAACTTGACATAAACCACTTTTGGTATTTTTCAAAAATTCACATTATCTTATTTTGAAAATCCATACCATACAAATGGTAGTCAACTAGCACAAGAATCAAGAGAATTTTGAATGGATGAAAAACATCACAAAATGTGTCGAAGGGATGCGGCAGAAATCATCCAGCGTCCAGAGGTTAAAGGGTAACTCATATACTCCATAGTTTAAAGGGTAAAAGGGTTAAAGGGTAACTCTTATATACTCCATAGTTTAAAGTTGCATGGATGTATTCAGAAATATGGCTTTTCATGGGTATTGAATGTACCCTAGCCATCGGGTATTAAAAACTGAATGTTATCGTGAAAAGGAAATAGAAAATGTGATCTAGAAACACTCCTAGGTTTCTTGTGCACTTAAGGACTAGAACATGATGCTCGTATACAAACCGTGAGGTAACACATAACTGCTCTGAGAATTGAAACCAAGACGCAACTCTAGAAAAACGCAGTTCATGAAGTATTCCAAAAATACAACGATCCTTGCAGCAGATATCATAATTATATAAATGTTAACAATCACCTGCCTCATCATTACTGATATACCCCTGATCAGAGTTGACTCCAATTGATCTACAAACTGATCTTTGGATCCACCCCCAAATTAAGATTCAGGTAGCCTGGCATTGTTGACTTAATATCTACATTTTGTTTCTATCATGCAACTAGGCTAAAATACATAGTTCCAGACAGCAAAAGTTGCGTGTTGGGCCCTTCAAGAATACGCTCAGAGAGTTAACTTCAAGAACTGCACCAACAGGTAGAGCAGTGCGATCACCAAACCAATCTGATAAAGATCCTTTTGAGGGTTCTCTTCCATTTGAAAGAACTACACAATATAGAACATTGAAGTCAGATTCTGTGCATTAATATATTATGCTTCCTTACAATGCACATTCGCATGATCGTTATCGTTAAACCTTGCCACCTCAACAACAATATTTAGGAATAGAGATTCTGAATCGGGGAAAAGAAGAGCTTTGTGGGCTTACTTTTTTAGGATCACCAGATGGGTCCGGATAGATTAAGTTGTTGTCTCCTCCTTTATCAAGTTGCCTCATCAGCCCTTGCGCAAATTCTGCAACATCCTTTCCAGCTTCCACAGCTGAGAAGGCCAGTCGCGTCGTGTAGAAATAAGCCTGCGTTGGTAGATGAGAGGCTGACAAATCCCATTCATCTTCATGCAGAATAACTTGACCACTGATCTGATTCATTGTGAAAGTTGAATTAACAGCTAACACAAGTTCACCACCCAATACAGATGCTGGTGGAAGTTTTGGCTTCCCTTGAATAGTCCACTTAATATTCAGTACGCTTGTGGAAAGCATGTCCATCTCACGCACTGCCTGGGGCAGAAGACAGCTGAATTTAATCACAGAAAGGTGCAGAAGCACAGCCAGCTCAAGAAAACTCAGAAAGAAAACAAAATACTCAAGCTGAAGCATGTTAGAAAGCTAAAAAGACAGAGCTATGAAACTTTCAGCCCAGGATCAGGCTTCTTCCTGGAATTTTTTTAAGAAATTACAGTATGTTTGACAACGGATAACTGTTAAGTCTTTCAACAGCCGACATTTACATTGATTTGAATTGGATATGAAATATTAAATCTGTTCTTCATTGATGTACGACAACAAAGATGTGGTCAAATGAAGAATGTACCACTGTGGGATTCTCCAAGGCAGTCTTGATCCAGTTTGCTCTCTTGTACTTGTCTCGTCCCTTGAATGATCTAAGTGGGTCCTGCAGGCCAGGAGTAACCTCAGTTATGGAAAATTTTGAGGCATAAAACAAAAAGAGTTTGCCATATTTCAGCGCCGATTATCACAATGTACAAACCACCTAGATAAGTCATCAGAAATAGCAAAAATACCACAATAAATGTTTCGACCAATGACAATCAACACAAGCGCACCTTATAGTCGACATTGACACCAAAATTCGACAATGATCTATGACCCTCTCGAATGTCTATAATGTCTTTCACAAGCTGTCGTGCAGTTCTTTCTACAGCTGGACTACTGATGCATTCGAATTCGTCGCATAGCTGACCAAACGAGATTCCCTCTATTAGCCTGTCCACTTCCGACTTCTCAGCTGCTTTGGTAACTGTGGATGTCCTGCCACCATCCTCAGTACCTCGACCGCCGGCGTCTGCCCGGACAATTAATGTGGCTGCACCCACATTCACCCGACACATAAGTGCTTTGCAAAGTAAGATTCCAGAACCTTGGCTTCCTCATACAGACTCACCTTCATGTGCCACTTCCTACACATTTGTACCTAAATCAGGTTACAATAACCCCCAAATATGGCTTGACGTGCTCACATTAATTCAATCACTAAATTTTTCATTAGTGCAAGGAATAAGTTCTTAAGAGCTCTCTCCTCTATTTCTTCTGCACTAAATACAGTTCATTGCAATTATTAGCTCTAAAATGTAGCAGGGTGATGAATTCTTTAGCCATGTGACCAGAAACACTGTACTTGACTTAACGTATGCTTTCTCTCTATAGCATACACACAGCATTTGTCTGCTCATGACTTCCATTATGATCAGAGCCTATACAATGATCTGACATTGACCCATTCCTAACTCATTGCGTCGTAACAGCGGAACCCCAATTCGAATCATTGCTAGAAAAGGGCATATGAAGAACCCTTGCGGTAGCTCCTTGCTATCCGAAGAAACTCTCAGCACACTCTTCAGGTAATCACCTGACGAAGTAGAGTATATGTTTACCAGAACCCTCTGACAACAACCTGCCCAGTCGTGAACGAATAAAGTTGACCTACAAGATGAAACACAACTAATACGAAGACAAACCACCCTAGATTCCCATAATCGAGATTCTTACGGACTAACAATCATACAAAATTCTTATGAACCCCACCGTAGCCATAACCATGACTACGCCAAATACGCAGAATAGTACAGCAGCAGAAACACTGACCAGATCTCCAGCGCCGGGAAGACTTGGGCGCCGGAAATGAGACTCCGTGATAGGAAGCTTTAAGCAACGACCTCGTGGTGTGGCTTGGTGTGCCTGCACTAGTTTGAAAAACCGCAGTAGGTACTGAGGTGAGAACCCCGAAGGGTCCAACTCCCACGGTCGTTGCCATGCAACCCCTACTCTACAGACAGCCTGCAAACCCTCGAAGAAAACCACTCCAAGGCGCAGCAACACCACAACCTCCAGACCCAGAACACAACTTGAAAGAATTACAAAGGTAATGAGTCAGCAGTAGCGCCTGGTCCTTGCAGCCTCTAAAAATCCTGGGGCATGAACCAGCTTGGACCTTCCATTGCCCACTCGAGCTTCGACCCTGGATTGATTAAATAACCAAAATTTGCTGGTTGGATTGGTGTTGGATGTACTTAGAGTTTTGGTGAGTAGTAGGATTGCCAAGTCATGAGTTCTACAGTTGATTGGTGAAGGGCTAAGTGTTCACAATTATGTAGTCTAAGTTTGATTTCCATTGAGTCTGTTTGAGCAATATTTGTGATTTACATGACTTGGTCCTACTAGTAAATTTATCATAAGCAAGAAAGTTGTACTAGCCAATCGGCCTCGTCCTACTTTCTTGAGAGAAGTGTTTATATTGTGCTTGAAATAAGTAGTGGTCTTTACCACTACTCCTTCCCCTTTTATCTTCATATAATAGTAATTCCTTTATTCAATTGGTATTGGTTGTTTGTTTTCTTATACATCTTTTGTATAGCAGGGTTGAGCCAGCATGGTGTATGGCTATGGTGTTTATTGCTTTGAATGTGTGTTTGATGGAAGTTCAAGTAATTTAAAATTGTTTTCTAGATGTCTCATGGAAGGGGCGTGTGTGGTCCCTCTAACTTCCGCTGTGATAACTATGAGAGGGTCTATTTTCCAACCATGTTGAATGATGTTAATTAGCGGTTGGTTTTTTTGGGTTTTGTTGTCTATTGTTTCTTGTGAGAATATGTCATTAGTGTGGGTAAATTCAATAAATTGTATTGTAAGATTTTTTATTGGGTTTAGGGGTGGCCACTGCAAAAAAATTGGGGGCTTGTTTTTTGGAAGTCGAAGATGGTGGAGTTGGACTAGAAATCGTTGGGTAGTTCATTATCTTTAGCAGGGTTCATTGTCCATTTGCTAATGTAGGAAAATTGTTCTGCCAGTATTTCTATGTTGTTTTCTCGGTTGTAGTTGGTGACGTATGTTGCAAGACATCTAACAAGGCCTTTGTCGAGCCTATTTCTTGGACCAGGCCATAAATCTTTTTGGAAGTAGTATGGGGTAGTGTGTGCAAATTTGTATGTTTTGGCAGCAAATCTATATTCTTTTTTAGTACAATTTTTTGCAAGTTTGTCTGCTTGTTCATTGCCATCAATGTTGGAGTGGGCTTTGATTTTATATATCGTGGTGGATTGTGTTTGTTTTTTTTAGTATTTTGACTGTGGGTACTAATATGATTTTGTCAGCGTGATTAGTGAAAATAGTTGGGAGTTTTAGTTGTATGTTTAATAAATATAGACACTTAAGGCAATCGGTAAATATATGTGCAGGTTCGTCAATGTATTTGGAAATAATTAGCCTCTGTATTTTATGTATCGCCATTAGTTTGGCCCTAAAGTTGTTTGTGAACCGGACAGTCTTTTCGAGATCTGTACTTCTACTTTTTTTGAATTTGTATATTCCATACCCTACTTTTTTCTTTTTCCAATGGCTGCCATCATTTTTTATGGGTGGTTTGAACGATCCATCCGTACAATAGCTGTATAGTAGTGGAAATTCTATTGCATTATGGATTTCAAAAATTGGCATTGGTGGATTAAAAAGAAGTGGGCCCTGCTGAAGGCCGTCAGTTCCCACTCAAAAACAATGACGTTCTCCACTTTGAGAGCAAATGTTTTCTTTGGAAGCAAACCTACGTGGCCAAGAAGCCACTTCAGTAGGAGAATCAATATTGGAACGGTTCATCTTCTTGGGCTTCTCACTCCGCTCGTACTGGCTTCTTTCCGAGATACTACTCTTCTTCAGAAGGTAGTAGAAGCTTAGGGTTTCACGTCGATTTGATTTGGTGTACATTTGCCTTTGGTGTAGAGCAATGTTGGCATTGATTTTGATTTGGCAAAATGAAGCCTCGCAATTGGGTTGAATCTATTTGGACTTACAATATCAAAGATGAGGGTGGAATCTATATAGCTACAAAGATGGGCATCGGTTCTTGGATCACATTGCAGCCTGAGAAGCAAGGCGTGTGGGCAAAAGATTCTGCAAAGTACGGTGGTGCATCAGATTTTTGAGGATCCTGGAAGGTTAGGGTTCTTAAATTCCGTGTGAATAAAGGATCAGACGTTGTATTTCTTGTTGAAATTCAGCATGTTTACATGCATCGTCAACTGCATTCAAAGCCTAAAGATTCAGAAGGGAGATGTAATTGTAACTACTTCCATTTGATCTGAATGCGATGAAGTGATTCCTTTTGTAAACCACAATTCTCTTTGATCAATATTTGAGTGAAGTTAAGTCACTCTTTCTCTTCAATCAATATTTGGCATGTGTGCTCATCCATCAAGCAGTTAATTTAATTACATTTACATTTACATTATCATCTCAAACTTCTTTCTAATATCCATATACAGTTTTCCCTATCTATTATGACATGCTTGGAAAGCCCTAACTTCAAGGTGGCAGTCGTGGATTAGTCATAAAAATGACTTGTTACATTTGTATTGTTTGGAACAATAATTGAACGTCATATTGTAGAGTGTCATATTATAGAGGGTAGACTGTATTTTCATTTCAAAATCATGTGATCTCTATTTTACTACAGATTTGTATCCATCATCATAGCGTCTAAAAGCATCTACCGACTGGATTGATGTCAACTCTATTTCCAGGGTAATTTGGGTACAACACGCTGAGATTGGTGAGGCTCAACGACATAATCATACCCACAAAGAGCTTCTTATGAATGGCATTTCTTCTACAATGTAGAGTATGGACCTAGTCTTGGCCGTGCAACTTTTGACAAGATATTAAGAGTCCCCTTGCCTAGTTTCGGAGATAGTGACTGGCCATTGCTCGACTTGGCTACATCAAAGTAATTTGGATGTTGGATGAGGACTAACTTTTTGGCTGCTATGAGGCCAAACACTGGATCTAGAGGTACACACTTAAATTGGTACATGCCTATTAATGTAGTGGTGGGCTTATTTAGTGGAATTGAGCACCACAAAACTCCAACACAATTCATTTTCAAAAATATATCAGATGCGGACTTAACTTCGTTAACCCCTAACTGCCCAAGCAGGCGTTTTTGGCCTAATGTACAGATTTCATCCGTATTTTCTCATCCGTCATGCACTTTTTGTGGAGTGATTTTTTTACTGAATTTTTTATGGGAAGTTAGCTTCATGTGTGTGTGATTCGATCGAAAAGGAAATAATTTTTGAAAAAATTATGCCTCATTTTGTGTTGTAGTGTTTCACCGAAATTCTTGAAGATTTTGGTCTAAAAGTGTTCTTGAAAAAAAAAACTATCAAAATCAAGCATTCAAAAAATCTTCAAAAATCACTACACCTAAAGTACTACATTATAATCCATCACAACAAATTTCATCCACATATTGTCAATATCTTATTCGTAATTGAATTACAAAATAATTTTTTATTTTATGTTTCAAAATTTATTAAAAAATGATTAGTGATAGCAGTCATAGATCTAATCGTATAGATAGAATCTAAAATTCAAAATGTAAAACTTTTATTCATACATCAAGTTCTAAATATTCATATTAATTGCATTTTATAATGCATCTTTGCAAAACTGCCTAAACTGGATATAGGTGAGGACGTTTAGGGGTTAATGGAGGGAGAAGGCATGGTAAATTGGACCATTGAGATACATCATGAAGATTCAACGATACAAAGTTAAAAAATGCATATTAAATTTAAATTATTTTACAGTAGTGTAATAGATATGTTATTCTAAGGAGTCAAAAACAAATATCGAACCTTTTTTTTACGGATCTGACAGTTAGGTCAAATCAGGTTGTACTTTGTATATAAGCATTAGAGACAAACACATTGGCACGGAACATTTTTCCGAGCTACAGTTTCTAGTTTCTTCCTAATATTCTTTTGTCTTCCTTCCGGTCTTCATCTCTTTAGAGTGACACCTTTCGGTATTTTTGATAGTTGTTGTCATGAATCTCTTGTTTGGCAAATGATCGTGATTACCAAGTAGAGATCGATAGTATTGACAAGTGTTGAATTCCAACAAAGCAAGCTTCAAGTATATTCCTACATAGTTATATTAGTTTGATACTAAGATATCGAGCAGTGCTAAAGAAGGAGTATCTACCATACCTCAATACAACACAACACAACATTGATCACCCTGGTTGACGTCGCCAAGTCCATCTTCAAAAACAACATCATTGCCAGTACTCCTCGTGTCAGCTGCCGACTTTGTAACTTGTCCGGTGGATAAAAAGTACGAGCATCTTCATATTTTTTTACAAGATCCAAGAGTGAACTTGGTTTACAGAAGGGATAGTATTAACAATAAAATAGTAACTACCGTTAGTTCACTGATCTGGTGTTTTATTACTTCAGTAATTTTCCAAGTTAGTACAAAAAGTAGATCTAAAGAAGCCTTCTTTACCGATCTGACAGTATTAGGTCAGATCGGGTTGTACTTGTATATAAGCAATAGAGCCAAACTCCTTAGTAAGGCACGATTTTCCGAACTACAGTTTCAATTTTCTCTCTGCTTTGACTCAATTTTCTATTCTGCTTTCACTCCTTCCGAGTACTATAACCTTGCAATTGCCGCAACCCGATTGCCTTAATCCAACGGCCCAGGATCCGACCGTCCCATCCCGACCGCCCCATTCCGACCGCCCTTCATTGACGGCCCAAATGCAACTGCCGTAGCCCGACTAATCTCATCCGACGGCCCGGGATCCGACAGCTCCATCCCGAGCTCCCTAACCCGACTGCCCATATCCGACGGCCCAAGATTGACCCACCACGGACTGCCTACATCTGACGGCCCAAAAAGACTGCCATGCCCCGACTGACCCTAAACCGACAGCCATCGGACTGCCTCATTTCGGAAATTGTAAAATTTAGAATGCACCAAATATAAATATAAATTTTGAACTCAAAAGAATCCTTCGAATTCACAATTTTCCAACAAATCTTTACAATATACTATATAGAAGAATGTTCCAAAATAGAAATGCAAAGGAAAATTTGCAATTTTATCCCAATTGAAAGTACATGATACTTGTTGTAATAAGTATAGGAGTACCACCATAAGCACAAAAATTTCAAAAAACATCGAGGTTCTAATTTTTTTTGAGTTGCAGCTCATTGACTCTATAATATATGAATTATATTATGAAGCATTAGAACATGAAATCAATTTTACAAAATTTCAGAAATCATCCCTTCTGCAAATAAAATCTCACAACAATGCATAATGCCAACTTCTCATAAACTATATAGTACAAACTCCGGGCTAGGAAAATCAATGGCAAATGATAATATTGTGAGTGAGACTCCATCCTATTAAAACTACTAAATGCTAAACAAAATAGAGATCTATTTCCTTGTCCTGTTGATCCTAATTTGCCATTGTATATGAACACGTATAAAACTAAGGCGTGCAATACAATACACAAAATGTCCCAAAAAACTATATTAGTATAATTATAAAGATCTATACGTTATGCACACAACATTTAGAATGTCCTCGCACCCCCCATTGCATCTTGAACCTCATCCCAGATATTAGGATCATCAGCATCTTCAGCGTCGTCATCGTCATCATCAAGGGCGGATCCTCCAATAGGTCCGGGTTCTCGCTAAACCATTGCGGCATGGGCTTCACGGGAATGTCTGTGGGCCTCCTAACCAAGTACGATTCTTGGAGACTCGATGGGAGGGAGGACCAATCCACCTCTACGTTCAATACACTCTCCGCGTACACCATCGAAGCTATCGCCAACGGAACGTTGTGCTTCGCATAAGCACGATCATCGGAAATCGCCCTCAACATGCACAACATCCTCCATTTCATTGGGATATTGCTTACTTGAGTCTACTTTCCGGCCGCGTTGTAACAATTCCGCTCGTGGCGATGTCTCGGCCAAAAAGCACGATCTGCGTGTACCTACCCTACGTATCGAGTGGCTATAAAAGCTATCTTTGGGGTTGGTTCCAATTTCCATCCATGTCTAGCAAGAATGCTGGGATTGTCGTATATAACCCATTCTAGCTTTTGCGGTTGACCTTTGGACTTTGTCTTCTTGGAATTGCTGCTTTGACCATGATAATATCCTCTGGACATCTTTATAATACACTGCAATAAATAGTCATTGGCAGTAGTAAGAGGATTTTCTAGTCATCTAGATATAATTCAAAAACCAATAACTTCAAAAAGTCCAATTATGATGGCGAATAATACTAGTGCATTCAATATACTACACAATTCAAAGTCCAATGAGAGGTTTAATAGAAAGTAATGTTTTGTAAAACCTGCGATTGACAATTCCAATGACGGAACTTCCCGTACTACAAGCCACTTCTTCAGACCTCCAAGCACTTCGCAATAGTTGCTATACAACAAACATGTCGATGTGCTCGAAGGACGTGAGAAATGTGATAAATGAGGCAGTTTTCCCCCTACATATATCCGGCCACTCAATCGATCCTCTGACTGCCTCTACATCGACAGCCTTTATTCAACGACAATGGGTCGTCGGCCCACCCTACCGCCTCAATTAGAAAGTTCTTGCGTATCACGAATGGCTCGACTGCCCTACACAAATTGTTGCATTTTGTCCATCTGCTCCCTCCCCCCGACTGCTCTATCCGTCTGCCACATCTGACAGCTCCGTCCGTCTGCCGCACCCAACTGCTGCATCCATCTGCCCCTGCCTTATTGTCCCACCCTACTGCACTCCCCTGCACAGCACTTGAAAAACTTGAGAACCTAATACTATTGAGCAAAAAGTTAGCTAAATAAGGAAAGTAATAGCAAAGTCGTGTTGGCAACCTTTTAAACTCAATTTTAATAGTTTAGAGAGAAATAAATACTTCATCATGAGATCACATACAATTTCAAAGCCTACATTGTCAAGTCCATAGCACTTTTTGTGTCTACTCCAAATGATACTTTGAATTTGTACATGCATAAATTCTAATAAAATAACGATCATAAAACTTTTCAAAATATAAGAATATATACATGCCTGGAGTAGAATGTGTTTTTTTTTTAAAAAACGTAAATAATAGTACGAAATATGCGCTTAAAAAAGCATGCTTCTGAAGAGCTTATATTACAAATGGACATATAATGATATTCTATGCATACTAGATTGTAAAATATGCCTTCCATGATGTTCTACCATCATCCAAATGGCATGCCACATGTATTTTATATTACGAATGAGCATATAATAATATTTTGAGCGTAGAATATGCCTTCGACGATGTTCTACTATCATCCAAATGGTATGCCACATGTGTTTTATATTACGAATGGGCGTATATTAATATTCTAGGCTTACTAAATTGTAGAATATGCCTTCCATGATGTTAAACCATCATATAAATGATCTACCACATGTTTTTATATTACGAATGATCATATAATAATATTATGGGCTTACTAGATTATAGAATATGCCTTCTACGATGTTGACTCATCATCCAAATCACATGCCACATGTGTTTTATATTATGAATGGGCGTATATTTATATTTTCGGCTTAGTAGATTGTGATAGCACGTGGTACCGGATATTCCCCTAGAGCGCACTTTTTTGTATTAAGAATGCTCGTAGAGGTGATTTCCGGGTTATCGTTCCGCGGAGACTCTGTGAAGTGGGAAGTTTCCGGAGACTGACCCGGGTTGGTGACTACTTTCTCTCCCTGTCACCAAATCTCTCCCTCTTTCTTTACAAAAACCGGATCTGCTCTACTGACTGACCCGGCTACGGTTAGATCCGATTTCTGTCCGGGTTGGAGACTTTACCAACCCTACTCCACCCGATCTAATCCTAATTCTTGAATCTGGTTTACCATTTAACCTCTGTTTTCCTTAAGAGGGTTCTCCATTTATCTTTTCAAGGATGCTGGATCTAAAGTCACACCCTTCCCCACTGATTTCCGTGACAGGGGATTCACCACTTCTTCGTCACCCAAACTCCACTCTCTAATCCGGGTACTCTCCGGTTTGCTCTTCAGCTATGGATTCATTCCAAAACCACAGCCGGTCACTCAAGCGCAACCCGGTTTCCCCCTAACCCTCAAAATACTACAACGACTTGTTAACCGGAATGGACAGTAGCCGGGGTGTCCAGGACGGATTGAATACGTCAAGACTCGTTTTACTCTAATCCTTCCCACACTTCTACAGTTGCTGGATCTATCCGGATATTGGAACCTCTACCGAACTACCCGTCCAGGAGTTCTGGAAGAACCGGAGTACCCCCTCCTATTCTCCCAGCCACTAACCCGGATTTCACCTACAACCAGACACAGGGAATATCACTTTCAAACGCTCGTAATTCCTCCAAATCTCCTATCCGGTCTCTTAACTGACTTCACATCCGAGCCAGGCTAACCCATCCGGTCTCTTAACTGACTTCACGTCCGAGCCAGGCTAACCCATCCGGTCACCAAGGGACTAGTTGCGCCACTGTTCCGGCAACACAAGCAAA
The DNA here is from genome assembly GCA_022496805.1 of Pohlia nutans. NCBI lineage: Eukaryota > Viridiplantae > Streptophyta > Bryopsida > Bryales > Mniaceae > Pohlia > Pohlia nutans. The sequence continues at coordinate 2,917,712 of CM040107.1, read as the reverse complement.
CACACATATGCACACACCCACACACACACACACACACACACACACACCTTGTGCAAAGAAAATGTGCTTCTACTCATGCATACGGAACAAAGGTACACAAAAGACCCAAGGAATGAAGAACATCCCTTGATAAAAAGGCCCACCCGAAGTCCAGATCCGGGAGATCCTCAGATCCCACATTCCCGGGATCCGGAAATCCGGGGGGGGGGGCCTTTACCACCACCCAATTCCTATCCCAAGCCGTCATTAACATAAAAATCCTAGAAGTCATTTACAACAAAACAAAAGCTCCTACCCTACTTACTCAAAAGTCCTATTCTAAGTGGCCGGATTCACTAACTCCGGGTCACTGATTCCGGACCTCCGATGACTCCGGGCAGCTACTGGTCCTCCTGCGGCTGCTCTTCCTCATCTTCCGGGCTCCCCACCACGATTGGATCCGCCGGCCGATCTCCTCGCATTCCGTGCGCCGCCGGCTGTCCTACATGTGGTCCTTCTTGTTGCTTTTCCGCCCTATCTGGTTGGACATCCATTGCCTCCATTCCTTCGCTCAAATCCCGGACTTCCTTTGGGCTTACTCCCGCGGGTCGAACCATGTGGATTGGCTCCACATCCAGCACGGTCCGGGAGGTATGTTCCTGCGTTGAGCTATCATTCCGCATCAACCGGTCGATCTCCCCCTCTTGAGGAGCATCTGCAGAAAGATCGAACACCCCCTGCAACCCATCCCCGGAACCTACCCTCTCGCCACGGTTGGTAGTTTCCTCCTGATCCGGATCCTCCTCCAAAGAGCTCTCCCTGATGCACTCCGCCAGTACCCGGAACTCCACCAAATATGCTTCTACCTTGTCCGAGTACTCTCGGACTACGTTCTTCATCCGGGCTGCTCCCTCCAATCTCGGCTGAAGTACTCGCTCGTCGTACAACCGGGCCTTCGTTTGTGCCTCCCCATCCGATTGGAACAACCCTGACAGCTTGGAGACGCACTGCCGGCTTGTCTCTGCTACTCTCCGGATGGTATCCTCCTGCTCCCGGATCTGCAATTCTTTCCTTTGTACGTGTGCCTCCATCTTCTTGATGTAGGCTACCTTTCGTTGCAGCTCCTCCTCAAAACCCTTCAAGAGAGCCGCGGATTCGCTCTCTGCCTCCCGAATACCCTGCAGTTGTCCAGTTAGCTCATTCTCCCTCTCCTTGCTCCGGATAAGTTTCCTCTGGAGCTTCCGAACCCGCGCCGGATACTTCTAGGCGTCTTTTGTCCGGAGAAGAGCCCCTGTCTCCCAGAGAGCAGCGAACATGGGGTTGTACTGCTCCGTCACCATGTCCAGTGCCATTTGGGTCTGCACTAACATATCCTCCACCCGGAGCGGTTCTCCTCGTTCCGCTGGCACAGTTCCGGATGGGCCTGCTTCCTGGACCGGTTCTGCTCCCGCTGGCATTCCCTGCTCCCGGTCCCCCTCATCTCCAGTTTCCTCTTCGTCCTCCCCTGCTTCCTTGGGACGCTTGTTGAGTGGGGTCATCTTCCTCCGGGCCGATCCCTTCTTCCGAGGTGTGGTCTCTGTCCCTTCCGGTTCTTCCTCCCCCTCAACTGTGACGACTAACTTCCTCTTGCAACCTTGGGATCGCAGCTGAGATGGACCTTCCTCCCGGTCAGTCCAGTTCTCCTCCTCCATTGGTCCAGGTCCATCTACCGGTTGCTCCTGGGGCTGGGGTGGAGAAGGCCTTGTCTCCTCCTCTGGTCTGGACTCCTCGACCGAATCCTCCCGAGGTCGCGTTTGAGAAGGACCGCTTACCTCCGATTCAGGGACTGCCTCTTGGCCTCTCACCGGCTTCTTCCGGGTCAGCTTTGGCTGTGGAGAATCCTCTTCCTCCTCCTCTTCATCCGGATCCTTCCTCCGCTTTGTTCTCAGCTCTTGCTGAGATCTTGCCCCACCCGGTCGATCTAGCCCCGGGTCCCTTCTCTTTTCCTGTCGCTCGTCCTGCTGCGGCCTGGTGCCACCCAGTTGGCCTCCCTCCGGACAGTCTTCTCTCCACTTGGTCCTGTTCTCCGGATTGGCGCTGGCATCGCCCGGTGGTCTTATCACCGGATGGTCTTCCCTCTCCTTCCTGCGCTCCTCTCCCCGGAAGCTGCTCCTATCCGGTTAGGGTGCAGGTGGAGCCATCCTTCTCTCCTCTGGTCGGGACGACGAACCGGGTCTGCTGGTCCCTGCTCCTCTTGCTCCTGGAAGAGCCCTCTTCTTTTTAGCCGGGCTTCTCACTCCCGGAATGGGCACTACCTCCAACCTCTTCTTCTCCTCCACCGTGAGGCACCCATGTCTCTCGTACAAGTGGTAGAGAAATGGGGCCAACAGGCATCCCTTCTTGTTGTCGAGGTTACCCGCCCACTTCTGCGTGTTCCAGTGAATCATGATCGCCCAGCTGATCCGTTTCCCCCGGAGAAGAGCGGAGTAGATACCCCGGGCTAGCGTCACAGTGAGAGTGGTGGGCTTCTCCGGGTTGAGGATGGGTACTATGTACTAGAGCAGCCGTTGCTCCCGGGGCAGTATACAATCTGCCACCTTGAATCCGTCCTTGTCCGAGAGATGACTGAATCGCGCCTTCACCCAATCCGTGTCGCCGTTGCCTCCCGGTTCCATGTCCTCGTTGGTGTTCGGGAAGTCGTATAGTGCCCGCTACATCTCCCGGGTCCAACTTCCATACTTCGCCCAGATGGTTGTCCGGAAGGCGTCCACCATTGGTCCGCCCGCGATTTCCTCCAGCATCCGGGAGTCCTGCACATCCCACACTCTCCCAAACAATCCCAAACACCCCATCTTCTGGAGGTCCTTCGTTAGCTTGTCAAAGTCTCCCTCGTGCTGCGGAATGTCCGGGCAAATGCGCTTCTCCGGAATCTTGGCCCCGGCTTCCCTGCGTGCCATGGCTGCGGACCTTGGGCGGAATTCTTGACTCCTCCGGGTGTGGCGCAGCTCCTTCTCCGGATGCGCTTTCTCTTTCCTCGTCAAACCTCGCGCCTCCCGCTCCGGGCGCTTCCCCTTCCGCTTCCGTGGTGTTCTCCTGACCTCCCGGAGACCCCACGACCCTCTTCCTGGCTGCGCACTCACTTTCTTCCTCAAACTCCGCCGGAAATGGCGGTGCGCACTGTCCGGATGCTCGCCTATTCCAAATTCTAATCTCGCGTCGTTGTTTCTCACCGGGTGCTCAGTTTCTCTCACTCCCGGGCGCTCAAAATTGGCACAAGATGGGCGCTCACTGCTCTCTACCTCCGGGCACAGAATGGAAACTCTATCTCTCTCCGGAACTAAAAAAAATGGCGTGCGCGGGAGACTAGAGCAATTGGGGAGAAAGGAATAGTGGTGTTAAGGTGGTTTTTTCTAGGAACCGACCTAAAACGAGTGAAGCTACTCCGCCCAAGACTATTCCACTCTAGACTAGTTTCTAGAGATTGAGAGGAGTAGTAAGAGGTTTCTACTAAGAAGATTGGACTGTCGGCTAAGGAAAAGCACCAGTATGCTAGTAAGTCGACTCCTGCATACCCACAGACTACTGCAACTAACCAAGATACAATCACAAGGAAAGATTCAAGAGCAGGAAACAACAGTAGTCTAACAGTAGTAGTATAACATACTAGTGCGCACAAGAAGAGTTTAAGACAAGAACGAAGTACAACTGAGGCTGCCAAAAAGATGTACAAATGGTATAGCAACAACTCTCCCGAAGAGAGTGAAAGTACATATAGGAGACTGGTCTGACAGTGTGTCAGACTGGTCGACCGGAAAAGTCGGGTCGACCAGTCTGTACGAGCCTGTACTGCCACGTGTCGCCTGCCAGGTCTATTCCTGCCGGGTATAGACTAGCCTACTCTTAGAACATAATATTCATTAAAATGAGAGAATTGGGACCTCTCAAAATCATACCTCTCATTTTCAAGGGGGACGATTGAATCTAAATGGGTTGTCAATTTAGGTGGATAGTTAGTACATATATCCTATGGAAGTTGGAATTTCCATTAAAAAGAGAGTTACCGAAAGAATAATTGGTCCTAGTTGAAAGGAGGAGTTTCCATTAAAACGAGAGTCGTGAAACGAACGGTCGATTCGAAACTAATATAGTACCATTTTAAATATAAAAAAATGATTATGTATAAGGGAGTGGTTTCTCATCTCCTGGACACCAAGTCATGAGCTCAATGGTTGGTTGTGAGTGGGTGTTTATCTCATATAGGTGGTCCGGGTTCGATTCCCGTTGAATTCTTTTGAGCGGATATGAGATATGCATGACTTGGTGCTGCTAAGTGAGCCTCGGCCGGCAGGAAATTTGTAACAACCAACCAGCCCCGTACCCTAAACTGTGACAAGTGCTTAACGCGCTAACAAAAAAACAGTGGTCTTAACCACTAAACCTTTTATATATACTTGTTTTTAAAATCAAACACATACAATTAATCTTTTAAGGAAAACGGATCAAATATACAAAGAAGTAAACGTACAATGTAATAGTAAATATATTAATAAAATATAAATATTGCACTTGCAATACGTATTTTTTTTCTAAATCAAAACACTTAGTCTTTGAAATGGAAATCTTCAACTTCAAAGTGATACACGCAAATATAAAATGAGAAATAAGTCAAAAGAAATCTACAACGTCTAATGAACTAGTCATCGTATAGACTCTATATCGCTTGCATCAAAGCGCAAAGTATCACAATAATAGTCAAATACACACTATCACATAGACGTAGCAAGCAAGCCATACTCTCCATCGCCTCCAATCAACAGCGGCTTAAGTAGAATTATACAAAGCCAAACTTTGGTTAATGACTTCGATCTGAGCTGATGGAATTTTGATCATGCACTCGACAGTACCTCGTTTAATCCTAGACTTCCATACTGTCATCAAAGCATTTGTTTCTTCCCAAAGTGGAGGTTCGGTATCATCAACCTTCCAACGCAAACCTCTCGAGGTGTCCCATCCAGTGTAGTAGTCCTGGACATTTTGATCCCTTGATGTTGGACGAAAGTACTGAATGAGGACACAGTTTGGTCTTTCTGGGTTACAGTTAGGATCAGACAACGCCCTAGCAATCCAAACTGGCCAAGTGTCACGATCTGCTGGTCGGATTGCAACAAAGTAGCCTTCGTAAAGGTCTCGACCCACCCTGAATGATGGCAATGGACGACCCCGCATCTGCCCGACGTAAATGTCATCCTCTGCAAACTCTTCCCGAAGGTCACCGTCCTCTGCATATTGATCCTCTAGAATCACTTCAACCCGAGATGTGGGCCAGAAGCCGTCATTCAAAACATTGGATGGTTGCGGAGGCTCTAGAAGCGCTACTTTCACAGCCGGCCAATAATGAATCAGGTGCTCATAGCGTCTTCTGAATTCCCCCGTAAGGTCCTCATTGCACAAATTCTCCCAGTATTTGATAAATCCAGATATACCTTTGGAGATGTCTTCCACGTTCCTCATCGGACGCTGCTCAACAAGAATTGGCACTCCGCGGGGCCACAAACTCCTACCGTCGGAATCCTCCTTCCACAATTTGATCCCTCCACCTTCTTTGGGCAACCAATCTACGTCCGTGCAGAAAATCTTGTACTTCATCACCGGACAACCAGTGGAGTCAAGGTAGAACTTGAACTGTTGTGCCTTTGTATGCCCTCCGAGTGCTTCATCTCCCTCCAGAATACTGCCTTCGATGAATCCTTTGAAATCAGGCACTTCTTCGACAAGGTGTGGGATAGTGGGCATAGATTCCACATCCATGAAGGACTTCATGAGCAAAGGAATCGTAGGAAAGTTGTCCTTCCGCAGCAACATGCTCCACCTTCCAAACAACGCATCGATGTCATCGTGGGTGTGACCCACCAGCATAAAAGTAACATAAACTTCACGAAATATTTTTTTTGCAATGAGGAGAGACCAAAAACAAAAAACATATCTATTCTTGTTGTCCCCGGTAGCATTGTCCATGTGCACATGGAGAACGGGCGGCAAAGGAGTTGCTAGAGGAGAGGTTCCAGGGGTAGGACGCAACGATGGTTCACAAGTCTCTGGCCCCTTAAGCACAGCATCAAACAATGGAGATGACCTTGATCCCACAAAAAATTCCCTAGATGCAAACTTCGGAGGCAACTCTAGATCCCACAACAACTTGGCCATTGAGCCGATAGTGTAATTGGAATCGTGCGAGAATAGATCCAGGCCGTAATGCGCATAGCGCACATCGCCGTGGCCATGTGCAAGCATACCAGTAACGGAAACGGGCAACTTCACAAGGCCATCAATCTCTTTGCTCTTGTGGGAGAAAACCGGAGAAGCTGTTTTCGCGTGGTCCATCTTGTCATGCATGATCGTGAGACACTCGTGGGGGAAGTCTCTAGATCGGGTGCGGTTGGCGTAATAGTACTCTCGGTGCGCACGTGCAAGAGCTAGATGCTTGTCTAATCTCTTAGCCCAAAGCAATGCTTGCTGGTATCCAGCTATTGATCCCCTCCTAAGAGAATGATATTTGTCGCAAGTTGCGCACCGAGCGAAATTGTCACCTGGTTTCTTTGCGTCAAACTCACTGAAGGTGGATGTCCTAATCTTGCTCAGGTTTGAAGGCCAGACATCCTTCAACCCAAACGCTGCATTCACCCTGTTCAGTTCGGGAATGGTGTCTTTCCACTGAAAGATTGCCGGCAGAATCATGGAAACGACCTTCTCCCCAGACTTGAGCGTCCTCGTGCGGTGGGGCATGTGGTCCGCGGATTTCTCTAGAATACATCGCAGCGTGGCGGTGGCTTGAACGGTGTGATTACGAGGCTTCTGGATTCCCGAATTTCCATGAGGATGTGCTTGCCGCCCCTGCATCGCGTATGTTTGATAACGGTAGAATGTTGCTTCGGGGACACCTGCAATATGCATCCATGCTCGCACGCAATCATCAATACCTTCGATAGTCACAACCCTTCGGTTTTGAGAATCACGGTGAATCTGCCTGTGGATGTCCATCTTCATGTGGAATCTGAACAGGAAAGAGGTGCCTTGATACATACGTTCGCGGAAGGCACGAATCTTATCCCTCGGAAAGGGTTGAACGCAATTCTTGCTGCAACAAACTTTGCTGGAGACGGAGTTGATAGAGTCTTGAGTGAGGAGTTGCTGCGATTTGATGGAAGTCTCCCGGGGCGGATTCCTCACTGTACTAGTATATCTCGACGACCTAGCGGAAGAGGGCTGCGTGAGACTAGTTTGGTGACGGTTGTAGTTGTCGCGAAGTTCATGATCATGGAGGCTAGCTCCATTGATATGAACAAGCCGAATCGGCCAAGCCCGCAACGAGTACCTCCACTCGCAGGGGATGTCAACCTCGGAGTGACTGCGGACTATGTGAACAGCAACGTGAGTGTCTCCAAGTGGCCCATTCGCACCGAGGACAAGATCTGAGCTGACGCTATGACAAGTTCCGTCCCCAACATGCAAGTCGCCGTCATTGAAGAGAGCTACACGGTGAGTATTCCATTGACGCCGTGGAATGCCTTCCCAATCCGGAACCTCCACGTCGAGTGTATGTTGTGCCTCAGCTTCATCGTCCGAGGAGTTGAGTCCAGCAATGGACATGCGAGCAGGGTCCATGGCACCAGTACAGAACCTGAAGATACCTGAAAGATGGCAAGCCCGAAAGTTAGAGGATAGAACATTGGAGATGGCTCCCCATATATTTGATTAGCTCGAGGCGAGCTAAATCTCAAGAGGGATTCGGAAGATGAATATACTGAACTGGAGGGAATCGAAAGTGAAAGGGTGTATACTCTTGCAGTTCCGAGCGGAAGGCTATGGTCAATCATCGGATTTCGTTTAGGTCGAATCGACCTCATCTGTCTTGACCATGTCTCAATGTAGGTCCGCTAGACCTAAATTATATCGATCCAGAGCTGTAGAGTCTTAGATTCGATAATCATCTCAACTTAGGTCGGGTCGAGCTAACCTGATGTGAAGAATTTCCTCATCCATCCGGCTATATGATGTACGTGCGAGGAGAGGTACCTCAGCTGAGGTCGACAGGATCTGACTTGAAATTTGGGGTGACAGATATGACTCACCGCTGGGTTTTCAACAGAAGATAACTATCTGGGGTAGTTTAGGTCGAGTCGACCTCAAATGTTGATACAGCTGACCCATACGGAAGGGTATCGGTGAGATGAGATTTGAATGCCCTATCAATTTAGGTTGCCTCGATCTAAATAGAGGAGAACAGATAGCTTGGAACAAAATATAGAATGTTTACAGAAAGGAAGGGCTAGATATACTTTAGATCGGATCGACCTGAATTAGGATGATCACATTACATGCCATATACGGAGTTCAGCTCGACCCGACCTGAAGAAGCAATAAGATGCCATGTGATCGAGTCTGGCGTACTCGCTTGATTTAGGTCGAGTCGACCTAAACCAGACGATAAATCTCCCGCATGAAACAGGCTACAATATGGTAAAGTAGGTGATACTTAGGTCGAGTCGACCTAAACTGGAGGATCAGTCTAGCTCCAGTACAATGCTAGATGTATGAATCGTTTGTGCCAATTAGGTCGAGTCGACCTAAACAGCAAGATGAATATCGCTCCGGTATAATTATTAATGTAGGTATCGTTGGTGCCAATTAGGTCGACACGACCTAAATTGGTGGAAGGCTCTCCCTCGCTTAGGAAGCGATATAATCAGGTCGAGTCGATCTAATATGTCCCGTAATTTACGGCGACAATATCGGAAAGCAGCGGCATGTACATTCTGCACTTCGAATCGAAGGAACAGCAACTGCACTGTGGATTGCAAATGTAAGCTACTCCAAATACAATTGTGGGAAAGCATGGTTAGAAAGGCGCCGTCCGAATTATTACAATAATATAACAGTATGACATGGAACTGAAAATGAAACCTATCGAAATCGTGCGCGCTAACCCTAGAAATTGAAGTTCTAGATACGTAGTGATCCCTTACCGGAATATGTCGTGGACACAACGCCTCTTGACACGATTCTACAGCCTCAGCCCGCAACTACACGCACTCTCCGAAAAAACCTAAGCAAAAGAAAATCTTCCCTTCAACCATGAGAGAGTACAAGAACTGGTGTGGAGGAGTGCGCGAACGGAGGAGCATGAGCACGCAATGAAACGAGAAAAGGAATATTTCAGTCGCACTTCAAGATTTATAGACTATATGGCGGGAACGATGTGGCGGGAAGAGGAAGGGAGAATTTGAACCGTCGTTTCTCATCCACTAAAAAATCGCAGCGACCACGAAGTTCGGTGCACTTTACAACTGTGGAGGAAGAAAGCTTACTGAAAATATTCGCGACAATAATAGATTTCTATACAGTACTTGAATACTTCATTCAAATATAGATTCCATCCCTATGTAACAAGAACATTGGAAACGGAAAATTCTTTAAAAAAAAATATATTTTTTTTTTAAATTAAAAATTAAAAAAAAATTAAAAGAAAAAAAAATTACGGCGTAAAAAAAAGATCGAAAAATTCTACAGTGAGACATTGCTCTATATTAAATTGTAGATCATAAAAATAATATTATTCAAAATGCACGTTGTTGGTTTTGTCGATAGTACAAACGTACGGTTGACAATAAAATAACCACCTCATGGAGGAACCTTCCTATACATTTCATGTACGGTTTTAGGGTATTTAATCAAGTGCTACGAAGTTATTTTGCATATTCTAGTATTCACAATTTAGTTTTGGTATATTCTAAGAATATCCCTAGAATATTCTCTAAATTAATTTAAAACATCCTATATTACTTCTATAAATTTATAATATTTATCACAAATGAAAAAAGGACACCCAATATTTGTTCTCATATAGTTATCAAAATTCTCGACATTCAATCCCCCGAGGTAACCACTAAACATATCGGTAAACATCATCAGAAACTACTATTTATAACTGAGGGGTATTTCCGTTAAAATTAAATTTAACGTGTTACTTCATTGTCTTAATATTTAGTTTAAAAGCATTAATCACGTTAATTACAAAATACTGAATAATATATTGAATAGATATATGGAAAATTTAAATACATACAAGCATTTTAGAGAATATTAAGTGCAAATAATTCACATGTAATTATACATTAACATGAATGTGTAGGTAGTGCAATACATATTTGGCGGTATTAAAGTACGCAAATTATCAAATAATCGGAACATTAGGAATAGATTTAATACAACTGCCAAAAATCTTGAAAAATCTATAAATATTATTAAAACTAATTATGGGCGTTACAGTCTTACAGACACCATGCCTGCAAATATACATTTGGTAATTACCAAAGGCTAGATGTCTAGCACACATATTAAAATGACTTTGACATAAGTCACACATTCATTTGCGCGTCTCACGGATCAAAGTGGTACCTATATCAACCCATAATTTTCCTAATCCTAATTCTTGCTATATTCGTATTTTTATTGTCAGTACTGCAAATTCTGTAAATGAAAATTAATGAATATTAGTATTATACGGTGATAGCAGAAGTTTAGGGACTCTATTAAGTAACTAAAGTCATAAATGTCGTATATTAAGTAGCTTCTAAATGCATGATCATAATTAAAAAACAAGTTGTAATAAAACATATTTAATTTGTGAAATGCATGATTATTACATTGAAGCCATGCAAGTGTTCAGGATAACTTACTATTTTTTACGTGTAAATAACAACAGAAATCGCAAATTGCTGTACTTTATGGGGCCTCAATCCTAAATGTCAAGTGATTATGATCTAAAAGCATGTTAAAAAGAAATGCACAAGTTGTAAATAAATTTTAATACCCCAAAAGCATTAAATTACTCTACCCTAAACTCTAAGTAACCGATGATTATCTGGACAAAATAATTATCAGATATGTTAAACTTCATCCGCTGATAACTTCTACGATTCACGTCCAAATATTAAATACAAAATCATTTTAATCTCATCTCCATGCAGTCCACTTCGTGAAACCAAAATCGTTAAAAGCATGACTAAATTGTAAATATTTAATATTTCATGACTTTCGAATGATACAACTCTATATCGCCTATCAAATAATCTAGAAATTTTGTGAAAATTAAGACATTATTATTAGAATCACAAAGGTCTAAATTGTAGGTTTAGGGTAAAATGATCCACAATTAATATATTATAAAACGTTTAAGGTAATATATTAAAGTATGTGTCAATGAAATCTTCATGATTCTACATTTAATACATTGATTGAACCACTATAGGATTACTTGTTTCGAAATACTTTCATAATTTAAATACATTGATTCACGCCATAGTCCCTCTCAATAGCTTTCCAAATATATATGTCACTCTTTCAAATGATGAAGTACGTGTATGTTACAGATGGATGAATTATGAGAAATCTTAAACTTCATCCGCTCATACTTGCTACGATTCATGTTTGAATTTAAAATACCAATTGAAGCAAATTATTTTCATGTAATCTTCATGTAGTGTGAATTATTTTGAATTGAGATTTGTATTCCAGGTTAGCTTCATGTGTGTGTGATCTGATCTAAAAGGAAACAATAATTTTTGAAAATATTATACCTCATTTTGTGTTCCAATGTTGCATCCATAATTATGAAGGTTTTACAGACTCTAGTAAAATTGTTCGTTAGAGAACTACCCAAACGGACATAGGTGAGGGCATTTAGGGGCTACAGAATTTGGAATTAAGATTGAAGTCAAGATTGGTCCAAAAGATACCTTCTATTCTAAAAACTCAATATAATAGCAATGATCATAAAAGATTGTACTTCTTCACATTTTGTAAATAGAATGTTTAAAAACACTATGACCATATTCTGATATTCAAGTTTGTGTATCTGAGAAAACCCTATTATGACCCTAATAAAAGAAACGAATTATTTCCATACAGCAGTAGAACGTGCGTTCTTGTCTTCCTATAAATTATGACTATTAAACAAAGCTCCGAAAAGTAAATAAATCCCGATAAGGTGTATGAATATATGTATATATGTATATATATATAGACCTATTTTTCTACATATATGTATATATTCTATTATATATAGTACGTGGAAGTCAGGGTCGGCACTTTCATGTCGAATAATTAATAAAAGTTAAAACAGTGAAGGTCGGCACTTTCAAAGGTAAGTATTATGAAAATTGGCTATTGACAGATATCAATAATTATTTTCTGCCCCCTAGTAAACGTTTTATAATTATATATTTTTCTCTGCTATTTTTGCCGAGTGTCATGTTCTTATCTAGTATATAGTGTCTGTTTTTGACGACTTTTTGTTGACTTCATTTCTAATGATACCGACAAAATTCTTCCTATTAAATTTTTAAATTATATCGGCAATTTTTTTTATAAATTATTTTCTGCCAACCCTACTTTCAAACGTACAATATATATATATATATATATATATATATATATATATATATATATATATATATATGCAGATATGCTTGTATATATACATGTTCATATACAAGTTTTTGCTGAGTGGCCGTAGCCCTGCCCGTAGTCCTGACCGTTGCCCGCTGCCTAGTGGGGTCGACTTAATATTTTATTTTTATTTTTTCGGCATTTTTATAGGGTATTATGTTCTACCAACCCTGCCTTACACACACACACACACACATATATATATATATATATATATATATATATATATATATATACAAGTTTTCGATGCTCGTTGCCCGCTGCCCAATGTACAATTTTCTGGCCTGCTGCCTGAGGTATTCGTCCCTCTCAGGACTAGGGTCTCAATCTTGGTTGGGTTTTTGCCCGTTGGCCTTGTTTTGTGTCTCTAGCCTTGATTTTATTGTGATAGGTAGAGAATTTAATCTCATGTCCATGCAGTCCACTCCATGCAAACCACTAAAATCTAAATAGGCTTTCTAAAGTGATTTGCATAGAGATCATCCAACTGAAGGTAGGGTCCCAAAAATATACGTACTAATAATTATATATGTACTAATATAGGTATATATAATGTACATATATATATATATATATATATATATATACGTACATATACATGGTAGATTTTTTTCCTAGTATATATATAGTACGTAGAAGGCAAAGTCAGCACTTTCAAAAGTAAGTATTTTAGAAAACGAGTATTAATAGATATTAATAATTATTATGCGGCTTCTAAACATTTTATTTTAAATTTTTGTCTACAATTGGTACAGAATTTAATAGGCTTTGTAAGGTGACTTGCATAAAGATCATCCGAGGTTGTATGAGAAAGTTATAGAGTTTGGAATCTGTTCGTGATCCAGTTTCAGGACGCTGGGACGTTCAGGAAATAATGTAGATATTATAATAAGTATTTCAATGAAATTATTTGAACAACACAATAATGTTCAAATACATATACCTGTTATATATTTTTGTATATATATACACACACACACACACAAATATATATATATATATATATACAAGAGTTTGTTGCACGTAGGCCTCGTTGCCCGGAATGTAGGATGTGCTAAAACACGAACTAAAATGACAGTTGCCATTGTATGACATTTTTGAGTAAGAGCTCATGTAATAGACCAAATTTAACCCTTAAAGGTCCTTAAAGCCCATTCCAACCAGTCTTACAGAACAATATTCCATTGTATTTGACATGATTATATACCTCTTATGGGTTTCAAGAAAGAAAAAGTTAAAATGCAGGTCCACATGATTTTGAATAATGAGCTATTGGAATTCCAATTTGAAACCTTTCTTTTTACAACAAATGTCAACATAATATATGCCAATGTGTCTACTACCACACCTCGACGGCAGGTTCGGTAGATAATAATTCCCCAAAAAGATGCCAAAAACATTAATAACCTTATTATGTATTTTGTCAAAATCAACAAAAATAAATTTAGAAAAAAACCAGACATAAACTCAAAAATAAATCAAACTTATAACCCAATTTTCAACAGTAGTGGACGAAAACATAACACTCACCATACAAATAAAAATAAAACCTTTTAGCAAACGTGAAAAAATTAAGTGCTTACTATTAATAGCCAAATTATTAATAATTACTTTAAAAAGTGCCAACATCCACTCTTTGAACTGTTATTAATTATTCTATAATGAAAGTGCCGTCACTTTCAAAAGTACATATTAACCCTTTAATTAAGGTCCCGATTCAACACTGTTTTCAAAGATTCGTTATAAAATGTTTGATGAAAAATTAAAATGGAGTTGATGTACAAAGCAAAGTTATAAATGTCAATGTGAAGATAACATCTATATGGTTGGATTCATCATATTTATTATTAATATTTTTTAATTAATTTTGCAAGGTTTTCTCTAGAAATTCAATTAAAAATCCAAAATTAACATTACAAAATTAAAAAATATTGTAATGACATTGGAATTACATGCACTACAAGATGCTATGGTTTTCACTATTTCATTCTACTTATTATGGAAAATCATGTTTATAGTCTCACTTTTTGAATTAAGAATGAAACTTGACATAAACCACTTTTGCTATTTTTCAAAAACTCTCAATATCTTATCTGGAAGATCCATACGCGTGCCCATGCCCGAAGCCCATGCATATACCCGTGCCCTGTGCCATACCCGTGCCCATACCCATGTGCCGATGCACTGTGGCCATACCCGTGCCTTGTGTCCATACCACACCCTTTTCCCATACCCGTGTACCCATGCCTTGTGCCCATACCCGTGGAGTGCCCATACCCGTGGAGTGCCCATACCCGTGCCCTGTGCCCATACCCTGTGCCCATACCCTGTGCCCCGTGCCCATACCCCCGTGCCCATACCCCCCTGCCCATACCCTGTGCCATACCCTGTGCCCATACCCCCGTGCCCATACCCTGTGCCCCGTGCCCATATCCTGTGCCCCGTGCCCATACCCCCGTGCTGATACCCCCGTGCCCATACCCTGTGCACATTCGTCTCTCTCGATCCGGCTAGGGTTGAACGCGTCGCCATTTTTTCCATCTCTCTTCGTTTCTGCGCCTGCGTCGTGTGTGTTCTTCTCGCCGTTTGTGTGTTGTTCTCGCCGTTTCTTTTGTGCGTTGTGGTGTAGGGTTTCTGGGGTTACTTTCTCCGTCGTCGTTCTCTGTTTGGAACTCGTTTTTTGTCCCTCTCGTTTTTTTCTGTCATTTCTTCTTTCTCTCGTGTCGTTTATGTCTGTGTTGTGTCGTCGTCTCTTGTGTCAGTTAGAAGCTCGAGGTTGGAGGGGCTGCGTCTACCCTGAACCTTGTAGTTTAGAATTGCAGGAGCTACCCTGAAGCTGATTCGTTTTCTCTCGTTTTCTTGGATCGAGGGAGCACGTCTGTGACGGAGAAGGAGCGCGACGAGGGAGCACGTCTGTAAAAGCACACGGAGCGCGATTGAAGAGGTAAAGAGATCCTAAACCCTAATCCCTAAAAACGCCTTGCTTACATTTTGAGAGTTCCTGTTATCTTGGTATTTTGATTCTTTTCCTTCTTGAAGATGAAGGACTTTGTCTGAATTGCATTGTTTGCATTTGAGATTGCTTGCTTACAACATGTATGCAATTTAATTAGGGTTTTATAAGGTGACCAGATCTTAAGCTGTGTACAGTCTTTCCTAGCAGTTTGTGGCTTAGAATGTCATTAGTTGCTTGATTTCAAGCAGATTAAACAGCTTGATCACTCATGGAACTAAACAGGGGATTTTTCTTTATTCAACGATCGATCACAATAAGCAGCTTGATCACAATGAGCAGCTTCATCACTCCAGAAACTTGATCACAATAAGTTTCTGGAGTGATCAAGCTGCTTATTGTGATCAAGCTGTTTATTGTAACTCAAGCTAAATTGGGGATTTTTCTTTATTCATCTAGTAATGCTGTATAGATTTTAGAGTTGTTTCTTCATGTTCATGGAGCTCGTGTTTTGGGTGGTGGTTCAAGTTGCTGCAATGATTTGTCTGCTTAATTTTCATAACAAATAAGAGACCAGTCTAATTGCTTCGAATCGATGATTTTGGATTCAGAAATTCAACATTGTTGATTGGCATGCATGGAGTAAGTATTTGCAAGAAGTAAATGAGTGATTCTTTCATGTATAGATTAGAAGATTAGTTCATTCACAAGGAAGTTGTTGCATTTTGTTTTCAGATCGATCAATTGGCGCCATATTGAGGGAGCATTTGGAAGTATTCGACGAAAGGGTCATCCTAGTTGCCTGCTGGTTTGCTTGTTTGAGAGCAAAGCACAAAATTCCACAGCACATTCGGGACTTCAAGGTAAGCACTTGTCATTGCATGTTTGTTTAGCTTGATCTCTGTTTACCTTGATGTCAATTTAGGTCAATCCCAGTACTTGAATACGCAATAGATTATAGAAAGGACACATCATCTTGCGAAATGGACAGAGAAACTCCAGCGAGGAACTGCAATTTAGATCGACCCGATCTAAACATCACCAATACATGCCACATACAAACTGGAATCGACCTAAATTGCAGTCCATTCAGATCAACCCCACCTAAAATACCATATGATATAACTAACACAATTCAAAACTACTGAAAACCATATGTAGAAGCACTCTCCCAAACCAGAAGTTTAGGTTGACTCGACCCAAATCCCAACATTAGATCGTACTTGACGAATTCTAGGATTAAAAGTGTAGAACATGACGATGAACCAAAAGGAAATTCAGGTCGAACCGACCTAATTCACTCTAATAACGCAATAATTACCGACCTCAAATGCGTATGATTCAGGTCGACACGACCTTAACTGCAATCCAGTTCAGTCGAAACGACCTAATCTACCATATCTAATAATGAATACGACGTATACGTATAGGACAACATCATTAATTCTAGACTAGAGAGTCTAGAAAATGAATACTGCTCCATGTATTAATTCACATAGTTCAGGTCGACCCGACCTAAATAGCTATATGATATATTCTCTGACTAATTCTAATCAATAAAAAACAGATTCAGGTCGAGTCGACCTAAATGTCCCCCGAACGACCTACATCAAAGACGGGGTAAAGCTCACAAAATCCCACAGAATCAAATGCAACCTATACACAAGGGTACCAAAAAACATATCCGTAACTCCTTCAAACTCAAAGTCATAAACTGTAATTGATATTCAGGTTGGATCGACCTAAATAATCATAGACATAGTACTGTATGTATCACATGTAAGAGAATTGTAAAGAATCAACGCCGGTCTGAACTTCAGCTTGTCCCGAGCTAAATTCTGATGTGGGACTCATCGATATAGACGTCATACTGTCTAGCCAGTGGTGACTAATTCATGAAAAGTCATGCTGATATCTCTGTCGCACACTTTAGCTCGTACCGACCTAATTTTTTTGTTTGTTCGCGCTGTGAAGAGAATGGCAACAGAGAGGAAGACACCAAAGGAACATCAAACGCCAAAGCTCGAGCTCTACTACGAGAGGGCAGCTCATCAGCCATACGCTGATGATGACCAGGCGGGTGACGACCTGGCGAACTTTGGGGAGTTCTGGGACATGAAAGACCAGGACATGCAGGAGTACTGGAGCTTGCACATGATAGGGAATACACGAGACATTTGCTTCACAACAAAGGCCAAGAATACGCCGACATTCCTCCCTCTTTCATACAACGAAAAGATCAAGGATATCAGCGCCGCTGAAGGGTCCAAGATATTGATTCTTTGCGTCACAACGAGAACAGAATGTGATAAAAAGCAGCAGTACAACTTCACGCTCACCTTCGACTCAGCTGTGATCCCGTTCAACATCACCCCCCTCCTGCACTCTCTTGAAACGATCAAGTTCAGCGGATGCATTAAGGAGCTGGAGGACGATTATGACAATAAATACTTCCAGACCAGCAACGGCCAGCCGCTGCGTGGGGCAGGGCTCTGCTTAAAAGTCCGCAAGCTCATCCAGAACTTCGACGTCTTGAAGGAAAAAGTGGAATTGCATCAAAAATCGATGGCACTTGTAAGCGTGTCCCTCGATAACCGGAGCCAGGGGGGGAGTGCGGGATCCATGGGCAACTTCTCGCCAACTGCAAGACCGCAACAGAGCCGAGGCAAACGCAAGCTTACCACACCTTTGACACCTTCTGGAGCACTACGCCAAAGCAACCTCGCCTCCTCCTCAAAGAAGAGGCAACCTGCAGAGAAGACGGCGCCTGAGGCTGTCAACGAGGATAGCTTGGCGTCCGCTGTGAAGGAGTTACCGGAGCCCCTGGTCGGGAACAACAAACCCGACTACGCACGCTCGGCGGAAGCGTACTGGACGTTCTGGACGTCTTGCACTGACGCGTTCCTGTTCGACGTCGACAATAAAAAATCAATCCCCATCGAACAACTAATCGATGCGCCTCCGCACATGAACATCAAGAGTTACGAGCCGGAACATGCAAAAAAGATTATGACCTTCCTTCTGAGCATGCCAGATAGAAGCACGAAGCAGACTCTGTGCGTAATGCCTGTCGACCAGGCCACTAAACCGACTAGCTGGGACGCCATCAAAGATGGTAAATTCTGGCTGATCAATGGGCAGCACAGCGTGAAAGCCAGTTACATGATGCGCGATGTAGGGATTGACGAGAAAGACCTCAAAGACTTCGCTTCATGGAACTGCTTTGTCGTGTGGACGGAGAATAACGAGAAACTTCGTCAAATTTCCGCCTACTACAACCGCGTAAACCACTTCGGCGCCATCAAGCCGTCATGGGCAACAAACATATTGGGAGCGCGGCAAGTATGGATAAATCTCGACCGCCCCAAGAATCCAAAAGAACTCAAAGATGTGGGAACGGCTTATCAAGCCTCCAGGACGAAGGAGGCCGAAAAAAATAAAGCGAAATTTAGGGTAATGTTCAAATCGAGTCGACCTAATACGCTTGGTAGTCCATCCCCTAGAAAAGGTCCGAGTCGACATCAAGTTAGGTCGACTTGATCTAATACGCTCGATTTGTGCCCTGTCTCGCCTACTACAATGCCATCAATGCGTTCCACGAACATTTGTTTGTTTAGATCGAGTCGACCTTAATTCTCTGTATGATAGCTAACGGTGTGCGTACCCACTGCAGGAGTTTCAAGCTGCTATGAGGTTGCGGTTCTCGATGCTCGACGTGGCGCAGGCGCAGAGAGACGCAAAGAAAAGTAATGCCGAAGCGTTGCTCGACATCCACAATGAGCTGAAACTGATCACTGCGCCGGACGACGTGTTTGCTCTTTGGAGCGGAGTGATATCGAGCGCAGGTGCCGGCGAGCTTTATGACCCGGATAGTGATGGGAAGTTCTGTGAAAAGGCGAACTGGAATCCCGAGAGTGGGAATCTCACGCGCGAGTTCTTCAAGTGGTTGGGGAATTTAACCTACGATGACCTCGCGAAATTGGCCAAGCATATCCTTCATCGCGATAATCCCAAGTGGACCAAGGACTACTCCAAAGTCACGATTAAGGCCATATCCTCGGTTCTAGACAGGTGCTATTCCACCAAGGAATGGGTGGAGAGGAGGAAGCGGAAGCACCTTGTCAAACGGGAATTGCACAACATCGATCGTTCTCTCGGGTCTTCAATCCGGCGGGGGAATTAGTGCCCGAGAAGTGGAGGCAGTTCAAGAAGGACTACAACGTCACAAGGGCGACCATGAATGTCCTCCTCGAGCGGCCGGGAGAGCAGTACTTCAAAGAGGCCAAGCAGGTGAGGAGCAAAAATAAGAAGACCGCGGACATATCACCTCACGCGCACGAATTCTTCAAAGTCTTCCTAGAAAAACGAAAAGAATTCGTGAAGCCGTCTGGTAAGGCTCAGTACCGGCCATACGACCCGAAGGAAAACATTCACTCCGAGTGGGCGGACGGCGTCTGGACAGACGACGAGGCCAAATTCATGAGATTGGGGGTCATTGACTTTAGGAACCTCCCCGGGGTGGAGCAGAAAGAGAAGTCATGTACGGGGATGCCGTACTTTTACGAATTCATGACCTCTCTGAAGAGGAGAGGTGAACCGGACTTCGATCAAGTGCCTGCGTGGCTCTTTATCTGCACCGACATGGAGGAGATGCACCAGGCAGTTCATTTTGCGGAGGGCGACGAAGTCCTCCACAAATACAAGAAGAAATATGCCACCTACCTTCCGGCTATGAACGAGCGTCTGTACAATTTGCCGGCAAACTCTAAGAAGGCGCGAGCAAAAGTCGAGCTCCTCTTCTTGCAAAACCCCGAATTACCGATGGTGCGGATGATCCCCGACGAATTCATTGCGCCAGACACTACGGTATATACGAAGCCTCGGGCGTACGATGAGCTGGAACTCAGAATGGAGTTCGCAGGGGGGAACTCAGAATGGAGTTCTACCTGTCGCTCATGAAGTTGTTCACGACAACGGGGTCGAATATTTTTTCCGTCTGCGCTGGATCCAAGATCACTTGTGCTGCAGTGGTACGTAGCGCATGACTCGATCTTTCAGCTCGGGGTCGACCTAAAACATCTGTAGTGTTAGATCGGGTTGAGCTAAACCTGCGGTTGGCAGTCCTTCTCTGTAGGTTCAGATCGGGTCAACCTATTCCGTTATAGGATTAGCACCCAATTCCTAATCATGTGTACATTCAGGTCGCATCGACCTAACCCTTTCGTGTTAGCTCGGGTCAACGTAAACCCTGTCGTGTTAGCTCGAGTCGACCTAACCTTCACAGTTTCCCCCCTCTTCAGCTCGATTCAACCTGAATCTAGTCCTCTATGCTTGCTTGTCTCTCCGTCATACTTGAACCTGCATGTCTGTCAATTTTTAGGTCGAGTCGATCTAAGTCTTTCTTGTTGCTCCATTTCATCGACCTCTAAGTCAGTTCATGACTGCCGTGTTATTTGTGCAGATGTGTTGCGTGAACTGCTATGCTGTCGGTCCCAATACGAGCACAGAATATTGGACCCTAATCGCAGAGGACGCCTTGCAGCTGGACAAGGCGGACTTCCTCGAGGACGGATACAAAGTGAAGGTTGGAGGGATTCAGAGTAGCCCTGCTGCGAGAGCAGAGCCCTCTCGATCGAAGAGGAAGTTGCAAGTTGAAGATGACAATGAATCCTCCTCCGATGATGACGACGAGGACGACGACGACGACGAGGATTATCAAGCTCCTCTGGAGACCCCCGGTACTTCATCCGCGTCCTCTGGCCGTCAGCTCAGAAGTCCTTCCTCCGAGCGGAAGTCCAAGAGGAAGAAACGTGACTCTTCCAACAAAGACATTTTGAAGTCGTTGGTTGCCACGGTTCAAGTGCTTGCTACTCAGACGGCGGAAACGAGATCAAACCAGGCCGACTTCCAGAAGTACCTCTTGGGTTTGCAGCAGCAGCAGAATAATTTCCAGCTGACAATGCAGGCGATGATGGAACGCCTTCCGCAACCTCAACCTGTTGCCATAATAGACCCGCCGCCATTGCCTTCTGTACCTCTGCTGCTGACTAATCATCCGTCGGGGTCAATATCTAGGGACAGCTCTCCTCCACCGGCGCCGTCGGCTGTCCGTGCGCCTCCTCCGCCTCCACCGTCGTACTCTCCTGTCGCTGCACCTCCACCGTTTCCACCGATGTCCCCGCCTGTCGCTGCGCCACCCCCGCCTCCCCTCGCTTCTGCATCTGCTTCGTCCACTTCGGCGGCTCGCCGGGAAGTGTCATCAGGCGCTACTGGTGACGACAGTCTGGGATTCAGCGAACCTACTTGCAGTGCAAATGCGGACTCTGCCGTATCGCCCGACTCTTACGCTGCAGCAGGTGGTTCCCAATAATCACTCGATGTCATTTGTATAGTTTTAGCTCGACTCGAGTTGATTTGTATCATAGTTTTTTGTAGGTTCTTTGTATAGACGGCTGTAATACATAGGATCTTCAACTGCTGGTTGAGATGTCAACTTTTGACATTTTTCCATCGACATTTTTTGTACTTATAATTTTTGACCTTATTTTAATTTACATATTTCTCACTCGGGAATTTATGTTCATCTATTGTCATCGCAGGCTCCCCCCGTGCCCACAATGTGCCTCATTCTCAATTGCCTCATACTCTTCGCCCATCCACACAAACCAGTCGGGACCATCAGTCCTTGGAGCCCGGTCTCGCCTCGCCTGGAGTCCTTTCTTCTCGTGTCGACCCTCCATCCTCTCAAACACTTGTGTATGCGCGTAGACTGCAGGAGGATGCGCAATTGGATGAGGGTACACGTACTTCGGCCTCCCCTCCTCTTAACGTCGCGAGCGCTGCACCTTCCGCAGCCGCGCCTGTGGTCAGTGCGAAGTGCATCGAGACCTCCGACCCTCAAGTGCGTTCCATACACTTCGTAGTGATCGTTTTTTTGGTCTCCGCACTCGCCTCGACTGTTTACCGTTTTCATTACGATGTCGTCCGAAATGTGTCAGTTCAGGATCGTAACTGGCTGCACATTTGTCTGTCCGCTGGAGCCAGGGATCCGGTCGTCCTCTTTCCCGTGGAGGTTCTTCGGAGGCGGTCGTTTGCTCGCCTCAGCTTAGACCGCCCAAAAAATGGCTCAATGTCGTCCTGGACCTGAACGGAATCCTCTGCGTCTGTGAGGATTTGAAATCCCGGACTACGCGTACGCCTTTTAACGACTACTCGGCGCCGCACTCAGCCATTCTCCCAGCTGTAGTGGGGCCCAAAGCAGTATACGTGCGTCCACTCTGCTACTCGTTCCTCCGTGAGCTCACCATGATCGCGGACGTTACTGTCTGGAGCTCCATGAAGAAGTCTACCACTGACTCGGTAGTGCATTATTTGTTCCGCGGCATCCAGCTCCCTTCCCTTGTGCTTGGCCAAGTCTCGTGCGAGACCCTCAAGTGTCGGGATAAGCACGGTAGGGTGTTCACCTTCAAAGTGCCTGGCACTAATAAGGACTTGTTCCTTAAGAATCTGGACAAGCTGTTCATAGGTCATGGTGGCAGGTTCACGGCTGCAAACACCATTGTAGTGGACGACAGCCCCAATAAGCACATTCTGAATGAGCCCCAGAATGTAGTCCTCCCAGACTCTTGGTCCTGCGTCGGGGCCGGTGCGCGCGATCATTTTCTCATTGATGTTCTCCTTCCATGGTTTCAGCGTCTACATCGCAGTCCTGGCACAGGTTTGGTGTCGTTCCGCAGGAACGATAATATTGGGCGACGTATGCACTGCGACGAGCCCGACCCTCGGCTGTACAACCTCCTCATGGAGGCTGTACGCGCATCCCGTTGTGTCACTAGTTCCTAGTTCATTGTAGTGTACTATAGCTGGACGCCCTTCTCTTAGTGATTTAGCTATTTTAGACTACTCGGTTCGATCTTTGGTCCCCTTGACTGATATGTATAATTCCTTGTAATTGTAATATACTTTTGTAATCACAGCATTTTCGGTTCAGTACTTTGTGAGATGAGTTTTATGAACGCTTGCATACTATCCCTTTAATATAATATGTCTTCGTCGCACCCTTGTTCAATTAGCATCATTTTCCTCCTCTTTTTTCTACTGCTTGGAATATTCTGTTTCTTTGCAATGCGCTGCTGGGATTTGATCTCATTGCTAATTCTCTTCAGGCAAGGTATGCCGCTGCCGATCCATCCGACGGTCCTGGCCTCCAATGCACAGTGTCCACCGATTCTATCATGGACTACGGCCAGTATGCTATACTCAGTAGAGGAAACTTCTTCTGCTCCGCAGCTACGGCCCAGTCAACCATGGACTTTTCTACCAAGCCAATTCAACATGGTGTAGTGGACAGTCCCCCTAACGGTGGTACTCGTCCTGTGCCCAATTCCTCATCTTCTCCTTTGCGGTCACGAGAACACTCGCGTTTTCCGTCTGATAGGGTGCCTCAAAGAAAGCTTTATGAAGACGTTGCACACCCAATTAATTCTCTTGAGGTAGGAATACTTTCTTTCCCCGCACCATTATTTCGCTTAGACGGTCTTGCCTTGATGTATACTTGATGTAGATTCCCTTGTATTTGCAGGGTTCCGACATTCCCAAACCATGCAAGTCCTCTGCTACTGTAAATGCTTTCCGAATGACTCCTGCGATGCTGTCATCAGACCCGCCTCCTCTAACCCAAGCCCGTGTTCATGTGCCCTCTCGTGCGCCCTTGCGTACTCGGCTCCCTTTAGTGAATGTGGGTCTTCAAAAGACTAAGTCGCATGACAAATTCAGGAGGAGATCCGCTCCGGTTCGAGATGAGAGGGAGGAATTGAGACTGGCGCAACAGAGGCGTGAGATTGCGCAACGGCGATTGTCGATGTATCACTTTGATAGTCGTGGTCATGTGATGTTGAAGGCAGTAGCTGAACTTCAGTTGAAGGCCGAAGCTGAACTGAAGAGTCGATCGCAACCCTAGATCCGCTAGGCATTCTATTTGTGATTACTATAGAGACTTATAAAAATACGTGGAGCTCATGTTTTTATATAGGATTTTACGCTTCGCTCATTCTTTTTCCTAGCTTTATGAGACATTATCAAGATTGGATTACCGTCCTGCAATACAAACACCCAAAAAATGTATATTCGTTTTATACTTACTATAAATAGATGTCACTTCTGCAATCTTTTATTGCACACTTCTATTAAATGTACTCTATTTGATCTTCACTTTGTCCATCTTCTATTGTTTTAACCTATATTTCGAATGGTTATTGGTTCAATTTGGGTTTAATTTAGACTTTTTGAACTCTCATTATTCTGGAATCCTCTCATTTTAATGAATATAATGTTATAGGTATATATACATACACATATATATATACACAAATATATATACAACGTGTTTCTATATTTGTACATTGGCATATTGTTCACATAATTCTGGTTAAATACTTATTATAATTTTTACAGTATTTCCTGAACGTCCCCGCGTTTAGAAACTGGATCTCAAACAGATTTCTAGCGTTATAACTGTCTTTTACAACCTCAGATTGTCTTTATGCAAGACTAGTCACCTTAGAAAGCTTATTAAATTATCGTCCAATCACAATAAATCTTTGACTTGTGATGGGAACTTGTTGATAATATTGGAGAGGCCTCCGACTACAAATATGTCTAATTTGTTGGGTACATTTTATGGTTACATATAAATCTTTGCCATGCTAATATC
This sequence comes from Pohlia nutans, assembly GCA_022496805.1. Classification (NCBI taxonomy): domain Eukaryota; kingdom Viridiplantae; phylum Streptophyta; class Bryopsida; order Bryales; family Mniaceae; genus Pohlia; species Pohlia nutans. The sequence continues at coordinate 2,892,582 of CM040107.1, read as the reverse complement.
TGATTCTGAGGCTAGGTTAAACATAATATGTTTAATGGGTTGCTACGTTTAGGGGATATAGAGACCTGTCTTACGCCGTAAATACCCTAAACCAATTGAAGTATTCTTTATTTTTCATCCATCCACAATTGTCTGATTTGTATCTGTTGTTGTATTGAGTTTAATTTTTGAATAGAAGGTTTAATTTGGACCATTCAATCGTAACTTCAATGTTAATTCCAAATTTTGTAGCCCCTTCATGCCCTCACCTATGTCCGGTTTGGGTAGTTTTCTATTGTAACAACGTATTATAAAATGCAACTAATATGAATATTCAAAACTTGATGTATAAATAAAAGTTAATAATTATACGTTTTGAATTTTAGATTCTATTTATTCATATGATTTAATCTAACATTGTTATCACTTATAATTTTTCTAAAATTTTAAAAACACATAATAAAAAACTATTCAGTAATTTGATTACGAATATTAAGATATAATTATATAAAAACAAATTGTCTGGATGAAATCTGTTGAATGTGACAAGTTATAATGTACTACTGTTAGTAGGAGTTGTGATTTTTGTATATTTTTTAATTAGATGCTTGATTTTAATATGAGTTATTCTTTCATTGAAGAATAATTTTAGAGTCTGTAAAATCTTCATAATTATAGGTGAAACATTGAAACACAAAATAAAGAATAATATTTCCACAAATTGTTTCCTTTTCAATTGGTGAAATCACACGCACATGAAGCTATGGTAACCTCGCATACAAATCTCAATTAAAAAAGATTCACAATACATGAAGATTACATGAATATAATTGGTTTCAGTTCGAATTTTAAATTCAAACATGAATCATAGTAGGTATGAGCGGATGAAGTTTTATATTTCTGATAATTCATCCATCCGTAACATACACGTACTTCATCATTTGAAAGAGTGTCATATATAGAAGGGAAAGCAATTGAGAGGGTCTATGGTGTGAAATAATGTATTTAAATGAAAGTATTTCGAATCCTAATTTAGTTGTTGAATCAATGTATTAAATGTAAAATCATGATGATTTCATTGACATACTTGCTTTAAAATATGACGTTAAACGTTTTATAATCTGATTGTGGATCATTTTATCCTAAACCTTGAATTTAGACCTTTGTGATTCTAATAATAATGTCTTAATTTTCACGAAATTTTTAGATTATTTAGGTGATATACAGCTGTATCATTCGAAAGTCATGAAATATTAAATATTAACAATTTAGTCATGCTTTAAAAGATTTTGGTTTGATGTAGTGGACTGCATGGAGATGAGATGAAAATGATTTTTTATTTAATCTTTGGATGTGAATCGTAGAAGTTATGAGCGGATGAAGTTTCACATATTTGATAATTCATCCAAATAAACATCGGTTAGAGTTTAGGGTAGAGTAATTTAATGCTTTCGGCGTATTAAAAATTATTTACAACTTGTGCATTTCTTTTTATCATGCTTTTGGATCATAATCACTTGACATTTAGGGTTGAGGCCCCATTAAGTACAGCACTTTGCAATTTTTCATATTACTTGCACGTAAAAAATAACCTAAACACTTGGCAAGCATGTCTTCAATGTAATAATCATGCATTTGAAAAATTAAATATGTTTACAACTTGTTTAATTATGATCATTCATTTCATTAATTTTCATTTGAAAAATTTGCACTACTGACAATAAAAATATGAATATGGCAATAATTATTTATGATTTGGAAAATTATGGGTTCATTTGGTGGGTACCACTTTGAACCGTGAGTCGCGCAATGTGTGACTTCTGTCTAAGTAAGTCATTTTAATATATGTGTGGTAGACATGATCTTGTCTTTCATACGAAATGTATATTTGCAAGCATGGTGTCTATAACGCCCATAGTTCTAATAATATTTCATGATTTTTCAAGATTTTTGTCACTCAAATTAAATCTAGTGTTCCTTAATATGTTCCGATTATTTGATAATTCACGTACGTAAAGCCAAATATAAATTGCACTACCTACACGTTCAAAATAATTTAATGTATAATGAAATGTGAAGTATTTGCAATGAATATTCTCTAATAGAAATGCTTGTATGAATTTAAATTTTCCGTATATCAATTCAATATATTTCATTATTTAATAATTAATGTGAATAATGCCTTTAAACTAAATATTAACACAATAAAGTAACACATTAAAATTAATTTTAACGGAAATACTTCCAACTATATTGTTACTTGCTTTTATATATTTAAAACAGTCCTCATTAAGACAATTACATTACATTTGCCATTATTTTATTAACGTCACTCACTATAATATTAGAATGCGCCCTGACCTGTAGGTGGAGTACATTTTGCCTTACTTACTATATAAGTTACTTGCTTAATACTACAGTGAAAAATACATAGATACACTCGGGAAAGTCTCTTAGTTAGTGTACGTTTTGGATACGCATAACCGTAAAAAGGTTATTTAATAGGGGGCTAGGAAACAATTGGAATATGCTACTATCTGTAGTATGTTTAGGGTATACTCTACGTATATTCCAAAAAAATTCCAAAAAAATACCTAAATTCGTTTTATCACACCCTATATTACTTTTACAAATTTATAATTTTTTATCTCAAATGAATATAATGATCAGTATTGTAATTCAAGTCCTTCACTACGCTAGAGTTCAATTGATACTAGTGCGATACAGAAGTTGCCAAAAAGAGGTCGTAGATTTTTAAAACACGACAATCGTTAGAAGTCACCAACTGAATGCATGTTTTGAAAAATCCACTTTACAATTATTCTAAAGAAGTCCTATTCAACTTAGTCATTATAATTTTGTTATTATCAAATGTAGACTGAATTATTTAATTTAACTTTCAAAATTTATAATTAAATATCGTTGATAGATTTAGTAAATACTACCGTACGGATGGAATCTACAAGTCAAAATGGTGAACTTCCATTTCTATAAAAAGTCAAAATTACTCTTAGTTATAAATAGTAGTTTTGACGATGTTTACCAATATGTTCAGTGGTTACCTTGAGGTAGTAAGTGAATGTCGAGAATTTCCATAACTATATGAGAACAAATATTGGGTGTCCTTTTTTCATTTAAGATAAAAACAATAAATGTATAGAAGTAATATAGGGTGTTTTAAAACTATTTAAAGAATATTCTAGGAATATTCTTAAAATATACCATAACTAAACTATAAATACTAGAATATACAAAATTACTTCATAGTCCTCGATTAAATACCCTATAACCGCTCTTGAAATTTAGAGGAAGATACCTCTCAGAGGTGGTTATTTTATTGTCAACTACGTTTGTACTTTCGACAAATCCAACAAAGTGCAGTTTGAATGATATTATTATTATGATCTACAATTTAAATTAAAGCAATGTCTCACTGTAGAATTTTCCGTTCCTAATGTTCTTGTTACATAGGGATGGTGTCTATATATGAATGAAGTATTCAAATACTGTACAGAAATCTATTATTGTCGCGTATATTTTCAGTAAGCTTTCTCCCTCCATAGTTGTAAAGTGCACCCAACCTCGTGAACGATATGATTTTTAAGTGGATGAGAAACGACAGTTCAAAATTCTCCCTTTCTCTTCCCGCCACATCGTTCCCGCCTAATTGTCTATAAATGTTGAAGTGCGATTGAAATATTCCTTTTCTCGATTCTTTGCGTGCTCATGCTTCTCTGTTCGCGTACTCCACCACACCGGTCCTTGTACTTTCGCATGGCGGAAAGGAGGATTTTTTTGTTCTTAAGCTTTGAGGAGACTGCGTGTAGTTGCGCGCTGAGGCTGTAGAATCGTGTCAAGAGGAGCTGTGTTTGCGACATATTCCGGTAAGAGATAACTACCTATCTAGAACTTCAAGTTCTAGGGTTAGCGCGCACGATTTAGATAGGGTTCATTTTCAGTTGCATCTCATACTGTTATGTTATAGTAAGCATTTGGACAGCACTTTCTTTCCCACCATTGTATTTTGCGTACCTTTCATTTGCAATCCACAGTTCAGTTGCTGTTGCTTCAATTCAAAATGCAGATTGTCCATGCCGTTGCTTTCCGGTATTGTCGCCGTAAATTCCGGGACATATTAGCTCGACTTGACCTGAATATGTTCCAAGGTTCTCGAGAATGGATCATCTTGCCCTAGTAAAATTAGCTCTGCTCGACCTAATATGCACCAACGTTACCGTCTTCTAGCCTTGTACTTGATTGAGAGTCACCTTCCAGTTTAGGTCGACTTGACCTGAATTGCACCAACGTTACCTTTGTAAAACCATGTACTGGAGCGAGACACACCCTCCAATTTAGGTCGACTCGACCTGAATTTCACCAACGTTACCTTCGTAAAGCCGTGTACTGGAGCGAGATACACCCTCCAATTTATGTCGACTCGACCTGAATTGCAGCGACGTTACATTCTTAGATCTGTGTACTGGATCCTTGATCAGTGTACTGGATCTTAGGTTCAATTTGGGTTTAATTTAGACTTTTTGAACTCTCATTATTCTGGAATCCTCTCATTTTAATGAATATAATGTTTTAGCCTAAGGGATTATCAACTAATATTCGATTAACATTGCCCTCCCTCTGAGCTAAGTACACTCCTGTGGACTTTAGACTACCCCGGAAGGTGACTAGGGAAAAATGTTCATGAGAAATGACAAAATTACCCGTGGTCGAATAACCGACACGGCTAAGGTCGACTCGTCAGTCGTGGACGTCGCTAGAGTCCTGGGTCATGCCTGGTGAGCGGATATCTGGAGGCATTCCTAAGAAGTCGAACCCCAGAGAGTGTGGTGAAGAGATTACTGGTAAGTCGACTGGGGTGTTGTCGACCGATGGTGTAGGTGCTGTCGTCATCTGGACGGGTGCTAGGGGCTACTGATCCTCCTGCTGCTGTGGAAAAGGAGGGTGTGCAGCTGCTGGCTGCTGTTGCACCGTGTCTTGAAGGTTGACTGGCGGTGGCTGCTGGTCTTATTGCTGGTGATCGCGATCCTCGTCTTCATTGGTCGACTCGCTGTCGTCTTCGTCGTCGTCCTCACTTAATTTGACGTCGGTAGTCAAGAACTCGTCGTCGTCAGTCGACTGGTTCTCCCAGAGCGAATAGTCGGGTTCGAGGTGGCTCGTATCCTTCTCTTCGTCTTCGTCGACTACTGGAATCTCCAAGTCCGGGTGGTCAAGCTGAAGTTGGTCTAGTTGTCTGCGGTACATGTTGAGCTCGTGGCGGTCGGTGCTGAGGGTGTGCTTGAGAACCTTGATACGGTTTCTTGCCTTGAGTCGGAGTCGGTACTTGCGCGCTTGAAGTTTGTGGAATTGCAGCTCCGGACTTGCGAATTGGCGGGACTTCTCCTCGTTGTCTTGGAGTAGTAGGTCGAGTCGGTTGTTGGAGTCGACTATGTCCCTCCGAGCTTGCTGAAGACTGAGCTGGGTTGCTGCTACCTCGGCTCGTGTCGCTCCGAGTTCGTTTCGTGCTACCACGAGCTCGCTCTGGTGTTTCTGTTCCTGCTGTTGACTGCTGTGGAGGTCGGCTTCTAGCTGGGCTAGTCTGTTGTCGGTGTGAGCCTTCTCCTCGGTGACGGTGGTGAGAGTAGTACGGAGTCTTGCCAGTTTGTTAGTGAGGTTGTCGACCTGTTGCTTGTATGTTGTGGATTCCTTGGTCAGTCGACTACTCTCCAATCTGTGGCGGTTGAGCTCAGCTTGAAGGGTGGTTTTTGATTGAACCGCCTCAAACAAGAGGAGGTTCACTCGGGAGCCGACACTCTCGAGTCGACTTACTGCTCCTTGTACGTCCTCCAGGCGCTGGCGCCAATGCATCGCTAATGTCGTGGCTCGTGATGTTGGTGAGTCGGGTGCGGGTCGATTGACCCCGGGTGATGGCGGAGGTCGAGTCGTGGGGGAGACAAGCGGTGGCTGGCGAAATTCGCCGGTAGGTGCCGCTCCGTATGCTGCTTCGAGATTGAGAGGCGCGAAATCGGATAGAGAAGGCGGGGGTGTGTCCGAGATGGAGGTCTCACTTGGCGTTGGTGGTGGAGTCGACTGGGCCTCGCTGTCGGATGAAGTCAGGTCGACCTGTTGAGGTATAAACTGACTCAATGGTGTGAGTCTGCCTCGCTTGGCACGCTTCTCTTGTCGCTCCTGGTCCCGCTTGCGTGCGTGTGAGGAGCGTGTCTCCCTTCGCTCTGCGGTCGGTTGACTCCGGGTGGTTGCGGGCGGTGCTACTGGGTCGGGTGTGGTTTGTTGACTAGGGGCTCGAGCAGTCGATGTTTGGCCTAAGTCGACTGGTCGGGGCGGCCGAACATTGTGCTTCGAGGTGCGGTCGGCTCCAAGCCCGCTTGGAAAACGATGTAGTCGAGTCCTTGGGAGCTGTTTTCTGAGTTCTCCGACTGTCGACGTCTGTCTTTGGTGTTCTGCTGGGCGACTGTTTGGTGTGCATACTCCTCGTCAGTGCTAGGAAAATAAGACTCAAGGAGGAAGTCCAATACCTCGGCTGAAGGGCAGATCGTGGTCTTCGTGGTCTGCATTGCCTTGATGTCGATGGCGATCGAGTTGAACATCCATGTCGCCCAGTCCTATTGCATGGCGCGGTCGATCAGGGCCTCGACTGTGCACACTACGTCGAGCATTTCCTTGCTGATGTAGGTCGTCTTGCGTTTGATGAGGCCTTGAGTAAATGCCGTCAGTCGCCTGTGGTGTTCGGGTTTGCAGTGGCAGATGCTGTAGCCTTCAGCAGTCTTGCCGGCTGCAGAATATTCTTCTAACCGACCCGGTGGGTACTCCGCAGGGTCGATTGGCTGGATAGTAATGCCAAATGGCAGTTTGAGAACCTCGTGAATTACAGTCGGGTCGACTGTGACTGTCTGTGTGCGGACTCGGGCGGTGATCGACTTGTTGGGCAGGTCGACTATCGCGGCGTTGACGAACTCCTCGATCAGCTCCATGCGTAGCGCGCGTTGAGGGTTGTACCAGTCGAGTGCTACAAAGTCGGAAACGCCGATCGCCTTGATGAAATCGGCCTCGGTCGTGTGTTCAGCGGCATACTCGGGCCATTTCCGGATCGGCCGCATCGACTGAAAGGCGAGGGTTTTGTAAAGTCCCTCCTTAGTGCGGATTGGAATTTCGTAAGTCGGTGGTGCGGAGGACCAGAGGCGTCGGGGGCCGCTATCAGTCGATTTGCCTTTCGCCATCGATCGGTGGGCTGCAAATCTGCGCACAAGGAGACAAGAGAAAGGCCGGCATAGTCCCGAACTTGGTTGCAGTGGCGATGGGCGCGGTCGTTTCCTACTCAGTCTACTCTCGATTATCTCTCGCACTGTCGGGCTACGGGGTCGCTTGACTACTCGTCGCCGTTCTACTCGTGATTGTCTAAATCGCTTGCTAAGAATGCATAAGGCAAGAGCCGGGGAGTGGCGGTCGGCCGGAGGAGAAGGGAAGGAGGGGGGAGAGTGAGCAATGGGAGATAGGAGGCGCACGGCCGGTGGGTCGGCTGGAGAGGAAACTAATGGCGAGGAAGCAAGAGGATGAAGAAGGGGTGCGGCCGTGGTGCTAAATACCTGCCCTATGGGCCTTATATTCATAAACGATTCTGCGGGTAGTTGGGTGACGAGCTTCGAGGAGACTGTCTTGGGTAGTCCGCCTGTCATCTGACACTCATGACACGACTGGCAATACTGGACAGCGTCTTGGTATAGAGTCGGGCACCAGTAGCTTGCGTCGAGTATTTTTCGGACAGTGATGTCATGAGAAAAATGTCCTCCGGCGTTGCCTTTGTGTAATTCTTGGACGATTGTTGTCGGCTGACTACCGGTCAGGACTAGTTGGAGCTGGTGGTCCTTGCCGAGTCGATACAGTTGTCCGTTGAGTACTTGGTACGGAATGGCCTTGTGAGCGATTGGCTTTCGAGCCTCCTTCGTCATGTGGGTTGGAAAAGTCCCGGTAGTCAAGTAGTCGACTATCGGGTGTAGCCAGTCGGGTTCGGTGGAAAAGAGTTGTGCGTCGACTGTCTGGTCGGGTATGCCTATGGCTGGCTCGGCCCCTTCATTTCTTGATAGTGCGTCGGCTACTCCATGTGTTTTGCCTGGTTTATAAACCACGGTGAAGTTGAATTCAAGAAACAGTAGTAGCCAGCGTGCCAGTTGACCCGATACCTGAGGTTTGTTGATCAAGTACTGGAGCGCCAGGTG